>CM060685.1:4800000-6065000 GCA_030686995.1 Artemisia argyi | reverse complement strand
ATGATTTGATCATGGATTCTTAAACATTCTGCGTATAGCAAAGGATGATCTCATGATCAGGTTACATGGTGGAGGTTTCAATAAATCTTTTATTACGTATCTTCATTATTGAAGTGGGTCACACGTTGGTATGGTATTTTTTTTGTTTTTATTTTTGTCATTTAAAATCATGGTTTTGCTTTTCTAAATGAATGAATGATCTTTGTGGAAAAAGAAAATCCATAATAGAAGTATTGGATCGCTAGTGGTCGGTGGAGTTGGTGATGTTGTCGTGTATAATAAAAGTTTTTGGTTCTTTTTTTTTATTATTTATTTTTTTTAACTTCTTAATAATCAATAGTTTATGCTTCGTCAGTGTTTCTAATTTTTTTAATTGAATGATTTTTGTAGGCATCTCAGCTTTGGTTAACATGCGACTGACCAAGAATTTCTTTTGTAAAATCATCACTAGAAAAGTATATTTGCGCTCACGTGGGTATTATGTATAATGATTTTTTATATTGATATAAAGAGTCCGTCTATACCCGGTGCATATGTGCATAGCTTGTTTTTTCTCGGATTGTACATAAATTTACACCCAGTACACATGTATAACGGTGCTTTTAGTTTGATGTAAAGAGCATATTTATACTCAGTGCATATGTGCATAGCTTGTTTCTTGCCAAAATTATACTTTACATCCGGTACACATGTATAAGATCATTTTTAGATTAATTGAAGCAACTAAACTATGCCCGGTGCATATGTGCATAACTTCTTTTTTCTCGGATTGTACATAAATTTGCACCCGGTGCACACATATAACGGTGCTTTTAGTTTGATGTAAAGAGCATATTTATACCCGGTGCATATGTGCATCGCTTATTTCTTGCCGAAATTATACAACCTTACACCCATTACACATGTATAAGATCGTTTTTAGATTGATTAAAGGAGCTAAACTATGCCCGCTGCATATGTGCAAATGGTGTTTGTTGCTGAAATTGTATAGATTAACTTTACATCTTGTGCACATGTATATAAATCATTTCTTATTCTATATAAATTTAACATTGTTGAATATAGTGTTGTTTGTTTTATTTGTATGCGCATATGTATAACAATTACTAGTAATATTCACCACGCGTAAATGCATTTGTTTTATGTTCTACACAAATGTGTCAACGGTGTTTTTTACATGTAATGATAATACAATAACAAGTTACTCAATACACACATGCATACAAAGTTAGCAAAAGTTTATAACGATATTTCATATTAAAATGTTGATGCTAAAAGCTTTGTAGTAATTTATTGACGCAACCCACGAACTAAAAATATCCTTGTTTGATTAATTTAATGGAAGACACGATCAACCAGTCATGTTTATCATAATTATACGCTCAAATATCAAACCCTAAAACATATTAATTAAATTAAAAAAAAAAACTTTCTAACAAATGTTTTTGTTAATTCCTTCGAAGTTACTACCTATGCACATATGTTTCACATTTATAAATGACATTTGCATTTAGGAGCTATGATTTCACATTATTTTAGTATGCTTTTAAAACTTTTTTTTGGGTAAAGGGGAGTAATCCTACACCCTGGTAAAATATATTATCCAAAAACATTGAAGTACAAAGTACGAGGGTGAATTCCCTCGCCACAGTCCCTTAGGACACTTACAGACTCAAATATAAGAATGATAAATCATTCTTATAACTTACCACAACCACTATATAAGAGTGACAAACCATACCTTTAACAAATAACAGAGAGTAAACTACAACGCCTAATAAAAATAACAAATTAACTGCTATTCAAGTAGAACACTTGATTCTTCAAAAGGCGTCATAGAACTCTAACTTCCAACTAACCAACCCTCGAGGACCCCATGACCAGAAATATGTCCAAGAAGTTGATCGATAACAAATAGGGTGAACCCCCTAACTTCCCATGATAACAAACCTCCACATGATTACGCAAATCAATACGAGGTTCAACATCCAAATAACATGGTGATCGACCCATAACAGAATAATGACAGACCAGCAAACGATCCCACTAATACAAGTCGACCAATCAAACCATGTCGACTAATAGGGTTTAAAACCCTAACCAAACATGACCACAGCAGTACGATCCACCAAACATAACAAAATAGTAGCAACAGGATCAACAATGGTACCAACATACCATAAATGCCATGTGATCAACATACAGCCCATAACCACTATACAATCATCATCATAATCCAAAGGCAGCAACGTAAGGACCATGATGAACCGACATAGGGTTTTCCAAACCCTAACCTCCAGCAAACTGATCACAAATCCAAATGAATTAATAATTGGTAATAGATCTTGTGACAGTAAAATAACCAATAGCATGGTTCGTAACATCAGCAGCATCCTCTAACAAAGAGGAGAGATTGAATCCAGATTGAACCCGAATTGCCATGAACGAGACATAGGGTTTTGAACAAACCCTAACATACAATCAAAAAAAGTAGCGATCAAAAAAAGCCAATAATATATGCAAAATAAAACGGCTTACTGATCACACTTCAAACTTCCAATCATTACACCACATGCAAAAAACATCCACCTGACTCGATAAGTAAACCGACGTAGGCAAGAATTAGCATGACAGACCCCATCAAAATATCAACATTCATCTCCCCAGACCCATGTACCAATTATGCTTTTAAAAATTTATTAACCTCAAATTCAAAAAAAAAAAATAATAATAAATAAAATGACTATAACCATTAATTTAACTTTTTTAATGCTACAACAAAAAATCTAAAAAAAACTCTAAAAAACCCCTAAAACCCTTTGGCGATCTTGGCGAATTACGATTCCCATACAACCCTAAAATTTCTAAACCGTTCCTAAGCCTCTCCTATCTGGTTAGGTTTATTCGATCGGTTTACAATCCCTAATCGTTCTTATCACACCAACTGATCTTCATCGATTGCTTGGATCTTTAATTAGGGTTCTTTAGGGTTTCGTGGGTCTGATTTGGTTTATATTTGTTTCGATCGATTTCTTTTCACTCTAATCCGTTATTAATCGATCTTCATATGGTGGGAGGTTAGTGATTTGGTTTCTATTGCTTTAAACCCTAATCGCTTAGATTAGGGTTTTCTTTTATTTTTTGTATTGCATGATTGCTGCTGGTTGATTATTTGTTGCGTTGTGTACGTGGTGGTGGGTGATGGAGAGGGGTTTTTTGAGTCCTAAGCTTGGTAAGAAGGATGCTAGTGTTCCAATGGTTGATGTTGATGTGGTGAATGATAATGTGAACAAGGGTAACGAAAAGGTTGTTTTGGATGATTTGGAGCAATCCTCTCATGGTTCAATACAACCTAATGTGGAGCTATTAATTGCTAATACGAATAAGAAGTTTGATGAAGCAATGTCTAAAATTGATAGTGATATTGCCAATATGGCTTCATCTTCTGACTTGAACAATTCGAGTGGTAGTGGGCCTCCTCCTAATGTACCCAAAGTTGATTCTACTAGTGGTAATGGAGTGAAGTCGGTTTCTTATGCGGGTGTTGCTTCTAACGAATCTCATAAGAACGTGTCTAATTTTAGGAGATTAGAATGCAGCAAAAAGTTGGAAAATGTTGACCTTTCAGTCCCAATGAAAGTAGTGGAAGAGGTGAACATGAGGTTTGAGCATACACTCTATGGATATTTTCTTGGTCATCGTCTTGCTTTTCCTGTTGTGGATTATTTTGTTCGCAATGCGTGGGCTAAGTATGGGTTACAAAAGGTAATGATGGACGCTAAGGGGTTCTTCTTCTTCAAGTTTACTTCGAAGAAAGGTGTTGAGGATGTGCTTGATAATGGTCCATGGTTGATCCGTAATGTTCCTATTATTCTTAAACCTTGGACTTTGAATACCAATTTGTTGAAAGAGGATTTAACTCACATTCCGGTGTGGGTTAAATTTCATGATGTTCCTTTAGCGATGTTTTCTGATGATGGTCTTAGTTTGCTTGCTACTTTGATTGGGACTCCCAAGAGATTGGATGCCTTTACTAGTCAGATGTGCAAAGAATCTTGGGGTAGGAGTAGTTTTGCTAGATGTATGATTGAAGTGAAGTCGGATGAGGTACTTAGGGACAGCCTTACTGTTGAGATTCCTTTACTTGACGGTTCGGGTTCGACTATTGAGAAGATCCGTGTGGAATATGAGTGGAAACCGCCTCGCTGTGATAAATGCAAGGTGTTTGGACATGTTTTGTTGGATTGTCCTAAGGGTGTGATACCGACTGCTCAACCTTCTAAGAATGTTAATGATGGTTTTCAGACTGTTAACAATAAGAAGAAGGGTAAGCAAGCTGCCTCGAATACGGGTCGCGGAGGTTTTACTAAACCTGTTGTGGGTAAGCATTTTGAATATCAGCCAAAGAAGACTCCTACTGTGCCCAAGAAAGTTAATTATGGTAAGAAGAAGACTTCTGATGTGGCGAGTACGAGTGGTACTACGATCTCTACATCTAACCAATTTGATGCGCTTAATATGGATGATACGGATACGTTTGGTATTCCTACTTATGACACCTGCATGGATGTGGAGACTGGCAGTTCAATGGAAGTTAATGTGGATAAGTCGGTAAAGACTAGTGCTACATCACAAGAACCACTTGTGAGTGATTCAATGGGAACTAAGGAAGTTGGTTCTACTCCTTTAGTTGATAAAATTAGTAAGTTTGAGAAGATTCTTATTGAAGGGAAAGGTACTCTTGTGGATGATGATGGTCATCCTGTTCCATCTGCCTCTGTTACTAAGAGGGCTAACCCATTTTCCAAGGTGGGTGAGGTTGTGGTTACTGATAGTGAGGAGGAGGAGGTCCTTAACACGTTTGACGAATCCTTTTTGGTAGAAGTCAAGAGCGTGAAGATGAGTTTGATGACTATGATGATTACTCGAAGCAAATTCATGATCTTCCAGGGGAATTGGATGCTCTTAATGCCATTTATGGCTTTAATCTCCAAAGTCGTAGGAAGTAGTTTTTTGTCCGAGTTTTTTCTATATGATGAGGTAGTGGTTTGTTTTCTTGTCTAGAAAATAGGAAGTATCTTGTTATGTAAGCTTTTCGCCTATGTAACGGGCTGAGATATGGGATTCACTCATATCCGTTGTTCCTAAATGTTTTTTGGAGTAATATATTTACCGGGTCTTTTGACCTTTTACCCAAAAAAAAAAAACAAAAAATCTAAAAACTCAATTGACATATTATTAAACTAAGTTATAAAATGGTTAGAAATCACTAATAATAGAATATTTTGTCATCTGTACAATTAATAATGTCTTCATATTGAGGTCTGGATTTAGAAATGAACATCTGCACATGTGATGTTGAATTTCGTCGTCGTGCATATGTGTTTTCGTCATCCCTGCCCTCTCTTTTTCATTACACCCCGTTCTACGTACACATGTGATCTTTAATTTTGCAAATGTGCATGTGTTTTCATCATCCGATCCCCGTTTTCAGCACAGTCTACTATACACATGCAATTTGCAAACGTGCATATGTGTTTACGGCAACCCCGTCTTCTTCATCGCACCCCGTTATACACATGCTATCTTTGTAGACATGCGTATGTGTTTTCGTCATCTACGTCTTCTTCGTCACACCGTACTTCCCATACATTGTACACATGTAAATCTTGAATTTTGTAGACGTGCATATGTGTCTTCGTCATCACTGTCTTCGTCATCACACACCTCATTTTACTAGAACCACACACTAACTTAACAACAAAATAATATACAAGATTAAAACTCATATGGTATAACATTTATAAATTTGAAAGAACCCAACATAACATCAAACCTTCGTACATGCATTATTGTTTTCAGAAACCAAAAACCATTTCATAAAAAAAGTGAGATTTAATAACCGAGATATGGATTTGCTTACCAATACAAAAACCAAAACCAACTCAAATGCATAAATTAGAGTGTTATGAAAGAAAACAAAACGTAGATAGAAAACAAAGCATTATTGTGCAAATATTCTGAAACGAGATCAGTTACAAATTAATTGTGAAATGTATAATACCTATTTTGACCCTCAATTTTAAAAAAATGCAGAGAACTAGTTTCATTTATTTACAAAACTCCCATGTGCATTCTCAACCATTGATCATAAAATTTAATGACTAAGATCGGTTCTTGCAATTTATTTAGTTCTGAAAAGAACCTCACCCTATATATATATATATATATATATATATATATATATATATATATATATATATATATATATATATAGAGAGAGAGGTGGGATCATGAAAAAAACCCACTTTGGTAGAAAAGTGAGAAAAGTGTACAAATCAGCCCCTCCTTCCCCACCTTTTTTTCACAACAAACTACAGGGACCTAATTGTATTTTCCTTCATTCTTTAAGGAGGTTTTGTAAATTCACACCCTACCACCCACCCCCCCCCCCCCGAAAAAAATTTTTTTTCCCACCAAAAAAAATTTTTTTTTTTGGGCAAAAAAAATTTTTTTTTTTGCCAAAAATTTTCCTGCCAAAAATTTATAATCCTGATGCACCTTTTTTTTAGTGCATCTCAGTTATAAAAATTGGTGCATCATAGTTATAACTGAGATGCACTAAAAAAAGGTGCATCAGGGTTATAAATTTTTGGCGGGAAAATTTTTGAGCAAAAAAAAATTTTTTTGGCGGGATTTTTTTTTTTTTCGAGGGGGTGGGGTGGGGTGGGGGTATGTTTCAAAACATACCCATTAAGTTTGAGATATTTCAAATTAAACCCTATAACTTTTTTTCTCACTTTTCTAATGAATTGCACTTTTCTCTAGAATCTTACCCTATATATATATATATATATATATATATATATATATATATAGGGAATGGATCCACTAAGAAGAGAAAATAAAATAAGAAGAATGAGAAATATTTGTAGCCACACATTTTAAATGAAGAAGGAGAATTTCATGGGAGATACATCTTATTTTGTAGGTGTATCTGAAATGTGCGGCTGTGGTTACTTCTCATTCTTCTTATTCTACTTTTATTTCTTATTTGATCCTTACTATATATATATATATATATATATATATATATATATATATATATATATATATATGTATGTATGTATATATGTGTGTGTGTGTGTATATACATATACATATACATATAGTTCAACGTGCTATGTATAGTAATGTTGTAACACCTAGATCCACAAATGTCATTTTTAAGAGAATTAGTTTTGCAATTCGAAAAGGGCTAGCGGCGCAGCTTGTTGCTCGCTTGCGTTCCACCACTATGTAAATTCATTTAAGATGATAGTGAAAAATCATGGGATAATTTGTTTAATTCTCTTTTCTCTTTCTATTTGATATGCCACTTGAATCCCCTAAACCCCCCGATCCTATTCTTGAAGAGTTTTGTACTCTTACAGGGATGAGGTCTGAGGATTTACATCATAAACCTATTTTGCCTAATGATGGAATCAGTCTTCCTAAGTCTGGGGGAAGACCCAAAGGTGTTAAGAATTGTCCCAAGAGTATTAAAATTAAGGTCCGATCGCTTGGATCTGCCTCTGCCGGAGCTGGGTCCATCCTTAAAAGGCTTCACGATTCTAAGTTAGTAGGTAAGGGTAAAAGTCGTAGTGCATCTTCTCCAGAAGTTTCTCCCTTTTAGCTTATAAGTGTTAATCCATTTCACCCATAAAGACTCCTTATGGGTGATAATGTTCCACACATGTTTGGACATAAGAGCGATATTCCAGGATTCTAAATATCTAATCCCTAAACCCCCCTCAACTTTAGGTTTGCAAACAGCTTCCCAATTAACTTTAGCTTTCCCTCTTTTAAATTCACCATAGTTCCATAAAAAATCTCTCATCAACTTTTCAATTTCATTAGCAATAGAGATTGGCAAAATGAAGACGGAGGCCTAAAAAACTTTCATCGAGCTCACGCAGACAAAATCAACTGAAGTCTCCCAACGAAAGACAAAGCCTTGTTTTTCCAATCCATAACTCTTTTCCTAACTCTATCAATCAACAACTGGCAATCCTTAATATACAACCTCTTGGATATTAACGGAATACCTAAATACTTAACCGGGAGTGACCCAATCTGAAAAGGCATGACATCCAATATCTTTCTTCTACACGCCTCTTTAACATTCCCAAAAAAGACCAAACTTTTAGTTGAACTAGGAATAAGCCCAGAAATGTTTCCAAATTCATCTAAAGCCTTTTTAAGAATTGCTACTGATTTACTATCCCCGTGACAGAACAATAAAACATCATCAGCAAAACAAAGATGGGGTAGTTTAAGATCCTTACATTGCTAGTGATACTTAAAAGATGGGTTCTTCAAAATCTGTCTTTTAATCATGAGGTTAAAAACCTCCATAACAAGCATAAAAATGTACGGAGACATTGGGTCACCCTGTCTTAAACCTCTCATACCCTTGAAAAAGCCATTCAAATTCCCATTTACATTAATAGAAAATGAAGTAGATGAAATACAACCCATAATCCAGCCAATCATTTTCTTATGAAACCCAAAACCCTTCAGACAGTCTTCCAAAAAACTCCATTCAACCGAGTCATATGCTTTTTGAATGTCGATTTTAAAAGCACATTTTCCATACCCTGTATTCCTGTGATATCCTCTCATTAATTATTGGGAAAGGAGGATATTATCACTAATTTGCCTAGAGGAGATAAACGCACTTTGGTTTTCATCAACTAAGTCTCCCAAATAGTTTTTCAACCTATTTGTTATAACCTTACTGATACATTTGTACACAACGTTGCAACACGATATAGGTCTGAAATCAGCAACAGTCCTAGGAGTAGCCATTTTAAGGACAAGAGAAATGACAGTAGCGTTTATCTCTTTTAGGAGTTTACCATTAACAAAGTAATATCTGAAAGCTTTACACACTACCACAAAAATTGGCTTTTAGACCGGTTATAAAGCATTTATAAACTGGTGACAAGGGGGGTCTAAATGGGGGGAGGTCCAAAAGGTTATTAGACATTTAGACCGGGTGAACGACCGGTCTAAAAGAGATATATAGACGGGTGCTACAACCGGTTCAAAAGACTTTTCCACCGGTCTAAATATGTATTATTGGGCAAAGAAGGTTTGGAACTTGCAGGTTTAGACCGGTTTATCAGCCGGCCTAATAGACTATTCCACCGGTCTAAATATTCATTGTTGTTTTGGAACTAGCAGTTTTTAGACCGGTTTCCAACCGGTCCAAATATCTATTACTGGGCAAACACAACCTGGAACCACCTGTTTTGTCACCTATTAAGCAGCTATTTCACAGCAATAAGCAAATCCAATTACCCAATACTTTAATAAGCAAAATCCAGGAAATAAGATGTTTATTTAAATAGAAATCCGTACATAGTCTAATTTAAGCATAAATCCGAACATCGTTTAAACTTTAAACTAAAGATAAATCCAACAGCCTCTAACTTAGCAAAACCACATGAGAGCTAATAATGTGTATCTAATAAGCACTTCATCCACAATCAAATAGGACACATCGTATGCCACTGCTCCACGGTTCGATCAATATCTTTTTCAACATGCTGCCGTCGACTCGTCCATGGGATCTATATGTTAACAGATATAAAAAGAAAGATAGATCCAAACAAAAATAATTCAATTAAATAATAAGAAACCTAATTAAATAATAAGAAACCTAATTAAATAATAGGAAACCTAATTAAATGTTGAATAATAACATTGTACCATTTTGCCTTCGACCGTAGAGATTTTGTGAGATATGTGGAGATAGATATGGTAGCTGGTTGTGGTTGTGGCAACTGTGGAGATAGAGATAGTGATGGTCAGGGACTCAAGGTTGTGGCCGGTGTGCAATGTTTTGGTGTTAGGGGCTGGGTTTTGTTGTTAGGGTTTGGTGGGTTTTGTGAGATATGAGAGGGAATATGAAAATTTTTTGTTTGGAATTGGGTAAGAAAGTATTTTCGTTTCCCGCTTTTGACCAATATAAATTATTGATAGTAGGATAAGGATATTATTAAAACACTAGCGAGTACCCCGTATTGCAGTGGCGGGTAACATGTGATTAACTGTAGGCGCCAACAAAATAACAATAACAAACTGATTAATCGGAGAAAAGAAAATAATGTCTATTTTCATTGAATTGTACCGAGAGATTTATATGTTATATGTCTTAATTTTTAATATTGTGACATGTTGTATAAACGAACTTTTATAAAACCAATCAAGAACAATTTGAAAACATATTTTATTAGCTATGAACACAACCAACCACCCCTTTGTTCATAGCATAAGATTCATTACAATTACACGAAATAAAATAATATTGCGTTTACAAACCCTAACTAACTGTTCGAGAGATACAAATTTCAAAGGAAAATTGATCACTTTAGCCTTCAAGAAGTAGACGGGATCATTTTAGCTCTTAGACTTCTAGACACTTCGACCCTTGTACTTCATAAAAACCTGCAAACACAAGAAACAATCTACAAAACAACTTTGAATATTAGCGTAAACATTCATATACTTCAACATTGTGCCTGCAAAAAAAGGACACACTATAGTTAGTGAAATGCAAAATAAATAAGTTGATGAAAATTAATTGTGGAAAACTAGAAGGGGGGGGGGGGGGGGGGTTGAATAGTTTTGCGTCTTTTTCGTTTAATAAGAATTTGCTTTTCAAAGAATTGATGGTAATTGTAAAAACCTTTGAAGCTAAAGTATAAATACAAACTAATTCACATATATCATATATACACTACTTATTTAAAGTGTTGAATAGAAATTATAATTTCATATATCTCACTTAATTACAAGTTTGTACTAATATAGATATATGTGTCTTAGTAATTGTTTATACTTATATTTTACCAAAGTATAATTAATGTTTTAAATGGAACCTAGTTTGATCTTTATGTAAAATCAATATATGCACAACACACAATATTAACAATATATGAAAAGCTAGTAAGTAAGCAAGCAAAGAGTGAGAGATGGAAAGATCAAACCGAGAGACAAAGGATTTATAGTGGTTCGGCTACAAGGACACCTTCCTTGCCCTACTCCACTCCCCGAGCACCGAACTCGAGAGTTTTCTTCACTAAGTCAATAACCTCCCTTATGGCGGAGAAAACCGTACACACCAAAAGCTTACACCAATTAACGACACAAAGCAAGATGTCGAGTTCTAATCGTAGCTAGAACCAATCTCACACCAAATATCACACCACTTCTTCTTCACACCTTTGCACTACTTCAATACTTCTTCACACCACAAGTATCTTCACACCTTCTAGGCACTAATGTCTTGACACCTTCAAGTCACTAATGTCTTCACACCTTTAAGCCACTAATGTCTTGACACCTTCAAGTCACTAATGTCTTCACACCTTTAAGCCACTAATGTCTTGACACCTTCAAGTCACTAATGTCTTCACACCTTTAAGCCACTAATGTCTTGACACCTTCAAGTCACTAATGTCTTCACACCTTCAAGCCACTAAAGTCTTCACAACTTCAATCTACTAATGTCTTCTAGTCTTCTTCACTTGGAACCCTCAATATCTTCACAACAAGTCCCTATTGCTACAATCTCCTATCACCAATACTATCTAACCCTTCTTCTTCACTTCAAGTTCCACTTTACACTTACAACAATTCTAGATTCTTCTACTAAATCTAGCTAACTAATACATACACCTTATTCACCAAAGAATGAAAGATTTACAAGAAAATATAAACAAGCAACCTAGATAGCAAGATGATACTAAGTTGTAATACTTCTAATAGAAGTATTCTTCTCTTTGCACTTTGAATGTTGAGGCTTGAATCACTTTGAAACAAAGATCAAAGTATATAAGATCAAAGGATTTTTAGAGAAAGGAAATGGATGTTTAGATCAGAAAGTTTCTGGTGCAAAAAGGTGAGAAAAATATGTGGAATGATCCAATATTTATAGGGCCAGAAAATACTGTTCGGGAGCGTGCCGGTCCCCTGAATTATAGGCCGGTCCCCTTAATGATTAAGGGGGCCACCTAGTAAAATTAAGGGGGCCGCCCTCCTGAACGTTTGAAAAGTTTTTCTGGATAAAATTTGCCCTTTTTGGTTGGAAATTTGAAATCACATTTTTGTGGTTTAATAAAGCTATACCAAAAATGATTTACAAATATGTATAAAATGTTAAAATCATTTTATAAAATGTTATGTTCTTAAGACAAGATTTCCTTTGATCTTATAATGCACTAATCACTTTGTTTATTCATACCTTAAGTAATTAAATGGTGAAAGTGATTATTTACTACTAAATACTTGTTTACGTCATAACCTTTGGTTTGATGAGTTTTTGTTTTGTGATTATCAAAACTTAGAGATATCGAAAGATATGAATAATGTTTTTAGTCAATTATTTATATCAACAATCTCCCCCTTTTTATGATTACAAAACCTAAACTCATTAAATCCAAAAATTAATTTTTAGACAAGTATTTAGTGAGTTTATATTCACTTCTCACCCTTTTTGTAGAATCAAAAAGGTTTAAGCCGATAAGGTAAAGGCTCCCCCTTGATGCAAGCTCCCCCTCATTTGAGGGCACCAAGTTTCGAGTTATTGAATTCTTGCAAGAAAAATATTAGAAGCACAAGCATAGCAAAAGCAAACGTATATATCATAATACCAACAAGTAATAAGCATGGCAAAAGATAATAAGGAATACATATTAAGTCATTCATTGATAGGAAATGATTATGTCAACCAATAATCATTGTTACAAAAGCCATAACTATAGAATACTAAGGTTAAGTATAGCATCCTATTGTGATAACAAGGAGTGTCACCAAACTTTCTTGAATCCCAAAATGGTTGAAAGGTTTTATTTGAAAATGAGAAACATAAGCATATAAAAATGCTTGGTGGTTTAGTGGAGATAAACTTTTGGTTTGATGGATGTTGGTGAGCTTGGAGATGTGGAACTTATAGGTGGTGGGTTTGAAGTTGGGTTTGTTGGTTGAGGGTGTTGATGTTGTTAAAGTGATGGTGTTTGTTGAGATCTAGTAAGAAGATACTCAATCCAAGTGAAGTGCTCATTCAAGGCAATGGTTTGTTGTTGAAGGAAGATGCAACAAGGGCAATTGTTAACATGCTTCTCAATTTGGTTGTTGATATGTGGTGATGATGGTGAGCTTGATTGTGGTGGATCCAAATTGCGTTGTGCAAGATGTAATGCTAAAAGAGCACTAAGCTCATGAGCCTCTTTTAGCTCCTCAACGAACTTCAAGTGTTCGGAGGAAGGAGATGGTGGTGGAGCTTGATAGTTGTCTTGGGTGAAAGTTTGAACTTGCAACATGGGAGAGTCATGTGAAGTTGTAGGATGTGGTGGTGGTACTCTTGGTGGTGGAGACATGATTGAGCTTGGGTAATCATGAAAGCATGATATGGGTGGAAGAGATGTTTCATGAGTTGATGGTGTTTTTGTTGAATGAGCAACATGAGAAGTGTTGATTGAGAAATTGGGATTATTGTTTTAGGATTGAGCATGCTCATCATAAGAAAAAGCATGAATGAGGGAATGAGTGGGTGATAGGTTGTGAGATGAATCATTCTTGTGGGTTTGAGGTTTGGTAATTGGTTGACTTGGAACAACATCACTTGAGTTATGACAAGAATCAAGTTTCCTCCTCCAAACGGGTTTGACGGAGATCCTTGCGGTTCTTGAAACCTTAGGTTTTTGGTTGTTGGGAGATGACATGTTTGGGTGTGATGGCATTAATGATGGAATAAGGGTATTTATAATGTATGAGAAATGTTGTTTAGGAAGGCAAATTTTGAGGGATAGCATTGGACAAAATATGTTTGTGAATTTTGGGAAGTATAGGCTGAAATGGGTCAAAAAGTGATAAAGAAAACAGTATCCTCGACCATCAGATGGCCGGTCCCCTTAATTAGGGACCGGTCCCCTTAATCATTAAGGGGGCCGCCTTATATAATTAAGGGGGCCGCCCATCTGGTGAATTCCAGAATGCCAGAATTGGGTTTTTGGCAGAAAATTTTCAGAAAGGTTGTGTTTTTGGGTTTGGATTCAAGTAAGTTCAATTCCTTGAGGCAATATAGGATATACTAAACATATATACAGGGAATGTCATAATAACAAATAAAGAAGACAAGTAATTACCAATTTTCATGCAATCTACTTATTGGCTAAATATGTTATACAACTTAGGAAGGCAATAAAATATGCTAACCATATATTCAACTATATCAACAAGATAATATATGGGCTAGTTAGAACATATAAATGAGTGCCTACAAATGACAAAATAAAAGTAATGATTGTATGGACTTCAAGATTTGTTACAAACAAGATCCATATAGGCAAACCAAGATTCTCATGAAATGATTTGATTAAGTTGTGAATGTCATTTTATAGAAGTGTATGACACATGTGAGATAATCAAATATAGTTTTAAGAGAATGTTTTTAGTTTTATTCAACAATGCTTCAAAATAAATTCAAGTGCATATTAGAGTAAAACAAAATAGAGTTTTGCTTCATAACATGTTGTCAAATTGGATAAAAACAATTTCAACTTTTGACCTTGATTATTATAAGGTTATGGTAGCTTATTTTGTTTGAAGTAGGATGAGGTAGATACTTGAAAATTTTATTATTCAAAGTGAGAGGTTTTAAACATGATATTTTATTTTTGATAGCAAAAATCACAAGTAAAGGTTTTGAAATAGAAGCAAATCATGTTCAAGAGAGTTGGTTAAGCCCATTGTCACACATAATCATCATTAATGGCAACTAAAGACATAGATGAGTAATAGAGAATTCTAAAGATCTTAATGCAATAAGATTATGAGGGACAAGGCTAATTATCTATGGATGCAAGATTAATACACACACACACACACACACACACACACACACACACACACACACACATATATATATATATATATATATATACAATACATCATAGAGTTAAGTGCTAACTAGTATTAATTATAGCATATCAATTAATACAACGAAAAATGGTCATTTAACCTACAAGATAAGCATTCGACTATTAATCATAGGTAACATTCAACATATATGATGAATAAGAGAAATGACAGGCTCAATTACATGTATACATATATTAGTGTTAATGACGGGAGAACAGAGCAACTTGTAAATTTGATCATACTAATATACTAATCATGGCATACTTAGATATAAAATGACATTAACAAGTTTATGAAAAGAAAACTTACCTCAGGTCCAGCTTTCCTTTAAGAGTGGGCATAGGAGCAATAGAAGATGTCTTAAAATTTTGCCCAAAGCATGTAGAAGTAGCAAAGACGAATTCTAACGCAATAGATATCAAGAATGGTACAACAAGAATTCTTCGTCATGAGGTAGTAACTAACACACCATAAAGTCAATGCTCCAAGAGTGAAGAGTAAATCGCCAAAACCATAGATGACCGCAACAAAGTCATAAACACCACGTGTGTAGAATGTGAAACAGAATAACGGGAACCAATGGTCATCAAAAGAAAGAGAGCGAGGAGAGCGATTAAAAAAGTAACAAACCCTTCGTTCGTTAATTACCTAAACATGACAAAGAGCTTGGTACCTAGATTCTCATGGGTCCGAGATGATTAGTAGAGAACATCCAATGCATTTAAATGCACATGATGAGGATGTCATCGAGAAGTACAAGAATTCATCATTTGTTTGTTTTGACAAACAAACAATAACTTTCTTGACTAGAGAAATAAACAATGGATATAAACAATAATAGTTCTAAATTTTTCCACTAGGTTTAACAAATTTTATTTGTTTTGATATATTTGTTGAGTAATCATCTTCAGTAAATCCTAAGCCGGTTTTATCATAAAATGACTTTTGAATGTTAAGTAGATATTTTAAAGATTTAGAACTATTTTCAAATTTACCCAATATTTTTGCTTTTTCTTTTTCCATTTTAATTTCATGTTTGTAGTCTTGACAATTTTTACATTCAAGATGAATTTCAATATTGCTTTCAAGTCTAGACATTTTATCTTCTAAAATTATTTCTTTTTCAAAGTTATTTTCAACGGATGTTGAAGATTTATTTTTAAAAACAGTTTTTGATTCAATGTTGCAAAAGTGCTTGAAATTGTTTTCAAGTTTTGAAAATTCTAATATAAATTGATCATAGCAAAAATGTTTGGTTTTGGATTGTACCTTATTTGTAGTTGTACAATCTTCACATGCTCTACGGTGATCAATTCTGTTGTTCATGTCGCTCCGTGTTTTGTTTAAAGTATTCCTTGGATCTTGGAGCATGCAATCCTTGCCGTCACTACTTGTATTTGCATTAGTAAGAAAATTCATGTAAGCCATATCTACGTCATCTTCATCGTCCTTGTTGCACCATGGTTTATTGACATTCTTTCTTCGGATTTGACACATGTGTTCTTCGTTATTGGTACCTTCAATGACCATATTTGAACTAGTAGTATATGTGTTTATTTCAACTAGATATTCATCTATTAGGTTTTCTAGAGTAACTATTTAATGTGCAATATCAAGCTTATCATCTTTGGTTTTACATTTTTCTTGGTGAAATTTTAAAAGATATTTCCAAATATTATTTGCCGTTTTATAAGAAAATAATCTTTCATATTCTACTCTTGGTAGAGTTTTGAAAATAAGTAATTTGGCTTTAGTGTTTTTATCAAATTTGGTTTGAAGGTTATTATATTGATTTTCAAAATCCATTTTGGTTGGTTTAAGATCACCAATTGAAATGATATGCCAAAGATCAGGATCTATTGATTTCGCATAATTTTCAAATTTGTTTTTCCATTTAAGAAAATGATCATTTTCAAATAATGGTGGTTGTTGCATAAATTCCCCTTCTAAATATTTTTCAAATTCCATAGATCGTTACAAGTTTTAAAATACAATCTATTTTAAAAATCTTGCTAGACGTGGCTCTGGTACCAATTGTGGAAAACTAGAAGGGGGGGGGGGGGGGGGTTGAATAGTTTTGCGTCTTTTTCGTTTAATAAGAATTTTCTTTTCAAAGAATTGATGGTAATTGTAAAAACCTTTGAAGCTAAAGTATAGATACAAACTAATTCACATATATCATATATACACTACTTATTTAAAGTGTTGAATAGAAATTATAATTTCATATATCTCACTTAATTACAACTTTGTACTAATATAGATATATGTGTCTTAGTAATTGTTTATACTTATATTTTACCAAAGTATAATTAATGTTTTAAATGGAACCTAGTTTGATCTTTATGTAAAATCAATATATGCACAACACACAATATTAACAATATATGAAAAGCTAGTAAGTAAGCAAGCAAAGAGTGAGAGATGGAAAGATCAAACCGAGAGACAAAGGATTTATAGTGGTTCGGCTACAAGGACACCTTCCTTGCCCTACTCCACTCCCCGAGCACCAAACTCGAGAGTTTTCTTCACTAAGTCAATAACCTCCCTTATGACGGAGAAAACTGTACACACCAAAAGCTTACACCAATTAACGACACAAGCAAGATGTCGAGTTCTAATCGTAGCTAGAACCAAGCTCACACCAAATATCACACCACTTCTTCTTCACACCTTTGCACTACTTCAATACTTCTTCACACCACAAGTATCTTCACACCTTCTAGGCACTAATGTCTTGACACCTTCAAGTCACTAATGTCTTCACACCTTTAAGCCACTAATGTCTTGACACCTTCAAGTCACTAATGTCTTCACACCTTTAAGCCACTAATGTCTTGACACCTTCAAGTCACTAATGTCTTCACACCTTCAAGCCACTAAAGTCTTCACAACTTCAATCTACTAATGTCTTCTAGTCTTCTTCACATGGAACCCTCAATATCTTCACAACAAGTCCCTATTGCTACAAACTCCTATCACCAATACTATCTAACCCTTCTTCTTCACTTCAAGTTCCACTTTACACTTACAACAATTCTAGATTCTTCAACTAAATCTAGCTAACTAATACATACACCTTATTTACCAAAGAATGAAAAATTTACAAGAAAATATAAACAAGCAACTTAGATAGCAAGATGATACTAAGTTGTAAGACTTCTAATAGAAGTATTCTTCTCTTTGCACTTTGAATGTTGAGGCTTGAATCACTTTGAAACAAAGATCAGAGTATATAAGATCAAAGGATTTTTAGAGAAAGGAAATGGATGTTTAGATCAGAAAGTTTCTGGTGCAAAAAGGTGAGAAAAATATGTGGAATGATCCAATATTTATAGGGCCAGAAAATACTGTTCGGGAGCGTGCCGGTCCCCTTAATTATAGGCTGGTCCCCTTAATGATTAAGGGGGCCGCCTAGTAAAATTAAGGGGGCCGCCCTCCTGAACGTTTGAAAAGTTTTTCTGGATAAAATTTGCCCTTTTTGGTTGGAAATTTGAAATCACATTTTTGTGGTTTAATAAAGCTATACCAAAAATGATTTACAAACATGTATAAAATGTTAAAATCATTTTATAAAATGTTATGTTCTTAAGACAAGATTTCCTTTGATCTTATAATGCACTAATCACTTTGTTTATTCATACCTTAAGTGATTAAATGGTGAAAGTGAGTATTTACTACTAAATACATGTTTACGTCATAACCTTTGGTTTGATGAGTTTTCGTTTTGTGATTATCAAAACTTAGAGATATCGAAAGATATGAATAATGTTTTTAGTCAATTATTTATATCAACATTAATTGATGTTTTGTAATAGATATTTTGTTACCTTCTGCAGGATTCATCAAACTTCTAATCCTTCATCGTAGTCAGATCTTAAGTAAGTCTTATTATCAAGAACATCACTTGAGGGTGTAATACCAAGGCTAAATGGGGGTAACTCATCAAATTGATCATATTTATCCTCGTCCACAACACTTTCAACACCAACAATACGTCGTTTACTCTATAGGACGATGTGCAACCTTTGATCATTTGGGTCTTCAACATAGAATACTTGAGTGGCTAATTTTGCTAGAATGAACGGTTCAGATTTATAGTCGTTTGTGGAGAGATTGACAATAGTGAAACCATCTTCATCAACATCAACACCTTTTTCATTGTCGACCCATTTACATTTGAACAAGGGTATAACGGTTGAATTATAATGTAATTCCCATATTTCTTGAATGACACCATAATAAGCCTTTTTGGCGTTCTTTGATCTTTCTTCACGATTCACCGTTGATACTTCTGTCGTTGATGCTATTAAGGTAACTCCGCTATTTGTAATGTACTTTTATCATCTTGTTCTTTGGTGTAAAACGTATATCCATTAATTACATACCCTTGATACTTGACAACCCGTATTGGCCCATACCCCAAATCTGCGACAACTTTGTCTACATTTGAAAGTGTACTCCTTACTTTGTCTTTGAGCCATTTTGAAAAGGTATTATTATGCTTGTTAGCCAACCAAACATGGCCCTTTTGACTATTTTGTTGTTTCAAAAGTGACTTGTGCTCGTATATGTATGGTGCAATACATGTCATGTGTTGTAGGACTGTGAAATGTGCCGCACGTAAATCATCTAGATTCGGCGAGACTTCTTGGCGCCCGAGTGTACCTTCCCCCTAAAGCCTACCCTCATGTCGACTTTGTGGAATGCCAACTTTTTTCACACCATTCAAATAGTCTGTATAATATTCAATCACCTCCTCAGTAGCATATCCTTCAATAATACTACCCTCTGGTCGAGATCGGTTCCTAACATAACCTTTTAAGATTCCCATGTATCTCTCAAATGGATACATGTATCGCAAGAAAACAGGCCCACATGTCTTAATTTCTCTAACAATATGAGATACCAAATGAACCATGACATCAAAGAAGGAAGGTGGAAAGTACATCTCTAGTTGGCAAAGAGTTAAGATAATATCACACTGCCATTGATCTAACAAATCGGGATCAATCACCTTCGAATGAATCATGTTGAAAAACAAACACAATTGTGTTATTGTGTGTCGGATGCGATCTGGTAGTATTCCACGAATTGCAATGGGAATCATCTGCGTCATCAAGACATGACAATCATGAGACTTCATACCAAACAACTTCAAGTCTTGCATTGACACCAACTTTTTTATGTTAGCTGAATACCCAGATGGAACCTTAACTCCACTCAAACATTGACAAAATTTGGTTTTCTCGGCCTTAGGCATGGTATAACAAGCTGGTGGCAGATACGTACTAGTCTTCCCAGCAATCTCTACAGGAGTAAGCTCTGGTCTAATTTGCATGGCTTCCATGTCCTTTCGAACCTTAACCCCATCTTTTGTCTTCCCGGGAATGTTCAACAATAATCCTATCAAGCTTTCACACACGTTTTTCTCGATATGCATGACATCAAGGCAATGTCGAACTTGCAAGCGATCCAATACGGTAATTCCCAAAATATAGACTTCTTTTTCCAAATACTCTCTTTTGAAGTTGAAGTGCCTTATTTCCCTTTCCCAAACACAACATGTATATCTTCCACTTGGGAGAATGTAGCCTGTCCATTTAATGGCGGTGGTAGCTTTTTATCTTCAACGTTATTATCAAACAACTTTCTCTTTTGACGGTATTGGTGATGCACTGGAAGTGATCTTTGATGTCCCATATATACCGTTTTCTTACAATTAGACAACCAAATTGAATGAGTATGATCTTGACACACAGGACATGCCATTTTCCCTTTCGTTTTGTATCCCGACAAATTTCCATAAGAAGGAAAATCACTAATAGTGCAAAAAATCATGGCTCGTAATTGGAAATTCTCTTTCTTGTACGCATCATACACTTTTATGCCCTTACTCCACAGGTCTTGCATGTCATCAATTAACGGCTTCAAATAAATGTCAATATCATTGCCAGGTTGTTTAGGACCTTGTATTAGCAATGACATCATGATGTATTTTCGTTTCATACATAGCCATGGTGGAAGATTGTATATGCATAAAAGAACCGGCCAAGTGCTATGACGACTACTCATGTTTCCGAAAGGATTAATTCCATCTGAACTAAGTCCAAAGCGTATATTTCTAATCTCATATCCAAATTCCTCTTTAAACTCATTACCGATGTTCCTCCATTGAAGTGAATCAGCTACATGTCTCATTTTTCCATCTCTCTTACGCTCTTCGGCATGCCAACGTAACAATTTTGCATCCTTTTCATTTGAAAATAATCTTTCCAATCTTGGTTTAATAGGAAAATACCACAATAATTTAGCAAGTGGTCCATTCTTGGTCACGTCGGGGTTAAGTGGTGTGTCTTTTTTTCGTTTGTACCTCGATTTACCACAAATCCGACATGCATGTAGGTTCTTGTCATCATCTTTATACAACATACAATCATTTGGACATGCATCTATTTTTTCGATTTCCATTCCCATCGGGCACATCAATTTTTTTGCTTGGTATGTTGAAACAGGCAACTTGGCTTTTGGGAACATTTCATGTAACGCTTCTAGTAGACTTGTGAAACCCGTGTCACTCCAACCATTAACTGCTTTAACGTTCATGAGTCTATAAACAGCAGATAATTTGGTAAAATCCTCACAACCTTCATATAACGGTGTTTCTGAGTCGACAAGCAATTGTTGAAATTGATTTTGATTTTTTTCAGCAACATTATCCTCCAAATTATGTAACATCTCATTTAAACGATCATTATTGTATGAATCGTTGTTTTGTTCGACATTACAATTGGAAACGGACGTGTTACTTTTAGCTTTGACTTCTCCATGAAATTCCCAACAAGTATACCTTTGCATAAACCCTTTTTCTATGAGATGGTTTTTAATAGTTTTCAAATTGGTATGACACATCCAATTCAAACAATTTTTACAAGGACAATGAACTTTTGATTTTCCTCTCTTCACCCGATCATCTTCGGCAGCTTTTAGAAAATGAGACAAATGTTCCAAGTATTTGATGGTAGCACGTTCTATCTGGTACATCCATATACTACGATCCATCTTAAATTATACTCAATATGATAATACACATTCACATCCTAAATGCGACAAAGTATTCAAAAAGCTTTCTCAAATGGGGACAATCCGAAATTAACCTCTATTAGGTTATTTTCGGACGGGAATTAAACTAGTGGTGCAGGAGTTGCAATAAATTTATACACATGAATGTTGCATAAAAAAATTATTTTTGTAAATTTAGAAAATACCTCACTTCCACGAGTTAATCAACCTAACAACGCATTTCGGTAACCATACAAGGACTATTTACACAAACGTTCCTATAGAAATAGAAAAAATATCATGTTATATTTCATTTATGCATAATAACAAATTTATATACATAAACACACAAGTAGTGATTAATATAAGTATAATATTTTTATAGAAAGGTTTACATAAATAATCATAAAAACATTAATTAGTATTGATATAAATACATAAGAAGTGATTCATACATTTTAATTGTAGTTAGTGTGGAAGAATTTGGTAATTATAAGGATATTTTTGATATTTTTCGGGTAAATTAAATGAGAAAATTGAGGTTGGTGTGATGATATTAATAGCAGATCTGTCTTTGTAGCCGTTGGGCATTTTTTTCAAAAAAATTCTTTTAGACCGGTTTAAATTATTGTAACCGGTCTAAATGATTTTGTTATATAGACCGGTTGTTATAAAAAGCACCGGTCTAAATAATGGTCTTTTAGACCGGTTATTCATAAACGCACCGGTCTAAATATGAAAAGTGATATAGACCGGTCCCTTTTATTTACACCCGTCTAAATAATAGTTTTGAGGGAAATTTTGACATTTAGACCTGTGTTTTCCTTGGAGGGTCTATATTCGGGGGTCTAAAAGACGTATTTTGTAGAACTGACATACCTCAGCACCAACAATTACCCAAGATTCCTTGAAAAAATGGGAAGAAAAGCCATCAGGACCCGGTGCCTTATTTCCATCAATTTCAAAAATAGCCCTCTTAATTTCATCTTCAGTAACATTCCTCACCATGAATAAAGCATCAGCATCCGAGAGTCTCTTATTGAATAAATTAGCAGTGTGCTCCATAGGAAATACTTCGGACTGCTTACCTAAAACATATTGAAAATGATGGACAAACTGCTCACCAACACTTTGCCAATAAAGAGACCTCCCCTGCATATCTTCAACAACAGAAATTCGGCTCCTATTAACTCTGCCATTCACTACATTATGAAAGTATTTAGAGTTTCTATCACCTTCATTCAACCAATCAACCTTGGATTTTTGCTTCAAAAAAGACTCCTCATCTTTTAGAGCATCTTTGTAAGCTTTAAGACAACCAAGTTTAGCTTCTCTAAGAGAATCATTATAAGGATCATCCACTATAGCAGCTTAAGCTTTAGCCAATTCATCTTTCAAACGCTTTACATTATCAAACAGGTTACCCTGATCAGAATTTAATTTCCTTAACGGCTTTTTGAGCATTTTGAGCTTAGAAACTAATGAGAACATGGAAAAACCCTCCACCTTATTACTCCACACTTTCTTAACAATAGGCAAGAAATTCTCTTTAGAAGATAAATAATTATGGAACATAAATGGCTTTGGCTTAGCCTTTTCAACATCAGGAATGATCAATACAGCAGGAGTATGATCAGAAAGTATGAAAGGCAAAAAGTGGGAATAAGAAGTAGGAAAAGTAGACATAAACGGAACATTGCCCAAAATCCTATCCAACTTCTTAAGGAGACCCCCCACTTTGCCCGGGTTTTTTATTCCACGTAACGTTAAGACCAGACATTGCAATATCTTCAACTTCAATCTCTGAAGCACAGACTCTAAAATCATTCATTGCGTTAGTGATTATAGATCCTCCAGTAGAATTTTCAGACGGGTCAAAACAAGCATTGAAATCACCAAGAATAGTCCAAGGCCTATCTTTAACAAATTTTTTATGCTTTTGTAAAGGCTTCCACAAGCTTCTTCTATCTACGGTATGCACCATCGCGTAAACAAACGAGCAAAAGAAACTAGGATCACCATTAATAGGCTCCACAAAACAATGCATGACTTGGGAAGTCTAGTCTAGCACCATAAGATTAATACAGTTTGGATCCCATCCAACAATGATTCTTGTACCACCATTACAAACTGAACTGTTGGATATCCAATCCTAATTACCCAAAACCCTTCTACATACCTTAGATAAAATTTTCTTTTACTCACGAGTTTCAAGAAGGCCACATAAGCTATAATTATCCTCCTTCATTAGCTTAATTATTTTCCTGTTGACGAAGTTCTTACTAAATTCTTAGATAGGATGGCTTATGATAAGAGTATTGCTTCACAAATGGTGTTTAAGGAAGGAGTTAAGGATTATGATTTGGAATCTAGTAGAGTTGTTAAGGGTAGTGTCAGTCTTTGATTAATGGTAATGATGGTTAATTTATTAAGGATCCTATTGAACCTGTTGTGGCTGATATGGATACTCATAGTAATTGTTTGGAGAATAAGGATGGTGATGTGGATTTGTTTAATACGTTTGTAGATCCTTGTTTAGTTAGTAATGATACTAGTATGCTCAATATGGCTGAGGTAGAGCATGTTGGGGTTGAAAGTATTAGGAAAGCTAATAAGGATAGTAATGGCAGGTATAAGGAGGGTAATAGATTTGTGTTTGAGAGTAATAAGGATAATTCAGGCATTCTTAAAAGGCCCACAGTAGGATTAACTTCAGTTCAATTTGGTCCTAATTTGTTTCATAAGTCATCAAATGTTTGGTCCTCCAAGAAAACTGGAATCAATTCTCTTAACGGTGATGGTTCTATTAACATCGAGTCTTTTGCTGAAAAAATGAAGAAAGGGATTGAAGATAGAGAGCTTCAAATGAATTTTGTTCCTCAATACGTGTCTAAGCTTAGTGATGGTACAAGGAGGAAAGATATTACTGTAGAAGATATTAAGAAAGGTGCAGAGGATTGCTCTTTACAGCTCTATGGATACTTTGTTGGTACTTCCATGGACTACAGGATTGTCAATACAAATTTAAGTAGAATGTATGATGTGGCTGATATAACCAAGACCAATTCAGGGATATTTTATTTCAAATTCAAAAGCGAAAAAGGAATGAAGGCTGTTTTAGAAAGTAGCCCTTGGATGGTTAACAATGTTCCTATTGTGCTTAATGTTTGGGAACCTGGTTTATGTCTTGAAAAAGTTGAGCCTAGTACTATTCCTATTTGGGTGTGTGTGTGTAACATGTTGGACTATTAATGTTATAGAAGCAAAGATAGGGGTAGTATATTGTATTAGTTATTAGTTTTAGAATTCTGTAAACCCAAGTTATATGGGCTGGGTCAATATGGGTCAATATGGGTCGTTTAGGTTATTAGGGATACAACGGTTATATAGTTTATACCGTTTAGTGTAGGGTTGTGTCGTTTACTTTTTGAAACGGTATAACTGCCACAATGGCAACGTTTCATCAAGTATATATATGTGTCGAGTCTGTAAACATACACAATACAATTCATCAATAAAAGTATCATTAGTATAAATCAAATTCTATTGTTATTTTGTATTCAGTCGAGTTCAATAATTGGTATCTAGAGCCAAAGGTTCAAACCTGGGAAGTGACATCGAACATAAAGGGTGCTGTTTTGATTCGTGTATAGAAACAGAGAAGAGGGTTCATTTTTTTGGTTGGTGTTGTACGAAGAATAAGGGAAGGAAGGAAGAAGACCTGTTGCTGCTGTTCAAAAAAGGAGACAGAAGAAAACCATATAGTGAATTGCGGAACCGAACAGTCAGATAAGTTTTTTTTCCAATTTCGAATTGTTTATTTAGTATAGGAATTTAGAATTATTACAAGTAGGAAAAGATTAGAATAGTAAATTTGGTATTAGAATAGTTGTGTTGGTTTTGTGGTGAAACCAGGAAGTTGTGTTGGTTTTGTGGTGAAACCAGGAAGTTGTGTTGGTTTTGTGGTGAAACCAGGAAGTTGTTTTGGTTTTGTGGTGAAACCAGGAGGATTAAGGATAGTCGGTTAATAGGAAACTAGGGTACTATTCTTGGAAGATACAGTAGGTAAACCGTTGGTTAACCAGGGCACTGTAGGTATTAGGGATGTTTGGTTTAGATTGTTAAGATTGGTAGAAAGAAGAAAAGAAACATGACTGGGGATTCTTCAAAGAAGAATGAAAATGTAGCGAAGGAAGGAGGATTAACAATGAATTTCCAGTATCCAATGTTAAACTCTACAAACTATACGATTTGGGCTGTAAAGATTAGGGCGTTATTTAATGTCCATGGAATTTGGGAAGTGATTGAACCAACGCAAGGAACCGAGGTCGATAAGAAGAAGGATAACTCGGCAATTGCAATGCTATATCAAGCAATTCCAAAAAGTATGGTATTGCAAGTTGCTAACCTCAATTCGGCAAAGGAGATTTGGGATGCGTTGAAGATTCGACATGTTGGAGTTGACAGAGTTAAGGAAGCGCGTGTTCAAACACTAGAGTCAGAGTTTGAACAATTAAAGATGAAACATAATGAGTCGTTAGATGTATATGCCGAGAAGATAAGTGAGATTGCAACACAAGCAAGCAGTTTAGGGCATACTATGGATGATAAAAGGCTGGTTAGGAAACTTTTAAGTTCTGTACCAGAGAAGTTTATGCAAATTGTTGCAGCAATAGAGCAGTTTGCAGATCTTAATACGATGCCATTCCAAGAAGCCATTGGAAGATTAAAAGCTTTCGAGGAACGGATGATGAAGGCAGTCAAAGAAGAAGATGGATCCAGTAACCTACTTTTCAGGAAAGTAGATGAAAAGGAGAAGACCAAGGAACACAAGTGTGAACGTTGCGGTCATGAGAATTCAAGTCAAGGAAGACCAGGACGTGGGCAAGACAAGAATTGGAAACCATGGAAGAAAAAAGATGGTGATCAAGACCTGAGTCAGATAAGATGTTACAAGTGCAAAGAATTTGGACACTACAAAGGCGAATGTCCAAAGTTGGAAGCAAACCTGATTCAGTACGAAGATGATGAACCATTGCTATAAAGGGATTGAAGAATTGAAGACTTTGCCGTCTATAACATTAGGGGGGTGAATGTTGGACTATTAATGTTATAGAAGCAAAGATAGGGGTAGTATATTGTATTAGTTATTAGTTTTAGAATTCTGTAAACCCAAGTTATATGGGCTGGGTCAATATGGGTCAATATGGGTCGTTTAGGTTATTAGGGATACAACGGTTATATAGTTTATACCGTTTAGTGTAGGGTTGTGTCGTTTACTTTTTGAAACGGTATAACTGCCACAATGGCAACGTTTCATCAAGTATATATATGCGTCGAGTCTGTAAACATACACAATACAATTCATCAATAAAAGTATCATTAGTATAAATCAAATTCTATTGTTATTTTGTATTCAGTCGAGTTCAATATAAAATTCCTATGGAGTTATGTAATAGTAATGGTATTAGTATAATAATGAGTGGGGTTGGCAAACCAATGTTGGTGGATAAGTTGACGAAAGAGGGTTGTTTGAAGAAATCTGGGAAATTAGATTATGCTAGAGTCTTAGTTGAAGTTTCAGCTTTGGATGATCTTCCAAATTTTTTGGAACTGTCTTACCCTGCTATTGGCAATAGGTCTGCAAGAGTAGGAAAATTGGAAGTGAAGTTTCAATGGAACCCCCCCCCCCCACTGTGTACACATTGCAAGACTTTTGGGTATTCTACTTTTGCTTGCAAAGTTAGGCCTAAAAGTGAAGAGGAAATTGCTGCTAGTGTTCTGAAAGATGCTATTAAAGTCAATGGTCCTTCTTCTTTAAATAATAATGTGAATGTTGATAATGATGGTTTTATTGCTGTTGTTAAGAAGAACAAGTCTGTTGTAACTCAGAGTAATACAAGACAAAGTTATCCTCAATCAAGAAATGTTGCAAGTTCTTTTCAAAACATAGGTTTTCAAAATTCTAATAGAAATGGTTCTGGTAATTTTAGACAAAGCTTTGGTAGACAGGGTCCAAATCAGCAAAATAGAAGTGGAGGCCAGAAATTACAAGGTGTTGTAATGAAGAATAAGGGAGTTAGTGGTAGTTAGGGTAATGGCAAATCTATATCTAGTTTTAAAAAACCAGCTATGAATAGGGCTAATGAAAATTTGGTTAAAAAGTCGCCTCTTGCTTCTGTCTATAATAATGATTTTAGACCCAAAGTTCTTGTTAAAGGCTCGGGTTCTGGTAGTACTACTGATAAGATTATTGAAGAAGCTGTCCCTGTTTCCAATTCTTATTAAGTTTTGTCAGATGATGTTATGAATGAGGAGTATGAAAGCAGCATTTGGCCAAGGCTTAGGAATGATGTGGATGAGCTTATGGAAGCTGGAATTTATCCATCGAAAGAAATAAGAGCTAATTGGTCTGTTAATACAAATATTGCCTAAAAACGTTATTTATATTTTACGATCTTTGCTAAGTTTTGTTAATGACAAAGTATGAAGTTTAGCTATAAGTAAATCATCACTTTAAGTGTTTAAGTCTTGTTTAACTAAGGTTTACATTTCCTTTTAAACAAAACATTGTTTTTATTTCTTAAATTAGAAAGTGTCTTGTCACATCACATTTATTTCTTAAAATAGTAATGTCACATCACATTTAGGGTAAGCTTTGTCCATATACATTTATGGTAAGAAAGAGTGTTTGACTAACCTTATGCTTTCTTGCAAGTCTTATGTTTGACTAGAAGTAATGTGATGTGACCTTCTTTGGTTTGGAAGATTTATTGTAAAAACCAACTGCAGCCCTGGCGGTACCCTGGGGATACACAGGCGGAACCCTTCTGAGGGGTCCGCCGTATCCGCCAGACCTGCAGAATGGTTTGCTATAAATACCAAACCATTTGTTAGTTTTGAGTCACTCTTTTTAGGACATATTTTCACATACTCTCTCAACTAACTCAGTAACATTTTGATTTGTGTGATTCTCTTATGTAGCAATGGACTTCACAAGATCATTCAAGAAGTTACAAACTTCAACTCTAAAGTTGCAAGTCTTGGTAGTGTGTCGGGAGTTGTTGTACCCTTGTAAAAGAACTAACGGGAGTGTTTGTACCCTTGGTTAAGAACTCGACATCTAGCTTAGTGTCGGTAAAAGTGTAAGCGACGATGGGAGTGGTTGTACCTGTGTAAAAGAACTCGACATCTAGCTTAGTGTCGGTAAAAGTGTAAGCGATGTTGTAAAGGTTTTCTCCGCCGGTGAAAGGAGCTTGTTGATTAGTGCTTATAACTCTCGAGTTGGAAACTCGGGGCGTGGGTGTAGGGCAAGGAAAAAGAGTCCTTGTAGCCGAACCACGATAAATAATCGTGTTGTGGTTTGATCGTTTCTTTCTTTATCTTTGCTTATTACATGTTGTTCTTTAGTTAGAATTGCTAGTTACATATAAAGCTTTTCAAAGAACTAAACAAGTAAAGATATGTTTATATCTTCAAACAAAAGTAAAGCTTTTCAAAGAACTAAACAAGCAAAGTTAGGATCATGATGAGGCGAAAAATGATCCGTTTTTAGGGGGTCATTTAAGCCCGAATCCGAATTTATTTGATCAAATATTGCCCTAAATCGTTCCTTTTGTGATTTTAGGTGTTTGGAGAGTGAATTCTGGAAAAGAAGCCATTTTGGACGTTTTTGGAGCATAAAAGTGAAGAAAACGGCAAAGTACCAAATTTCCATGCTGAAGATACAAGGTGACGGCGTCAAGAGTAATATCTTGACGGCGTCAGACATGAAGATTAAAATACCGAAGGTGGTGACGGCGTCAAACGCCTTCTTGACGGCGTCAAAGTGGCAAGAATATAATACCATGGTTGATGACGGCGTCACATAGGCCGTCATAAGTAGATCAAGGCCGTCCGAGGAAGTATATGGCGGCGAGGTGACGGCGTCACAAGTAACTCTTGACGCTGTCAGCCTACTTTTCCTATATATAGTTTTCTAGTTTTTTTCAAAAGAGAGAGAAGTTTTGGTGAAACCCTAAAGACGAATTTGGTGTATCTTTTACAGGTTTTTCAAGGGTTCCAAACCCTTGAGACCTTGCATTGTAATTGAGATAAGTGTTCTTCCAATTCAATCAATATGTCTATGTGTTGGTTGTTTATATCTTGTTCTTGTCTCAATTCTACTATGCTAGGCTAGATCTCTTTTGTGTTTGCTTAGATCTAATGAAACCTAGATGTTGATTATGTGTTGATTACTTGTCTATTCTTGTTTTGGATGAATGATATTATATGTTAGGCTTAAGAAAACTGGCAGATCTCCAAATGGTAACACGCTTGAACGTCTTAAGAAACATGAACCGAGGCGTACTAGGTCTTTATTGGTTGTATTTAATGCATGAGCCACTGTTTACAATTCCTATAGTTGTGCTGGGTCATGGTGTAGGAGGAGATAAGAGCTCATAGAGTTGGGGAGTTATGTATGCCACCCCACGAATGGTATTAAGGAATACAATCCGTCATCCATACAAGTTTAACAAGTAATTAACGTGTAAAAGATATCTAGGGAGTAGTGAAGTCTAAGTAAACACAATTTCTCCAATTACTGCTCACAACCTTAGTATAATTAGTTTATTTTCATTTTTATTATTTTATTTTGATTGCATTTTAGCTTTGGGTTAGTTGAATAACAACTAATTCCGCCCACTCTTCCAAAACCCGAGATTTTACTTGCTTTTATAAAAATATAAAAAATACAAAAATAATCATCTCTCACCTTTAGAACTATTAATTAGGTTTTCTAATCCTAGCGACACTATTCCTAAGCTGAACGATCAATCCCCCGGTACTTGTCACTATACTATACTACAACGATCAGGTACACTGCCTGGTGGGGGTTGTAAGCTTCTCGAGAGGTAAAGCAAGGTGCGATTCCCACGCATCAAATCATCACAAGCAAAGCTTTTCAAAGTATGAAACTAGTAAAGTTAGAATTGTTATTCACATGAAAAGCTTTTTAACGAATCAACCATATAACATTGTGTTTATATCTTTAAGCAAACGTAAAAGTTTTTAAAGATATTCAAATTAAAAAGGATTTAAAAACCGGTAAACTATTCAACCCCCCTTCTAGTTTTCCACATGGTCTTTTAAACAGATGGAGTATTTTTATAATAACTGCCATAAATTCATTCTTGATCCTGCTTGTGAAGACGGAGAAGATGATGTGGACTCTGAAACTGAAGGTGTTGCAGCTGATATGAAGCCCGAATTCGATGTGAATCCTATTGATGCTCCAGTGAATGATTCTGCAGAAAACCAAGATGTTACCAATGGTATTTAAAACTTTTGCATGGAATGTTAGGGGTTTGAACAACACCCCTAGTCAGGATTAAGTTATTAAGCTAATGAAGGAGGATAATTATAGCTTATGTGGCCTTCTTGAAACTCGTGAGTAAAAGAAAATTTTATCTAAGGTATGTAGAAGGGTTTTGGGTAATTGGGATTGGATATCCAACAGTTCAGTTTGTGATGGTGGTACAAGAATCATTGTTGGATGGGATCCAAACTGTATTAATCTTATGGTGCTAGACTAGACTTCCCAAGTCATGCATTATTTTGTGGAGCCTATTAATGGTGGATCCTAGTTTCTTTTGCTCATTTGTTTACGCTATGGTGCATACCATAGATAGAAGAATCTTGTGGAAGTCTTTACAAAAGCATAAAAAATTTGTTAAAGATAGGCCTTGGACTATTCTTGGTGATTTCAATGCTTGTTTTAACCCGTCTGAAAATTCTACTGGAGGATCTATAATCACTAACGCAATGAATGATTTTAGAGTCTGTGCTTCAGAGATTGAAGTTGAAGATATTGCAATGTCTGGTCTTAACTTTACGTGGAATAAAAAACCGGGCAAAGTGGGGGGTCTCCTTAAGAAGTTGGATAGGATTTTGGGCAATGTTCCGTTTATGTCTACTTTTCCTACTTCTTATTCCCACTTTTTGCCTTTCATACTTTCTGATCATACTCCTGTTGTATTGATCATTCCTGATGTTGAAAAGGCTAAGCCAAAGCCATTTATGTTCCATAATTATTTATCTTCTAAAGAGAATTTCTTGCCTATTGTTAAGAAAGTGTGGAGTAACAAGGTGGAGGGTTTTTACATTTTCTTATTAGTTTCTAAGCTCAAAATGCTCAAAAAGCCGTTAAGGAAATTAAATTCTGATCAGGGTAACCTGTTTGATAATGTAAAGCGTTTGAAAGATGAATTGGCTAAAGCTCAAGCTGCTATAGTGGATGATCCTTATAATGATTCTCTTAGAGAAGCTAAACTTGGTTGTCTTAAAGCTTACAAAGCTGCTCTAAAAGATGAGGAGTCTTTTTTGAAGCAAAAATCCAAGGTTGATTGGTTGAATGAAGGTGATAGAAACTCTAAATACTTTCATAATGTAGTGAAGGGCAGAGTTAATATTAGTCGATTATATGTTATGTAAATGTTGTGTAATAGTTTAGCTTAAGGCCCTTTTGTATTTATGGCCTAAGCCCATCATTAGTAGTCTAGAATGATCTCATTGTATGTTAAATAGTCATTATCCTGTATCAATCAATCAAGGCAATTACAACCTTCAATATGGCCTTGATTCTCGGTTTGCTACTATTGTGAAAATCATTCGTCACCGCGAGCCTCTTCCATCCTTTGAAACGGCTCGCACGATGCTGTTGCTTGATGAGTCCACACTAAACGAGGCTGCCGAGACCACCTTCGATAGTAGTTCTTCTTCACCAACTGTTTTATTGTCCACCAAATCAGAACCTAAAGGTAACTCAAACAAATCACAAACCTTACCTCAATTATGCAATTACTTTAACAAAGGCACGTGTAAATTCGGTGAAAGTTGCAAATTCATCCATGACCATCGTAATAGGGTTGGATTAAATTCAAAACGATACAATGGCAGTAACCCCTCTGGTCCTTGTTACACTACCAACAACCGTACCATTTAACCATCTTGGGCTCCGTCTGGTACCCAACAGGCCCGCCAGGCCCAACTCAACTCCTACCGCACCCTTACACCACAACAGCCCGCCTTCCCACAGGCCTTTGCTGCTCCAATATTGTCCACAAGAAACCAAGCCCATTACAACTATTCAGCCCAACCACAACAAACCATATTAACTGTCCAGTACCAACCATCTAACAGCCCGGGTATTCTTGGGTCGGCGCCTGCTCTGTATCCGTCCCAAGCAACCTCACTACCTAGTGCATTTAGCACCATGACCTTGGAAGATCCGACGTGGAACATGGACACAGGTGCCTTATCTCATTTAAATTCTAATGCAAATAACTTAAGTACTATTTTTAATAAACGCATATTCCCATCTGTTCATGTTGGTGACGGGAATTCTATTCCCGTTACCAACACCGGTCATAGCATTATTCCCTCTTCTCATCATCCTCTTCATCTTCATGATGTTCTTGTTACTCCTAACATTATTAAAAATCTTATCTATGTTCGTCAATTTACTAGGGATAATAATTGCACTATTGAATTTGATGCGTTTGGTTTTTCTGTGAAGGACTTCTAGACTCGCCATATCCTCCTTCGATGTGACAGCTCGGGTGACCTATACCCAGTTACCAAACCGTCAACTATCCCTACTCCTCTTGTCACCACCTGTTCTTCAACGTGGCATCAACGTCTCGGTCATCCCGGCGACGAAGTGTTACGCTCCCTTATTTCCCGCAATTTTATTTCGTGTAATAAAGCCAAGTCTCCACACGTCTGCCACGCGTGTCAACTTGGAAAATATCTTAAACTTCCTCTTTCTATAGTTCCAACTCTATTGTTGAAAGTTGCTTTGATATTATCCATTCTGATTTATGGACTTCTCCAATTACGAGTTCAAGTGGTTTTAAATACTATGTTTTATTTCTTGATCAATTTTCTCACTACTTATGGATATATTCTCTTTGTAGAAAATCTGACATGCTCGCAAAATTCTTACACTTTCGCAATTATGTTAAAAATCAATTTAAAAGTGAAATAAAAAGTTTCCAATGTGACCATGGGGGTGAGTTTGATAACAACCACCTGCACACCCTTTTTGCCAATAACGGCATTCAGTTCCGTTTTTCTTGCCCCAAGACATCCCAACAAAATGGTAAGGCGGAACGTATGATACGCACCATAAAAAACGTAATCCATACACTCCTATTTCAAGCACACCTACCACCTTCATTTTGGGTCGAGGCCCTCCATATGGCTACCTATCTACTTAACCTCCTACCCTCAACCGCCATCAACAATGAGATACCCTTTACCCGCCGTTTTAAAAGACAACCCGATTATTCTCGCTTACGCACCTTTGGGTGTCTCTGTTACCCTCACCGCCACTCACCACATAAACTCGCACCTCGCGCCACCCCATGTATTTTCCTGGGCTTTCCGGCTTATCACCGCGGTTTCCGCTGCCTAGACCTTGAAACCAACAAAATTATCTTATCTCGCCAAGTCACCTTTGATGAAACCCAATTCCCCTACCGCTCAATGACTCCCTCAAACCCCCCTTCGTACACCTTCCTGGACCCCATCCCACCCCCCACCATAAGTCACCTTCTCAATACACCAACTCCCACTACACCACCCCAACACCACGACACACCACCACTCAGTCCAACTAACCAACAAACGGCCCAATCTCCATCAACGCCCACACAAAATTTAAACGAAGCCCAACCCATGTCACCAGGACCATCTTCGGGCTCAAATACAATAGCCCCATCTAACTAACATCAACCCCCATCCAACACCACTATTCACACCACACAAACGCATATAGGACTGTAAACTAACCGGACAAACACGAGCGAAACTCTGTTCATGTTCGTTCATTTAATTTTAACCGGACAAATAAACGGACACGAACGCTTAAACGGACGAATTTTCTTGTTCATGTTCGTTTATTAAGAAAATAAATTGTTCGTGTTCGTTTATGTTCGTTCATTAAGACACTAAACGAACATAAATGATCGAGCATAAATAGGGCTGCAAACGAACCGAACGTTCAGTGAACATTTCATGAACCGTTCGGTAAAAAGTTCATTTATGTTCGTTCGTTTATTAAATGAACGAACATGAACAATATTTTATGTTCGTTTAGTTAAATGAACGAACATGAACAAAAGTCTCATTCATTTATTTATGTTCGTGAACATCCGATTAGGCGTTCGTTAAAGTTCATTTATGTTTATTTATCTATTTATATTCATATATCATATCTTTTATTTTTATAATTTTAAAAATTGGTTTGTTTAAACAAAACAACACTTATAAAATAATATATTGTGAAGAATTCAATAAAGTTTATGTTTGTTTATCTATTTTCATTTATGTTCGATCGTTTATGTTCGTTTAGCGTTCGTTTAGTGTCTTAATGAATGGACATAAACGAACATGAACTATTCATTTTCTTAATAAATGAACATGAACAAGAAAATGTGTCTGTTTAAGCGTCCATGTCTGTTTATTTGTCCTGTTAAAATTAAATGAACGAACATGAACAGGGCTCCGTTTGTGTTCGTCCGGTTCGTTTACAGCCCTAAACATAAATGAAAATAGACAAACAAACATAAACTTTATTGAATTCTTCACAATATATTGTTTTATAAGTGTTGCTTTGTTTAAAAAAACCAATTTTAAAAATTATAAAAATAAAAGATATGATATATGAACATAAATAGATAAATAACCATAAACGAACTTTAATGAACGCCTAATCGGATGTTCACGAACATAAATGAACGAACGAGACTTTTTTTTCATATTCGTTCATTTAACTAAACGAACGTAAAATATTGTTCATGTTCGTTCATTTAATAAACGAACAAACATAAACGAACTTTTTACCCAACGATTCATGAAATGTTCACAGAACGTTCAGTTCGTTTACAGCCCTAAACGCATATCACCAGCCCAACAACCACCACACCATCGGTCTCTGCACCACCTCCTGAACCATCCCGTACTCACCGCATGGTCACTCGGTCCCAATCGGGCATTGTCAAACCCATCGATCGTCTCTCTCTTCACACATCCTCCATTTCTCCTATACCTAAATCTCCGTTTCTTGCCTTAAAAACTCCTCACTGGAATAATGCTATGTATGATGAGTACAATGCGTTAGTTAAAAATGGTACTTGGGTTCTTGTACCAAGACCCTCAGGCGTGAATCTGATTCGCTCTATGTGGTTATTTAAACATAAGTTTCATGCTGATGGTAGATTGAGTCAGAATAAGGCTCGTCTGGTCGCTAATGGTAGTAGTCAGCAACTTGGCATAGACTGTGATGAGACATTCAGTCCGGTTGTCAAACCGGCCACTATCCGCACAGTCCTTAGCCTAGCTGTGTCTCGCAAGTGGCCCATTCATCAGTTGGACGTTAAGAATGCTTTTTTAACGGTGATTTATCCGAGACAGTTTATATGCATCAGCCATCGGGATTTGTTGATTCTCGGTATCGTCATCATGTTTGCCTTTTGCAGAGATCATTATATGGCCTGAAGCAAGCACCCTGTGCTTGGTTTCAGCGTTTTGCAGGTTATGCCACCAGGGTTGGGTTTTACCACAGTCGGTGTGATTCATCGTTGTTTATTTTGAGACAGGGCTCTGAGGTTGCTTACTTACTTATATATGTGGATGATATTATTCTTACAGCCTCATCTACAGCTCTCCTTGGACATATTATTACCTCACTTCACAGTGAGTTTGACATGACTGATCTTGGGGCACTCAATTATTTTTTGGGTATATATGCTGTTCGTCATTCTACAGGTTTATTTCTATCTCAGCGGAAGTATGCTCTACAGCTCCTTGAGCATGCTCACATGACTAATTGTAACCCTTCTCGGACACCAATTGATACGGAGTCAAAACTGGGTCCCGAAGGCGTTCCTATTTAGGATCCTACCTTATATCGCAGCCTTGCAGGTGGCCTACAGTACCTCACCTTTACACAACCAGATCTCTCTTATGTAGTACAACAGATTTGTCTCCATATGCATGATCCACGTGAACCTCATCTTGCAGATCTAAAACGTATCCTACGATACGTCCAAGGGACTTTGGATTATGGCTTACACTTATATACATCCTCAACTACTTCTCTTGTGGGATATACTGATGCAGATTGGGCAGGTTGCCCTTCTACACGAAGGTCTACTTCAGGATATTGCGTGTTTTTGGGCGACAATCTTTTATCTTGGTCATCCAAACGTCAGCACACCCTCTCTCGATCCAGTGCTAAAGCTGAATATCGAGGTGTTGCTAACGTTGTGGCTGAAACTGCGTGGCTTCGTAATCTACTTCGTGAGTTACACTCTCCTTTAGCATCTGCCACCCTTGTATATTGCGATAATGTGAGTGCTATTTATCTTTTGGCCAACCCTGTCCAACATCAGTGGACGAAACACATTGAGATCGATATCCATTTCGTTCATGACATGGTTAAGGCCAGTCAAGTGCGTGTTCTACATGTCCCCTCCTGTTACCAGTACGCAGATATTTTTACCAAAGGGCTGCCCTCCGCTTTGTTTGAAGATTTTCGCTCTAGTTTGAGCGTCCGACCTCCTCCCGCTCAAACTGCGGGGGAGTATTAGTCGATTATATGTTATGCAAATGTTGTGTAATACTTTAGCTTAAGGCCCTTTTGTATTTATGGCCTAAGCCCATCATTAGTAGTCTAGAATGATCTCATTGTATGTTAAATAGTCATTATCTTGTATCAATAAATCAAGGCAATTACAACCTTCAATAGTTAATAGGAGCCGAATTTCTGTTGTTGAAGATATGCAGGGGAGGTATTTTTATGGGCAAAGTGTTGGTGAGCAGTTCGTCCGTCATTTTCAATATGTTTTAGGTAAGCAGTCCTAAGTATTTCCTATGGAGGACACTGCTAATTTATTCAATAAGAGACTCTCGGATGCTGATGCTTTATTCATGGTGAGGAATGTTACTGATGATGAAATTAAGAGGGCTATTTTTGAAATTGATGGAAATAAGGCACCGGGTCCTGATGGCTTTTCTTCCCATTTTTTCAAGGAATCTTGGGTAATTGTTGGTGCTGAGGTATGTAAAGCTTTCAGATATTACTTTGTTAATGGTAAACTCCTAAAAGAGATAAACGCTACTATCATTTCTCTTGTCCCTAAAATGGCTACTCCTAGGACTAATGCTGATTTCAGACCTATATCGTGTTGCAACGTTGTGTACAAATGTATCAGTAAGGTTATAACAAATAGGTTCAAAAACAATTTGGGAGACTTAGTTGATGAAAACCAAAGTGCGTTTATCTCCTCTAGGCAAATTAGTGATAATATCCTCCTTTCCCAAGAATTAATGAGAGGATATCACAGGAATATAGGGTATGGAAAATGTGCTTTTAAAATCAACATTCAAAAATCATATGACTCAGTTGAATGGAGTTTTTTGGAAGACTGTCTGAAGGGTTTTGGGTTTCATAAGAAAATGATTGGCTGGATTATGGGTTGTATTTCATCTACTTCATTTTCTGTTAATGTAAATGGGAATTTGAATGGCTTTTTCAAGGGTATGAGAGGTTTAAGACAGGGTGACCCAATGTCTCCGTACATTTTTATGCTTGTTATGGAGGTTTTTAACCTCATGATTAAAAGACAGATTTTGAAGAACCCATCTTTTAAGTATCACTGGCAATGTAAGGATCTTAAACTACCCCATCTTTGTTTTGCCGATGATGTTTTATTGTTCTGTCACGGGGATAGTAAATCAGTAGCAATCCTTAAAAAGGCTTTAGATGAATTTGGAAACATTTCGGGGCTTATTCCTAGTTCAACTAAAAGTTTGGTCTTTTTTGGGAATGTTAAAGATGTTAGAGTTTAACAATCAAAGTACATGTATTGCGGAAGCTAGGATCAAGTATAACACATAAGATTAAATAAAACATAAATAGGAACGTACCGTGGTGATTCTAGCCCGAACAAGAATCAAATAAGCAAGTCTTGAATTAATTGATGAACCCTAATTAGGGTTTATGAATCAATGATCAATCCCTTACCTTTTTTATTGACCGATTCCTTGTTAACAACTATAGTGAGTTGTTACCTCGTTCTTGTACACACAAACTAATACCGAATCAAATTAATTGCAAGATTAAACACAAGGATTTGTTTTGATAAAAAAAATCGAAAACCCTAAGGGATTAGGATGTTCGATCGGCTATGAGAAAACCAAAGAGGAAAACCAAACTTAGGGTATTGTGTGTGCACAAAAGGTGTGAATGAATGACCCCTAGATTTGTTTATATACTAGATGTAACTTGGTGACCAAGTAAAAGGCATGGGTCGATCCCCTTGGGCTAGGGTTGACCGGCCATGCACACCCAAAGGGTGTTCCGGATCCTTCTTGTTACCAAATTACATTCTAGTCCTTTCTGTTTCCTTTTAACGATAATTAGTCCATACATTTAATAAGTAATAATCATTAATCCTTGAACTTGTGTTATTAATAAAGATAACTAACAATTAATATTTATTAATCTTTGACTCTCGTTTGTATTGTGTGCAATCCCGAGGTCTCAGGTTCGATACTAGTCATTTACTTATTAATATTTATACGTAACTTTTAACAGCTCCCACTCGTATATCTATTAATAGTAAAATGACATTGGTTGGCGTCTTGCAACAGCACTCCAATGCCCCCAGAAAGTGAGTATATATCCTGGAAAACCTTTAATGATTCATCATTATAATTATCCTTTTGTTTCTAATACTACATTTAATAAAGATGTGAGTTTCTTTATTAATATTCTGTTTCTCGTCTCTTTATGATTGAACAAAATTACCAAAATATCTGAACGTATTCCAGATAGACTTTGGGCGTGGCCACGCAAACATTTTGTCAACCCTACGAGGGGCCCAGCAGTATTAAACTTCTGAACAAATCAGAAGAAACAAATTCTCTCTTGACTACAAGAATAACCCATGAACTTTGCAACACTTCTGAAAACAACCCTTATAACTTCCAATTACGGTAAGCGGTAGATTGCCTCACAAAAATGCACTACATCCATGACACTTATCTGGTATCTCAAGTATGAGGATAACTTTAAATATGACTCTCACAATAAATTTTAAATCATATTGTTGGGATAAGTCCAATACTCAATTCATTGAGTATCATGTGAAATTGGTATGACTACGCATCAATATACTTTCAAGTATATCCTTAACCAATACTCAAAAGTGTCTTAGTTTAATGATATTCCCATATCATTAATCGACAACGGACAATTTAGAATAATAATTTATTCATGGATCTTAAACATGCAAATATAGGATATATTATTAAGACAATGAATAAATAAACATAACAAATATTTTATTTTATTAAAATAATAATTGTACATTACATCCCTTATCCAAATACTAATCACAAATGGGCATGAAACTTTCAGCTAATTTAAGTCCTATTCCTTCAGCATGCTTGTAAAGCTTGGTGCCAGGTAAAGGCTTCATAAACTGATCTGCTAAGTTTTCATCTGTGTGAACTTTGAGCATTTCGATTTCACCTATTTCGACTTGTTCTCGAACATAGTGATGCTTAATCGGAAAATGTCTGGTGCCTTTCATGATTTCAGGTTCATTGGCAAATGTAATTGCAGCTGAGTTGTCGCAAAACATTTTTATAGGTCGCTGAATCGAAGGCATAACCCCAAGCCCTGAAACAAACTTCCTAATCCAAACAGCTTCCATTGCAGCTTCTGAAGCAGCTATATACTCACTTTCTGTAGCTGACATCGCTAGTACACTCTGCTTTCTGCTCCTCCAATCTACAGCTCCTCCATTAATGACAAAGACATATCCCGTCTGAGAGTTCGTATCATCTTTATCACCTTTCCAAGAAGCATCGCAGTAACATGTAACATCAAGTTCTGTAGATGGAGTACCCCCATAAACTAAGAACATCTCTTTAGTAGCCCTAAGGTACTTAAGAATGTTCTTGACAGCAGTCCAGTGTTTTCACCTGGATTCTGCTGATATCGACTGGTTAAATTCTGAGCAAACGCAACATCAGGCCTTGTGCTTTTCACCGCATACATAATAGATCCCACAGCCGAAGCATAAGGGACTCTCTTCATGCGTTGCACCTCTTCAGGTGTTGAAGCACAAACTTTCTCGCTCAAGCCATGTTGCTCTTGCATCAACAAATACCCCTTCTTGGAATTTTGCATATTGAATCTCCTAAATATTTTATCAATGTAAGCACTTTGGCTTAATCCAATTAATCGCTGAGATCTATCTCTATATATCTTGATTCCCATAATAAATGCAGCTTCCCCTAAATCTTTCATAGAAAAGCAACTTCCAAGATATGCCTTAACCTTTTGCAAACTTGGAATGTCGTTTCCCATGATCAATATGTCATCAACATATAAAATAAGGAAAATTACATTACTCGCACTAGCTTTGTGATATACACATGGCTCATCAAGATTTTGAGTGAATCCATACTTTTTAATTTCACTGTCAAATCTCTTATTCCATTGTTGTGATGCTTGCTTTAATCCATAAATGGATCTTTTAAGCTTGCATACACGATTTGGGAATTCTGGATTCACAAACCCCTCAGGCTGCGCCATATAGATGTCTTCATCTAGGCGACCATTTAAGAAGGCGGTCTTGACATCCATTTACCAAATCTCATAGTCATAGTAAGCGGCTATGGCTATAAGAATCCTAATAACCCCAGACCTTTAGATAGGACAAGTTAGGAGCTTTTCTAGTCCATAACTCATATGGAGTCTTATCAACCTTCTTTGTTGGAACCATATTAAGAATGCGAACCGCAGATTCCAAGGCATAATCCCAAAACAAGTAAGGAAGAGTTGTTAGATTAAACATAGATCGTATCATGTCTTGCAATGTACAATTCCTTTTCTCAGATACACCATTTTGTTGTGGAGTATATGGAGAAGTAAGGTGCTGGACAATTCCCTACTTTGCTAAGTAATCTATGAACTCCTGACTCAGGTATTCACCACCTCTATCGTATCGAAGAGCTTTAATCTTCTTTCAAAGTTGCAACTCTACTTCTGCTTTAAACACTTTGAATGTTTCAAATACCTCATGTTTATGTTTAAGTAAATAAACACAACCATAACGGCTGTTGATTCGTGCTTTTTTTTAGTAGTATAGTTTTTCCGAAGAAATACCGGCGAAAGTATGTTCCCCGGGTCGTTCTCCCAACGAAACGTTGAATTGATCTTGTCGACACGGTTTGTGAATCTTGTGAAGTGAATGAGGATAGAAGAGATATTTTGGTTTTTAATTATGCTACAAATGAGAATAAAATTGTAATTAAAGCAAAGAGAATGAGCAACTAGTGCAAAACACATTAGCAAATAAAATAAACATACTCAAAAGTGAAAGAGAAATAAAAACGTAAAGAAAACTTGACACGACTAATTTGAAAATAAAAATAAAAGTTAAACTAGTCCTAATATTGCAAATTTAGTTTTTCAAAAAAATAAGACGTAAAAGAAAATAACGTAAAGGAAAAATATATTTTTGGCTTTTTAATTGTTTTTATAAATGAAAAGGATGTAAAGATTAATTAAAAAGGAAATAAGTAAAAGAAATAAAAACTACTTATATTTAAACTAAAAATGTTTACTAGATAATGTGACTAAATAAAAGAAGCTAACTTATGAAATAAATCCTAACTTGATAAAATTTTAGAAAATTTCGGCAGAGTTTCGTTTAGATATTAAACAAAGAAAACCTCACTCGATAAACGATGAGGGGTCGATTATTTAACTTGATAATCATGGCTAACTCGCCAAAAGAAATGGAACTTGGTAAAAATATAAAAAAAAAATTAAACTCGAAAAATATTTTGGTCAAAACCTAACTCGATAGACACATATGTCTCTAACTCGATAAACTAAAGTAGTAGCTAACTCGAAAGTGAAACTGTGCACTAAACTCGAAAGTCAATGAAATACTCAAACTCGAAAGAATATAAATAAAAAATCACTAACTCGAAAGTACTAATTGCATATTGGTCCCTGGATGAGAAAAACTGTAACTCGATATGATTGTTTTAAATGTAACTCGATGGACATATTGCATGTAACTCGAAAAGAAAAAAAAAATTAAAACTCGATAAACATTTTAAAATATCCAAACTCAGTAACATTTAAAGATAAATTTCAAACTTGATAAAAATTTAATAATGCAAACTCGAAAACATCATAATAAAAACACCATTTTGATTCAAAATAAAGCTTAAAAATAAATGTTTTTCACCAAATTTATTACCAAACAACTTAATTTAACCATAAACAATAAATCCCACCAATAAAAACATAAATTTAACAACTAGAAATTAAAAACTTTTAAGAAAAATAAAGCTTTTTTAAAGAGAGCAAGTAAAATAAAGAAGACTTGACAAGAAATTAAAGCATTAATCAAAACTTAATAAAAACAACTTAAAATTAAAAACTTACTAAAAACTTAAACAACAAAAAGAAGACCAACCCCAAAAATGAGGCATACTACTCTATATATAGGCTAGGGGCTAGGGCTTCACTCATCTTTTACATTGTTGCACATTTAGCCCCTAGACCTGTACAAATCATGAAATACAAGCTTAAACATTATAAAATGTAACTAATACACTTAATATTAAACGTAATGACCTAGTAACTTGGAGGAATAGAGTTGACTTTTCATCCTAAGTTCTTCAAAGGATCAAAATCGACAACTTGTGAATACTTGGAGTAATTTTTCATGTCAATAACTTCACGCATCCACCAAGGGTCCCTTTTTTCATTCTTTGAATATTTAAGAATTAGAATTGTCATTTTGGGCTTTTCTTGGATAAATTTCTTCCTCGGCTTAGTCTTTTGACCTTTTCCAATCTCGTGCTCGTTTTTGTCGGTTTTGCTTTGTTTTTGTTCATTTTTCACATATCCGTACCTGCACATACACAAATACAAAAACATGCATTCTCTTGGCATTTTTGGTTAGTATTTGACGCATTTGGTCTGATTTTAGGTCTAAAAAGGATGTGTGATTAAGCACTCATCAAAATCCCCCAGACTAAGGTATTGCCGTGCCCTCACGCAATGTCATCACCTCACGCTTAAAAGATAAATAATTTCAAAACCTCTCTTTACTGACGTTGTAAAGTAGCAATGACTTTCAAGAGAAATATTAAAATCATCTATTCTCAAAAACGCTCCATTTTCCGATTTTCATAAATAACAACTACTACTATTCTTTTTGTATTTTTCATTTATATATGTGACGGTTTATTTTGACTTTCATTACCAATTCATATCTGTTGATAATTTTCAGGGTCAACGAGTAGAAACACTTCAAGGAGAAGAGACCATACGGATAAAAATCGTCATCCTTGATTTTTCACAAGCTCCCAAACTAAGCGCAAAATCGAAATCATTGTTTAACTAGAAGTTAGATGCTAACACTGCCCACAAAAGTTACTTGTGTATTACCTCTTGTTCCCAGGTCCTAAGTTTTGTATCTCAAGATTTTAATTTGTTGAGAAATGAATCGCTTCATATTTTCTCGTTTCAATATTTTTTTAGTCCGATAGTGACACCTAAGTTTAAACACTAAGTAGTTATTCATTTTCTCTTAAGAACCACTGCAATAGAAATTCGGTCCACATCAAGGAATTTGGGGAACATACAATATCAAGGATATAAGTTGCGGAGTACAATCACGTGCACCTTATGTGACTGATTACTAATCACTTATCACATGCACCTCACGCGCCAACAACTTTTTGATACATACATAGCTCTTATTCAACGATACTACAACTTTCATACTTTTCATTTTTCACTTTTTTTTTTCACTTTTCTCATATTTTTCTCATACATCAATGGAGGCTTATAGGGTAGCTCCAAAACCACATAGATAATCAACTTTTGACTTTTGATTTTTCACTTTTTGCTTTTATTTTTGATGTTCCTTGATATGTACCCAACTTCTAAAGCAAAAATTCTCTTAAGAAAATAAAGAACTAAATATTATCTAAACCGAAATACCACTAATTAACCTAGAACATCTATTTTATATGGGTGACGTTTCTGATGGGAACAAGGAGGCCACTAGTACCTCTCGTGGGTTTTTTAAATCCCAAGGTTGAGATCCGTGTATAGCACGAAACTTCTAAATAAACTCTATCATTCCTCGATCTCCGCAAATTTAAAATCCCAAGTAATGAGATCCGCGGATGCTTAGCCGATAATCTTATGATTATATTGGTTAAGGGAGACGAGCTAGAGCTCAACACGCCCGGTCAAGTCGAAACATTTATTTCTACTCTCGCCGGTAGGAAAATCAAAACAAGGTGTCAAATCTTATTATTCATATCATATATATTTTTTTTTCATTTTTTTCACACTTTTTTTTCTTTTTTTTTTTTTTTTTTTTTTTTTTTTTTTTAATAAAAAGGTGACAAAAATTTTAAATTTTTGGTGGAAAACGGAGTTGCGTAAGTTAACGGCTCAGACGAAGGTAACAGGTCAAATCAAATCGAAGATTCACCCCCCCAGACTAAAGTGAAACATTGTCCTCAATGTTTTAAGGGTAAAGGTAATCCTACGTAAAATCTAAGGCCGTTTATTAGGTATGCCAAGAGATAAACGTTAGTCGATAAGATTTAGGATATGGTGAATTTCCAATAGAGCAGCGAAGGATGAGACTCGAGTGGAGAGAGCGACAAACCACGAGCACGAGAGTCCTCAAACTTCGGGGAAATTCCTGAACATTCACAAACAACCACGAAAACACAAGATATGGAAGAGGTTGCCCTCCTCAAGTTACGTTATTAAAGAAAATAGAAAATAAAGAAAATGAAATGGATAAGCATGGGGTGCCTCCCACGAAGCGCTAGTTTTTGATTACCGAGTCACATGAGCTTGACTCGATCCCCGAATTAATCGTCCTTGGGGAGAGCAGATGGAAAAATTAATCTCTCTCGGGCTTTCATAAAAATTTTTGAAAAACAGTTGAGTTAGTTGAAAGTTCCATCCCGAAGAGATAACCACTGGTATTTTAATAGTGAAAACTTTTAAAAACGATACCAGGGTCAAAAACAACATCCTCACTCCCAATGGAATGAAGGATAAGAGAAATCACACCAAATGTTACAAACAGCAAGAAAGTCATGATAACAATCTTGAAAAACTCATAATCATCAAAAGAAAACTTCATAATTGTGGAATTATGAATTTTATCATTCAAGCTCATTTTAAAAACTTTCCCGGGTGGGAGGGTTGGGAAAAAGTTTTCATTAAGACTCTCATTTTTAAGAACTCCAACCGGATCATGATCAACTTCAAGATCAAAACTAAAATTTTCATATTCTGGATTAGAAAACTTTTCAAATTCACATTCAAACTTATCAAAACAAAATGACTCATACTACGGAAGAGAGATAAAAGCATGAGAAGTGGTACTGCCACGACTCGTCTCTTCCGAGTGATCGATATCAAAGTTAAAAACTTCATAAGTCGGGTAAGAATCATGATGATAAGTGGGATTGCCACTTATCTCTTTAGTCGTATCAAACGAAAAACTCTCAAAGTCGGGTAAAATTTCCTCGAGCTCGGGCTCCAGAGGATTCTCAATAGATGGCTTAACTTCTTTAAAATCGGCCATTTTAAGGTCCAATGGAGGGAGGGACGGGTTGGGATCTGCATTTAATAACTTTTCAATCAAAAGAATATCTCCCTCCATGTCAAAATCGGAATGATCAATTTCCGGTGAAATCGAATCATTAGCAAGAAAGGCATCGATCTCTTCCAAAATGAAATCATGTTCCTTAGTCGGAGGAAATGATGGGGAAGAGTCGGAGACAAACGTTTTCACAAAATCATCAAAAGTATAATCACAAACATCAATGCTTTTTACAGAATACTTGTTTGATTTTGGAGCATCGGTTTTAAAAATCATTATATCATCATCATGCCGTAAAGTTAGAGTATCCTCAAAATGATCTACTAGGGCCTTTGCGGTTCGTAAAAACGGTCGCCCTAGTATAAGAGGAACTCTCGGATCCGGTTCAAAATTAACAACGACAAAGTCGGCCGGAAAAGTACATGAGTTTACTTGAACAAAAATATCTTCCGCGATTCCAACTGGATGAGCAATCGAACGATTAGCAAGCTCTAAAGTCATTCGTGTCGGTTTAAGTTCTCCCATTCCAAGTTGTTTATAGATCGAAAACGGCATAAGGTTAATGCTTGCACCTGAATCGGCCAGGGCTTTGCAAACCTCTTGATCTTTCAACGAACAAGGAATGAGAAACTTTCCCGAATCTCCAAGCTTCTCGGGAAGCTTTTTGAGAAGAATCGCGGAGCATTGAACATTTATCGGTGTTTCAGCTAGTTCGAGCAATTTCTCTTTGTTACTTATGAGATTTTTAAACGTTGAGGCAAATTTTGGCATGTAAACAAGAGCATCCATGAAACTGATATCAAAGTGCAATTTTTGAAAAATATCGAGAAACTTTTCCATTTGTTTTTTAGATTTTGCACGGAGCTCTTCATCATTAAACCTTGACGGATATGGCAATTTTGACTTGTATTTATCATTCTTTTCAAAAACGACTTTTTCTTTATCTTTTGACATTTGAAAAACCGGAGGTTGGACGTTTTCAGGACCTTCGTTATTAGTAGGAGGAACTGGGTCCTTTGTCACCTCGGTCTCACGGTCCACTACTTTCGGAGGAGGAGAAGAAGAGGTAGTCGGAACCGTGGATTCGTATAAAGCACCACTGCGAGTCGTGATTGCCTTGACGTCGCCTCTCGGGTTTGGTATAGTATTACTTGGAAGAGTACCAGATGTCGACGCTTGATTCATCTGCATAAAACTGCTCATCATTTGCTTAAGCTCATTTGTTTGTCGAGTTATGGATGTGTCGATCTCCTTCTTAAATTCAACCTTCATGTTGTTGATTTGATTTTGCATTGCTCGCATGTTAACATCATTGGTTATCATATAATTAGCAAGCTCAGGAGAAGGTTGTAGAGGTTGATGATAAACTGGTTGGGGTGGAGTGGTTTGATAATTTTGAGCTTGATTGAAATTGGTTCCACGGTTTTGATTGTAACCTTGGTTATTTTGAGGATAACGGTTTTGATTAGTTTGCACGGGTGGAAACCCAGGTGGCCCTGTTTGGTTATTTTGAGTACGAAAATCTTGGTTTTGATTGTAGTTTACGGCAGCAACGTTAGCATTGTAAACTTGGCCATCGGTGGCTTGACAATCATAATACGGATGGGGTCCACCACAAATCACACATTTCTCATTAACGGCTTTAACAGGCTCGGGTTTTTGGTTCTGAGACTTAAACTCTTTTATCATACAATAGATAGCATCGGTAAGTCCGGCCATTTCCGATGATTGCCCCGACCAAGAAGACGGAGTAAGAGGAGTCACTTTCGAAACATTCGGTTTGTTACGAGAAGTTGGAACCTTAGATTTGTTCTCGATGATCGTTAGAATATCTATTGGCCTACGATTCAAGATATTGCCACCGGCGGCTGCGTTTAAAGAATCTTGATCGTTTTGAGTCAAAGCGTTATAAAACGTGTCGATTTGGTGCAATTCGGAGAAACCATGGTGAGGACATTCTCGAAGAAGATCCTTAAATCGTTCCCATGCCTCACCAAAACTCTCATCAAAACGTTGTTGAAAATTAGTAATATCATTTTTAAGATTAGTTGTCTTAGATGGTGGAAAGAAACGATTAACAAATTTCGAGACGAGTTCTTCCCATGTGTGAATTGATTGAGGAGGTTCTTTTTCAAGCCAAATCCGGGCTGAACCTTCGAGTGAAAATGGGAACAACATCAATTTGATAGCATCGTGAGGGACATCCTTAAATTTCAAAGTTGAAGTTAGCTTATTAAACCATCGGATGTGTGCGTGAGGATCGTCCCTCTCAAAACCTTGAAATTGTTTAGATGTGACAAGTTGAATTAATCCAGTTTTAAGTTCAAAATTATCGGAAAGAATTGGTGGTAAAACAATTGCGTCCCCGTATCCCTCGGTGGGACACTGGAGTAATTCTTGCATAGTACGTTGATCGGCCATCTCGGTGATGGGTGCTTCAACAAGAGTACGTAACTCGGGTACGTAAGCTTGTTTACGACGTCTGCGATAACGTTGGTTCGGTATGGTCGGAGGATTATCGATTAATCTCGACCGCGAACGTGTGATCATACACTTGAAAGAAACAAAAGTGAAAGGAAAAAGAAAAACAAATTTGAGAAGAAAATCTTTTTGGGTTTTTATTATTATTATTATTATTATTATTTTTTTTTTGGGTTTTTATATTTTAATTAAAGCAATAACTTCCAAGGAAGGTTCTTCAAAACACAAATCAAACAAACGATCGACGAAATCTTAACAACGGTTCCCCGGCAGCGGCGCCAAAATTGATTCGTGCTTTTTTTTTAGTAGTATAGTTTTTCCGAAGAAATACCGGCGAAAGTATGTTCCCCGGGTCGTTCTCCCAACGAAACGTTGAATTGATCTTGTCGACACGGTTTGTGAATCTTGTGAAGTGAATGAGGATAGAAGAGATATTTTGGATTTTAATTATGCTACAAATGAGAATAAAATTGTAATTAAAGCAAAGAGAATGAGCAACTAGTGCAAAACACATTAGCAAATAAAATAAACATACTCAAAAGTGAAAGAGAAATAAAAACGTAAAGAAAACTTGACACGACTAATTTGAAAATAAAAATAAAAGTTAAACTAGTCCTAATATTGCAAATTTAGTTTTTCAAAAAAATAAGACGTAAAAGAAAATAACGTAAAGGAAAAATATATTTTTGGCTTTTTAATTGTTTTTATAAATGAAAAGGATGTAAAGATTAATTAAAAAGGAAATAAGTAAAAGAAATAAAAACTACTTATATTTAAACTAAAAATGTTTACTAGATAATGTGACTAAATAAAAGAAGCTAACTTGTTATGAAATAAATCCTAACTTGATAAAATTTTAGAAAATTTCGGCAGAGTTTCGTTTAGATATTAAACAAAGAAAACCTCACTCGATAAACGATGAGGGGTCGATTATTTAACTTGATAATCATGGCTAACTCGCCAAAAGAAATGGAACTTGGTAAAAATATATAAAAAAAATTAAACTCGAAAAATATTTTGGTCAAAACCTAACTCGATAGACACATATGTCTCTAACTCGATAAACTAAAGTAGTAGCTAACTCGAAAGTGAAACTGTGCACTAAACTCGAAAGTCAATGAAATACTCAAACTCGAAAGAATATAAATAAAAAATCACTAACTCGAAAGTACTAATTGCATATTGGTCCCTGGATGAGAAAAACTGTAACTCGATATGATTGTTTTAAATGTAACTCGATGGACATATTGCATGTAACTCGAAAAGAAAAAAAAAAATTAAAACTCGATAAACATTTTAAAATATCCAAACTCAGTAACATTTAAAGAAAAATTTCAAACTTGATAAAAATTTAATAATGCAAACTCGAAAACATCATAATAAAAACACCATTTTGATTCAAAATAAAGCTTAAAAATAAATGTTTTTCACCAAATTTATTACCAAACAACTTAATTTAACCATAAACAATAAATCCCACCAATAAAAACATAAATTTAACAACTAGAAATTAAAAACTTTTAAGAAAAATAAAGCTTTTTTAAAGAGAGCAAGTAAAATAAAGAAGACTTGACAAGAAATTAAAGCATTAATCAAAACTTAATAAAAACAACTTAAAATTAAAAACTTACTAAAAACTTAAACAACAAAAAGAAGACCAACCCCAAAAATGAGGCATACTACTCTATATATAGGCTAGGGGCTAGGGCTTCACTCATCTTTTACATTGTTGCACATTTAGCCCCTAGACCTTTACAAATCATGAAATACAAGCTTAAACATTATAAAATGTAACTAATACACTTAATATTAAACGTAATGACCTAGTAACTTGGAGGAATAGAGTTGACTTTTCTTCCTAAGTTCTTCAAAGGATCAAAATCGACAACTTGTGAATACTTGGAGTAATTTTTCATGTCAATAACTTCACGCATCCACCAAGGGTCCCTTTTTTCATTCTTTGAATATTTAAGAATTAGAATTGTCGTTTTGGGCTTTTCTTGGATAAATTTCTTCCTCGGCTTAGTCTTTTGACCTTTTCCAATCTCGTGCTCGTTTTTGTCGGTTTTGCTTTGTTTTTGTTCATTTTTCACATATCCGTACCTGCACATACACAAATACAAAAACATGCATTCTCTTGGCATTTTTGGTTAGTATTTGACGCATTTGGTCTGATTTTAGGTCTAAAAAGGATGTGTGATTAAGCACTCATCAGCTGTAATCATCCGTAAATGTTAAGAAGTAACTAGCACCTCTCCTTGACATATGCCTAAGTGGTCCACACACATCTGTGTAAATTAGACCAAGTAGATCATTAGCCCTTTCAATCCTATTTTTAAAGGGTTTCTTAGTCATCTTCCCAGCAATGCAAGATTTGCACTTATCAAATGATTCATCATTGATCTTTTCTAAAAGCCCATCATGTTGCAGCTTTTTCATGCGATCCTTGCCAATGTGAGCAAGTCGACAATGCCAAAGATAAGACGAATCCAGACCTTTCTTGATTATCTTACTATTGATGCTATACATTGAATTATTTTTAACAAAAGCATTATCATTATCATTCATATCAATTTCAAACACACCATTCACAGCAATAGCATTAAAATAAAAAACACCATTTATAGAAACTGAAATTCCATTGCTAGAAACAGTATGATGAAAACCAAGGTTCAACAAACATGAAAATGAAATTACACCTCTAACAATTGACGGTGCATAATGACAATTATTTAAAGATAGTACTAAGCCCGAAGGTAACACTAAATTAAAAACTCCTATAGCTTCAACTGCTGCATGTGCTCCATTACCCACGTGCAGGAATTGTTGTCCATAGGTCAGCTTTCTCTCAACTCTAAACCCCTGCAAGGTATTGCAAATATGAATGCCACATCCCGTATCATATACCCATGAATTCAATTTAGGAGTAAGAGTGAATAATTCAATCATAAAGAACGCACCTGATGAACTGGGGTTACCAGCTTCATTCCCCTGCTTCTTGAGTCGCAAGTCATGAATATAGAGAGGACAATTGCGCTTCCAATGACCCTTTTCATGACAATGGTGACAAGCCTGATCCTTCTTGTTTGGCGGATTCACCTTGTTCTGCTTAGGCTGATGCTTTTTCACCTTGGGTTGAGGTTGATAGGCCATGACCTGCTTGCCTTTATCACCTTTCCCCTTGCCTTTGTTCACATGCGATTTCTTCTGGATTCTCCCCCCTCCCCCCCCCCCCCCCCCGAATTGCCAACACTTGCGGGGTAGGAGCCTTGACCTTGGCTGGTAGACTTTTCTCATAATCAACAAGCAGTGCGAGTAATTCTGAGACTGTCTTCCCCGAGCAGTGCATGTTGAAATTCTGCACAAAACCAGCAAAGTCCTTGTTAAGGTCCCTGTTGATCAAGTGCACTTGCACATTCTCGGGGTAACCAAATCCAATTCTGTGAAGCTGATCAAAAGATTCCTTCACCTCAGTCACATAATCTTCAACTGGTTTACCATCACCATGCTTGCAGTTGTGTAGCTTGTCAAGTTCATCATACAATTCAACTGCGGGAGGTTTCTCATAAGATTTTCGAAGTACTTCAAGCATATCTTTTGGGAAAAAGTACTCAAACTTCTTTTGTAATGGAGCACTAATGCTAGTGAGCATTAAACAAGCAACCTCATTGAACTTAGCATGTTTCTCCCTCTACTCCGCCTTAACTGCTTCTGTTGCATCAGCAGCAGGCTCAGCTGGACATTCCTCGGTCAAGTAATTGAGGTTACCGGCCACCCTCAAGACAATTCTGAGCGAACGGTGCCAATCATTGAAATTCTTTCCAGTCAAATTTTCTCTCTCAAGATGACTCTTGAAAGCAGAAATCACAGTTGGGTTATCGGGTTGAGCCATATCTACAGATAAAATTTCAAACATTAGTATTTTTGATAATAAATATCTTCAAGAAAATAAAATACCTATAGGCTATATTCATATAACCACCAAAATTTTCTTGAAAATCTAGGATCCAACTTTACATAGTTCCACCACATCAGTTGATCTGCTAGTGGTAAAAGTACAAAAGATGGTAATCTGTCGAACAATAATTGGCAAACAAGATTTCCAATTCCTAGACCATTATGGGATTTACATCAAATTGATTCATCAATTTGCCTTGTAAGCATGTTTCATCCCATCTCATGCCTTAAGTTCTAGGTCTCACACACAACTTAATTAAGTCGTCTACCTTAGAAACTGTAAAATTACAATTATGGTCTCACGCACAAAAAGAATTTTACCTTGTTATAATAATTTAGCCTAGGTCTCACGTTTACTAAATTAAAATTCCAAGTGTTCCTTATAGATAGATGGCATGTAACTTAAATTTTAAGGGTATTCAATTTTGATATGTCAATCAAAATATGTATAAAGATGCATGCACTCATCTTTATAGCATAATTTTCAAAACCTTTTTATTACCAATTCGTGAAATTAATACACAAAGTTTTACTTGAGGTTTAAAAACCTTCAAGCATGATTTTAAAAGAAATTCGTTTAAGACGTATTCAAGATTGTGATAACCAAGGCAGACTCTAAGGCTCTTTTCTAAGCCTTCAAATCATGGTTATGAATTTTGTCTTAAAAGAGTTACTTTTAAAAGCACGTTTGTACAAAACATCAATCAAGCAAAAGTTTATGGATTCAATCTCAAAACATGTAATAAAGTATGAATCTTGCTAGTCTCGCCTTGGAGCGAATTACCGTGCGAAGCGAACCGTTGTTGGCACATAAGACTCCGCAAGATTCAATCTTTATCACTTAGGGTTGCACCATTATTAGTCCGTATTATTTTTTTTATGAAAAAATTACCCTTTTATTGCTTACATCATGTCAAACAATTAACAATAAAACAAGTAATCAAAGAAAAACAAACAACTAATAATAATAAAGTGAAACAAATAGCCACATGCAAACTTTATTAAAAAGATCCTAATAAAATCAATTCTAGGTATAATTGTCCATGTAATCAACTAAGGCCTTCTCCTCTTAATGGAGGAGAGCCACATGCATTGACGAATCAATTGCGTAGGCCAAAGCTAATATACACACCACATAGCATATAAATTGATTTTAATATATATGAATTGGAGTCTTCCTCAATTTTAGATCTATATAAAACATGTGACAAATTTTTTTTTTTTTTTAAAAAAAAAAAAAAAAAAAAAGATCCATGAATAACATGCATGTTTCCTCACGGATATAACCTAACAATTAGCACATAGGTCACAAGATACGTTCACATAACCGGTTAAAGACCTAGGGTTTCTAGTGATTACAAATTAATCAATTTAAACCACAAACCCTAATTAGGGTTTTATGTGGAAAATCGCCCCCCCCCCCCCAAAATTAGGGTTAGGGTTTCAAATTTTATAAAAAAAATTTAAAGAAAAACCCTAGATCAAAAACATGTATCTAAAACAATTAAAGATCCGATTTTTATTACGTTTTAGTAATCAATTACATGTTATACCTGTCTCTGATACCACTGTTAGAGTTTAACAATCAAAGTGCATGTATTGCGGAAGCTAGGATCAAGTATAACACATAAGATTAACTAAAACATAAATAGGAACGTACCGTGGTGATTCTAGCCCGAACAAGAATCAAATAAGCAAGTCTTGAATTAATTGATGAACCCTAATTAGGGTTTATGAATCAATGATCAATCCCTTACCTTTTTTTATTGATCGATTCCTTGATAACAACTATAGTGAGTTGTTACCTCGTTCCTGTACACACAAACTAATACCGAATCAAATTAATTTCAAGATTAAACACAAGGAATTGTTTTGATAAAACAAAAATCGAAAACCCTAAGGGATTAGGGTGTTCGATCGGCTATGAGAAAACCAAAGAGGAAAACCAAACTTAGGGTATTATGTGTGCACAAAAGGTGTGAATGAATGACCCCTAGATTTGTTTATATACTAGATGTAACTTGGTGACCAAGTAAAAGGCATGGGTCGATCCCCTTGGGCTACGGTCGACCGGCCATGCACACCCAAAGGGTGTTCCGGATCCTTCTTATTACCAAATTACATTCTAGTACTTTCAGTTTCCTTTTAACGATAATTAATCCATACATTTAATAACTAATAATCATTAATCCTTGAACTTGTGTTATTAATAAATATAACTAACAATTAATATTTATTAATCTTTGACTCTCGTTTGTATTGTGTGCAATCCCGAGGTCTCGGGTTCGATACTAGTCATTTACTTATTAATATTTATACGTAACTTTTAACAAAAGAGGCGTGTAGAAGAAAGATATTGGATGTCATGCCTTTTCAGATTGGGTCGCTCCCGGTTAAGTATTTAGGTGTTCCGTTAATATCCAAGAGGTTGTATATTAAGGATTGCCAGTTGTTGATTGATATAGTTAGGAAAAGAGTTATGGATTGGAAAAACAAGGCTTTGTCTTTCGCTGGGAGACTTCAGTTGATTTTGTCTGTTGTGAGCTCGATGCAAGTTTTTTGGGCCTCCGTCTTCATTTTGCCAATTTCTATTGCTAATGAAATTGAAAAGTTGATGAGAGATTTTTTTATGGAACTATGGTGAATTTAAAAGAGGGAAAGCTAAAGTTAATTGGGAAGCTGTTTGCAAACCTAAAGTTGAGGGGGGTTTAGGGATTAGATATTTAGAATCCTGGAATATCGCTCTTATGTTCAAACATGTGTGGAACATTATCTCCCATAAGGAGTCTTTATGGGTGAAATGGATTAACACTTATAAGCTAAAAGGGAGAAACTTCTGGGACATTCATGAAAAAGAGGGTGCGAGTTGGGTTTGGAAGAAAATCTTGAGACATCGTTGGGCTTTTAGAAATCATATTGTTCATAAGGTTAATAATGGTGTCAATACGTCAGTTTGGTTTGATAATTGGCAAGCTATTTGCCCGCTTAGTAATTTCATTTCTAAAAGGAAAATTGCTAGTGCTGGTTTGTCTTTAGACTGTAAATTAGCTGAGGTGATTGATAATGGATCATGGAAGTGGCCTTCGGAATTATCTGACTCTTTTGATGGGCTTTTAGCTATTTCTCCTCCTATTTTTACTGACGGTAAAAGTGATAAAGTCATGTGGAGATCTAAAAATGGTAGGCTTCATGAGTTTAGTGTTTCTACTGTTTGGCAGGATATTACAAGCTGTAATAGGTTGGTTCCATGGGCAAAGCTTGTTTGGTTCAGTCAATGTGTCCCAAGACATGCTTTCATGATGTGGCTAGCTATACAGGGTCGTTTAAAAATTCATGACACGATGTGCTGCTGGGAGAAATATGATGATATGGTATGTGGTTTTTGTAAATTGACCCCTGATAGCCATTCCCCTTTATTCTTTGAATGTGATTTTCCTAGGGAAATTTGGTCAAGATTAAAGTGTTTGGTTAGATTAGATCATGCTCCGGACAGTTGGCTGAGTTTGATTGACTTCTTGGTTAGTAGGGATGTTAATAAATCTATATGGAGCATTTTACAAAGATTACTTATTGGTGCCTATATTTACTATTTATGGCAAGAGAGGAATCTTAGGATTTTTCAAGGAAGATCCAGGTCTATTGATGCGTTATGCTGTCAAATTAAGGATGCAGTCCGACTGAGGGTCATGAGTTTAAAATTGAATGCTTCCAATCAGGTTTTTGTTGCTGCAAATTTATGGGAGTTTCATGTTAAATAGTTGAATGATAGGGGTAAAGTGCAGTTTGTGCAATGGAAGAAATCTGTTGCTTAATAATTATGTTTTGGAAGACTGATTTGTGTTGTGACTAGTGTTGCAACATCTCTTGGTCTATTTTAATTTATATGATTTGGGATTTTGGAAATTGGAGTTGTTGGTGTTATTTTAGGGTGGTTAATTGGGATATTGTTTGCTGTGTGATGTGGAGAAAGAAGCGTATTAGTTTTATGTATAGTTTTGATGTGGAATTCGTTAATGTTGGTTGGTACTACACTGTCAATTTAAATGTTCTGGTGCGAATGGGGTGTTTGGGAGATGATTATATGAGTTGTTTGGCTAAGGCCATTATTGTGGAGTACTACTGGATTGCTGGTACTTCTATTTCGATTGGGCCTTGGACCCAAGTAGCTGGCCAGGATTTAATATATGGGTGGACAAAAGATAAAAATAGTAAGGAGTAATTATCTAGAAGCACACCGTAACTTTATTTTGGTACCAATTTTCTATTTTGAACGCATGGCTCCACCGCAAGATGACATACACTATCTCGATATATAAAACAAGTGAGAAAGAAAGCAACAGTAAAATAATAACAAGAAAATCACTAGTATTATTCATCCTTCTTCAAACAAATTATTGCACGTACAAAGAAAATTTTCAAGTCAGTTACACCAAAATGAATGAAAAAAGTAAATTTCAATCTTGAAAGTGGACCAAAGATTAAAGACATAAACTTTTATATTAATTTGTAGTATATTTCAAGTAATAATGCGTTTACATTCATATGAAAGACAAATTATGCATGCCACCGAATTCTCATATCTCAGATATTAGGCTATTACTAGTAGCTTTTTAGTTTATGGATATTTGGGTGGGCCAATTTATTCTTTATGGACCAATTTATCTTAACTTAATAGAATTAATAGGTTCTCACACAACTTTGGGTGGGCCTTGGCCAACCCATGTCAACAAATAGCTCCGTCCCTGGATTTGGAAAGGAATGGGCATTGTGAGACGTTGGTTCCTGGGCCAAAAGTTCCATGTAGATCTAATATTTACCAAAGATCCCATCCATTCATCTCGTCCATCCATTTCTATTCCTCCCAGCCGTTAGATTATTTTTTTTTTTTTTTTTTTTTTTTTTTTTAGTAATAACCAAAAGGGCAAAAGTGACAATTCACTTATTAATATATACGCTACTAAAACCCTCCCTTTTTCATAACTCACACAACGGTTATATTGCTCGTCTCTCACCCACCCCATTCAAACCCTCCCATTTCAATCTCAATCTCTCTCAATAACCGTTAGCCGCCGTCGCCACCGTTAACCGCCGCCGTTAAACCGCCGTTAAACGTCTTAGTTGTTGAATTAATGAAGTCAGTTGCTGAATCGATGGGTAAAATTGCTTATTTTGTTTATTATTTACGTTTTGTTTATTTTTTTGCTTATTTTGTTTCTTATTTTGTAGATTTTTATCTATTGCTGATGATTTTATTGTATTATTAAGCTATTTTGACCTAATTTTGAATCTGATGCTGAATCTGATGCTAATTTTGTATTATTTTGTAGATTTTTATCTATTGTTGATGATATTATTGTAATATTAAGCTATTTTGACCTAATTCTGAATCTGATGCTGATTAGATTAGGTTTGTAGATTTTTAGGTTTGTTGATGATATTGTTGCTGTTGTTAATTGATCGATATGTGTGACTGTCGTGTTGAGTGTTGAGTTTTTGATTAGATTATATTAGGTTTGTAGAGTTTTTGTTTTTGTTATTGTTGCGTTGAGTGTTGATTGACTGTCGTGTGTTGAGTGATTGTTGTGTGCTGCAAGTGCTTTGAGTGTTGATTGACTGTCGTGTGTTGAGTGACTTGCTGAGATGTAATTAGATAGGGACTAGCATACACGTGAGAAGTGTGCATTTGAGTAGAAATACTTTTAATATTAGGCGTACAAGTTTCTTGAATTTATACAGCTGAGAGATGTATAAAGCTGCAAGTATCCAGACACGTTAGAAGTTTTTAGTGTTATTTCAGCTAAAGAGGTTGAAACTTGTGATAAATATTGCATCTCAGCTATAGTGATAAATATTGCATCTCAGCTGTAACGTTTGAATTGAGATTGTGAGTTCTGATTGTTAATTGTTATATTTTATTGTTTATTTAGCTTCTATCGTTGTTAGTGTAACTGTTTTGATCATCTGTTTGGTAGCCTGTAGTTGTTTGATTCAATTTTTAGTTTTAGTAGTTAGAATAAGGGGTGTTTGGCTTAACAAGATATTAAGTAGAAAATTTGTTTGGTTGCTGATTTGGTATTTCACATATGTTGCATAAGAGTAGTAATAGATTTTGAGTGAATCATATATGATTCTGAGTGAATCATATATGATTCTGAGTGAATCATGTATGATTCTGAGTGAATCATATATGATTCTGAGCTAGTCACTTTCCTTAGGAAACTTTTGAACCATGTACCTATGAAGTTAAGTGCCTTACCACTAGGCCGTTTGTGATGGTTTTTCCTATATATACTTAGTTATATGCAGTTAAGTTAGGCGTTCGTGTCATTTAACGGATAAGCACATACAAATGAACGATATGTTTTGTAGATGAAGAATTTCTGTGATATTGTATAACTTGCAGTTTGGTTGCGTCTTTGTGTTAGGTATCGAAGTGTGTACATACTAATTAATGAGATGTTTTAGAGCTTCTGTAGTTTCAAGCTGTTTAGAAATAGTATATGTTGCACACTGATATATGATATGTTCTGAATTGTATGCAATTAGCTTATCGTTTGTGTGGCATATCGATTTGCATATACAAGTAAATGAGATGTTCTGACACTGCTATTATGAGTGAATCATATTCTGATTTCATGCAGTCAACAGGCTGCTGAACTTACATCTTTTTAGGGAAATTTATGGTTAAAACTGAGTAGGATTTTAGCTGAATTGTGTTCTCAGTAGTTTAGAGTGTGATTTGCCCCCAAAATATTGTAGCTTAGAGCTTATTATGTGCAACTTATTGGATTTGATAAGTAGTTGTTTGGACCTGTTTTCTGACTTGTACAGTTAGGGCTGTTTTCTGATAAGTAGTTGTTTGAGTTTGTATTTGTGTTTTATCAACTGCTTATTGTCAAATGCTTATTTTATTGATGTATATGATGTATTTTCTTTATAAGTGTATTTTGTCATATATGATTCTGACAAAATCATATATGATTCTATGAGAATCATATATGATTCTATGAGAATCATATATGATTCTCATAGAATCATATATGATTGTATTAGATTATTTTATGGTTATTAACATTTAAAATTTTTATGCAGGTCGATCAAAAACTTATGCACGTAAGCCTAAAGATAAGATAACAAATGAATCATCTAAGAAGGCTACGACTTCTGATAAACCAAAGCTAAAAGTTGTCAAACCTAAACCTCAACCTTCTCCTGTAAAACAAAAAACTCAACCTCCTCCTGTAAAATCAACTAGGTTTAGGTCTGATAAGAAAAGTGAATCTAAGGATGCGTCTGAAGAAGAGTCTGAAGAAGAGTCTGAAGAAGAGGTTGAAGAAGATAAGAAAAGGGAGTCTAAGGACGAGTCTGATGAGGTTGAAGAAGACGAGTCTGATGAGGTTGAAGACGATAAGGAAAGTGAGTCTAAGGACGAGTCTGGTGAGGGTGAAGATGTTAAGGATAGTAGTGAAGATGTTGAGGATGAGTCTGATGAGGGTGAAGAAGGTGAAGATGTTAAGGACGAGGACAAGTCTGATGAGGGTGAAGAAGGTGAAGATGTTAAGGATGAGGACGAGTCTGATGAGGGTGAAGAAGGTGATGATGAAAGTAGTGAAGGTGAAGAAAGTGAAGAGGAGGCAATAACAAATTATAAATCAAAGGTTGTAGTGAAGAAAACAAATGTTAAGAAAGTCGTTTCTGAGTCTGACAGCGATTCAAAAGAAAAGAGGGCTAAAAAACAGAAGCGTGTTGCAACAAGTAATAAACGAAAGCGTGTTTCTGACTCAGATTCTTTTGTTGAAGAAGAAAAGGTCTCAAAGCCTAAGAAGAAATCTTTGAAAAAGGCTATTGTTGAAGTAAAGGCACAAGAGAAGGTCTTGAAGCCTAAGAAAGTTTTGAAGCCGAAGAAGCTTAAGTCAGAACCAAAGGAGCTTAAGTCAGAACCAATTGAAAAAAAGAAGAAACCTGTTTCCGATGCACAAATTAAGAAGGAAGAGTATCTGAGAAAATTTCCGGCTCTCCTTTCTAGGACAGTACATGCGAGTTTGTTTTCTGCTATTCGTGATGCAAGAGTTGATATGAAATCTTTCTTGGAGGATATCGGGTTTTCTTCACTTGACGGGGTTAATATAGAGTCGGTGCCTTCTCGTATGGCTGGGTTTGTGGTGGCAAATTTTAATAAACAAACTTACGAGCTTGTGTTGGAGAAGGGGAAGATTCTCGTGACTCCTGAGAAAATCCATGAGATTTTAGGAGTCCCTCTTGGTGGAATAAAGTTTTTTGAGTTACCCGAGAGATCTTTGGATGATCCTTTTGTGAATCTGTGGATTAAACAATTTCATCCAAAGAAGTATAAAGAAATCAGAGCTAGTGATGTTGCTGGAAAGTTGATCACTGCAACGGAAGTTGACTTTATGTTTAAAGTCAACTTCCTTACTCTATTTGCCAATGTTATGGCCAAAGCTCATACAATGAAGGCGCTTATAGATTTGACGGTTGTTAGGCGTATTACTGAAGAAATTATCATTCCAAACATTGATTGGTGTGATTATATTTACCACTGTCTTAAATACAGTGAAATACCTAAAACGTCTTCAGGCTTCTACAATGGCGCATTGTGCTTCTTGATTGTAAGTTTTTCCTTTTTTGTTTATAGATTTTGTGATTACTTTTTATGATCTCATTGTGTATTATTTCCTATTAACAGCTCCTGTATTTTGATTCCACAAAATTTGAGGGTTTGCCCATTATTCGTTACCGTCCTGCTATCCGAAACTGGAGCTCAAGTTTGATGAATCAACGTCAGAAGCTTGAGATTGAACGAGAGGAAATAGGTACAATGGAATTGCATGGGGAGTGGAGTGAATCTGAAGTACAAGGTACTGAAGGTTTTTTTGGTGGTAGTGTCAAAGTGAGCCAGGCTCGTAGTTCCCGTGTGCCTCCTACCGACAAACAGGTTCGACTATTTTCTGTATACTATCTTTTGAATTTTTTGTTTGTACTGAATCATGTATGATTCTGAGTGAATCATGTATGATTCTGAGTGAATCATGTATGATTCTGAGTGAATCATGTATGATTCTGAGTGAATCATATATGATTCTGAGTGAATCAGCTGCGCTAGTCATTTATGATTCTGTGTGAATCATGTATGATTTTATTTATTTATTTATTATTATTATTTATTTTTATTATTTTTTTTTGCAGAATTTTTGCAGAATGATTAATGAGAAGCTTTCAAGCATATCTCGTCAAAAGGTTGAACTTGAAAATCTTCTAAAAAATGCTAATACGGAGTTCCCAAACGACGAAGATGTGCTTGAATTATACAACAAATATGGAGCTCTTTTCAAGGAAACTGTAGCTCTTGAAGATCTTCATATTGATCATTTTGAGCCACAAGATCGACAAGATGATGATAGCAATGATCGTGGCAAGAAAGATGGTGATGCTGCTAAGAAAGATGTCGGGGTAGACAAGGTGGTTTCTGAGAATGTTGGGGTAGATAATTTGGTTTCTGAGAATGTTGCTGCTAAGAAAGATGATGGTGCCACGAAAGATGCTGAAATTGAGCGAGAGTTGAGTGACGAAGAAGAACCAATATTGAGTCAAGACAGTTTTACGCAATGGCTCCAAGATAACATTGACTGGATTGGAGAGGTGATTGACTGCATTTACGATGCATACTATGATGTATGTATCGGCCAGTTTTTTTAAATACTTTTCTTTTTATTAATTTATTTAACTATAAATTTGTTTTGATTCAGGAGGATTTCCTAAACTGGCCTCGGGTTGTACAGCCACTTAACACAGATTGTCCTAAGACTCCAGAACGAGTGGTTACTCGTTCATCTCCAAAGAAAAGAACTGTTAAGCCATCTTCTTACCTCTCATCTCCATATGAGAATAAGCCGACAAAAGTTATTGCTATGGTTCAGAGGATTGAATTTGAGTTGGGCAATAGTTTGTTTGCAATGCAGGGCGATAAGATGTAAGTTCACTGTTTAATTCCCCCTGCCATAATTAGGCATATCTACATAATAGTGTTCTAATAGTTATTTGATTGTTTCTAGTGTTCAATAAGCCTTTAATACAGTTAATAGATATGTCTTGATCATTAGTTTAGGCATTGAGAGCTTAATTCTTAGAATCATAGTGTACCTGCCATTTGAGAGGGTGTTTGGATTAATTGAGAATGGTGTGTTCTAGTTGTTTGTGTTAGGTGTATTCTGCAACCTTAGACTCATTTAGGGACAGGCAGGATAAAACAAGCTTAGTTTTGTAGGTTACTACATCTAAAGTCAAAATTGCATCAAATAACAATTTCTTTCTTCCTTAGTTGTTAACTGATCATACTATTCTACTTAGTCAGTGGATTATGTTATTGTGTTTATGTTTGTAGTTCTTAAACCAGTTAAATAAACACTTAGGGTAAGATCTGAGCTATCAAAATTGAGATTGGTCAAAGTTCTTGTGCAAAATAAAAAGTCAATCCTACATGATTCATTCAGAATCATATATGATTCAATCAGAATCATACATGATTCACTCAGAATCATACATGATTCACTCAGAATCATACATGATTCACTCAGAATCATACATGATTCACATATAATCATATAATATGTAATTTAAAAGTTCTAATTCACTTTTTTGTTTTTCTAATTTTATTTAGGGAAACTGTTTTTCAAACTCGTTTTGGTGATCATGAGGTATTAGCTGTAAGAGTGAATATGGAGACATTGGCACCAGGTTTGTGGATAGATAACAATGTCGTTGACTGTTGGGGAGCTATATTGAATTATGAAGAATCTGTTAAAAAGGATCCAGCACCCAAAAGGCATTTTTTTCCAACTGGTTGCATTGTAAGTGTTTTAATTTTTATGCATAATATGTTTACTTTTATTATCAAGTGTATTTATTTTTACACTTCTTGTTTAATACAGACAGATGCTATGGTGGAAGGTACTATTGGTAAAAATGAGCAGTGGGATGTATTTTTAACGGAGATTACGGCTCATTTTAAAAATGTCAATGTCCCTAAGTTTCTTGCAGAAATTGAATTGGTAATTTCTCATTTCATTTACATATATAATTTTTGAAAGTCTTAATTGGTTTTTTAAGTTTCCTTTTTTTTTTTATAGGCGATCTTCCCAATTCAAGTCTCCAATCATTTTTACGTTGTTGTTTTTAACATTAAGAAGCCTGTTTTAACAATGATCATCCTTGATAATTCTCCATAGACGTATGCCTCAAAGTACAAGGGTGCGTGCGATATTCTGGTAAGTATTTTATTAGACAGAGCTCATTAATAATGTTCTTATGATTATGCTTATGATTTTCTAAAATGATATATTATTTTCTGATTATTTTTTGTTTCTACTACTGATTATTTAGCAGTAGGATTAGGAGTAGGTATAAATTAGTGGTAGTTTAGTAGTTTTTAGTGTAATTTCTATAGCTTTAGCTTATTGTAATCTCATCTTTCAGTTTTCAATTGAATTGTATTCAACTCAAGTTTTTATAAAATTTAAGCTTTCAATTTTACTCTTACTGTTTTCAATATTTTCAAGTAGTTATAATCTGTGTTAAAGCTCTTATTATTGTTTACATATGATCATTTAAGCTGATTATTATTGTTGCTTTCTAGCTTGTTTGAAGCTCTCGTTCTAGGACTGTTGTTACCCCCTGTCATCAGATCTGTCCCTATAGCTCCAGTTCATAAGTCCATATATGATTATGTGTGAATCATATATGATTATGTGTGAATCATATATGATTCTGGAGAATCATAGTATAATTGATCGTTTATTAACGTATTTTTTGTTTTTCTTTTTTTTAGAAGGACTTTTTTTCCAGGTTTCTGCTGCTACATCGACATCCAAAAACTCATGACGTTGTAAATGTTAGACCACGGGTTCTTCAGCTGAAATGGAAGACTAAAAACAACCATTCTGACTGTGGAGTTTTTGCAATGATCCATATGGAGTCCTATTTTGGTGAAATTGCAGCAAAATGGGATGTTGGTTTGTGTAAAGAATCGGAGAAGCAAGTGTCGTTGTTGAGGCGAATGAGGTTCAAAATTACCACCAAGATTCTCTTGCATAAGTTGAATTTGCATTCGCAAAAGATGTATGATTTGGCTTTCAAGTTCCAGTCAGATATAGATGAACAAACAAGGATCTCGATTATTGTGAAGGCAATCAGGAACAGGGCTGCTCGTGATCCAGGAAAAGATGTTCATAAAGAATTTGTTCTTAAGAATGATGTTGATAAATAGATGTCATTAAGAGATTGAAAACTGATGTCGTTAACTGATGCTATTTGTATATTTTGAAAACTGATTGTAGTATTGAAAACTGATGTCGTTAACTGATGCTATTTGTATATTTTGAAAACTGATGGAAGTATATGAAATGGTAAATTGATGCTATATTGATGTTTTAAATTTTCTGATGGTATTTAGGTGCTTCTCTTATTTTTAATAACATATATATTTTCCAGAATCATATATGATTCTGGAGAATCATATATGATTCTGGAGAATCATATATGATTCTGTGTGAATCATATATGATTCTGTGTGAATCATATATGATTTTGTACAAAAAACAAATCTGCTTTATTGTTTAGATTAAGCGTTTTCATACATACTAAGCGTGGAAAAGGGATAATGTTGGATTATATGAAATTTTGCAAGTTCTAAAGTTCTAAAAATAGAGTATGAATAGAATCATGTGAAAATGAGTTTGAAATATGACTTTTATGATTGCAAAGGTGAATGCTGATGGAACAAAAGATCCAAATATGCATGCCTTACTCATAAAAATACTACATGATGAAACAAAAGAATCATATATGTGTTTAAAGTGGGAAATCATATATGATTCTGGAGAATCATATATAATCATATATGATTCTCCAGAATCATATATGATTCTGGACCAAAGTTGTCCTTGTCTCAAATTCTCATAACCTGAACCAAAATTAAATTGTTTCATATAAGATTTAAAGTGCAATAAACAAATTTTTCCAACAGTGCAATAATAATAAACAAATTTAAAGAAATTGTTATTCAAGAAGCGTTAGTCGCTTTTTCAGTTGCGACATTTCTTGTTTGTTGTACACCTGCATCAGTTCCACCATTTTGTGCAACAGCAACTCTCGCAAGTTTTGCAATATACTTTGGATTTTGTGGACATGTCGACTTTGTGTGCTTGTTAGTATTCTCACCACAGTATCCACATTTCCTTTTCCGCTTAGATGATTCTTCAAGTGCTATTTCTCTTGCACTCTTTCTACGTTCTTCTTTAGACCAACCTTTGGTTTTAGCTCTAGATGGATTGTTGACCACTTGTTTCTCAGGTTTCTTAACTGCATATACATCCTCAAGCACATTCTCAATTTCTTTTTTCCGTGAAGGAGGTTTAGGCGCTTCATCCTCAATTCCTTTCTTGATTGATTTCAATTGTTCCACAAACTTCCCTAACTTTCCTTCATCTTTACCCAACAAATATAGACACTCGTCTACCACGAACGTAGCCTCATTTGTTAATTTCTCAACTGGTATATTCTTTTCACCATACCTATTTGTCATTCTTCTCAATGCAGGTGGTATTATGTCCCTCCTCCAACGCCTCAAGATGTACTTTTCTGGAATCATTTGAACATCACGGTTCTTCAAAGCGCAGAATGCATGTCTACATAAAAATCCAAATTGAAGAAAATGCCTACAAGTACATTCCACTGACCCATCTTCAAGAGAACGTATAACCTTATTACAGAAAAGAAAGGGAAGAAAATTAGAACCTATATTATTCATTAACAACTAATGTTCAGAATCATATATGATTCTGTAGAATCATATATGATTCTGTAGAATCATATATGCAAGTAAATTTACCTTGTATTCTACTACTTTTTCACATTCCTGCACTTGTTCTTCTCCTTTTTCTTTATAAAGTGTCCTATAAGCAGCCGCATTTCTATCTCTAATCCTAAGCATCTCACAGCCCTCTTCCGTTCTAAACTCTTCTATTGTGCAATTCCAACAAGCTTCCTTTAATTCCTTTTGAACAAGCAGAAACATTGTTCTTGTGTATACTTTAGATGCATGACGTTCCATACTCAATTGTGTAGAAAATTTTGGAGCTGAGTCATATGTGTTAAAGTCCATTTGTTCTTGCCGATACCTTTGCCTCTCCATTGCAGATTCGAAGCACATCATGAAATGAACCAATGTTGATCCGTGATTTGTGAAATTTTTGAAGAATGCGTTTTCACTCTCAGACCTTGAAGTAGTTCTCATTAATCCAAACAGTGGTGAGTCAATAAAATACGCTGGTATCCACATTGCTCGAAGTCCAAACATCTTCTTCATCCATTTGTGGTCTTGCAATTCAAAATCTTCAATCAATTTTGCCCATTTTTCTTCAAACTTCAACGGTTCAATGAACATATTCCACATAATCTTGTTCAAACGCTTTTTGAAATCAGTTTCATCATATATTTCTTTACAAATCTGTAAAAAAAAAATTATGTTATTCAGTTGATTCTTCAAAAATCATATATGATTCTATGAGAATCATATATGATTCTATGAGAATCATATATGATTCTCAAAGAATCATATATGATTCTCAAAGAATCATATATGATTCTCATAGAATCATATATGATTCTATGCATAGTCTGTGTTTGGATTCAGTAAAATACCTTTCCTGGAATTTTTTGTGAGATATGCCACATGCGTAGTCTGTGTTTGGATTCAGTTAGTACAGCTTCAATTGCTAACTTCATGGCTCCATCTTGATCCGTTACAATCATTTTTGGTTGTTTCCCATGTGCCTTCATGAATGATTCCAGTAGCCATGTGTAAGCTTTTGTATCTTCTCTTAGAAGCATTCCCGCACCAAAAGTCACACACTTTTTATGATTATCTACCCCGGTGAATGGAACAAACACCATTTCGTACCTGAAAATCATCAGTTTCACAAAATTATTTCAAGAATAGAATCAAGAGTTTCAAATCTCACATAATCATATATGAAAAGTTACTTACTTGTTAGTTCTGTATGTTGCATCAAATGACACTACATCTCCAAATTCCTTATAGTTGCATTTGGCAACTTCATCCGCCCAAAAAAGTGCAACCAACTCACTTTTTTCAATCATATAATGAAATGTAAAGTTCGGCACATAAGTCTGTCGGTTTTCCATTTTGTTTATCAGCATTTGCGCGTCACTTTCACCTATACATACATTTATATCCCTTTGATGATTCTTGAAATCACTGCTTGTGCCATGAACATATTGATAACCACCTTTAATACCACATAACAAACGGTGTGCCTTTGTTGCACCAAGTTTCATATTTGAAGATTTCACAACGAACACCTTTTCCGCTTGAGTCATCTTCCTTTGTTTTTTTGTTAGATGCTGATACTCTTTTGGAATCATTAAATGATTGTGCTTAGAATGGAATTTATGAACTACATATTTTCCAGAAACCTCATCCAAAGTTATTAATACTCGCGCCATACAACCTGTTACCCGTTGTCTTGTATTTCTTACTTTCTTGTCACTGTTTTCAGGATCCAATGTGTTTATATTTATCTCTTTTGGAATCCCTTGCCTATTACACATAAGGTACTTACTTTTTACCAAACCACTTCTTGTATTTTTTTGCGCCGATTTTTTAACTTCAAATCCTGCTACTTCAGCATATTTGTTATACATTTCAACGCATTCCTCTATCGTATTATACTTTTTCCCCTCAACAGGTATATAAATATCATCAACTACTGGTTCCCAAGTAACAGATCCCCCGGGAGTTTCTTCATGTGCGTATAAAGTTGGCCTTGGTGTTGTCACATATGCTGAAATATAGTATTTTCATTAGAATCAGATATGATTTATGAAGAATCATATATGATTCTTGAAGAATCATATATGATTCTTGAAGAATCATATATGATTCTACAAGAATCATATATGATTCTACAAGAATCATATATGATTGCTTTTTTTTTTTTTTTTATTTACAGAAAGTATAAACCAGATTCCCAAATAGAATCATATATTATTCAACAATAATCTATTAATAAGATTAAAAAGCAAAAAAAAAAAAAAAGCTAAATCAATATTACCTTGAATAACAGCAATATTTTCTTCTTCCACATCAGCATCTACCAATATTTCATCAATATTTTCTTCTTCCACGTCAGCAATATTTTCTTCTTCGACATTAGCATCCACCAATATTTCAGCTTCATTCATAACCTCATCATCCAACATAACGATCTGAGATTCTGTTTTTTAAGAAAATTACATGTTATTTTGTTTATATATATATATATACATATATATATATATATATATATATATATATATATATATATATATATATATATGTTATTAACATTACAACGATCAAATACTCTTTATTTTCTGAATAGAATCATATATGATTCTCCAGAATCATATATGATTCCACAAGAATCATATATGATTCTGTTACAGATAAAACAGAATTTATTCATACCTTCATATCTGATCTACATTTCATATAAGCTTAAAAAGCAAAAAAATAAGCTGATTTACAATTCATATCTGATCTACTATAAAAACAAAAAAAAAAAGAAACACAGAAGCAACCATATCTGATTCTACTATATATATATATATATATATATATATATATATATATATATATATATATATATATATATATATATATATATATTCATACCTTCATCCACATCAGCATCCACCATACCTTCTTCCAAATCAGCATCCACCGTAACTTCTTCCATATATGATTCGACGGTTGTGAATGACGACTGTTGGGGATGACGACGGTTGGGTATGGCGACGGTTGGGGATGAAGATTGGGTAGGTTTTCTACTGGGGATGACGATTGGGGAGTTGCTGAAGGGTTGGAGATGACGGTTGGAGGTGGTGAACGGTTGGAGATGACGGTGGAGGTGGTGGACGGTTGGAGGTGGACGGTGGAGGTGGAGGTGGGGAAAGCATCGGAGAAGAGAGTAAAAAAACACACCGGTGTGTGTGTTTTTTTTTGAAGAATGATGTTAATGATTTTTTTTTTAATTATGTAATTGCCTTTTTTGCCCCTCTAGTGTAAATATTATATCTAATCTAAGCCATTGGATCAAATTAGATTGTATGGTTATGATTTGTTGATTAGATCTATGGCAAGGAGGGGATCTTCATGGATCTCAACTCGTCCTATTTTGAAGACAAAGTGTAATAAGTTTTAGGTATTTTATTTCTAGTGTCTTTATATGTAACAAGTATAAGTATCATAGAGTTTTATTATTTCTTGTCATGTTTCTGAAGCATGTTTTGGAAATGTCATGCTACTTTATCTTCTATGGGTTTGTCCATATGAAGGTTGTCTTGTAAAGGTTTGTGATTTATATAATTGCCGGGGTATCGTCCCTTTTAACCAAAAAAAAAAAGAATGGTTCATTTTATCATATGACAAAATCAAGCTCTCGTATTAATACAATTTATTTCCTTTATAAAGGTTACTTTTCAGTCCTCGTTTTCTCATATTACATACTACGTAAAAGATTTCTACGCAGCTTTTGTGAACGAAAAGTATTAAACTTATTAAAATTATTTTTAGCAGCGTATAATAGGCTAGTTGAAGAAGTATCTATATATACAAATCAATGTTTTTCTGTTTTGGCAGACAAGTTTTTTTTTGTTTTTTTTATATCTGTTCAAATGTTCAATAGGTTCATTTAAGATTGGCATGTTCATCAACTTGTTTGAAACAAAAACGGAGGGAATTATTTCGTCCATAATTTCGTTGTCGACATCAGTTGTCGATTTGGCCCAACGAAATAGTCTTTGTCTTTGCAGCAAAACACGTCCTTTCCCTTTCAAAATCAAAAAGTCTTCTCTTAAATCTTATCATTCCTAGCTTCCTTTGAGCTTCATACTTAAATGGATAAGGATCCTCATGTTCATTTAAGAATCCTTATCCTACTTAAATCAAAATCATGATTGAAATGTTATATTAAATAAATGAAGTCAATGATTTATGGTCTTTTTTAATATCTCACTACACCTTGCACCTGTTAGACTCGTTCAATTCACAGCTAAGCCCGCAATTAGTTTATGCCTTCCTAGACGATTATTAAATTTCTCAGTCACACCTTCATAATGGCTTCATAGATTTAAAAATACCAACCATATGTAAATGGTATAACTAATTGATGATAACATGTGAAGTAGTTGGATGTAAATTTCCGACTAGAACTTATTCTAGTCATTGGTTTTAAAATTATTCTTCAAAGACAACTTCAATGTTAATATGTGAAGTAGTTGCATGTAAATTTCTGATTAATTCTTGTCATTGCTTTAAATTATTCTTCAAAGTCAACTGCAATGTTAATATGTGAAGTAGTTGCATGTAAATTTCTGACTAATTCTAGTCATTGGTTTAAATTATTCTTTAAAGGCAACTTGGATGTAATTAAGAAGAGATGAAAGGGCAAGATCTTAATATCTATATGTACGGTCTACGGACTACCAATATTGATACAAACTTTGAAAGTTGGTTATGCGTTACAGACTTACAGTAGTGATTAGCAGAGTATTTGTGAGCGGGTATCCTGTAATCAAAACTTTGGCAAACAATATTATGCGATTATATATTTTTCGAGATAATAAGTTTACGCATGTCAAGAATTTTAAAGAATAATTTTATAAAATTGAATTAGCTAGCGTTTGTGTTACATTCATATTTGGAAAAGATATGATGAAAGAATGATATATCACACAAATTTAGTACCTATCACGTTTTACTAAGAATATATGTTGTTTTGTTTTTTTTTTTTTTTTTATAAAATAGATTTACAAGTTTTATTAGAATTTAAGTTTTAGCAAGAAACTTATATCAAAATTTACTTTTTAGCACGAAAGCTTTATAAATCACACCCGCTTTCTTAAGGTTTATTTATTTATTTTAAATTTTTCTCCCTAGTTTTGACACATGTATGTTTTGACGTTCTTTATTAAAAATCACGGGAATAACATTTTAAAGGAATTGGCCAATAAAAAGATTCACTAATTATTAACATGCATGTTCACGCAGTTAAGACATAAAATCAATTTTCAAAATTATGGTAGCACCTTCCAGTATCGCTTTCACAAACAATTTTTTACTGTTCTTCGACATTTAAACGAACACCGTACTATATATCTAAAATGGGTTATACTATAAAAACGGGGGACAAGGGTGGCAGGCCCCTTATCTCCCTCTTTGTCCCCTATTGTTTTCCAGCGCAGCTCAGTTTTTGTCAGTTTCTGTTCCGTATTTTTGACAGTTTTAAACGTTTGACATATTAAACTTTATATTTTATATTCCGCACTTTCAGGTTTATAGCTTTTTCATATAAACAAAATTATAAAAATAAAAAAAAAAAAAAAAAAAAAAAAAAACCACCCCCATCTTTATAACGTGGGCCATCTAAAATATTTACGTATATCCCAGTATCATCCTCTTTCAAACTTGTCTTCTCACCGATAGAATACTGTACCAGTTTGTTAATACTAGGGCTCACATAATTCTTGAATCGTATAAAGTTCACTTTCTTAATACAATATTTCTACCTTATTGATTGCCTTGGTATAAAAGAAATTTATATATAGGGATAAGACGAAAATAAACATTCAATGTCTAGACAAAAGAAAAAGAATTTGATGTATATGTTATATTTTGAACGAAAGACCAAAACACACTACAAGAAAATAGATATAAAGAGGGCTTAGTGAAACAAAAAAGTGTCACTAAATCTAACCTTTTAATGTCACTTTTTAAAAAGTGCGAGTAAAAGCTTAAAAATTTGATATTTAATGACACTTTTTATATACAAGATGTGTCTTAAAAGTTAAAAAAAAAAAAAAAAAAAAAAAAAAAAAAAAAAAAAAATGTATCGTCTCAATTTTTTTGTGTCATTATAAATTGACTTTTACTTACCGGGCTTCTACCTAAACTTTTTAAGTGTAGGAGAATTGAAGCTTACAAAAATTTTGATGACACTTTTTTATAATTTTATTGACTTTTTAATTTTTAGTGACACTTTTTAACTATTTACAATATTTATGTAGCGATCCATGTTTATACTGTAGACTAGGTGACTTTTGGTGAAAAGTCATAATGAACCCTTCATTAAAGGTTAAACCTTTGAGAAAATTACTGACATACCCCTGCATGGAGGGGTATGTCACAAAATGCCCCAAATCTCAGCCGTTTTCAAAAATACTCCAAGGTTCCTCTTAAATCCATACGCGACATAAGGGGAGGACACATGTCAACATTCTAGCTCGGGCTAAAAAAAAAAAAAAATTAGTGCATGTCGCGTATGCATGTACGCGAGACCCATAAAGTCATACGCGACATGTTTTTGAAAATATTTGACAAAAATAGTGCATGTCATTGTCGTGTAAGGTTTTGGATTTAAAAAAAAAAAAAAAATTAAAAACTTACAAAAAATACCCTTTAACTTTTTGATATCTATAACTTTTTTATATAACAAACTTTATTTGTCAAATATTTAGCAAATATATATCAAATTTGTTAATGAAAAAAATATCGTTACGAAGAGCTCTGAATTACGAACAAAACGAGCCCAATATTGATATGCTTTTCACATACGTACGATTTTATAAAATTTCAAAATACCGTTTATAGGTTTAGAAAATTATACCGTTTTTAATTTATGAATATGATATTCATATTTCATAGAATTGTACGTCTTTGTCCCTTGTGCTTTAAGCGTATGTTTTAAAAGATTAGAAAATCGTACGATTGGACAAATATTTGACAAATCTTTATTTATCAAATAAAGTTTGTTATATAAAAAACACCCTTTAACTTTTTCTAAAACACCCTTTAAATATTAAATAAGCATAATGCCAAAAGTTAAATCACATTTGTTTTAAAGGGTGTTTTTTATATAACAAACTTTTTCTAAAAAAGATTTGACAAAAAAATTAAAAACTTACAAAAAACACCCTTTAACTTTTTTATATTTACAACTTTTTTATATAACAAACTTTATTTGTAAGTTTTTTATATTTACAAAAAATAAAGTTTGTTATATAAAAAAGTTGTAAATATAAAAAAGTTAAAGGGTATTTTTTGTAAGTTTTTAATTTTTTTGTCAAATCTTTTTTAGAAAAAGTTTGTTATATAAAAAACACCCTTTAAAACAAATGTGATTTAACTTTTGGCATTATGCTTATTTAATATTTAAAGGGTGTTTTAGAAAAAGTTAAAGGGTGTTTTTTATATAACAAACTTTATTTGACAAATAAAGATTTGTCAAATATTTGTCCAATCGTACGATTTTATAATCTTTTAAAACATACGCTTAAAGTATAAGGGACAAAGACGTACAATTCTATGAAATATGAATATCATATTCATAAATTAAAAACGGTATAATTTTCTAAACTTATAAACGGTATTTTGAAATTTTATAAAATCGTACGCATGTCAAAAGCATATCAATATTGGGCTCGTTTTGTTCGTAATTCAGAGCTCTTCGTAACGATATTTTTTTCATTAACAAATTTGATATATATTTGCTAAATATTTGACAAATAAAGTTTGTTATATAAAAAAGTTGTAAATATCAAAAAGTTAAAGGGTATTTTTTGTAAGTTTTTAATTTTTTTTGTTTTAAAATCCAAAACCTTACACGACAATGACATGCACTATTTTTGTCAAATATTTTCAAAAACATGTCGCGTATGACTTTATGGGTCTCGCGTACATGCGTACGCGACATGCACTAATTTTTTTTTTTTTTGCCCGAGCTAGAATGTTGACATGTGTCCTCCCCTTATGTCGCGTATGGATTTAAGGGGAACCTTGGGGTATTTTTGAAAACGGCTGAGATTTGGGGCATTTTGTGACATACCCCTCCATGCAGGGGTATGTCAGTAATTTTCTCTAAACCTTTTGGTGAAAATAGCCGCCTTTTAAATAGAATCCGACAACACTATATTAGCGACAATTCTCTCTCACTATTGTTGATAGTCACGAGTGGCGGCAACGCATTAATGACGAATTTTCTGTCACAAACCTTTGGTATTCATCCTATTCGAACTCATGTTTATTAATTTATACAAGCGTGCACTCCTCACCTCCTAGGCTCCTAACTTGTATTGTAATTTAACTTGAAGTCTATTTGGTCTAGGGTAATCGTAATTACATAAAATACTTGATGACACGAAAATCACAAACACATTTTTTTTTTATAAATCTGTCTTTCTGTAATGAGTAAGAAATAGAAGGAAATCATGATTTTATATGTTTTTCTTAAATTTTGTGTTTGCACAGTTATTTTGTGACGAAGGAAGTAAAGTTTACGAGTATTTGTCAATCTTTTAATCTCATACATTTATTTTTTATGAACGTTTGACGTTGACTTAATGAAGGGAGCTAGAGTCTATAAATAATTGAAAGAATACATGCTGAAATGATCATTCTGAAAAGCCTTCAATAATTTCCTTCGCTCACACATACACAATATTATTTTAGCATATAAGGGAGGGAGCTGAGTCCAGTTAAGCATGGCACACAACACTCCATACTCTAACAATCCATACAACCCTATACGAATACCAAATCCACGGAGTCCGCCGAATCTAGATATGGTTGACGGTAATTGTTGCCATTCTACTCTTTTGTTCCTTCACTGCATGTTTTTTACTACTACTGTACATTCTTTTTAATTTTTTTTGGAAGGCACTTTATTTCTGCAAGAAATCCCACGTGTAATTGAATCCTACTAAAAAATGCAGTTAAATAATATATAGAGTAAATTACATCATTCGTCTTTGTGGTTTGCGTAGACCGCAGTGGTTCGTCCTTTGATCAATAAAATGCGCCGTTATTACCTGATGGGCAAACATTATCTTCCTTTCGTCTTTTTCTAACGATCATCACTAATGCTCGTTAAATCATTTGTTTGCCTAGGACATGAAGGTAAAATAGTCATTTTATTCTTAACTTATCTGTTAACCTGTATTATGTAACAGGCCCAAGCCCAAGTCTAGAATATTCTAGACTCGGGCTTGGGCCTGTTACATAATACGGGCTAATATTGTTAGCCCGTATTATGTAACAGGCCCAAGCCCGAGTCTAGAATATTCTAGACTTGGGCTTGGGCCTGTTACATAATACAGGCTAACATTATCTTCTTCACCTATCTTTTTCAATTGTCTAGTCTTAAAAATTTTGGTTTCCTTAAAATTGAAATTCTAGAAAACTATACTCGGGCTTAGGCCTGTTACAAAATACGGGCTAACATTATCTTTTCACTTGTCTAGTCTTAAAAATTTTGGTTTCCTTAAAATTGAAATTCTAGAAAACAACAAAGATTAAAGAATGTTAATTTCACATATTCTACCACATTATCATTTTTACCAGATCTTATAAAAAGACCTGGTATCTTGTTTTATTGTCATGCTCAGGCACATCAGGCCAAAACTAAAAATCGTGTTCTTCAATTCTTGAACCAATCTTCCAGCCCACAAAATTATCAAATCCCATACCAAACAAACTTCAACTTTTAGCCTTATAACTTCTTTAAACTCCACAAAAATGTGTTCTTTAACACCACTAAACAAAAGGCCTTTACCTACGGCAAAATCCCTAGAAAATCCGTCACAAAAGGCTTGACGACTTTCAGGCCAGAAAAATACCTAAAGAAAACCATGATCCGAAACGCTCAGCGACGAACTTTCTCCAAGGGATTTAAAAAAGAATCCCTAACAAAAACCATGCTCGGAAATGCTCTTCAATATGAACCAATACTTCTAACCTCATTATACTCTCACATACTTATACACACCTACACACACAATCTTATATATTGATGCTATAACATCCACACACATGTTGCCTTAACTTGTATAACTCGAAAACATATAAAAAATTGCCTCACTAATATAAATATATACGTATAACAACATAATTTTCCAATATTTATAGAAGCTTTTAAAAATATATTATTGACTAAATCATTTATTTTTACGACCGTTACAAAAATTGTCATCCCAAGATATAAACACATGTTTATAGTATATATTATGTTGATTTGTTAATTATTCTTTACTACTTGTTTAGACAAGTCTCAAGGAAATTTAAATTTCCTAGGGATTTGCAACGCATTTTATTCATAAGAAATCCCTAGGAAATCATTAAGAAATTTTTACGGATTAGCTACGGCGAATTTTCTGTCACTAATTGCTAGGAATTCATTAGGAAAACCGTCACCAATGACTCTGCACATAATCCGTGAGAAAAGCATACGAAATCCCTAAATAATTTCCTTCGAAAAGTTCCCCTAGAAAATTTCGTGGGTGTTGCCCTTTTTTCTTATATTGTAACTTATAATTTTTAACCTTATAAGTCTCCATCACACACTAGCCTCGTCATTCTTGCCACCATCAACAGACAACAGCCACCCTTTGCACAACCAGTGACCGACTGTTAGGGGGTGTTTCTTTTTTATTATATAAAGAGGATAGTGAAACCCACTAATTTAATATTATTACTTTTTTAAATGGGATCCACTTTTTCTCTTAATAAGTCTATATGTCTAAGGCAAAAATTCTTAGATCATCCCCCATTAAGTTCCTCATATAGGTGTGAGCCCCACGTTCCCTCCACATATAGTAAAAAAGAAACATCCCCTTATTGATTTAGTGACAAACGGCACATTTTTTAAGTCAAAGGACGAACCACTGTGGTCAACGCAAAACACAAAGACAACGGTGTAATTTACTCTAATATATGCAGACATACAGTAATATGTGAGTGAATAGAATGTTGCAGTTTTCCTGCAATAATAGGGCACTTACTAACTTTGCATTGAAACTACTAAATAGGTGGGAGAAAAAAGGATTACTTTAAATATGGTGCCCCTCTATATGAAGCATCCATTCAAGGTGACTGGAAAGCTGCTAAAGCCATTCTTAAAAAAAAACCAGATTTGATAAAGTATGCTATCACCGAAAATGGTGAAACAGCACTTCACGTGGCGGTGTCAGCAAATAGAAGCAAACAGATGGTAGAATTTGTGAAAAATCTGGTAAATGAGATGACAGAGGACGACTTGGAAATTGTAAACAAAAATCACAATACCGCCTTTTATTTGGCAGCTGCAGCTGGAAACCTCAAAATGGTTAAGATTTTGGCCGAAAAGAATAAGGCCTTGCTGGGAATCCCTGGTCATCATGGGACAATGATGCCATTGTATGCGGCTGCCATGTTTGGAGGTAATGAAGTGGTTGTATATCTTTATTATTTTAACTCTCGGCGGCTACGGGGTGGTGAATTATATTGGACGCCCGAATCTGGCGGTTATTTTGACTCTCCGCGGGGATTGGATGGTGAAGGTTGGACACATGAAACTCGCGGTTGGCTTCTTGAGAAATGTGTCGAGAGTGACATGTTCGGTAAGCATCCAATTTATTTCACATAAACGTTTTAACTAATCAGCTTGTTGATTGCTAAAATCTGTGTACGTATATTTTTCTCTACTACTCGTTTTCCTACTTAAGTATCCTAAGTTAGGGCCGTCTTTGAGGGTGCGCAAGTTGGCCAACTGCTCAGCATCCCAAAATTTTTAAAGGCCCTAAAATTTGTCTTGTTAATAATTATATACGTGTGTGAACATATTTTTCAGAAATATATATATATATATATATATATATATATATATATATATATATATATATATATATATATATATATATATATATATATATATTTAGATGAGAAAATATATTAAATGAGTGATATGTTAGAATATTTTGATAAATAATTATAATATATATTATAAATGGTAACACTTTATATATAACCTTCCTTCTGAACGGCTTCATTATGTAATTTCGTTCAAGACTCAAAAAAAATTCATAAATTCATTGGACGACCCTGCTCTAGTTATTAACGTCATTATGTAATCGAACTTTCGAGGATAGCTTGGGAGAGTAAGGGGGCAAGGAATATCGAGATAGATCTTATGCCTCATCCCCATCTTGAATCCCACTCCCCATCCTGTGGGACCTACCTAGCTTGGTAGCGACCGATATCGGGTATTCTATAGAAAGTGTTTAAATATAATTGACAAACTTTTAGCGGAAAAAAATCTAATTTTATGTATACTATTTATTCATGTAAGGACAAATCTTGATTGTTTTTTACTTTTATTTAGATATTGCACTACATATAGTGAAAACGTATCCAGACCTTGGTAGGAGGAGCAGAGTACTCGGAGTTCTGGCACGAAAGCCTAAAGCGTTTTCCGTAACAGAATCTAGTTTCATTAAAAGAACTATCTATTCAGGTAAAAATCTCATGTAATGCTTCTTTGTTCATCCTTTCTTACTAAGAGTGCTAGGTGCACTAAGTTATAGGTGCCGTCACGTGAGTTTTAATCATATAACATAACTATAACACATTCTCTTTAAAGAATACACTCTCCAACTATAACATGTTATAATTACCAATGGATCCTAGTTTTTATTTTTCTTTTACAATTTCTTCAAAACAAACACATTTCATTTTTTACATTTAAACCAAGTTCTATACATCTTAGGGACTAAAAATGTAAGAAAAACAACTTAATTACTAACATTGTAAACATAACAAGGACTAATGGTGTTAGAAAAAACACTCTCAAGGACTACAAAACTTGTATAATACAAGGTTTAAAATGAAAAAAAAATAAAAGAAAACCCATCTTCTTTCTTCCTTTCTTTGGCACCAAAAACCGAGCTTTTTGTAGAAATGGCGTCATTTTCATTCTTCTTCTCAAATACGGGTTACTTATTTTTTTCATATGTAAAAATGTGTTATTCTCATATTGGTGGACCTATAAGTCTTTTTGTAGTATTTGAAATTTTCAGTTATACCTTCAACTTGTGCCTAGTATTTGATACGAGTATATTTCTTACTATTTGTTTAAGAGTTAATTGCATAAATCGTCCCTGAAGTCTAATGAAGTTGCATGTTTCATCCTAATTATTTCGAAACTGCAGTTACCGTCCATGTGGGAAACTTTTGAGGCATATTTCGTATGTGCTTAAAAATTAAATGACTATAATAACATCTGTTTTCTTTCCTTTTAATTTTTATTTTAATTACTTTTAGAGTAAATCGCAAAAACTATCCCTATGTCCTAAGCCTTCTTTCTTTTTTATTTATACTTTTCAATTTTTTAAATACGTTTTTATTAAAACATGTACGTTTTTATATTATTTTATGAACACATATATGTTCCTATACGTTTTCATACATGTTTTTTGTAGTTTTTATACATTTTTATATGTTTTAATTTGTGTGGGTTTTATATATTTTTATACGTTTTTATATATGTTTATAGGGACCTATGTCTTCTTTTTCTTTTATTTAAGGTTATTCGATTTTTTACATATGTTTTTATAAAAACATATATGTTTTTATACATTTTTAAATATGTTTGTATACGTTTTATGTATGTTTTTATATGGTTTTATATACTTTTTTATTTACGTCTTTATATAAGATTTTATATGCATTTTTTACATACATACATACATACGTACACACACACACACACACACACACACACACACATATATATATATATATATATATATATATATATATATATATATATATATATATATATAACATTTTTATATGTTTTTTTAATAAAAATGTATATAAAAAGGTATATAAAAAAGTATATGAAAACGCATATAAAAACATTTATAAAAATGTATAAAAACGTATATGTTTTTATAAAAATGTATATAAAAAATCAAAAAACTTTAAATAAAAGAGAAAGAGGCATAGGGCACAGAGACGGTTTTTTCGATTTACTCAAAAAGTAATTTAAATGAAAATTAATAGGGATAGAGACAGAGGGTATTTTAGTCATTTAACTTTAAGACAACCATGAAATACACCTCAAAAGGTTTCCCACAGGAACGGTATCTGCAGTTTCCAAATGGCCAGGACGATACATGTAATTTCATCAAACTTCATGGATGATTTATGCAATTAACTCTTAAACAAATTAAGAAATATACTCATATAAAAAACTAGGCACAAGTTGAAGGGTATAACTTAAAATTTTTTTTTTTTGGTAAAGGGGAGTAATCCTGCACCTTGGTAAAATATATTAACCAAAAACATTGAAGTACAACGGATGAGAGTGAGTCTCTCATCTCAGTTCCTTAGGACACTTACAGACTTTCTTATAAGAATGACACGCCATTCTTATAATTTACAAAATAAAACTTACAACCTACAATGACTATACACGTGAATATAAATATGGTATTAAACTTGATTCACTAATGTAGCACCAACAACATAGTCATCATAGAACTTCAAGACAACTTCCATGCGATCCAGAAAAGAACCCATATCATAGGACACGACTAACACCCACATAGAAGTGTAAACGAACACACTTCCACATAAGAAGCTCCAATCCATCATCAATAGTCGTGCTAAACACTAACCTGGATCACAACAGCCAATAGCATCGAACCTGCAACATACAGCCACGATGACCACCCCAATATCGACCAATAAGCCAACAATCAGTATGACATAACTAGGGTAGACCGAAACCGACTGATTGACATCAAGCAGCTTACATATCATCGAAGCATCAGGAACCACATACCCCACAAACACACAGATAACGCTGGAAACATCATCAGAATCAAATACCAATCAGCATGTACATGTGTGGGAGCAAAATAGGATTTTTGAAAACCCTAACTTAAATACGATCGTTCTACAGGTTTAGGATTACGAACATCACACCCAGCATTGAAAAACGATACGTAATAGAAAGATCACCGACTAGGGATGTAACCCTAACTTCCAGCATTAACAATCACAAAACCCGCAACCAATGTAGCAATAACCATCCGGACTGTGATCGTAGCATGCTTCATAGGGTTTTTGAAAAAGAATACCCCAAAACTTTACTTCCCTCTCTCAAAATCCACTTACAAACACATTAATCAAATAACGAACATGCAGCAGAAGCACAAACAATCCCAAGCATCCGATCGTAAAATAAAACCAAGCCCTATAATTAGGGTTTCGGTATTCTTAAATAGCCTGACCAGCCGCTTGCAAACAACCCAACACTAACCAAATCACCAGAAAGAAAGATATAGCAGTTATCGACCAGTGATCATGTGCATAGAAAAATGAAACCCTATTAGAGATCGCCAGAAAACGAAACCCTAACAGAGATCGTCATTCATAAACGCACAACACATAAAACCATCAACCACGAAACCATAAAAAACTGATCACTAAAACTCATCCATGAAAGACGAATTATAGGATAACGAATTAATTAGGGTTTCAGCCAAACATTGCAAACCGACAACACCCCATATATAACACAACCCTAAAACACGATTGCATACAAACAGAACGAAACAAGTCGTTAGATGTAGAGAGGCGCTTTCAGAGGTTGATTATGGATTAGAGAGGATGAGGGTGTGGCAGCTGCAAAAAATAGGGACGATTAATAGATAAAAACAGTATACACCGACTCCCAATCCTACCAAATCAGATATATTCGTGAATTCAGTTAATCCATAGAAAAATTAAAGAAAAAACGTAAGAATTATGGCCGGAATTTGATAAGGATTGGGAGGCAGGAAATCGCCCCTACTAGAAAGAGAAAACTAGGGTTTTTTGCATTTGGGTATAACTTAAAATTTCAAATACTAAAAAGAGACTTATGGGTCCACAAGTATGAGAATAACCTATTTTTACATATGAAAAAAATAAATGACCTTTGTTTGGAAACAAAATGGAAATAATACCATTTCTATAAAAAAAAATAGTAATAAAAAAAAAAAAAAAAAAAAACCTTAAAGATTAAAAGAAAAAAGAAGAAGAAAACAAAAAATTACTTGTTATCTGGATGGTGAGAGGTGCGCCTATAGCGCCACCTCGTGTGCACTATGGCGGCGCAATAGGTGCAAATTTGCCCTATAGTGAGCGGATAATTGCCTGAAAATTTGGCCCTACAATGAGCGGATAATCTTCTGCACCGTGTGAATTATTAAAGTGAGTTGATAATAGGTTTTTAGCATTGGAGTTAATGAGAGTCAAGAATGGGTTATGAATAACTCACTATTCATCAAACCAGCTTGAACACCATCATTTGCTCAAAAAAAAAAAAGCTTGAACACCATCAACTTTTTCGTTTTGAGAACTGTTTCCAGCCTGAACAATATTCAACAATCCTATAGGATCTTTGCCACCAGCTTGCCAATTTAAAGATCCCTTTTCATTTATATGTTTTTTCAGTTTGAGGCCTCTTAATTTCTGGTTATTTAATTTCTTTCAGTTTCCGCATCAATCGGTTTAAAGGTGGGAGCTTCTGAAATGGAAAATAAAGCAATGGTGTTACTGAGAATCCTCTGGGAAGATATTGAGAAACTACCAAAGAAGGATATCGATGATATACTCAGAGGGCCACCAGATGTAACTGGGTCAGGTCCTGGAAGACTCGTTCAAACTATACAACTCAATAAACTTATTTCCAAACATCTTGACAAACTTCAAGAAGATTCTCTAAAGATAACCAATGATTCAGAACAACTTTCTAAACTTAAAAACCTCATTTCTGAACACATTGTGAAAATGCATGTTGAAACACAGACCTTAATAGAGCAAGGGAGCAAGATAGCATCTGGTGATGGAGATCAAGCTCAGGAAATACAAAATTACATTTCTGAACATATTATGAAATTACATGATGATACTCAGAACTTAATAAATGAAGAAGCTGGTGAGGAAGATCTACCTCAAAAAGTACAGAAACTCATATCTCACTATATTGATAATATGCGTGCTGAAACCTATACAAGAAAGAAATATTCTTCTAGGGTATTGTTCGTTGCTGCAGAAATGGGTAATACTAACTTTTTAATTGAGCTGATCCGTCGATATCCTGATCTCATATGGAAGGTAAATGATAACAATCAAACTATATTTCACATTGCTATCAAACATCGTCATGCGGGTATCTATAACCTATTGTACGAGATAGGCGCAATGAAGGATATGATAACTCCTATGAGAGATAGACAAGACAACAACATGTTGCATTTAGTTGGGAAGCTGACTGCAAATCGAAGGCAACTCGAGAATGTGTCAGGAGTCGCTTTAGATATGCAACGAGAACTATTATGGTTTCAGGTACATATAAAGATTTTTTTTTTTTTTGGGTAAAGACATATAAAGATTCCACTATGAGCTTCTAGGATTATTTTGAGTCTTACAGAACTCATCTTATCTCTATCATAGCATTCATATAACCATAAAATGATCACGCCTACTTTCACAAAAGAGGAAGGAAGGGCTTTACACGGACTCAAACCCCGTAGATTAGTTGGCCTAAATGTCGGAAACCCTGGTTACCTGAAAAAAATATTAATAATAAATGAAATGGTTTATAACTATTCTAACTTGTTTGTGTGCAGGAAGTAGAGTCAATAATCCCTCCATCTTATAGGGATCGGAAGAACAGTGATGGTTTAACACCACATCAGTTATTTACAAAGGAGCACAAAGATATGGTCACACAAGGGGAAAAATGGATGAAGGAAATAGCTAGTCAATGTATGGTGGTAGCGGCACTTGTTGCCACTATGGTATTTGCTGCAGCTTTTACTGTTCCGGGAGGATATGATCAAAACGTTGGTAACCCTATCTTTCATCCGAAAACATCCTTTAAGATTTTCATTGTGGCGGATGCCATTTCACTGTTCTCATCTTCAGCTTCAATCCTCTACATGTTCTTATCTGTTTTCACGTCTCGTTATGCCGAAGTTGATTTTTTGGAATCATTACCCAGAAAGTTGATAGTCGGTATGTCATATCTTTTTCTATCTATGACATCCATGATGGTCGCTTTTAGTGTCAGCTTTTTCGCACTTTACCAGAAGGATTTTTTATGGATTCCTATCCTTATCAGCGGATTTGCTCTGATTCCTTTAACCATATATGTTAAGGCGCAATACATTTTGTTTGTTGATATAATTCGCTCAACATATCGTTCTAAGTATATCTTCAGGTCCAAGAAAAATGTACTTTACTATAAAAACCCCAGTGTTTGACGATTGTTGTTTAGCTATTGTAATGATTTTGTTTTGAGAATTGGTTTGTAAAACATTTGCAAGTTTCATGTGGGTGACTATAGATTTCTCTCTCCTAGTGAAACATGATAAAATATTTTGACAAGCAAAATATCAGTATATATGTTGGATCTGTAATTTTAGCATTGTAGTTTTTTACTTATTTATGTTCCAAAGCTAATAATGATCAATAAACTTCAAGGACTTTTACAAGGGGGGTATTGGTCCTTACCTTCTCAACTGTAATTAGATGCTAGAGAAAGAAAAATCAGTATATATGTTGGATGCTTAAAAGTCTGCTAGATTAAACATAAAATATTTTAAGTATTAAAGCTTTGCTGATAAAAGGAATTAACAAACATTACAAAACGAATTATCAGAACAAAGTCAATTGAAGACAAGTATTGTCTTGCTGATCCATGAAAGGTTTCTCTTTCCTAGTGAAACATGATAAAATATTTTGACAAGCAAAATATCTTCAACTTATAGAGGAACTTTCCAAAGGCAAAAGTTTTGACTAACAGTTGCCTTAACTTGTCTTAACTGTTCAATTGCATTATGTGTTTTGACTCTAAGATGCCCATCTGAAACACTTCTAATGGAACATCTGAACTGTTCCATTTTTTATCTTAAATCCTTATTGGGTGTTTTTTTATAGAGGTTTAGTCGTGTTAGTACATTAAGGGGGTGTTTGTTTAAGCTTATTTTTGGGTTTATGAGTTATCTGTTTTCGGGTTATGTTTCACAAGCCCCATTTGTTTTTGGCTTATTTTGGGACTTAGTGGGCTTAAAAATGCTTATTATGACATAAGCTGGAAAAATTCGATCAACCAATACCGACTTGAACCGTTATACCCGCTACCAATTGTGTTTTGACCCATTACATAACCTCTCATACCCAATATTGAGGTAATTTGCGTACGAGATTAATTAGTTTATGTTGAGATCGTTGTTATTGATAACTGCGAGGTACTTTCCTGATGAAAATGATTTTTATATAAAAAAAACATTAGGGGGAAAGATTTTGAAGGCAGTAATCCTAAATGTTATGTGTTAGTAGCAATACTTAGGAGGGTTAAATGTGACTTAGACAATAATAAGGGGATTAATTGTATTTAGTTTAAATAAAGTTTAGGATTGTACTTAGATTAGGAAACTAGTTACTTGGCTTGCAAGCTAAGGTTTTTACCCCCTCATCTCTGTAAATAGAGATGAAGGGGGGATGCTAGTTAAAACATTCTTCTTCCTCAAATTGTAAGCTTTATTGGTTGATTAATAAAAGGGTGTTTGAGGTATATCGTGTGCATATATTCTTGTCAATTCTTTGTGGTCTCTCGTGTTTGCTACTTGTGCTCAATACAACTCGCGATCTAGTTGTTCCGCAATCAAGCTTCGGGTTTGTTGTCAAGGTATTTTCCAACAAGTGGTATCAAGAGCCACTGTTATTGTGGTCATCGAAGTTCGAGTTCTAGATCAAGGTTTCGAGTTCGTTCAAGGTTTCGAGGATCGGTTTCGGGTTCTCGGGAAGTAGCAGGTTTATATCGAAGAAGACAAAGACGTGTGGCTATAATTCACAAAGTGGTCATTGATTGGTTTGCATGTGCATGTGAAAAATAATATAGAAAAGTCGTCATTGATTGTTTTTAGTATTACGATAACAAAGAACTACTGAAATTCTTGTCGTTTTTTGTCTATAAAAACGATTTGGTAAAATTTGTTATTGGGTTTCGACTTCTTGTGGGTCAAGGTATAATCGGGTTCTTTTAGGTTTAAAGGTTTACGATTATTTCTTGATTTAAATCGAGGTTTAAAGTTTTTCTTTAAAGAATTGATATTTGCAAGAAGGGTATACTAAAACGATATCGAAGGTTTCTCGTTGCGGGATTTTCTTGCGGTACAAGTTTCGATCGTGGTTTGCTTGGGATTCAAGTTTACGGTCGGGTTGGCTTGTTCAAAATCGAGGATTTAGGGTTATTCTAATTAATTCGATTTGCAAGAAGATTTTTAGCAACAAGGGGAATATTGCACACGGCTTGTGAGGCTTGTCGGTAAAGTTGGTTAAGAAACAACTTGACAAGGTTTTTAGCAAGGTATAAGAAGAATGGCTAGTTCTATGACTAGGTTTGACATCGAGAAATTCGATGGGAAGAATGACTTCGGGTTATGGCAAATAAAGATGCGTGCTTTAATGGTACAGTTAGGATGTGATGCTGCATTAGAGACATTACCCGCGGACATGGAAGCAGGAGAAAAGACTGCTTTGATGAAGAAGGCATACAGTACCTTGATTCTATGCTTGGGAGACCGGGTTTTACGGGAAGTTACCAAGGAAACATCTGCTGCAGGAATTTGGACAAAACTGACTAGTCTTTATATGACTAAGTCCTTAGCAAATAGATTGTATCTGAAGAAGAAGTTGTACACATTCTATATGAGTCCAGGTACGAAACTGGGTGATCATATAGATGAGTTTAACAAGTTGATACTTGATTTGGCGAATATTGATATTGAGATTGAGGATGAAGATCAGGCTCTTATGTTACTTACGTCGTTGCCATCGTCCTACGAAAACTTTGTGGAAACATTGTTGTATGGGAGGGAGTCCTTGAAAATGGAGGATACTCTAGCAACTCTGAATTCAAGGGAGTTGAAAAAAAGAACCGAAGGCACAAAGGAAGATACTGGTGACGGGTTATATGTAAGGGGAGGGTCAGATCATTCAAGGAAAGCTCATTCTGGTAGAAGTTCGCGGTTTAAGTCAAGGGGTGAGACTTTTAAACTCAAGTGCTTCATATGTCATTCAGAGGGTTATACTGTGAAGATGCAGATGGGTAGAGTCAAGGTGATCAAAGGTTGTCGGGTTATGATGACCGGGATCAGGAAAGAGAACAATGTGTATACTCTTAAAGCAAAAGTAATAACTTTTGGTGTACAAAAGCATGGAGGTTCAAAACAAGTTAGATTCAAACAACTTGGTAATAAACAAGTTGGGCTCAAACAACTTGGTCATAAACAAGTTGGGTTCAAACAACTTGGTCATAAACAAGTTGGGTTCAAACAACTTGGTCCTGGTGTTAAAACAGGAGTCCATGGAGTACAGGTTGATAAACGTGTTTGGTTTGAGGTGGAACTGCAGGGAGCTCAGGAAAATCGTGAAGCTGAGGTTGTTCAGGTTAGTAACGATGATGCTGCAGTGGCTCAAAGAAAGTTGGAGTTTAAACAACTTGAAGAAAAGGCAAACACGGGCTGCTTGGTAAATGAGCAGGAGAAGATACACCTTGGTATAAAGGTGGGGGCGGACATTACGGAAACCGGAGTACCTGGTCAAGAGGGTGCAGAGGGTAATGCTGCTGAAAAGAAGAAAGTGAAGGAGTCTAAGAAAGCTAAACTTGGGAATTTACTGAAGTACAAGGCCTGGTTCTCAAGACGGTCCCCGGTTCGAGGTTCCAACATTAGATGAAGATGTTGAGTATCGTTAATGCCTAAGTATTACTCCTAAGGTGGAAATTGTTATGTGTTAGTAGCAATACTTAGGAGGGTTAAATGTGACTTAGACAATAACAAGGGGATTAATTGTATTTAGTTTAAATAAAGTTTAGGATTGTACTTAGATTAGGAAACTAGTTACTTGGCTTGCAAGCTAAGGTTTTTACCCCCTCATCTCTATAAATAGAGATGAGGGGGGGGGGATGCTAGTTAAAACATTCTTCTTCCTCAAATTGTAAGCTTTATTGGTTGATTAATAAAGGGGTGTTTGAGGTATATCGTGTGCATATATTCTTGTCAATTCTTTGTGGTCTCTCGTGTTTGCTACTTGTGCTCAATACAACTCGCGATCCAGTTGTTCCGCAATCGAGCTTCGGGTTTGTTGTCAAGGTATTTTCCAACACTAAATATGAGATTAAATGGCCGAATTTCAGTTTGCGGGGCGATTTAACAGTATATATCAAAGCAAAAATGAGGGGGGGGGGGTGTTGGTGGTTATTAGCCCAGAACAGGGTGAACATAATCAATAGTCTAACTACGTACCAATTAAGGTTACCGAATATCACTTGGAATCGTGTTATCACTTTCCAAAGTAAACTATTCGACCCTAATGCCTGGGTATCACGAATATCTACTTGGGAAAAGACCAAATGTTTGTTGTTGAATTAGTCACAAATCAATAACCCTTTGCGTTCAAGTGTTATGTGTTTTCTGTATATCTTTCATGCATGATTTGATCTTCCTATTTATAGGCAAGATTACTCAACCCTAGTCAATGGAATTAAGAGTGATTAATGGCCCATTAATCCCACTTAATTTGCCTCCATAATAATAGGTATTAGTGGTTACACTACCAATTAAATATGATCATTAATACAGTTATAACTGCCAATTGAATAGGTCAAAGCAGTTACAAACCAAGTTGGAATTCAGTCCAGTGAGTAACTCACTGATTAGCTAGTCTCTAAGGACATCAACTCCCTGATGAGATCCTTCACCCTGAGCTGAACTAATCATCCTGATGAATACCATTCAGTCCAAAGTATCACTCCCTCAAAGAGTGAACTCACTGAATTTCATCGGACACTGAATAACACTTAACCACTATATGAGTCAGGGTGTTCAGGGACCTGATGGGTGTACACTCCGTACCTCCTGACCCATTACCAGGTTTGAACTAATCCCTCAAGTGCACTAAATTTTCCTACAATCCTCCCCAAATTTAGTTCACTTCCTTTGCATGAAAATTAATCATTAAACAAAACATATGCATAAACGAAAATATCCTGAGGATTGAATTTCCATCTTAGTACATTACACGTTCAAATATTCGAGAATCAGGGTGTTCCAAAGAATAGAACCCTTCAACCCATTGGAATACCTGAAGATAAAATACACATACAATTTCAAACACTTAAAAGCTCCTGACACTATACAAGTCATGTGTCCATATCCAATTCATAAATGTTGTAAGAGCCAAAAGTCATAAGCTCCCTGAAGCAGCAAAACTTCAACATTCACATAGGTGGTTCCTCTTTATTCATGCTCCTGCCAAGCACTTTTTCGAAGAAAATTAACCATTAAGAAGTAATAACTTCATCCTCCTTTTCCAGCTAGTTCTGAGCACAAACCTTGGGATGTAATATAAAACATGTGCTCCAGTACACTGAATGTTCAGCTTTCCACATTGAACTCAGCTCCCAAGTTTCCTCACGAGGGAGTTGGTTGTTTTAGTATTCAGTGACTAAGTTGGACTTTAAACCCATCCCTTTAGCAGGCTTTAAAACCAAGTCTCTAGCCAACCCCTTCGTCAAGTGATCAGCTAAGTTTTGTTGAGATCTAACAAACTCTATAGATACCACACCCCATTCATGATAAGCTCACGAATCATGCTATGCCTGACACCTAAGTGTCTAGACTTCCCATTGTACATCTGGCTATAAGCCTTTGCCAATGTAGCTGCACTATCATAACGGATAGAAATAGGTGCTATAGGTTTAGGCCACAATGGAATCTCAAGAGGCAAGTTTTTCAACCATTTAGCTTCTTTACTAGCAGCTGCTAAAGCTACAAATTCATATTTCATTGTTGAACTGGTGATACAAGTTTGCTTCTTGGATGCCCAAGAAAATTGCACCTCCACCAAGTAGGAATAACCAGCCACTGGTAGACGAATTGTCTTCAGTGTTACTGATCCAACTTGCATCAGTGTATCCTTCCAACACTGAAGGATAACCAGTATATGAGAGACTATAATCCATAGTTCTCTGCAAATACTTCAGTACCCTCTGAATTGCTTGCCAGTGCTGAGCACTAGGATTCCTAGTATACCTGCTCAGTTTACCCACTGCAAAAGCAATATCAGGTCTTGTACAAGTCATGGCATACATCAGGCAGCCAATCACCCTAGAATACTCAAGTTAAGATACAGCTTTGCCAGTATTAGGCGTAAGCTTCTCAGTTGTATCCATAGGAGTACTCACTGGAGTACAATCAAAGTAATTAAATTTCTTCAATACCTTCTCAATATAATGAGACTGAGAAATTGATATACCATTACTTTCATGTTTGATCCTTATACCAAGGATAACATCAGCCTCCCCCATGTCTTTCATGGAGAACCTTGATGACAAAAATTCCTTTGTCAGGTCAACCTCATTTTGGTCAGTGCCAAAGATCAACATGTCATCAACATATAGACAAATGATGACTCCTTTACCGGATTCGTCAAATTTGCTATATACACATTTGTCAGCCTGGTTAAGAACATAACCATTAGAAAAAATCACTTCATCAAATTTTTGATGCCATTGCTTAGGTGCCTGTTTTAGTCCATATAAAGACTTAATCATTTTACACACCTTGTTTTCATTGCCAGGCAAGATGAAGCCCTGAGGTTGGTTTACTACTACAAAAAAGCGCATAGAGACTCCTAAATAGAGACCGGTTTAAGTATTACCTGGTTTTTATAAGAAAAAATAGACGGAGATTAAAAAAATATGAGATATAAAGACAGGTGTTTTTCGGAACCCGGTTTTTATCCTCTAAATTTTGAGCGGGGTCTTTTCCCCCTTTACCTCTTTCACGAATTTTAAAACCATTACAATTCTTATTCTCCCAACACACAAACACAACCACCACTCATATATTGCACATCACCGATCCACATCCTATCGTTCTCATGGGTTAAAATCTAACACTTTCCATTATGAGTATATTAGGTACTGTGGTGTTTTTTTTATCTTCATATGCCATTATAGTTATTTTAGCATGTGTGTTCTTTGATGAAATTGAAATTAGGGTTATTACCCCAAATACAAAATTATGGTTTTGTTAATTTGTTAATATAATAGAATTAGGTTCTGCTAAAAACTGTGAATTAGGTTCTATATTGATTATTGTATCTAAATTATTATCTCTAGTTTCATACTCTATATATTCATGAACCGTTGAGGACTAATGTTGTGATTGTGAGACATTGATGTGTTAACGAAGCAACTATATGTGACTTGTTACAAAAGCTTTTTAGGACACCTTTCTAATGATATTTTAAGGTATTGTCTGATTTGATTTTCTATAGAGTACTAGTACTTTTAACACTCTATGTCTTATATTATATGCTTGGTTTAATTCTTTGTCTAACATTTTTAGTCTAAAAGGGGTGTTTGGACGTACTTTTTGAGTAAAGTTGTGATATTAAATTTCTACTGGTTGTGTTAAATATTTTTGGTTCTCATTTTAAGGTACTTGAAGGTCAAGATAACCATGTTTGAATAATTAGGCAAGGAGATTTGATAAGATATCTAACTATATATTGAAATTGCAATAACCAGATTCGAGTATATATTGAAATTTACGGTTATCTAACTATTTTTAGCTTTCAACAACTAGTTAACTATATATTGAAATTGCAATAACGAGATTCGATGGGTTAGTAATGATTGTGCCGCTTGAGAGTCAATGGGTGAACATGTCAATTACAATCAGGGTTAACATGAATTTTGTCACTTTTAGAGTATAATGTTCACTCCAACACAGTTAATGTTTGTGGTTAGCTTTAGAGTATGACATGTAGTCTATTATACACCACAATGTATTATAAATAGTTGAAAAGTGTATATAACCTTATGTTTATAAAGGCTTAAAATAATATGGTACTATGGCTACTGCTACTTGTTTCTAATTAAGTGATCCCTTTGACCATACACTTCTTATTCTTGGTGACATATATATGCGAAACATCTAGTCATGTGGGTGATGGTCTGCTAACGAATCAAAGTGAGCCCAAGTCACTATGGGTCAACTAATGTTTAAAAGTCAATGTGTCATAAAATAGCAAAGTGGTTCAGGTGACTAAGAATACCTTGATGGCATTCCTTTACAAGTTAATATGTTGATGAAACAAAACCGTACTAATAATTCCTTGTTTCAGCTCAGATCCTTCTTGACCAGTTAGTTCGTTATCAGCGGGTGGTTAATAATTCTTATATTTTTTCTGTTAGCAGCTGATGAAACTTAATGTTGGAGGCTTGACAACATTTTAAGGTGTTGCAAAAGCACTTGCTCAAATTGAACCAGATGGATTAGAGGTGTGATGATATTCATATATCCAATCCAAGCCAAATTATATCTTCACTCAATAATTTAAACAATATCAGTTACTTGATTTTCTGCTCTATTTTTATTTGGCAAAACAGGTTCATTTCATTGTCGCGGCTTGTGAGAATATGATTAGAGGACGTAGCATGAGGCCCGGAGACATATTGACGGCCTCAAACGGAAATACAATTGAGGTATATTTCTGTCATATTTATGAAAGTATTGATTTTGAATACTTATTGATTTGCTATCATGGGTAAATAACATTGATACTGAAGGCATACTTACCCTTTGCTAATGCTTTGGTATATGTCTGTAATCAAGGTGTAGACAAGGTAATCTTGTTGTTCAATGATATTTTTTGCAATCTTCTTTTTCGGATCTTGGTTTTGAAGTTCGAATCCACAGATTAGAAACCAAAAAGTCTCAACCGTATTCGATAATTTGTTCAGATAGTTGATTTGCAAACTTTGACTGCAGCTTGCAGGGGTGCTCTTCGGCCTCCAATTGCAGGTATATATGAAGTCATGGTACCTTTACTCGAACTATTATAATACGGAAGTTCCAAACATAACCCAAAAAAGATTCAGTTTTTGACACATTCTTAACATTAGGAAGGTGGATACATGTCCAAAACTATGTTTCTATGTGTGTATGGAACTATCTCATGTTTGTTTTGTTTATAAATATAGCAGACATCTTGACATCAACATCTTGACATCAAGCGAAGAGTTGTTCAAAGTGGTGGTTGCAGCCTTAGAAGTTGCAGGGGAAATGTTTTGGATATGGTCAACATTGGTCGGAGTCAGCGTGGCATTATGGAGCACCAAAGGTGACGCTTAACGGTTGCAAAAACTTTAGAGTTTAAAGATAGAGTTAACAATGTTTTTGTAAGTCTTCTGAATTCACAGGTTGCTCATGTTACAAGTGATGGGCTAATGATGGTATTATTAACTCCGTTAAGGATTCGTAATTGTTTTAAGAATATATTGTTAGGATCGTTTTAATGGGTTCCTAGTTCTCAAAATGATCTCAGGTAATTGTGCAAACAACCCTTACATGTGACGCCTTTTTTATGCCATGTTCATAGGCTAGATGGCACTTTAGGTGAACTGCTAAGTGCTAAACCATATGACTGCCTCATGTCGTAAGTTTGTTGACAATTGTTACATTATATAGTTGCAATTGAATAAAGTTTTTAAATTGACCATTTACTACTTTAAGGATCAGTTTATAGTCCTAAGCATTAATATGATTTTCTGAAGAGTTACAAGTAACAGTTCCATAATTGATAATTTGTGTCCATCGCTATCATTTTTATATGGTTGATTAAAGACGTCTATTTTTGAAACCATATAGACCAAACATCCCTTTCTTCTTCCAAGTTTTGCACCTTAAGTTACTATATTCTTTTCGTATTGATAATTAACCTTTTGTGCTTATTATTATTTTTCTTATTGGGACTGCTATTTGCTGAAACTCAGGTGCCTGCTGTATAGTTTTGCAAGGAACACGGATATGTATGGTGTTCTGGATTCGATAGAACGTGAACCTCTTGAAGCTTGTGTTAGCAAGCACGGACAAATGGTATGCCAATTGTTTATATTTCTGATTGTTTTAATGATATGTTTTAACTTTTAACGACTCTTTAAACAAGTTCTATTTCTTGAATGATCAGGTACTTATGCAATATTTTCTTAGGTGTTAAAGTCAGTTACAATTGGTATTTAAGAGGGAGAGGGAGCATGTGGTTCCACCTTTTGCCCTTGATCTTCCGATGAGAGCTACCATTCCTATAGTTTGTGTTAAGCAACTAATGATTTCCCTTCAGTTATAGTGGTTGTTTGTAATTGTTGTACAAGGAGATTGTTGATCTTCATTTATATTTGATGAATCTGAGATAGTTACTTATTAGTGATATATTTATAGGGTTGTCTAGAATTGATTACTGAAGAAGGGACACTTTTTTATGTTGAAATTTTTGGTTTTTGGCAACCGATTCTCTCTAGGGGCGATTTTTTAAACCCTAACCAATTCTAATCGTTCCAATCGATTCCACCTTAAACCTTTGTCCTCTTTGCTTCAATTTGTCCTAGTTATTGATTGACATCCGTGTTTATTGATTCTAGTCCAGATTTGTTGTGATTTGAACAAGCTTTTGGTCGATTTTTTTGGATCGCTACTTAGGGTTTCGCTTGGGATCTTTAATCGACTTTTCTGTGTAGTCGGTTCTGATTTGGTTTTATTGCAATCGATCATTCTTCATTAACTCTTATCTTAAACTGTTCGACTGTAATTATGATGGGAGGTTAGATTCTTGAATCATATTGTTATAAACCCTAATCGTTTAGATTAGGGTTTCTTTCTCTTATTTTTGGTATCGCATGCTGCTGGAATATTGGTTTGTTTTTTGTTTGAGTTGGTAACGTGGTGGTGAGAGATGGAAAGGGGTTTTTTGAGTCCTAAGCTTGGTAAGAAGGATGTTAGTGTTCCAATGGTTGATGTTGATGATTTGGCTGATAACGAGGGTAACGATAAGGTTGTTTTGGATGATTTGGAGCAAGATTCGTCCTCTCATGGTTCAAAACAGCCTAATGTGGAGCAATTAATTGCTAATGCGCATAACAAGTTTGATGAAGCAATGAATAAAATTAACAATGATATTGCTAATATGGCTTCATCTTCTGAGTTGAACAATTCGAGTGGTCTTGGGCTTCAGTCTAATTCGTATGGGACTAATGGGATTATGAATCAGAGTGTTACTTCTGATCCTAATGCACCCAAGGTTGATACTACTAGTGGTAATGGAGTTAAGTCGGTTTCTTACGTGGGTGTTGCTTCTAATGAATCGCAGAAACACGTGTCTAATTTTCGGAGGTTAGAATGCAACAAAAAGAAGGATGATGTTGACCTTTCAGTCCCGTTGAAAGTAGTGAAAGAGGTGAACATGAGGTTTGAGAATACTCTCAACGGTTACTTCCTTGGTCAACGTCTTGCTTTTCCTGTTGTTGATTATTATGTTCGCAATGCGTGGTCTAAGTATGGTTAACAAAAGGTTATGATGAATGCTAAGGGGTTCTTTTTCTTCAAGTTTAACTCGAAGAAAGGTGTCGATGATGTTCTTGATAATGGTCCTTGGTTGATTCGTAATGTTCCTATTATTCTTAAACCATGGACATTGAACACAGACTTGCTTAAAGAGGATTTAACTAACATTCCGGTGTGGGTTAAATTCCATGATGTTCCTTTAGCTATGTTTTCGGATGACGGGCTTAGTCTTCTTGCTACTTTGATTGGGACGCCCAAAAGGTTAGTTGCTTTTACCAGCCAAATGTGCAAGGAATCGTGGGGCCGTAGTAGCTTTGCTAGATGCATGATTGAAGTAAAGTCGGATGAGGTGCTTAGGGATAGCATTACTGTTGAGATACCTTTACTTGATGGTACGGGTTCGACTATTGAGAGGATTCGGGTTGAATACGAGTGGAAACCTCCGCTTTGTGATAAATGTAAGGTTTTTGGTCATACTATTATTGATTGTCCGAAAGTTGTTGTTCCTCCAGTTCAACCTAGTAAGCTGGTTAATGATGGTTTCACGGCTGTCAATAACAAAAAGAAAGGTAAACAAGGTGGTTCTACAAATCAGGGTAAAGGAGGCTTTACTAAACCTGTTGTGAGTAAGCAATTTCATTACCAACCCAAAAAGAACCCTCCTGAACCAAAGAAGGTGGATGGAACTAAGAATAAGGCTTCTGATTTGGCTAGTACGAGTGGAACCAAGATCACTACTTCTAGTCAGTTTGACGCTCTCAATATGGATGATACAGATGGTTTTGGTATTCCTAAGATTGTTAGTAACATGGATGTGGATGCTGGCAGTACAATGGACGTTAATAAGGATGAGTCGGTTAAGACTGGTACTACATCACAAGTCCCTCTTGTGAGTGATATACAACAACCGTTTGTGAGTGATTCTATGGGAACAAGGGAAGCTGGTTCTACTGCTATTGTTGAGAAAATTAGTAAGATTGAAAAGCTAATGATTGATGGGAAAGCTACTCTTGTGGATGATGCTGGTCATCCTATTCTGTCTACCTCTATCACTAAGAGGTCTAACCCATTTTCAAAGGTGCGTGAGGTTGTGGTTTCTGATAGTGATGAGGATGAGGTTCTTAACACGTTTGACGAATCAGCTAATCTTTTTGGTGGTGGTCATGAGCGTGAAGATGAGTATGACTATGATGATTATTCGAAGCAAATTTATTATCTTCCAGGGGAATTGGATGCTCTTAATACCATTTATGGTTTTAATCTCCAAGGTCGTAGGAAGTAGTTTATCTTTTGTCAGAGTCACTACTATCATGTGAGTAATGGTTTGTTTTCTTGTTTTGAAAATAGGAAGTATCTTGTTATGTAAGCATTTCGCCTATGTAACGGGCTGAGATATGGGATTCACCCATATCCGTTGTACTTAAACGTTTTTTGGAGTAATATATTTACCGGGTCGTTGACCTTTTACCAAAAAAAAAAAAAAAAAAAAAAAAAAGAATTGATTACTGAAGTAAGTGCAATGCTTATAGGGCTGCTTTTTGATTGATTGATTACGAGGGCTGTTAGGGATTGAATATTGACGTAACTGCATATATGGTTTTTTGGGATTGCCAAGTAACTACTTGCAGGGGTTGTTTGGTATTGCTTATCGAAACTGCTTAGGTAATATTATGGTCGTTTGGGATTCCTTATAGAGGTTGCTTATAAACAAGTGTTTGCTATTGCTTAGAGCTTCTTGTAGGGGCTGTTTGGTATTGCTTATCGTAACTGCTTATTAACATAGATAGTTTCGATAAGCAATACCAAACAGCCCCTACAAGAAGCTCTATGCAATTTCCAACACTTGATTGTAAGCAGTCTCAATAAGCAATCCCAAACGACCACAATAAACCGCAGTTTCAATAAGCCATCCCAAACAGCCACTAATTTTTTTTAAAAAAAAAAAAAAAAGAAATATTAATGGAACCAGTTTTATAATAGAAACCAGTATGTATTTGCTTTTCTCAAATACATAAACATTTGTGTTTACTTTATTTTAGAGATTGGGTCTTAGCATAAAACAAGTCTAAATGCTTTCAATGGGGACTGGTTGTAGAACTGGTTTCTTTGTGTTTTGGTTATAGAGATACCCCCTCACAGAGAGTGGTTCGAAAACCACTCTTCATGAGCCATTCTAACCAGTCCTTATAGTATTTTTTGTAGTAGTGGTTCATATAAACCTCCTCATCCAATTCACCATTCAAGAAAGCTGTCTTCACATCCATCTGATAAATAATCAGATTGTGAATTGATACCAAAGCAATCAGCAGCCTGATGGTACTGATACGCGCCACAGGGGCATAAGTATCAAAGTAGTCTATCCCTGACTTTTGCTTAAAATTCTGAATGACTAGTCTAGCCTTGAACTTTTTGAAAATCTATTTGCAACCAAGAGGTTTGCAACCTGGTGGTAGATCAACCAACACCCAAGTGTTGTTGCCCATGATGGAGTCAATCTCATCATTTATTGCTTCTTTCCAGAAAGCAACATCCTGTGACTTCATTGCTTCTTCAAATGTTTTAGGATCATCCTCAACAACGAAGCAATAGGAGTATTGGTCAGAGACCTCATCCCTTGTTCCTTCAATTAAATACAATTGAAACTCAAGTCCAAATGGCTTTGGAGTCCTGACCCTTTTGCTTTTTCTAAGCTCAGGTACAAGTTGTTGAACTACAACCTCATCAGGGACCTGAGATGATAATTCATTAGGGACCTCTGATACACCAATGTCATTAGTTCCATTTGGAATCCTTTAACTTGGTCTAGGGACTAATGAGAATCTATTCTCATCAAAGAGTGCATCCCTTGATTCAATTATTGAATTAATTAAAACATATTCATTAGGTTCAATAACATTGAACCTGTATGCCTTGGAATGCTCAACATATCCAACAAAGATGCATTCAATGCCTCTTTCACTAAGAGTTTTTAACTTTCGATCAGGGAGTCTTACAACTACCCTACAACCCCAAACCCTGAGGTAATTCAGGTTGGGTTTCTTTTTAGTCCAGAGTTCATACGGGTAACTTTGTTCCTTTTGTTGGGAACCCTATTTAATAAATAGCAAGCTGTTAACATAGCTTCACCCCAGAACCCTTGACTCAATCCTGAATAGGACAACATGGAATTAACCATCTCCTTCAGTACCCTGTTTTTCCTTTCAGAGATACCATTTTGTTGAGGAGTATAGGAAGCAGTCGTTTCATGGATTATACCAACAGACTGAAAATACTGAGTATCCATGTACTCACCTCCCCTATCAGTCCTGAATCTTTTGATCAGGGACCCAAGTTGTAATTCAACTTCAGTTTTAAACACTTTGAATTTATCTAATGCTTCATCCTTGGTATGTAACAGATAGACATAACAAAACCTAGAAGCATCATCAGTAAATGTCACAAAGTACTTCTTGTTCCCCAAAGAGGGAGTGGCATGTAAATCACATAGGTCACTGTGTATAAGCTCCAAGAGCTCAATCTCACGTTTTACAGCCTGAAAAGGTTTCTTAGTAATTTTGGTCAACATACAAGTCTTACACTTTTCAGTGTCCATGTCAAATGCTGGGATTAACCCATCCTTAGACATATCTTGCATCCTTTTATAGTGTACATGGCCAAGTCTAGCATGCCACAGGGTAGATTCGTTCAGTTTAGAGGTTGAAATAAAGGCTGAATTAACAATATCAGTGACAATATTAAGCCTGAACATTTGATTACACAAATAGCCAAAACCAATAAACACACCATGTTTAGACAAAATAAATTTATCAGATTCAATAACTTGTTTATATCCATGATTATTCAAAATACTACTTGAAACCGAGTTTTTCCTTATACCAGGAACATGAATAACATTAAACAAAGTTACAATCTTTCCAGAACTAAAACTAAGATCTACACAACCACGACCATGCACCAAGGCTGTTGACTCATTTCCCATGTGAAGAATAGAACCATCATTCAGTGACTCGTAAGTCTTGAACCATCTTCTATCTTTGCACACATGAATAATTGCACCAGAGTCAACCCACCACGCAATATCATCATCCTGCACATAGTTAGATTCAGATACATATGTAACATAATAAACCTGAAGAGATTCATTAAACATATTCTGACCTTTCAGTGAGTTGGAAGGACCTCCACTCCCTGAACCACTAGTGCCTGAACCATTGGATTTACCTCCAATCTTAACACCTTTGCAATCCCTTTTAATGTGACCAGATTTGCCACATTTCCAACAAGTAGGTGTTGCCTTCTTGTTAGGATCAGCCCTTGTGTTATCATGATGTTTACCTTTGCCTTTGTTGTCATTGTACATGGTGGAATTGTTATGTTCCACCAGATTGACAATAGATGCACCAGTAGCATTGCTACTCTTTAGCTTGTCATTATCCTGCGCCCTGAGGGATTCCTCAATACGCAGATGACTACCCAATTGAACAAGTGTCAGTTCTTTCTTCTTATGTTTCAAGGTATGCTTGAAATCTTTCCAAGAAGGAGGGAGTTTATCAATGATACAAGAGACTGAAATAGCCTCATCCATGTTCATTTTGTGTTGTGTAAACCTTTCAAGTATTCCAAGAAGTTCATTGTATTGTTCCATGACTAGTCCTCATTTTGTAATTTACGAAATTATTTAGAAGAAACTTCTTACTTGATGCATCCTCAGCCATATATTTGGCATCCAAGGAATCCCACAGTTCTTTGGAAGATTCAACATTCTGATAAATGTCAAAGAGAGAATCAGACATACCATTGAGGATTAAACCTCTGCAGACATAATCATCATTCTCTCATTTGCTTCGATTCCTTATCTGTTCCACAGTAGCATCATCCCCATGATCTTTAGGAATAGCAGTGCTTAGAACATACACCACATTCATGCTTGACAGCAAGAAGTGCATCTTCTTTTGCCATCTTCTGAAATCAACACCTTCAAACTTTTCCAATTTGAAAAAGTTAGCAGCCATATGCTTCATAGCAGCAGCCATTGATTATCACAGAATAGTTTAGTTTGATTGTTGGTGGTTATTAGCCCAGACCAGGGTGAAGATAATCAATAGCCTAACTACCTACCAATTATGGTTACCGGATATCACTTGGAATCGTGTTATCACTTTCCAAATTAGTAAACTATTCGACCCTAATGCCTGGGTACCATGAATATCTACTTGGGATAAGACCAAATGTTTGTTATTGAATTAGGCACAAATCAATAACCCTTTGCGTTCAAGTGTTATGTGTTTTCTGTATATCTTTCATGCATGATTTGATCTTCCTATTTATAGGCAAGATTACTCAACCCTAGTCAATGGAATTAAGAGTGATTAACGACCCATTAATCCTACTTAATTTTCCTCCATAATAATAGGTATTAGTGGTTACACGACTAATTAAACATGGTCATTAATACAGTTATAACTGCCAATTGAATAGGTCAAAGCAGTTACAAACCAAGTTGGAATTCAGTCCAGTGAGTAACTCACTGATGAGCTAGTCCCTGAGGACATCAACTCCCTGATGAGATCCTTCACCGTGAGCTGAACTCATCATCCTGATGAATACCATTCAGTCCAGAGTATCACTCCCTTAAAGAGTGAAATCACTGAATTTCATCAGACACTGAATAACACTCAACCACTATATGAGTCAGGGTGTTCAGGACCTGATGGGTGTACACTCCGTACCTCCTGACCCATTACTAGGTTTGAACTGATCCCTCAAGTGCACTAAATTCTCCAACATGGGGGGGGGGGGGGGGGGGGCATCACCTGTCTATCCTGATAATAAAATGTGCGAGTATGCAAGGGTTCATGACACAGCTGATCACAATCACCTGTATCCATGTGCACCTGGCTTTGATAACTGATGACGTATAGTCTATATTTGGGCCACGAGCTCAAATGATAAACACTACGAGCCTAACGGTGTTTGTTTATTTTCTTGGTGCGCAGGTTTCAAGCATTAAGAGCTAATTGGTACGAGAGCAAGAGCCCAAACTAGGAACGCCCAACTTTTGTATCAACAATAACATCATGTATTGTAATTTGTATACACATGTCTTATATTACGCATACAAAATCCCAAGACTTCACACAATTAAAATTACAGAAGTTCCACAAATCAGCTCATAACATAAAATGCATCTAGACACTGAACTTGTAATAATGAGTAATTACTCCAACGACCCCGGATGATTTAGCTCCGCTTCATCCTTTGCCTGTGATTCCCTTTGATTACTTACCTACACAAAAATATAGTTGAACCAAATGCACGTTAAGTAACTTATACAGTACATGGTACAGTAATATACCAGATGCCTGCCTAACCAACTGTTTGATCAAATCAGAATTAGTTAATCGAAAAATGATGTTGAGTTATAAAATAACTTTGAAAAATGAGTGCAGATAGGCATACAAACATGACAGGAAAATTCAGATGTTCCCTGCAAATGAGTGCAGATATACACTGCATGCTCCATCATCAGTGAACGAAAAAAGTTCACAAAACTTATTTTGGCAACCAAAATTGACATTTGACATAAAAAGTCTTACACTAAAGCAAACAAGATGTCACGAATTCTTAATAATATATTGAATGGTACCGCGACGATATCCGTACAAGTTACAACTATGACCTTCCTATGGAATGTTATTAGGCCGATGATTAGTAGCTTTACATACTCAAAGTAGATTATCATGTTATGAGAAATGGATTAATATCAACATTTTCAAACAACCATAGTTATAACATGCTTCAGAAGCAACCTAATCATTTGATTGAAATAAAATACTTACATGAAATTCCAGTGCTTCCTCAATCCTGTCCACAATCATTTCCATGGTAGGGCGTTCCTTTGAATTGAAACTAATGCACTGAAATGCAACTTTACTATATGTATCAAAAGAACGGCTATCAATTTCATCTCTTATAAAAGGATCATCATAGTAGCGTCGGACAATATTTAAGAGAGGTTTTGGTTTACCATCTCCCAACCTTCTTCGATTATAAGCTAACATTCCACTCAACAACTCAAACATTACCACTCCAATGAGTACACATCTGACTCTTTCCGGAGGACGCCACTTTCATGGTAAATTGGATCCATGTAAAAGTTGGTACCCGCAGCATTTGTGTAGACATGGGTTTGTGGCTTATTTACGAGACCAGATTTTGACAATCCAAAATCACAAACTTTTGCTACCAGATTGTGATCCAATAATATGTTTGCGCTCTTGATGTCTCTGTGTATTACTTTATTGTCCTCCCCAAGACCTGTGTGGAGGTAATCAAGTCCTCTTGCTGCCCCTAAGCAAATCTTAAGGTGATGTTCCCACGTCAAGCAACTTCTCCTATTCTTGTCATTAATATGACCATCTAGGCTACCATTACTAGCATACTCATAAACTATAATCTTCTCATTTCCTTCATCACAGTAACCAATGAAAGGGATGATGTTTTCATGGTTGAAACTGAAAATCATATTAAGCTCGTTGCGGAACTCATACTCTCCTTGGTAACTTTCAGGGCGTAGGCATTTGATGGCAACTGTACGGTTTTGCCAGCGTTCAGAGGGCTGGCCTTTGTAAACTATACCAAATCCGCCATCTCCAATCCGAGTTTCTTGACCTTTAACTCCAATGGCCAAGTTGATGTCCTCTAGTGGAATCAGGGAATCTTCTAATCTTTTAAACCTCCCTGTATTGTTAGAAGCAGCTCCATGGTTCTGCGAATAAAGTCCTAATTAATATCATAATTAATGTTAGTTCCTAACTCTTAATCCTAACCATAACAAAAATAACATGTGCCGTTTACTAGTAATCTTTCCAATTCTAAGACTTTGATTATTCCACTGGTTATCATCATGTTGTTAGGAAAACAACTAGGAAGAAAAGCTAAGAAGAACTAGCATTTTTTTTATAAATACTTCAATAACTTTCAAGATTTTGGAATATAACATAGAATATACTCGAGTATAATTTACTTCATCATGATAATTCTCATTGTGGCAAACGAACCAGCTAGATAACCTTCAAATGAAAAGACTTACTTGAATATACAACGCTTCCTCTAACCTCTTGATGATCTTTTTCCATGAAGGGCGATCTTTTACGTTGAAACTGATGCATTTATATGCAACTTCTTTAAATGTATATAAAGAACGAGCATCAATTTCCTCTCTTATCCGTGGATCAAGTAACTTGTCTAGTTGGTCAGCATCGTAGCGACGGACCAAAGCAACCAGATTTAGTGGCTCCTCATCTCCAATGCGCTTTAATTCATTAGCCAACATCCCAGTTAATATTTCAAAGAGTACCACTCTGTACGAGTACACATCTGATTCTTTGTTGAAGATGTAGCTTTCACGGTAAACGGGATCCCTGTAATATTCATTACCCACAAATCCTGTGACGGGATTATATCTTTTATATCCTGGGAATAAAAATGACTCGTCGAAACCACAAATTTTAGCTTCTTGATCATCGTATAATAGTATCTTTCTACTACTGAAGTCTCTATGTATTACTCCCTGGTCTTCCCCAAATCCCGAATGAAGATACCTGAGTCCTTTTGCCGCCCCAATGCAAATTTGTAGGCGCTGAGTCCAAGTTATACTCTTATTGGGGTCTTTGAGCTGATCTTCAAGGCTTCCATTGATGGCATACTCGGAAACAATTGCATAGCTTTTATCACAATAACCGATGAAAGGGGCGATGTTTTCATGTTGCAACATGGAAACTATCTCAAGCACATAACGGAATCTAAATTCGTCGGACGGATTTTCATGATCCTTATATATTTTTATGTCAGCTGTGCGGTTTTGAAAGCGATCAGAGAGATGTCCTCTGTAGACCACATAACCTCGTTATTTGATCTGAGTTTCTTCACTGAAGTTTTTGGTCGCCTTGCTGATCTCCTCTTGTGGAATTCGAAAATTTTCTAGGGAGTCTGCTGGGTTTCTTCTTTTGGTAATTGCACACACGGCTTGTTGGTTCTGTGAACATTAACACAAACAACTTTGATTAGTGCCGCCTACCGATACTCTTGTTAGCTTAATAAACAATTATATTCTCTATGGTTTTAATGATTTAAATGCATTAACCAAACAAAAAAAAGTTGGAGAAGATTTATCACCAATTTTTTTTTTAACTGTGATGCACTAACGTCTGTTGACCGAGATGCACTTTTATTACTTAATAAATAAAAGTGCATCACTCTTAATTTGAAACGAACGCATGCATCATACGTAATTAATATCACAGGTATACATTTTGTCGAGGAAAGAAAAAATTTTAAAAATAATAAGCTCTCCTGCAACTTCAAAAATGCAGGCGTAATCTTGGTGGGGAACTTGGGTGTGCAACTAACGTCCCTCACATTGGCATATTACCTAACACGAGTTTTATTTTGATAAAATGGTGTTGTTTTCAAAGTTGCATGCATATATGGGTTTGCTAGACCCACATGGCCACATAAGATTAAAAAAAAAATAAAAAATGACGTGGTTGTGTGTGATTGGTGATTTTATCTACAATTTCTCTTTCATTCTTTTGATTAGCCTAATCACATATACGCTCATTTAATACATATTTTAGTCGCTTTATTTGTATGTTTATGCATTGTATTTGGTTGTGTTTGTAAACAGTTTATACTTTAAAGGTACAAAAGATATATTAAGATTCAGATACAATCAAGTCCAAAGAAATAGTGAGAAAGATGAAGAAAAGTCGTTGAAACAAAAGCTTATGCACAACGGAAGGTCCCATCAGAGAAACCGAAATGGAATTTCAAATTGAAACAAACATTTTCAAAAAGATACGTCTTATGCGAAGACTACGTGTACACCACAGTACAAAAGATATTTGCGAAAAAAGTCTTAAACTTACTCTAGAAAAAGTATATTTACAAGACAAAAAATTAAAAATGAATGGAAACAAAAAAATTTAAAGGTAAACCCTAATGTTACATTCATCATGGTTACAATAGAAAATAAAAAAACTTTTGCATATATTGATACTGGAGCCACGATGTGCTTTGGTAAGAGGAAAATATGAAAAAAAAAAAAAAAAATGGGAAAAGTTAGAGAGACCACAAAGAATAATTGTTGACGACAAATCGGTACACGAAATATGGTATTTAATTAGAATGGTTTCAATATATGTCGACAATGTCGAATTTGTTGCACCAACCATTTACATGCATGATTCACGTATAGATTTAATAATTGAAAACAATTTTTTAAAATTATACAAACCATTTACACAAACTAACAAAACAGTTACTATAAAATGGGAAAATTCATATCAACACCTATAGTCACACAAACAGAGTATATACGAATGTTAGCACAAAATATAAAGTTTTAAATAGAAGTTGTACTAGTAACGAAGAAAGAACACATTAAAGAAGCATTAAAAGAAGTATGCAGTGAAAATCCACTAGATAACATAAATACTAACAATCAATTAATCTCGAAAAAATTAAAAGACCCATTAGCAGAAATCAATATACTCAATAGAATACCTTATAGTATTAAAGACGTTAAAGAATTCAAACAATAAAATAAAAATGAATAATAAGAGAAAGTTCAAGCCCTCACTCAGCACCAACATTTTATGTTGAAAAAAAAATAAAAAAAAAGAGGAAAAAGACGAATGGTTATAAATTATAAAAAAATGAATGAAGCAACCATAAGAGATTCTTATAAATTACCAAGAAAAGATTACATTCTAGAAAAAATAAAGGAAATACACATTTTAGCACTTTTGATGCTAAATCAGGATATTGGCAACTAAGAATAGATGAATCAACTAAACTATTAACAGCATTTTCATGTCCCCCACAAAAACATTATGAGTGGAATGTATTACCTTTTGATTTAAAACAAGCACCATCAATCTATCAGCGATTTATGGATAATAATTTACAAGGTTTAGAAAACATATGTTTAGCATACATTGACGATATTATTGTATTTACAAAAGAAGACGAATAAGAACATATAAAAGCGGTATCAATCGTTTTACAAATAATAAAAGAAAAATGATTAGTTTTGTCACAAAAGAAATCTAAACTGCTTCAGAACGAAGTAGAATACTTAGGATTAAAAATAACTAAAGATGGAACAATTTTTTTAACGAGTAATACACAGGAAAAATTAAATCTTTTTCCAGACAAATTAGAAAATCGAAAACGAATTTAAAATTTTTTAGGGTGTTTGAATTATATAGCTGAACAAGGATTTTTAAAGAATTTAGCCAAAGAAAGTAAAATTTTACAAAAAAAGATTTCAGAAAAAATTCGTTGGAATGGACACCATCCGATACTCAACTTGTACAACATATTAAAACAACTGTACATTGTTTACCGGAATTATATAACCTGGAAACAAGAGATTTTTTGATAGTTGAAATAGATGCATCAGAGGCACTTGGGCTGGATGCTTGAAGGCTATTCAGAATGGAAAGCAGCTACTAGAATTAGACATTGATGGAAATCCAATTCCTCAAACTAATCCAGAAATACAAACATCAGAATTAGCTCTTTTGAGCAATAATAAGCAAAAATCTGTTAATTCAGAAACACATACCTCTATTTTAAAAACAGAAAAATACAAATCCAAATTATGCAAATATATTTCTGTAACTTTTTCACAAGTTGAACAGAAATATATTTCTCACGAAAAAGAAACACTTGCGTGTTTGAGAACTATAAAAAATGGAAAATTGATTTATTACAAACAAGATTTGAATTACGAACAGATTCAAAGTATGTTTTTGGATGTACAAGTTACACGAGGATTACTGTAGAGGTCGACTGATTCGCTGGCAACAACAGCTACACCAATTTCATCCTTTCATCAAGTATATAAAGGGTGACAATAACACAATTACAGACACTCTCACCCGAGAATGGAAAGCATAACAAAGCAAATCAAGCATCAACTACAACAAAAAGGAGAGCAAGGTATATTTCTAGAAAAAAAATGGCCATTATCATGAAACAAGAAAATGAATAATTCAATTCATTGCAATTCCTAACCCGAGTATCAAGTTCAGAGTCGGCATCAGAATCAGTTGGGATACCAACACCATCAAAAAAATCGATGTCAAGCTCAACCAAAAAAGTAACACCATTAACCTCAAAAACACAAGCATCATATTCACCCCTTCCCGAAAAAAGTGAATTCACTAAAATTGGAGAAGATGTCGAAGAGATATTACAACAATCAAGTATTGGCAATCAAAAATGGTACGCTATTTTCAACGGGCCATTCAGAGGTATTTATCGCGATTGGGTGATTGCAAGTTCTCATATAGTGGGACAAAATGTTACCCACAAAAGCTACCCAACTAAAGAAGCAGCAGAAATAACCCATAAGGAGTCATACAAAACAGTAGAAACAGAAGAAGTTCAAAAATCTCAAAGATTTACTTCTCTAAACCAGAATCTATCAAAACAAATAGCAAAAATACATGCAGCAGAGAGAATAAAAAGCATCCCAACCACGAGGGAGAAAGAAGAAATGAAGAAACCAACAACTGTGAAATTCCAAAAATCTTGGGATAACCTCATCAATTACAAAGAAACACATACAGCCATGTCTTTCTATCCAGTAAAAAGACGAATAGGTCCAAGGGCCATCTTCCTACCAGAAGCAGTACCTATGGACATTTACAATTATCTTGTTCATGGTTTACTAGACACAATATACATCAGTGGAGAAGATCCCAATGAATCACAAGAGTCTGCATCAAGAGCTGAGAACGTAAACCTCAAAGAATTACAAGAATTCCCGTCAAATGCTCGAAAAATCATCAAAAGTTACTGTGAGGTCTTTGCAAAAAAGCGACCATTGTTTCTCAAGATGCATTCAAGCTATCTGATTTTTGGTGAAGATCAAGAGCTTCTTGTGCCATCAATAACGATAGCAAAATTGGGTATTAGCAACGGAGAGCCTCTAACAAGAGATGAGTTACCAGAAACTACACCTTCAAGGGATCATCTAGTAACAGCTCTAGCCGGAGTTTACTTCGAATCACTAAAGCTTGGAACAGAACGAGGACAATCATAAAGAATAAAAATTAATTACTGATAACTTATTAATCTATTCTAAATTTTCAGAAATGATTAGTGAGCAACAGCAAGAAGTAATAGCTATGTTCGAAGAACCATTTGAGAACTTTACGGAACTGCTCACAGCTCTCCCAGAAGATTTCAAGATGTAACTATGCTGACATTTTTCCAAATTATCAAGATATAATTGTGAATACTGTTCGGAGTCAGAAATGGAAGAATGAAGACAACGGCATAATTATCAACCAAGAATCTTTTAAGACACTTGTCTCAAAAGTAATGATATAATAATGTGCCATTGTCTAGGCAATATTTTTTATGTGTGGTGTGATGTATGTATTTTGTTTTTAGTAATAATATAAAAAGAAATAATGTAAGGCTGGTCTGCCATTGTCTTGTAGTGTCCTAAGGGTATCTAGGAATAGTAGTTGTCACTATTACATTTACTTTATTTGTATATAAATAGAGGCCTAACCTCATGAAATAAAGTATGCGTTTTTAAGTGATAAACCATCGTGTTTAGTGATGAGTGCTCAAACACTCATCATTTTTGGTCAAATCTAGACTGCAAAACATACAAAAACACTCAGAAATGCATCAAAATACTAAAAATATTTCAAAATTGTGTTTTATATGTTTTAGATGCAAAATGAGCAAAAACAGATGAAAAACGTATAAAGTTTGCAAAATTGGCAGTTTCAGTCCCCCAACTTTCAAAAATTGGCAAAACTAGTCCCTGGTCATTAAAATATGAAAAATTATCACCAAAGGTCCTTTTAAAATCATAAGTTGTCATATTTAGTCCTTTGGTGAAAAATCTGAAAAGTTTTGGAAATTTACAGTTTGGTCCCTGGAGTTTCAGTAATTGACAGATTTGGTCCCTGGTGGGATATTTTTGAAAGGAAAATCATTTTTTGTCCTTGGGAAATCAAAAGTTATCAAAATGGGTCCTTGGGTAAAAGTTTTGAAAATTTACAAGATTGGTCCCTGTACTTTGGAAATTTGCATAATTGGCCCCCGGGAAATTTAACATTGGAAAAATCATACTTTGGGTCCCTGGGATATTTAAGTTATCAATTTTGATCCTTGTGATAACTTAGGAACAATTACATTATCCACCCTTAAACTTTTGCAAAATTATAAAATTGGTCCTTGTTAAATACAAATACCAAACGGACCTGTTTTATTATTATAAACAAACAAACCAATTACCACCCAATCCAATCCACAACACACATTTACCCCAGCCCACGAAACCCATAAACATTTCCCAGCCCAAAATATAAAACTCAACACCCCCGTTATTATAACACCAGGGTCAAACGTGGGTCAAACCCACCTTTCTTCCCCCCAAAACCACCCCACACTCACAGACCAATACCACCAGTGGTTTCACCACCCCCCCACTTGCTCCACCACCCTTATCCCTCCAATCACACCTTCCAACACCAATCATATCACTCCCCCCCCCCCCCCTCTATTGCACTAATAACAGACCCAATTGCACTCAAACAGTTTTGGCGCCAAAAATCACCAACGGCTAAGATGAGTTCAAGTAATCCAAAGGCTGAGATTATTGGTGGGATGTGCTCAGTGGGACCCACAGAGGTCAGAGGATCAATAAAAAGAAAGAAATGAGCAACATGGACCAGGCTGTTAGTTAATTTAGTTGTAGTTTAGTTTAGGTAGTCGTTTAAGTTTAATCCTCCTTTTTAATTGTAATTTTTTGTTTAAAACTCATGTATTAAGTTGTTTCAGAGTAATTCTAATCTATTCCAAGTACCAATTTCAAATTTAAGTTCCAATTCTAGTTTATGTAATTTCTTATTATTTCAAAAATCTCAAAAAAGTGTAATTGATTGTTTCTGTTTGTTGTATTAGAATCATAAGGTCACATAAGCCCCTGGAAAGCTTCTTAAAGCTTTAGAAACTTTAAAAAGAAAGGTAGTATCATAAACCAAAAATACAAAAAAATAGGAATAAAATCAAGAAAAAAAAAAAAAAAAAAAAAAAAAAAGAGAAGAAGGAAACAAGAAGATGCAGAGCTGATTCTGAGCTTGGATGGGGTATTAGTGCTCAGGGGAGCATTAGGATGATAATGGAACCTTGTGGTGCCTTGTTTTGAGCTGTAAACTCTTGTAAGCAGATTTCTTACACAACCTTTAGCATAATTTTCATTTCTGCTCAGGTACTGATATATGCTGGTTATTGTGGTTTATTTGTGTTAAATGTATGTTAGTTTGAGTCATTATCATGTGTATGTAGTCTAAATCATCAATTAGGTTGTTTAGTTTGTTGATTCTGTGTTTGATAGGGGTGTTTGGATTAATATGGTTTGCTGATCTCTGATTGTTGTTTTGTTGTTAATTGCTCATAGATAGACTGCATTAAGTGCTATTAGCTTAGTTTGGTAATAAAAATTTAGTGTTGTGTATAGAAAAGTCAAAACTCTCTTTCGATGCCCCTTAGGTGTTAACTGTTAAGGTTTTAATATCCTTGATCACTCAAATCGGTTCACAAGCTGTTACAACAACTTAAAACAGTCTTAGAATAGCTTGTTACATCAACTTAAGTCATTAGACCAGGATCAAAGCTCATATAAGTCAACATATGTGATTTTAGTAAAAAGTCAAAATGCATGTTTTCAGATTTTTCCAAATATTGTGGGATTTTTATTGAATTGTGTGTTTGGATTGAAGTGGTGAAACTTGTTTCTAGTTAAAGTATAGCAGCTCATCTTTGAGGTTCCATGGTGCTTGTATTTTTGTGATTTTCTTTGTGGGTACCACACCTGATCAAACTCACTTGCATGGAATACCCCTCCCATGTGCACAGCTTTACACCCATTTTCCTAAGCTCACACAGAGCTTACAAGTGGGCCCCACCTTGTGACTTTGGGCTTTTTGGAATGCTTATAAGCCCAACTTTTAGATTCATAGCTTAATTTGTAATTTTTAGCTTATTTGATAAGCCTGCTTGTGGCTTTTAGCTTGTTCCAATTCCATTGCATACACTGAGTGATCAGTGTAGAGACTCACTTTCACAAGCTCCTCAAAAGCTCATTTGTGGGTCCCAGCTTGTGTTCTTGGGCTTTTTGGAAAGCTCACCCACCAAGCTTATTGGTTCAGTGCTTATTTGTGGCTTTAAAGTTTATTTGATAAGCTGGATTTGGCCATAAAGAACCCTGCAGGCCTGTGTGTGTCTGTGGTATTCAGGAGTGCTTATTTGGTTTTTTAGCTTATTCTAGTATACCACTTTGTTCATTTTGGCTTATTTAGAGTTCATTTAGCTTAGATTGAGTTTATTTCATAATTAGTTTTGAGTTTGTAGCTTATTATAGCTTATTTAGTTTTAAAAATCAAATTTTAAGCTTAAATAAGCACTGTTAAGCAAATAAGCTTGTACAGGGCTTATTTAGCTTTTGTAAAAAGTTTTCCTTTTTTAAAGTCTCTTATAAATAGTTATTAAGTAGTTGTGTAAAAGAAAAATTAGAAAAAAAAAATAATTTGGCAAAAATGTTGGGTGTGGGATTCGAACTCAGGACCTCAGGCTAGTAACATGCATATTCCCCACACCCCTTCCATTGCACTGGGGCACCAGTTCCGTTGTATTGTGTATTCCATGCATATTTATATAGGTTTTTAGTTTAGTTAGCTTATTAGTCCTAGTTAGCTTACTTAACTGCTTATTTGTTAACCTTTTTAGCTTTTTATATTTTTTAACACATTTCTGTCAACATTTAATACTTATATAAAAATTCTCAGATTTTTAGAAAATAGTTTAGTATTTATTAAAATTAAAAATAGTTAAAATAGGTATTAAATAATAATTTGTATTAAATTATAAAATTAGCTTATTAATTAGTTTTTAGGAAATTTTATATTTTTATAAAGTTTCTAATACTTTAATATAGTTGTATAAAAAGTTTTATAATTTTAACTTTTTATTTAGTATTTATTATAATTAAATTAGCTTAAATAGTATAATTAAGTTTTAATAGTTTTAATTAATAATAAATAGATAAAAGTAGGAAAAATATATTTTCTGTTTTAAAAAAATAGTTTTAAGTTATTTTAGATTTTTCTAAGTCTTAATTTCATTTTTCTAGGTTTATTTTATAATTTATTACTTTTTAGGTTATTATTAAATAGTTAAAAATAGTAATTAATTAATAATAATTAATTAAATAGTTGTAAAAATAATTTTAATTTTCCAATAATTTTCTTATATTATTAGGATTGTAAAAATACTATTTTCATATTCGTAGGCCTTTTATTTCTTAAAACTCACTTTTTATTTTGTACGTTTACGTAAGTTTAAATTAAACGTACGCGTTTTTTGTTTTTAAACGTTTTTTAAATATCTAGTTTTAAGTAACCATTTTAATAACTTATTTAAGCTATTTTATTTTATAAACCCTTAGATTAAACACTCACTCACATTTTATCCCGTTTCCTGTCCAATTCACCCGATCATAAACCCGTTTTTATACCATCCACACCTCGTCGGGACATAACGACCCGGGGAAACCCTATATTCCACGGAGATTGACTCTAGGAAGTTTGACCTTGTTGACCATTCACCTGGTTAATTTAGGTTGACCGTTTGGAGCCAATCAAATTTTGGCGCCGCTGCCGGGGAGGTTGTGCGCGTATTCTACACGGTTTTTCTGATTAGTGAGTCGGGATATACATCCATTGTATATTTACCACCCTTGTTCATATTATCTTCTTATTTTCTTATAAAAACAAAACCGTTCACGAAAACATTTTAAACTCAGTTTTCAAGGAACACAAAAAACACAAAAACATTTTCTTTCTCATTTGTACAAAATGTTAATCCAAAATTCCAAAAATATTCACCTTTACCCTCTCACGTCTTTGATTCTTCATTCCTACCCCTCCCAAACCTTTTGATTCTTTCTATGTCTCATCCACACTTTCTGGTTTGCCAGTGGTGTGGTAGTTCTTATAATAGTGGTAATTGCCCCGGTTGTGGCATGGTAGAGTCAGGAAACGGGTCTGTCTATAACCAAGATCCCTATTCCTACCATGACACGACTGATTTATTCCACCAGCTACCACACCATGATTCTCAGCAGTTTTACTGTTGTGAGTATTGTGGTGGTTCACACTACAGTTCTGATTGTCAATCAGGAAACACGCTTGTCTATGAGCAGTTTCCTGAAAACAATTATGACTACAGCACCTATGACTCACAGCCACATCAGTTCAACTGTTGTGAGTACTGTGGAGGTCCACACTTTAGCTCTGATTGTCAAACAAGGAATCCATTTCTTTGTAACAATTTTGACTCTTCATATCAAGACCAACCTCCACAGTATCAAATGATCTAAGCAACTCCTCAAATCCAGCAAGACTTTTTAGAGGTTCTTGAGAAATTTAAAGAACTTAAGGAGGAGTTAGCTAATATTTCACTCCGCCATACTCCAAGTTCTTTTTGTGCATATTGTGGGGATCCTCATGATGATTTTCAATGTCAACCTTTCGGTTTTGACACATCCACATCCCCACAATTTCCCCTCATTCCAAATTCTCGTGGGAAAACTATGGCAGAATTACTTGCTGAAGAACGGGAATCTGGAAAAGGCATGAAAGAATTACTGGCTGAGCAACGAGCAGCTAAATTACATGATAATATTCGCAATACTGCTCTATTTGATGACTATGATGATAGTGATGATGATGAAGATAACATTGTTATTATTCAAAAAGATTCATCAAGTTCATCAGTCGATATCCCAGTAGTTGAGATTCCATCTCAAACAACTGCTATCACACCCGAAGTTCACACTCACTCTCTAAACATGGGGGATGAGCATCTTAGCACTGTTCCTAATAAGGAATCGGACGAATTAATAAAGTCTAGTGCTGAGAACCTTATCCCAATCCCAAGAGAGTCACAGGGAACTTCTGATCATATGTGTGATTTACCTTCCCCTCTTGAGTGTCCAAAAGCTCAATTTGAGATTTTCTCCGATTGTAGCGAAGATTGTGCATCATATGGAGACATCGAGTATGTTGAGGCATCAATTCCACATATTGATGCTGATCATCTTCTTGAGGAGATCACCAAAATCAATTCACTTCCAACAGGAAGTGATGATGGTCTCCTTAACTCCGAAGCCGAAATTGAAAATCTCTTAAATCATGATCTGTCACTCACTTCTGATCCCAACAGTCCAATAGAGAATATTGATCACTTTGTTCCCGAAACTTTCAATACTACCCTTACCAATCCTCTATTTGAATTCGAATCTGAATTCACTTTGATTTCTGATAATCCACTCTTTGATATTCAGAATGAGGATTGTGATGAATCTATTCCGGAACATGAGTTCACAAATTCACATCTTGTGAATGATTCTCTTCATGAGGAGTTCTCCAGTGAACTCACTCATCATATCATGACTCCTCCGGAGTTTGATAGCCTGGGGGGAGATGCACTCAATCATGAGAATTTGCAAATTCCCACCCACCCTCCCGGGATGTTTACGAGCTTACCCCTTGAAATCCAAATTCAGGCTACGGAGCCTGCTCTCGAGGAAGAAAATCTTATCATGATTTGCATCATGGTTTTCTTCCTTTTCTTCAGCTATAAGGTGACTTCTCTTGTTCTTCACTCGTTCGGGAGTGAAGATACCATATTTGATCTCGGCATTTTCATGTATCATTATCTTGAGCCGGATACTTATCTCATCGGTGTGGAACTTTCACGTGCTTCAAATGTTTGTCCAAACATCTTGAATGAAAGTCCGATGGCGATTGCTTCTTCCACATCATGCTTCCCCAAGGACAAATGAATTCGGGGTCGAGTCAAGCTAGTGACTCGGTAAACAAAAACAGTAGCATGCTTATAGGGTTTTCACCCTAAGTGTGGGGGAATCCCCCATGCTATGGTTACTTATGAAGTGAAAATACAAAATGGTGTTTTCCACGCTTAGCTTGTAATGTTGCCCTTTTACGTTCAAGGTATTGAGGACAATATTCATGCTAAGTGTGGGGGGTATTTCGCTATTCTAGCAAATTTTATCACATTTTACTATCTAGTACCCCCGTTTTTGACCAAAATTTTTAAAAATTTTTCACTAAAGTTCAAAATTTTTTGTGGTTATCAGTCCGCCATGTCTAACCGACAAATGGATTGGCTAGTCCAGGAGCAAACGGCTCTTGGTAAAGACATCTCAAATCCATTGATGGCTTGCAATTTGCCAAAAATTGTATGGTAAATCAACTCGCCATATCCCGTAAAGCGAATGAGTTTGCTAGCCCACAAGATTATGGCTTGTGGTAAAGGCCGTGGAAAATCCATAATTGGTAATCAGCTCACCAAGATGTTGACTTTATCCATCAAGAGTTGGCTAGTCCAGAAGCAAACGGCTTTTGGTAAAGACTAATCAAATCCGTTGACAGCTGGTGGTTTGCTCAAAATCACACGGTTATCAGGTGTACCACAGTTCTCACACCTGGCTACTCCAGAAGTGATGGCTTTTGGTAAAGAGTTTAAAATCCATCAAGTTTTCAAAACATTTATTGCTAGGGACTAGCAATATTTTAGTGTGGGGGATTGATGAGTGCTCAAACACTTATCATTTTTTGTCAAATCTAGACTGCAAAACATACAAAAACACTCAGAAATGCATCAAAATACTAAAAATATTTAAAAATTGTGTTTTATATGTTTTAGATGCAAAATGAGCAAAAACAGATAAAAACGTATAAAGTTTGCAAAATTGGCAGTTTCAGTCCCCCAACTTTCAAAAATTGGCAAAACTAGTCCCTAGTCATTCAAAATATGGAAAATTATCACCAAAGATCCTTTTAAAATCATAAGTTGTCATATTTAGTCCTTTGGTGAAAAATCTGAAAAGTTTTGGAAATTTACAGTTTGGTCCCTGGAGTTTCAGTAATTGACAGATTTGGTCCCTGGTGGGATATTTTTGAAAGGAAAATCATTTTTTGTCCTTGGGAAATCAAAAGTTATCAAAATGGGTCCTTGGGTAAAAGTTTTGAAAATTTACAAGATTGGTCCCTGTACTTTGGAAATTTGCATAATTGGCCCCCGGGAAATTTAACATTGGAAAAATCATACTTTGGGTCCCTGGGATATTTAAGTTATCAATTTTGATCCTTTTGTTAACTTAGGAACAATTACATTATCCACCCTTAAACTTTTGCAAAATTATAAAATTGGTCCTTGTTAAATACAAATACCAAACGGACCGTTTTATTATTATAAACAAACAAACCAATTACCACCCAATCCAATCCACAACACACATTTACCCCAGCCCACCAAGCCCATAACCATTTCCCAGCCCAAAATATAAAACCCAACACCCCCGTTATTATAACACCAGGGTCAATCGTGGGTCAAACCCACCTTTCTTCCCCCCAAAACCACCCCACACTCACAGACCAATACCACCAGTGGTTTCACAACCCCCCACTTGCTCCACCACCCTTATCCCTCCAATCACACCTTCCAACACCAATCATATCACTCCCCCCCCCCCTTATTGCACTAATAACATACCCAATTGCACTCAAACAGTTTTGGCGCCAAAAATCACCAACGGCTAAGATGAGTTCAAGTAATCCAAAGGCTGAGATTATTGGTGGGATGTGCTCAGTGGGACCCACAGAGTTCAGAGGATCAATAAAAAGAAAGAAAGGAGCAACATGGACCAGGCAGTTAGTTAATTTAGTTGTAGTTTAGTTTAGGTAGTCGTTTAAGTTTAATCCTCCTTTTTAAGTGTAATTTTCTGTTTAAAACTCATGTATTAAGTTGTTTCAGAGTAATTCTAATCTATTCCAAGTACCAATTTCTAGTTTAAGTTCCAATTCTAGTTTATGCAATTTCTTATTATTTCAAAAATCTCAAAAAGTGTAATTGATTGTTTCTGTTTGTTGTATTAGATTCATAAGGTCACATAAGCCCCTGGAAAGCTTCTTAAAGCTTTAGAAACTTTAAAAATAAAGGTAGTATCATAAACCAAAAATACAAAAAAATAGGAATAAAATCAAGAAAAAATAAATAAAAATAAAAAAAATAAAAAAAAAAAGAAGAGAAGAAAGAAACAAGAAGATGCAGAGCTGATTCTGAGCTTGGATGGGGTATTAGTGCTCAGGGGAGCATTAGGATGATAATGGAACCTTGTGGTGCCTTGTTTTGAGCTGTAAACTCTTTTAAGCATATTTCTTACACAACCTTTAGCATAATTTTCATTTCTGCTCAGGTACTGATATATGCTGGTTATTGTGGTTTATTTGTGTTATATGTATGTTAGTTTGAGTCATTATCATGTGTATGTAGTCTAAATCATCAATTAGGTTGTTTAGTTTGTTGATTCTGTGTTTGATAGGGGTGTTTGGATTAATATGGTTTGCTGATCTCTGATTGTTGTTTTGTTGTTAATTGCTCATAGATAAACTGCATTAGGTGCTATTAGCTTAGTTTGGTAATAAAAATTTAGTGCTGTGTATAGAAAAGTCAAAACTCTCTTTCCATGCCCCTTAGGTGTTAATTGTTAAGGTTTTAATATCCTTGATCACAAAAATCTACTCACAAGCTGTTACAACAACTTAAAACAGTCTTAGAATAGCTTGTTACATCAACTTAAGTCATTAGACTAGGATCAAAACTCATATAAGTCAACATATGTGATTTTAGTAAAAAGTCAAAATGCATGTTTTCAGATTTTTCCAAATATTGTGGGATTTTTATTGAATTGTGTGTTTGCATTGAAGTGGTGAAACTTGTTTCTAGTTAAAGTATACCAGCTCATCTTTGAGGTTCCATGGTGCTTGTATTTTTGTGATTTTCTTTGTGGGTCCCACACCTGATCAAACTCACTTGCAGGGAATACCCCTCCCCTGTGCACAGCTTTACACCCATTTTCCTAAGCTCACACAGAGCTTACAAGTGGGCCCCACCTTGTGACTTTGGGCTTTTTGGAATGCTTATAAGCCCAACTTTTAGATTCATAGCTTAATTTGTAATTTTTAGCTTATTTGATAAGCCTGCTTGTGGCTTTTAGCTTGTTCCAATTCCATTGCATACACTGAGTGATCAGTGTAGAGACTCACTTTCACAAGCTTCTCAAAAGCTCATTTGTGGGTCCCAGCTTGTGTTCTTGGGCTTTTTGGAAAGCTCACCCACCAAGCTTATTGGTTCAGTGCTTATTTGTGGCTTTAAAGCTTATTTGATAAGCTGGATTTGGCCATAAAGAACCCTGCAGGCCTGTGTGTGTCTGTGATATTCAGGAGTGCTTATTTGGTTTTTTTAGCTTATTCTAGTATACCACCTTGTTCATTTTGGCTTATTTAGAGTTCATTTAGCTTAGATTAAGTTTATTTCATAATTAGTTTTGAGTTTGTAGCTTATTATAGCTTATTTAGTTTTAAAAATCAAATTTTAAGCTTAAATAAGCACTGTTAAGCAAATAAGCTTGTACAGGGCTTATTTAGCTTTTGTAAAAAGTTTTTCTTTTTTAAAGTCTCTTATAAATAGTTATTAAATAGTTGTGTAAAATAAAAATTAGAAAAAAAAATAATTTGGCAAAAATGTTGGGTGTGGGATTCGAACTCAGGACCTCAGGCAAGTAACATGCATATTCCCCACACCCCTTCCATTGCACTGGGGCACCAGTTCCGTTGTATTGTGTATTCCATGCATATTTATATAGGTTTTTAGTTTAGTTAGCTTATTAGTCCTAGTTAGCTTATTTAACTGCTTATTTGTTAACCTTTTTAGCTTTTTATATTTTTTTACACATTTCTGTCAACATTTAATACTTATATAAAGATTCTCAGATTTTTAGAAAATAGTTTAGTATTTACTAAAATTAAAAATAGATAAAATAGGTATTAAATAATAATTAGTATTAAATTATAAAATTAGCTTATTAATTAGTTTTTAGGAAATTTTATATTTTTATAAAGTTTCTAATACTTTAATATAGTTGTATAAAAAGTTTTATAATTTTAACTTTTTATTTAGTATTTATTATAATTAAATTAGCTTAAATAGTATAATTAAGTTTTAATAGTTTTAATTAATAATAAATAGATAAAAAGTAGGAAAAATATATTTTCTGTTTTAAAAAAATAGTTTTAAGTTATTTTACATTTTTCTAAGTCTTAATTTCATTTCTCTAGGTTTATTTTATAATTTATTACTTTTTAGGTTATTATTAAATAGTTAAAAATAGTAATTAATTAATAATAATTAATTAAATAGTTGTAAAAATAATTTTAATTTTCCAATAATTTTCTTATATTATTAGGATTGTAAAAATACCATTTTCATATTCGTAGGCCTTTTATTTCTTAAAACTCACTTTTTATTCCGTACGTTTACGTAAGTTTAAATTAAACGTACGCGTTTTAGGTTTTTAAACATTTTTTAAATATCTAGTTTTAAGTAACCATTTTAATAACTTATTTAAGCTATTTTATTTTATAAACCCTTAGATTAAACACTCACTCACATTTTATCCCGTTTCCTGTCCAAATCACCCGATCATAAACCCGTTTTTATACCATCCACACCTCGTCGGGACATAACGACCCGGGGAAACCCTATATTCCACGGAGATTGACTCTAGGCAGTTTGACCTTGTTGACCATTCACATGGTTAATTTAGGTTGACCGTTTGGAGCCAATCATTTTGATTGAGATTTTATTCTCTCTTATCTGTTATAGCTTTGCTTCTGAATAGTAGACGCATCAGTTGAAGCTAGTCTTCTGAATAGCTGATCACTATCCTCATCATCATTCAATATCAATTGAATACTTTCAATATTAAATTATCGTTCATCCATTATCACCTTCAACGAATCATTCAAAAATTATAATTCATTCAATCGACACATAATACAAAACATATGGACCTACGATCAATCATCCATTCAATATTATCATCAATTTGCAGGTATTATTCACCCGTGAATTCCGCTACAATTTCGAAATTGTAGCGGAATTCACGGGTGATCAATAATACTTTAAAAACTGATAGATGAACTGAATAACAATTGATGATTGAACGATAATTGTAAGTAGGTCCATATGTTTTGTATTATGCGTCGATTGAATGAATTATAATTGTCGAATGATTCGTTGAAGGTGATAATGGATGAATGATAATTTAATATTGAAAGTATTCAATTGATATTGAATGATCAACTATTCAGAAGTGATCAACTATTCAGAAGTGAAGCTTCAACTGATGCATCTGCTATTCAGAAGCAAAGCTTCAAGAGATAAGAGAAAATAAAATCTTAATCTAAACATGATGGTTTAACACTTAAAAATGCATGCTTTATTTCATGAGGCTAGGCATATATTTATATACAGACAATACCTGCAAATTGATGATAATATTGAATGGATGATTGATCATAGGTCCATATGTTTTGTATTATACGTCGATTGAATGAATTATAATTGTTGAATGATTCATTGAAGATGATAATGGATGAACGATAATTTAATATTGAAAGTATTCAATTGATATTGAATGATGATGAGGATAGTGATCAGCTATTCAGAAGACAAGCTTCAACTGGTGCGTCTACTATTCAGAAGCAAAGCTTCAACAGATAAGAGAGACTAAAATCTCAATCTAAACACAATGGTTTATCACTTAAAAACGCAAACTTTATTTCATGAGGCTAGGCCTCTATTTATATACAGGTAAAGTAGATGTAATAGTGAAGTCTACTATTCCTAAATACACCTAGTACACTACAGGACTATGGCCGACATGCTTTATTATGGGCCCTGTGCCTATGCACAGGTTTCACACTCCATTAGCCGGCCGGCCTCGCACCTTCTTGAAAATCATGAGTCCGTCTATGAATGTAATATTTATATATTATTGAATAGCCTTCATTTGTTTTATTTACTGTAATATATAACTAATACTCCGCATAACTTATATATGGAGGCATTCTAAATATTAATTTTAAGTTAATGGATGTATTCTCTATTAATATTAATATTAATTGACATTAATTAATACTAATATTAATAATGAAAGAAAAGATCCAATAAGTTGATGTTTCTAACTCGTGTAAAAAAATTGGTGTGCCGGTGGGGTGTTTTTTTTTTTTTTTTTTTTTTTTTTTTTAAATGTACAGAGTATGTTATGATAATAGTGGTTTAAATAAAGATTTCAAAAAGAAAAAAAATGAAATACTTATAAACTTTTGCCTAAGTTAAAAGTTATAAAATTTAGACTTGAGAATAGAGCGTAAGTGAAAATTTCAAATGGTACAAAGAAATTAAATGGGTCCACAAATTCCAATATGACCCATATTTACAAAGAAAACAAAAACTAACCCATATAGCATACAACTTTGAAACAATCACCATTTCTTCAAAAGATCTCTACCTCACACAAACTATGCTCGCACTTTCAAAATTCATCCCTTTTTCATGCAAGGATGACAATTGCACTCCAAAGCTCCGTATGATAGGGCTCAACATTATGGACGGTGGACCGAAGAGTACAAAGGTCCGACCAAACTAGACCTATAACATATCGGGTAGAAGATGATTGCAAGATTTGATTTTTTTGGGGTGAATAATTATTTACCAATTATGATATGGTTTTTTTTGGGTTTGATTTTAACGTTTAGGTTCGGAATTTGATTTAGGGTTTCACTGTAAGATCGAAGATTGTGTTTAACTATAAGATCAAAGATTTGATTGTGTTTTAAGTTTTAGTCAAACAGAAAATGAAAATTGCTGAATCAATTAGGGTCGAAGATGAAAGTGAGTGAAATGACATAAATACTCTCACGTAACTGCACATGAGACGTTTAACGATGAAAGTAAACAAGAACACTTACATGAATATCAAGTGCTTCCTCAATAGTCTTGACGACCTCATCCATCGTAGGGCGATCCTTTATGTTGAGACTGATGCATTTATATGCAATATCTATAAACATATGAAACGAACGACGGTCAACATTATCTATGATATATGGATCAATTAACTGCTCGGGTCCATCACCATAGAAACGTCGAACCCGATTTATCAGTTTCTGTTCATAATCATTTCCCATGACTATAACAGAATCATCGTGCATTACCCCGCTCAATATTTGAAACATAAGTATGCCGTATGAGTAAATGTCTGATTCTATGTTGAGGATGCTGCTTTCTAGGTAAACCGGATCAATGGGACATGGATCGAAGAATTCTTGCTTTCTTGGTCGTCTATAAATTTCTGGATGTGACTGATTTCCACGGACTAATACCGAGTTACCATAAAGCAAAATTTTAGCTTCTAGATTTTCATTTAACAATACAGACTGGCCATTAATATATCCATGTATTACTCTACCGTGATCAGCGACACCTAAGTGAAGGTAACGGAGCCCTTTTGCAATGCCTATGCAAGTTCTGAGACGTTGCGCCCATGTATAGTTAGGCCTACTCTTTTCTTCATCAAAATAGGTACATAGACTTCCAATAATAGTACATTTATCTCTGCCAGAAACAACGACGTTCTCATGTACATATTTGGAAAACCCAAATATGTGATGTAGAAAGGGTCAAACATGGGTGCCAGGGTAGATGAGATAATAAGTGGCTTTTGAAAAAGAAGAAAGTGATGCATACAAAGATTGAAAGATATCTTTTTGCATAAAAAGGAGGTTTTGTTGTTAATTTGCATTTCGTGACTGTGTTTCTTGTGAGAGTCACATGGGTTGTTTGTATTGGCTGAAATGCTCAATCAATCATTCATTGTGACTTGTGTGACACTGGATTTGTTTATAAGGCATGTTTGGAGAAACGGAATAGGGCCGGAGTTGGAGTCCGGGCTTATTAATGTAAAATTGTATAAAAGTACATCAGATTCAGATATATTTTTAGCTTTTACTTCATAATCAATTATATTTTAAAGGGTATTTAAGTAATTTGACAAATTATAAGCCCACATAAGTCTCTTTCAATAGGCTTTGGTTTATGGAAGCTTATGGCTTATAAAGCCCATGCGATAAACAAAACTTATTTTATAAGTCGACTTATATTAGAAGTTTAAGCCCTCATAAGCTCTTATAAGACCTCTCCCAAACACAACCATAGTGACTAGTGTGAGGATCCAATGTTTAATCAAATTTGATGTAAGGTTGTATTGTTAAGTGTTTTATATTAAATATCACATCAAATTTGGTGACTACGTATGTATGGTTAAATCCAGGGGCGGACCTAAGGCTATAGTAGGTGATGTCCGGGAACCACTTTAGACTTCAAGTTTGTTTTGAAGCGCTATATACCAGAGGCCTTGTGAGTTGCGGCCAACGAATATGATAAGATAATTGGTTGCTTTTGAAAAAAAAGAAGTGAGGTGATTTGTACACCATTTCTTTTATCCATCCACCACTAAATCATGCATAACAGTGTTGTACTGTGTGCATCACTGGTGTAATTTAGTGGTGGATGGCTAAAATAAATGGTGTACAACTCATCTCATGTATACAAAGATTTTAGGACCTATGTTAGAAACGTAAAAGGAACTACCATTAATCTTTTATATAATAAAACAAAATCCACTTTTGTATTTCGGGAAAAAAATTTCCTTATTAGGTAATCACAGAATTATTATTTTCTAATTTATAAATTTATAAATTCGTTTTGTTGATATGCTACACAAATAAATACAAAAAATATAGATAAAAAGCAACTAATAATAGGATTAAACTTTTTAAGTGATTATCTTTAATAATAAAAAAATTATAATTAAAAATCATAAATCAAACAAAACAAAAAAAGATTAAATTATTTATTTTTTAATAAATAAAAATATATTATTAAAAAAAAATTAAAAAAAAAACCACGTGTACGCGAGTATTATAACTAGTCTTAGTTAATGATTAAACATTATCATTGTCTTGTTCTTTACATTATCTTTTTCAATCTTAGTAAAGAATAAAAGAATATTTATTACCCTAGGTTTTACTTTTATATTAATACATATCAAATTTACAAAAACTCAAACTTACAAAATGTAATCCAAATGTTTACCAATACAAATTTCAAATACCTTACCAGCTGTCGAGAAATTGAGGAGATTAAAAAAAAAAAAAAAAAAAAAAAAAAAAAAGATTGGTAAATGAGTGATTGTGAAAAAGCGATCATTAGTGGTGATGGAAGGGCCTACAATCACATCTTTACATGGGTCATGGCTGAAATAATTGCCATACAATGCTTCGTTTCCATCATTCCATGGAGTGGTTGTACAAGGGTGTTTCTTTTTTATTGTAATGAGTCTTAATAGAGAGATAGTGGTGGGGCCACACATATAATATGTTTCTTTTTTTTGTTAAATGGTTTATATGAGGAGAGGAAGCAAAGCGTGCTCCTCCCCATTAAGACTAATTAAGAGAAAGGGGTCCACCACTTAATCTAGAAATAAAAAGAAACAAGCCCAAAATGTTAAATAATGGGTCTTACCTGTTCAAAATAATAATAATAATAATGGGTCTTACTAGTAGGGGTGTTAACGATCCGAGTCGAATCTAGTTGAGTTTCAGTCTAAACGAGCGGCTCGAGCTCGAATAAATTTTTATAAAGTGGCTTGAGCTTGAACTCGAATATTTTTTTGATGTTCGAGCTCGAAGTTTTTTTTTTTTTTTTTTTTTTTTTTTTTTTTTTTTTTTTTTTTAATTCTGTAGTAAACTTGTTTTCAAGCTTAAAATGCTCGTATAAATGGTCAAGCTTGATTGGCTCATTTATTAACCCATGCTGGAGCTCGAAAGTTCGTTTACAATTACAAATTTTGTTCTAAAGCTCAAACAAATGGTTATGAAGCTTATGATTAACACAAATTTGCACTAAATGGAAAAGTGTGTTGTACTCATAATTATGAGTGAGATATAATTCTCATATGGACCCTTTTCAATTTTAGCTTAATAATTATCATACATTATTATGTGATCGACACTTTGGGTGAATTTTATTACGGTTGATTTGTTTCATCTAATAAGTATTGACCCATTTCAGTTAGCGATCCTTGAAACTATAACCCATTTGCTCTTACAGAAAAACTATAAAAGAGTACACACTTTGGATTCAATGTAATCTGTTGGAATGTAAAAATGCCATGCGTTTTGGCACACCTCAACACGACCAATTTGAACACATTTTTATGCAAATGACCCGATTTATTATTAGCCTAAGTATAGCGAGTTTTGACAAATTTGATCATTTTCACATCAAGTGTGTAATTTGACTCGTTTCATTTTGCCAACCTGAAAGTAAAGCACACTACACTTAAACTTTTATTTTCAACTTACAATGCTATCTGTGTTTCTGGACACTGTTGGTTTTGAATTGCACTATGTGTTCAATTTTCAGCTTAATCATTCTAACACACTTTTGTGCAAGTGGCACTTCTGGGTGACTTATCCAGTTGATATGTTACAGTTTTAACGAAAAATTTGACCCATTTCATCTGAAGATCCCTGAACACAAAACTCTGCAGAACAAAAAAGAAAGTTAATAAACGTTATACAAACTACACTTTTGGGTTTAATGCAGTCTGTTAGAACTCAGAACCAGCCCTTCAGGAGCAACTAAAAAAAAATCTGAAAGTCATACAACTTTTTGGTCTAAGTTGTTGCAATGCCATGTGTGTTTTCGGTGAACCCAATCCGACCCATTTGAATTCATTTTTTCTCGAGTTGGCTATTTTCACTTTTAGCTTACCTATAATATTATACTATTATGTGACTGTCACATTGGCGACTTTTGTTACATTTAATTGCTTTCGTTCATTCTGACCCATTCCATTTAGCGATCCGTGAAACTAAAACATATTTTCAATCTAAAAAACAGCATAAGACTGCACTTTGGTAATGCAATGCAATTTGTTGGATGGAATGCAAGAACCCTATGTGTCTTGGGACAACTTGACCCGACAAATTTGAATACATTTTGGCAGGACTTTTGATCAATTTTATCCGTTCCACTTTCAACTTAATGATGCCCGTTTCATATAACAATAATTAAAATTAGAATACACCACAATTTTAAAATTATATCAATGCACTATTGGAGTTTTTGTAAATCCTTTTAATAATGCAATCTAATACACTTTTTGGGAAAGGAAACTTTTATACAACTTCTCAACAATTTGAAACCTTCAGTTATGACACATTATTTAAACCAAAAAAAAGAGAATAAAGTTTCTCGGTTAGTTACTTGACCCGTTTCATTTTTCAAAAAGGGATAGTGGCACATCTTATTGCCGGCCGTTTGCCTTCCACCAATATGTAAATCCTATTTTGATGAAATAAAAGAATTAGATTTTAGGTATGGTAAAATTCAATGCACGGAACTTGCACATCAGCGTTTCTTATTAGTCTTGTGTAATTGACATTGTCATGTGACCTAGATTCATTTGAACGATTTCATCCATAAAATTTAGGGTTGTTATTTTACCCGTTAAAACCCTCTCATATCGGGTAATGTGCTTATGAGATTAGTTAATTAGTTTTTCCAATGAAAATGGTATTTATATTTTAAAAAAAAAAATAAATAAAAAAAAAATAAAAATAAAAAAATCGTTGTGGGGAAAGATTTTAAAGGATTACGGGGGAAAGATTTTGAAGGCAGTAATCCTGAAAGTAGTGCAATCTATCGATACCACCTAAACGGGTCATATCAGATTCGATGACATGTACAGGTGATCACTATCAGTTATCACTTGTATCCAAGTGCACCTGGCTTTGGTTGGTCTGTTACCCGGAAGATATTTTGGGAAGAAGTTGGTTGTTGCGGCTCGTGATCAATGAGGGCTTGATAACTTCACGTTTTGTATACGTGTCTTAAACAATGGATACAAAATCCCAGCAATTCACACAACCAAAAATTACAGAAGTTCCACTAATCACACATCTCATAACATAAAATGCATCCAGAAACTGAACTTATAATAATGAGTAATTACTCCAACGACCCCGGATGATTTAAGTCTGCATCACCTTTTGCCTGTGATTCCCTTTGATTACTTACCTACACAGAAAAGTAGTTGAACCAAATGCACGTTAAGCAACAAATACAGTACACGGTGCAGTAATATAAAAGAGGTATCAAGAATTCATAAATCGAAAAGTGTTATCAAGCCATAAAAAATCTCAAAAAATGAGTGCAGATAAGCATATAAACATGGCATGCAAATTCAGATGTTCCCTGCAAATTAAGGTGTTGAACAAAAAATGGCATTCGACAACAAAAAACTTATTTTGGCCAACAAAAATGGCATTTGACAACAAATAGCTTACATTAAAGCAAAGAAGAAGTCATGGATTCTTAACAATATATTGAATGGTACCGTGAAGCTATCCGTACAACTATGACCCGCCTATGGTATGTTTTTAGGCCGATGATTAATAGCTTTCCATACTCAAAGTAGATTATCTTGTTATGAGAAATGGATCAATATAAACATTTTCAAACAACAATAGTTATAACATGCTTGCTGAAGGAACCTAATAATTTGATTGAAGTAAAATACTTACATGAAATTCCAGTGCTTCCTCAATCCGATTCACGATCATTTCCATGGTAGGGCGTTCCTTTGAATTGAAACTAATGCACTGAAATGCAACTTTACTATATATATCAAAAGAACGGCTATCAATTTCATCTCTTATAAGCGGATCAATTAGCAACTCTGGTTTGTAGTTATAGTAGCGTCGGACATTATGTATGAGAGGTTTCCATTTACCACCTTCTAACCTTAGATAAGAAGCTAACATTCCACTCAACAACTCAAACATTACCATTCCAAATGAGTACACATCTGACTCTTTCCGGAGGATGCCATCTTCTTGGTAAATTGGATCCATGTAAAAGTCAGTACCCGCAACAGTTGTGTAGACTTGGGTTTGTGGCTGATTTACGAGGCCAGATTTTGACACTCCAAAATCACAAATTTTGGCTACCAGATAGTCATCCAATAATATGTTTGCACTCTTGACATCTCTGTGTATTACTTTATTGTCCTCCCGAAGACCTGAGTGGAGGTAATCAAGTCCTCTTGCTGCCCCTAAGCAAATCTTCAGGCGATCTTCCCATTTCAATTTACGTCTCTTATCCTCTTTTTCTAGATGAGAATCCAGGCTACCATTACTAGCATACTTGTAAACTATAATCTTCTCATTGCCTTCATCACAATAACCAATGAAAGGGATGATGTTTTCATGGTTGAAACTGAAAATCATATTAAGCTCGTTGCGGAACTCATTCTCTCCTTGGTAACTATCGGGACATAGGCATTTGATGGCAACTGTACGGTTTTGCCAGCGTTCAGACAGCTGACCTTTGTAAACATTACCGAATCCGCCTTTTCCAATCAGAGCTTCTTGACTTTTAACTCCAATGGCCATGTCGATGTCCTTCAGTGGAATAAATGAATCTTCTAGTTTTCTAAATCTTCTTGTATTGTTGGAAGCAGCTCCATGGTTCTGCAAATAAAATACTTATTAATATCATAATTCATGTTAGTTCCTAAATAGTATTCCTAACCATAAAAAAATAGGGATAATGCCCTAAATACCCCTGTTGCCTTTGAGCTATTCACTTCCGAGACCTAACTCGTATTCCTAACCATAAAAAAATATTATATGTGTTTTACTAGTAATCTTTCCAATTCTAAGACTTTGATTATGCCACTCGTTATCATCATGCCGTTGCTAGGAAAATAACTAGAAAGACAAGTTAAGAAGAACTAGCATTTTTTTTTCATATAAAAAATTTCAATAACCTTAAATTTTTTGGAAAATAACATAGCATTATACTCGAGTAAATTTATCTTATCATGATAGTTCTCATTGTGGCAAATGAACCAGCTAGATATCCTTCAAATTAGTAAAATGAAGAGACTTACTTGAAAATATAATGCTTCCTCCAACCTCTTGATGATCTTGTTCAATGAAGGGCGATCCTTTACGTCAAAACTAATGCATTTATATGCAACTTCTTTAAATGTATATAAAGAACGAGCATCAATTTCATGATCACTTATACGTGGGTCAAGTAACTTGTCTTGTTGGTCAGCATAGTAACGACGGACCAAAGTAACCAGATTTAGTTGCTCTTCATCTCCAATGCACCTTGTTTCACGAGCCAACATACCCGTCAGTATTTCAAATAATACCACTCCGTACGAGTACACATCTGATTCATTGTCGCAGATGTAGCTTTCATGGTAAACGGGATCCCTGTAATCTTCATCGTTCACAGGCCTTGAAAGGGGATTATCTCTTCGATATCTTCGGAAAAAAATTGAATGGGTGAAATCATAAATTTTAGCCTCTAAATCGTCGTACAATAATATCTTTCTGCTACTGAAGTCTCTATGTAATACACTCTGGTATTCCCCAAATCCCGAATGAAGATACCTGAGTCCTTTTGCCACCCCAATGCAAATTTTTAGGCGCTGAGTCCAAGTTATACTCTTATTGGTGTCTTTGAGATAATTATTAAGGCTTCCATTGATGGCATACTCGGAAACAATTGCATAGTTTTCAGCACAATAACCGATGAAAGGAGCGATGTTTTCATGGTGCAACATGGAAACTATCTCAAGCACGGAGCGGAATCTAGAATCGTCTGACGGCTTATCAAAATCCCTATATATTTTTATGGACGCTGTGCGGTTTTGCAAGCGATCAGAGAGATGTCCTTTGTAGACCACATAACCATAATCTTGTTCTCTGATCTTAATTTCTTCACTGAAGTTTTTGGTCGCCTTTTTGATCTCCTCTGGTGGAATTCGAAAATTTTCTAGTGAGTCTGCAGGGTTTCTCCGTTTGGCAATTGCAGACGCAGCTTGTTGGTTCTGTGAACATTAACACAAACAACTTTGCTTAGTGCCGCCTACTGATACTCCTGTTAGCTTAATAAACAATTGTATTCTCTCTGGTTTTAATGAGTCAATTTCAAAGCCAAAGAAAAAAAAGCGGGAGAAGATTTCTCACCAATTTTTTTTAGAGGGCAGGGAGTGGTAACGCCATCAAGGCGTTTTTGCTGATTTGGACAAAAATCAACGGCGTTATGCCGTTATGACCATTTCCCGCCCATGTGGCGTTTCCATTTGCGTTACTATATTAACGTGCGTTAGTAATGATCATCTCAGTTTCAAAAATGCCCCCTTGCATTATAAATATTACCGTTTGAGGATTAAGAGTGTTGGGAGTTGGTAACTCGCGTGTGGTGGTTTGTGTTTGGGTTTCTGTTTGTGTGTGTGTTTAAGTGTGTGCGCGCGCAGGGAAGAAGATGAGATCTTTTTTTTTTTTTTTTTTTTTTTGCCTGTAAACGTGGTTATGGGCTGGAATAATAAAAATGTTATTTGGACTAATCCTTATTACATGGGCTGGAATAATAATATTGGCCCAAATAATTTAATAACTTTGTAACTTCATTTTTTTCTGTTTTTTTTGTTATTTTCGTTTTGTGTGTATATATATATATATATATATATATATATATATATATATATTAAATAAAAATATTATTTGTATATTAATTTGTTGAATGAAATATTAGTTAAGAATTTATTTAATGAATGAAATTGTTGAGGATAGAATTTGTAAAATGAATGAAAAGTGGTGTTATTGGGTGTTATGATTTCATGGTGTTTTTTGGTGTATGTTATTTAGTGTTAAAATGATGTGGCGCTGACGTGGCAGTGGTGTTGGTGTTATTTAGTGTTATGACTCCTTGTGCTCTAACTGTGATGCACCTATAAATCTGTTGACCAAGATGCAATTTTATTACTTGATTTGATTTTTTGGGATGATTTTTTTAAAAACCAGTTACCTAAATAATCTTTCTACATAGTAGTTTTACGAAAGTAAACTTTTTTCCTATGTTTTGCAAGAATGAACCAAATATGTCACATCACACTTCTCAATCGCCCAACCATTTTACTCGCCCAAAAATAAAACGCCCGAATTAATTCTCACATTCGCCCGGATCTCCTTTACTCGTCCAAATTAAAACACTCCCGCATTATAACACTTGCCCAGTTCTACCACATTTATATTAAATGGCCCATTTGGCGCGACTGAAAAGCAATCAGGCGAATGAAAAGCAAATAGTCTTCTAGGCATGCTATGAATTTATTTATGGGAATTAATGGGAGAAGTAAAAGCTGATGTCTTGATAATTTTATATAGTCTTTTGATGATACTTTAGCACTCTAGCAAGAGAAAATAGTTGGCTTTGGACAATACTTAACATATTAAAAAAATACTACATTGGCTCAAATCAACAACTCGCCTAACACATCGCCTGGAACTCGCCTACCAGTGCTTAGAACTCGCCTAGCACTCGCATGTTAAATGACCTTGCTTAAAACTCGCCTAGCATATCGCCTATAATTCGTGTGTTTAATTTCAATAAATTCAGTCACCTAAACTTTCATCCGGAGACACGTGTATGGTTAAAAAGTCATCAAGTAATCAATCTAACGGATAATATTTAAAAGTTATGTCCAATTTCGTAAACTACTAGTAGAAACGGGCCATTTAAAAAAAATCCCTTTATTATTATTATTATTATTATTATTATGAAAAATTATTTACCAATTATGATATGGTTTGATTGTGTACAGATATAGAGACGAAATTTGTAAACAAGAAGACTTACATGAATAGCCAGTGCTTCCTCAATCGTCTTGACGATCACATCCATCCTAGGGCGATCTTTTATGTTGAAACTGATGCATTTATATGCAGTATCTATAAACATATGAAACGAACGCCGGTCAATATTATCTATGATACATGGATCAATTAACTGCTCGGGTCCATCACCATAGAAACGTCGAACCCGATTTATCATCTTTGGTTCCATATCATAATTCTCAGGATCCATCCCAGTCAATATTTCAAACATAAGTATGCCGTATGAGTAAATGTCTGCTTCTATGTTCAGGATCTTGCTTTCTTTGTAAACCGGATCAATGTAAATGTGAAGGTTATCAAGAACAGGTCCCCAGACATTTCTTTGTAAACCGGATTTTTGTTTATAGAGAGGTCTATAAATTTCTGGACGTGGCTGATTCGCACGGATTAATACTGAAAGATCAAGACCACAGATTTTTGCTTCCAGATTTTTATTTAACAATACATTGTCGTTTCGGACATTTCCATGTATTACTCTACCGTGATCCCCGACACCTGAGTGAAGGTAACTGAGCCCTTTTGCAACGCTTATGCAAGTCTTGAGACGCTTCTCCCAGGTAAAGGGACACCTTTTCTCTTGTGTGAGAGTGAGATAGTCAAAAAGTGTTCCAGTAATAGCATATTTGCTGTACACATCTTCAGAGTAAAAAGGGATGATGTTTTCATGGTACAACAGTGGAATTATCTGATCAGCCTCTTCAGGATAGTTGCCTGATGCGATAGCAGCTGTGCGATTTTGCCAGAGTTCATAGAGTTGTCCTATTTCGACATGACGAGAATTCTTAGAGATCTTCAAATTCTCTGAAAAAGCCACATTGATAGCCAGTGCGTCCTCAATCATCTTGACGATCACATCCATCGTGGGGCGATCCTTTATGTTGAAACTGATGCATTTATATGCAATCTCTATAAACATATGAAAAGAACGCCGGTCAACATTATCTATGATAAATGGATCAATTAACTGCTCGGGTCCATCACCATAGAAACTTCGAACCAGATTTATCATCTGTCGTTCCTTATAATGATAATCAGGATCCATCCCAGACATTATTTCAAACATAAGTATGCCGTATGAGTAAACGTCTGCTTCTATGTTCAGGATCTTGCTTTCTTTGTAAACTGGATCAATGTAAGTGGAAAATATCTCAGACACGTGGGGGTGTCTATAAATTTCTGGAAGTGGCTGATTCGCACGGAGTAATACTGAGAGATTAAAACCACAGATTCTTGCTTCCAGATTTTTATTTAACAGTACGTTGCGGCTTCTCAAATCTCCGTGTATTACTCTACCATGATCCCCGACACCTGAGTGAAGGTAACTGAGCCCTTTTGCAACGCCTATGCAAGTCTTGAGACGCTGTGCCCATGTAAAGTTACGCCTATTCTTTTCTTCGCGGAGATAATCATTTAGCCTATTAAAAATACCATATTTAGCGTACCCTTCATGTTGGAAATTAAAATAGTCAGAATCAAAATATACAATGTTCACTTCAGGATAGTTGCCAGATCCGATAACAGCTATGCGGTTTACCCAGAATTTGAGTTCTCCTATGTCGACATGACTAGAATTCTCAAAAAAATTCAAATCCTCTGAAAAATCCAGACCTGAAGACTTTTCAGAAGTTTCCAAATTCTCTGAGGAAGCATCGCTGATATCCTCCTGAGTACTTTGAAAATTTTGAAAGCTAAAACCTGAAGAAGACATTGTTTTTGATGTTGTTTAGAAACGATGTATACCAAAGGCCTTGTGGCCAACGAATATTGTGGGATAGTTGATTTTGAAAAAGAAGAAAGTAAAGATTTTAGGATCTATGTTAGAAACTACTTGGATCTAAATGAAAGAGAAAAATAAAAAATCAGATGGAGAAATGGTCAAACATGGTACAGTTAAATCTGTTGCAATGAAATGATGCAATGCGCGTTTTTGGCTGACACAATCCGATCTATTTGACTACACTTCTGAGTTTTGACCCGTTTCGCTGGGTTGCCCTATAAGAACGGGGTCTATGGGTTTTCTGCAAACCCACCCTATACATTAGGGAGGTACTTTTTGCAGACTGCTGCAGCTTTTTGCATGTTTTTTTTTTTTTTTTTTTTTTTTTTTACAAGTGTTTTAATTTATTTTTTGAAGTCTTTTTTTTTTTTACAAGTGTTTTGTCCAAATGTTTTGTCCAAATGTGCAGATTCACACAAAAATAAGTCCAAATGTGCAGAATTCACACAAGTCCAACCAAAGTGTAGCAGATTCACACAAGTCCAACCAAAGTGCAGTTCACACAAACACTTCAAAGTAAACAAAGCAACCCTCAAATCACAAAGTAAATACAAGAAATATTCGTCATCGCCTAATAGGCTCAGATTTTTAGTAAGGCTCGGATAATGAAGGTTGCAAAGTGATAAAAATATCACTTTGCCATGCCATTTGGTTTTAAAAACCATTCATCATCGCCTTAGTTACAAAGTAATAGTTTTGTAAAATATCACACAAGCCTGTAAACAGCATCACTAGCCTGTATCAGCATCACATGTTACATAACCTCAACTGCATCACAAGTACTAGCCTGTACCAGCATCACATGTTACACTATAAACAGCAAGATTCACACAAGTCCAACCAAAAGTGCAGATTCACACAAGTCCAACCAAAGTGCAGTTAAAAAGCAAGATTCTTGCTTTTGCAGCAGCTTTCCTCCACTATAAACAAAGAACAATAGTATCACACAAACACAATTGCCCACAAGGGTTGTGTTATACAAGAACGGGGGCTATGGCGTTATGGACTTAAGGCTCGGATAATGAAGGCTGCAAAGTGATAAAAATATCACTTTGCCATGCCATTCGGTTTTAAAAACCATTCGTCATCGCCTATAAGATCATGTCCAAGTGCAGATAGCCCCCGTTAAGATAAAAATATAGCCCCTGTCCTTATAAAGCACATGTTACATAACCTCAACAGCAAGATTCTTGCTTTTGCAGCTTTCCTCGAGCAACCCTCAAATCACCAAGAAAATTAGTATCAGAAGCATGTGAAAAACTCACAAGCTTAACAGTAAACAATCAGCTTTGCTCCACTATAAAAAAAAGAACTCTCAATCATAAAGCACAAAAGGCAACAAGTAACAATAAGCTACAAACCACAATCAGTTTCACTACTCTCAACTTCACTCAGTTTCACAGAAGTGGCAACAAATACTACAACCATTACAACAAACACTACTCAACCACAATAAACAAAGCAACTATCAATCACAAAGCACAAAAGGCAGCAAGTAACAATCAGAAGTAACAATCAGCTAAAAAACCACAATCAGTGTCACTACTCTAAACCATTCAGTTTCACAAAAGTGGCAACAAATATGACAACCATTACAACAAACACTACTCAACCACAATAAACAAAGCAATTCTCAATCACAAAGCACAAAAGGCAACATGTAACACAACAAGGGTTGGGGGAGAGTATCACTACAAAAGGCAGAGCATCAGAACAAGGATTGGGGCAGAGTATCACAACAAAAGGCAGAGCATCACAACAAGGGTTGGGCCAGAGTATCACAACAACATTGTAACAAGGCTCTCGAAATGTCTAGGTCACGATTTTCCACAAAAAAGGTAACAATAAGTTTTACGCTTTTACATTAGGCTCAGATTATATGGCTGCAACTTCAAATGTTGCAAAATCAAGTTTCTATTGCCATCCATTTGGAAATGCCACGCCAATATCAATTTTCTTTAAAAATCATCATTGCCTTAAATATGCTTAAAACTAGAGCATGTGGACTGGGGGTAGGCCAGAGCAGGTATTCATACCACTCAAAGGTGGCAGATCAAGGTGTTAACCCACCCACATCCACAGGTTAACCACCACCATAGACCCCGTTCTTATAGGCATATAAGCAGTATCATAATAAGCAGTTTTTTTAACAAAGTCAACAAAAAAGTACACCTAAAAGGCATAACCTCCATATTGGCATGGTTTATAAGGACGGGGGCTTGCATATTTGACTACTAGACCCACCACCACATAAGAACACAGAACCACAACCACATAACCACCACCACAGAACCACCATTCACAGACCAATATATTCACAGAAACATCACGGATCTAACAAAACCATCACAGAAACATCACGTATATACTCACAGATTGAAAACCCCCAAATTAGTTTTACAAAACCCTAATTTATAAAATTAGGTTTTCTTTGAAAAAATCAAGATTTTTATCATATAACGTAACAACCTTTCAATTAACATACGGATCTAACAAAACAATCACAGAAACATCACGTATATATTCATAGATTGAAAACCCCCAAACTAATTTTACGAAACCCTAATTTATAAAATTAGGGTTTCTTTGAAGGCCTAATACCAAAATAAAGCATCATACTTGTCCAAAAAAATTGTTCTGCGTAGCGAACTTTATTTTTTCCTTGTTTGTGGGTCAAAGTCGACTATTTTGTCCACAAGTGAGTATTTTTCCGCCACTCACCCAAGTTGCCGGTTATAAAGGCACAAAAGACATTGGACACTCCCTAAGCTCAGCATACAAGCAGAAAAATAATAAGAGCACAAACCATCTGGAAGAATTAACGTACTCTAAATCATTAGTGTATGATGAGACCAATCAGTATACACCAAAGCATCACCATATACTGAGACCAACCTGAAGTCTGAGACTCAAAATACCAACTGCACATACTAATAAAATACAAAAAATCTACATAATCCATAAAGTCTAAACCATGAGCAGAACCATAATATCAACCCCAAAGCAGCAGTCCAACCATCTATCTTCATATTGAGGAGTGCTAAAGAATAGCTATTTAGAGGAGATTGCCTCCTCGGTTATAAAACCAATTTCCAAACAGGCACCCTCCTCTCAAATAAATCACCAGGAACACACATGTTAAACACACCACAAATCTGAGTAGAATAAGCAAATAGTGGCGGCGGCTGTGGTGGCGGTGGGAGGCGCGCGGAGGTGATACGGTGGGTGTGGTGGTGCGTGGTTAGCACGGGGGTGAAGGGTTTTATCCGATCTACAAAGTGGGACAAGAAAAAGGGTTGCCGAAAAATTATTCCGGCGACCGGAATCTGCTGCTGTGGCCGGAATCTGCTGCTGCTGTGGCCGGAATTTGCTGCTGTTGTGGGGAGTAGCTGGAAAAAGTAAAAAAATATATATATAAACAAAAAAAACCAGATGACATGGCGTGTTACCTATAGTGGGCTGTAAAATACTCACTTATGGACAAAATAGTCGAGTTTGACCCACCAACAAGGAAAAAAAAAGTACGTTACTCAGAACAGCTTTTTTGGACAAGTATGATGCTTTATTTTGGTATTAGGCCTTCTTTGAAAAAATCAAGATTTTTATCAATTAACGTAACAATCTTTCAATTAACACACGGATCTAACAAAACAATCACAGAAACATCACGTATATATTCATAGATTGAAAACCCCCAAACTAATTTTACGAAACCCTAATTTATAAAATTAGGGTTTCTTTGAAAAAATCAAGATTTTTATCAATTAACGTAACAATCTTTCAATTAACACACGGATCTAACAAAACAATCACAGAAACATCACGTATATATTCATAGATTGAAAACCCCCAAACTAATTTTACGAAACCCTAATTAATAAAATTAAGGTTTCTTTGAAAAAATCAAGATTTTTATCAATTAACATAACAATCTTTCAATTAACACACGGATCTAACATCACCACACAGAACCATCTACCCAACAACATCACCACACAGAACCATCTACCCAACAAGATCACCACACACTGACAAACTCTCTCTCAAATCACAGAAACATCACATAATATTGATTTTAGATCTAAAAATAGTTTTTAGATCTAAAAATAGAGAGAGAAACGAGAGCACATACAATACAGAGAGAGAGAAAGAGAGTTTGTGAGTGTGTGGAGTGTGTGTGAGAGGGTGGGGTGAGGTATACGCGTGGGAGGTGTGAGACAGCTGTCCACACACGTTTTTTTTGTTTTTTTTTTTTATTTATTTATTTTTTTTTTTAAATTTGTATTATTTTTGTAAATAAAAGTAATATATTTGTATTAGTTTTGTAAAAAAAAAGTAATAGTTTTATAAAAAAAAAAGTAATAGTTTTGTTATAAAAATGTAAAAGTGTTATAAAAAGTAATAAAATTTATAAAAATGTAAAAAAGTAATAGTTTTGTTATAAAAACGTAAAAGTGTAAAAAAACAAGTTAAATAAAAGTGATAAAAATGTAAAAATGTAAACGTTAAATAAAAGTTATAAAAAAAAGTTAAATAAAAGTTATAAAAATGTAAAAACTAAAAGTTATAAAAATGTAAAAGAATTTTGTTATAAAAATGTAAAAGTTGTAATAAAAACTAAAACAAAAGTATTAGTAAAAAATGATATGTATTTTCAGGTTTTCGGTTCTCACGAGGAAGTAACTGAGTGGGCGCAAAAATATAGCTCTTGAGCTCGGTTTTGTAATTGTTAAAGATAGAACCAAATCAGAAGATGGTTATATGAACGAAATCAATTACAGGTGTACAAAGGATGAGACGTATGTACCTCAAGGTAGTGGCAGACGAAAAACCAAAACATGTAAAACCGATTGTCCATTCAGATTAGTTGTGAAATATCATCGAACAAAAAATTATTGGGTATTGAGGGTGAAGGATGATACGCATAATCATGATATGCTAGAGTCGTTGCATGGTGTGCCATATGCAATGCGATTAAAGGATGATGAGTTGGGTTTGGTCAGAGAATTGACAGATTATAACGTACGACCACTTAATATACTTTCGACAATAAAGGGTCGTAATCCGGATAACGTGTCTAGCGTTAGAACTATATATAACTCACAAGATAAGTTCTGGAGAGCCAGAGTAGGTGATAGAACTCCAATTCAAGTCCTTTACTCGCATTTGCGGGATTCAGGGTATACATGGTACCCGAGGGTAAATGAGCATACCAATGAGCTTGAGGAGCTATTTTTTGTGCACGCCACGTCGTATGCTCTATGGTGTACGTTCCCTGAAGTCATGCTGATGGACTCCATGTACAATACCACGGTGTTTAAATTGCCGTTGTTGGAAATTGTTGGACTAACTTCAACAAATAAAACATTTTCAATAGCGTATAGCTTTTTATCCAGTGAACAAGAGCATAATTTTAGATGGGTATTGCAACGTGTGAAGCAAGTGATTGACAAAAGATATTACCCACGTGTTATCGTCACTGACAGAGATTTAGCGTTAGTTGGGGCAATAAGAGCAGAATTTCCTGACGCTCACCAATTACTCTGTCGATGGCATATACAGCAAAACATACTTAAGTTTTGCAGAAATAAATTCACAGATGAGGGTATTGACTATGAGTCCGTTAAAAACCGATGGGATTGGATGGTTAAAGCTCCGACATTCGAATCGTTCAAGCGACGTTATCAACGCCTACAAGAGCTATTGGTCAACCATCAGGGTACTTAATTATTAATTGATTGTTTTTAATTATTTAATAAATATGCACCCGAATGACCTTTTATTAATTCATTGTTTTTTTTCAGATGTCGCTTTGTATATGCATACTTACCGACCAATATAAATCCTACGGCCAGAAAACAACGTGCAGAGTTGAGGCTCACCACGCGTTGTTGAAATTATATTTGGACGGCACACAGTCCAAATTAGACAGGTTGTTTAGGTCGATCGATAAGATTCTCATTACGCAAGAAGATGCGATAAAAGAGACTTTCAATAGAAGCATGAACGAGAAACTAATTAAGTGTGATGTACCACTATTTCATGAATTGTTGTATAAAGTTTCTAAACATGCTTTGAACCTCATGCACAAAGAACTCCACCTGTCGATCACCCCAGAAGAATGTAGCCATAAGAATCGGGCAATATACGGACTACCATGCTTTCACGAGATGCAAATCTATGTTATTCATGGTAAGTATATTAAATTTATAACTATCAAGTTGTTTTCCACATTAATATCAGTAATTTATACAAGTCACTTTAATTGAATTCAGGATGCCCCATTCCACTGGAACGAGTTGATATTTTTTGGAGAACCCTATCTGTTCCGTGGCCTGTTATCAATAGGCCCCCGAATAAAGATGGCTCTTCCAGCGAACATGGTGGTGGTGATGATGATGATGATGATGATGATGATGATGATGATGACGACGATACTTCATTTAACGATGGCATGCGATAATTCAAAAATATTTTTAGCAAATCAACATCGTTTGTCAAGAAGAATATGTTAACGAAGTTAAGAGATATATTCCAACCTGAATCTGCTGACACACGTGAACCAGCTATTCAAAAAAATACCCGTGGACGTCCGAGCGCAAAGGACAAAAAGGGCAAGGCTACACAAGTCCCGGACTTGAATGAAGTTCCGGACTTAAATGAAGTCCCGGACTTGAATGACTTGAATGATGTGCCAACCATGAATCACCGAAGAAGCACAAATGCAAGATCCACGAAAGTCCCGAAACGCGCCAAAGAGCCTGCAAGACATAGTTCGTACACGGGTCAAAAAATAAGACACAGATTTTACGTTGGAGATAAGGATAGCGAGGATTTTATTGATCGCATTGCAGAGATTTTCCGTTCACAGGTAATAAGTATAAATAATGTGCTAGGTGATGTAAATTGTGGGTTTCGATGCATTGCCCATTGGATTGTGCAAGACCAAAATAGGTGGACCGATGCTAGATATATGTTAATGCAAGAGTTACAAAGACATAGTATAACTTACGTGAGTATGTGGGGGGAAGAAGACTTTTACCACCTTCATGATACATTAAACTGGTTTAATGGACCAGCGCCTGAAGATTACTGGATGACGATGCCACATAACGGTCTGGTCATCGCTTCAGCTATTCACCGACCTCTTGTATATATAGACCGTCATGGTTGGTTCACATGTTTACCCCTATTTTCTGCTCCAAACTTATCACATGGAATTGACCCCATTATGATTGCGAGTGTGGGGGAAAACAGTGGTGCTCATTACATTTGTCTCTGTCACACCCCCAAAATCGGGTCCAGCGGAAGCATACGTGTAGCTGGGGTGTAACTCAATTGGTATTACAACACAAGTTCAAAAATGGTTTTCACTTTAATCATTTAGAATAAAATAGTTAAGTCAAAAATGTTAAATTTACATCGTTAAAAGTAGTGCGGAAGTAGGCCCTTAAAATAGTTTGAAACGGTCCCCATATAAATAATCAGAGTCTTCTATGACCATGCCATGCCCTGCCAAAACCTCCTGTAGCGTGCCATTGGTTAAAACCTGAAAATACATGCTAAAGTGTCAACACGAGGTTGGTGAGTTCATAAAGTTTGTTTAACAAATAATGCCTATAGAGAAATGATCGCCCAGCAAAGGCATTGTAAATCCACTCAGTTGCAAGTCCCGCCATAAGAGACTTGTAACCTGTGTGTTTACAACCCACTGCCAAATGTGTTAAAGTCTACGTGAACATAAGTAATAACGGTATCCAATTTCCCAGATAAACATAGCAAAATGGCTATATGAATAATTCAGTCAATGAGGTTATATAAGCAATGCTGACAATGTCGCCAGATAAATAATACTGACAATGTCGCCAGATAAACAATACTGACAATGTCGCCAGATAAACAATACTGACAATGTCGCCAGATAAACAATTATGACAATGTGGTCATGTAAACAAGGATAATCAATCCCATGAAATACAAGAAAATCAAACATACCAATGAATGCAGGTGGTTAAATATACCAAAGAAATACCGGTAGTCAAGCATACTAATGAAGTGCAGGTGATCAAATATATATATAGATAAAGCTGGGAATATTTGAGAAATCAACCAGGTAAAATAAGTAATGCGTTTTAAGTAAAACGAGCATGTATTCTCACCCAAAGAGTTTACAAAACAATTAAAATAGTAGGGGCTATGACTCACCTGGAGCGATAGCTACGACGACAAAAATGGATACACTGAAATGAGGCACGATCTCTAACCGCAACCTAATATGAGTAATAACGATCTACCTTAGATCATGACATAATGAAATGAATGCACGTGCACATGATGCCTATGCCACTCGTAACTTGGAAACACTAGTTATTGTCAAAGTAAAATAGTTTCTATACTTAGGAAAAATAAGTCCCAATGGAGTTATAAAAACTTGTCGTAATATATCGTATAAAAATGTTAGCGTTCTATTCCTCGTATCGAAAACCTTAAAATAACGTCGTTAAGTCGTATGAATATTCCTTGGGTCATACGTATTTCATTTGTTAAGAATATAGTCCTTAGTAACATTTCTAGAAAATATACCATTTAGTACGTAAGTTATTATTTTTATTTGTGACCAAATATATATATATAGTTTTGACGATGTTAAAACGCGTATAACTTGGTCGTTTTAAGCTCATTTTACTCGTTCTTTATATCCCCGGAATCGTGGGACAAAATACTAACATATTTTTGATAAGTTGGGATGGCTAGATTTAGTTTTACGCCTCGAATTTGCCCGTGAGTACTGTTCATCAGCAAGCATTTCCAGAAAATATAGTTTTCGTCGTTAAACTCGTTTTTAGCGTATCTCCTTCGTTATTAACTCGTTTTTATCCCCGTTTTCGGCCATAGTTCCGTATCGGAAAGTATTTTCTGAATCTTAGGTCCAAAATTACCCAGAATTCCCTGATCTTTCCACGTTTTGCAAAAATGGACAGCAACTTTCTATAAGTGTCAAAACTTGGTTTTCCTAGTTACTAACTTGTTCAAAAACCAACCAAACCACTTTCAATCACCACAAATCTAGTCTAATCTTACCATACACCTTCTTAGGGTGTCATGGGTTCCTAAACTTCATCCATCATGATAATCTACCAAGGATCTACCTATATTCCATAACTAGGGCTCAAAAGTTGTAAAAACAAAAATAGAGTGGTATAAACTAGCATATGCATGTAGATCTTGTATAAAAACCATATGAACATTATAAGAACTTGGTAAAATTATAAAAATAAGTTTTGTATACTTACTTGAAAGATTAGTGAACTTGGGATGAAGAAAAACTTATAAAACCTTGAGTTTTTATTTCAAAACTCTAAAAAGGAGTACTAGTGAAGCTTGAATATAACTTGATCTTAGAAAATTTATGGTTTCTTCTCTTGTTTCTTGGTGTAGCCAGCCATAGAGAGGAGAGAAATGAGATGATAATATTTTTGTAACTTACCAAATGAGGAGAAATATCAAGTATACTCTTGTATTATTGGTTAGACAAAGGTACAATATACATTAATGGGAGCTAGTAGAAATTTTTCAATGTGTAAGAGATTAGTAGGGGGGGTGGCCGGCTTTGGTGAGGAAAAAAAGGGGGGGGGATTGATTGGAAGACTTTTGAGGTTAAATATGTATGATATTGTATGTATTTGGTAGTTTTAGTGTATACCGGGTACCGAGTTAGCTAGAAATAAATTTTAACTGTACCAAATAAAATGTGATGACGTTGTAAAAATTATAAAATTACATTCCTGATGAGAATTGGGTGTTAAAATATTTATCGGGTTGAAATAACGCAAACCGACGGAGTTATAAGCTCCGACCGTAAAATGTAGCAATTGATTTGAAAACACTGGGTAAACTAATATTATAATTTTTATATTATTAAAATGAATATAAAAATATATTGGGATCATAGTCGGGAATGTCGGACGTGTTATTCACATTATTGATCGCTTGTTAACGTTTATTTTAGAAATAATTATACGTAAGAGTATTAATTATACCAAAAGTATTAATTTAATTACCCTACGAGTGGAATAGTATGCAAGTGCCATAATGATAATACGCAGACTATTTCTAGTCTATATGAGATGTCCCAAATGATAATGCATGAATTCGCACCCGAACCAATACGGTTACGCGAATTTTGAATACCCGTAAACTGAGTTTACGATGACATGAGTAATGCACGTGAATAGTGGTTTTCTCTCGGAAATGAATAGTGTCAAGTGAATAGTAAAATTTCTGAATGTTTCTCGGAATGTCAAATTAACCTCAAAAACGATGAATAGTGATTGATGAATAGTAATTGATGAATAGTAACTTGTGAATAGTAAATTGTCGAGGTTTGGAAAATGACCGGAAATTACGAGTTGTGACAGTCTTCCCTTCTAACAGGAACTTCGTCCCGAAGTTCAGTTTGTGTAAGTCTCTAGAATGGTATTGGTGAAAAGATGGTGATAATTGAGAATTTCAGCGAACTTCCACGATAGGAATTCGACTCTGCTTCAACCGTTCGACCTAACAGTCCATGATTTCTAGTGGTTCTCTTACAAGGTTTAGGTTTGTCATTGGGTTGGATTCCTTCCAATGGAATCATAAGTGACTAATCTGAAAGTCATTTCCTGGGGTTTGAATAGGTGAAACACAGTTGTGTAATCCGGCTATTCTCTAACAAGGCTCAAGTCGGATGGCCACTAGGCCTACTCTGTCTGAAATATTACGTGGTCCAGTGTATATCAGGTTTAACTTTCCAAATTTTTCCGAATAATATCATGCCTTTCCTAGGCAGAACTTTCAACATGATCTGGCTACCAATTTGAAGTTTTAATGGTTTACAACTTACAGAATTTGTAATTGATTCTTGACTTGTAGGAAATTTCTGGTTATTTCATGAATGCCTACTAGACTAGTGAGTTAAGATTTTCAAATTTTGATTCGTCAATGGATATGGGCACTTCGACCATAGAGTGCTTCAAATGGTGTAGTCTCTAAGCTCGTGTGGTAATTAAGGTTGCAACTGAATTTGATTTATGGTAAATGGTTAGTCCAACCATTTCTAGAGTCAATCACTCATGCTCTGAGCATATCTCCCTATGTGTGAATCATTCTCTACTTCCTGACCATTGGTCTGCAGATGATAGGTGGTGTGGTTCCAAAGAAATCTTAATGAAATGGCTAGGAGTTTGAGATGAATCAAGTTCCTCTATTAGGAGTAATTGAGATGGGTATCATGAATCTTGTTTTGAAAGGCTTACAAGGTTAGGTCCGTCAAGGGTGTTGTTGAAAATAATAGATTAGGATAAGGTTGTGATTCCTCCGCAGGAATGTCATGAATTAGGGTCTCTCTCCACCTACGGTGCTTAGTCTCCATTACTAAGATTTTCCCCAAGTTATATGTCATCAAATTACAAAATCCTAAATGTATTAGTGTTATAGTATAGTGATTTATTTTCAAAGTTTGTTTTGAAATTGTGTGTTTTGTTCATAAACCTCCCCTGAGTAAATAATTTACAATTTTTAAGCAAACGGCTTTCTAAGTAACATTTTTCTTAATGTTTCAAAATTTAATAGTTATGCAAGATAGAACTATTTTCAACATAAGATGGATAATATGATTTACCAAAAATCGATGTTTAAAATTTTGTAACATTCAATTAGTGTTGTAAAAGATTAGCCAAAAGGAATTTGCTTGTCAAAATAAGTGCATCAGAAGAGTATTTCTTACAAGATATATGTTTTGTATAACGGTAGTTTTGGAGAAAATCCATTTAAAAATGAAAGTATTAAGAGGATAAAATAGCCAGGTATGTATGTCTGCACAAAGGCATAGGTGTCTAACACGTTCGAATAAAGTCTATTGGTGAGGACATGTTCAATCTATAGTCTCGGTTAAGAGGTTGGATTTATCTCTATGGTGTTGCTTAGTGAGCACTCGTATCTAAACGAATCTTATAATTCAGTCAAGCCAATACTTTCCAGATAGTGGAATTGTGGCAATCAGGCCAGTGATAGTGGTTCGAATGGTTTTGTGATATCTTGGGATTTCTGTTGAGTTTTGAATGGTCTTATTGTACCAAGGGATCCTCCTCATAGAAGGTATGGAAAGTCTTTCCTAGGGAGATCATAGATAGTATCCACTTATCAATATAGGGAGTAGTGAGGGATGAGTGACATCGGAATCTATAGAGTGTTAGCTAATTCCTTATATATATATGGGGGTGGGGAAAGGAAATGATAGTGATGGTGAGAAGGGAAAAGACTGTGACAAGTGCGACAAAACGAGATTGTGATAAAAGAAAATGTAAGTGTATTGTGTATAAATATGAAGATTCATGAGATAAAATGACTAGTTGACAAGCTTCCAATCGGTGGTTCACGAAGTGATGAAAAGTAGGAATGTTACGACAATGAGAGTATACGCACACGTAAATGAAGCATTTGGAAAATGAGTTGAGAATTTATTCCGGACAAAATTTTATTATAACCATTCTTAGTGTTGCAAAATTCATCTCTGAGTCAGACATAGGTGGTCAGCCTATATCTCACTATCCCGGGTTGAATATAGATGACCAGTCTATATCCCACCGAGGTTCCATGAATTTTGAAATACTCAGCTCAGTTATACTAAGACTATGTCCTTCACAAATACCAAGAGGTTCAGAAAGGCAAAAGCAAATGACCAAACTCGAGGTCGAATGCTGAAACTATGCATGGAAAACATAATGCGGTGACATATACGATACGTGAACATGCTCATATGAAAGACAATTATAGTAATCAACCATGATAAATGAATATAGTATATCAGATAATGAGACACAAATCTCATCACCTAAGTCAGCAACAAACCACAAATGAGGCTTCAGCTTGGCAGGCAGGCACGTGACGGTCATAGGGTTAAGTTTTCGTAAAAGTAGCTATAGTCTAGGTTTTAAAAACACTTAGTTCGCTATAGCCAAAGCTCTGGTACCAATCTGTCACACCCCCAAAATCGGGTCCAGCGGAAGCATACGTGTAGCTGGGGTGTAACTCAATTGGTATTACAACACAAGTTCAAAAATGGTTTTCACTTCAATCATTTAGAATAAAATAGTTAAGTCAAAAATGTTAAATTTACATCGTTAAAAGTAGTGCGGAAGTAGGCCCTTAAAATAGTTTGAAACGGTCCCCATATAAATAATCAGAGTCTTCTATGACTATGCCATGCCCTGCCAAAACCTCCTGTAGCGTGCCATTGGTTAAAACCTGAAAATACATGCTAAAGTGTCAACACGAGGTTGGTGAGTTCATAAAGTTTGTTTAACAAATAATGTCTATAGAGAAATGATCGCCCAGCAAAGGCATTGTAAATCCACTCAGTTGCAAGTCCCGCCATAACAGACTTGTAACCTGTGTGTTTACAACCCACTGCCAAATGTGTTAAAGTCTACGTGAACATAAGTAATAATGGTATCCAATTTCCCAGATAAACATAGCAAAATGGCTATATGAATAATTCAGTCAATGAGGTTATATAAGCAATGCTGACAATGTCGCCAGATAAATAATACTGACAATGTCGCCAGATAAACAATACTGACAATGTCGCCAGATAAACAATACTGACAATGTCGCCAGATAAACAATTATGACAATGTGGTCATGTAAACAAGGATAATCAATCCCATGAAATACAAGAAAATCAAACATACCAATGAATGCAGGTGGTTAAATATACCAAAGAAATACCGGTAGTCAAGCATACTAATGAAGTGCAGGTGATCAAATATATATATAGATAAAGCTGGGAATATTTGAGAAATCAACCAGGTAAAATAAGTAATGCGTTTTAAGTAAAACGAGCATGTATTCTCACCCAAAGAGTTTACAAAACAATTAAAATAGTAGGGGCTATGACTCACCTGGAGCGATAGCTACGACGACAAAAATGGATACACTGAAATGAGGCACGATCTCTAACCGCAACCTAATATGAGTAATAACGATCTACCTTAGATCATGACATAATGAAATGAATGCACGTGCACATGATGCCTATGCCACTCGTAACTTGGAAACACTAGTTATTGTCAAAGTAAAATAGTTTCTATACTTAGGAAAAATAAGTCCCAATGGAGTTATAAAAACTTGTCGTAATATATCGTATAAAAATGTTAGCGTTCTATTCCTCGTATCGAAAACCTTAAAATAACGTCGTTAAGTCGTATGAATATTCCTTGGGTCATACGTATTTCATTTGTTAAGAATATAGTCCTTAGTAACATTTCTAGAAAATATACCATTTAGTACGTAAGTTATTATTTTTATTTGTGACCAAATATATATATATAGTTTTGACGATGTTAAAACGCGTATAACTTGGTCGTTTTAAGCTCATTTTACTCGTTCTTTATATCCCCGGAATCGTGGGACAAAATACTAACATATTTTTGATAAGTTGGGATGGCTAGATTTAGTTTTACGCCTCGAATTTGCCCGTGAGTACTGTTCATCAGCAAGCATTTCCAGAAAATATAGTTTTCGTCGTTAAACTCGTTTTTAGCGTATCTCCTTCGTTATTAACTCGTTTTTATCCCCGTTTTCGGCCATAGTTCCGTATCGGAAAGTATTTTCTGAATCTTAGGTCCAAAATTACCCAGAATTCCCTGATCTTTCCACGTTTTGCAAAAATGGACAGCAACTTTCTATAAGTGTCAAAACTTGGTTTTCCTAGTTACTAACTTGTTCAAAAACCAACCAAACCACTTTCAATCACCACAAATCTAGTCTAATCTTACCATACACCTTCTTAGGGTGTCATGGGTTCCTAAACTTCATCCATCATGATAATCTACCAAGGATCTACCTATATTCCATAACTAGGGCTCAAAAGTTGTAAAAACATAAATAGAGTGGTATAAACTAGCATATGCATGTAGATCTTGTATAAAAACCATATGAACATTATAAGAACTTGGTAAAATTATAAAAATAAGTTTTGTATACTTACTTGAAAGATTAGTGAACTTGGGATGAAGAAAAACTTATAAAACCTTGAGTTTTTATTTCAAAACTCTAAAAAGGAGTACTAGTGAAGCTTGAATATAACTTGATCTTAGAAAATTTATGGTTTCTTCTCTTGTTTCTTGGTGTGGCCAGCCATAGAGAGGAGAGAAATGAGATGATAATATTTTTGTAACTTACCAAATGAGGAGAAATATCAAGTATACTCTTGTATTATTGGTTAGACAAAGGTACAATATACATTAATGGGAGCTAGTAGAAAATTTTCAATGTGTAAGAGATTAGTAGGGGGGGTGGCCGGCTTTGGTGAGGAAAAAGGGGGGGGGGGGGGGATTGATTGGAAGACTTTTGAGGTTAAATATGTATGATATTGTATGTATTTGGTAGTTTTAGTGTATACCGGGTACCGAGTTAGCTAGAAATAAATTTTAACTGTACCAAATAAAATGTGATGACGTTGTAAAAATTATAAAATTACATTCCTGATGAGAATTGGGTGTTAAAATATTTATCGGGTTGAAATAACGCAAACCGACGGAGTTATAAGCTCCGACCGTAAAATGTAGCAATTGATTTGAAAACACTGGGTAAACTAATATTATAATTTTTATATTATTAAAATGAATATAAAAATATATTGGGATCATAGTCGGGAATGTCGGACGTGTTATTCACATTATTGATCGCTTGTTAACGTTTACTTTAGAAATAATTATACGTAAGAGTATTAATTATAACAAAAGTATTAATTTAATTACCCTACGAGTGGAATAGTATGCAAGTGCCATAATGATAATACGCAGACTATTTCTAGTCTATATGAGATGTCCCAAATGATAATGCATGAATTCGCACCCGAACCAATACGGTTACGCGAATTTTGAATACCCGTAAACTGAGTTTACGATGACATGAGTAATGCACGTGAATAGTGGTTTTCTCTCGGAAATGAATAGTGTCAAGTGAATAGTAAAATTTCTTAATGTTTCTCGGAATGTCAAATTAACCTCAAAAATGATGAATAGTGATTGATGAATAGTAATTGATGAATAGTAAATTGTCGAGGTTTGGAAAATGACCGGAAATTACGAGTTGTGACAGTCTCAATATAGACAGAGATTCCCCACTACCACATTACCACCCACAATGGAGGTGGTTCAAACAGCCAGTTGCAAACGAATGGGATGCAATATATAACCATCGATGAATTTTGTAAATGTTGTAAATGATTATTCATTTATTTAAATGTAAATTGTTTGTAAATGTTGTAAATGATTATTCATTTATTTAAATGTAAATTGTTTGAAAATGTTGTAGATGATTATTCAACATCGTTTAAATGTTAATTGTTTGAAACTTAAAAGTCTGTTTTTTTGTAGAGTGTTAGTTCTACACCAGTTATTATTACTTTGTTTAAATTAGTAATAACATTATTGATTGCTGATGTAAATTATTATGCAAATTCTTTGGTCAGATGAGCCAAAGAAATCTTTTCTGGTGCCAATGTAATAGAGGATTTATTGTAGAACGGAAATCCTGGCAAGATGGTAGTCGTGGGCGACTGTTTTATGCATGTCCTCTTTCAGTGGTAAATAATCATACGTTTGCTTAGTTATGTAAATAATTTGTTTGTTAAAAATACATTTCTTATTATTTTCTTAACATGTAACAGCCAGGTACAAAAGACTATGGGTGTCGATACTTCAAGTGGAAAGATGAATTTGAAGCAGAGCACTTTAATCAACCCTCTTCTTCAACGCATTGCTCAAACTGCGTTGCTACAAAAAATGAGAACAAGTTGTTGAAGGCAAGAATAAAGGCGCTGGAAATGGAGTTAGAAATGGCAAGGAATCCTGAGAATAACGCTTGTCAGTCAAGTGCCCAGCTCCATGATCTTTTAAATGAGATGAATAATCTTCATATGTCGTAGATATTGTTGTTTTTAAATAATATGTATAACGTTGTCATTTAATTTAATAATAATAGTTGTTGTTGCAGTTATTTAACGTGGTAATATTTAACGTGTCGTTTAATTTAAAAATAACATTTGTTGTTGCAGTTATTTAACGGGGTAATATTTAACGTGCTATTATACAAAAAAAAAAAAATATACAAAACACAAATCATAAAACACAAAACACAAAAAAAAAAAAAAAAAAAAAAAAAAAAAAAAAAAAAAAAAAACGACAAAAACCCAAAAGTACAAAAAAAGTACACCTAAAATTAGCCCCGTTAAAATAAAAATCTAGCCCCCGTCCTTATATCTCATGCCGTTTCGCTTACTAGTAAAAGAGAATTGCTACGGCCACTTACATTTTCATCTTATAAATTCTTTTAGATATAACAATATTATACGTATGAGAAATGATATATTGACCAAAACTTAAGCCTAATTGTAAGCTTAAAAACAAGTGTCAGTATCTTGATGGCTACAGACAGGGTCCCACGTATTTTACAATCTACCATAATGCTGACACTTATTTTTAGGCTTACAATTATGCCTAAGTTTAGGTCCATATATATATCATTTCTCATATTATATAGTTTGTTTCCACTCATTCTCTCTCCGCATCTCAACCATCATTTCTGACATTTGTCATGATCCTATGAGTAGCAGGTTTTATATGATGAAAAGGTAGGAGGGGTACACTATGCGTGGGAGAGTTCTGTCACACCCCCAAAATACCTGAATGGCAGCGGAATTGAATACCTGAGGGTGTAACGGATCATAGCACACAAGCAAGGATATATTGAACGACCTAAAGTGTCGTTTTAAAAATAAGTCGTTTGATTCATTCAAATATTCAGAGTTATAAAGACATAGGTCCCAAAAGTTGGAAAAGTTTACGGAAACAAGTTTAGTACAATCAAACGACATTTAAACATAAGTGCAAGAAAGTCCGAATGAGCCATATCATCCTTGTTACCCAAAATGACTCCATGCATGCCATGAGAATATGCCTTAGTTACCTGAGAAATACATTGCGAAAAACGGTCAACATAAAGTTGGTGAATAATCATAGGTTTGTAAGTAAATCGTATGTACATATACCACAAGTAATAAGTAAACCGACAAGAATGTCAAAAATGCTACATTGGCTCTTAAGCTCATGACCCCGAAGCTAGACTTTGTAATGGCCCCACCAGAGTGTTTACCAGACACTCAATTTGTTAAGACATGAAATGCATTCGTCCCGTTGGAGCAACCCAACGCGAATGGAGGCGTCACCCTCGATAGATCTATCCACTCACTCTCGCTTAGCTATAATTAACGGTCCATGATATATATAAGGGGACTTAACTTGGTAGTAAGGCAACTTAAGCAATGTATGGAATTTGTAATACTTGGGCATGTACAAAAATAATTGTGCAATGTATTCTCCCCCGTGGGATTTGAAATCAAATAAGTAATTAAAACGGGGCTATGAGAACTCACCTCGAAAGGATGGTACAACGATGGTACAAAGACGTAAATGTAGTAGGGACAATGAGGCGCGAGTACTAGCCGCAACCTAAATGAATAATCGTGATCTAACTTAGATCAAGCCGAAATGTAATGAATGCACATGCACATGATACTCATACCACTCGTAATTTGGAAATACTAGTTATCGTCATGGTAAAATAGTTTTCATACTTAGGAAAAATAAATCCAAATATAGAGGTATATAACTTGTCATATTAACTCGTACGAAAATGTTAGCGTTATAATCCTCGTATCAAAAACCTTAAAATAACGTCGTTAAGTCGTATAAATATTCTCTTGGGTCATACGTATTCATTTGTTAAGAATATAGTCCTTAGTAACGTCTCTAGAAAATATACCATTTAGTACGTACGTTGTTATTTTTATTTGTGACTATATATATATATATATATATATATATATATATATATATATATATATATATATAGTTTTGACGATCTTAAAACGGGTATAACTCGGTCGTTTTAGGCTCGTTTTCCTTGTTCTTTATATCCACGGATTCGTTTTTGTATAAACTAGTATATTTTTGATAACTCGGCTCCTCTAGGTTACGTTTAATGCCTCTATTTACCCGTCGAAATCTGCCAAACAGCAAGCAGTTTTTACAAAAATAGTTTTCGTCGTTAAATTTGCAAAAATCATATCTCCTTCGTTATAAGCTCGTTTTAATCCGTTCTTTCGCCTAAAGTTTCGTTTTTAAAAGTATTTTCTAAATATTTGGTCAAAAATTAGCCATCAACCACTGATTTTCCCAAGAAATGAAAATAGGGACAGTAGGTATTTCAAATGTTTCAAAAATCATTTCTAGGGTTCTAATCTAGTTCCATCTTCATTCAAACCACTTTCAATCACCACAAAACTAATCTAATCCTACCATACACCTTCTTAGGGTGTCATGGGTTCCTAAACATCACAACCAAGTAGATCTAACAAGGATCTAACCAAAAATCACTTCTAGGGCTTGTAAGTTCCAAAAGTTTGTAAAAATATAGTGGTATAACTATTTTGTGCATGGATCAAAGCATGAAAGCTATAAGATATAAGTAAATACTTGATGAAAACATAAAAATTAACTTGGTAACTTACTTTGAAAGGTGGTGTGATTAGATGATAAAACCTTAGTATTCTTAAGTTTATATTTCAAAACCTTGTAAGAAATACTTAACTAAACTATAATAACACTTGATCTTGAGAAATAATTTTGTCTTGCTCCTCCTTCTTGTTGTGGCCGTGGGTTTCAAGAGAGAAAAAGAGAGAGATGAGTTTTCTTGCAATGTGAAAAATGATAGAAAATATCTAGTTTGGTTATATGTATTATTTGGTCTTATTATTATTTTATAAAAGTTAGTATAGATCATTAATGAATCTTGAGTGAGTTAGTAAAATGTGTAAGTGATTGGAGAGGGGGGGGGGGGGGGGGCGGCAAGTCAAGGGGGGGGGGGATGTATGTAAGACTTTTGTATACTTTGTGTATTATTGTGTTATTTTTTAGTTTTAAAGTGTACCGGGTACCAGGTTAATTAAAAATAAATTTTAACGGAGTTAACCGGGTCATAATAAAGTTATAAAAATTATAAAAATAGGTTGGGTAAAATTATTGGGTGTTTAGATAATTATAGTTTAATTTCTACGAAAATCGTCGAAATTTTAGTAAACTTAAGTTAATAATTAAAATAAATATCCAAAATACCGGGTAAATTAATATTATAATTTTTATATTATAAAAATGAATATAAAAATATATTGGGATCATAGTTGGGAGTGTTGGACATGTTAGTCACATTTATAGTTCGCGTATTAGTGTTTATTTAAAAATAAACATACGTAATTCGTTAATTATATTAAAAATATAATTTGAATACCCTACGAGTGGAATAGTATGCAAGTGCCCTAATAATGATATGCAGACTATTTCTAGTCCGTATGAAATGTCCCTGATAATAATGCATGAATTCGCTCCTGAACCAATACGGTTACGCGAATTTGAATACTCGTAAACTAAATTTACGATGACATTAGTAATGCACGTGAATAGTGATTTTCTCTCGGAAATGAATAGTGTCAAGTGAATAGTAAAATTTCTGAATGTGTCTCGGAATGTCAAATTGACCTCAAAAACGATGAATAGTAAAACGATGAATAGTGATCGATGAATAGTAATTTGTGAATAGTAGAATGTCGAAGTTTGGAAAAATGACCTGAAATTGTGGGTTGTGACAGTCGCCCATCCAAAAAGGAATTCAGTCCCTGAATTCAGTTAGTGTTGGTCTCGGTAGTTGGCTCGGTGAAAAGTTGTGGATACTTGCGTCGCATTTGGTCTTCTCGTTCCCAAGTAAACTCGGGTCCTCTTCGAGAATTCCAACGAACCTTCACGATCGGAATTCGACTTTGTTTCAACTGTTTGATCTCGCGATCCATTATTTCAACTGGTTCTTCCACAAAGTTAAGCTTGTCATCAAGTTGTATTTCTTCTAATGGTATAATAGCAGACTCGTCCGAAAGACATTTCTTGAGGTTCGAAACATGAAACGTGTTGTGTACGTTGCTAAGTTCTGATGGAAGTTCAAGCTTGTAAGCAACCGGACCAATCCTCTCCAGGATCTTGAATGGCCCAATGTATCTCGGGTTCAACTTCCCGCGTTTTCCAAATCGTATCACGCCCTTCCAAGGCGAGACTTTCAACATGACTTTGTCTCCAATCTGGAATTCCAATGGTTTGCGTCGAACATCTGCGTAGCTCTTTTGTCGACTTCTAGCAATTTCGAGTCTCTCTCGAATCTGAATTATCTTTTCTGTTGTTTCTTGTACCATTTCCGGGCCAGTACATTGTACTTCACCGACTTCGGCCCAACAAACTGGAGATCGACACTTACGACCATATAGTGCCTCGAATGGTGCAGCCTTTATGCTCGAATGGTAACTGTTGTTATAGGAAAACTCGATCAACGGCAAATGGTTAGCCCAACCATTTCCAAAGTCAATCACACATGCTCTAAGCATGTCCTCAAGTGTCTGAATAGTTCTCTTGCTCTGACCATCGGTCTGAGGATGGTAAGCAGTGCTCATGTCTAACTTGGATCCAAAAGAATCTTGCAATGACCGCCAAAAGTTTGAAGTAAAACGACTATCTCTGTCGGAAATGATGGAAACTGGTGCTCCGTGTCTTGAGACTATTTCCTTGACATAAAGTCTAGCAAGTTGTTCCATGGAATAAGTCTCTCTAATGGGTATGAAATGAGCTGATTTGGTAAGTCGATCAACGATTACCCAAATAGCATCGAAACCTCCTGACGTCTTTGGAAGTTTAGTGACAAAGTCCATAGCAATACGTTCCCACTTCCATTGTGGAATTTCTGGTTGTTGAAGTAACCCTGACGGTTTCTGGTACTCGGCTTTCACTTCAGCACAAGTAAGACATTTGCTGACATACGTAGCTATTTCTGCTTTCATGTTCGGCCACCAATAAAGCTTTTTGAGATCCTGATACATCTTATCAGAACCTGGATGAATAGAGTACTTTGACTTGTGTGATTCATGCATAATCAATTCTCGCACTCCACCATAGAGTGGTATCCAACTTCGGTCTTTGAAGCATAACACTCCATCTGATCTCTTTACAAAGCCATTTTCGCTTTCTGGCATACCATAAAGCTTCTCGTGTGGTCGGTTTTCTTCTTTGAGAGCCTCAATCTGAGCTTCTAGAATTTTTGATGGTAGTGGCGAAATGATTGTCATTCCCAATGACCTAACCCTCAAAGGTTTGAGTCGTTCTTTTCGGCTAAGTGCATCTGCTACAACATTTGCTTTTCCTGGGTGATATCGGATTTCACAATCGTAATCACTCAACAATTCTAGCCAACGACGTTGTCTCATATTAAGTTCCTTCTGATCGAGTATATGCTGTAAGCTCTTGTGGTCGGTAAAAATTACACACTTAGTACCATAAAGGTAGTGTCACCAAATCTTGAGTGCAAAAACTACCGCACCCAACTCCAAGTCGTGAGTAGTGTAATTCTTCTCGTGTATCTTAAGCTGTCTAGATGCATAAGCTATCACCTTCTCGTTTTGCATTAGCACAGCTCCAAGTCCTTGATGCGAAGCATCGCAATATACCACAAAGTTCTCAATACCTTCAGGTAGTGACAAAATCGGTGCGCTACAAAGCTTTTGTTTCAATAACTGAAATGCGGACTCTTGTTTCTCTCCCCACTCGTACTTTTCATTCTTTTGTGTCAGCTTCGTCAACGACTTCGCTATCTTAGAAAACCCTTCAATAAACCTTCTGTAATATCCGGCAAGTCCTAGGAATTGACGAATTTCCGTAGGAGACTTAGGCGTAGCCCAATCCTTAACTGCCTCGATCTTTGCTGGGTCGACTTGTAAACCTTGGCTATCAATAACATGGCCAGGAAATTGAACTCTTCGTATCCAAAAATCGCACTTAGAAAATTTGGCATACAATTGCTCCTTCTTGAGTAGTTCCAGGATTGTTCTGAGATGTTCTTCGTGATCTTCCTTACTCTTGGAATAAATCAAGATATCGTCAATGAATACGATCACAAACTTATCAAGATACGGTTTGCACACCCGATTCATGAGATCCATAAATACCGCAGGTGCGTTGGTTAATCCAAAAGGCATCACTTGAAACTCATAATGACCATAGCGTGTTCTAAATGCCGTCTTCGGGATATCCTCTTCCCAAACCTTAAGTTGATGGTAACCGGATCTTAAATCAATCTTGGAATAAAAACTAGAACCTTGTAACTGATCGAACAAGTCGTCGATTCTGGGGAGTGGATAACGGTTCTTCACCGTTAACTTGTTCAGCTCACGATAGTCAATGCACATCCTAAAAGTTCCATCCTTCTTTTTCACAAACAAAACCGGCGCTCTCCAAGGCGAGGAACTCGGTCTAATGAATCCTTTGTCCAAAAGTTCTTGTAATTGATTCGACAATTCTTGCATTTCCGAAGGTGCAAGTCTATACGGTGCTCTTGCAATTGGTGCAGCTCCTGGCACTAATTCAATTTGAAACTCAACTTGGCGTGTAGGCGGAAGTCCTGGCAATTCTTCCGGAAAAACTTCTTGAAATTCCTTAACAATTGGCACATCTTCAAGTCGTTTCTCATCCGACTTCTTCTCCGTGATGTGAGCCAAGAATGCATAACAACCCTTCTTTATGTACTTCTCGGTTTTAATGCACGATATAATACTGAGTCTAGTTCCACTTCGCTCTCCACGAACAACCAAAGTTTCACCGTTATAAGGAAGGTGAACAACTTTCTCATCACAAATAATTCTCGCTCGATGCCGAGATAACCAATCCATGCCGATAACAACGTCGAAACTTCCAAGCTCTACGGGCATAAGGTCTATATTGAATGGATGGTTTAGGAAATTTATGGTGCAACCACGGACAATGGTGTTGGTGTTAACTAAAGACCCATCGGCTAATTCAATGATATAGGAAATGTCTAATGGGGTCGGTTCTATGTTAAGTAAAGGTGCAAATGCAATAGAAACAAAACTTCTATCCGCTCCTGAATCAAATAAAATGGATGCATAACGATTATTAACGAGGAACGTACCCGCAACAACATTTGGGTCTTCTTTGACATCGTCTCCTCCCATAACATAAGCTCTTCCTCGAGCCTTTCCATCTTGATTTCCAGTTCCTTGATTCTTCTTCTTTGGGCACTCTCCCTTATAGTGTCCAATTTCTCCACAGCCAAAACATGTTACCGGTGGTTTCTGATTGCCACCAAAGGTTGGAAATTTGCAATCTTTGGTGTAGTGACCAGCCTTCTTGCAGTTGCCACATAGATCTGGGCAACGTCCTGGGTTATGATGCTTCTGACACCTTTCACACTTGGGTAGATTACCCTCGTATCCTCTCCTTTCAGTCGGTCCTGCAGCATAGGCCTTTGCCACTTCTTGCCTCTTAGGTGGCGGCTGAACAGCGTTTCCACCTTGGTTGTAATCAAACCTTCTCTTGTTGTTGTTGTTATTGTTTGGGTTGTTGTTTCGGTTATTGGGATAGTTGCGGTTTCGATTGTTGTTATAGTTGTTGTTGTTTCGAGTGTTGTTGTAGTTGGTGTTGTTTGAACGGTTATTGTTGTTGACAGCAGCTTTTCCTTTTACCACTTGGACCATGAGTTTCTGAGTTATACAAATAGCCTCTTCCATTGATTGAGGATCAAAAGAAATCACATCTCCTCGAACACTTTCAGGCAATCCACCAACAAAGTTTTCCATCTTTTTCTCATCATCGGGAACCATAGTTGGACATAGTGCAGCCAACTCCTGAAACCTCCTAAAGTAGGTCTCGATGTCATCACCTTTAGTCACAAGCTCATAAAATTCTGTTTCCAACTTTTGCACCTCGGTACGAGGGCAAAACTTCTTAGACATCAGTTTCTTGAATTCCTCCCAAGTGAGCTTGTAAGCATTCTCCATACCAATTGGCTGAGCATACGAATTCCACCAAGACATAGCTTCATCAAGAAGCATACCTGTAGCAAATTTTACCTTGCTGACATCCGGGCATCCGCACATAAGGAATACATTCTCAGTCTTTTCAAACCAGCGGATTAAAGCAACCGCTCCTTCAGTGCCCTTAAACTTGATGGGATCACTAATCTTGAAATCTTTCCATGTACATTCCCGCTTAGTAGTGGGTGGTTCAACTGTTCCTGTATTAGAAGCAGTCTCAGCAGCCCTAGCAGCAACCTCAGCTCTCTCAATCTCCAGAGCTTCTGCAATACTATCCCTGACTAACTTGTGGATAGCGGCTTGAGTCATAGCGGGGGTTTCTGGTGCAGTCTTACTCTTCCTTGGTGCCATACTTCTGATAAATCACAATGGAAATAACCATGAGAAAAATCATAATAGAAATAGTCATCGAACCAAAGATATACACCCACAACATGTATCAATATATACAACCACAACAAGTATAAATACAACCACGACGTGTACGAATACAACCACAATCTGTCTAGATACAACCACGACGTGTATATATCCAACCACAACCTGTATAAATACAACCACGACATGTATATATACAACCACAACCTGTATAAATGCGATAATAATAAAGAGCAACCACGAAACATCATAAATATAATCACAACACATGAATATAATACATGAAAATTTCGGCCTACATGGACCGATATAATATATAGCACAACATTTCCAACATAGTAGAGTCGCACTTGATATATTTGTTTGTACAACAACCAAAAGACTACAAGTTCTTGAACTATGTCCCACACCCCGGGACTAGGAAAATAATAAAAGCTAATATAATACCAGTCTACGTCTAGGCTCCTCCAGGTGCTCTAGATGGTCCAGGCTCTCCCCTCAAGCGGCGAATCTCACGATCCATCGCAACCACGATCTCCTCAAGATGCTGGACTCGTAACTGAAAAGAAGCATCTCTACGCTCCAATACAACTAACCTCTCTCGAAGCAATGCCAACTGGTCTACCTGCTCCCACTGAGTCTCCTGTGTCGCCTGAGCTCTATCTCGAATCTCAGGTAACTCATCCCTAAGTAGCTCAATCTGCTCCTGGTGCCTCAACTGTCGTGTCTCGAGTCCATGGTAAGACACATCAATACTAACTCTGCCCTGAATCAAATCCTCAACCTGCTCCTCGACAGTCTCAAGTCGAGTGGTGATAATCTCATCAACTCTATACCCCAAGCTATCAACTTGCTCCTGCTGGGCATCTAACTGATCCTCTAGTGTAGCAGCTGTAGGCCCTCTAACCGCAGCCACTCTAGAACTCTCACCTATGTGGTACACTGGTGGTGGTGAAAGGTCAGCAGTCTCGGTAATAGTTGAATCTGGAGTGGTAAGCCTTGCACGCTTCCTGAGCGGCAAGAGTGAGGTAGGTATAGGAGTGGTAGTGGGTATGGCTGGTGGTGGTGGTGTAGGCACAGTAGGACTAGGGAGACTCCTATAAGTAGATGTAGCATAACGAACACTCTTCCTAGCAACCTGGATAGTCTTATCCCTAGGAAACATAAGTCTCGGCTCTGAATGGATAGTAGTAGTAGGAGATGGTATGTCAGTGGGTATAGTAGGATGGTCACGAGGAGTAGGAGCCGTCTCCTCCTCCTCGAAAGGCTCGGTGTCATCATCTGATGCCAAAAGTGGCAACTCGGGTGTAGGAGAAACAAGTGGTGAAACAGCAGTAGAGGACATAGAGCCCTCATCACCAGAGTCGGATATCGTGTAAAGTACGACAGTGTTTGGATTCGAAGACATGTCTCTGTGATAATCAAGGTGAAATAAAAATAAATAACTCGTAACAATGGAATCACCTGAAATAAGTAAATATGCACTTATGATGAAATGATGATATGCTATGATGGTGTGGTTATAGTCTAGGGTCCATGATGCATCCTAGTTCGCTATAACCTTAGCTCTGGTACCAATCTGTCACACCCCCAAAATACCTGAATGGCAGCGGAATTGAATACCTGAGGGTGTAACGGATCATAGCACACAAGCAAGGATATATTGAACGACCTAAAGTGTCGTTTTAAAAATAAGTCGTTTGATTCATTCAAATATTCAGAGTTATAAAGACATAGGTCCCAAAAGTTGGAAAAGTTTACGGAAACAAGTTTAGTACAATCAAACGACATTTAAACATAAGTGCAAGAAAGTCCGAATGAGCCATATCATCCTTGTTACCCAAAATGACTCCATGCATGCCATGAGAATATGCCTTAGTTACCTGAGAAATACATTGCGAAAAATGGTCAACATAAAGTTGGTGAATAATCATAGGTTTGTAAGTAAATCGTATATACATATACCACAAGTAATAAGTAAACCGACAAGAATGTCAAAAATGCTACATTGGCTCTTAAGCTCATGACCCCGAAGCTAGACTTTGTAATGGCCCCACCAGAGTGTTTACCAGACACTCAATTTGTTAAGACATGAAATGCATTCGTCCCGTTGGAGCAACCCAACGCGAATGGAGGCGTCACCCTCGATAGAGCTATCCACTCACTCTCGCTTAGCTATAATTAACGGTCCATGATATATATAAGGGGACTTAACTTGGTAGTAAGGCAACTTAAGCAATGTATGGAATTTGTAATACTTGGGCATGTACAAAAATAATTGTGCAATGTATTCTCCCCCGTGGGATTTGAAATCAAATAAGTAATTAAAACGGGGCTATGAGAACTCACCTCGAAAGGATGGTACAACGATGGTACAAAGACGTAAATGTAGTAGGGACAATGAGGCGCGAGTACTAGCCGCAACCTAAATGAATAATCGTGATCTAACTTAGATCAAGCCGAAATGTAATGAATGCACATGCACATGATACTCATACCACTCGTAATTTGGAAATACTAGTTATCGTCATGGTAAAATAGTTTCCATACTTAGGAAAAATAAATCCAAATATAGAGGTATATAACTTGTCATATTAACTCGTACGAAAATGTTAGCGTTATAATCCTCGTATCAAAAACCTTAAAATAACGTCGTTAAGTCGTATAAATATTCTCTTGGGTCATACGTATTCATTTGTTAAGAATATAGTCCTTAGTAACGTCTCTAGAAAATATACCATTTAGTACGTACGTTGTTATTTTTATTTGTGACTATATATATATATATATATATATATATATATATATATATATATATATATATATATATATATATATATATATATATATATAGTTTTGACGATCTTAAAACGGGTATAACTCGGTCGTTTTAGGCTCGTTTTCCTTGTTCTTTATATCCACGGATTCGTTTTTGTATAAACTAGTATATTTTTGATAACTCGGCTCCTCTAGGTTACGTTTAATGCCTCTATTTACCCGTCGAAATCTGCCAAACAGCAAGCAATTTTTACAAAAATAGTTTTCGTCGTTAAATTTGCAAAAATCATATCTCCTTCGTTATAAGCTCGTTTTAATCCGTTCTTTCGCCTAAAGTTTCGTTTTTAAAAGTATTTTCTAAATCTTTGGTCAAAAATTAGCCATCAACCACTGATTTTCCCACGAAATGAAAATAGGGACAGTAGGTATTTCAAATGTTTCAAAAATCATTTCTAGGGTTCTAATCTAGTTCCATCTTCATTCAAACCACTTTCAATCACCACAAAACTAATCTAATCCTACCATACACCTTCTTAGGGTGTCATGGGTTCCTAAACATCACAACCAAGTAGATCTAACAAGGATCTAACCAAAAATCACTTCTAGGGCTTGTAAGTTCCAAAAGTTTGTAAAAATATAGTGGTATAACTATTTTGTGCATGGATCAAAGCATGAAAGCTATAAGATATAAGTAAATACTTGATGAAAACATAAAAATTAACTTGGTAACTTACTTTGAAAGGTGGTGTGATTAGATGATAAAACCTTAGTATTCTTAAGTTTATATTTCAAAACCTTGTAAGAAATACTTAACTAAACTATAATAACACTTGATCTTGAGAAATAATTTTGTCTTGCTCCTCCTTCTTGTTGTGGCCGTGGGTTTCAAGAGAGAAAAAGAGAGAGATGAGTTTTCTTGCAATGTGAAAAATGATAGAAAATATCTAGTTTGGTTATATGTATTATTTGGTCTTATTATTATTTTATAAAAGTTAGTATAGATCATTAATGAATCTTGAGTGAGTTAGTAAAATGTGTAAGTGATTGGAGAGGGGGGGGGGGGGGGGGCGGCAAGTCAAGGGGGGGGGGGGGGATGTATGTAAGACTTTTGTATACTTTGTGTATTATTGTGTTATTTTGTAGTTTTAAAGTGTACCGGGTACCGGGTTAATTAAAAATAAATTTTAACGGAGTTAACCGGGTCATAATAAAGTTATAAAAATTATAAAAATAGGTTGGGTAAAATTATTGGGTGTTTAGATAAGTATAGTTTAATTTCTACGAAAATCGTCGAAATTTTAGTAAACTTAAGTTAATAATTAAAATAAATATCCAAAATACCGGGTAAATTAATATTATAATTTTTATATTATAAAAATAAATATAAAAATATATTGGGATCATAGTTGGGAGTGTTGGACATGTTAGTCACATTTATAGTTCGCGTATTAGTGTTTATTTAAAAATAAACATACGTAATTCGTTAATTATATTAAAAATATAATTTGAATACCCTACGAGTGGAATAGTATGCAAGTGCCCTAATAATGATATGCAGACTATTTCTAGTCCGTATGAAATGTCCCTGATAATAATGCATGAATTCGCTCTTGAACCAATACGGTTACGCGAATTTGAATACTCGTAAACTAAATTTACGATGACATTAGTAATGCACGTGAATAGTGATTTTCTCTCGGAAATGAATAGTGTCAAGTGAATAGTAAAATTTCTGAATGTGTCTCGGAATGTCAAATTGACCTCAAAAACGATGAATAGTAAAACAATGAATAGTGATCGATGAATAGTAATTTGTGAATAGTAGAATGTCGAAGTTTGGAAAAATGACCTGAAATTGTGGGTTGTGACAAGTTCTTTTGAATCACTCTCACCTTGGGTATATCTTGTCGTTGAATGATGCCGACGGACCATGAGTCGTACCTTCTACCCTAAACCTTCACGCCATCTCTCAGAGGTTAGCTTAGTTTAGTGGGTTTTTTTCTTTTCTTTGGTTCGAGTTAAGAAGGGTGTGCTCTATCACATTTCCTGGCCTCGAAGGTTGTACTCTGATGAGGCGAAAAATGTTCCGTTTTTAGGGGGTCATTTAAGCCCGAATTCGAATTTATTTGATCAAATATTGCTCTAAATCGTTCTTTTTGTGATTTTAGGTCCTTTGGGAGTGAATTCAGGAAAAGAAAGCAATTCGGACATTTTTGGAGCATAAAAGTGAAGAAAACGCCAAAGTCTTAATTTTCCATGCTGGGAACAGTGCATGACGGCGTCAAGAGGAGTTTCTTGACGGCGTCAAGAGTAAAAGTCCGTGACGACCCAGAAGAGTTTTGACGGCGTCACGTAGGAAGGGCGTCAAGAGTAAAAGAGTTATGACGGCCTGGAAGTGTATAAGTCTTGACGGCGTCAGAAGTAGATCTAGGCAGTCCGAGAAGAGTTTTGGCGGCGAGGTGACGGCGTCACAAGTTTATTCTTAACGCCGTCAAACCTATTTTCCTATATATATTTTTCTAATTTTTCACATTTAAAGAGAGAAGTTTTGGGAGAAACCCTAAGTACGATTTTGGTGTAACTTTACAGGTTTTTCAAGGGTTCCAACCCCTTGATACCTTGCATGATTAATCAAGATAAGTGTTCTTCTAATTCAATCAATATGTCTATGTGTTGGTTGTCTATATCATGTTCTTGTCTTAATTCTATCATGCTAGGCTAGATCTCTTTTGTCTTTGCTTAGATCTAATGAAACCTAGATATTGATTATGTGTTGATTACTTGTTTATTCTTGTCTTGCATGAATGATTTATATGTTAGGCTTAAGAAAACTGGCAGATCTCCAATTGGTAACATGCTTGAACGTCTTAAGAAACATGAACCAACGCGCACTAGGTCTTTATTGGTTGTATTTAATGCATGAGCCACTGTTTACAATCCCTATAATTGTGTTGGGCATAGTGTAGGAGGAGATAAGAGCTCATAGAATTGGGGAGTTATGTGTGCCACCCCATGAATGGTATTAAGGAATACGATCCGTCATCCATGCAATTATAACAAGTAATTAACGTGTAAAAGATATCTAGGGAGTAGTGAAATCTAAGTAAACATATTTTCTCCAATTACTGCTTACAACTTTAGTATAAATTAGTTTACTTTCATTTTTAGTATTTTATTTTGATTGCATCTTAGTATTGGGTTAGTTGAATAGCAACTAATTCCGCCCACTCTTCCAAAACCCGAGATTTTTACTTGCTTTCTAAAAAATATAAAACACAAAAATAATCATCCCTCACCTTTAGAACTAGTATTTAGGCTTTCTAATCCTAGCGACACTATTCCTAAGCTGAACGATCAATCCCCCGGTACTTGTCACTATACTATACTACAACGATCAGGTACACTGCCTGGTGGGGGTTGTAAGCTTCTCGAGATCCCTCGAGAGGTAAAGCCTGTTGCGATTCCCACGCATCATACTCCCTATGCATGTGCGGTTTCTTCGGCCCACTGGACCTCCATATAAGACTTCAGGTTATCCATGAACCCCACTGACCAACTTTCTTTCACAAACTCAAGTCTGGTGGCCCAATAAAACCAAGTTCAAACCAATGATCCATGTATCCAACTACCATGTCTATTAAACAAAACCACAACCTGATGATTTCAAGCAATCCAACAAACAAATCCAAACCAACTTTCAATCGAGACGAACTTACGAACTTTCTTCTTAATGGCTAAATGAACTTAGGTCCGATTCCACTTGTTGATAATAAAAAACAAATAACAAATCAACAAACGAATTGAAAGCTTTATTCAAATTATTAAACCAAATACAAAAGCAAATTCAAAGTTCTAATTCGAAAGATATAAAGAAAACAAATGTCATTGATCCCTATTTATAGGAATCCAATGACCTAAAAATATTACCAAATCATAAACCTAACTCAAAATTAGAAACAAACCAAAACTACGAAACAAACTCTTATAGTTAAGTTTTCTAACAATATAGTTTCTTCCCTAGCTTTAAATACTTGCGAGTTTTTGGGTGTTATAATGTTATCTTTGTCCAATAAAAAGAAGTTAACTCTTCGTTCAATGTGATCATCGAGAATCGTGGTGTTCTGACCTCATTACTGTGATCATTTCTCGTCATGTTGTGTTTGGGGAATCTCGGGGGTGCTTGGTTGGATGTTTTATATGGTAACGCCAGAAAGGTAATGATAATAAAATATGGTGCTTGGTTACCTATAATACAATCCACCATTACTCTAAAGTGGGTAATTCTCCATTCCTTGACAAATCAGGGGTTATGGGATAGGGTAATGATAATTTACCTACTTTTATTTATTTTTCACATTGATCCCACGTCTTGATACAACTTTTAAATTTTTGTTATTATATATATATATATATATATATATATATATATATATATATATATATATATATATATATATATATATATATATATATATATATATTAACACTAGCATAAGATACCAAACGTATTTATTTAGTTGTAGATATGTATAGTTAATAATAATAATAATAATAATAATAATAATAATAATAATAATAATAATAATAATAATAATAATAATAATAATAATAATAATAATAATAATAAAATAAAAAAAAAATCTGAAAAATTTAATATTGGTAAATGGTAATGTTTTGCATACACAAATATCTAAAATACGCATATATTCCTTAGTATTATCTTTGCCTTTCCCATTATCATTCCTTCATGTTGAACCAAGCACACCCTCATTTTGCCTACTACTCTTTTTATTCAAAGCTTTCTACGCGATTCATAATGCTTTTGGAAGGCAAGTTGTCCCATTTGTTTCACCCGGTTTCTAATCATTAGCCTCCTCGAATCCAAAGACTAATGTTAGACATGCGACTCTCCGAGATGTGGCATGTCCTAGCCACGATACGCTAGTCAAGTATTTGTCTCATAACGTTGCACGCGACTCCAGCCCCTCCAGCCGTGAGAGACATAACACGGAAACTAACCCCTTGAAATACACACATATGAAGACAATTGACCCTATGTTATAAAAGATGTTAAATAAATAAAAGATAGGCTAGAAATTTGGGCAATATGTTTAAAAAAAACATTGAATTCATTAATCCACTTGATTTTCATTAATTACGAGTGGATTAATGAAAAACACTAAAACCCTAATCAATCGAATTCATTAGCATATCTTGCGTACAAAGTGATTTGATGTTGCGAGCACTAATTTGAAGTAATATAGATGTTATAAGCCCTAATTGGATGTAATTTAGGCTACTGCGGAATGTTGATGAAAACTGAATATTTGGTTCATTCGTTGTGATGTAGATAATGACTGAGAAAAAGTAACAAATTTGTGGGATATAACCCTAACTAAAAACTCTCTCTAGGGGCGATTTCTGGCCTCCCTAACCCTAACAAATCTGCAACAATTCTGCCTATGCTAAATCATTTTTTCTCTATTCTCCTTTGGGATTATTGAAGCAACGATCAAGGATCTGATTTGTTAGGGTTATAGGTCGGCTACCAGTTGAATTTATTCTTATAAATCGTCCCTATTTTCCTGTTTGGCGGTTTTCTGAAACCCTACCCTGCTGGTTTAGAGTTTTGGAATCGGTGCTCATCATTATATTTATCTAACCGCCATTAGGGTCCTTATAATAAACCCTAACCGTTGATTTAATTGTTAGGGTTTATTTTTGTGTCGATTTTCTTATTACCCTAAACGATTTTTGGCTTCACAGATTACTCTTGCAATCGTTTAAGGGTTCTCTCGATTTGGATTGGTATTGATCGTAGTATCATGTCCTGGCCTTCGTGGATGATCATATTCCTTTTTTAGGGATTGGTTTTATCTATTTAATCCTGTAAATCGAGTTTGGTCGTTGTATGGTTGATTTGGGAGGCTTCTGATTTGGAATGATTACTTTGGTACGAGGGTTAGGAGAGAGACGTATGCTCATGGCTTTTAGGGTTTTCTTAACCCTAGCTCGTGATGATTATACTGATTTTGAATTCGTTCTTTGGGGTTTGATCAGTTGCAAGTTTGGGATTGAATTACTCATGGACATGTTCGTATCATCAAGTTCTGATTTTAGTGATATTCAATGATGTTAAACTGATGATACGATTGTGTGGGGACCTGGAACTATGTTTATGAAGATTATGTGGACCTGTGATCACACGTTTATACAGATTGGTCATTCTCGACCTGTTTTGTGGGTTAGCATTTGCTATGGATATTTACTACCATGGTTTCGTCTGCATCGTGGTACTGTAAGTGTCCTTTGGGACTGAGGTGAGGGATTTCACCCTCATTCTATGTACTTCAATGGTTCGTGCTGTGGGATAGATGTGGGATGTTCGCATCTCAAGTTTGTCTTGTTATTATAACTAGTTTAATACTTTGTAATTAGCTAGGTTTGGTTTGTGTTTATGGCCTGTCATGAACACTTGTTTATCAAGCGTCTGTGCTTGAGGTTAATGTGGTACTTCAGCCACATTCCATTTGTACTTAAATGTTTTTTTGGATAATATATTTACCGGGTCGTTGACCTTTTACCCAAAAAAAATAATGACTGAGAAAAGATTTTGATAATTAAAAGAGGTTGTTTGAGTTTGTGATTTTCTCTTTATTTTTCTTTTAATATTAAATTGTAACTAAGTCTATGCTTTTTACCATGTACTTTCACTTCTTTGTTGGTTAAATTTGTACACGCTTTTAATTGTGTAATTTTTTTTTTCTCTCTCTCTCTTTAATTCTTTTGAACACGTTTTCACCTATCTATTTCCTACACTTTTCATATGTTCTTACACCCATCTCCGCGTGGATATAAATGAATCATTCCATGGAAAAATAACAGTGTATAAAGAAGCTTTAATTTCTTTTTAGCAGTGACTCTTTCCAATTCTCATCATTCGTAAATTGTGATCAGTAATGGATTCACCTACTTCACCAACACATCCAGGAAACGTTTCTCACAACTCCGAAAGCACCGAAGCTTGCTCTAACCTAGACTCGATCTCAGACACGTTTGGATTTGGAACTCGACCAAATGCACTTGGGGAAGACCAACAACACACTCTGAAGGGTCACACGGATGAACAGAATCAGGCGCCAGGTATCATAGACGTTGCTGGAGTTCGAGTCAATTCAAATCATGACGATGATGTACACGTGAAACCTCCGCCTTCACTGGGAGACATGGCTGCTGACAGACCGAAGTCTGAAGCTAATAATGATGATGTTGTACTGGTGGAACATCCTCCTTCACGAGATAAAGTTCGTGAACCCAATCCAAGTTACGAAGATAATAACGATGATGATGTGGTTGTTTGTAAACGTCCTCCACCTATGACTTTTAATGGTGATCGCTATCGTAGGCACTAGCTAGTAGCCTAGTAGTGATATGGAAAACTGCTTATGATGCATCTTTAATATTGTATCTTTAAATGGTGATCACTATGGTTAGTATGCATGCACTAGCTAGTAGTGAGTTTCGAAATAAATGCGGGTCATGTTACGCCTTGACTTTCAATGTAATGTTTTTGTTGTTTGTTGTAATGTTGTTTAACGTTAATGTCAACTAGCTCTGATGTTTTAATTACAAGTAATATCTTTTTGATAATATGTTAGAACTTTAATCTTGCTGTTTTTTTCCGGTTGTAGAATTTTTTTAGCGGAAAACAATATACAAGTTGGTGTTTAATACATTAAATTTGACAAACTAATATATGAGTTTGGTTTAACAAAGACCAAAAAATATAAATAAATCAAAAATCGAAAATCAAAAATAAATTTTTGTTCGAGTTTTTTGGATGTTGAAATTTGTACTCTAAAAAACCGCACATGATTTGTAAATTCACATGTGATTTGTGATTTAAAAAATCATATGTTAGAACTTTAAAACTCATGTAATAAATCACATGTGATTTCGTACGGTGTAATATTTAATACCCATAAAACTAAAAGTTTTTTGAAAATATATCAAAGCTAGTGTCCGTCTAATTGAAAGATAAAAAAATCGCGTTGCGATGTGTTTTATGAGGCTTATTGATTTAATGTTTACAAGATATTTTGTTTTAAAAAATTAGATAAAAAGTGTTTTTTTTTTTTTTTTTTTTTTTTTTTTTAAGAGAAAAAATTGAATAGTTAAGACTTTTTTTTAGATCTTTATTGAACTCACCTCACTAATAAATATTGTGAAACTTTATTCTTATATTTTAATTATATTGAAAGAAGGTACCAGGAAAATTAAAGTTGGCCGAATATATCTAGTAAAAGAAGTTAGAATGGCAGTAAGCGTACAAAAGAAGCATATGGCAAGGAGCTAAGAAAAACAATCACAAGGCTCACCTTATTGCTCTACGGCTATGTTTGGTACACAAGATAGTTGAGCGATTATAATTATTTTTTAAAAAAATAAGCTACTTAAAAAATAATATTTGTTTGACAGACATAACTTATAAGAGATTCTAAAAAAAATAATCTTGCATAATCTTTTAAAACAAAAAGTTACTTCATTTAGCTTATAAAAATAATCTTTTTTTATCATCTCCAGCAACAGCACCATCTCCAGTTCTAGCAACAGCACCATCTCCATCCTGTTAATGATAGTTTCAAGACTGTCAATCACAAGAAGAAAGGAAAGCAAGGTGGTCCTACAATTCCGGGTCAAGGGGGTTTAATAAACCTGTTGTGGGTAAGCAGTTTCAATATCAACCCAAAAAGACTCCTCCTGAACCTAAGAAAGCTGGTGGCACTAAGAAGAAGACTTCTGATGTAGCTAGTTCTAGTGGTACTAAGATTTCTACATCTAACCAATTTGATACTCTTAATATGGATGATACGGATACGTTTGGTATTCCTACTTATGACACCAACAAGGATGTGGATGCTGGCCGTACAATGAATGTTAATGAGGATGAGTCGGTTAAAATTGGTACTACATCACAAGAACCGCTTGTGAGTGATTCAATGGGAAATATGGAAGTTGGTTCTACTCCTATAGTTGAGAAAATTAGTAAGCTTGAAAAGCTTCTTATCGATGGGAAAGCTACTCTTGTGGATGATAAAGGTTATTCCGTCAGCCTCAGTCACTAAGAGGGTTAACCCATTTTCCAAGGTGGGTGAGGTTGTGGTTTCTGATAGTGAGGAGGAGGAGGTTCTTAACACGTTCGACGAATCAGCAAATCTTTTTGGTGGAGGTCATGAGCGTGAAGATGAGCTTGATGACTATGATGATTACTCCAAGCAAATTTACGATCTTCCAGGGGAATTGGATGCTCTTAACGCCATTTATGGCTTTAACCTCCAAGGTCGTAGGAAGTAGTTTATATGTTTGTCCGAGTCTTTCAATATTATGTGGTAGTGGTTTTGTTTTCTTGTCTAGAAAATAGGAAGTATCTTGTTATGTAAGCTTTTCGCCTATGTAACGGGCTGAGATACGGGATTCACTCATATTCATTGTACTTAAATGTTTTTTGGAGTAATATATTTACCGAGTCGTTGACCTTTTACCCAAAAAAATAATTTCGCCAAACATATTCTTTAAATTCTGCGTAGGAATTCTTTTGGGGTAATAGACTTGGAGGTCCACCTCTATACTCTACAAGTCTACATTCCCACGACTTTTTTGGCTTGAGTCCAATAAAGCTATGGATGGGCCTGGAAGGTGGAAATAATACGAGTGGAAGGTGTAACTCGTCGAACCTTCCTCGCCCCTTCAACGTGGACAATTTTTGAGCTCGCCAAGCTTCGCCGCTGCGTTGGCCCCCCTCACCGGAGCTCGCCACATTGGTGCTACTTGTCTACACGACGAGGTTGGTGTTTTGACATTTCGTATATATATATATATATATATATATATATATATATATATATATATATATATATATATATATATATATATTCTTTTATTGTAATGTGTATTTGTAAATGTAAATGTTTTGTAAAGTTTTAAATATGTAAAGTTGTAAATGTAAATGTAATTGTTTTTTAAAGTGAAAATACCTTAAACACGGAACTGAAATACATAAAACATGGAAATGAAATACAGTAAACAACGTATAATTATTAGAAACTACGGTTAAAACGTTAAACAACGATACGGTAATTATAACATTAAACTCCGACTAAATTAAAAAATTAAATAATCTGAGACATAGCCCTCATCACTCAGCTCAAAGCCGAAGACTCTGATCGAATAGGGTCTAACCCTATGGCCCAGTGGTATTGTGCTTCTCTGTTTAATTGCTCCGTACGAGCTTCTTCCCAAGCCCTATGGGCAGCTGCCTCACGTTCTTCGGATTATTCAACCTCTCTCAAGACTTGTATATCTTGCTCAAAGAGTTCATCATCAGTCAACCCAAACCTTGCCAGTGGATTGGTTGTTGTTGGACAACCGGTGGCTTGTTTGCCTGTTCATTTACCATATGTTATAAAAGATGTTAAATAAATAAGACATGCTAGAAATTTGGACAATATGTTTAAAAAAAGCATTGACTTCATTAATCCACTTGTTTTTCATTACGAGTGGATTAATGAAAAAACACTAAAACCCTAATCAATTGAATTGCATCAGCATATCTTGCCTACGAAGTGATTTGATGTTGCGAGCACTAATTTGAAGTAATATAGATGTTGTGAGCCCTAATTGGAAGTAATTTAGGCAACTGCAAAATTTTGTTGAAAACTGAATATTTGGTTCGTTGTGATGTAGATAATGACTGAGAAGATTTTGATAATTAAGAGAGATTATTTGAGTTTGTGATGTTCTCTTTATTTTTCTTTATTTTTTAATATTAAATTGTAACTAAGTCTACGGCTTTTTACTGTGTACTTTCACTTCTTTTGTTGGTTAAATTTGTACACGCTTTTAGATGTGAGTAATTTCCATTTTCTACACGCTTTTAATAGTGTAATTCATTTTTTCTCTCTCTCTTTAAGGGGTTTGGCAGTGGGTGCGGGGAGGCACGGCACGGTGCCTTTCCACTGCGGGAACACCGCCGCCGGTGCCTCCACACCGCACAGTAAGGCACTTTTGCTGTGATGTTTACCACATGGATTTGGTTTGTAATTCGAACGTTGGAGGTGAGGGGAATGTTGTTTGTGAGTGAGTGAAGGGTGAGGGGTGTGATGCCAACAAAAAGTGAGTGAGTGAAGGGAAAAATGGGACGGTGATGTGGCATAAGGGGATTGGTTGTTTGTGAGTGAAGGTTGATGGGGTGAGGGGTGTGTTGCCAAGGGCCTAATACTTTTGAACATGTTTTCACGTATCTATTTCCTGTACTTTTCATATATTCTTACACGCCTCTCTGTGGGGATATAAATGAATCATTCCATAGAAAAATAACCGTGTATAAAGAATACTTACTTTTTGTAGTGACGCTTTCCAATTCTCATCAGTAATGGATTCACCTACTTCACCAACACATCCAGGAAATGTTTCTCACAACTCTGAAAACACTGAAGCTTGCTCTAACCTAGACTCGATCTCAGACACGTTTGGATTTGGAACTTGACCAAATGCACTTGGGGAAGACCAACAAAAAACTCTGAAGGGTCACACGGATGAACAGAATCAGGCGCCAGGTATCATAGACGTTGCTGGAGTCCAAGTCAATTCAAATCATGACGATGATGTACACGTGAAACCTCCGCCTTCAATGGGAGACATGGCTGCTGACAGACCGAAGTCTGAAGCTAATAATGATGATGTTGTACCGTGGAACATCCTCCTTCACGAGATATAGTTCGTGAACCCAATCCAAGTTACGAAGATAATAATGATGATGATGTTGTTGTTTGTAAACGTCCTCCACCACCTATGACATTTAATGGTGATCGCTATCGTAGGCACTAGCTAGTAGTGGTATGGAAAAACCCAATTACGAAAATGAACATTATAATAAGTCTTTTTACGGGAATGAACATTTTTTACATAATTTACCAAAGTGACCAATATATGTCACTATCAACTTGTTCACTTTCCATTCGCTCTAATATGATCGCCCGAATTCAATAACATTCGCCCAAGTAAAGTTGTATATTTAGTGAATATTTTTGAAGTAAAGATATAAAACCTGTAACACAAAACCTCGTATACCCAATGTTAGTAAGTCTCCACCTTACTTATACTACACCTTACAAATGTCCTTATATAAAAAGAATAAAAAGTACTACTTTTACTAAGTCAAATTTTCTTGGAATGTAAAAGCAAGCTCTAAATAGGTTGTAAAGATAAGAAGCAAAAGCCAACTAAATTGTTTAATAGCTACGTGGAGCAAGTTTCAAAAACTAATAGCCAGGCATATACAACCTCGCTTAAAGCAGCAACTTCGCCTGGTAACAAATGGCCTCGCCTAGTGCTTGACATTCTTAGTCAAATATTCTTGGAATTAAACAAATGGCCTCGCCTAGGTCCTCGCTGGTAACACAACCTCGCCTAGGTCCTCGCTTATCACCTCGCCTAGGGCCACTTCTGGTAACACAATTCAATTCACCTCGCCTAGGTCCTCGCCGTCACCTCACTAGTCACCTCGCCTAGGTCCTCGCCTAAGGCCTCTAGTAATACAATTCAATTAAACTCGCCTACATCTCGCCTAAACCCTCGCCTACAGCTAGCATAAACCCTCCTATCTTTCTGAATCACATAAGCCTCGCCTGCATCTCGCCTAGTATTCCATTTACTAAATCGAATGGTTAGAAACTAATTTACTAATACATCTAACGGATAATAAGTGAAATGTTTATTTTGGATAATTTTATGTGTGACGTTTATATGTGTAAACTAATTGAATAAAACGTTCATTTAAATAATTTACTAATATGGAAAACTGCTTAGGATGCATATTTAATATTATATCTTTAAATGGTGATTACTATGGTATGCGCTAGCTAGCAGTGAGTTTGGAACTAAATGCGGGTCATGTTACGCATTGACTTTAAACGTGATGTTTTCGTTGTTTGTTGTAATGTTTAATTAACGTTAATGTAAACTCTGATATCTTAATTAATATCTTTTTGATGATATCTTATAGGAGAGGGTGTCATCACTCATGGTTAAACTTTCACCCAGTGCTACGTTAGCGTCATATTAGCTTTAACTTTTTTACCTTAACTAAAAAAACAAAAAAACATCACTTATCATAACTCAATATTAACTTAACTATTTTCAAAATCAACCCCTAAATGCCTAAACTAAAACTAATAATTTAATAACTAACATAACATTCAATCATAAGCATTTTACAATACGAATTTTATACAAATACGATAATAAACGTTACATAATAAACATTAAATAAAAGTTACATAAAATACACTACAATACGCTACCATACGAAAAACATACACATAATTAATTTGAGTACTCCCAGCATGCAGAATCATACGAAGGAGACCTATATGTAGGAAATTCTTCAATGAACGACAACCGTTCTGCTTCTTCCTTCCTGCGTTTCTCCTCCATTCTTGTTAAAGCTTTGCTTGCTTTGCTTCAAATTCTCTAAATGTATGTTCGCCAACGCTCATGTCATACAGCTGTTTTGCAGTTAAGCCAAAAGGATTATCTGCCTCGTCGGCATAACCCGTAAATGTGGGAGACTGTTGTTGCTCAACAAATCTAGGTGCATCAAATGAAGTTGAACCATGCTCATAACCATGAAATGGGGGGAGTCACTTGTTGTGATACAAAACCATCAACTTTGTTTTCCTCATAGCTTCACCGGATTTTGTTGTTCATGTTGGATTGTATCTATGAAACACAACCCCACAACGTGTCCTCAATGGCCTCGTCTTTCTTGCCTTTCTCGTTCAAAAATTTGTCAATCGCAACTTTTTTTCCGCAGAAATGTCAGTGCATTCCGCTTATCGTTATCTCATACGTTCTTTTTTTGCTTTTGCAAGCCGAAACTGATTGATAACGTCAATGATAGCCTTTTGTCGATCAGTATCTTCTTTGTCGCATTGTTTTTGAATAAACACTTGCATTTGTTTGACGGAATGTGGCAGAAGACAAGCCATGGCGTTTGTATATTTTTTTTTTTTTATTATTAATAGTGTTTGGGGTGTTTGAAACTTGCTTGTAATCGTTGGTATTTATAGTGGTGGGAAAAATATTTTATTTTTTATTTATTTATTTTTTATTTTTTTTTAATGCAACTAACCGTTTACAAACGTTGGAGGTCCAAAGTTGTAAAACTTTTTTTAAAATCCACCGGGGTAAAATGATTTTTTTTAATTGATTCTACCCTTAACGCAGCACTTAACGCACCTATTTAACGCAGGAGGCGGTGTGGTTAACGTGGGTTTAACGCACGAAAGTGAAAGTTTTACTCACTTCAAAAGCGAACACATCGTGTGCTCTTAGAACTTTAATCTTGCTTTTTTTCCCGATGAAAAAGTTTTTTAGCTGAAACAATCTACTATACAAGAAGTTGTTTGATACATTAAATTTGACAAACTAATATATGAGTTTGGTTTAACAAAGACAAATAAATAAATAATAAAAATAAAAATAAAAATAAATCAACTGTTTTTCGAGTTTTTTTTTTTTTTTTTTTTTTTTTTTTTTTTCTTTTTCTTTTTTTTTTTTTTTTTTGAAATATATGCTCTGAATATCGCGCGTGATTTGTATATTCAGATGTGATTTGTGATTTGAAATGTGATTTGTGATTTGAACTTTAAAACACTTGTAATAAATCACGTGTGATTTCATATGGTGTTATATCTAATATCCATAAAACAAAAAGTTTTTTTGAAAGTATATTGAAGTATCATCTAATTGAAAGTTAAAAAAAATCCCGTCGTGATGGTGTAACGGTGAATATTATGAGGCTTGTCGATTTAATGTTTGCAAGATTTTATTTATTTATTTATTTATTATTATTATTTTTAAATAGATGGAAAGTGTGTTGTTTTGTTTAATGTGAAAATGAATTGTTAACTCTTTTCTTTTCTTTTTTTCTTTTTTTCAGATTTTTATTTAACTCACCTCACTAATATAGATTGTGAAACTTTATTCTTATATTTTAATTATATCGAAAGAAGGTACCTGAAAAATTAAAGTTGGGCGAATATCTATACTACATTATAATGTGTTTTTATTACAAAAGATTAAAATTTAGATTTTTTTCTTGCTTATTATGGAAAGATTTCAAAATTAATTTGTTAGTAAGCAAGTTGGTTAGAATCTTTGTTAAGAAGTTGTTAGTTGTTCAAACTAAAATTATTTAGCTTAACCATCTCTAATATCTACTTATAAAGCATGAATATAACTAAACGTGTAATCAAATAATGCTAATTATAATCACACGACACCCGCCGCCGCATCGTTCTAGTATTTAGTAAGAGAAGCTAGAATGGCAGTAAGCGTATAAAAGAAGCATATGGCAAGGAGCTAAGAAAAACAATCACAAGACTCACCTCTATACTCTACATTCTTTAAAGTGTGCGTAGGAAATTCTTTTGGGGTTGACTATTGACTTGGAGGTCCACCTCTATACTCTACAAGTGACAAGTCTACATTCCCACGACTTTTTTGGCTTGAGTCCAATAAAGCTATGGATGGGCCTGGAAGCCTGGAAGGTGGAAATAATAATAAGTTGATTAATGTGGAAATATGAATTCTTAGCCGCTGTGTGTTATAACCACGAGCACCTAAAATGAGTTTGTACACGTTTGAACTCTTATATTACGAGTATTAATTTGATTGTTTGGAAAATCTATTAGCACTATTGAGCTTTTTTATTATTTCCTTGGTGCAAATCTTTTATGAGGAATGTTTGGTAGACCTAAAAATGTGGTTAAGCCATGAGTTACATAAGATGATTGAGTTTGCATACAATTGAGTTTCTTCCATTACTGCTCTTTTATGTTAAGTAACTCAATTTTTAAGTATAGTACATAGAGTAAACTTCAAAATACCGTTAACCCAGAGGACTAATGGTGCAAATGTGTTCTATCTCGTTAGGAGATAACAAAGAAAAATTTTGCACCGTTAGTCCTTATTTTAACTGAGGGATGTATATTGGTTCACTTTTACTAACGGAGGAATGTATTTGTTGCAATTTTTTCGAGAAAGATATATGGTGCGAAATTGGGTAAACCACATGAATGTATTTTAAAGTTAACTCTAGATATATAGGTTTGACCCGTTTCACTAGAAACTAAAAGTTTGACTCATTTCATTTAGCAAAACCCAAAACTCAAACTCTCTACAGTAACTTTTGGGGTTTTTAATGCAATGTGTTTCTTGTCAACTCTAAGAGCCCATCTAACTTTTGGGTTTCAATTGCTCTATGTGTTTCGACTCTATTAAGCCCATGTGAAACACTTTTAATGGAACATTTGAACTGTTCCATTTTTATCTTAAAGCCTTCCACAGACTTTTGCACAACCAACACTTGTGGCCATTCTAGACCCATTGGACGTGTTACAGTTTTAATGTAAAAGCTGACCCGTTTCATTTTCAATCCCTGGAAACAAAACATGATACAGACTACACTTTTGGGTCTAACGCAGTCTGTAAAAATCCAATAACCTAATCTGTGTTGTGGTTCGAACAATGAAGAACAACCCCATAATAAATCTGACAGTAATTTTTTTTTAACAATACTTTTTCTGAATAGAACTTAGTGATTTAATCATTAACAAGCCAGCATGAAGCCTGGGAAGTTAAATAAATCATGATCATAATACTAAATAAAACATCCTTTTGATATGGGAACCATCATCAAACTGCGACACCATGCAAAAAAATTATCCCTTTGAGCATGTCCTTTTCGACGATCGGTCACAATGTAAACGACAAAGTATAAATGGTGTTTTGATGCAGTTTGCATCTAAACAAATGTATAAGACATTGGTAATAATCACGCAAAAAATGTGCATAAAAAAATTGAACTACATTGCAATCCCTTTTCCATATACACCGTTATAGAATACGGTCTTTGTACCTGTGTGGGAATGGCATCTGCGGCCGGAGTTATTTATCACCATACCGGCTCTTCGTACGTTTTCAATCGTAGACATTCTTTCTCTTATAAAGATATAATTTGTGCATAAGTGATCTATTTGTTGGAATATGTGAATCATAGCAATAATATAAACACATAAACACATCAAGTACGCAGCGGAAATAGATCAAATACATGTAATTGAAATTAACCGAATATAAAAGAAATGCGTACCTCTTTTGTGATTTCTAGCAAGAATAAGAAATCAATAGAACAAGAACTTTATAAACCCTAATTAGGGTTTATGGTGATCGACTATGGTGTTAGTCGAATAGGGCAACACAACCTTAGCAAAAGTATGCCAACACTTCGTTCTCGAACACACGTATTATTAGCGTTTCAATAAGAAAAGCTAGATTCTTAATCCACGAGCAAGCACTACTATGTTGAGCCTTAGTTGATCGAATAGGAACCCTAGGAGGGTGTATTGGATCACCTATAGCTCAAAGAAAGAGAGGAAGAAGAAGATTTGGCTTGCTAGTGAACCAAGGAATGAATTGAATGAATACATGAGGGCATGTATTTATACTAATCAAGTACCTTGGAGCAAAAGCCACAAACCCTACTCCCCTAGGGATGGGTCGGCCAAAACATAGCCCAAGAGGGGCATTCAAGATCCTTCTTGGTTATTGTTTCACTCTTAGTCCTTAATCTTTCGTCTAACGGTCGTTAGGTACCGTTAAGTGTTCATTTCGTGAATTTAATAATTATTCGTAACTAAAACAATAATTATTAATTAATTGAAACTTATACGTAAAGTGTGCAATCCCGAAGTCTCGTGTTCGAGTCCGGACATATTCATTAATTTTTATCCGTTACTTCTAACAGCTCCCACTCGGATATAAATTAATGTAATATTGACATTGGTTAGTCGAGCATAACAAGCCAATGTCCCCAGAACGATCACGAGTATGGTTTCCTGGAAAAAAAAGCACCTTTGATGATTCATCATCATACTTATCCTTTTGATTCTAATACTATGTTAACATGGATATGGATCGAAGTCATTCCATAATTAACTTGTGTTTCTCGTTATTTATGATCAAGCAAGATTACCAATTCATCTGAGCGTATTCCAGATAGACCTTGGGCATGGCCATGCAAACATCTTGTTAATCCTACGAGTGGACAAACAGTATTAAACTTTAAAATAAATTTGAATGAACCAAATCCTATATTGACTGCAAGCATAACCTATGAACTTCGCATCACCTATGAAAATAATCCTTATAACTACCAATTACGGATAGCGTTAGACTATCTCACATAAAACGAGCTACATCCACAGTAGTTACCTGATATCTCAAGTCCGAGGATAAATATTCCTGATTTACTAAAATGACAACATCAATAAATATAATCATGTAATTGGGATTTTGTCCAATATTCAATTTATTTATTCTATTGAATATCATGTGAATTTGGCATGTTCTACGCATCAATATACTTTAAGTATATTATACCAAAACTCATATTTGTCTTAGTTCAATGATATTCTTATATCATTAATTGACAACAGACTATTTAGAATAACTTAAGTTATTCATGGATTAAATAAGCAAATATAGGATACAATATTTATAAATGGAAACAAACATAACAAAATATTTCATTTCATTTGAATAATTATTGTTTACAATATACTTTATCCAAATACTAACCACAGATTTACATGAAACTACTAGCTAAATGAAGTCTACTGTAATCAGCATGTTGAGTAAGCTTTTCCTTAGATAAAGCCTTCGTAAATGGATCAGCTGTATTGTTGTCTATGTGAATTTTGAGTAAATTGGTTTCACATATACCGACTTATTCTCGAACATAGTGATATCTTCTAGGAAAATGTCTGGCGCCCTTCATAACTCCAGGTTCATTGGTGAATGTAACTGCGGCTGAATTGTCACAATACATATTAATAGGTAATTCAATTGACGACATAATACCAAGCCCCGAAATGAATTTCCTAATCCAAACAGCTTCCATCGCAGCTTTCGATGCAACAATATACTCAGCTTCTGTAACAGACATAGCAATTGTAGTCCGCTTCTTGCTCTTCTAGTCAACTGCTCCTCCATTAATAACAAAGTCATAACCCGTCTTAGACTTTGTATCATCTTTATGAGTTTCAAAGGACGCATCACAGTAACCTATAGCATCAAGTTCTGCATCTGGATTTCCCCCATACACTAGAAACATATCTTTAGTATTCCTTAAATACTTAAGAATGCTTTTAACAGCGTGTAGTGCTTTCCACCTGGATTTTGTTGATAATGACTGGTCATATTTTGTGCAAACGCCACATCAGGTCTCTCGTGGATTGCATTTCCCCATTCATAGCACTCTGCCATTTTTCCTTTTTCAGGACTATTCATGGTAGCCTTATAACTAGTAGGTTCATTAAGATACCCTAGTATAGTTTCCTCACACTCTACGTTAAGACATAAACATTCAGGTGCTTTCACAGATCTTCAAGATCTGCGAATGGGTACCACTTCAACTTCAGCTGGAGGACCTAAACTTTCAGGTTCCACAGGAAGTAAGCTAGTGTTTTCAGAAGGTGATGTATCTTCATCTTCTAGATCATAAACTCTCCCATTGAATTCTTGAGATATGAGATTCTTTTCAAATAAATCTCCATACCTAGCCACAATGACTTTATTCTCTGGTGGAAAGTAAAAGTAGTAACCCATTGTTTCCTTTGGGTATTCTACGAAGATACACTTAACAGATCTCTGTTGGAGTTTATCTGGTGAATCACGTTTAACAAACGCATCACAATCCTAGACCTTTAAGTAAGAAAAGTTAGGAGCTTTTCTTGTCCATAATTCATATGAAGTCTTATCAACTTTCTTAGTTGGAACCATATTCAATATGCGAATTGCAGTTTCAAGGGCATAATCCTAAAAGGATAAGGGTAGACTTGTAAGATTAAACATTAATCGTACCATATCAAGCAAAGTACGATTCCTCCTTTCAGATACACCATTTTGCTGTGGAGTATAAGGAACTGTGAGATGCTGGACTATACCACACTCAGCTAAAAATTCTTTAAACTTTTGGCTTATATATTCACCGCCTCTATCGGATCGAAGAGCCTTAATCTTCTTACCGAGTTGTAATTCTACTTCACTTTTGAAAACCTTGAATGTATTAAAGACTTCATGTTTATGTTTAAGTAAATAAACCCATAATGACTATAATCATCAGTGAAGGTTATGAAGTAGCTAGCACCGCGTTTTGACACATGTCTAAGTGGACCACATACATCAGTGTGTATTAATCCAAGTAGATCAGTAGCCCTTTCCACTTGATCAGAAAAAGGTTTCCTTGTCATCTTTCCAGATATGCAGGATTCACATTTATCAAATGATTCATCATTGATCTTTTGCAAAAGCCCATCATGTTGCAACTTTTCCATGTGATCCTTGCCAATATGTGCAAGACGACAATGCCAAATATAAGACGAATCCAAGTTAGACTTGATTCTCTTATTGCTAATGCTATACATAGAATTATTTCTATTGGACACAAGATTTTCCATATCAATTTCAAACACACCATTTATTGAAATTGCATTAAAGTAAAAAATATTATTTAAAGAAACAGAAATTCCATTATTCATAAATGTGTGAACAAAACCATTATCCAATAACAAAGAAACTGAAATAACACCCCTAACAATAGAGGGTGCATAATGACAATTATTTAATACTAGTATCAAACCCGAAGGTAAAACTAAATTGAAATCCCTATGGCTTCAACTGCTGCACATATGCCATTCCCTACGTACAAGTATCTTTCTCCATAGGCCAGCTTCCTTGCTCCTCTAAGTCCCTGCGATGAATTACAAATGTGAGTACCACATCCCGTATCATATATCCAGGAATTATTCTTACGAGGAAAAGAAAATAATTCAATCATAAACATACCTGAAGTGCTTGCGACGTTACCAAGCATTTTACTCTTGTTGAGGCGCAACTCCTCTAGTAACAATGGACAGTTCCGCCTCCAATGTCTAGGAGTGTTGCAGTAGTGACAAGTAGCCAAATCCTTATTGGGAGTTTCCTTCTTCTTAGGAGGAGGATTTTGCTTCTTAGGCTTCTGTTGGTGAGTCGCTACTTGTTTGCCTTTTCCATTACCAGTGCCTTTACCCTTGTTGTTCGCATGTTGCGGTTTGTTGGGTTTATTTTTCTTGGTGATCCTACCATCTTGTATTGCCATTATAGCAGGTGTAGGTGCCTTCTTAGTCAGGCCTTTTTCATAGTCAATAAGCATTGCATGAACTGCACTTACTGTCTTCCTCTTGGAATGCATATTGTAGTTGCGTACAAACTCACTATACAAATCCTGATTAAGGGATCGTAAAATGAGGCCAATACATACGCTTTCCTAATATCCGCAGCCGAGTCGCTCCAATTGGTCCAAATAATATTTCATTGACAATACATGGGCACTCACGGATTTTCTTGCTTCCTGTTTACAACTGTGCAGAGATTCTATTAAATCATATAATTCTGCAGCAGGTGGTTTCTCAAACATTCGTCTGAGTTCATTGATCATGTCCATGGGTCCATAGTGCTCAAATTGCTTTTGCAATTGAGTGTCTATCCCAGCCAACATGAGACAAGCCACATCATTGTGCTTTTCATATGCAACGTTGTATGCATCTTTTTCAGCTTGTGATGCATTTGCAGCAGGAGCAGCAGGAAGAGGTTCACCAAGATAATCAAATCTTTTGGCCATCCTTAAGGTAATCCTTAAGGATCGATACAAATCATTGAAATTTTCACCAGTCAACTTGTCTCGATCAATCATTTGCTTGAACGCAGAAGTCATGTTGCTCATATTAGTGTTTTCCGGCGTAGCCATTTCTACAGAAAAAAATTCAAAAGTTAGTACTTTCGACAATAAATTTCAAGAAAATTAAATACCCTTGGTTCATAACCATATAACAATTTAATTTTACATTGAAAACTAGGATCCAAATTGACATAGGTTCATCACATCAGTTGATCTGCTAGTGATGACGGTATTCAATAAGGTACGAGTCGAGCCTCAATTGCCAATATTAAATTGCAATTCCTAGAAAGGATAGGATTTACATATTTGCCAACCGCAGTTGCAATGTAAGCATGTTTTATCCCCATCTTATGCCTTGAGTGATTAGGTCGCGCTATCAACACAATTAAGTTAACCAACTTAAGAAACAACAAACTTACATATTGTACCACATCAGTTGATCTGCTAGTAATGAAATCTTGTAATTTGCCCTTCCATTGCAATCTAGCCAGGTTACGCCCTGACGTAAACCACAACTTTAGGTGTTTCCGTTTAATTGGATGGCATATAACTTAAATTTAAGGGTAGTAAATTTTGATGTGTGTAATCAAAATACGTACAAAGATGTCATGCATTCATCTTGTAACATATGTTTCATGTAAAAAACTTTTACTCATTAGTTTCTTTACGAGCTTAAATCTTCAAAGTTTTAATTGAGGCGTTGAGAAACTTACATCTTTGCCTTAAGTGCTTCGTAGTTATCATGGTTGTTTGGCGAAACTAATTTTGACGCACAAGTGAGCCCAGAACCAAAGGGGGTCCGAAGATCCTTAAAAACCTGGTTCCAGTAATACCCACCACATAGTTTGTCAAAACTAGATTTATCGTCCAACCACTTAATACAGTCGCGATCAATCAATTAAAAGTTCAAGATTTTTCCAAGCTCGAAACAAGATTTCACCATTATTAAGTCCGGTTTATTATTTTATTATGAAATTACCATTGTTTTTAACAATCATGTCATAACATATAAAACAAACAGTAATTAAATAAAATAAACAAACAATTTAAATAATGGATATGCAAAATAAATCAATTAATACACATAATTGATTAATTACACGATTTCATAGGGTCTTTCCTAATTTCATAATTAATTAATTTTAGTAATCTTTATATGTCATAATATTTACTAAAAAAAACATATTAATTATAATAAATCGCATAATAAAAGCATGAAATCTACATAATACGTAACCATTACTACAAAATCACCATAATCCATGACAACACATGCATGGTTTGTCATGGATGCCCGCATTGCACATATTATAGTCATATAATCATGTCAAGGAACGCATAACCAAAATGGCATATCACAAATATCCATTATATACATATAAAAAATACATGTAACCTAGGGTTTCTACAAGTTTTATAACAAAATTCAAAACCTTAATTTTCTTTAAAAAAAAAATATAAGTCAACATATATAAAAAAAATTATAGGGTTTATAAAATTTTAAAACATAAGAACACCAAACATGTAATAATCATAACGATTATATTTTATGTGTTTCGGTAATTAATTTCAACGTATTAACGGCTCTTGATGTCACTGTTGGAATATGTGAATCATAACAATAATATAAACACATAAACACATCAAGTACGCATCGGAAATAGATCAAATACATGTAATTGAAATAAACCGAATATAAAAGAAATGTTTACCTCTTTTGTGATTTCTAGCAAGAACAAGAAATCAATTAAACAAGAACTTTAATTAGGGTTTATGGTGATCGACTATGGTGTTAGCTAGTCTAATGGGGCAACACAACGTTAGCAAAAGTATGCCAACACTTTGTTCTCGAACACACGTACTATTAGCGTTTCAATAAGAAAAGCTAGGTTCTTAATCCACGAGTAAGCACTGCTATGTTGAGCCTTAGTTGATCGAATAGGAACCCTAGGAGGGTGTATTGGATCGCCTATAGTTCAAAGAAAGAGAGGAAGAAGAAGATTTGGCTTGCTAGTGAACCAAAGAATTAATTTAATGCATACATGAGGGCATGTATTTATACTAATCAAGTATCTTGGAGCAAAAGCCACAAACCCTACTCTCCTAGGGATGGGTCGGCCGAAACATAGCCGAAGAGGGGCATTCAAGATCCTTCTTGGCTATTGTTTCACTCTTAGTCCTTAATCTTTCGTCTAACGGTCGTTAGATACCGTTAAGTGTTCATTTCATGAATTGAATAATTATTCGTAACTAAAACAATCATTATTAATTAATTGAAACTCATACGTAAAGTGTGCAATCCCGAAGTCTCGTCTTCGAGTCCGGACATATTCATTAATTTTTATCCGTTACTTCTAACACTATTTCGGTTATCATAAAAGTATAATAAAGTTACATTAATAATGTGGCAGTACTGCGGTAGTAATTAGCTTTAAAACATCTTTGACAAACAAGATAACCAGAAAATTATGCATATTTTATCAAAAAAACAAGCTACTTAAAACATAATTTTCCTGACAAAGATCAAAGATTTTTTCAAATGAATTCTTTTTGTAATATATTAAAATCATATAATACTTCATGTAGCTGGTAAAAATAAGTTTTAATTTTTAGCTTCCACTCCTGCATTATCTACGCGCTCATTAACAATTACATCAATAGCTACTTTTGCCAAACAACCCTCGCTTAACATGTGCATTGCTTTTAGTTTATTTTTATTTAATATTAAATTGCAAAACTATTCATGTCACATGTCTAAATCATCGGCGCAGTCCTTACCTTTTCAAAAGTGCATGTAAGAAAGCTTTGATTTGTCATTTAGTAACAAATAAACCAAAGATTTATAAAAGACTCATGCAATTAAGACACGAGTCTTTGTTATATTTGAAAAAAGCTTTTATATATAGTTCACATTTTTCACATCATTTTGAAATTTTTGTTTGGTTTTGCTTACAAGATATTTTAGGGTTAACTTTGGTTACAAATTTATATTTCTACTAAAAGTTTTATTTAATTTTGGGCTAAATTTTGTCTACAAATGTATGATAATTATTTGTATTATTTCACAAATGTACACACATTATACTATAGGGAAATGAGAAAACTAATCAAATTACACAACCTCTTCTTTTTCGGAAAGTACAAAAAAAATAATAATAAAAAAAATAAAAAATAAACAAATAAAAATCAGGATTTACCAAAATACCTGGCATGTGCTAGATTTCTTGATTTATAAAACTATTGTTGATCGTCGTTAAACAATGAAGTCGGTAGAGTCCCTAGAGTGTCACCGAAACATTTCTTTCGCTTCTTAATGACATCACTAGTTAAAATCATCACTTAGGGTACCTAAAGTTGGAGGTTCATGAAGGGTTTATATTATAACCGGTGTCAGACCTAGGATCGAATCTAACATGGTTATGTATGATGATAACCCTAATAGTGCTAGGTGCAGGTGGTGTACGTTATCCACCATGCTATAGGCGCGCCACATCAGCTTTTATTATATAACTTTCCTATGGAGTATAACACAAAACCTAAAAAAAAACTTTCCCCGATAACATTTCTATAAATTTCCTATGGAGTATAACACAACACCTAAAAAAATAACTTCCCAAATAACGTTCCTATAACACACCGCACAAAAAATAATCAAAACATCACACATAAACCGTTTGTTATAGCCACAACATGATACCTATAATGCACCCAATGGTACAATATAGAGGTTTTATAGGCACCAAATTGTGCCTATAACATGTTGCACCGAGCACTTTAAGGACTTTTAATAAGATATTAGGATATGTGTATTTAAATAATGTACTTTTAGTGATAGCCACATAGATTTAACTTCTCGTAATCAACTTTGTTATAACTATTAATGCATAAAATTACCTTTATTAACATATTCAGACACTATCAATTACAAAATCCTTATTTTAAAATAATGTTACTGCGTATTGAAAAGATACAATAAAATTGTAAAAATATTTCAATTAAAGCATTATTTCACCGAATTAACAAAGAAAACAAGAAAAAAGAAATAGTTTTGCTAACAACAACCAATAATTTCTAGTATAATTCATAGCAAGAACTTGAATCATCCAATCACAACCGGTTGTTTGTTGTGCTACCATGTTTTCGAGATTCTACGTACCTTTTTCGGAATTGTCAATTAATCATAATTATACATTCTTGACTATACAATAAAGTATATATTGTTAACCACAACTTTTTTGTTAAAAGTTTTTTGAGTAAGTAAAAGTAAAGAAATATAAATTAAATATATTCAGCCTAATTTTGAAAGAAACAATTTTATTTTAAAATTAACAAAATCACCATTTTTTTTAATCATTTTCATTTTCTTTCCTTCTTTAAATAATATTCGAAAACACAAATTTTTCTGTCTCACTTCATTTTATTTTACTTCATTCCTTAAATAATACTCAAAAACACAATATTTAGATTCTTGTTAGCAGACCCCAACTAGAAAAATAAATTAACACCCATAGACCAAACACATGTAATTATATCTATCACACTATCAAAAGTCAAAACAAAATACACACCCACAATTTTCAACCTTTTGGTTTACATAAAAGCCAAAGTCTTCTTTCTTTCATTGTTCTTTTATTAACATCTAATGTGGTTCCTAGTTACATTCTAAGGTAGGTCTTGAAAATTTTGCATATATCGCTTTCTAAACAAACTTGGTGCCTGAGATAGTTCCTGCCACCACCTATCAATGTTGTAGCGCCTTTGTCTATAACCTATACATTTTTCTAAAAATAAAATCATCATAGCGAGTGAAGTTTATGATTAAACGAAATAAAATATGTCAAAAATTTATTAACTTTAATATTGCAACTTTATACGTATAACTCATTATATATATATATATATATATATATATATATATATATATATATATATATATATATATATATTGTGAGGTTCTTTTCAGAACCAAATAAATTACGAGAACTGCGAGAACCAATCTGAGCCATCTATTTTTTGATCAATGGTTATAAATGAGGGTGGCATAAAAGTAATAAATAAAAATTGTAGGGTAAATTGTATAATTGAAGGAAGGGTATCTAAGTAATTTCATATTAACCCTCACTAAAGCTGGCAATCAATCTTCGTCTTTCATTTTTAAACCTAAAAACCGTCACCCCGCATCCCCTCCCTCATCTCTTATCCACCTATCATTACCTCCTCACAAAGAAAAAACGAGATAATGAAGGTTGTGCGACCACCTGTTCCTCTCGGTGATCAATATGTGTTGTCTGGGCCCTTCTTCCAGATCTGACCATTATTCTAAATTTCGTTATCCTTTGATGTGTCGTTCTTCCATATCTGACCAACATGTATTTTTTGTGGCAAGTTGATGCACCATGAATAAAATTATCCACTTGCCGTCACTTTCTTCGAATCGGCATCCAATTATTTCCATACGCATATGCAAGTTTAGTCAAAGGTAATCAATATTAAACTAATTTGATTTTTTTCTATTGAATAGTCAAAATGTTTTAAGTCATACATCTTTTATTATTTTGATTCTACTAAATCAAGATCGGTGCTTTTTTCCGTGATGGACATTTAAAAGCCTTAGACCATTGACTCTCTAACTCAACAAGTAACTACTTAGACCATTGTGTATAAGACCAATAAGTAGACAATATATTGCCATGCTATCTTTTCTTTTCTCTTTTAATCGACTGCCACAAAAACCAAACGCCACCTTCATGTATTTGTTTACTAAACTAGGATGTGTAAGTTACTAAACAAACATTTAAACCCATGACTTTTCACCTTCTCTTTTCTTTTGACAACAACCAAACGACATCCCTATATATTATATAAAGATTTCTTCTTTGACCAAAGACCTTCTTACACAACAAATAAACTTCCCAACTTATGGTTAAGGTAAAAGGTAGAAGTCCTTTGGTCTCTTGTCCTCCTTTTTGTCGACACCAAGCCTCAACACACTTCCCCATTGTATTATTTTATCTAAGCTAGTTACTAGAAGTACTTTTATACTAAAAAGACCATGCTCTTTGTTGGTTATAAAAGGAGAAGTCCTTGCATACATTTATCACTTGCAAAACAAAATAGTCACTCACTTACACATATAAATTGACTAAGGTAGAAAGCAAGGAGAAAGAAGTGGTGTTGCTAGTTTAAGAGCTTATTTGAGCTTATTAGGTGTTCTAATTAATTTACTAAGTGTTTAGGAGTTATTATTTGGGTTCACTTGAGTTCATCATCATCACATACACTTCCTAATTTCTAATTGCGGGTAAAGCTATCAGACCTAGATTTACGTGCATGTTTTCCAACTTGTTATACCTTACTTGAGGTGAGTACTCACGTACCCCTTTTTCTTACTATTTTAAATCACTTTGTGGTGGAATGCATGAATTATACTCGAACTAAATTAACTATTATTTTATATTACTTATTGAACCCTCGTTTCAGTACTTGTGCTTGTAAGTAAACTATACGTGAACCTAAACTTAAACTATATTGTTTGCACTATTTTATGAATTTATTGAACCCTTAACATATTATGAACTCTTTTAACTTGATTTGAATCTTTTGACATATTTTAAAATCTTTTAACTTGATTTGAATCTTTTGACATATTTTAAAATCTTTTAACTTGATTTGAACCTTTTGACATATTTTAAACTCTTTTAACTTGATTTGAACCTTTTAACATATTTTAAATTCTTTTGACTTGATTTGAACCTTTTGACATATATTTGAACCCTTTTGACTTGATTTGAACCCTTTGACATATTTGAACTCTTTTGACTTGACTTGACCTTATAACGTGACTTGAACTTGATTTCACATTCGTTAGTTTTGAGTGTGAGTTTTTAGGATTGATTTTCTTCATTGTGGGGATATCAAATGCCTAACAACTATTCCACATATACATAAAGAGTTATATTCATACAAACCCTAACCGATCTCTCTAGGGGCGATTTTTAAACCCTTATCAACTCTAATCGTTCCAATCGATTCCACCTTAATCCTTTGTCTTCTTTGCTTCAATTTGTCCTAGTTATTGATCGACATCCGTGTTTATTGATTCTAGTCCAGATTGTTGTGATTTGAACAAACTTTTGGTCAAATTTTTTGGATCGGTTCTGAGGGTTTCGCTTGGTTTTTAATCGAATCTGCTGTGTTTCGGCTCTGATTTGGTTGTATTGCAATCGATCACTGTTCTTTCACTCTTAGCTTAAACTGATCGATTGTTATTATGATGGGAGGTTAGTTTCTTGAATCATATTGTTATAAACCCTAATCGCTAAGATTAGGGTTTCTTTTTCTTATTTTGGTTATCGCATGTGGCTGGAATATTGGTTTGTTTTTTGTTTGATTTGGTAACGTGGTGGTGAGAGATGGAAAGGGGTTTTTTGGGTCCTAAGCTTGGTAAGATGAATGTTAATGTTCCAATGGTTGATGTTGATCAGTTGGCTGATAACGAGGGTAACGATAAGGTTGTTTTGGATGATTTAGAGCAATCCTCTCATGGTTCAATACAACCTAATGTGGAGCTTTTAATTGCTAATGCGAATAAGAAGTTTGATGAAGCAATGTCTAAAATTGATAGTGATATTGCCAATATGGCTTCATCTTCTGAGTTGAATAATTCGAGTGGTAGTGGTCATCCTCCTAAACCACCCAAGGTTGATTCTACTAGTGGTAATGGAGTGAAGTCGGTTTCTTATGCGGGTGTTGCTTCTAACGAATCTCATAAGAACGTGTCTAATTTTCGGAGATTAGAATGCAGCAAAAAGAAGGAAAATGTTGACCTTTCAGTCCCATTGAAAGTAGTGGAAGAGGTGAACATGAGGTTTGAGCATACACTCTATGGATATTTTCTTGGTCAGCGTCTTGCTTTTCCTGTTGTGGATTATTATGTTCGCAATGCGTGGGCTAAGTATGGGTTACAAAAGGTAATGATGAACGCTAAGGGGTTCTTCTTCTTCAAGTTTACTTCGAAGAAAGGTGTTGATGATGTGCTTGATAATGGTCCATGGTTGATCCGTAATGTTCCTATTATTCTTAAACCTTGGACTTTGAATACCAATTTGTTGAAAGAGGATTTAACTCACATTCCGGTGTGGGTTAAATTTCATGATGTTCCTTTAGCGATGTTTTCTGATGATGGGCTTAGTTTGCTTGCTACTTTGATTGGGACTCCCAAGAGATTGGATGCCTTTACTAGTCAGATGTGCAAAGAATCTTGGGGTAGGAGTAGTTTTGCTAGATGTATGATTGAAGTGAAGTCGGATGAGGTACTCAGGGACAGCCTTACTGTTGAGATTCCTTTACTTGATGGTTCGGGTTCGACTATTGAGAAGATCCGTGTGGAATATGAGTGGAAACCGCCTCGCTGTGTTAAATGCAAGGTGTTTGGACATGATTTGGTAGATTGTCCTAAGGGTGTGATACCGACTGCTCAACCTTCTAAGAATGTTAATGATGGTTTTCAGACTATTAACAATAAGAAGAAGGGTAAGCAAGCTGCCTCGAATACGGGTCGCGGTGGTTTTACTAAACCTGTTATGGGTAAGCATTTTGAATATCAGCCAAAGAAGACTCCTACTGTGCCCAAGAATGTTAATGATGGTAAGAAGAAGACTTCTGATGTGGCTAGTACGAGTGGAACTACGATCTCTACATCTAACCAATTTGATGCGCTTAATATGGATGATACGGATACGTTTGGTATTCCTACTTATGACACAAACATGGATGTGGATGCTGGATGTACAATGGAAGTTAATGTGGATGAGTCGGTTAAGACTGGTGCTACATCACAAGAACCGCTTGTGAGTGATTCAATGGGAACTAAGGAAGTTGGTTCTACTCCTTTAGTTGAGAAAATTAGTAAGTTTGAAAAGCTTCTTATCGATGGGAAAGGTACTCTTGTGGATGATGATGGTCATCCTGTTCCGTCTGCCTCTGTCACTAAGAGGGCGAACCCATTTTCCAAGGTGGGTAATGTTGTGGTTTCTGATAGTGACGAGGAGGAGGTTCTTAACACGTTCGACGAATCTGCTAATCTTTTTTGTGGTGGTCATGAGCGTGAAGATGAGTTTGATGACTATGATGATTACTCGAAGCAAATTTATGATCTTCCAGGGGAATTGGATGCTCTTAATGCCATTTATGGCTTTAATCTCCAAGGTCGTAGGAAGTAGTTTATATTTTTGTTTGAGTCTTTCTATATGATGTGGTAGTGGTTTTGTTTTCTTGTCTAGAAAATAGGAAGTATCTTGTTATGTAAGCTTTTCGCCTATGTAACGGGCTGAGATATGGGATTCACTCATATCCGTTGTACTTAAATGTTTTTTGGAGTAATATATTTACCGGGTCTTTTGACCTTTTACCCAAAAAAAAAAACGTGACTTGAACTTTTGAACTTGACTTAAACTCTTGGACTTAATTATGAACTTATGACTTGTTTTGAACTTAATGTACCATACGTTCTTGACTTAAAGTCTCCCCATGTTGTGGAGCAACACTAAGTTTCCCATGTTTGGTGTGGCATAAAGTCTCCATTGTTCGGAGTAGTCAAATTTAAGTCTCCCTTGTTCGGAGCAGTGCTGAGTCTCCCCTATTCGGAGCAGTCTTGATTGATAGTATATAATAGTTGTTATGATGTAGTGTTTGTGCAAACGGTACATTCGCATTGTTAGTCCCCGATTGGTTTGCAGTTCGCACTCCAATTTATACGTATCGTTCTTACGGCCTCCTTGTGTGGGGCATTAGGTAGTATGGATAGTGCTATTAGAGGTCGGCCAACCCCTCGTTCCCCTGTCTACGGAAGGCATATTATTTATTTTTGCGGCTTTGCCGCATACTTTATTATATATGAGGCATTATTATTTGATATGACCATGTATGTTTGACATAAAATGAAATATCTTTTACGCAATGGTTTGTGAAAACATAGGTTGCAAGTCTTGTATGGGCGTGATTTGCAACTGAATGGTTTGAAATAGCCTTTGCCTTTTGGACCTTTTTCAAAGACTTTGGACTTACTTTTATTATGGAAATATATGTGAACTTATATGTTACAAGTCTTGTATGGGCGGGATTTGTAATAGGATAAGTTGATAGGATATTTGCCATCTGAACTTTCTCAAAAAGGTTTTCATATTATATAAAATGTGTGCACTTACCAACTATTTTCATAGTTGACCGGTTTTCTCTCATGCATTTCAGGTGATATTTAGTAAGTGTTTTCATAAAGGCCTTTAGAAGTCTTCACATATCATCACTATTGTCGTCATGTTACAAGATTTTAACTTTTGGAAAACTAACTCTTATGTTCTTACTGCCGATGTCGGCTAAAACACTATTGTAATGTTTTACTTTTCCTTAAATTTTAATTATGGTATTGTACTATATTTCTTTTGCGATGTATATTGATTTCGTCGCACCTCGCATTTCCGCCTTTGACGGGGTGTGACATGCTGCCACATTAAACCCATGTTTGAACATTAGCGGGGTGGAACTACTTATCGATAAAATTTCTATTGATTTAGATTTGCATAATGATAACATACATTTTCTTTGCAAGAGATGCAAAAAATTATTTTAACAAATGTTTTAAAGAATTATTTGAAGTTTATTTTAATAAACATGGTTCAACGAGTTCAGTTTCGTCATCGTTTTCTATTAAAAGTAGCATGTCACTGATGGATAGCTTATATCATAGTTTAAGACAACAAAACAGTAAACGGGCTAGGGGTGACCAACCATCGACTAGTGAATTTGGGAGATGTATTGGAACCGATTTTTTATTCACTATGGGACCCTAAGAATTCGTAAAATTTGATATTTTGGCTTGGTGGAAATGAAGGGAATCTCAATTTCACGTTCTAACAGCCATGGCCTGAGATTTACTAACCGTACAAGCTTCTACGATAGTTTCAAAATCTGATTTTTCTATTAATGGCAAGGTATTGTCGATAAGAAAAATAAGACTCACACCAGCATCCTTGGAGATGCGTATTTGCTTGAAGGTCGCTTAGACGCGATCGAATGTATACAACACATTTCAAGTCTTGAAGGCGAACTAGACATCGAACAAGAATTACACAATGTCGAGGTGGAAGCAGGTTCTGCAATCTCACTTTCTAAACAAGAAATCGCTCTAGATGAAGCTGCTAGTGAGGCTAGGTCCGAAGCCTCCGAAGAAGAACTCACTCTCGAAGAAGCTCTCAATTAAGTTTTATTTTTTTGGGTAAAGGGAATTCCACCCGGCAAAATATATTACTCCAAAAAAATGTTTAAGTAAAATGGAATGTGGCTGAAGTATCACATTAACCATAAGCAATCGCTTGACGCAACCACTAAATCATTTATGACAGGTCATACTAACAATTAGCTACAACTAATAAGACCACCAAACCAAAATCAGCATAAAATAAGATACATCAGAAATTTTATGAAAAAAATATACAACAACCTAGTTAAGACAAAAGTCTTAAATTTCAGTAGCCTTAAATTGTGTAAGAGATGGGCCAAAATTATCTTCATTATAATTGTTGCTGTCACCTGTATCCACTTTCCATTGCTCATAAAAACTCTGCTCCTTACCTCCACTTCCAGAATACAACGTCCCAATGTGATCATCAAAAACTTCATTGTCATCGTTGTCAGAAACTACCACATTGCCCACCTTAGAGTATGAGTTACCTACTTTTTTTGAAGAATCAACCTTATTAAGAGGTTTGCCATCATCATCCACAAGAGTAACTTTTCCTTTAATAATTAGCTTTGTAATCTTCCCAATTTTCTCAACAATAGGAGTAGTACTTCCATTTCCACCCTTAGAAGAACTAGTAACTTCTTCAGCCACTTTTGTGTCTTTCGTACTACCAACCTCTAAATCAGTCCCATCCTTAGGAGAAACACTTGTTGCATAAGGAATACCATTATCATAAATATCGGCCATATCAAAAGCATCAAATGGGTTCGATTTAGCAATTATCTTTCCACTCGTACTCACCTCATTAGTGACTTTCTCCTTTGTGGCAACCGGCTTCTTCGAGACAGGTCTCTAAAATATTGGTTTAAGCTTAGTAAGCTGAATACCCCCAATAGGCCGAGAAGGAGCAGCCACATTCTTCCCCTTACTCTTACGATTCATTACCTCAATGAAACCATAATCCATATTTTCCAAAGTAGCAGAAGCTTCAGAAGCCTTTTCAGGCACATTAGTATTACTACGAACAACCTCCTTAACACATTTTGGACACTTAATACACTCATGCCCAAAAACTTTACAAACATCACAATGAGGAGGCGTCCATTCATATTCAACTTTAATGATCTCCGTAGTATAACCACTTTCATCCTAGTTAGGAATAGCCATACTAACTTCTCTTTTCAAAACAGAATCCGTATTTAGTTCAACAAGAGCATGGGCAAAACTAATACGTCACCATGAATCAACACACATGGAACTTGTAAAAGCATCCAACATAATAAGATTCCTTACTTGCGTAGCAATCAAGCTCAAACCATCCTCTGAATAAGCAAGTAACGGAACATTATGCATTTTAATCCAAACCGGTACTGATGATATCAAATAAGTATATATTATTATCATCATTTATCCTATTTATTTGACTTGTTTTATATTATTATCTATAAGAATCGATACTTAATTGTTTACTTTAGTAATTCTCAAGTAAAAACAAGAAATTGGTGAAAGTTAGTGATTTTGTATGAAATATGAAGCTAAATGATCAAGATTAGAAAAGTTTACTGAAAGATGATTTAAAGACCATTGCCTGACTTTGAAGAATACGCCAGATCTAATTTATCTGATGCGCCGCATATGAAACTTTGGTCAACAAAGAAGAACCAACTTGTTTTAGCTCAGATACACTGCATCACAGTTCTGACATATGGCGCATCACTTTCTAGACTTCACCAAATACAATCCAAGATACTGAAGGACATGCGCCGCATTGCATTAAAGATACACCGCATCTGAAGACGGTGTACAAATATTTCAGAATATATTAATCTTGGACCCCACGCGAAGTTAAGTCAATGCGCCGCATCGATCCCTCAGACAGAAACTATAAATACCCCAAGATACAGCTAGATTTTGTGTGCCATAAACCCTAGAATGAAAAGAAGAAACCCTAAGGAGAAGAATACAGATGAAAAGGCAACACAAGACACACCAAGTTGAAGATTTCATAGCAGCAAGAAGGTCCTAAATGTGTTTTAATTCAATTAAGTAGTTTTGTTTTATTGTAATAGTATACTTTAATCCATCAAGATTGATGGTCTTGTGACCGCCATATTACTCCCCTTAATATTGTTTTCCCATCGATTAAAGTTTATTTGATGTTTTTTTTGTTCTTGTTATATGTTCTTTGATAACCTCTGTGTCTAGCAGTAGCAAGCTTGGGCCGCCATACCCCTCCTACGATTACTTCACTAGCATTATAAGTTAGTGTAAGCCTGTAAAAAGGATAAATAATTCTTAGACATAAGTGATCATTAAGGGTTTACTCGCCTATAGTCAAGAAGCAACGAGAGAGAATAGTTTACGATACTCATCATATAAAACTAGTAATAAAACAAGTGACAAGCTACTTAATCATTAGTCAGGCCTTCTATCTGTTTATGTTATCTATCTGTGTACGTGTTCGCTATTCGTTATATTCTGCTTAGTAGTTTTAGTTAATTTAATCAAACCAATTCGTGCCAGTCTCTCAAACTAAAACCCCATGCGTTAAATTAGATTGTAAAACTAACTTATATATTAAAATACTGATAAACATACTAGGTATTAACATTCCACTCTTAGTGATCGACACTCTACTTACCAACTAGGCTATATTGATCGGATACACTGCTCGTTAGTGTGTGTTATAGGATAAGTCGGCTATTATAAATTTAAAACTTGAATAAGGATATTCTACAATGACATAGCACATAACATCAGGTACCTTGTTAACCTCGGTCCTATTAAAGGATAAAGTAGGAGTCCATTTGTTAAGAATAATCGACGAGTTACGAATTAACCAGGGACCTCACTCCAAAACACGATCCACACCCTCCTTGGTAACAAACTTAAAAAGATACACACTATCACCATTTTTCATTAGCTTTTGAAGCCAAATTTACCCCATGTATTAGTGGCATAAGTTTGAGCTAAAGGGAAAGCAATAGTCTTACCAAGAAAGTAACCAGTAAGCGTGTTATCATATCGACTTAAAACCTTTTTCATAGCAGTTTTATGCATATTAAGTTTATGTTTTCAAATGTCTTGAATATTAGCTTTGTGTTTCAAATTTATGTTTGATATATAATGTGTTTATTAAATAGAAGTTTAAGTTTATCAGGTTTTTTGTTTTCGGTTTCAGGTTTTTTGTGCACGGCACGATTCACAGCTTAATTTTTTTATTTTTTATTTTATTTTATTTTATTATTATTATTTTTTTTTTTACAAAAACCAGTTTGTAACCGGTTTTTTTCAACCCAAACCTGTTACAAACTATACCAAACCGGTTACCATAGGTTCGAGTTTTTCTCCCACATAAACCAAACCGAACCGAACCGACCGAACCGGTTTTGGTCAAAACCAGTTTCCACCCTTTGACTAAAAACCGGTCCGGTTTTCATACCTGAATCAGTTTTTGGTCAAACCGGTTTTTGTACACCTCTAGGTTGGGGTATAGTCTTTTTCTCTTTTGTAGTCAGATATGTGCGTATATCATATATGTGTTGTACTTCCATTGTATTGGTCAATATTTTCTGTATCAATTATTTTCTTATTTCACAATTTGAGTTTTTTGAAATTGTTTTAAATTTTTTGGTATATTGTAGTATATATAGTAATAAGTTGTATATGAATATTTAAAGACGTTATTGACTTTTGTAAGTTGAAAATTACATATGATGTCAATAATTTCAAAATAATAGAATATCGAAGCTCTGATTTACATTTTCTTAGTTAGATCATAATAACATATAATGCAATTTGTTTTAGTAAAAGATTCACGTTTTAACATTTAATAGAAATAGTACGCGATACGATACATTTTTTTTTGCTTAAGTTACGTATGTTTTGTTTTACTCGACAAGACATAATATAACCCGACCCGTTGACCAGTTGACTTTTTGACCCATTTAGTTTAACGTCTCGACTAAGTAAAGGAACCACCTTAAGTTTTGAGTTGAGTCCGCCAGCGAAAATAACCACCTTTCAAATAGAATCCAGTGACGCTATATTAGCGACAGTTTCTCTCTCACTATTGTTAATAGTCACATCTATTGAATAGTTGCAACACCTTGATGACGAGTTTTCTGTAACAAACCTGTGCCATTCATCGTATTCGAACTCAAGTTAATTAATTTATACAAGCGTGCACTCCGCACCTCTTAATTTGTATCGTAACTTAACTTGAAGTCTATTTGGTCTCGGGTAATCTTAATTACATAAAATACTTGATGAAACGAAAATCAAACATTTTTTTTTTTTTTTTTTGATAAAACTGTCTTTTTGTAATGAGTAAGAAATAGAAAGAAATCAAGATTACATATGTTTTTCTTAAATTTTTTGTTTACTGTTTAGGCAGTTTTTTTGTGACGAAGGAAGTAAAGTTTACGAGTATTTGTTCAACTTTTAATCTCGTTCATATATTTTGTATGAACGTTGACTTAATGAAGGGAGCTAGAGTCTATAAATAATTGAAAGAATACATGCTGAAATGATTCTGAAAAGCCTTCAATAATTTCCTTCGCTCACACATACAAAATTTTTGCTTGGTTGCTCGATCTGAGCATTTATATTATTTTAGCATACAAGGGAGGGAGCTGAGTCCAATAAGCCATGTTCCTTAACGCTAAGTTTTACAATAAGATCAATAACCATTTTGATATCGATATCGAAATGAAAAGGGATTCTCCATTCTCTAGGCAAATCGACTATACACCAATACCAGATCCACAGAAATCACCGAATCTAGACATGGTTGACGGTAATTTTTGCTATCCGGCTATTCTACTCTTTTGTTCCTTCACTGCATTTTTTTACTACTACTATACATTCTTTTTTTTTTTTTTGGAAGGCGCTTCATTTCTATAAGAAATCCCACATGAAGATGAGTATTATTATTGAATCCTACTAAAAAATTACACAGTTTGTCTTTGACCGAAAATATATACGCCGCTTGTCCTAGACTGGCAAACGTTATCTGCCATTTGTCGGTCTCTAACGATTATCACTAACACTCGTTAAATCCCTCGTGTGCCTAGCACATGAAGGTAAGATAGTGATTTTATTCTTAACTTATCTTCTTCACTTGTTTAGTCTTTAAAATTTTGGTTTTCTTAAAACTGAAATTCTGAAAAACAATATTATAAACTTATAATTTCTTTAAACTCCACAACTATATTATAAACTTCTAACCTTATAAGTGTCCATCAAAACAAAATCCCATACCAGCATCACACACCAGCCTCGTCATTCTCGCCACCATCAACAGCCACCCTCTCCACAACCATTGACCGACTATTAGTGAGGGATATTAGAGACAAACGGCGCATTTTTTTCAGTCAAAGGAAGAACCACTTCGGTCAATTCAAACCACAAAGACGAATGGTGTAATATACTGTAAAATATACAGCAATATCAGTTTTCCAGCAACAACAGTGCACTTATAACTTTGCTTTGAAACTACTAAATAGGTGGTAGAAAAAAGGATTACTTTGAATATGGTGCCCCTCTATATGAAGCATCCATTCAGGGTGACTGGAAAGCTGCTAAAGACATTCTTGAAAAGAAACCAGAGTTGATAAGGTATGCTATCACTGAAAATGGTGAAACAGCACTTCATGTGGCGGTGTCCGCAAACAGAAGCAAACAAGTGATAGAATTTGTGAAAAATCTGGTAAATGAGATGAGAATGGTCGACGTGGAAATTGTCAACAAAAATCACAATACCGCCCTTTATTTGGCAGCTGCTGCTGGAAACCTTGAAATGGTTAAGATTTTAGCTGAAAAGAATGAAGCCTTGCTGAAAATCCCTGGTCATCATGGGACAATGATGCCATTGTATGCGGCTGCCACGTTTGGAAGTAATGAAGTGGTTGAATATCTTTATTATTTTAACACATGGCAGGATTCAGATGGTGAATATTATTGGGAAAATGCACTTGGCTGTTCTATCTCGCGGGGATTAGATGGTGAAGGTTGGACAGATGAAAATCGCTGTTGGCTTCTTGAGAAATGTGTTGAGAGTGACATGTTCGGTAAACGTTTTAACTAATTAGCTAGTTGATTACTAAAATATTTGTACATATATTTTTCTCTACTACTCGTTTTCCGAGTTAAGTAGTCCTAGTTATAAACGTCATCATTTAATTGAATTTTCGGGTATAGCTTGGGACGGTAGGGGGCAAAGAATATCGAGATGGATCTTATTCCTCATCCCCATCTCGATTTCCATGCCCCATCCTGTGGGGCTTACCTAGCTTGGTGGCAACTGATATCGGGTATTCTATAGAAAGTAAACCTACTTAACAAACTTCTAGTAAAAAAACTAATTTATATCTACTATTTATTCATGTAAAAGACTTATCTTGATGGTTTTTTACTTTTATTTGGATTGTTCGTTTTCGTTGTAACATTTCCCCTTACCAACTAACTGTCTGATATCTTTTAGATATTGCACTACATATAGCGAAAACGTATCCAGACCTTGGTAGGAGGAGCAGAGTACTCGGAGTTCTGGCACGAAAGCCTAAAGCATTTTTGGAAACAGAATCTAGTTTCATTAATAGAACTATCTATTCAGGTAAAAATCTCATGTGATGCTTCTTTGTTCACCCTTTCTTGCTAAGAGTGTTAGGTGCACTAAGTTATAGGTGCTGTCACGTTAGCTTTAACTATATATCTATAACACATTCTCTTAAAGAATACACTCCCCAACTATAACATATTATAAGCGCCAGTGGATCCTTGTGTTTATTTTTCTTTTCCAATTTCTTCAAAACAAACACATTTCATTTTTTACATTTAAACCAAGTTCTATACATCTTAGGGACTAAATATGTAAGAAAAATAACTAAAATACTAACATTGTAAACAAAACAAGGACTACCGGTGTAAGAAAAACACTCTCAAGGACAACAATGTAAACTTATACCGTATAAGAACAAGGTTTTAGGAGAAAAAAATTAAAAGAATACCCACCTTCTTCTTCTTTTCTTTGGCACCAAAAACCTACAACCAAAAAAAAAAATAAAATAAAATAAAATAAAATAAAATAAAATTAAAGATTAAAATAAAATGAGGGAAAAAAAAACAAAAAATGACTCATTATCTGGATGGTGAGAGGTGCGTCTATAGCGCCACCTCTTGTGCACTATGGTGGCACCATAGGTGCAAATTTGGCCCTACAGTGAGCGGATAATCGCCTGAAAATTTGGCCCTACAATGAGCTGATAATCTTCTGCAGCGTGTGAGTTATTAAATGAGTTGATAATAGGTTTTTAGCATTGGAGTTAATAGGTCAAGAATGGGTTATGAATAATATTCAACGATGAGATGAGATCAATATAGATCCCATATTTGCCATAGAACCAATGAACCAATCATAGCCACCTATTTTTATTTTTCATTTTTTTAAAAACAAAATATCTTGCAAACGGTAAATCTTCAAGCTACAAAAAATACCATCGCGATGAGAATTAAATCATCTTTCTATAGATATGCATTGTTATATACTTTCGGCGAACTTTTTTTTTTTTTTTTTTTTTTTTTTTTTTTTTTTTTTTTTTTCAAAATTTCTGCCCAGAAAAATCATATATGATTTGTAAAAATCATATATGATTCGTTAAAATCAAATCATATATGATTCTTACGAATCATATATGATTCTTACAAATCATATATGATTTTTCTGGGCAGAAATTTTGAAAAAAAAAAGTTCGTTGAAAGTATATAACAATGCATGTCTATAGAAAGATAATTTAATTCTCGTCGCGATGGTATTTTTTTGTAGCTTGACGATTTACGGTTTGCGAGATATTTAAGTTTAAAAAAAAAGGGTGGAAGTTTATTTATTTATTTATTTTTTTTATTTTGATAAAAAAATGAGTGACTAAGATTGCTTGATAGGTTATATGGTAAAACTTGGATAGAACTTTTGGCATTCAACGATATTCAACAATCCTATAAGATCTTTGCCGTCAGCTTGCCAATTTAAAGATATCCCTTTCATTTATATGTTTTTTTCAGTTTGAGACCTCTTAATTCTGTTTGTTTCTTTCAGTTTCCGCATCAATCGGTTTAAAGGTGGGAACTTCTGAAAAAGAAAATAAAGCAATGGTGTTACTGAGAATCCTTTGGGAATATATTGTGAAACTACCTAAGAAGGATATCGATGATATACTCAGAGGGCCACCAGATGTAACTCGGTCATGTCCCGGAAGGCTCGTTCAAACTATACAACTCAATAAACTTATTTCCAAACATCTTGGCAAACTTCAAGAAGATTCTCTAAAGATAATAAATGATCCAGAACAAGTTTCTAAACTAAAAAACCTCATTTCTGAACATGTTGTGAATATGCATGTTGAAACACAGACCTTAATAAAGCAAGGCTGCAAGATAGCATCTGGCGAGGGAGATCAAGCTCAGGAAATACAAAATCACATTTCTGAACATATTATGAAATTACATGATGATACTCAGAACTTAATAAATGAAGAAGCTGGAAAGGAAGATCTAGCTCAGAAAGTACCGAAACTCATATCTCGCTATATTGATGATATGCGTGCTGAAACCTATTCAAGAAAGAAATATTCTTCTAGGGTACTGTTCGTTGCTGCAGAAATGGGTAATACTAACTTTTTAGTTGAGCTGATCCGTCGATATCCTGATCTCATATGGAAGGTAAATGATGACAATGAAACAATATTTCACATTGCTATCAAACATCGTCATGCGGGTATCTATAACCTATTGTACGAGATAGGTGCAATGAAGGATATGATAACTCCTATGAGAGACAGACAAGACAACAACATGTTGCATTTAGTTGGGAAGCTGAATGTAAATAGAAGGCAACTAGAGAATGTGTCAGGAGTCGCTTTAGATATGCAACGAGAACTATTATGGTTTCAGGTACATATAAAGAGAAGGGCTTTACATGGTTTGAGTCCGTGTGGTGGTGGACTCAAACCACGTTGATTAGTCGGTCTATATGTCAGAAAACATGGTTACCAAAAAAAATATATTAATAATAAATAAAATGGTTTATGACTATTCTAATTTGTTTGTGTGCAGGAAGTAGAGTCAATAATCCCTCCATCTTATAGGGATCGGAAGAACTGTGATGGTTTAACACCACATCAGTTATTCACAAAGGAGCACAAGATTATGGTCACACAAGGCGAAAAATGGATTAAAGAAATAGCTAAACAATGTATGGTGGTAGCGGCAGTTGTTGCCACCATGGTATTTGAAGCAGCTTTTACTGTTCCGGGAGGATATGATCAAAACAGTGGTATTCCTATCTTTCATCCGAAAACATTCTTTAAGATTTTCGTTGTGGCGGATGCCATTTCGCTCTTCTCATCTTCAGCTTCAATCCTCTACATGTTTTTATCTGTCTTCACGTCTCGTTATGCCGAAGTTGATTTTTTGGAGTCATTACCCAGAAAGTTGATAGTTGGTATGTCATATCTTTTCCTATCTATAACATCCATGATGGTCGCTTTTAGTATCAGCTTTTTTGTTCTTTACCGGAAGGATTTTCTATGGATTCCTGTCCTTATCAGCGGATTTGCTCTGATTCCATTAACCATATATGTTAAGGCGCAATACATTTTGTTTGTTGATATAATTCGCTCGACATATCGTTCTAAGTATATCTTTAGGTCCAGGCAAAATGTACTTTACTATAGAAACCCCAGTGTCTGACAATTGTTGTTTAACTATTGTAATGGTATTTTTTTGAGAATTGGTTTGTAAAAGGGTTGTAAGTTTCATATGGGTGACTATGGATTATTCTAAAGACAATATGTAATTTTAGCATTGTAGTTTTTTTTACTTATTTATGTTCCTAAGCTAATGATCTATAAACTTTAAGGAATATTACAAGGGGTATATATTGGTCCTTACATAAAATATTGTGGGGGGGGGGGGGGGGGGGGGGGTGCATAACCTGTCTTACCTATTTTAATTTTAGCATTGTGGTTTTTTTACTTATTTTAGTATATATGTTTTGGATCAATTTAGTGCCTAAAAGTCTGATAGATTTAAACATAAAATATTTTAAGTGTTAAAGCTTTGCTGATAATAACAAAACAACTTATCAGAACAAAGTCAATTGAAGACAAAATATGGGGGGTGCATAACCTGTCTTACCTGATTACAAAATGTGCGAGTATGCAAAGGTTCATCACATGAAACAGGTGATCACTCTCACTTGTATCCAAGCGCACCTAGCCTTGGAATGGTCTGTTTCCGGACAGATATTTTGGGAAGAATATGATGGTTGCAGTTCGTGAATGAGTAAAAAATTACATTCTTAAATAATGGATACAAAATCCCAACAATTCACACAGTAAAAAATTACAGAAGTTCCACTAAATACTTATCTCATAACATAAAATGCATCCAGAAACTGAATATACAATAATGAGTAACTACTCCAACGTCCCCGGATGATTTAGCTCTGCATGACCTTTGCCTGTGATTCTCTTTGCCTACTCACCTACACAAAAAGTAGTTGAACCAAATGCATGTTAAGTAACAAATACAGTACATGGTACAGTAATAATGCCTGCCTAACTAAATTCTTTATCAAATCAGAATTCGTTAATTGAAAAGTGGTATTAAGCCATAAAAAAATCTCAAAAAATGAGTGCAGATGGCCATATAAACACGACACGCAAATTCAGATGTTCCCTGAAAATTAAGGTGTTGGATGAAGGAATCAGCCTTCCTTTGACACACGATAAACATACTCATAGCAAATACCATAAATCGACTCTCATGTATTACTTGCTAATATGGTATATTGCTTGCTTGCAATATGGAAAACTGATACTTACATACATATGAAACGGGCAAATAATAAAAAAAGGTAATATACTTGCCACAATTTCATCGAATGGGTAGTGAACTATTTTTTATTTTTTTATTTTGAGGGTAATTTACTTTCAAAATCATCATCTTTAGGGAATTTTGTAAAAATTTTGGACAATTTTGCCCCTCATAGCTAATACAAATTTTTTTTTTCCGAAGGGCAAAATTGTCCAAAAATTTTGCAAAATACCCAAAAGATGATGAATTTGAAAGAAAATTACCCTCAAAATGAAAAAAAAATAGTTCACTACCCATTCGATGAATTTGTGGCAAGTATATTACCTTTTAATATCATTTGCCCCATATGAAACCTACTGCTATTTATACTTAAACTAACCATAGAACATGCACCACTAATAAACTACTCCTAAAACAACTAGTAGTGGGTAACTGACCCACGTACTTAATTCCATAATATCAGGTCAAACGGTAAAACTCACAAACTGGTAAAACCCACTGACCCATGACTCATGGACTTAGACATGACTTGACCCATCAAGATTATACCCAACATTCACCCCCGTAATCTTGATGCCTATCACGGTCTCAACTCCTACGATCATACTCACGAACACGGTCTCGCGGTTCCTTGCTTGGTCTCAAATTTGTTTCTTTCTTCTTACTTCTTGCTTGTTATCTTGCATGTACTTTTCAGAGTTTCAAAAAACTTTGTTCTTGCTCTTACTTTCGAGTTCCAAAAACGGTATTGACTTCTTGCTAAAATACCGGTCTTGATCTCGTTCTTGCTTCTTGTTTCTTGCTTATCGATTCATGTTTTCTTACGATTGTTTCTTGCTTGCTACTTGCTACAAACCCGAAACTTTCTACTTGTTATGGTTGTCTTGCCTGCTACTTGCTACAGACCATGCAACAACCTTCTTGCTTGCTAACTTGCGATAACTTCTTGTTGCTTTCTTGTTTGTGATTCTTGCTACTTGCGTTTTGTTTCTTGCTTGCTATCTTGCTATGATTTCTTGCTTGTTTCCTGCTTTAAAACCATCCTTGCTGTTGCGTTCTTGTGGTTACATGCTGTGACCAAAAAACCTTGCTGCCTGCATTCGTCTTTCGCTGTCTGATTACATAGAATGCAATCAGTCCTTTCTTTCTTGCCACACATCAGGTATGAGCCCTCCTAGCTCTGATACCAATTGAAGGAATCAGCCTTCCTTTGACACATGATAAACATACTCATAGCAAATACCATAAATCGACTCTCATGTATTACTTGCTAATATTTGCTTGCTTGCAATATGGAAAACTGATACTTACATACATATGAAACCTACTGCTATTTATACTTAAACTAACCATAGAACATGCACCACTAATAAACTACTCCTAAAACAACTAGTAGTGGGTAACTGACCCACGTACTTAATTCCATAATATCAGGTCAAACACAAGACCTGGTAAAACTCACAAACTGGTAAAACCCACTGACCCATGACTCATGGACTTAGCCATGACTTGACCCATCAAGATTATACCCAACATTCACCCCCGTAATCTTGATGCCTATCACGGTCTCAACTCCTACGATCATACTCACGAACACGGTCTCGCGGTTCCTTGCTTGGTCTCAAATTTGTTTCTTTCTTCTTACTTCTTGCTTGTTATCTTGCATGTACTTTTCAGAGTTTCAAAAAACTTTGTTCTTGCTCTTACTTTCGAGTTCCAAAAACGGTATTGACTTCTTGCTAAAATACCGGTCTTGATCTCGTTCTTGCTTCTTGTTTCTTGCTTATCGATTCATGTTTTCTTACGATTGTTTCTTGCTTGCTACTTGCTACAAACCCGAAACTTTCTACTTGTTATGGTTGTCTTGCCTGCTACTTGCTACAGACCATGCAACAACCTTCTTGCTTGCTAACTTGCGATAACTTCTTGTTGCTTTCTTGTTTGTGATTCTTGCTACTTGCGTTTTGTTTCTTGCTTGCTATCTTGCTATGATTTCTTGCTTGTTTCCTGCTTTAAAACCATCCTTGCTGTTGCGTTCTTGTGGTTACATGCTGTGACCAAAAAACCTTGCTGCCTGCATTCGTCTTTCGCTGTCTGATTACATAGAATGCAATCAGTCCTTTCTTTCTTGCCACACATCAGGTATGAGCCCTCCTAGCTCTGATACCAATTGAAGGAATCAGCCTTCCTTTGACACATGATAAACATACTCATAGCAAATACCATAAATCGACTCTCATGTATTACTTGCTAATATTTGCTTGCTTGCAATATGGAAAACTGATACTTACATACATATGAAACCTACTGCTATTTATACTTAAACTAACCATAGAACATGCACCACTAATAAACTACTCCTAAAACAACTAGTAGTGGGTAACTGACCCACGTACTTAATTCCATAATATCAGGTCAAACACAAGACCTGGTAAAACTCACAAACTGGTAAAACCCACTGACCCATGACTCATGGACTTAGCCATGACTTGACCCATCAAGATTATACCCAACATTGGACACTGCTCCACCATCCGTGAACGAAAAAATTTCACAAAACTTATTTTGGCCAACAAAAATGACATTTGACATAAAAAAGCTTACATTAGAGCAAACAAAAAGTCATGGATTCTTAACAATATATTGAATGGTACCGTGACACTATCCATACAACCATGACCTGCCTGTGGTATGTTTTTAATAGGCCGGTGATTAATAGCTTTTCATATTCGAAGTAGATTATCATGTTATGAGAAATGAATCAATATCAACATTTTCAAACAACCATAGTTATAACATGCTTGCCGAAGCAACCTAATAATTTGATTGATATAAAATACTTACATGAAATTCCAGTGCTTCCTCAATCCGATCCACAATCATTCCATGGTAGGGCGTTCCTTTGGATTGAAACTTATGCACTGAAATGCAACTTTACTATATGTATCAAAAGAACGGCTATCAATTTCATCTCTTATTAGGGGATCAATTAGAAACTCTGGTTTGTAATCATAGTAGCGTCGGACAATAATGATGAGAGGTTTAGGTTTACCACCTTCTAACCTTCTTCGATTATAAGCTAACATTCCACTCAACAACTCAAACATTACCACTCCAAATGAATACACATCTGACTCTTTCCGGAGAAACCCAGTTTCATGGTAAACTGGATCTATGTAAAAGTTTGTACCCGCAGCGTTTGTGTAGACTTGAGTATGTGGCTGATTTATGGGGCCAGATTTTGACAATCCAAAATCACAAACTTTGGCTACCAGATTGTGATCCAATAATATGTTTGCGCTCTTGACGTCTCTGTGTATTACTCTGTTGTCCTCCCCAAGACCCGAGTGCAGGTAGTCGAGTCCTCTTGCTGCTCCCAAGCAAATCTTTAGACGGTGTTCCCATGTCAAGAAACGTCTCTTGTCCTTGTCTTTGAGGTGACAGTCTAGGCTACCATTACTAGCATACTCATAAACTATAATCTTCTCATTGCCTTCATCACAGTAACCAATGAAAGGGATGATGTTTTCATGGTTGAAACTGAAAATCATATTAAGCTCGTTGCGGAACTCATACTCTCCTTGGTAACTTTGGGGACTAAGGCATTTGATGGCAACTGTGCGGTTTTGCCAGCGTTCAGAGGGCTGGCCTTTATAAACTACACCGAATCCGCCATCTCCAATCCGAGTTTCTTGACCTTTAACTCCAATGGCCAAGTTGATGTCCTTTAGTGGAATTATGGAATCTTCTAGTTTTTTATATCGTCCTGTAATGGCAGAAGCAGCTCCGTGGTTCTGTAAAAAGAGACAAAGCTACCTTTATAAAATTGAAGTAATATAAAAGACTGTAGTTGCAGTCCTAGGTTATTTTGTTGCTAAAAGTAATACAATTAAGGTCTCTGTTTAATGATTTTTGGAAATGTATTGTAATCTACCCGAGAAGGTTAGAAAATCAAATATTAAAGCATCGGCAATGTAATGAACTCTTTAAAGTTCAAGTCATTGAGCTTAATCTGCATATGGTAAATGCCCACTCTTAAAAGTTTGACAGTCACAATAATCCCCAGTTTGTTAAGGGCATCAATATTAATGGAAATTATTAGATTTATATCTTCTAAAAAAGTACTCCAATAACATAGCTGACTCGAGTAGACTTTACTTTAGCAGATTGTTCTCGTTGTGGCAAATGAACTAGCTAGATAACCTTTAATTAGTTAAATGAAAAGACTTACTTGAATATACAATGCTTCCTCCAGCCTCTGATGATCTTATTCCAGGAAGGGCGATCCTTTATGTTGAAACTAATGAATTTATATGCAATTTCTTTAAATGTATATAAAGAACGAGCATCAATTTCATCTCTTATCCGTGGATCAAGTAACTTGTCTAGTTGGTCAGCATAGTAACGACGTACCAAAGCGACCAGATTTAGTGGGTCTTCATCTCCAATGCGCCTTATTTCATAAGCCAACATCCCAGTTAATATTTCAAAGAGTACCACCCCATACGAGTACACATCTGATTCTTTGTTGCGAATGTGGCTTTGAAGGTAAACGGGATCCATGGAATATTCGTTCCCCACAAGACCTACAAGGTGAGCATCTCTTTCATATCCGGGGAAAAAAAATGACTCACGGAAGCCACAGATTTTAGCTTCTAGATTGTCGTATAATAATATCTTTCGGCTACCAAAGTCTCCATGTATTACTCTCTGGTATTCCCCAAATCCTGAATGAAGGTACCTGAGTCCTTTTGCTGCCCCAATGCATATTTTTAGGCGTTGAGCCCATGCTATATTTTTATCGGGGTCTTAGAGTTGATTGTCAAGGCTTCCATTGACGGCATACTCTGAAACTATTGCACAGAGATCAACATTGTAACCGATGAGAGGAGTGATGTTTTCATGGTTCAGGATGAAAAATATCCTAAGCTCGGCACGGAATCTAGACCCATGTGATTGATGTTCATGATCATGATGATATATTTTTATGGCAGCTGTGCGTTTTTGCAAGCGATCAGAGAGATGTCCTTTGTAGATCACCATATTATCACCTCCTAGTCTGATCTGAGTTTCTTCACTGAAGTTTTTGGTCGCCTTGTGAATCTCCTTACGCGGAATTCAAAAATTTTCTATAGAGTCCGCAGGGTTCCTTCTTTTGGCAGTTGCAGAAACAGCCTGCTGGTTCTGTGAACATAAACACAAACAACTTTGCTTAGTGCCGCCTACCGATACTCCAACACTTTTAAGAAAACAAAAACTTACATGTTCGTCTCAGTGGTTAACCCAAAATCACAATTGTTGTCCCTATCTCACAAATAATCCCTACTTTTCAAACTATTTCATTGATAGTCCTTATGTGGAAAATAGGGACTATCGATGCAATTAGTTTGAAAATTAATTAAAATCGAACAAGGATGGTGGGTGTGATTTTGGGTAAACCGCAAGAGCAAAACATGCAATTATTTCATTAAAAAAACATATGTTTCTTGCGAATAGTTTGTTATAACAATTAATACAATGCAACATTAATTTATAATAAATTGTAACATATAATTTGATGCTTATTGATCTTGATGGCTAATTTTAACTTTTAATCAACTAATCTAGTGAACCTGCATTACATGGATATAAAATACCCTAATGATCTTCGACTACGATTTGAATATAAAATACCCTAAGTATAAATGAAATCTTTGGATGATAGAACATTCATGGAGTCATCTTCAAGAGTTCTTAGAGACTAAACAAACTCTCTCCACTTCCTGAGAGGGAACTCAACAAAGTGAAGCCTGAAACTGAAAGAATTTGATGGAGTTAGTGAGTGATGATAATAACTCACTGACTCTACTTGATCTTCTCAACAACCAAGATATCCTGAACTTATATACTTAGAAAAAGTATATGAGTCTCTAAAACAAATAGGCGAAAACTTTACTGAAAAGATAAGTGACAACTACTTATCAAAGAAAGTAAATAAATTACAAGAGTTGGTACAAAAAGGGAAAATGGTTGCCATAATTGGACTCAAATATAAGGTTGGACATGTTCAAAGAATATAATCATTTAATGCTGGTACCAGTGTACCTTCCCAGTTAGATGTTTGACACATCGCTGTTAACCCACGGGTATTCACCTCGAGTTTTAAACTTCCATCCTAGATGGATTGCATCCAAGTCCATATTGATCCTTAGGCCTAAAGGCTCTTTCGAGCACTTCATTCACTTCACTAGTTCCACTTTAAGGGAAGCAAAAAATGTGATCATCCCATTGATTAAACCGATAAATTGTTGTCATGGTTTATAGATGTATTTGACATTACTCTAATTTTTCTCCAAAACTTTTTATTTCCAGATTTTAAATATAAAAGATGCTAGATATATATTAAATTTCAAAAATAAAATTTTTAAACCCTAAAACATTAATAAGATTTAAAACAAGCCTGAAACGGGAAATAGTCTGTTTTAAAAGTAAAGAAAAAATTTAAGTTATTTTAAAATCCTAAATCCCAAAACAAATGCATGAGCCCGACCGTCATCTTCTGCAAACTTCCTCAACACTCTTCATTAGCTGCAACAACAACTTCTGTCTAGTGCTTCTCTTCACTTCTCATATATTTTATATTTCAACAAGTTATATATTTGTTAGTTGTTTAACGAAGTGAGAGACGACAATTTTAATTATGTACTAACATGAGGTCTTAGCAGTATTTTCCTAGACCTTTTTAGCTTGACCATTTGGACAGGTTCTCACCCTGTGCCCTTCTTTTCCGCACTTGTAGCAAGGAAACCCTTCCTGGGTTTACCTCTCTTGAATACTGTCTTGGAAGACTTATTCTTCTTCCCTTTTCCACCTCTCCCTTTCCACTTTCCTTTATACCTGCCATGTGTCCCATCAGTGATCACTATCACATCCTACAACTTTTACTCAATGCCTCTTCCAGCAATTTTGAGCATGTTATGCAGTTTCGCTATGGCCTTGCCCTCAGCTTTATTCATGTTGTAGTTGAGTATGAACTCCTTGTACTCTTTCTTAGAGAGTTCAAGATGAAATCAATAGCAAGAGCTCAGGTGCTATGACGTGACCTAGCCTTTCCATTCGATTGATGCACCATATCATTTTAACTACATGCGCACTCACCGGTGATCCTTCGGCTATCTTGCAATTACTTAAGTTGACAATTGCATCAAACCTTTCAGTTCGAGCCTATGGCTGAAAAGTAGTTCACAGTTGGTTAATTAGATCAAACGCTCCAACGTCTATTTAGTTGACTTGGAGCTTAGGTGCCATGGTGTCCAGCATTAAACATCTGACGTATACCAGGTCATTGACATGCCTCTGATAAGCATTCCTGACCACTACCGGGGCGTTAGCAGCGGGTGCTGGGCTGATGGGATTCTCTAACACATACCATTTTCGTTCATGCCGGAGAACAATCTAAAAATTTCTCTCCTAGTCACTAAAGTTAGGCCCAGTAAGTTTTTCCTTCTCAAGTACATAGGGACGTGACAAAGAGTTATTGTTATTGTTTTCCATCTACAGTTTTAATAATGACAATTTTAGTGATTTAATCTTTTATCGTAATGACTACTAGACCCTATCATTTCGACCATTACATTATGATCCATATTATACCATCACAAGGTACCTCGCTAGGGTGTAAAATACCTTGTGAAAGTTTTTAGGTATGTGTTTTACCATACCAATTGCCTCCCCGAGATAACTCCTAGGGTTGAGACTCCCACTACAATCATGCATACTTAGTCTCTACATGCTACCTTGGGTCCACAATGGAGGATAGCTAATAGAATCTACCATAAAAGCCAGTGGTTTTGTAATTCATTGATCTCTACTAGGTCATATATACGAATAATGAATCCAATAACCAGCTCATCCCGCGTGAGCCATGTACCCACAAGTACTATCGTAGGACATCAACTGTTTGCTGGATCTGGGCTAGGAGAGTGTAACAATTATGGATAATAGATTCGTCTAAGATTACACACATGGTAAGACCTTAAACTCATCAGTTTAGAAATCTCTTCATTAAGACGATTTACTCCAAAAAGTCATTTTACCATTTTCAAAACAAATCCATTTGTAATAAAAAGGTGTCTAAAATTGCGTTACCTGTCCCAAGCCTTTTTAGTTAGGTTATACTAATTCATAGACTTTACCATTTTTATTATGTAATCTCGCTGACTCGGTGCGTAAGTACAACCTTTACTCTTGACTTAAGCGGAGATGCCCCATTTTATTATATCTCAAGATAATATTGGTTGACATATTATCTACTTATCATCATCATCCATATTTAGACAATGATAAAACATCCTATTGACATGGCCAAGCCATTATGTAATGTTGATTCTGATAGCCACTTCTGAATCAACTTGGGTCTCTCCTAAAGGTCGGCATGACACAAGGCAAGAATGTGTCTTTCGACTTAGCGTTTTCTCAGTATACCCTGCTATATGCTCCTTCGTTTCGGAGGACGTGCATTTCTCCATGCTCCCGCTGGGTCTCCTCTCACTTTGTGCTCCATAGGTTCCTCTACAGTCTGGTCTTCCTTGTGTCATACCTGGCTTGGTTTACATTTAATTAAAGCCTTAAAATTTTAAAAGTGAGTGACTTTGGTAACAAGAAACCCTAAGTCACCATGTTTATGTTTTAGAAAATTTTATTATGGACTTTTAATAAAAAATTATTTTTCTAATACCTCAATTACGCACTTAACTTAAAACCCTAGTTTCCATTTTCAGGAATCCCATATTCCAATTTAGGTCAACTAAACTCAAATCGATTTATGGAAACCCTTTGCTTGGTCAACAAGATTTTGTATTTGTCAAATATTATATTTGTTAGCATTACTTATAGTGACAGAAATGATGGTCATTTTATTGTTAGGAACCTATAACGTTGTTATAGAATATGTAATAGTCTAGTAATGGGCTAAAGGATCTATGCTAATGGGTTATACATTTTAGTATAATAGTGTATGTATCATAAGCCTAGTCTATGAATAAAACCTAAGCCCAAGCCCATGAAGGGAGTAGAGGAGGTAAAACCCTCCTTGATCAATCGGTCGTAGAGAGTAAAGGAGGAGAGAGGAATTTTAGGGTTTGATTGTGAGTTATAAGGATCCCTTGAATCCCATTGTAATTATAGGATACAAGGGAAGATTCTAAACACCTTAACATGCTCATCAAGTAGCCTTATTTGACAAGAAGTCATACTCCTCCCCTTTTTAGGAGTTTGGCTGACCTCTTTTTTCTTTTTATTACCCTTAATATTTATCCCAGATAAATAATATACTTTGGGTAACTAATATTTAACCTCCCTCAGTGAATTTTTTTTGACATATTTTCATTTCCTCACTACTCATTGAAATAGGCATTGCTTATGTCGACCTTAGACACAAATTCATAGAGGGACTCAATTATATTGGGGAGGTTGTTGACAAAATCGAAGAGAAGCTTAAATATGTGCCATCAGTCACAGAAAGCATGTTTGGATCCGTATCAGAGGGTGACATCCCTAACATCAAAGCAAGTCTAAAGTCTCTTGCTATAGATACTCAGTCTTTGGCATGGTTTATAGGCAAAAGAGTGTCCAACATTGAAGACTCCCAAGCTGCCGGGCCTCTGATCACTCCTTCGTCAAGACTGACCTTTTAGTCATCAAGATCTCATTTCAAGACATGTTAAGCCACCTCGAGTCCGCAGTCCTGGTTGGTACTTCATTAGTTCTCCGTTCATCAGCCCCAACAACTCCTGAGGGGGAGACACTAACTAAGCCTACCAAACCAAATCCTTATCCATCAACAATGGCAAGTCTCTATTTTAAAGATAGTCCATAGCACACCTCTGAACCAGCACCAATAGAAGCCACTACCTAAGTTATCTACCAGTGTCGCTCTTGAGCAACTGATCATGAGAAAGTGTGGGATTATGAGATCCCTGCCCATCTCTTCATTGATTCCAACATCTTCTTCTGCATAACTATCAGAAGACACCGAAGGTAAGAAGATGATGTTTGGGGTTGAAGAGAGTATGATCTCTGATATTGTTGAAACTACATTTCCCAAGGGGATCAATTAGCAACTTTGGTTTGTAGTCATAGTAGCGTCGGACAATATTTATGAGAGGTTTCGGTTTACCATCTCCTAACCTTCGTCAATTATATGCTAACATTCCACTCAACAACTCAAACATTACCACTCCAAATGAATACACGTCTGACTCTTTCCGAAGGATGCCACTTTCATGATAAATTGGATCCATGTAAAAGTTGGTACCAGCAGCATTTGTGTAGACTTGGGCTTGTGGCTGATTTACTAGACCAGATTTTGACAATCCAAAATCACAAACTTTTGCTACCAGATAGTGATCCAATAATATGTTTGCACTCTTGACATCTCTGTGTATTACTTTGTTGTCCTCCCCAAGACCTGAGTGAAGATAATCAAGTCCTCTGGCTGCCCCTAAGCAAATCTTAAGGTGATGTTTCCATGTTAAGCAACATCTCCTATTCTTATCATTAATATGACAATCTAGGCTACCATTACTGGCATACTCATAAACTATAATCTTCTCATTGCCTTCATCACAGTAACCAATGAATGGGATGATGTTTTCATGGTTGAAACTAAAAATAATATTAAGCTCATTACGGAACTCATACTCTCCTTGGTAACTTTTGGGACGTAGGCATTTGATGGCAACTGTGCGGTTTTGCCAGCGTTCAGAGGGCTAGCCTTTGTAAACTATACCGAATCCACCATCTCCAATCTGATTTTTTTGACCTTTAACTCCAATGGCCAAGTTGATGTCCTCCAGTGGAATCAGGGAATCTTCTAATCTTTTAAACCTTCTTGTATTGTTAGAAGCATCTCCATGGTTCTGTGAAGAAAGTCCTTGTTATTGTTTCACAGGATGATTGCCAACATTTCTGTGTTTCATTATATGTTTGTAATGAACCATTGTTTGTGTGAAGTTTTGAGTTTGATGAATATATGCAGTTTTGTAATTCGAATACAAAGATAACAACAATATGGACTTCTATTATATTGAAGGAGTTAAACGTATGTTTTCATTCTGAAAACATACTTATACAAAGTTAACCATCATGACTCTTCCTAAAACGACATGTCCTATAATACTTAACAATTATCTCTAACCAACATAACGTTTGGGAGTAACTGTCATAACATAATTAACTGTCATATAACTAAATAAACGACACAACTTAATAATACATACTTAAACTATAGTCTTAATGAAACGTGACAATTAAATAAATGGTCTTCTGCAAGAACTCTTGATCTTGAAGCATTATATTGTCTACATCTCCCTCTTAATGCTTAAATATCAAGATTCTTCTTCTGTGAGTGCTTCTTTTCTTCACACAATGACATCAAAGTCATTGCTGTTTGCATTGCTTGATCCTTCTCCATCTGTGCTTGCATCTTTAACACCAAGTCGGTTCTCATGATCTTCTGTGTACCCATCCATGACTGTCCTACCTATTGAACCTTCAAAGCTTTGTGGGTTGATCTCTTCTGCATTCTTACTGCTATCACCCTTCTCTTCTTATGCTTTCTCTGTCCATGATACTTGGGCAGTGTCTTGGTATACCAGAACCATGTCAATGAACTTGGCAAAACATTCTTTTGTTGCTTCACCATCCTCAGTTGTTAAACCATGCAATTGTGCAATCACCCCCCACTTATTACTTAATGTGACTGCCACATAGCCTCCAAGGCTATCCACTTGTTTATATAGTGCCAGCAAATCGATTTTTATCACTCCAATCTTTGGTGGTATCTCATCAAATGAATTGTAATTAAGATACACTAGATAAAACCATTTTAACATATCCACAAACTTCTTACTGAGCACTTCCCAATTTTTAAACACTATGCTATCCTTTTTAATCAGATTCATGAAAGATAGAAATCTGTTAAATGAATTAACTTTTAAAGCATAAAGTGTACTATTCCAACTGATGTAATCATCATCTATGTAGTCATGCTCATCATTTCTGTCAACGTTCAAATCATCTAGACCTTTAACCAGGGAACATTCTTCTGTGGGATCCAAGGATTCAAAGTAACCCTCCAAATATCTGTTATGATCTGCTATAACATGTTTTGGTCCCCAAATTTTATCCAAATCATCTGGTTTTGTCCCCTCTTCCTCTTCCTCTTCTGTCCATCCTTCATCAAATAGGTATTTGATACTGCACTTGTTATCTTCTATGTCCACCAAGTATCCTTGTTCTTTCAACAAATCAAGACTAAGAATATTCAATGAAACCTCTGGTGTGTATTGCACATTTGGTACCACAAGTATTCCATTTCCAGTTTCAATCGATACATGCCCAATCCCATATGAAAATATAAATTTTCTTTCTGTCTCTTCTTTGCCTATCATTTTGAATTTGTACTTGATCTTCTTGAAGAGTTTCCTTCTTGGGCATAGATGGAATTTGTATTTGTTGCTTACATACCAGATTTCGTTCCATGTTTTCAGATTCGTCCCTTCTACCATGTAGTCACCAATAACGTGTACAGTCTCTGGATATTTGGCTTCTTCATCAATAACATTTGATGTAGTAAATGCTTCTTGATTCAATTCTGCAACAGCAATTCATTTTCTACTTTCACATGCCCAAAAAGCATGTCCCTTTTCTTTGCATATATAACACTTCGAGTTCTTTTCTCTCTTGGTTTTCTTCCTTTCAACCCTCTGATTCTTTTCAATCTTGCTTTCATTGTATGCTTTGTTCTCCAACACTTCTTTCAAAACCATTTCTTTTCCTTTGGGAGAAATACTAGTCTTTCTCGTATTTCATTGGTAAAGTCGTTTGGGTGTTTCTCTTAGAAGGTATCTACCAGTGTGAAATCCTCCATTGATGGATGATGTTGGCAAATCCCATGGTCGAGAGCCAAAGCTCTGATACCATTGTTTCACAGGATGATTGCCAACATTTCTGTGTTTCATTATATGTTTGTAATGAACCATTGTTTGTGTGAAGTTTTGAGTTTGATGAATATATGCAGTATTGTAATTCGAATACAAAGATAACAACAATATGGACTTCTATTATATTGAAAGAGTTAAACGTATGTTTTCATTCTGAAAACATACTTATACAAAGTTAACCATCATGACTCTTCCTAAAACGACATGTCCTATAATACTTAACAGTTATCTCTAACCAACATAACGTTTGGGAGTAACTGTCATAACATAATTAACTGTCATATAACTAAATAAACGACACAACTTAATAATACATACTTAAACTATAGTCTTAATGAAACGTGACAATTAAATAAATGGTCTTCTGCAAGAACTCTTGATCTTGAAGCATTATATTGTCTACATCTCCCTCTTAATGCTTAAATATCAAGATTCTTCTTCTGTGAGTGCTTCTTTTCTTCACACAATGACATCAAAGTCATTGCTGCTTGCATTGCTTGATCCTTCTCCATCTGTGCTTGCATCTTTAACACCAAGTCGGTTCTCATGATCTTCTGTGTACCCATCCATGACTGTCCTACCTATTGAACCTTCAAAGCTTTGTGGGTTGATCTCTTCTGCATTCTTACTGCTATCACCCTTCTCTTCTTGTGCTTTCTCTGTCCATGATACTTGGGCAGTGTCTTGGTATACCAGAACCATGTCAATGAACTTGGAAAAACATTCTTTTGTTGCTTCACCATCCTCAGTTGTTAAACCATGCAATTGTGCAATCACCCCCCACTTATTACTTAATGTGACTGCCACATAGCCTCCAAGGCTATCCACTTGTTTATATAGTGCCAGCAAATCGATTTTTATCACTCCAATCTTTGGTGGTATCTCATCAAGTGAATTGTAATTAAGATACACCAGATAAAACCATTTTAACATATCCACAAACTTCTTACTGAGCACTTCCCAATTTTTAAACACTATGCTATCCTTTCTAATCAGATTCATGAAAGATAGAAATCTGTTAAATGAATTAACTTTTAAAGCATAAAGTGTACTATTCCAACTGATGTAATCATCATCTATGTAGTCATGCTCATCATTTCTGTCAACGTTCAAATCATCTAGACCTTTAACCAGGGAACATTCTTCTGTGAGATCCAAGGATTCAAAGTAACTCTCCAAATATCTGTTATGATCTGCTATAACATGTTTTGGTCCCCAAATTTTATCCAAATCATCTGGTTTTATCCCCTCTTCCTCTTCCTCTTCTGTCCATCCTTCATCAAATAGGTATTTGATATTGCACTTGTTATCTTCTATGTCCACCAAGTATCCTTGTTCTTTCAACAAATCAAGACTAAGAATATTCAATGAAACCTCTGGTGTGTATTGCACATTTGGTACCACAAGTATTCCATTTCCAGTTTCAATCGATACATGCCCAATCCCATATGAAAATAGGTTATACTCTTATTGGGGTCTTCGAGTTGACTATAAAGGCTTCCATTGACGGCATACTCTGAAACTATTGCACATATTTCATCACAGTAACCGATGAAAGGAGCAATGTTTTCATGGTGCAAAATGGAAACCATCTCAAGCTCAGATTGGAATTTAACCCTATGAAACTGAATACCATTATCATCACGAGGAAGATATATTTTTATGGCAGCTGTGCTTTTTTTAAAGCGATCAGAGAGTTGTCCTTTCCAGATCACTTTAATATCTTCTTGCTATCGGATCTGAGTTTCTTCACAGAAGTCTTTGGTCGCCTCGCTGATCTCGTCTACTGAAAGTTGAAAATTTTCTAGAGAGTCTGCAGGATTCCTTGTTTTGGCAATTGCAGAAACAGGTTGTTGGTTCTGTGAACATAAACACAAACAACTTTGCTTAGTTCCGCCTACCGATACTCCTACATTTTATTTAACAGATGAAGGTGATTCTTAAGGTAACAATTTTACTTTCTACACTGAAACCTTGTACATATATTTTGCTCTTTGCTTGCGATAAAGAAATAGTAAATTGATTTAAGCCAAGTAGTTCAGCTAAGCCGAAAAAAGAAAGAGTTAGATCCTCTTTGAGATGAAATGCGGCAATGTCTTATTCATTCTATATTGGTCTCGGAGGACCCTCGGTTTAAAGGTCTGATGGAAGCTATTAGAGCATTTTCCAAAGTGTGCTGCTTTTTCAATTCAAAGACATCTTTATGCTCTTGTCAAATTGGCATTTCTAATTATGCTTGTGATTAAAAATAAATGAAAACTAAATTAAAATACATTTCCCACATCTGAAGGTTTTTTCTAAAATTTTGACCAATGCCACTCTATTTTAGAGTTGCGACTTTATCTTTTTTTGGGTAAAAGGTCAACGACCCGGTAAATATATTACTCCAAAAAACATTTAAGTACAACGGATATGAGTGAATCCCATATCTCAGACCGTTACATAGGCTAAAAGCTTACATAACAAGATACTTCCTATTTTCTAGACAAGAAAACAAACCACAACCACATAATATTGAAAGACTCGAACAAACATAAAACTACTTCCTATGACCTTGGAGATTAAAGCCATAAATGGCATTAAGAGCATCCAATTCCCCTGGAAGATCATAAATTTGCTTTGAGTAATCATCATAGTCATCAAGCTCATCTTCACACTCATGACCTCCACCAAAAAGATTTGCTGATTCATCGAACGTGTTAAGAACCTCCTCCTCTTCACTATCAGAGACCACAACCTCACCCACCTTGGAAAATGGATTAGCCCTCTTAGTCACAGAGGCAGACGGAATAGGATGACCTTCATCATCCACAAGAGTAGCTTTCCCATCGATAAGTAGCTTTTCAAGCTTACTAATTTTCTCAACTATAGGAGTAGAATCAACTTCCTTAGTTCCCATTGAATCACCCACAAGCGGTTCTTGTGATGCAGTACCAGTCTTAACCGACTCATCTTCAGTAACTTCCGTTGTACGGCCAGCATCCACATCCAAGTTGGTGTCATCAGTAGGAATACCAAACGCATCCGTATCATCCATATTAAGAGCATCAAATTGGTTAGATGTAGAAATCTTAGTACCACTAGAGCTAGCCACATCAGAAGTCTTCTTCTTAGTACCACCAGCTTTCTTAGGTTCAGGAGGAGTCTTTTTGGGTTGATACTGGAACTGCTTACCCACAACAGGTTTAGTAAACCCCCCTTGACCCGGAATTGTAGGACCACCTTGCTTACCTTTCTTCTTGTGATTGACAGTCTTGAAACTATCATTAACAGGCTTAGTAGGCTGAACAGGAGGTATAACAACTGTAGGACAATCAATCAGAGAATGACCAAATATCTTACACTTGTCACAACGAGGTGGTTGCCACTCGTATTCAACCCGTATCTTCTCAATAGTCGAACCCGAACCATCAAGTAATGGTATCTCAACAGTGAGGCTGTCCCGAAGCACCTCATCCGATCTCACATCTATCATGCATCTAGCAAAACAACTATGGCCCCACGATTCCTTGCACATTTGGCTTGTAAAAGCATCTAACCTTTTGGGCATGCCAATCAGTGTGGCAAGAAGACTGAGGCCATCATCAGAAAACATAGCAAGGGGAACATCATGAAATTTAACCCACACCGGGATGTTAGTCAAATCCTCCTTAAGTAGGTTTGTGTTCAAAGTCCATGGTTTAAGAATAATAGGAACATTTCTGATCAACCAAGGACCATTTTCAAGTACATCATCAACACCTTTCTTCGAGTTGAATTTAAAGAAGAAGAACCCCTTAGCATTCATCATTACCTTTTGCACACCAAGCTTAGCCCATGCGTTGCGGACATAGTAATCAACAACCGGAAAAGCAAGGCGTTGGCCAAGAAAGTAACCGTAGAGAGTATTCTCAAACCGCGTGTTCACCTCTTCCACTACTTTCATTGGAACTGAAAGGTCGACATCCGCCTTCTTCTTGCTACATTCCAACCTACGAAAATTTGAAACATGTTTCAGAGGTTCATTAGAAGTAGCACCCGCGTAAGAAACCAACTTCACTCCCGTACCACTAGTAGTATCAACCTGGTGAGCATTAGGACCAGAAGTTACACTCTTATTCATATTCACATTTATCCCAGGCGAAGGAGAAGTACTTGTAACATTAGCTCCAATCTCACTTTGAATTTTCTTCATGGCATCATCAAAATTCTGATGTGCATTATTAATCAAGTGCTTCACAGTATCAGCACTTGTAGTCTGCTCCAAGTCGTCACCATGTGATTTATCTTTCGTAAGTGGAATCGGCTCCACTTTCTGAGTACAATTCATAGAACAATCAGGTGTATCATCCACATTCAAACTAACACTACTAGGGTTAATCATTGAGGGTGTACTCAACTCACTAAAGCTAGTAGTGGCCATTTGAATATTACCAAGTGAAACCGGCTCCACCAGGTCTTGTTTGCTCCCAACCAAGTTGTTATCAATCATATCAGATTCAAGACTAGGGTTCTCAAAAGCCCTAGCATCATGTCGAGCTTGAGGAGTACCCAAAGTAACAATTGGTACAGTAGACACATTCTTTTTGCTCAGAAACCCTTTATTCATCTCTCCCGTAAACCCTCACACACCAAACCAGCAGTATCAATCAACCATGAACAAACCCTAACTATAGCAGTTAGGGTTTAAACACAATCGCACCACACCTTAACTACCAACCATAGTCGATACGACCACCTAATAAATACCCAATGATAAACCCTAACCTCTTATAATCGATTTAAGAAAATCAAGTCGGATGCAGAATTGATTAGGGAACGATTAGAGTAAAACCCAGCGATTAGCAACACTCGATATTAATTCTCAAAATCGAGTCCAAAGCATGCATAATCCAGCAAACAAATTGTTCAAGATTGTAACAACACGAATAATCACAATCAATCACAGGTTGTAGCAAGATAGACACGCTAAGAATCAGTTAAGAGAAAAAAAAATAACGATTAGGAGGGAGGGGTAAAAAATCGCCAGAGGGAGAGTCGGTTTTAGGGTTTTTTTTATAGTTGCGACTTTATCTTTAGAACAATTATATTAGATTTATACCCATCTAACTTGTATATGCTTGTAGTTGCATAGCTTGAGATTTCTTTTGGCATGCTGCGTTTTATTTATTTATTTATTTATTTTTTCATTAATTTACTTCAATTCATCATAAATATATGTAGTTATTTATTGTTATGGGTTGCTAATTACACATAATATTAAAATTGAAGAGAAAAAATATAATAAAACAATATATGGTTATTTAAGCTTTTGAAAAACAATTCATAATTTTTAACCAAATGAATTAGAAAAAGAAAAGAAGGTGTGGTATATTTGTAACAAGAAAAAGAGAATAAATGAGAACAAAGAGGTGCAAGAGCTAAAGAGATGAAAGTGATACTAAATTTTTATAAAATATTTATTTATTTATTTATTTCTATTACCGAAAGCATACGTAGGAAATATTGTTTTGAAAGAAGCACAAGTGTGTTCATGTTTTTCAAAATCAGCACATAGTTGGAATTTTCTCAAACAATTATGCTCTAAGGGGTTGACGGTAGGTCGGTAGTTATCCTGCTCTATGACACATAAGCATGAAAGATGAAATAAAAAATGAAGTTTTGCACAGTTATAATTTTTTTTTATGCACCTCCTATTTTAGATGCTTGCTCTTAGTTATCATATAATTTGAAGCTTATTGATGCATCCATCAATTTATTTTAAATTGTAATACGTAGTACACTATAATATAGAAAAACGTTTAAATGTTAAGCGAGAAATTAAATTGAAGTAAAATAAACTTGCATCAAACACAAATTATATTATCACATTTTTTTGGAGTAATGCATTCACCGGGAAACCCTTTACCAAATATATATATATATATATATATATATATATATATATATATATATATATATAGGGTGAGGATCAGGTACGTTTTTGTCTTTTAGCGCGGATGGTACGGACGAATCTCAGCCCTCCATCTAGTCAACCATCTGAAAAAGGCGGAGTGGCAATATCGTAAATATCCCGTCTTCTTTTAAGATCGTTACTATCGTATTAGCTTTTTTTCTGAAAAAAATTCTAAAAAATCTGAAAAAATTAAAAAGATAAAGAGGACATCAAATAATTAAGAATCGCTGAAAAAAATTTCATAAAAAAATCGTTTTCATCGTTAAAGGTATTGTGATATCAGAATCTGATTTTGACTTTTTTACAAAAGTCAAGATCTGATCTTGACTTTGTCAAGATCAGATCTTGACTTTTGTAAAAAAGTCAAAATCAGATTCTGAAAACTTTTTTTTTAATAAAAAATTTAATATCACAATAACTTTTTTAATATCGTAAAAACTTTTTCTTAATAAAAATTGTTAATATCGCCGTAACTATCATGCTTTCTTAATATCAAAGTTAATTTTTTTTAATATCACTTTAACTTTTTCTTAATATCGTAATATCACGGTTCATTTTTACATGTAAAAAAGCTTAATATCATGGTACCACTCATAATATCGTTAATATCACATTAGCACTCATAATCAAAACAGAAAAAAGTGCCCAGAAAAATCTGAAAAAATAAAAAAATAAAAGAACACAACTAGAGTAAGGATCAATGAGAAGGAAAAAAATCAAAAAAATCATTTTCATGATCAATTGGTACCGTGATATTAGCGTCAGATCTTGACTTTTTTACAAAAAGTCAAGATCAGATCTGGAATGGGCGGTCCAGATCCATCCGCACGTCCGCACTAAAAAATTGTATCCGCACGTGATCCTCACTCTATTTCACCTTTTTACTCATTTTTTGTTTTCGGTCTGGTCCGGTTTGATCTTACGCACAAAGACTATTATGCTTTGTGGGCTAGACATGACCGACCCGGACATGGACCAAACATTTTAATCTGGTCCTCTGTCCAGACTTTTGGACCCAATCGGTTTCTGTGGCCCGGTCCGGTTTTTGGACCGTGATCAGCCTTAACCTAAACATATATACACATATCTATTATTAATTCATATAATTTATTCATATCTACCACTAGTAGATGAAGTAGATATTCACCAGATCGAATGATGATTGTTATCCTATCTTATATATACGATTATAGCAAATTTGTGTACGAATCATTTTGATGCTATATGGTATTTATGTATGAATCACCAGATTGAATAATGCTATTCGGTTTTTTTGTTTTTTTTTTTTTTTTTGGTTTTGTTTTTTGTTTTTTTTTTTAAACAAAAAAAACAATAAGACTTACTTGAATATCCATTGCTTCCTCGATGGTCTTGACTATCTCATCCATCTTAGGGCGATCCTTTATGTTGAGACTGATGCATTTATATGCAATCTCTATAAACATACTAAACGAACGACGGTCAACATCATCTATGATATATGGATCAATTAACTGCTCGGGTCCATCATCATGGAACCGTTGAACCAGATTTATCATCTTTTGTTCCTTATAATCTCCTATGGCCCTACCTCGATGACCATCACACTCCATCCCCGTCAAGATTTCAAACATAAGTATGCCGTATGAGTAAATGTCTGACTCTATGTTGAGGATGCCGCTTTCTAGGTAAACTGGATCTATGTAACATTTTTCTGTGGATGTAGGTCTATAAATTTCTGGACGTGGCTGATTCGCACGGAGTAATACTGAGCCATAAACACCACAGATTTTAGCTTCCAGATATTCATTTATCAATATAGAGTTGCTTCCGACATATCCATGTATTACTTTACCATGATCCCCGATACCTGAGTGAAGGTAACTCAGCCCTTTTGCAACGCCTAAGCAAGTCTTCAGACGTTGCGCCCATGTAAAACTGTACCTTTTCTCTTCTTTGAGATAGTCACTAAGCGTTCCAATAATAGCATTATTGCTGTACACATCTTCAGAGTTAAAAGGGATGATGTTTTCATGGTACAACAGTGGAATTATCTGATCAGCCTTTTCAAGATAGTTGCCAGATGCGATAGCAGCTGTACGATTTTTCCAGAGTTTATAGAGTTGTCCTATAACGATATAACGAGAATTTTCAGAAATTTTCAAATATTCCGAGGAAGCAAAGTTGGCAGCCTCGTGCATTCTTAGGGAGTCCACATCTAAATGAGACATTGTTTTTTATGTTGGAGACTATGTATGGTTATATTTATGTGTTTATAAACAGATATGATTAAATTTGCTGATATATAGACATTTAGATCTGTTCTTGCATTTCTACTTATTGAAGTTGACTTCAAAACTGCTTAGTGATCTTAAAATATGCTAGTTTGTATAGAAAGGCATATTTTAATGTAGGAATTAGCTGTTGAAGGGGGGTTGTAACTTGTAGTCTGTCGTGAGATATTAAAAAAAGGATCTCAAAAACAATGAATTCACTTATTTTATTAATAATTCGAAAGGATTATAATTTGTTTATAGGACACATATATATTATTTGGGTAGTTGAAATTTCTTGTTCTTAGCAAAATTTGAGGTATAGTCAATGCTTTGGTTCTTGTATTTAAATCTGAGGAAAGGGTTTGTTTTATATAAGAAAATCATCTTGGGATATGTATGAAATAAATGTCACCTAATTATATATGGATAATATAAGAAAACAAACAAACAAAAAACAAAAACAAAAAAAAAAAAAAAAAAAAAAAAAAGCATTCACCTAGCTTTAGCTTTGACACTTATGGCCATCAGATCTATTGCTTTTATTTCTGAATTATATGCAACTAACTTATTGTTTCTAAGCCTCTAGTTATGATCTGTCCCTTCTTGACAAGCAAATTTTCTTGGTTTCACTAAGCACTTCACAGAATAACGGCTACTAGTCGTAATTTTAAGGCCATTGACTTGTGGAAATTAGAAGGTCGTGTAAGCGGATTTGTCATTTAGCTTCATGTAATTATAATCCCTAGCATCTTGCGAGTTCAAGTTTTTTGTTCTTACTTAAATCTGATCAGGTATAGTCAATGCCTTGGTTCTTGATTTCTTATTTAGATCTGAGGAAAGGGTTCGTTTTTTACAAGAGATATGGAATTCAGCTAGCTTTCACACTTATGAAATCAGATTGTTTGGCGCACCCCAACGAGACTATTTTGAATACTTTTTCTGCAAATAGGCCATTTTTTTAACAAATTTGACCCGTTTCTCTTTCGCCAGAAACTTAAAGTTTGACCCATTTCATTGAGCGCAATCCGAAAATGAAACTCACTACAGTACCTTTTTGCTTTTAATTCAATGTGTTTCGGGTCAATTCTAAGAGGCGCATCTAACTTTTGGGTTTCAGTTGCACAATGTGTTTCGACACTAAGATGCCCATCTGAAACACTTCTGATGGAACATCTGAACCGTTCCACTTTTTATCTTAAATCCTTCCACAGACTTTTGCACAACCAACACTTGTGGCCGAATCTAGACCCATTTGACGTGTTATAGTTTAAATGTAAAATCTGATCTGATCCATTTTACAATCCCTTGAAACAGAACATGATACAGACTACACTTTGGGATCTAACACAGTCTAAATAACATGATTTAAAATCTATGTCAAAACCTCATGGTGTACACACGTATTATAACTAGTTTTTCTATATAAAACAAACCTTATCCTCATATTTATTTAGATACAAGAACCAAAGCATTGACTATACCTCATATTTAAATAAGAACAATAAATTTCAACTACCAAATTAATGCGTGTCCAATAAACAAATCAAAATCATTTCGAATTATAATATAAACAATTAATGCGTGTGCAATAAACAAATCAAAATTATTTCGAATTGTTGTATAAAAAGGCTAATTATTTAGAAATGTAGGTAGCTTGTTTTATTCCCTTTTATGTAATCATACAACCGAATTCCGTTTATTGTTTGTATTTGATGGTCATGTACTCATGTTACCCTTCTTCTTTTAATAAAAATGTTGATAAATGACGGGACAAAATGGTTACAAAATATACACAGAATTCATGAAAAAAAGTGTATATAGTTTTTGTGTTTTAATATCTCACAACAGCTTACCAACCCAAGCCAATGCCTACATTAATTTTTGCCTTTCTACACATGCTCATGACAATGTGCATAGAATATTATAATTCAATAAAAATATAAAAAATGATATTTATTCCTATTTCTTCATTCTAACTATGAGTTGAATGACACAAGGAGTCTACTAATTCTCTTTTCTCATCTCCTCCCTTGATTTCTCCAAGTGTGATGATCATATAGTTAGGATGATTAGTAGGAATGTGTTTAAGGAGGTTATAGCAACACTAAAAATATTGTGCTAAAGTAATATAGATAATCAAAGATCTGAATTGAAGTCAATGTTTTGACATCCTTTTTAATATCTCACGACAGCTTTACAGCCCCCTCCACCAGCTAATGCCTACATTAGTTTATGCCTTTCTATACAAACTAACATATTTTAAGATCACCAAGATATACAAGAAAAAAAATTGTTTAAGAAAATCAAAGGTGGGAAGGTAGTTTTCACTAAAATGAATGAAGATAAAAATCTAGAAATTTCAAAACATGTCCATACTTGCAGTTGAGTGTGTGGTTTTAACCAATCCCAATGCAAGGTTTTAGATTTTCAAGTGTACAAATGTACCAGAAAATTTGTATAACTTGTTCACTTACTAAATGTACTACATCTTTTGACGACTAGGAAGAATATTAATTGGCGTGGCTAACTCATATGCCTATTTCCTGTTGGTGAAGAAAACCATATTTAGAAAGAAGAAAAACCTATAAAGTAGTAAGTGACTATTACTATATATACTAAAAGGCTGAAACATTTACTGTAGCAACACTACAGTTTTTTTTTTTTGTTTTTTGTTTTTTTTTTTTTTTTTTTTTTTTTTTTTTTTGCGCCACGTGTCTCTACAGTACTCGCTACAGATTTTTTATTTATTTATTTATTTTTTTACATAAATTTCGTTATGACAATTTGTTTTTTCAAAAAAATAAAAATAAAAAAACACAAAAAATAATACACTTACAAAAAATTTCTTATACAAATTTGTTTCTTTTAAAATACCAACCAAGAAAAAAAAAATTCCGTAAACATAAACAAATTATGCTTCCAAGTAAACATATGCATACTTCAAATAACAAAATTATTAATTACACCATACAACCCACAAAATGCAAAACACAAAACACACCCGCCGCAACGCGCGGGCTACCCATCTAGTTTTTACTAAAAATGTGAGAAGAGTGTAGTTCAAACCACGCTTAGTGCAAACAAAGTCAAGGCGGTTACGTCTACCTTTTAAGGGGAGGGACTTTGATTAGTTTGAGTATGTTTTGGTGGTGAGCTCAAGTCCCGTTGATTAGTTGGCCAAAATGGTAACCACAAAATTAAATGAATAAAATAAGAAATACATGTATAGTAGTGTGAAATAATTTTGTCACATTATTTGATTCCATGTTTTGAAGTCAACTTCAATAAGTAGAGATGCAAGGACAGATCTAAGTGTTTATATATCAGCAAACTCGATCAGATCTGTTTATAGACACACAAATATAACCATACACACATAGTCACAATCATCAAAAACAATGTCTACTTCAGGTGTAAACTTTGAAAATTTTCGAAGTACTCTGGAGGATATCAACGTCGCTTCTTCAAAAAATTTGAAAATTTCTGAAAATTCTCGTCATGTCAATATAGGACAACTCTATGAACTCTGGCAGAACCATACAGCTGCTATCGCATCTGGCATCTATCTGGAAGAGGCTGATGAGATAATTTCACTGTTGTACCATGAAAACATCATCCCTTTTTACTCTGAAGAAGTGTACCACAGCGATGATTATACGCTTAGTGACTATCTCCGATCATATAAAAATTATAGGAAAAACTTTACATGGGCGCAACGTCTCAGGACTTGCATAGGCGTTGCAAAAGGGCTCCGTTACCTTCACTCAGGTGTGGGGGATCATGGTAGAGTAATACATGGATATGTCCAAAGCAACCATGTATTGTTAAATAAAAATCTGGAAGCTAAAATCTATGATCTTCATTGCTCAGTATTAGTCCGTGGGAGTCAGCCACGTCCAGAAATATATAGACCTACAAACTCTGATTCAAGTTACACTGATCCGGTTTACAAAGAAAGCAACATCCTGAACATAGAATCAGACATTTACTCATACGGCATACTTATGTTTGAAATATTGACTGGGATGAAGCCTGATGGTGAAGTTAGGGCCATAGGAGATAATCATAAGGAACAAAAGATGATAAATCTAGTTCTACGCTTCCATGATAATGGACCCAGGCAGTTAACGGATCCATATATCATAGATGATGTTGACCGTCGTTCTTTTCATATGTTTATAGAGATTGCGTATAAATGCATCAGTCTCAACATAAAGGATCGCCCTACAATGGATGAGATCGTCAATACGCTTGAGGAAGCATTGGATGTTCATGTAAGTCTTAACGTGTTTTTTATATTATATACTATAATATTTGATACTTTTGATTTTAACTCTTTTGAATAAATGAGTGTGGGAAGGATCTTATTTATGTTCTATTTCAAATATGAGTTATTTATCATTTTTCTAGAACCAAGTTTTTTTTTTTTTTTTTTCTTTATTTTTGTAATTTTTTTTTACCACGCCGGCTCACCATCAAAATGATTCTCACATAACTCAGAAGTTTTCTTTAAACACATTTATAGGATCAGATGACCATCATCATTCATTCTGGTGGAGATATGAATGAATTATATGAGTTAATAATAAACAGAGTAAACCGGAAGATACATCATTGTGGTTTACACTTTTTGAGAAATTACATCCCTGTCAGAAACTATTGGCACCTTATATCATTCGTTAGCCAAACGTTTACCATCTTACATCCCTAAAGACGAACGGTGCAAATATTTTTTCGTTATTTTTTAACGTGACTCTAGTATGAGGGCTATTTTTGCCTTTCTAATTGTAAGGGGATGTATTTTGTAGTTTACTTTTATACTTTTCTTTTATTATTATTATTATTAGAAAGGACAAACCATTACGTTCAGTTGAGATATGTTGCTCTATAATAATAATAATAATAATAATAATAATAATAAACAGTATTAAGGTGCAAACTTGGGGACAGGCACTTCACTGCTGCCATTAAGGTGCTCACGTCTTCGGGCATCACCCCACCCACACCCGACACTTTGCAGGAGCTCGAGGCTAAACACCCTCATGCACCCCTCCCCACTCTGCCATCTTTTCCCCTTGAGGAGGGGGCCCTTTTCGTGCATACGGACTTGGTGCTTAACAGGATTCGCAGTTTCCCTAAGGGGACGTCGTGTGGACGTGATGGGCTTCAGGCACAACATTTGATGGATATCCTGGGCGGGGCGGCTACCGCCATCGCTAACGACTTGCTTGGGTCTATCACTGGTATTGTTAATCTGTTCCTCAGCGGTAAGTGCCCCATCTAACTGGGTGAATATATTGCTAGTGCCCCCTTGACCCCCTTAGTCTAGCCTGGTGGAGGTTTACGGCCTATTGCTGTTGGTAAGGTTTGGAGAAGGCTTATGTCCAAGGTTGCTTCCTCGTCGGTTGGTAACTCCATGAATTCTTATCTGCAGGATTTCCAATTCGGGGTTGGAGTTCCGGGGGGTGTGAGGCCGTCCTACATTCTGTGAACAGGCTTATTGAGTCTAAAGGTGATGAAGTTGGACACTCTATGCTCTTGGTGGACTTTAAAAATGCTTTCAATCTGATCGAGAGGAGTGTCTTACTACATGAAACTAGAGTGCGATGCCCGTCCATTGCTCCGTGGGTTGAGTTTTGTTATGCACGCCCGGCCAGGCTTTATTACGATAACTCTATCCTTTGGTCATGTCAGGGGGTCCAACAGGGGGATCCACTGGGCCCTTTATTGTTTGCCTTAGCTTTGCACCCTTTGGTTCATACCATTAATCACTCTTGTGAGCTTGCCCTTCAGGCTTGGTACCTTGATGATGGCACTATTGTTGGAGATACTCTCATGGTCGCTAAGGCGTTGGACATCATCAGGACGGAGGGCCCCGCTCGTGGTTTGTTCTTGAATGTTGATAAGACTGAACTCTTTTGGCCTGTGGAGGATCCTAGGAGTAGAGAGGATGGTGTGTTCCCTACGAATATCGCTCGTCCACTCCATGGCGTCAAACTTCTAGGGGGTTCTATCAGCTTGGATGACAGTTTCTGTCGAGACTTGGCTTCCAAAAAAGTCTCTAAAACCATATCTTTAATGGAGGCCATTAGCAAGCTTAATGATCCTCAATGTGAACTGCTCCTCTTGCGTTATTGCGCAGGAGTGTCAAAATTTCTTACGCTTTGAGAACGTGTTCCCCCTTGTACTTACCAGAGGCCCAAGCTTTATTCGATCAGACATTACGTGGCTCCTTGGAGAAGATTGTTACTACCTCAGGGCCGGGTTTTGGCGATAGGTAGTGGCGCCTTGCCACTCTCCCAATAAAGCTCGGTGGTTTCGGCATCCTCTCAGTGGGAGATATCATACAATACGCCTTTCTTGCTTCTCGTATGCAAACGAGTGACTTACAGGAGAAGATACTCACCAAAACCGGCATTGTTTCACATGGTCCTTCATTCCAGCATGCCTTGGATGAATTCAATGCTACTTGCAACACCGACTTTCTCACTGCCACCAGGGGCGCTCCTGCCCCCCAAATGATGAAAACATTGGCAAAGTGTTATTTCGGTGTCACTGAGAAAGACCTTGTTTCCAAGTATTCACTAAGTCCAAGGCAGGTGGCTATACTTAGTAGCATCCGCGCCCAACATGCACATGACTTCCTTTTCGCCATCCCCATCGATGGTCTAGGACAAAGGATGAATCCTCGCCAATTTCGATCGGTGCTATGCTACAGGCTCGCAGTTCCTATGTTTTCTGAAGGTAGCTTATGCCCGAGTTGCAATGTACACCGTATGGACCAATGGGGGATCATGCGGTCCACTGCGCTAGCGAAGTGGGCGTTAAGTTCAGGCATAATTTGGTGCGTGATATCCTTGTTGATATATGCTCCAAAGCCGGGATTATGGTGCGTAAAGAGGCTCCAATGGGTTTTCTTTCAGAAGAAGGGAGAGAATTACGTCCTGCAGATGTGCTATTGTTTAACTGGTTCCAAGGTAAGGACGCATGTCTGGATGTGACAGGGGTCTCTCCGTTTGCTGGGTCTGGGGTGACGTCATGGGCTCCTGGGGCTGCTTTGAGTAATGCTATGGAAAAGAAAAGGAAAAAGTATGCGTCCAAGTGTATAGACAATGGATACAAATTCGTCCCTTTCGCCTTTTCTACGTTTGGGGAACTTGATGTGGAAGCTTTGAATACACTGTCGCGTGTCGGGACCATAGCCAACAGCCACTCTAACAACATTAAAAGCGGTGCGCGCATTTACTTTTTATCGAGTTAGTTTCTGTATTCAAAAAGGAGTGGGAGCACAGATTGTGTCTAGAGTCCCCTCCAATTTCTTGTAATTTTCCGTGATTTCAATGAAAAATCATAATAATAAAAAAAATATATAATAATAATAATAATAATAATAATAATAATAATAATAATAATAATAATATAGTATAAAAGTAAAATGCAAAATACATCCTTCTTACAAGTAAAAAGACAAAAACAGCCCTCATGTTAGATTCAGGTTAAAAGATAATGAAAAAATATTTGCACTGTCCGTTCTTAAGGTTGTATGATGGTAAACGTTTGGCTAACGAAGAATGTAAGGTACTAATAGTTTCTGACACATATATTTTTGCAGTTTACTCTAATAAATACATGTATCTATTTTACATTATAAATTCATGTATCTATTTTACATTATAATTATTTGGGACTTTCTAAAAAAAAAAGGAAGTTTTAAAATATTAAGAAAATACACTTACTTATTCTTGAATTGTGTTGGTTTTGCTATGAAGTCAATTTAAGAAGTGCATTAACATGTTATAAAGCAATTCCATAAAAAAGAAAGTGTGTAAGCCGAATCTTTTAAGACTTCCATTTTAAAAGTCTGAAATGCTTTATGTGGAGTAAAAATAAAGATTTCTTGATTAAAAGTTAAAATTAGCTCATCAATGTATCTCAAAAAGTATCAAATCACCTGATACAACTTATTGAATATTAATGCTACATTTTATCGGTAGGCGGCAGTAAACAAAGATGTTTGTATTTATGTTAACAGAACCAACAAGTTGCGTCTGCAATCGCCAACCGAAGAAATCTTGCAGACTCACTAGAAAATTTTAGAATTCCAAACGAGGAGATCAAGAAGGCGACCAAAAACTTCTCACTCATTAGACAAGGAAAAACAAAAGTGGTCTACAGAGGACATTTCGCCGATCGCTTCAAGAAAAGCACAGTTGCCATAAAAAAATATGATCCTTATACTTCAAGCACTTGGACTAGACTCCATGCTGAGTTTGCGATAGTTTCCATGTTGCACCATGAAAATATCGCCCCTTGCATCGGTTACTGTGAAGGAAGCTATTCGATAGTTTTTGAGTATGCCATCAATGGAAGCCTTGATAATCAACTCAAAGACCCCAGTAAGAATATAGCATGGGCTGAGCGCCTAAAAATATGCATTGGGGCAGCAAAAGGACTCAGGTACCTTCATTCGGGTTTTGGGGAATACAAGAGAGTAATCCATGGAGGCTTTGGTAGCAGAAAGATATTATTATACGACAATCTAGAAGCTAAAATTTGTGGCTTCGGCGAGTCATTTTTATTCTCCGAATATGGAAGAGATACTGATCACCTTGCATGTCCTGAGGGCAACGAATATTACATGGATCCTGTTTACCGTCAAAGCCAAATCTTCAACAAAGAATCGGATGTGTACTCGTATGGAGTGGTACTCTTTGAAATATTAACTGGGATGTTGGCTTATGAAACAACGCGCATTGAAGATGAAGAGCCACTAAACCTGGTTTCTTTAGTCCGTCGTTACTATGCTGACCATCGAGACAAGTTACTTGATCCGCGGATAAGAGATGAAATTGACGCTCGTTCTTTATATACATTTAAAGAAATTGCATACAAATGCATTAGTTTAAATGTAAAAGATCGCCTTTCATGGAATAAGATCATCAAGCGATTGGAGGAAGCATTGTATATTCAAGTAAGTCTTTTCTTTTAACTAAATATTACTCAAGTATATGCTATGTTATTTTCCAAAATCTTGAAGGTTATTAAAGTATGTTTTAAAAAAACGCTAGTTCTTCTTTACTTGTCTTTCTAGTTATTTTTGTTACAACTACATGATGATAACAAGTGGAATAATCTGAGGTATAGATTTGGAAAGATTACTAGTAAATGATACATGTTAGGAACTAACATGAATTATGATATTAATAAGGACTTTATTCGCAGAACCACGGAGCTGCTTCTAACAATACAAGAAGATTTAGAACATTAGAAGATTCTTTTATTCCACTAAAGGAAATCAAAATGGCCATTGGAGTTAAAGGTCAAGAAACTAGGATTGGAGATGGAGGATTCGGTGATGTTTACAAAGGTCAGCCCTCTGAACACTGGCAAAACCGTACAGTTGCCATCAAATGCCTACGTCCTGAAAGTTACCAAGGAGAGTATGAGTTCCGCAACGAGCTTAATATGATTTTCAGTTTCAACCATGAAAACATCATCCCTTTCATTGGTTACTGCGATGAAGGAAATGAGAAGATTATAGTTTATGAGTATGCTAGTAATGGTAGCTTAGACTGTCACCTCAAAGACAAGTACAAGAGACGTTTCCTGACATGGGAACGTCGTCTGAAGATTTGCTTGGAAGCAGCAAGAGGACTCGACTACCTCCACTCGGGTCTTGGGGAGGAGAACAGAGTAATACACAGAGACGTCAAGAGTGCAAACATATTATTGGATCACAATCTGGTAGCCAAAGTTTGCGATTTTGGATTGTCAAAATCTGGCCCCATAAATCAGCCACATACTCAAGTCTACACAAACGCTGCGGGTACCAACTTTTACATGGATCCAGTTTACCATGAAAGTGGCGTCCTCCGAAAAGACTCAGATGTGTATTCATTTGGAGTGGTGATGTTTGAGTTGTTGAGTGGAATGTTAGCTTATAATCGAAGAAGGTTAGAAGGTGGTAAACATAAACCTCTCATAAATATTGTCCGACGCTACTATGACTACAAACCAGAGTTGCTAATTGATCCCCTTATAGGAGATGAAATTGATAGCCGTTCTTTTGATACATATACTAAAGTTGCATTTCAGTGCATTAGTTTCAATTCAAAGGAACGCCCTAACATGGAAATGATTGTGGATCGGATTGAGGAAGCACTGGAATTTCATGTAAGTATTTTATTTTAATCAAATTATTAGGTTGCTTCTGCAAGCATGCTATAGCTTTGGTTGTTTGAAAATGTTGATATTGATCCATTTCTCATAAAATGATAATCTACTTTGAGTATGTAAAGCTATTAATCATCGGCCTAAAAATATACCATAGGCAGGTCATAGTTGTGCGGATAGCGTCACGGTACCATTCAATATATTGTTAAGAATCCATGCTTCTTGTTTTGTTGTCAAATGTCAATTTTGTTGGCCAAAATATTTGTGAACTTTTTTCATTCACGGATGGTGGAGCTGTGCCCAACACCTTAATTTGCAGGAAACATCTGAATTTCCATGTCATATTTATATGCCTACCTGCACTCATTTTTTGAGATTTTTATGGCTTAATACCACTCTTCGATTAACGAATTTTGATTTGATATTGTTGTTAGTTAGGCAGGCATCTTGTATTTCATTGTACCATGAAATGTATTTGTTGCTTAACGTACGTGCGTTTTGTTCAACTACGTTTTTGTGTAGGTGAGTAAGCAAAGAGAATCACAGGCAAAAGGTGATGCATAGCTAAATCATCCGGGGTCGTTGGAGTAATTACTCATTATTATAAGTTCAGTTTCCGGATGCATTTTATGTTATGAGCTGTGTAATGTGAACCAAGCTAATCTCGATGTTACTTTGAAGGGAAAAACGTGAAGGACCAAAACTGTAGATTAGAAACTTATTAACTGCCAAAGTTAGTTAAGTTAGTTATGTTAAAAGTCAACTAGTAATTTCTGTAAATTAGGAAAGGGTGCATCGATTTAGCATGCCTTTTAGTGAAGGGTTGTGTCGCTTGGACCACACCCATTCAAACCGATACAATGGTTGGAACACAACCATTCGGATCATATAAATACTTATGAACTTGTATCATTACAATGGTTAGAAGAAATAAAAAGTTATCTAGTTTTATTACTTGTTTGCAAATCAGATTTCTACTCATTTACATACACGCTGGGACAACATGTAATTAGTGGAACTTCTGTAATTTTAATTGTATGAATTGTTGTGAATGTGTATTCTTAATTTAAGACACATGTATCCGATTACAAAATGTGAAGTTATCTAAGCCAGGTGCACATGGATACATGGGCGTAGCTTAATGAAGACCAAGAAGGGTTCCGGCCCCCTAAGTCTAAGACTGTTAGTGTATTTATTTGCGATTTCATGTGTTAAAAAAAACTTTTCTCATCTAAACCCTCCCATCTGAAGACCGAATAATCTTAATACATTGCTTCGTTTGTAAAAGTTAGAACATAAAGGACCAAACTTGTTAGTTAGAAACATAATAACCGAAAAGTAGTTATGTTAGTTATTTCGGTTATGTGAATGTTTGTGTCGGTTCATTTACACCGATTCAAAACCTATATATATGTGTATACATGGATCGATTAAAAATTAATGAAACAATTTAGATTTTACTTATTTATTTGAATTGCAACTTACTTATTAAAGATCTATTATTGGGACAACAATTGGCATCAAGAGCAAAGGTTTTATACACATCGAAATATCTGAAAAACATTTTTAAAGAAACCTTAACAAGGAGGCCATTTGAACACGCTGAGAAAGAGACTCTCGCTGGTTTTTTTTCTTCAAAGCAAAGGGACGTTTGTTTTTCTAAATTCTTCCAAGGAAACAAACAAGTTTGAATAAGGAACGCGTAGAAGAGATAGTGCACGATCTGTTTTGCGTAGAAGTTGCAAGGGTATAACATCGAAAGTGAATTGGTGTTGAGGAAGAAGAGTGGAGACTTTGTGTTAAGAACCGGTTAAGAAGAAAAGAAAAATACAAGGCATAGTGATACGCGAATTCTAGAGGCGCGATGAGACGTTGTTGTTAGATTAATTCGTATACGTTTGAAAGAGAAGAGTGTGGAGTTTGTGTCGCAAGAACACAAGGACAACAACAACGTGGGGAGAAAACAAGACAAGTGACTGTCGTTGTTTTTCATTGGAACGAACCAGGAGTGCAGCAAACAGTTTGTTTTGGGTTCGGTGTTGTTACCAAGGCGTGGTAATACAAGTTTATGTGTAGGAGACTGCGTGATCTCAATACCGAGATCAAACACACAAAGAGTGATAACGTGTAGTGTGGTATTTCTTTATTTGCGTGTCGAATTCATTCGACAAACAGCAGTAACAAGGAAAGCCAAGTGAAGGCAGTGGAACGTTTGGAATATAGACTCGTTGGCAAAATAAAAGCAGATTCGACAGGTGTAGGAGGGTTGTGTAGTTTTTTGTTTGATTCGAGAACAAGGACAGCGACAACAACAAAAGAAAACCGAGAAGTGTTGGTTAAGTTTGGAGTCGAATAACACTTTGAAAAGACAACGAGGCACTGAAATTTAAAAGGAATTTGGCGCGGGAAAAGGAACAAAGTTGGTGACCGATTATAACAAGTCGAAACATCGAATACATCTCGTATTCTATACGAAATTAACAAGGTCACAAGTTTCAATTTTCTGGATTTTCATTTTATATAGTATAGATCATATTAGTTTATACTATTAGGAAATCCCGAGAACTATTATTTGATCCCGTAGTATTAAGGAATTTCAAAACTATATTTCATATTAGAAGATACCATACAAAGGAAAATTATTCCCATACGGATTAGAAAGTGAAAATCATAAGAAATACATTTCACATGACCGGGGATGACGCTAGTACATCTAACACAACAAAAACCGTAATACCGATTGCACAATACCAATGTCCAAAATTGAAAAACACAAATTATACGGTATGGGCTATACAAATTAAGGCAATATTAGGTGCACAAGGTTTATGGGAAACTATTGAATATAAAGATAGGGCAGACGTAGATGATAAGAAGGATAAAGCAACAATTGCTTTCATATACCAAGCGTTAACCGAAGATGTAATCTTACAAGTGGCGAGTTGTAAGACAGCTAAGGAATTATTGGAATCATTGAGAAAGAGACACGTTGGAGAAGAAAAGGTGCAGCAAGCACGACTACAATCATTGATGATTGGATTTAACTCACTTCAGATGAAGGAAGATGAGACGGTGGATGCATTTGCAGAAAAGTTGAACGGCTATGTCACGAAGGCAAAAGAACTAGGGAAAACACTAGATGAATCACTTTTAGTTAGAAAACTATTAGACTCCACACCAGATAGATTCATACAAATAGTAGCATCCATAGAACAAACAAATGATCTAGACGACATAACCCTAGATGAGATCATTGGAAAACTCAAAGCGTTTGAGGAAAGGATAAAATTACGAAAGGGAGGACAAGTTGAAAGCCAGGATAACTTACTTTTTGCACATGACGAACACTCAGATAAAAGGAAAAGTTTTAACAAGCGTGGAGGTAGATCGAACTATTCACGAAGAAACTGGCGTAAAAATAAGAATAGGAATAACTCGAATCATAAAGATAACCAAAATAAGAATTCGAGTAAGTTTGATTTTAGCAACGTAAGATGTTATAATTGCAACAAACTTGGACACTTTCGAGATAAATGTAGATCAAAACCAACAACTCAGGAACAATCAAACCTTATCTTAGAAGACGATGAACCATCATTGTTAATGACTATGCACGAAACTGAACACGAGGGAGTGTTGTTGAATGAAGGCCAAATTCAACCAGGAAAATATGCTTCAAAGGATGCAAGCATATGGTATTTAGATAACGGTGCAAGTAACCATATGACGGGAACTAAAAGTCATTTTAAGGATATAGATGAAAGCGTAACAGGTCGAGTACGTTTTGGAGATGGATCGTATGTACAGATAAAGGGAAAAGGCTCTATATTATTAGGTTGTAAAAACCAAGAGCATAAGGTAGTGACAGATGTATACTTTATACCAAACCTTAAGAGCAACATACTAAGTCTAGGACAACTTACGGAAATAGGTTGTAAAGTGATAATGGACGGAGATAAATTCACTTTGTATGATAAGAGCATGAAGTTGTTGATGAAAGTAGAAAGATCTAAGAATAGACTTTACAGTATTAGATTACAAATAGACACACCTATTTGTCTCTTAGCAAATGTAGATAACCAGGAATGGTTATGGCATGCTAGATTAGGTCATCTGAACTTTGATGTTATGAATAAGATGACTAGGAAGGGTCTAGTGGATGGAGTACCTAGAATAAACCATGCAGGACAAATCTGTGATGCATGTTTATTAGGAAAACAAAGTAGAACACCATTTCCAAACCAAGCTAAATTCAGATCTAAGAACCTGTTGGACTTGATATATGGAGATCTCTGTGGTCCTATAAGTCCAGCAACACACTCAGGCAAGAAACTAATATTCTTGTTAGTAGACGATTGTACACGTTTTATGTGGACTTACTTTCTACAATCTAAGGATCAAGCATTTAGTACATTTAAGGAATTTAAACAGAAAATAGAAATGGAGTTAAGATTGAAAGTGAGGATGCTGAGAACAGATAGAGGAGGTGAATTTACTTCAAATGAATTCACACAGTACTGTAAGGATAATGGAATAGCACGACAGTTGACAGCACCATACTCACTACAACAGAATGGAGTAGTGGAGAGAAGAAATAGGTCAGTGTTATCAATGACTAGGAGTATGATGAAAGCTATGAAACTACCCTTAATTTTTTGGGCGGAAGCAGTTAGACATGCTATTTACATATTGAATAGGGTACCTACAAGAGCCCTGATAGATAAAACTCCATATGAAGCACTCTACAGTAGAAAACCAAACTTAGAGAACCTAAGAATATTTGGATGCACAGCTTATGCAAAGATAACAATACCTCATTTGAAGAAGCTGGATGATAGAAGCATACCATTGGTTTATTTGGGAGTAGAGGAAGGATCAAAAGCATGTAGGTTATATGATCCAATAGCCAAGAAGAAATATGTTAGTAGGGACGTAAAGTTTATGGAAACAAACCCGTGGGATTGGAATAAGATTGGAGAAGATACAAGTACACAAGACACATTTTGGGCTAGTTTTGTGGAAGGCGAAATTGACAATGAAAAACCTATACAAGTCAACATAGAAGATGCAGACGATACGTATCACCAAGAGGATCAAGTACTAGAACCGATACCAGATCCATTGTCGGAACCAGATTCACCAGTTACACCACCAACATATACTTACGAACCTAACTGAGAAAGTGAGAGAGAAGCTACTATTATTAGTTCACTTAGAAGCTCGTTAGGAAGCTCAGGAAGATATGATCATACACCGGTTAGAGGTTTAAAGGACTTGAAAGAAGTTTATGAAACAGCAAGTGTAGTTGAAGCACCTAGTTTACTCTTCATAGAAGAAGAACCTCGTAACTATAAGGAAGCATCAGTAGATAAGAAGTGGATTGAGGCCATGGAGATTGAATTGAATTCAATCAACAAGAACAACACATGGTTACTTACTGAATTGCCAGAAAACCAAAAGGCAATAGGACTTAAGTGGGTTTTTAAAACTAAAAGAGATGCAGAAGGAAAGATCATCAAGTATAAGGCACGGTTAGTAGCAAAAGGATATGTACAAGAACAAGGAATAGACTTCGATGAAGTATTTGCCCCAGTTGCTAGGATAGAAATAGTACGGTTAATACTAGCGTTAGCAGCATATCATGGATGGCAAGTTCACCACTTAGATGTAAAATCAGCATTTTTACATGGAGATTTGAAGGAGGAAGTCTACGTTACACAACCTGAAGGTTTTGTACAACCAGAAAACTCAGGAAAAGTTTATAAGCTTATTAAAGCTTTATACGGATTAAGACAAGCACCAAGAGCTTGGAACATGAAGCTTGACCAAACATTAAAGTCATTAGATTTTAAGAAGTGTAATCTCGAGCAAGCAGTCTATACAAGGAGAAATAAGAATTCTACGATTATAGTTGGAGTTTATGTAGATGATTTGATAATCACAGGCACTCCAAAGAAAGAATTATATTTATTTAAATCTCAAATGGAAGAAAAGTTTGAAATGAGCGATTTAGGATTGCTAGCTTATTACCTTGGGATAGAAGTTACACAGACAGGAGGAGAGATTACAATTAAGCAAACAGGATATATTAACATGATCTTAAAGGAGACAAGTATGACGGATAGTAATGATACGAAGATACCCATGGATCCAGGTACTAAGTTGGTCAAGGCGAAAGATGGAAACTCAGTTGACGCAACTTACTACAGAAGCTTAATAGGAAGTATCAGATATTTACTACATACAAGACCAGATCTTAGTTATTCAGTCGGGTTACTCAGCAGATTTATGCAAGATCCAAAAGATCACCACCTGAAGGTGGTTAAGCAAGTAATTCGATATATCAAAGGAACAAAGGAGCATGGCATAATTTACAAGAAAGAAGGCGGCTACAAGATTACAGGTTACAGCGACAGTAGTTATGGAATCAACACTGATCAAGGAAAAGGAACTACTGGCATAGTATTTTACTTTGGAGGGTCACCCATTACATGGAGTACTCAGAAGCAACCGACAGTGGCACTATCATCGTGTGAATCAGAATTCATGGCGGCTACTGCAGCAGCATGTCAAGCCTTATGGTTGAAAAGATTACTTAGTGAATTAACTGGAAGTGAAGAAAAGAAGATAACGCTGAAGGTAGACAACGTTTCAGCAATAGCACTTGTGAAGAACCCAGTTTTTCATGGAAGACGTAAACACATCGACATTCGCTATCATTTTATTCGAGAATGCGTAGAGAATGGACACATCAATGTGGAACATGTCAGCGGAGAACTACAAAGAGCAGATATTCTAACAAAGGCTCTACCAAGATTGAAGTTCACAACAATGCGACAGATGCTCGGAGTTCAAGATTTAAAGAGAAGCAACGATCAAGATTAAGGAGGAGAATGAAGACCGAATAATCTTAATACATTGCTTCGTTTGTAAAAGTTAGAACATAAAGGACCAAACTTGTTAGTTAGAAACATAATAACCGAAAAGTACTTGCTTCGATTCAAAACCTATATATATGTGTATACATGGATCGATTAAAAATTAATGAAACAATTTAGATTTTACTTATTCATTTGAATTGCAACTTACTTATTAAAGATCTATTATTGGGACAACACCATCTAATGTTTTTCGGAAAAAATTTTGTTTCGGCCCTCCCTCAAAATTTTTTCTAGATCCGCCACTGCATGGATACAAGTGATAGTGATCACCTGTGTCATGAACCCTTGCATACCCACACGTTTTATTATCAGGATAGTTAGGTTATGCACCCCCCCCCCCCCTCATTTTGCTTTGATATGTACTGCTAAATCTCCCGGCAAACTGAAATTCAGCCATTTAATCTCATATTCAGGATTACTGCCTTCAAAATCTTTCCCCCTAATGTTTTCTATATAAATATCATTGGAAGCACCTCACAGCTATCAATAACAACGATCTCAACATAAAGTAACTAATCTCGTAAGCACATTACCTCAATATTACTTGTTAGAAGTAATTTTCTGTTTCATGCAATCATTGTTTAGTGCTTCGGGGTAAAAAGTCACAATGTTTCATGCAATCATTGTTAAAATGCAACATATGTTTCTGGTCAACCCAGTTTGACCCATATGAATACGTTTTTTTGGTCCAATTCACCCGTTTCATCTTTAGCTCTTTTTTTTGCATTTCCGCGTGACTGAAAATTTGGGCTGTATTTGTCGCATTTGACCCGTTTGATCTATATAACATAAGATTGACTTTTCAGTTAACAATCCTTGAAAATAAAGATTGGGAGTGCAGACTTAGCCGTTTGACAGTAAATTTAGGAATCTATAGTGTTAGTAGAATATCAAATAATGGATTCTGTAATGCCGCAATGACTATTACTCGATTGGTCATGTTACATTGCAATCTCTGGATGTCTTTAATGCAATCTTTTGAAATCATGTGCTACAATGCAAATATGGCAATATCTTTGACACATTTGAACAACCCGACATGACCCATTTGAATACACTTTTATGCAAATAACCCATTTTGTTTAGAGTTAAACTATGTAATACTCTTGCAACGATTTTGACCAATTTGACCCCTTTTTCATTTTTAATATGAAATTTGACCCGTTTATTTTAGGAGGTTATGAGCATAAAGTTAACGTTTAAGAAGAACAGAATTTAAATATAGAGAAGTTTTGTAATCCGGTGAACTATGTTGCTAGAATACATTTATATTAACAAGATACAGTATGTTTTGAAGCCTTAAACAATTATGTTGGTAAAATAATTAATCGCCAAAGGAAATTTGAATTTATTGTTAATTTTTATATTTGCTAAAGTGATTGAAAATATTACCATATTCACGGAAGCGTTATATCAATCTCTATTAATTTGTTGATTCTAAGTATGCTAATATAAAGTTTAAATCTGGAACTTTTTTTCATATACATAATACGTTTATATTATGTATAGTAACTACTTTCAAAAATTTACCATATAATCATGTAAGCAAAATTAAATGGTAAAATTAGATCATCACCTACGTTGGAGAAACATTGTGTTAATTGGAGATGATTCGAATATTTTGTGTTGCAATGATACCATATAATCCTGCAAGCAAAATTAAATGTTGAAGTGTATATAAACCCTTCTAATGTTATTGCTAAAGCCACTCTAAACTCAATCTCACAAAAACAATGCCACTATTCAAAAATACCCGAGCCAACAAGAACAAGGCAATCGTTACCAACATTAGACAATAACCCTAATGAGTCAAATGTGAATGAAACAACGCTTTCGCAACAGGCAGTTGTGAGAGATAATGTTTACACTTGTTTGGTAACACACGATATAGTTTTGATGTTCGGTTCAGATTTTTATTTTCTTTAACTTCTTATCTGGTTTTGCATGTGTATGTAGACAGAACAATTTCAAGTGAATGTGGTTGCATGTGACAAAAATGTAGAAGAGGATGTGCTCAAACGAGAAGTGCTTGAAGCTAGACCGAAAGAGGTGACAAATATGTATAAACATTTTTCTCTTCTCTTTCAGTCTAGCTTCAAGCACTTTTCGTTTACGAACATCCTCCTCTACATTTTTTGGCCACACGTCCACTGCATTAACTTGAAATTGTTCCATATACAAACACACACAAAAAAATCTTATTCAAAATTTTGTAGAAAAATAAAAATGTAAATTCAACATGAAACGTATATTATGTGTTACCATGTTAGAGTAACGATTTTCACTCAGAAACTCCTTTTTGCAACTGAGGTGGCACATCAACGTCCACGTCACTAGTTTTATCGTGACTAACGTATATTATGTGTTACCTTGTTCATGTTGGATCGGGTATACCTAAAAAGAAATATTGTTTTTACGTTTCGAGTCTAACTTAATCAATAAAACTTGAAAAGTTCCGTTATATAAAAGGATGTACATGAGAGTCAAGCCCGAGCTCACCTCACTTACACCTTAATTATGCGGTATTATTACTACATATAATATATGTTAGTTAGATCCAATTAAAACAATCCTTAAGGGGTGTTTGTCTAAGCTTATATGTAAGCTTACTATCTTATATGATCTCGACTTATATTTCATATAAGCTTATAAGTCTCAAAACACGTCAAAAAATCGTGGCTTATGTAATATATGCGGAAAATCATATAATCTTAAGGGGGTGTTTGTTTTGGCCTATATAGCCGGCTTATTGCTTATTTAGTTTTGGGCTTATGTTTCATAATCTCACTTTTTGTGGCTTATTTTGAAACTTTTCGGTTTATATAATCTTAGTATGACATAATAAACTTTTGTTGGCATGTACGATATCAAGGTCCAAGGTCCTGTTAGAAAGTAGATTTTATTATTATAGTTGTCAAATGTTAACCTATGTGTAGTGGTTTATTTCTTGTTCTTAGAGGAAAGGGAGTGTCTTGTTATGTAAGCTCTATAGCCTATGTAACGGGCTGAGATATGGGATTTCACCCATATCCTTTGTACTTAAACGTTTTTGGAGTTTATACACCCCAAAAATCTTGACTGGATTGGATACATAGTCATGTGTGTAGTTTTTGGGATTGCAGTGTATGGTTATATTTGTTGCAAGAAAGATTTGAACAATTTGGATGTTGGTACAGTGATTGAAATCCCTAAGAATAAGTACTCGGTTACTTATATGCCTCTACCAGTTCTGCTAGCTATATTTCTTCCAAATAACTTCAAATGGGTTCAGTATTTGTTGATGTTTGGATCCGTTGTGATCACAATCATGTATTACGTTGGTGTCTACTTGAGGTTAAGGAAGGAGAAACGTGCACGTAATCTGGAAGTTCATCCATTGATCGAAGAAGATGATGATGATGATACAGGCATCGTTTGAGTAGTTTGGTTGCAAGATTTATGACCTTATAGTATTTGAGATATGATGTAGTATGTGAATAGAGCAGTAGTGAACTCTTGTAAGGAAACTAGTTTCATATGGTAGTGATGTAATGCCATCCTGATTTGACTTTGTTAATGAATTTGGTGTTGGAGGTAGTAAATTGCTAAATGCAATCTTTGTTTAGTTAATCTGTCAAACAATGCAAGTTTTCAAAATTTGTTTTGGGTCGACCCAATCTGACCCATTTGAACACACTTTGGTCTAGTTGATCTATTTTTTTGTACACTTCTAACCTGTTTCATACTGTGAGTGGAGATTTGGCTATTTGACAGTGAATTGAGCTCTGTGTTTGTTAGTTGAATTTTATACTGATGAAATTTGCGTGGACTTTTTTGATGCAAACTGTTGTTTAATCACTTTAATGCAATCATGTGTATTACGTAAACCCAATATGACCTGAATACACCTTTATCCAATGGTTCCGTTGGCGTGTTTCATCTGTAGCTTAATTTTTATTGACTATCTTGGGTGACTTTTGTTCCGCTGGCCTGTTTCATCCACTAATTTTGACCGTTTTCATCTAGATTCTGGAAGTAAAACGTACTTACAGTTTCAAAAGCATAAGATGACTAAACTTCTGGGACGCAATCCCATCTGTTGGAATTTATAGGGCAGTGTGCTTTTGGACGCCTAATGCGACCCATTTGCTTACATTTTTATGAAAATGAACCATTTTATTTTTAGCTTAATCTATCGTAATATAATTCTGAGCAACTGTTGGCCGATTTGACCCATTTCATTTCTAACAAAAATTTTGACATTTTCATATTGCAGCCCCTGAAAATAGAACACTACAACTTTTTTTTGATATCCTGTGTATCATAGCAGGAGAGGCATTCGCACTGTAGATTTACGAAATAATCATTACAAATTAAATATCAAAAAACAGTTCCCATACTATGTTGCTTATCAAAAACATTGTTTTGATATCCTGATTAATCAAATCGTGTGTCGTTTGAAACGTCCGAGTAGCTAGCTCCATTACTCACTTCTAAACAATGTTGAACGTCGTCAAATGCTAAAAAGATATAGGTTTAATGTGCACTTACTCTTAATTGAAACAATTGTAATAATGCAAGTGAACCATGTTAACTAACAAGGAAAAAAGATACAAGGTTATAGTTTCGTAATCCCACGAGTTGTGGACCCTGCGTAAAACTTTCCAGTGGTTAGAGCTTTGGGCTGAAGCAATGCAATCGTTGCAGCCATTTCCGCAGCATCATCAGCCGAATGATTCCCTTTGCCATCCGTCATTGACGTTTGAGTGAACCCCGGACAAAAACAGTTCACACTTGCCACACCTTCATACTTACGAGCCAAAACCTGAGTGTACGCGGTCAAGGCAAGCTTGGACACTGAATAATCAGTCCATATCTCGGGCCACCCTTGCGTTTTCCATCTTCCTTCTTTCGCGTCTTGTAGAAAAACATTAACCACCATGTCTATTCGCTCTTCGCTTAGTGTTTCTTTGTCACCAAGTAACGCCTTCATTTTTGCATTCTTAAGCTTCTACATGATATAAACCAAAGAACTGGTTAGACCGAGCATCTCAAATCGTAAGAACTTTATCAAGTTCATAACACTACCCCGTCATGTTACGTCAATTTTTTATAAACGATGTAGAATTAAATACTTATTCATTATGAACTTCAGTCTCTTGCTTTCATTTGAGTTTTATTTTCCATGTGCATGTAGCTAGTACAGGAATTAAGTAATAAGCTAGGAAAGTAATGCGCGTATATGTAAGTACTTACATCTAATGTCCCAAGTCTAGAACTTATGTTGAGGATGCGGCTTGTGGAAGCTGAACGACGAACTAATGGCAACATGGCCTCGGTGAATAATTTGGAACCGTAATAGTTAGTGTTGATCACTGTTTCCGCATGGTCTATCGAGTTCTCACCTATAGGGTTGTAACACACCGCTGCGTTGTTCACCTATACAAACATTCATATCCATGAACATTATTGAAAATTATAAACAATCCAAAAGTAAATTTAGTTCATCTATATGTTACTCTAATTTATCTTAATATTATCACTACCATAAGCATACTATCAAGAAATGAAGCAAATCAATATATTCGACTATTCGCATGTAAAATTATAGTGTGAAACACACACGCACACTACTCCCTCCGTCCTAAAATATAAATCTATGAGTAAATTGCAAAAATCGTCCCTAAAGTTTGACCAATTTGCATGTTTCGTCCCAAATATTTCGAAACTGCAAGGATCGTCCCTAAATTTTGGCCCGTGTGCATGTATCGTCCCTAAAGTTTTGGCCCCGTGTGCATGTATCGTCCCTAAAGTTTTGGCCCCGTGTGCATGTATCGTCCCCAAAAAGGACTATATATGCCCCAAAGCTTAACTTTAAGGACGATCCTTGCAGTTTCGAAATATTTGGGACGAAACATGCAAATTGGTCAAACTTTAGGGACGATTTTTGCAATTTACTCTAAATCTATTTTGACTTTTTATTTGACTTTTAATATTTTTATTTGTATTAAATAATATTTGATGAAAATTATACAAACGAAAATATATTTTAAACTCAATCTATTTATATATTTTGCATCATATATTATATTATATAAACAAAAATATTTAAGGTCAAATTTTGATTTAAAAAATCAAAATGTACTTATATTTTAATACGGAGAGAGTATATATTAATTTATCATTACTATATATGGTTTGGTTGGTAAAGTTAGATGTTCCAAAATAATGAACCCATATCTAGAAGCCACACAGTACATTATTTTGTCCCAGCAAAATCAGAAAATATAGAACCAAATACTTATTTTGTCCCAGCAAAATCAGAAAATTATTGTAAATACATAAATGAGCATATGAAATTTGTTGAACATCCAAATAGTGTATATAACATTGGCACTGTAAAGGATGTCATCTTATCAAGTTATTTAAGCTCACTCAAGCTCATTCATGTAGAAAACTATATATTGAATTTGCGTAGAAAAAAATGAGCCAAAATTAAAGCTCCAGGTTATAAACACTTAAGTTAACTTATTACTGAGTTTATTGCGCGATATGTAATTGCTACTAGCTAGTTGTAAATGACTCAAGTTAATTTTCATCAAGTTAATTGACCCTCAAACTCAACTCAAGCCCATTCAAGACACACTTAATCGACCTCGTAAGTTGGTTAGGAGTGTGCATCATGGAATCTTGGGAAAATATCTAGTTTAAGGTTGTCGAGCCTATTTCTATGCACTCGCAGCTCTATCTTACAATGATTAAAGAATGACTCAAAAACAATTACTCCCTTAGAGATCATTATGAAGTTATCTTGGAAATAAAGAGTACTAACCAGAATGTCAAACCCATCGAATCTTGAACGAAACCACAAAACAAAAGAGCGAATAGAGGCTGAATTTGAAATATCAAGCTGACAAAGATGAACATTATGGTCGAGCCCAAGTTCCTTAAGCGAATCCATAGCCTTTGAGCCTTTGGACTCATCTCGAGCAGTTAGCACAACACTCAACCCCAATTCAGCAAATCTTTTTACCAACGCGTACCCAATACCCTTATTTGCTCCAGTGACAATCGCTACCGTGTCCTTCGACCACCATCTATCCATGATTTTAGTTTGGCAAATAGGTTGTTTTTGTTGTTGTTGCTTTGATGGTGATGCCATGTTTTTAGCTTAGCTAGATAAGAATGTGAGAAATTTTATGCAAATGAGATGGAGACTAATGTTGAAAGAAATTGATTTATATATAATTGACTAGCATGACGTAGGATATATGTCTTCTAGAGGTATTTAAATATCAAAAGTAAACATATAAGTTACCTGACTGGTTGCAATAAATAATTGTCCTCGTGGATGTTACAAGTTAAAAAAACTCCTATAGATTTCCGTAGGTCATGGAAATTAAGCTAAACTATGAATAACGTGTCTATGTAATATCCAAATGTTATATTGTAAAAATAACAGGGAAACTTCAAAACTTATCTAACTTAAAAAAGATTGCCATGCAAAATTCTTAATGTCATACTATACCCGTTTTAAATTACATGTTTATCTTTCTAATTTTGGTTTGTTAACCAATTAAAATGATTTTCAAATGTCAACAAAACATGTTATTAGTGTACAGTGTAGTACTAGTGATTGATCTCCACTTTTCTTAAACTATATATGTACACTTGTGCAGGGCTAATAATTTTAGACAGAAGAGTGTAAGATTTTTTTTTTTTTCCTTTTGAATAACTATAATTGCAGACATTTTGACAGACTAATATCAAATATATGATCATTTACTATAGTATGTGTTGTCTGTAAACTTTAAACGTGATAAAGTTGTATTAGTTAGGAACTAATCATAAGATTAAGAATAATAGTTTGTCCTTCTATATTTTCAACTATAGTAGATGTTTATTAGCTATTTCAAGCTTTCAATCATGAAAAAACATAACTTTTTACCGTTAATTGTGAAATAAAATTATACATACAATAAGAGAAAACTTATGTGACTTGGTCGGTACGTCTTGCTAATATAAAAAGATATATTTTGACATATATACTTAAAGACCAATTATATGATTAGATCAAAGATTATTTGATCAAATTATATGTTTGTAGATGACTTAAATTATGATTATGATGTTTTGTTTGGTGTTATTATATGAGATGGTGGTACATGTTGACAAATAAAATTACGTGGCTCGAATTAAACTAACATTTTCACTGAAATTTAAGCGACCACTTTCATTCTCACTTTTGGATTATATATTTGCATGTTGGTACGAAATACCAAATGCACCTAACTTACTAAGAAAAAAATAAGGTATTTAAAGTAGTTTTCATTCAGAAATTTGTAATTTGTTAAATGTTAAACAAACATTAATTAATATTCTTACCTATTTTTAAACATATAGTCATTGTCGGATTGACAATTAAATATTTGATACAAGACCACGATTAACGTACAAAAAGTCATTATAGGTATGAGAAATTTTCTATTAAATAAACACTATTATTGGACAGAAAGATTATACTATGAATATTTAAACTTAAAAAAAATAATAAAAATAAAAATAAATTCTCAAATTTTTGTACATACCCTTTGCCAGCCAAATAAAACTTGTTTATATAGTAGCTTATATTTTAGGAAAATAAACTTCAGTTCTTAGTATTAATAAGTTTACATGCTAAACATGCCCAAAGTTTAAGATAACTGAACTTAAAAAAATATGTCACTATCTAAAGCATTTGTTTAAGGATTTTTATTTAGCATATATACATATAGAATTCGTAATATATAATGTTTATGATAGTGAGTTTTATTTCTTACATTTTTTATTAATAAACATATCTTAGTTAAGGATTTGTATTAAACTAATAATTGTGACAATGCAGCCACTGAAGGAGCCAAGCAAGAAATTAAATGGTGGCCTGGGTCTGAATGCCGGTGCTTACACATGCAGCCCCCAATGCTAATTGTAACATGTGTTTTATCATTAAATAATCCCTAATATATTCGTTTGCATCCTAACCTTGTAGCAAAGTGACCTAACACGTACGAACCCTAATATCCTTTATATTGTATTAGCTAGCTAGTTCCCTTTACGAATATCTTTGGACCTTTCAATCGATTGTTCATACAACGTTAGTACATGTGACTGTTCCGGCCAATGAATAATAGTTTATACCAAAAGGGTGAATATTTAACTCATATATACGCGGTCTAATCTGAGTATCCTGTAACCTTATGTTTCCGATTTTTTCTTGATCACGTACTCCAAGATGTGTATCTAATAGGTTTTAATCTAAGATATCTTGTAAGGATATTAGAATGTATTAGAATGTTTAATCACCATATCATATAAATGGTGATTGGATTTTATGGAAGAACAAAGATGGAAAAGAGTGTAAGTTTAGCATAAAAGAAGTGTACAAGGTTTTGGAAAATATATTGAATGATGTTAAGTGATCAAAGTTAGTTTAGTTTTCTCAATGCATTCCCAAACAGTCCTTTATTCTTTGGCTGGCAATTCAAGGAAAGCTTATGACATGTGATAGAATGGCTAAGTGAGGATCCTATAACATGTATGTGTGTAGCCTGTGCAAAAATGATGCTGAGTCTCATGATTATCTATTCTTTAGTTGCCCATTTTCTGCTGCAATATCGAGAGCTTCAAGCTAAAATGGGGCTGCGAATTAGTGTCAATGAATGGAGTGTGATTATTGAGGAATTAGATAATAAGCCTAATGGTAATAGTATTTGGAGTATTATAAGAAGGTTGTGTTTGGCTTCTGCTGTTTATACTATACGGAGAGAAAGAAACCACAAGATATTTAGATATGAGACTAGGAATTGGCAAGATGTCTTGGGTGGAATTAATAATACATAAAGTCTTAAGCTTATAGGGCTAACTATCATGGATACACAAGCTATTAAACAGGTTGCTAGACAATGGAATGCATGTGGTTATGAAGAAATCAATTGGTTAAAAAAAACATAGTATTGGATGTTAACTATCCTTAGACTATGTACATAAAAAACCTGTTTGTGCAGTTTTCTAAAAGTGATGCATAAAGGGGTGTTTGGAAGTGTAGTTGAGAGTTCTTAATTGAAGTTCCATAACAAAAGTCAGTGATTGAACATATGAATTGCTCTTGGAATTGAAGCCTTAGAAGGTTTTTGTTGCCTACAGGGGTGTTTGGATCATTGATTAACAACAATAATTCACAACAATTGCTAGTATTTCTGTCCGAAGGCCATTACAATGGTGAGATTCCTTGGACCTTGGAACTCAATCTGGTATGACTGTACCTTTGATAACCTCATAGTTTGTTTCAATTTGGCCTTGGAAGGGAACTGAAATGCTATGTTTGGCTAAGTAGGAGGTCTAATCAGTATGAATGTACCATAAAGTAGGTTCTCCCTTGGTGAAGGGTAAATGGCTTGGGTGGATGATCTATGATGGGTGAAATATAGAGGTGTACAAGATGAACCTTCTTAGTCCACTCAATACATCATCATATAAGGTAATATTTATGCTTCCCTCAAGGTATGTGCTCCCAAGTAACTTAAGTCATTCTTAACAGATGGAAATGTAAGTTTCTTGGTATAGCTCTTGACTGGAAGGGTAATGGGTGCCTAGTGAAGCCAGTCACCTATCTTACCTCTATCACTGTGGATGTTTGTTGAATGATTTTGGTGGGAAGGTGATCTGGAAATGCAGCTAGATGGTGGGTGCTTCTTAAGGTGAATTCAAAGTGATGACAGTGGTCTACACAGGAATGGAACTTCTATGCTCTGTGGTTGCTCTGTTTTGATGTACATTGATTGAAATTAATATAATTCACCTTTTGCATCAAAAAATAAATGGTGAATCCAATATATAAATAAATAACTTAAAGATTAATATTAAGTGTATTAAGTTTAAAAAAATATTAAAAAAAACCATGTTGATATAAATAATGTTTAAAAATGTTATTAATATCTCTCAATAAACCTATGTTTTGATAATCACAAAACTCAAATCAAATTAAGTCAAGATTAAGAAGTAAACAAGTATTTGGTAACAAATATTTACCTCTACATCTAATATCACTTAAGGTATGCATAAACTAAGTATCTTATGCATTACATGATCAAAGGAAATTTTGTCTTAAGACATAACATCTTTTAAAATGATATAAACATTTTATATATATTTGTAAATCATTTTTGGTAATGCTATATTAAACTACAAAGATATGATTTCAAATTTCCAACCAAAAAGGGCAAATTTTATCCAGAAAAACTTTTCCAACGTTCAGGAGAGCGGCCCCCTTAATTTTACTAGGCGGCCCCCTTAATCATTAAGGGGACCGCCCTCTAATTCAGGGGACCGGCACGCTCCAGAACAGTATTTTCTGGCCCTATAAATATTGGATCATTTTACATATTTTTCACACCTTTTTGCACTATAAACTTTCTGATCCAACCTCCATTTCTAGATCTAAAATCCTTTGATCATATAATTCATAAGTCTTTATTTCCAAGTGATCCAAAGCTTCATCCACTCAAGTGCAAGAAGAAGAACACTCCTCTACATCCATCAAATTGTAGTAGTGTTGTGAATAGCTAGTTTCATATTGTAGTAGTGTTAGATATTTGTAAAAGTGTTTTGTAAATTTGTTGATTGTAGAAACTAGGTGTGTTGTAAAGTAGTTTAGAAGTTGTGACTTAGTTGTGCATAGAAGAAGGTGTGAAGTTGACAAGGTGTGAAGAAGGTGTGAAGTCTTGAAGAAGTTGTGAAGGTGTGAAGAAGGTGTGAAGCCTTTGAAGAAGTTGTGAGATTGGTTCTAGCTACGATTAGAACTCGACATTTAGCTTAGTGTCGTTAACTCGTGTAAGCCAAGGTGTGTAAGGTTTCTCCACCATAAGGAGTTTGTTGACATAGTGAAGAAAACTCTCGAGTGTGGTACTCGGGGAGTGGAGTAGGGCAAGGAAGGTGTCCTTGTAGCCGAACCACTATAAATTCGCGTGTTGTGGTTTGATCTTTCTAACTCTATCTTTTCTTCATTACATTTCAATACTTTCATTATTAGATTAGAATTGCTTGTATTGGTTGTCACTTGAATTCACTTGAGATCGAATCGAAAGTTTTTAATAAGCTACAAAATATTTTGGTAATAAATTTAAAAAGGACATAAAACTATTCAACCCCCCCCCCCTTCTAGTTTTCCACAAACCCTAAGAAAAACTCCTATCTGGCGAAAAAGCGAACAACGATACAATACCATCCTATGTCGATTCTTGCACTTTATTCGTTTCTCTGATCCTTCTCCATTATTGTTTTCTCTAATTAATTTATTAATTTAAGGTCTATAGTGGATCATTGGAGTTACTAATTTGTTTTTGCAAAATCGTGTGTCAGTTGTCTTCACTTTGTCGCTTAGTATACTGAATCGGATCTTATTCTTCTTTGCATGCATTTATTGCTCATTCTTTAATTATCATTGGACGCTCTTATTTGATCAAGGTTTCCTATCATGTGAAGTTTTGGAACGGTGTAGCTTTTTAAAACCCTATTTTTTCTAGGGTTTACTACGTTATAGAAGTTTGACGTTACCGGTGCTTCTTGTTCTGCGAGGGTGTGCATGTTTTGAGTATGAAGTCTGGGTTTTTGGATTCGGGAGGGAGAGGAGTAAAGAAAAAGAAAGTAGAGTCATTCAGTACTAGTTTTGACTCATCGACAACAGAGGCTAGTTTCCCTAGTTTAAGTGAGTTTGCTTTCAAAGTTCACAAGAATGATGCTAAGCAAGATTCGACCCACGAGAGTGAACATATGAAGCCGGTTCCATGTGTTGTGATAAGTGCGAATGACATCGTTACCCAACCTACTTTATCTGGTCCTTTTGCTTGCGACCCTATTGCTATGAGGTTCGTACAACCTCAAGCTACGTGTGATCTGAATGTCGATACGGTTACACCTAGTAGTTGTGATGTTGTTGGTGATTCGTTTTCTGCATGTGGTCTTTTAACTGAAAAGTTAAAGCAGCCCCAATCTAGTAATGGCTTTAAGTCATGGAATAAGTCTGCTACTAATGGCATTGATAGTGTCACACCCCGCCACGGCGGAAACGCGCGGGTGTAACTTCATGGATATCATCACAACACCTGGTGTCAACATAGAGAACAACTACATGCACATAAATAGAGCAATGTACCAACACACAGTGTTGTAACAATACCCAAAGATAAATAACCAAAACAAAATCCAAAAGGTATCTTCAATAGATATGAAAGTACCAAACAGAAAACATAAATGTATCATAACCAAATCCAAATAAAATCAGATCCCAAAACATAAGTAAGTCTCCATGCAACTAAGTCTCGCCTAATTGCTGCCCTCAACTTTGGCCTTAGAATGCTCACCTGAAAATGATGCTTAAAATGTCAACATAACGTTGGTGAGATTCATAGGTTTGAGACTCAACACACTAGGCAACCAAAATCACTGTGATTATAAAACATAGCTGGACAGATAATTATAGTTATCATACAAGCTATATGTATCCATAAACCAATCATCACACAAAAGGCAACCATCAGGCCGGAACGTGACCCCCACTTCAAAACACATCATCAATTGGGTCGCATGCGCGAGCAACAGGATAAGCATCCTCCCAAGTGGAAATCACACAGCATCAATTAGGTCGCTAACCTAATCGGAATCACATATCACACAACATCAATTAGGTCGCCAACCTAATCGGAATCACACTTTCATGTACCACATAGCATTATTACGATAACATTATAAGTCCAAGCTTTTAAACCACACATAATCACAGTAACTCAAATAATTTAAGACAAGCATCATTCCCATCCCAAGTTTAAAACAAAGTAAAAATATGGAACTATGAACTCACCTTAAACTCCGCAGCTTCCACAAAAACAATTCACAATCTATAGCACACAAAAATAATCCACATTACACAAGGTCAAGCTAAAATCTACAACCCATGTAATACACATATGATGGATGTCTAAGACTCATATGACCCACCATGGATCTCCTAGACACCACACTAACCACTACCATAACTTAATACTTACTAAATCCCTTGCACTCTTAAAATCAGAAAATGCAGAATTTTTGGGTACATTCGCCCACATAAAATCACGACAAATAACTCACACCAAAAATTTACCATGGTCTCTCATAAGCATAGAAGCTAATCCCAGAAGGCCATGGACCAATAACACACACAAATACTCATAATAAATTCAAACTTGTCAACTACCCAAATTCGGATCTGAACACACACCAAAAAGTTTTGATATTAAATAAATACTTTCACAAGTTTTTATCGCGAATCCTTTTCGTGGTAGTCTAATATAACCTAATACTTAACTATTCTAGAAGGCCTAGTCAAAATACCACTTTTACAACCACATGACACCCTCAAACTTTTACCCAAAATCTGTCCCGATTTGACAGCTTTGACACCTTAACAAAGAAAAATCAAAAGACCGACTTACCGACCTTAAAATCGATCGTGGCTGGACTTTTTGGAAAGCTCTTTCATTATACTTCAATTTAGACCTAAAATTCGTGACTTAACTCTTCACCATCTGTTATTTACATACAACCATAGTTTTCTGTCCAAACCCTAACACTTAATCTAATGCGTTTAACACTCACTTCCCTTAACCATTAACCATATTATTGACATCTAATCATCCTAACATGTTTTACTTCAATAATTTACAGAATTATATAAACCCTAGATTCCATCATATTAAATATTACATGAATCATAACAATAATTAATTAATTACACGTAAGGGTTAAAGATTTTACCTTGCTTCTTGATTATTGCTAGACAATTATGAAACCCTAATTTTTTTTCTTCTTGTTCTCCCTTGTGTCGACTCTAATAGCAGGAAAAAGGGGTAGGGAGGTTTTGATTTTGTATTTATAATTATATTGGATAACCCTTAAGGCTTAGAGTTGTATTTGGTATCAAATTAGGTTTCCTTTTTCCCTCTAATCCCCATAATCGGCCGCCCCCTTTATTATTATATATTTTTTTATTTTTTTTACTAATTTATTTATTACACTCAAAACCTCATACTTTTCATATTTTATGTATTCCCATAACAAAACCTAACGTCTTTCGCGATAAACCTTAATTTTACGACAAACCGGAAAATATTCATTTTCAAAATAAAGTTTTCAAAAATAAATTTTCACACACTCCATAAGCATTTCCTCACAAAAACAAAATTCCCGTAACTTACTAACGCTCAATAACTTGAACGAAGACTCGTTGCGCAAAACCTCAAAACACCAAATATACACAAGTCATTTCTACACCACATGGGTGATCAAAATGAACTTTCGTAAAATCAACATCATCAAAAATCACAATAACTACCACAAAGCGAAGGGATTTAGTGCTAACTCAAATACTAATCACACTATAACACGCAAAAACACATATATAACTACTCAAACCTCACCAAACAAAGTTAGATTAACTCGAGGCTAAAAGTCTAACTAACCTGCTAAAATCACGGTTGTTACATCATCCCCCACTTAGGGAAAGCTCGTCCCGAGATTTAACAGCTCGCATCATCAGACTTTTCAGCAAACAACTTAGGATATTTAACTCTCATCTGATCCTCACGCTCCCAAGTAAACTCAGGACCACGTTTGGAATTCCATCGTACCTTTACCAATGCAATCTTACTACGCTTCATACTCTTAACTTCTCGGTCCATAATCTCAACAGGTTCCTCCACAAAGTGAAGTGTTCTATCAACCTTAATCTCATCTAGTGGCACATGCAAACTAGCATCCGCCAAACACTTCTTCAAATTAGACACGTAAAACGTATCATGCACACCACTTAATTCCTCAGGCAATCTCAACCGATAAGCCACAAGTCCAATCCTCTCCGTAATCTAAAATGGCCCAACATATCTAGGTGCCAACTTGCCTTTCTTACTGAAACGCACAACACCCTTCCATGGTGACACCTTCAACATCACAAAATTTCCAACACTAAACTCCAAAGGTTTGCGGCGATTATCCGCATAACTCTTTTGACGATCTCTCGCAGCCTTATGTCTTTCTTTAATCCGAAAGACCATATCCGTAGTCTCTTGTACCAATTCAGGTCCAATTAACTGACTCATCCCAACTTCTGCCCATAACACCGGTGATCTACACTTCCTTCCGTACAACATCTCAAACGGTGCACATCTAATGCTTGAATGATAGCTGTTATTATAAGAAAACTCAGCCAAAGGCAAATGAGTATCCCAGCTTCCTCCAAAATCAATAGCACAAGCATGAAGCAAATCCTCTAATGTCTGAATCGTTCGCTCACTTTGTCCATCGGTCTGTGGATGATAAGCAGTACTCATATCCAACCGTGTATTTAAAGCCTTTTGCAATGACTGCCAGAACCGCGAAGTGAACCTACTATCCCGATCTGAAATGATAGACACAGGCACACCATGCCTTGCCACAATCTCATTTATATAGATCCTTGCCAACTTCTCCATCTTGTAATCTTCACGAATGGCCAGAAAATGTGCAGACTTCATCAATCTGTCCACAATAACCCATATCATGTCATGTCCATTACTTGTGCGAGGCAATTTAGTAACGAAATCCATAGTTATATTATCCCACTTCCATTCAGGAATTGGCGGCTGTTGCAAGAATCTAGAGGGTTTCTGATGTTCAGCCTTAACTTTCAAACAAGTTAAACATCGACTAACATACTCAGCTATTTCCCTCTTCATGCCCGGCCACCAATAAGCATCTCTAAGATCATAGTACATCTTATCAGACCCTGGATGAATCGAGTATCTCGTCTTATGAGCCTCATCCATGATCACCTTCCTCACATCTCCCACTAGTGGAACCCATATTCGATCTAAGAAATATAGTCCACCATCTTCCTTCCTTTCCATTTGCTGATCTAAACCACGCAACATTTCAGCCACAAGGTTCTCATCCTTGAGAGCCTCCTCTTGTGCTGCCAATATCTTACTCTTAATTCCTGATTGCAATGTTATGCTCATAGCTCGCACACGCCTTGGCTTAATTCTTTCTTTTCTACTCAACGCATCGGCCACCACATTCGCTTTTCCAGGATGATAACGAATGTCGCAGTCGTAATCACTTAACAGCTCCATCCATCTTCTTTGACGCATATTCAACTCCTTCTGATTAAAAATATGCTGAAGACTCTTATGATCGGTATAGACCGTACTCTTCGTACCATACAAATAATGTCTCCAATTCTTGAGAGCAAATACCACCGCACCAAGCTCTAGATCGTGAGTGGTATAATTCTTCTCATGAACCTTGAGTTGTCGTGATGCATAAGCTATCACCTTCCCCCTTTGCATTAACACACATCTAAAACCTTGATTCGACGCATCACAATATACAACAAAATCATCTGTCCCATCAGGTAACGTCAGAATAGGTGCATTACACAAACTATCCTTTAATGTCTGAAAAGCCACTTCTTGCTCATCTCCCCACTCATACTTTTTATTCTTCTGAGTCAACATAGTAAGAGGCTTAGCAATCTTTGAAAAATTTGCTATAAATCTCCTGTAGTATCCTGCCAGTCCTAAGAAAGAGCGTATCTCAGAAGGTGTCGTAGGAGCCTTCCAATTCTTGACTGCTTCTATCTTGCTAGGATCTACATATATACCTTCACTATTCACTATATGACCTAGAAATTGCACCTCTTGCAGCCAAAATTCACATTTAGAGAACTTAGCGTACAATCTCTCATTTTCCAACAAGCCAAGTATTAACCTCAAGTGTTCCCCATGCTCTTCCTTCGACTTGGTGTAAATCATAATGTCGTCAATAAACACAATTACGAATTTATCCAAATAGGGCCTACACACACGATTCATCAAATCCATGAATACCGCTGGTGCATTAGTCAACCCAAATGGCATAACCGTAAATTCAAAGTGTCCATAACGAGTTCTAAAAGCTGTCTTGGGAATATCCTCCTCATGCACTCTTAGTTGATGATAACCAGATCGCAGATCTACCTTTGAGAAAAATCTAGCTCCCTACAACTTGTCGAAAAGATCATCAATTCTAGGTAAAGGATATCGATTCTTCACCGTCAACTTATTCAACTCTCGGTAATCAATACACATTCTAAACGAACCATCTTTCTTCTTAACGAACAAAACAGGCGCTCCCCACGGGGAATGACTAGGTCGAATAAACCCCTTATCTTGGAGTTCTTTCAACTGTGCAGCCAACTCCTGCATCTCCGTAGGTGCCAATCGATAAGGAGCTTTCGCTACCGGCGTCGCTCCAGGAATTAACTCAATACGAAACTCCACCTGTCGTATTGGCGGTAATCCGGACAAATCCTCAGGAAAAACGCCCGAAAACTCACACACTACTGGAATATCCCCCACTTTGAGTTCTCTAGACTTCGCACTCGTAAGGGATTTCGAATTCTTCTCCACGCTTTCTCCTTGTACTCGCAGCACACCACCACCCTCTAATGGAATTCGAACCACCTTTTCATGGCATATTACTTCAGCTTTATGCCTAGCCAACCAATCCATCCCTATTACCACGTCAAAGCTACCACGTCCTAAGGGTATCAAGTCAATCTTAAACGCAACACCCTCTAACACGATAACACACTCACGAATAACCTTATCAACTTCTATTTCTATACCACTAGCTATTTCAATCAAAATACTAGGTCTAAGTTCACTAAACTCAACACCCAATATTCTAGCAAATTCAGTGGTAGCAAAACAATAATCCGCACCCGTATCAAATAACATAGTAGCATAATGACCATTGAGAGAGAACGTACGAGTAACAACGTTCTTTCCCTTAGCTGCATTTCTATTAAACCCTTGTCCTTGTCCTCCTTCAATAGTTAGCTGATTCCCAGCCCGTCCAAACATTCCAACAAGTTTGGGACACCCGTTACGCAGATAATCAGTACTACCACACTCATAGCATGCCCTGCGATTAACCCCTGCGCCAACCGAGTTGATTGGAGTCGCTTGAGTAATCACCGCACGACAGTCCCTAGCAAAGTGTCCAGGTTTGCCACACCTGAAACACACACGACATGGAGTGTTCTCGAGATGATAGTAACCGCACATAACACATCTAGGGGCATTACTCATATATCCCTTCTTCTCATTATTACCAGTCCTAGCCATAGAAACTGTTCCCACATAACCTGCTGCCATCATAGGATCCATTGCTATGAACCCCTTCCCTTTTCTTGCTTTCTTATTGTCACCACTAAAACCAGTTGTCTTAGTAGTATCAACCTCCTTTCGCTTCTTCTCTCCCGACTTTACCAGTGTTCCACTACTAACTGCTTCATCCATCAGTGCCCCAGCCTTTTGAATAGCACTTAGAAGCGTTGTCGGCTCGGTCGCCCTAACCATCGAACAAATCTGTGGAACCAATCCACGGATATACCTTTCAATACGCTTCGATTCAGGAGTTACTAGATGAGGAACCATCCTAGCTAACTCATGAAACCTATCAGTGTACCCCATATGATTAGCTCCAACCATAGTATGATTCCACAACTCTTCTTCCAATTTCTGCATCTCATTGACTGGGCAAAACTCCTCCACCATTAAGGCTTTGAAGTCCTCCCAAGTCATACCCAAAGCCGCAACTCGTCCCCTAGCCTGAAGTTGCGTGTTCCACCAGGTCAACGCCTAGTTAACCAAAGAACTAACCGCATACTTAACTTTCTGGACCTCACTACATCCACTTATATCCATCACAGACTCCATTTTGTCTATCCATCGAGTGAGTCCAATTGCACCACCCTTTCCATCAAATTCCTTAGGCTTACAGGCCATGAACTCCTTGTAAGTACACCCATTATTTCCGCCTCCTCTACTTCCAGCACCATCAGAATGAGCTCCACTACCCATCTGCGCACTCAATTGAGTCACAAGTTCAGGCATTAAAGCTTCTAGCTGCTGATTGATCATTTGCTGAAAGATAGGGTTGCTATCCCCAATAATAGGTGTCGACTTCTTAGACTTCTTCAGTGTCCGGTAAGCTCCACTCATAGGTGACTTAGTGATAGGTCATCTTGGTTTCCTTGGCGCCATTTCCTAAACACGCAGGACAATAGAACCATTAGAGACCATTCACAAGATTCCACAATCTCCATAATCCTACTCAATCATCAACCTCCCATCACATGAAACACTCTCAATCATATAACCAAATAAACTCAACTCTACCACACATAAGCATATCACAATTGATTCAATGTAACATTGGCTGTAGGTCCACATATGTCGTGATACATTTATAATTGTGTTGGCCACCCACAATTTTAGATGTATCCTTCCACATGTGTACTTACTTCCAAAGCCACACCTAACAATAGTAACATCTTATAACAAATAGCACGCAATCAATACTAACCAAAATATCCTCCCATAATACTCATAATATACACACCAAAATATCCAAACTCGCCCAAGGCTTCTCATTAAAACACGGGATAAATCCCAAAAAAATCCAAAGGAATTCACATTCCAACATACAATCAGCGTCAAAACAACTCAACAAAACCATAAAACATTAAAAACATAACATTGAAAACAAGTCGTACGCAGTTCGAGTCCTATCTAAGACCTAAAACGGTGTACGCGGAGTGGACTCCAAGTCCGAATCCACTTCCTCCTCCTCGCTCACCCATCCATTCTTATTTCCATGATTCTGTGGTAGAGGATGTCTTGCAAAATCATCTTCACGATCTCTTAACTCTTCATCTATCCTATCCACAAAATCATACAATCCTCGGGGTCTAGCCCAAACTACCCCATCATCTTCCAAAAACTGAGGACACTTACACGGGTACTTGGTGGTGAAACCTACCTTATCAGCTACCTTTGTCTCATATCTCTCCACCATTTCCCCATTCACATTCTCGAGTGTCAGCTTCTCTTCAATCACACATGGTACCATGCTAGCGGGGACCAATATCCTCCTGTTGGTTCTCTTCATCTTCCCAACTCTCTTGCGTCCCTTAGCAACTACCGTAGCCCAACGAAGTGTCTTTCGCGCAGGAGGTGCCATTTTATAAATGACACACAAACGATGCTAACTAAAGGGTTCGATAAACGTTCAAAAACTCAATAAAATAACTCATAATTTAGGAAAATAGACATGTAAAGATATTATACTAACACATAGATCCTAAATGCAACTATATGAGGGACTCCTAAGCTATAGTCTAGGTTAAACCACCTAATTCTCTATAACTAAGGCACTGATACCAATCTGTCACACCCCGCCACGGCGGAAACACGCGGGTGTAACTTCATGGATATCATCACAACACCTGGTGTCAACATAGAGAAAAACTATATGCACATAAATAGAGCAATGTACCAACACACAGTGTTGTAACAATACCCAAAGATAAATAACCAAAACAAAATCCAAAAGGTATCTTCAATAGATATGAAAGTACCAAACAGAAAACATAAATGTATCATAACCAAATCCAAATAAAATCAGATCCCAAAACATAGGTAAGTCTCCATGCAACTAAGTCTCGCCTAATTGCTGCCGTCAACTTTGGCCTTAGAATGCTCACCTGAAAATGATGCTTAAAATGTCAACATAACGTTGGTGAGAGTCATAGGTTTGAGACTCAACACACTAGGCAACCAAAATCACCGTAATTATAAAACATAGCTGGACAAATAATTATAGTTATCATACGAGCTACATGTATCCATAAACCAATCATCACACAAAAGGCAACCATCAGGCCGGAACGTGACCCCTGCTCCAAAACACATCATCAATTGGGTCGCATGCGCGAGCAACAGGATAAGCATCCTCCCAAGTGGAAATCACATAGCATCAATTAGGTCGCTAACCTAATCGGAATCACATATCACACAGCATCAATTAGGTCACTAACCTAATCGGAATCACACTTTCATGTACCACATAGCATTATTACGATAACATTATAAGTCCAAGCTTTTAAACCACACATAATCACAGTAACTCAAATCATTTAAGACAAGCATCATTCCCATCCCAAGTTTAAAACAAAGTAAAAATATAGGACTATGAACTCACCTTAAACTCCGCAGCTTTCACAAAAACAATTCACAATCTATAGCACACAAAAATAATCCACATTACACAAGGTCAAGCTAAAAGCTACAATCCATATAATACACATATGATGGATGTCTAAGACTCATATGACCCACCATGGATCTCCTAGACACCACACTAACAACTACTATAACTTAATACTCACTAAATCCCTTGCACTCTTAAAATCAGAAAATGCAGAATTTTTGGGTACATTCGCCCACATAAAATAACGACAAATAAAGCTCAACAACTCACACAAAAAATTTAACATGGTCTCTCATAAGCATAGAAGCTAATCCCAGAAGGCCATGGACCAATAACAGACACAAATACTCATAATAAATTGAAACTTGTCAACTGCCCAAATTCGGATCTGAACGCACACCAAAAATTTTTGATATTAAATAAATACTTCCACAAGTTTTTATCGCGAATCCTTTTCTTGGTAGTCTAATATAACCTAATACTTAACTATTCTAGAAGGCCTAGTCAAAATACCACTTTTACAACCACATGACACCCTCAAACTTTTACCCAAAATCTGTCCCGGTTTGACAGCTTTGACACCTTAACAAAGAAAAATCAAAAGACCGACTTCCCGACCTTAAAATCGATCGTCGCTGGACTTTTTGGAAATCTCTTTCATTATACTTCAATTTAGACCTAAAATTCGTGACTTAAGTCTTCACCATCTGTTATTTACACTCACATCTTTACAGTCATAGTTTTCTGTCCAAACCATAACACATAATCTAACGCGTTTAACACTCAATTCCCTTAACCATTAACCATATTATTGACATCTAATCATCCTAACATGTTTTACTTCAATAATTTACAGAATTATATAAACCCTAGATTTCATCATATTAAATATTACATGAATCGTAACAATAATTAATTAATTACACGTAAGGGTTAAAGATTTTACCTTGCTTCTTGATTATTGCTTGACAATTATGAAACCCTAATTTTTTTCTTCTTGTTCTCCCTTGTGTCGACTCTAATAGCAGGAAAATGGGGTAGGGAGGTTTTGATTTTGTATTTATAATTATATTGGATAACCCTTAAGGCTTAGAGTTGTATTTGGTATCAAATTTGGTTTCCTTTTTCCCTCTAATCCCCATAATCGGCCGCCCCCCTTATTATTATATTTTTTTTTATTTTTTTTTATTTATTTATTACACTCAAAACCTCATACTTTTCATATTTTATGTATTCCCATAACAAAACCTAACGTCTTTCGCGATAAACCTTAATTTTACGACAAACTGGAAAATATTCATTTTCAAAATAAAGTTTCCAAAAATAGATTTTCACACACTCCATAAGCATTTCCTCACAAAAACAAAATTCTCGTAACTTATTAACGCTCAATAACTTGAACGAAGACTCGTTACGCAAAACCTCAAAACGCCAAATATACACAAGTCATTTCTACACCACATGGGTGATCAAAATGAACTTTCCCAAAATCAACATCATCAAAAATCACAACAACTACCACAACACGAAGGGATTTAGTGCTAACTCAAATACTAATCACACTATAACACGCAAAAACACATACATAACTACTCAAACCACACCAAACAAAGTTAGATTAACTCGAGGCTAAAAGTCTAACTAACCTGCTAAAATCACGGTTGTTACAGATAGTAATGATGAAGGTCCTGAATCTACTTCTACTCATTCACCACTGACGTGTTTTGATGTTGCTATGCAATCACAGAAATTTGGTACACTTGGGGCTGTTAGCCAACTGGATGGTATTGATAATTTTGTCGAGGATGCTTGCAAGGATTTTGATAATGCAATGCATAAGGTCCAATTGGAAAATGCCAAGAATGCTTTGAAACAGCCGCCTACATCATATGCTGGTGAGACATCCAATGTACCTAAGAAAAAATTGTCTTACTTTCGTAGGCTGGAGTGTAGTAAGAAATCAAATGATGTGGATTTATCTGTGCCTATGAAAGTGGTAGAAAAGGTAAATTCCAGATTTGAGAATACGTTATATGGTTATTTTCTTTGTAAACGTATTGTTTTTCCGGTTGTTGATTATTATGTGCGCAATGTGTGGGCTAAGTATGGCATTCAAAAGGTTATGATGAATGCGAAGGGCTTCTTCTTCTTTAAGTTTACTTCCCAGAAAGGTGTTGAAGATGTACTTGAGAATGGCCCGTGGATGATTAGGAATGTGCCTATAATTCTTAAAAATTGGACTTTAAACACTAATCTCCTCAAAGAGGATTTGACCAACATTCCGGTGTGGGTTAAATTCCATGATGTTCCTCTTGCTATGTTCTCTAATGATGGTCTTAGTCTCCTAGCCACATTGATTGGTACGCCAAAAATGTTATATGCTTATACTAGTCAAATGTGCTTGGAATCATAGGGTCAAAGTAGTTTTGCTAGGTGCTTGATTGAAGTCAAGGATGATCAGGTACTTAGGGAGAGCCTCACTATTGAGATACTATTACTTGATGGGACGGGTTCTACTATTTAAAAGATCCGAGTTAAATACGAGTGGAAACCGCCTCAGTGTGATACATGTAAGATTTTTGGCCATACGCTGCTTGATTGTCCTAAATTTGTTCCACCTCCTATTCAGCCTAAAAAGAGTGTTAATGATAGTTTTCAAACTATCAATAACAAGAATAAGGGTAAGAATGGTGGTCATAGTGCTCCGGGTAAAGGAGGTTTTACTAAACCTGTTATAGGTCCTAAGTTTAGGTATCAACCTAAAGCGCCTCATCCTGAACCCAAAAAGGTGGATACTACAAAGAAGAAGGCCGTTGATGTAGCTTATACTAGCGGTACGGAGATTGCTACATCAAACCGGTTTGATGCCCTTCATATGGATGATATTGATGATTTTGGTATTCCTACCAATGAAGTGACTAAGGATGTGAATTCTGGTAGTCGAAAGGAAGCTAAAGAGTACGGGTCTTTAGAGACTGGTAATGCATCACAAGAACCGCTTGTGAGTGATTCAATGGAAAGAAAGGAGGTTGGTACTACTCCTATAGTTGAGAAAATTGGGGAGCTTGAAAAGCTACTTATTGATGGGAAAGCTACTCTTGTGGATGATGATGGTCATCCTATTAAAAAGGTTGATTATCTGGGGTCTACTTCTTCTACTAAGAGGGTTAACCCATTATCTAAGGTGGGAGAGATTGTTGTTTCTGACAGTGATGAAGAGGAGGTTGTGAATACTTTTGATGAGTCCATGAACCTATTTGGTGGTGGACATGATCGTGAAGATTATTATGATGGCTATGATTATCATGACTATTTGGATCAGGTCTACGATCTCCCAGGGAATTTGGATGCTATACATGACACGTATGGTATCAAGCTCCAAAGTCTTGGTAGAAAGTAATCTTATTTTCATTGGAGTCTTATGGTATCTTTTGAGTAGTGGTTTTTTCTTATTTAGAGAATTGAAAGTGTTGATACATAATCTGGTGCGGGCTGGATTCGACGACTCTCCCTGAGCCGTTCGTCGTCTTCTCGAGCCCTGAGTAGACCTGTTCATCAAAGAGAACCCATTAGGAGTGGACCCGAGGCCGTAGCCCCGGGATCCACCTCTGACGGTCAAGTTAGTGTCCATGTGATATAGCATATAAGAGTTAGGTTTAGGGTAACCTGTTGTATTCTGTTGTGAATGGAATCCCAACCCTATATTTATAGGACATGGATTAGGGTTTAGGCGTAGGGTGGGTCGCTGTCTACCAGGCCTGGCCCATTCCTGGCCCAGTCCGGACCATACGTCCACAAGCCCCCCAAGTCTAGTGTGACATGGCGCATGGCAATGTTATGCTAGACTTAAGTTCTGTTCATGGCCGCGTAGGCCCAATCAACCATGACGGCATGGCCCATGTGTGCGCAACTTGTGTGCACATGGGACGGACCATACTGTGCAGCTCACATGCGACAGTGCGCATTGGGATTGCGATTGTGATTGTCTCACAATGGTGAAGGTGGATCTCGTATGCTGCATCCTGGGTAAGGGCGTACCTTTTGTACCAGTAGCGATGGTGCGACAGAAGACGTGCTTCTGTGGCAGAGGTGCGCACTGTGCGCGACAAGGATGTGCGCTGTGTGCGACAAGGATGCACGCTGTGCGCGACAAGGATGCGCACTGTGCGCGTTGTGCGCGAACATTACATTCGTCTTTACAACCGACAAAGGACATCTCCCGTGCGGCAAGATGGTGCGAATATTTAAATCCGTCTTTGTACCGGGCTTGCAATACCTCTTATGTACGATCTGCTTCCAAATATACTTGAGTGACGCGTACGGAAACAGTGGTATTATATACCCTGGTAGCCCCCTGATTCGCCTCAAACAGTCAGATAATATCAACCAAGTAATGGTCAACAAGTCAAACAGCTGAGGCAAATGCTTCCGAGGAATACAGTGTTTTCCCGGGTCGTAATGTCCCAACGAGGTGTGCGATGTTTTATTATAAACGAATCTGTGATTAGTGAATCTGAACAGGAAATGGTATAAAAGTGTGTGTGTGTGTGTGTTAAACTAGGGTTTTAATAACTTAAAATAACTTAGGAAAACTATTGGAATGATTACTTAAAAACCTAGATATCTAAAACGTTTAAAACGTAAACCAATTTAAAATCAGACGCGATTGCGTGCTGAGAAAAAGGTGAGTTTTAAGAAAAATAAACTAAAGGGGTTAAAAATGAAAATTCTATAAACTTAAACTTAAAATAAAATTAAACTAAAAAATAAAACTATTTTTTAGATTATTATATTATTTATTATTAATTATTTAATTAATAACTATTTAACTATTTATTTAAAATCAAACTAAAAATTATAAATACTACAAATTAAACTAAAAACTTGTAAAAATAATTTCTAAACTTAAAAATGAACTTGAAGAAAGTATAAAAAATAAAAATAAATGTTTTTGTCTTTTTGTGAATTTCTTATTAATTAAAAACTATTAATATTAATTATACTAATTAAACTATTTTAAATTACAAATAATACTAAATCAACTTAGAAAATTATGGAAAAATATATAAATCTAATTAACCATTATGGGAATCCTAAAAAATTATAAAAACTTTATTTTATATATTTTTAAACTAGTTAACTAATTATTATTCTATTTATTAATTAATATCTAATTAAACTATTTAAATTATGAAAACTATTAAATGAACAGTAAAAATTCTATAAAAATTACTAAAATTATATTATGACTTATAAAAGCTAGGAAAAATATAAAATATAGGTGTTACTATATAAAAATTAATTATGCTATTTATAACTTATTTATTAATTAATTATTAATAAAACTATTATTAATTATAATAAATACTAAATGACAAAACTAAAATCTGAAAAATTTATGAAAAATACTTTAATATATAAGGAAATTAATAAAAATATAAAAACACAGATTACTTAATAAAAATATAAAAATGAAAATTAAAATTAAATTGTATTAAATAGAAACTATCACTTATTTTTATATTGTTTTTCTTGGATTTTTCTTTTACAAAACTTTATTATACATAAAAATAAGTAACTTTAATAAAAACAATAATTTTAGAACTTAAAAATAAGCTAGTTATAAGCTATAATCCTAGACAGTTGACTTTAGTTGACTTAAATGGGAAATAAGCTCAAATGAGCTTATGTGGGACCCACTATGGACTTTTCTGGTTCTAATAGGTACTTTGGACTTGTCAAAGCTTAAAATGGCCAATTAAGCTCAGTAGATAAGCTGTTAAGCCACAATAAGCTAATCCAAAACCTTAGTTATAACACAGAAATGGGACAGAGTTTATGGGTCTTTCTAGGTGGGGTCCACTGAGGTGCAGGTCAAACTTATGGTCAACCTAAACTCTCTGGTAGGAGGGGGGTTGGGAAAAGCTGATTAGAGGTGGTGGGGCCCACTGGGTTGGTCACAAAACACCACCAAAGGTTGGTGTTTGGTTGCGCAGCTGCTGAGACAGAGCAGGGGTGTGCCCTGCAGGTTACTTTGAGGGTGAGTGGAGCCCAACAGAAAATTCCTAAAATTACAAAAACTATGGGATCTTAAACACAAGGTGGTAGATTATTACCACAACAATTTTCAGGTTCTAAAACCTTTTACACAAATCTACAAAAATCACCCAAGAAATGGAATTTCCACTGATGTGCAATTTTTGACTTTTGATAAGAACTTAAACTTTGACTTTTACCAAATTCTAATCACTACTACTGATTGATTAAGTTATATTAAACTACAAGAGACCTAATTTAAGCTAAAACTACAAAATATGAGCTAATGGTTGGATTTATGGACCCTAAAGCCTTGACAGTTAACTGTCAAGGACTTGGGAGGTGGATTTTGACTTTTGGTTGTATAAGTGACTTAGTTATTGGTTTCACAGACCTAAGTTACACTAATAAAACATGTATCAAGAGGAAACAATACCAACAAACACCCTGAACACAGAGGTATTGGTTAAACCAAACACCCCCTTAACTATACTAATTTATGAATTTCAAAGCTAAACATGAATTTAAACCACAATATTGATTCCTAACACTAAATTATAACTAAATAAGATTAAATTAACCTGAATCAAGCACAACACAAGCAGAAAACACAGGTTTGTCAAAAATGAGTATTCCACTGTGAGGTTTTATTTTTTTTAGTAACAATTAAATTTAATGAATAAGTACACTATATTATGCTAGATTATGTTTAACTAACACCAAATAAACTCAAAAGCATACAGATAAGAAAAAATAAACTAAGCTACAATAGGTTACTAGAAATTAAAGAACAAGCTTACAAGTGGGATTGGCCTGAGCAACAATGAACCATGAACCAAGATCACAACCTAGTATCCCCCATAGGATTCTAAACCATAAAATAATCCAGATGACACTCCTTGCTCAGTTCCTTTTTGATCTTCTTTCTATTTTTTTATTTTTCTCTATTTAATTTGATTTTCTAGTTTTTTCTAAGTAAACTGAATTGTAACTTCTCTAGATGATCTAAGAGCTTATAAAAGCTTTGTCAGAGCTTAAATGAACCTATGAGATCATATAACAATAACAACTAACAACAGACAACTTTTGAGATTTTTGAGAATTTTATGAAATTGCATAAACTGAGAACCAGACTTAAACTTGAATTTAACTTGAATTAAAGATAGAAATACATTAAATTAACTGGTACAAGCTTGTTTTAATTTAAATTACAACTGAAATTGAAACTTACACTACCTACGACTAAGTTATACTAAACCTAAACTAATACTTTGGTTCTTCTGCTTCCCTTCTCTTTTGTAGCCCTTTTCTGGTCTTGTTGGACCCACAGAAGCATTTCCCACCACATCACAGCCTTTGATATGGTCTGAGTGATCCAGGCCGTTTAAATTTGCTTTTTCGCGCCAAAAGTCCAAGGGGACAACTGTGGTAGCGTACGAGGGTTTTAAGGGGATTAAAGGGTTTTGGGAGTATGTGTGAGGTGGAGGGTGAGGTGGAATGAGTGGGGAGCAAGGGTGGACAGGTGGAGGTGGTGGTTTTGGTAGCAGAGGTGGAGGGTGGTTTTGGTGGGAATAAGGAAGACGGGGTGGTTTAGTTTTTTAGGGGTGTTGACCGGGTTGACCAAATGGGGGTGGACTGGGCTGGTAAATGGCTTGGGCCCAAAGGGAATAAGTGGGTGGGCTGGTGAATGGCTTGGTTTGTTTATTTTGGGTTTAATGATAAGGTCCGTTTGGTTTTTAGCTTAAATAAACACAAGGACCTAAAATGTAATTAAGCAAAAGTAGAAGGTCTGATTTTGTGATTTAACCAAAGTAATCAAAAGGATTAAATTTGTCATATGTGAATAGTACAAGGGCGTTTTTGATATTTTTAATTTTTTAAATACCCGGGGACTAAAACTGACAATTTACCAAACTTGAGGGACTAAATGTGTAATTTATTTAAAACTTTCTCCCAGGGACTAAAAGTGAAAATTATGAATTCCCTAGGACCCTTAATGGTAATTTTCCATTTTGAACACCCAGGGACTGAAACTGTCAAGTTTAAAACTTTGAGGGACCTGTTTTGCCAAACTGTGAAACTTCAGGGACCAATCATGTAAATTCACCAAACTTATCACCCAAGGACCATTCCTGCAAGAGATTATTAGTATAAGGACCAAAATTGCTTTTCTCTAAGTTTTTACATCCCAGGGACCATTTATGTCAATTTCCAAAGTTGAGAGACTAAACTTGTAATTTTGTGAAACTTTGCACCAAAGGACTAAATATGTAACTTTATGATTTAAAAAGGACCTTTGGTGATATTTTCATGTTTTTAGAATAACCAGGGACTAGTTTTGACAATTTATGAAACTTGAGGGACTGAAACTGCCAACTATGCAAACTTTGTACGTTTTTAATCTGTTTTTGCATATTTTGCATTTAAAACATATAAAACACATCTTTAAGATATTTAAAGTATTTTGATACATATTTGAGTGTTTTTGTATGTTTTGGCAGTTCAGATTGGTATAAAATGATGAGTATTTAGACACTCATCAATCCCCCACACTAAACTATTGCTAGTCCCTAGCAATCTATTGAGAAAAACTTAATGGATTTTATCTCTTTACCAAAAGCCATCACTTCTGGAGTAGCCAGGTGTAAGAACTGTGGCACACCTGATAACCGTGTGATTTTGAGCAAACCACCAGCTGTCAACGGATTTGATTAGTCTTTACCAAAAGCCGTTTGCTTCTGGACTAGCCAACTCTTGATGGAATAGTCAACATCTTGGTGAGCTGATTACCAATTATGGTTTTTCCACAGCCTTTACCACAAGCCATAATCTTGCGGGCTAGCCAACTCATTAGCTTTTGAGGATAATGGGGAGTTGAGGAACCATACAATTTTTGGCAAATTGCAAGCCATAAACGGGTTTGAGTTATCTTTACCAAGAACCGTTTGCTCCTGGATTAGCCAATCCTGTTGTGGGTTAGACATGGAGGATTGATACCATTTATTGCGTTCTAAGTGAGAGAAAAAATTTTAAAATTTTGGCTAAAATGGGGGTTCTTGATGGAACATGTGTTTAAATTCGTTAGACGAATCTCCCCCCACACTTAGAACTGAATATTGTCCTCAATATTCAAAATACCGGGTGTTAAACCGAACTTAGAACGTAAGAAGAAAATACTCTATAGCCTTTATTTTATGTGTATATACATACAATTATTTTTTTAGATAAAACTTCTTAAATAGAAGCTATCACTATATGTACATTTTATTTTATTTTATTTTTTTTTTTTTTTTTTTTTTTTTTTTTTTTAGAGAATATATATATATACAACATGTGGGGCATTTCCCCCACACTAGGGTGTTACACACGGGTGAAAACCCATGTTTTTGCTAATGTTTTTGATTCCCGAGTCACTAACTTGACTCGACCCCGAATTCATTTGTCCATGGGGAAGTAAGTGGAAGAGACAATCTCAATCGGACTTTCATTCAAGATGTTTGGATAAACATTTGAAGCACGTGAAAGTTCCACACCGATGAGACAAGTAACCGGCTCATAATTTATAAATGATAATGCCGGGATCAAAGATAATGTCTTCACTCCCGAAAGAGTGAAGAACAGGATAAGGAACAGAATATATGAAGAAAAGAAAGAAGGTCATGATAAAAATCATGATCAACTCCTCATCATCAATAGGAGAATTCATTGTTTCATGAATCTCCTCGTTTAAGCTCGTTTGATCAAGACATATTATGGGTATGTCTAGATCAAAATAGAATTTATCATACTCCGGTGGAGATATGATATGAGTGAGCTCAACGGAGAACTCCTCAAAGGTGAATGATTCGTATTCGGAATTGAATTGAGTAAGTTCATTGGGGAACTCCTCAAAAGTAAATGATTCATAAACGGGAAGAGAATTATAAGAATGAGAAGTGGTGATACCACTTATCTTCTCTTCCGTTTGATCAAAATGGAACGTTTGCAATTCAGGAATAGAATCATTGATCAAAATCTCACTATCCTTGACGGGGATAGGAGATGAAATAGGCTTTTCATTAAAAGCCTCGATTCTAGAAATGAGAAGATTAGCATTTAATAATGTAAGACGAAGAGCTTCGTCTTGGATTATTTCTTCCTCATTCTCTTCTTCTGAGTTGACAAGCTCAGAAGGTACTTCCCCCACATAACTTATGTCTCCACAAGATAAAGAATAGTTCTCATCAGAATCAGAGAACATCTCAGTATGATTATTTGGAAAGACAAGAGGGGGAGGAATATCACACATATGATCAAGAATTCCCTGTGACTCTCTTGGGATTGGGACAAGGTTCTCAACACTAGACTTTATGAATTCGTCCGATTCCTTTGCAGGAACAGTGTCAAGATGCTCGTCCCCCATGTTCAGAGAGTGAGTGGGAACCTCGGGTGTGATAACATCATACTCAGGGAGATGAGAAGGACTAGCAGTAATGGAGTCTACAAGTTCCATTATTTCTACTGCTGGTGATTCAGTTATATTCTTTTCTCCCTGTATATGCATGGAAGGAGTCTCAACTGATGAACATGATGAGGTATCATCACATTCATCATCCTCATCGAGAAAAACAACATTTTGAAATTTGGTACGTGTTCTAGCTGCTTGTTCTAAGACTAGTAATTCTTCCATGCTTCTTTCGTCTCTAGCAGCATGTTTTTCAGCAAGTAATTCCGTGATAGATTTATCACGAGAATATTGAGTGAGTGGAAACTGTGGGGGTGTGGATGTGTCAAAACCGGAAGGTTGACATTGATCATCATTATGAGGACCCTCATAATATACACAAGAAGAACTTGGTGCATTGTGAGACGACATATTAGCCAACTCCTCCTTAAGATCTTTAAGTTTCTCAAGAACCTCTAGACAAGGGTCTTGCTGGATGTGAGGAGTGGCTTGGTTTATTTGGCACTGTGGAGGTGGGTCTTGAAACGAATAGTCATAATTGTTACAAGGAAATGGATTCCTTGTTTGACAATCATAGCTAAAGTGTGGACCTCCACAGTACTCACAACAGTTGAACTGATGTGGTTGTGAGTCGTATGTGTTTAAATCATAATTGTTATTAGGAACCTGTTCATAGACAAACTGATTCCTAGTTTGACAATCAGAACTGTAGTGTGAACCACCACAATACTCACAACAGTTAAACTGTTGAGTCTGGCTTGGTGTATTTTGATACGAAGCATCATTTAGATTTGGATAATATGATTCTTGCTCGTATGAATGTGATGGGTAGTTGGAAAATTTTGAGGAGTCGTTAAATGAGTTTTGATTAGGATCATAAGCAAATGAATTACTCGATCCACAAAACAAACAACTCCCGTTTTGAATATCATTACCACATTGTTCACATGTACACCAATGACATGGAAAACCGAAAAGCGGCTCACCACAACCGTCACAAGGAATAAAAGCCGGAGGTGGGACAAGTGGTGTGCTCTTAGAGCTAGGAATTTCCACCACTTCCGTTATGGTCTCGGGTTTTGGTTCTTGATAAACGTGAAGGTTAGGTAAGTCGTTCTTTTCAGTAATTGCCCTAAGCTCTGTACGTTTGCTTGACAAACTTTTAACCGTAAACCGTGAAAGATCAGGATTGATTTTTGAAGGTTTAGGAGCATTTGTGAGCTCAGGTTTTTGGACAACCGTGGTTTGGACGTATTTAGCACCTCCATCGTCAGCGGAAAGTACAAGGTCCTTTGTCACCTCGGTTTCGTGATCTCTTTCCCTCACCGGAGAGGGAATAGGAATCGAAGGTCTATCATAATCAACATGACATCTCGACATTTTTGACAAGGCCATAAGTTTTTCAACTTCGCTTTTAAAGGCCCTTTGTTTAAAGAAATCGTCATCGAGAGATGCCATTAGAATCAATTATGAGATAAGTGGAAGAAGGTAGAATCAAAGGGTTTTGGGGATGAGAAATGAAGAATCAAATAGGTAAGGGTGTAAAGGTGAATATTTTTGGGTTTTGATTTATAAAAATATGGATAAAAGATGGTAAATATACAATGGATGTATATCCAAAATCACTAATACGCAAAATCGTTTAGAATAAGAGCACAACCTCCCCGGCAGCGGCGCCAAATTTTGATTCGCCTCAAACAGTCAGATAATATCAACCAAGTAATGGTCAACAAGTCAAACAGCTGAGGCAAATGCTTCCGAGGAATACAGTGTTTTCCCGGGTCGTAATGTCCCAACGAGGTGTGCGATGTTTTATTATAAACGAATCTGTGATTAGTGAATCTGAACAGGAAATGGTATAAAAGTGTGTGTGTGTGTGTTAAACTAGGGTTTTAATAACTTAAAATAACTTAGGAAAACTATTGGAATGATTACTTAAAAACCTAGATATCTAAAACGTTTAAAACGTAAACCAATTTAAAATCAGACGCGATTGCGTGCTGAGAAAAAGGTGAGTTTTAAGAAAAATAAACTAAAGGGGTTAAAAATGAAAATTCTATAAACTTAAACTTAAAATAAAATTAAACTAAAAAATAAAACTATTTTTTAGATTATTATATTATTTATTATTAATTATTTAATTAATAACTATTTAACTATTTATTTAAAATCAAACTAAAAATTATAAATACTACAAATTAAACTAAAAACTTGTAAAAATAATTTCTAAACTTAAAAATGAACTTGAAGAAAGTATAAAAAATAAAAATAAATGTTTTTGTCTTTTTGTGAATTTCTTATTAATTAAAAACTATTAATATTAATTATACTAATTAAACTATTTTAAATTACAAATAATACTAAATCAACTTAGAAAATTATGGAAAAATATATAAATCTAATTAACCATTATGGGAATCCTAAAAAATTATAAAAACTTTATTTTATATATTTTTAAACTAGTTAACTAATTATTATTCTATTTATTAATTAATATCTAATTAAACTATTTAAATTATGAAAACTATTAAATGAACAGTAAAAATTCTATAAAAATTACTAAAATTATATTATGACTTATAAAAGCTAGGAAAAATATAAAATATAGGTGTTACTATATAAAAATTAATTATGCTATTTATAACTTATTTATTAATTAATTATTAATAAAACTATTATTAATTATAATAAATACTAAATGACAAAACTAAAATCTGAAAAATTTATGAAAAATACTTTAATATATAAGGAAATTAATAAAAATATAAAAACACAGATTACTTAATAAAAATATAAAAATGAAAATTAAAATTAAATTGTATTAAATAGAAACTATCACTTATTTTTATATTGTTTTTCTTGGATTTTTCTTTTACAAAACTTTATTATACATAAAAATAAGTAACTTTAATAAAAACAATAATTTTAGAACTTAAAAATAAGCTAGTTATAAGCTATAATCCTAGACAGTTGACTTTAGTTGACTTAAATGGGAAATAAGCTCAAATGAGCTTATGTGGGACCCACTATGGACTTTTCTGGTTCTAATAGGTACTTTGGACTTGTCAAAGCTTAAAATGGCCAATTAAGCTCAGTAGATAAGCTGTTAAGCCACAATAAGCTAATCCAAAACCTTAGTTATAACACAGAAATGGGACAGAGTTTATGGGTCTTTCTAGGTGGGGTCCACTGAGGTGCAGGTCAAACTTATGGTCAACCTAAACTCTCTGGTAGGAGGGGGGTTGGGAAAAGCTGATTAGAGGTGGTGGGGCCCACTGGGTTGGTCACAAAACACCACCAAAGGTTGGTGTTTGGTTGCGCAGCTGCTGAGACAGAGCAGGGGTGTGCCCTGCAGGTTACTTTGAGGGTGAGTGGAGCCCAACAGAAAATTCCTAAAATTACAAAAACTATGGGATCTTAAACACAAGGTGGTAGATTATTACCACAACAATTTTCAGGTTCTAAAACCTTTTACACAAATCTACAAAAATCACCCAAGAAATGGAATTTCCACTGATGTGCAATTTTTGACTTTTGATAAGAACTTAAACTTTGACTTTTACCAAATTCTAATCACTACTACTGATTGATTAAGTTATATTAAACTACAAGAGACCTAATTTAAGCTAAAACTACAAAATATGAGCTAATGGTTGGATTTATGGACCCTAAAGCCTTGACAGTTAACTGTCAAGGACTTGGGAGGTGGATTTTGACTTTTGGTTGTATAAGTGACTTAGTTATTGGTTTCACAGACCTAAGTTACACTAATAAAACATGTATCAAGAGGAAACAATACCAACAAACACCCTGAACACAGAGGTATTGGTTAAACCAAACACCCCCTTAACTATACTAATTTATGAATTTCAAAGCTAAACATGAATTTAAACCACAATATTGATTCCTAACACTAAATTATAACTAAATAAGATTAAATTAACCTGAATCAAGCACAACACAAGCAGAAAACACAGGTTTGTCAAAAATGAGTATTCCACTGTGAGGTTTTATTTTTTTTAGTAACAATTAAATTTAATGAATAAGTACACTATATTATGCTAGATTATGTTTAACTAACACCAAATAAACTCAAAAGCATACAGATAAGAAAAAATAAACTAAGCTACAATAGGTTACTAGAAATTAAAGAACAAGCTTACAAGTGGGATTGGCCTGAGCAACAATGAACCATGAACCAAGATCACAACCTAGTATCCCCCATAGGATTCTAAACCATAAAATAATCCAGATGACACTCCTTGCTCAGTTCCTTTTTGATCTTCTTTCTATTTTTTTATTTTTCTCTATTTAATTTGATTTTCTAGTTTTTTCTAAGTAAACTGAATTGTAACTTCTCTAGATGATCTAAGAGCTTATAAAAGCTTTGTCAGAGCTTAAATGAACCTATGAGATCATATAACAATAACAACTAACAACAGACAACTTTTGAGATTTTTGAGAATTTTATGAAATTGCATAAACTGAGAACCAGACTTAAACTTGAATTTAACTTGAATTAAAGATAGAAATACATTAAATTAACTGGTACAAGCTTGTTTTAATTTAAATTACAACTGAAATTGAAACTTACACTACCTACGACTAAGTTATACTAAACCTAAACTAATACTTTGGTTCTTCTGCTTCCCATCTCTTTTGTAGCCCTTTTCTGGTCTTGTTGGACCCACAGAAGCATTTCCCACCACATCACAGCCTTTGATATGGTCTGAGTGATCCAGGCCGTTTAAATTTGCTTTTTCGCGCCAAAAGTCCAAGGGGACAACTGTGGTAGCGTACGAGGGTTTTAAGGGGATTAAAGGGTTTTGGGAGTATGTGTGAGGTGGAGGGTGAGGTGGAATGAGTGGGGAGCAAGGGTGGACAGGTGGAGGTGGTGGTTTTGGTAGCAGAGGTGGAGGGTGGTTTTGGTGGGAATAAGGAAGACGGGGTGGTTTAGTTTTTTAGGGGTGTTGACCGGGTTGACCAAATGGGGGTGGACTGGGCTGGTAAATGGCTTGGGCCCAAAGGGAATAAGTGGGTGGGCTGGTGAATGGCTTGGTTTGTTTATTTTGGGTTTAATGATAAGGTCCGTTTGGTTTTTAGCTTAAATAAACACAAGGACCTAAAATGTAATTAAGCAAAAGTAGAAGGTCTGATTTTGTGATTTAACCAAAGTAATCAAAAGGATTAAATTTGTCATATGTGAATAGTACAAGGGCGTTTTTGATATTTTTAATTTTTTAAATACCCGGGGACTAAAACTGACAATTTACCAAACTTGAGGGACTAAATGTGTAATTTATTTAAAACTTTCTCCCAGGGACTAAAAGTGAAAATTATGAATTCCCTAGGACCCTTAATGGTAATTTTCCATTTTGAACACCCAGGGACTGAAACTGTCAAGTTTAAAACTTTGAGGGACCTGTTTTGCCAAACTGTGAAACTTCAGGGACCAATCATGTAAATTCACCAAACTTATCACCCAAGGACCATTCCTGCAAGAGATTATTAGTATAAGGACCAAAATTGCTTTTCTCTAAGTTTTTACATCCCAGGGACCATTTATGTCAATTTCCAAAGTTGAGGGACTAAACTTGTAATTTTGTGAAACTTTGCACCAAAGGACTAAATATGTAACTTTATGATTTAAAAAGGACCTTTGGTGATATTTTCATGTTTTTAGAATAACCAGGGACTAGTTTTGACAATTTATGAAACTTGAGGGACTGAAACTGCCAACTATGCAAACTTTGTACGTTTTTAATCTGTTTTTGCATATTTTGCATTTAAAACATATAAAACACATCTTTAAGATATTTAAAGTATTTTGATACATATTTGAGTGTTTTTGTATGTTTTGGCAGTTCAGATTGGTATAAAATGATGAGTATTTAGACACTCATCACCCCCCAAGTTTGATGGTGCTACTCTTGTATGAGAATTAAACTTAGTTATTCAAATCTTGAAAAACACTTAATGCAAAATATTAGAAGTATATGCCGCGAATCGCAACATATAAAACCTAATGAAGTAAAAGATTAGCGTGAAGCAATATATAGCACATAGCATATGAAATTAATACATAAGAGAAGTAGTGACACCTATCGTGAGGTTTTACAAACTATATAAACAATAACCCGGATGGATGCACCGTGACCGCGACTAATAGTTTCAATTGCGCGCATAGACGCAAATGGATGTATCGTGACCGCATAGACTCGAACATTTGTGGATGATCGTAGATGAACATAACATGACCACGGCTTTTGCCCAGTGCGCTCATGGCGATTGGCTAGCATCGTGGTGTCTGTACGTGACAGTGTGCTCATGGCGCCAATCTGCGAAGATGTCCGAACTCACGGCCTAACGCGGGTAGATTTATCGTGACTGCGTTGTTCGCACACGAAAACTAGCACGAACTGGCATACCAACCGAAAAAACATTATATGCGCGAATTAATTCGTGGCTAAAAGATAAAGTAGGTCCGATCGTGCGAACTTAGTGCGGCTATAGGTAAAATCGTGTTTACCAAATTAAAAGATTAACATAAAATCTTATGAATATTTAAAAATTTAACATATGTTGGATCGTATATATAAAAGAGGACAGTAGACAAAAGAACAAGAATTATAATTCTTGTTATATTCCCTTCGAACAAAACAAATATATATAATCTGTATAGATGTCCGCCGCAACGGCTTTTGAGTTTTGACCAACGAAAGAATGGAAAACAATTAATGCTTTTAGGTATTAATCTTGTGTCAGTGAATACAACAACAAAAAAAACGATTAAGGTTTTGTTTTTGTGTCGTGCACAATACAAAGTCTTAAAGTTACCGGCTTTTGAACTCGATGGTTGCTTTCCGGAGATGTGAGAGCACGAAACTTGTCGTAGTCATGGTCCCACGGATGGCGCCAACTTGTTGATACATAATCTGGCGCGGGCTGGATTCGATGACTCTCCCTGGGCCGTTCGTCGTCTTCTCGAGCCCTGAGTAGACCTGTTCAACAAGGAGAACGCGTTAGGAGTGGACCCGAGGCCGTAGCCCAGGGATCCACCTCCGACGGTCAAGTTAGTGTCCATGCGATATAGTATATAAGAGTTAGGTTTAGGGTAACCTGTTCTATTCTGTTGTGAATGGAATCTCAGCCCTATATTTTTATGACATGGATTAGGGTTTAGGCGTAGAGTGGGCCGCTGTCTACCGGGTCTGGTCCATTCCTGGCCCAGTCTGGACCATACGTCCACAGAAAGTATCTTGTTATATAAGTTTTTCCGCCTATGTAACGGGCTGAGATATGGAATTCACCCATATCCTTTGTATTTAAACGTTTTTTGGAGTAATATATTTACCGGGCCTTTTGACCTTTTATAAACACACACACAAAAAAAAAAAAAAAAAAAAAACGTTACACTTTAAGCCAATGTACGTAACGATTCATATATATAATGAAGGTAACTCCGAGCTATGTATATATGACTCGATGGATACTCGATAAAGTTGATTAGAGTTCGAAAGTATATATAGCATGCGAGCAGATTTTCGAGCAAATTAATTAGGGTTTTGTCCGTACAATAGCTGTCTACTTTCTCAAATGTACCGATATGGTACGTGCACTATTTTTAATACCTGTATAGGAGGTCTACTTTCAGTTTCGTGCTAATATGGCCACTTTTTGACCGGCTACCGGTTGGCAACCTGTAAAACAGGTACAAGTTTTATTTTTATTGATTTTTTGGACAAAAATGGTCCCTAGTGATTTGTTTCTTTTGCACAATAGGTCCTTTGCGATTTTTTCAAAAATGGTCCTTTGTAATTTGTTTCTTTTGCAAAATAGGTCCTTTCTGATTTTTTTTTCCAAAAATGGCCCCTTGTGATTTGTTTCTTTTCAAAATTGGTCCTTTGCGATTTTTTCAAAAATAGTCCATTGTGATTTGTTTCTTTTGAAAAATAGGTCCCCATTCGTTATCTTCTGTTCTTATAAGGTTTTTTTTTTTTTTTTTTTTTTTTTTTTTTTATCCGAAAAAAAAACAATTCGATTTTTTTTAGAAAAAAAAATGTAAAACGAAAATTCTAAAAAAAATCTAAAAAATTTTTTTTGTGGAAAAACTTTTTTTCCGAAAATAATTTTATAGAAAAAGATTTTTCTTATTTCATCTCTAAAAAAATTTTTGAATAAATTTTTTTCGGAAAAAAGTTTTTCGACAATTTTTTTTCTAATTTTTTTAGAAATTTTTTATTTGGATTTTTTTTCTAAAAAAAAGTTTGAATTATTTTTTTGGAAAAAAGTTTTTCCACAAATTTTATTTTATAGTTTTTTTCGAAATCTTGTTTTGTTTTTTTTTGGATTTTTTTTTTCTAAAAAAAATTTTCCAAAGATTTTTTTGGATAAAAAGTTTTTCGACAAATTTTATTTTATAATTTTTATAAAATTATTTTCGGAAAAAAAGTTTTCCACAAAAAAAAAAAAAAAAAAAAAAAAAATTAGATTTTTTTTGAATCTTTTTTTTAAAAAAAAAAGAATTTTCTTTTTACCTTTTTTTTCTAAAAATAATCGAAAAATTAAAGTCCCACGTACCATATTAGCAGGTCAAAAGGTTACCCACGTACCATATTAGCACGAAACTGAAAGTAGACCTTCTATACAGGTATTAAAAATAGTACACGTACCATATCGGTACATTTGAAAAAGTAGACAGCTATTGTACGGACAAAACCCAAATTAATTATGTGCAAGTATTTTAAACCTCAACCTACGTAGCATGCAAGTCAACTTTTTATTGCGACTTTCATTGCTCGATTGTGTCTCTTAGTCATCAACATTGACTAATTTTGAATTCAATATAATGTACCGCCAAAGTCCAAACACGTTAGATTCCTCTATATAAAATATTACTGTAATTCATATCTTTAAAGTCCAAAAACGTTAGATTCCGTTGTTAAGTAACAAGGAAAAAAGATACAAGCTAGCTTATAATTTTGAAAACATGCCACGAGTTGTGGACCCTGCGTAAAACTTTCCAGTGGTTAGAGCTTTGGGCTGAAGCAATGCAATCGTAGCAGCCATTTCGGCAGCATCATCAGCTGAGTGATTCCCTTTGCCATCCGTCATTGATGTCTGAGTGAACCCCGGACAAAAACAATTCACACTTACCACACCTTCATACCTACGAGCCAGAACCTGAGAGTACGCGTTCAAGGCAAGCTTTGATACTGAATAATCAGTCCATATCTCGGGCCACCCTTGCGTTTTCCATCTTCCTTCTTTCACGTTTTGTAGAAAAACATTAACCACCATGTCTATTCGCTCTTCGTTTAGTGTTTCTTTGTCACCGAGTAAAACCTTCATTTTTGCATTCTTAAGCTTCTACATGATCGATATAAACAAACGAACTGGTTAGACGAAGCATCTCAAACTTATTCAATATGAACTTCAGTGTCTAGCTTTCATTTGAGTTTTATTTTCTATATGCATCTAGCTAGCTAGCTAGCTAAGCACTCCGTAATAAGCTAGGAAAGTAATGCGCGTATAATGTAACTAGGTACTTACATCTAATGTCCCAAGTCTATAACTTATGTTGAGGATGCGGCTTGTGGAAGCTGAACGACCAAAAAATGGCAACATGGCCTCAGTGAATAGTTTGGAACCGTAATAGTTAGTGTTGATCACTGTTTCTGCATGATCTATCGAGTTCTCACCCATAGGGTTGTAACACACCGTCGCATTGTTCACCTGTAACATTGATATCCATGAATATCAAAAATAAGAAATAACTTTAGAAGTACGTACACTTTGTTCATGTATATGTTACTCAAGCTAGTTTCTCTTAATATATACATTATCACTACTATAAGTATACTATCTATCTTGAAATGAAGCAAATCTATATATTCGACTATTTGTATATACTAATATAATGTGAAACACACACGCATACTATATATAAGTATATATATGATTTGGTTGGTAAGGTTAGAGATATCCCAAAATAATGAACAATATTTACATATTTAGAAGCCACACAACATATTAATATTTTCAGTTGGTAATATTTGGCCGCTCAAATGATTAATATAAGGCTTAAAATATAGCCGTTAGTTAAAAAACCATCCAAAATATTCAACGTTTGGAACAAATAAAATTCAGAAAGCTAGTTATCGTAAAGTAACTTAAGTATAGAAAAGCTAATATCTACAATATTGTAATTACATGAAAAATCAGTTTTGTTACAACTACGGCTTAACACTTCAAATTTGTTGCAAATCATATTATTCGAGCTTGTCAAGTTATTCGAGCTCAAGGTTTACTCAAGCTCATTTGAGTCGAGTTTATAAGTATCTTAGTTAACTTCTTATGGAGATTATCGAGCTCATTCGATATGTAATGCTAATACACATGTACTTAGTTAGGGTTGTAAATGACGCATGTTTCATATATCAAGTTAACTGCGCTTAAACTTAACATACTCAAGCCCGTTCGAGGCAAACTGAATATATCAAACTCCTATGTTGAGTTAGAGCTTGCATGTATAATGAAGGAATGACACAAAAGTATTGAATTCAGCTCGAGCTTAGCTTAGGGTTAAGTTGTCGAACTCGCATTGATTATCTAGTTAACTATATTACTAGTGAAAAATTATTCTTCTCATAATCACATCTATATTAACTTTTAAAATTAACGACTTGATAATCAAACCTAATCCTAATTAAAAGAGAAATTTTGAACTATTTGATTAATATGTGAAAGAGAACATATATCATTCCTTGGAGACCATGCATATACTATGACTATCATGTATGCATGCACATTGCAAAGAGTTAAAGAGTACTTACCAGAATATCAAACCCATCAAATCTGGATTTAAACCAAGAAGCAAAAGAGCGAATGGAAGCCGGATCAGATATGTCAAGCTGACGAAAACAAACATTACGTTCAAGCCCAAGTTCCTTAAGGGAATCCATGGCCTTTGAACCTTTGGATACATCTCTAGCCGTTAGGACAACACTTAACCCCAATACAGCAAATCTTTTAACCAACGCGTACCCAATACCCTTATTTGCTCCAGTAACAATAGCTACCGTGTCCTTCGACCACCATCTAACATTGGTTTTTGGGTGGCAAATAGGTTGTTTTTGTTGCTTGGATGGTGATGCCATGTTTTTAGCTTAGATAGGAATGTGCAAATGAGATGGAGAGTAATGTTAAAGCAAACGGATATATATAATTATTGACTAGCATGACGGAGGATATATGTCTTCTAGAGGTTTTTTAAATATCAAAATTAAACATATAAGTTACCTGAATGGTTGCAATAAATAATTGTCCTCGTGGATGTTACAAGTTAAAAAACTCCTATAGATTTCCGTAGGTCATGGAAATTAGGCTAAACTATTTAAACTGTAAATAGAATAACGTGTGTATGTAATATCCAAACGTTATATTTTAAAAATAACAGGGAAACTTCAAAACTTACCAAACTTAAAAAAGATTCCCATGCAAAATTCTTAATGTCATACTATACCCATTTTAAATTACATGTTTATCTTTCTAATTTTGGTTTGTTAACCAATTAAAATGATTTTCAAATGTCTCCACTTTTCCTAAACTATATATGTGCACTTGTGCAGGGCTAATCATTTTAAACGGAAGAGTAAGATTTCTTTTCCTTTTTGAAAACTATGATTGCCGATATTTTGAAAGACTAATATCGGATATATGATTATTTACTATAGTATGTGTTGTCTGTAAACTTTGAACGTGATAAAGTTGTATTAGTTAGGAACTAATCATAAGATTAAGAATATAGTTTGTCCTTCTATATTTTCAACCAATAGTAGATACAATAAAAAAAAAAACATAACTTTTTACCGTTAGTTGCGAAGTAAAATTATACATACATTAAAAGAAAACTTATGTCACTTGGTCGGTACGTCTTGCTAATATAAAAAGATATATTTTGACATATATACTTAAAGACCAATTATATGATTAGATCAAAGATTATTATTAAATTATATGTTTGTAGATGACTTAAATTATGATTATGATGTTTTGTTTGGTGTTAGTATATGAGATGGTGGAACATGTGGACAAATAAAATTACGTGGCTCGAATTAAACTAACATTATTCATTGGAATTTAAGCGACCCCTTTCATTCTCACTTTTGGATTATATATTTGCATGTTGGTGCGAAATGCCGAATGCACCTAAGTTGCTAAGAAAAAAGTAAGGCATTTAAACTAGTTTTCATTCAGAAATTTGTATTTTGTTACATGTAAAAGAAACATTAATTAATATTCTTACCTATTTTTAAACATATAGTCATTGTCGGATTGACAATTAAATATTTGATACAAGACCACGATTAACGTACAAAATGTCTTTATAAGTATGAGAAAATTTTCTATTAAATAAACACTATTATTGGACAGAAAAATTATACTATGAATTTTTAAACTTAGAGAAAAAAAAATGTACGTACCCTTTGCCAGCCAAATAAAACTTGTTTATATAGTAGCTTATATTTTAGGAAAATAAACTTCAGTCCTTAATATTATTAAGTTTACATGCTAAACAAGCTCAAAGTTTAAGATAACTGAACTTAAAAAAATATATCACTATCTCAAGCATTTGTTTAATGTTATTTAGCATATGTACATACAGAATTCGTAATTGGGATTTTCTAACTTGTGTTTTGGATGTACAAGTTAAGCACACTAAAAGTACACAGGAACCCATAAAAAGATACAAAAAATTACTCATGGACGCATAAATTTTGTGTGTCAATGCACGAGTTTGAAAAACCCTATATAATGTTTATGATAGTGAGTTTTATTTCTTACACTTTTTATTAATAAACATATCTGAGTTAAGGATTTGTAATAAACTAATTGTGACAATACTGAAGAAGCTAAGCAAGAAATTAAATGGTGGCCTGGGTCTGAATGCCGGTGCTTACACATGCAGCCCCCAATGCTAATTGTAGCATGTGTTTTATCATTAAATAATCCCTAATGTATTCTTTTGCATCCTAGCCTTGTAGTGAAGTGACCTAACACGTACGAACCGGCGAACCCTAATAACCCTTAATATTGTATTAGCTAGCTAGTTCCTTTTACGAATATCTTTGGACCTTTCAATCGATTGTTCATACAACGTTAGTACATGTGACTGTTCCGGCCAATGAATAATAGTTTATACCAAAAGGGTGAATATTTAACTCTATACGCGGTCTAATATGAATATCCTGTAACCTTATGTTTCCAATTTTTTCTTGATCACGTACTCCAAGATGTGTATTTAACGGGTTTTAATCTGAGATATCTTGTAAGGATATTAGAATGTTTAATCACCATCATGTAACATGGTGATTCCGATATATAAATAAATAACTTAAACGTTACACTTTCAAGCAAGGTACGTAACGATTCACATATATAATGAAGGCAACTCCAAGCTATTTATATATGGCTCGATGGATATTTGATAAAGTTGATAAGAGTTCGAAGTATAGCATGCGAGCAGATTTTCTAGCAAACTAATTAAGTGCAAGTATTTTAAACCTCAACCCACGTAACATGCAAGTCTAATCGAACTAATTTCATTTTCTCAAAGCTAACCTTCAATGTGTATATATTGTATATATAGTTATCGAGTCGAGCTAATGTTGAGCCAAGCATACTATAATTAATGCTATGACAAACTTTTTTACATTGTGATACGCTTGGGCTCGAGCCCAAGGCTCATTTAGCTATTAGGGTATTACTTTGTCTTATAAATAATCTTTCTAATATTTTAGTTTATCATTCAATCAAGTTTAAAGTCAATAATATTCTAGTTCTCCAATCTTCTTCTTAAGGAGCTCGCACCCGCTTGAAGTGGTGTCTTATCTCGATACAATCTTAACGGGTTGTATCAATTGGTGCTTTCATTGAGAGCTCTCGTTGAGAGGGTTTACAATTAGGGTTCCAATAAAAAAAAATAAAAAAAAAAATAAAAATAAAAATTGTTCATCGGCACTATTCACCCTGAAGTACTGTTTATCGATCACTATTCACAGGTACTGTTCATCGACCACTGTTCGTCACGGGTACTATTCATAAGAGAAAAAAAATTGAGTTACTAATCGCTTGAGTATTATTTATAGCATCCGGCGACAGCAAAGATCGGGACGCACTTTCTAAGCTCTTGCAAATAGGTACGGTGGCCGAATATGAGAGTGAGTTTGTAGTACTTGCAAATCGAGTAACAAGGATCTCTGAATCTTTACTTACATCGTTTTATATCTCCGGACTTAAACTGAAGTTACAAATAGAACTGTTGAGGGTAAGGCCTACAACTTTAGGAGAAACCTTTTTCTTAGCCCATATAGTCGAGGCTCGTTTTGAGGCAATTGAAGAAAATGAGAAAGAGCAAATAATTGAAAAGAAATCAGATATTATTCCATCATTACCTGCTTCACTTGAGATTAAAAGGTCTTTAGATGCTGATGAATATATTCGTGTTGATGTGATTAATAACGCATAGATGGTGTTTTCGATATTGGTGAGAGTAATGAAGTTCATAGCAAGTTTGAAAAATTTTCAGAAAATAAGAAAAGTATGGAAGAGATTATTGTGGGTGGTCGTGAATTTGATGGTCGTTTGGATGAAATAAATTTGGTTTTAATCAAGGAGTTTGTGATTAAGATGTTGGAGGGTAGAGATGTTTCCGACGAGAGTTTGGTTGTTTGTTTAAAGTGGGTATATCGCGAGAAGAGTCGTGGGTCAGCAAAAGATGGAAGAAGGGTGTTGTGTTATGTCGGGTGGAAGACGAAAACGATGGAGGCTACAATTCAAAGAAGATTATGGAATCCCGGAATTAAGAAAACTTTTGAAGATAACACCTTGAGGGCAAGGTGATTTTGAAGGAGTGAGGAATGATACGCTTGGGCTCGAGCCCAAGGCTCATTTAGCTATTAGGGGTTTACTTTGTCTTATAAATAATCTTTCTAATATTTTAGTTTATCATTCAATCAAGTTTAAAGTCAATAATATTCTAGTTCTCCAATCTTCTTCTTAAGGAGCTCACGCTCGCTTGAAGTGGTGCCCTATCCCGATACAACCTTAACGGGTCGTATCACATTGCATATATATTGATCAGCAGAGTCCGCTTGAGTCTAGTATAAGAGTACCGACTTATTCATCAACCTAGCTTCAGCTCGATCGAACTTAAGAGCAAATTGAAAGTTGATCAAGCTAGCGTCACGTTTCAAGTTCATGTCCAAGTTAAACTCAATCAACATTTCATTTAATACAAAAGTCATTCTAGAAAGAATTCATATAATCGAGTGAACTTTTAATTGCGACTTTCATTGCTCGATTGTGTCTTTTAGTCATCAACATTGACTAATTTTGAATTCAATATAATGTACCACCAAAGTCCAAACACGTTAGATTCCTCTATATAAAATATTACTGTAATTCATATCTTTAAAGTCCAAAAACGTTAGATTCCGTTGTTAAGTAACAAGGAAAAAAGATACAAGCTAGCTTATAATTTTGAAAACATGCCACGAGTTGTGGACCCTGCGTAAAACTGTCCAGTGGTTAGAGCTTTGGGCTGAAGCAATGCAATCGTAGCAGCCATTTCAGCAGCATCATCAGCTGAGTGATTCCCTTTGCCATCCGTCATTGATGTCTGAGTGAACCCCGGACAAAAACAGTTCACACTTACCACACCTTCATACCTAAGAGCCAGAACCTGAGAGTACACGTTCAAGGCAAGCTTTGATACTGAATAATCAGTCCATATCTCGGGCCAACCTTGCATTTTCCATCTTCCTTCTTTCACATCTTGTAGAAAAACATTCACCACCAAGTCTATTCGCTCTTCGCTTAGTGTTTCTTTGTCACCAAGCAAAGCCTTCATTTTTGCATTCTTAAGCTTCTACATGATATAAACAAAAGAACTGGTTAGACGAAGCATCTCAAATGGTATGGACTTTATCAAGTTCATAGCACTGCCACGTCATGTTAGGTCAATTTTATATAAACTTATTCAATATGAACTTCAGTGTCTAGCTTTCATTTGAGTTTTTATTTTCCATATGCATCTAGCTAGCTAGGTAGCTAGTACACAAATAAAGTACTCCGTAATAAACTAGGAAAGTAATGCGCGTATAATGTAGCTAGGTACTTACATCTAATGTCCCAAGTCTAGAACTTATGTTGAGGATGCGGCTTGTGGAAGCTGAACGACGAAAAAATGGCAACATGGCCTCGGTGAATAGTTTGGAACCGTAATAGTTAGTGTTGATCACTGTTTCGGCATGGTCTATTGAGTTCTCACCCATAGGGTTGTAACACACCGCCGCATTGTTCACCTGTAACATTGATATCCATGAATATCGAAAATAAGAATAACTTTAGAAGTACGTACACTTTGTTCATGTATATGTTACTCAAGCTAGTTTCTATTAATATATACATTATCACTACTATAAGTATACTATCTATCATGAAATGAAGCAAATCTGTATATTCGACTATTTGTATATAATAATATAATGTGAAACACACACGCATACTATATATAAGTATATATATGATTTGGTTGGTAAGGTTAGAGATATCCCAAAATAATGAACAATATTTACATATTTAGAAGCCACACAACATATTAATATTTTCAGTTGGTAATATTTGACCGCTCAAATGATTAATATAAGGCTTAAAATATAGCCGTTTGTTAAAAAACCATCCAAAATATTCAACGTTTGGAACAAATAAAACTCAGAAGGCTAGTTATCGTAAAGTAACTTAAGTATAGAAAAGCTAATATCTACAATATTGTAATTACATGAAAAATCAGTTTTGTTACAACTACCGCTTAACACTTCAAATTTGTTGCAAATCATATTATTCGAGCTTGTCAAGTTATTCGAGCTCAAGGTTTACTCAAGCTCATTTGAGTCGAGTTTATAAGTATCTTAGTTAACTTCTTATGGAGATTATCGAGCTATATTCGATATGTAATGCTAATACACAGGTACTCAATTAGGGTTGTAAATGACGCATGTTTCATATATCAAGTTAACTGCGCTTAAACTTAACATACTCAAGCCCGTTCGAGGCAAACTGAATATATCAAACTCCTATGTTGAGTTAGAGCTTGCATGTATAATGAAGGATTGGCGCAAAAGTAAAGAATTGAGCTTGAGTTTAGCTTAGGGTTAAGTTTTGTCGAGTTCGCATTGATTATCTAGTTAACTATATTACTTGTGAAAATTTTTTCTTCTCATTATCACATCTATATTAACTTTTTTTTTTTTTTTTTTTTTGGTAAAGGGGAGTAATCCTGCACCCTGGTAAAATACATTAATCAAGAAAACGTTTCAGTACAATGGATGAGAGTGAGTCTCTCATCGAAGTCCCTAAGGATACTACCACTACCACTATATAAGAATGACAAGCCATTCTTATAACTAACATATCTAAATACTACTAACCATGACTAGCAATAAAAATACAATACATCACAACTTAAATAAACATTTAAGTCTTCTTAGTCATCCTAGCGATCCAGATCATAAACATGCGAACATCCAGCTTCAACCAATTGCGTCTTCTATTAGTATTATGCAAGCATAATCTAATAATCTAATAAGAGTGACTTCCCATAGCAAATTGAACTTGAAGCATAAACAATGGTCTAAGCGACCCAACCTTCCAGCATATCCGAACTTGAACCAATCTTCCAACAAATACGAGTGAAACTCATGAAAACATCCAATGATCAAGTCACAATGCAATACACCTCCCTTCCAGCACTATTCGAGATAGCAGCAGTAAAGCAACCACAATCAAGAACCAAACTGCAGTAAGTGCAAAAAACACCAAGACCAACAGCAAAATAGTGTGGTAACCTAGCAGCAACATGAACATAGGGTACCTCAGCCCTAACAATCAGCACATACGAACCCAAGACCAAAAGAGAATCAAGTAGATAGGTCTTTGATGATCCGACAAGGATGCATGAACAAGAATCGTAGCACATGACAAAGCATACAAGAACTTGACCAATCTTCCAACGGATCTGAATGAAACTCATGAAGAAAATCAATGATCAAGTTACAATGCCAACAAACAATATGACACGAAATTGAATACCCATGAGCTGCCAAGTGCAACCAAGATAAGAATGCAATCCATTGGTAACAAAATCTGCCATAGAATAACATCCAGCACTAGTCACGCATTAGGATTAAACGAAAATTTGCATGACTACACCGAGCAAATAACAACCAGATCTAGGGTTTCGACACCCTAACATTGATTAGCCGGAAAATATGATCTGTAGATGAGAATAATAGAACATGCAATCCTACCCAACAGATTGATTCCATAACCACCTCTCCCTTTAATAACCCACGAACAGATTTACACATCTCCATGAAGGAAAACGTCCAGGCAGAAACCACCCAACCGATACACATGCATTGCAACAACCAGATCCAACCTCGCATAACACACATAATAATCGAAACCCTAATAAAGGGTTTCTTAACCATAAAGAGCAGCAAATCATACCCCACCATGCCTCAAAATAAAATATACGCATCATCATGAGGAGTATTACAAATCAGAAGGAATCGAACACTAAAAGAAAAATCGATAACCCTAAAAAGATAAATCGATTACAATAATATTGTAGGGATTCGGTAATAAAACCCTAACTGCCCACTTAAAAATGAAACCCTAAAAAAGAGTTTCGAAAAGAATGAAAAATATGAGCAGCAAGTAGATCGACCCTATTAAATATATATTCGATTAAAAGAAACCGACATATGAATCAAGGATAAAAAGAATCGATTACAATCAAGAGGCGGTTTAGAATACCCTAAAAAATGATTTCACCAAGTAATATGATAAAACCGATTGGATTAGGATTAAACTCGCCAAAATAAAGAGAATTCCGATCAAGTAAAGAGTGAAAATCGTTACCAACCACCCTCAAAAGATTATTAGTACCCAAACCGTATTGCATACCCTTCATAAAAAGATAGAGAGGACGATTTAGGTAGGAATAATGGCCGGAATAGAGAAGGAGGGTGGCGGCCGGAATTCTCCACAAGGGAGAGAGAACTCTAGGGTTTTTTAGGTTACCTCAAATTTAATCACATCTATATTAACTTTTAAAATTAACGACTTGATAATCAAACCAAATCCTAATTAAAAGAGAAATTTTGAACTATTTGATTAATATGTGAAAGAGAACATATATCATTCCTTGGAGAACATGCATATACTATGACTATATATCATGTATGCATGCACATTGCAAAGAGTTAATGAGTACTTACCAGAATATCAAACCCATCAAATCTGGATTTAAACCAAGAAGCAAAAGAGCGAATGGAAGCCGAATCAGATATATCAAGCTGACAAAAACAAACATTACGTTCAAGCCCATGTTCCTTAAGGGAATTCATTGCCTTTGAACCTTTAGATTCATCCCGAGCCGTTAGGACAACTCTTAACCCCAATTCAGCAAATCTTTTAACCAACGCGTACCCAATACCTTTATTTGCTCCAGTGACAATAGCTACCGTGTCCTTCGACCACCATCTAACGTTGGTTTTTGGGTGGCAAATAGGTTGTTTTTGTTGCTTGGATGGTGATGCCATGTTTTTAGCTTAGATAGGAATGTGAGAATATTATGCAAATGAGATGGAGAGTAATGTTAAAGCAAACGGATATATATAATTATTGACTAGCATGACGGAGGATATATGTCTTCTAGATGTTTTTTAAATATCAAAAGTAACTTATAAGTTACCTGATTGGTTGCAATAAATAATTGTCCTCGTGGATTTTACAAGTTATAAAACTCCTATAGGTTTCCGTAGGTCATGGAAATTAAGATAAACTATTTAAAGTGTTTAAATAGAATAACGTGTCTATGTAATATCCAAACGTTATATTGTAAAAATAACAGGGAAACTTCAAAACTTACCGAACATAAAAAAGTTCGCCATGCAAAATTCTTATAGAATCTGTTAGCTACAATTTATGGCAACCGATTAGTTACAGTTTTGTGCTACAAATTGTAAGTAAAGGCTTAATGTGTAAATATGAATATTATAAAGATTAAATGGTAAGTTATTTAATTAAAAGGTTTAATTTGTAAAATTATTAAAACCAAGGATTGAAATTGTAAATATGAGAAACTTATGGATTAAAGTGAATAAAGTGTGAAACATATGATATTTACATTTAAAACTTTACACTATAATATAAGTACACTTTAAATCCTAACACCATATTAACAAGTTATTAAATAGTTAACCTAAATATTTATGTAAACCCTAAAACTAATATGGAATATGAAAAAGTAAATGATCGAATAAGATACTAACGAGTAACACATCGTGTGTAGCTTTCTGAAGAAGAGTACTATTCCGTTATTTGATCCTTCTACTTCGGTCAGCTTTGCTTTTAAGGTACGGATATTCTGACCTTACTTTTAAGGTTTACTTTGTGATATGAACATTTGATATGAACTCTCTGTTTTGAAACTTTGCTATGAACCTTTTCTGTATGAACCTCTGTTTATCTTAATTATTTGATTTGAACCTTACCTTGCTATCTGAACCTTCTGATATGACAGTTATGTTTTGAACCTTTATATTGAACATTTTATTACATGAGCTTCACTAGGCATGGGGGTTCCATGTCCGTGTCATAGATGCACCTATGGCATAACTCTAGGGCAGTAGATTGATGTGCTGCCACGTCCCTTCCGTTATATATGAATGTGCACTAATTTTCAGGGGCGTATGGGTGCATCATAGATCTGTTTTCTGTTATGATATGATTTAATTATGCTTAGTGACTGGTTGTATGTGCAATGTACTCCTTTCACTTCCGGTACAATGGAGCTAGCTACTTCTTGTACAACTTATATGATTATGATGTGATTATGATATGCTCTGTTCTGAGCTTATGGTATGATTATGGTTCTGACTCTGTTCGTACAGGTGACTGTATGAATTCCTTACCTAACCTATACATGTTATTTCCGTATTATCCGTGATAACTAAATATGTTTTTCCTTAAAATATATCATTTGTATTTTAGCATTTTATTTCAGTCATTTTGTTATATATCTGTTCACTGGGCTTTTTAAGCTCAGCCGCATTTCTTTTCACCGCGGCAGGTATTCAAGTTAGCTTTGGGATAGCTTTCTGGGATTGAGAGTAGAATTGAATTGAAGATTTTGACCATAGTCATTTAAAGTAAGTTACTTATTTAAGACTTCGGCTTTTGATCTGTTATGTTTGTTCTGATGTAACACCATATTATTGTGACATTTTTACCCTTATCAGGTTGGGTTGTTACAAATTATGGTATTAGAGCCAGGTTGGATCGGCGGATTAATAATCCGTAGAGCTTAGGCTATGACCTGTGAGTATTAAGCCCTTAGGTTTTGCACCATAGAAGTTATGAAACAGTCTTTGAGGATTTGCTCCCTTATATGAAACTTGAGTTATGACCGGTGAGAATTGGGTAGACTAGGATATCTGCTTAAGTAGAATTGCTTCCGCATCACGCTGATTCGTGCTTCTGTCTTTAGTTAAGCCGATAAGATCATTCTTTCCAAGATTCGGAAGTTATGCACAACCTAAAGTTCAGTAACCAAGTAAGTTGAGAATGTCTTGAAAATTAATGATTAGGTTTTTACACCATTTAAGTTTCACTTTCTGATTTTGATTTCCATCTCTGACTTGTTGACAATTAGTTTGATGTTTCCTGACCATTCAGAAGATTATTACAACCCTAAGTGTTTGACATATTCTGAGAAATTTTCTGCTCATGATGGGTATATTAAGTTTTCTTTTGACACTATTTGATGTTCCATAAACCTTTACTATCCCTGTGAGAGATCTGGAGGTTATTAGTCACGAGTATAGGTTGATTTTCCTAGGTTCTTTCCGTTAACAATGATTAGGACATCATATGATAATGAGGAAGATTGACACTGCTGTGATTAAATATTTAGATTATTAAGTTTTCCTTTGGAAGTTTATATTATGATAATTCTGCGTATGATCATTAAGTTTATGATTATAAGAATTTTGTTGAAATTTTGGAGGTATTGATAGATCTGCTAGATTTCTGTAGCTTTCTGATACGTTTCTTTTTCCGTTCGATCTTATTGATGAGGATTGATTCTGCTAAATCCTAGGAAGAATATGAGAATTGTTAGGTTGCCATTAGCTTATTTTATTCACGACTTGAGATTAAGTATGGTCGCCATGAAGGTATATTTATATAATGCAAATATTATGACGCCTGGCCAACGTGATAATATTTCCATCATATAATGTATTTTCATTGTAAGCATATGATATTTCGAGAAGCGTTTGAGAAGCATTAGATTTCTGTCAGTTGGCTTGTCCGTGATTAGTGAGACTTTTAGGATCCATTCTACCATGTGTAAGTTCTGCCTTCATCATTCGATATCTGAATACATTTGAATTATCCTCAAATGTTTGTTGATCGTTGATCATTCGTTAAGAATTTCAGAACTCATTATAGAGTCTTTTATCGTTTGAATTTTCGTACTTAATCTGTTTTCTGTTAGTACTTTTGAGAAGTACTTTAGTTATCCGCTACGTGTATGTAATCATTGAATCGATTTTTGATCTGCTCTGGATAAGATATGAGGATCTGCTCTGGATAAGATATGAGGTTATGAATTCCGATAAAAAAGATATGTCTGTCAGTTTGAAATTTTTTGGAAAGATTTTCTGAATTGAGACTATTTCTGTAATCGAAAGATTATGTGTTTGTTCCGTTCTGACAATTTCTGTAGTCTGATCCGTTTCCGTCTGCTCTGCTTATTCAATTTCCAAGGACGGAAATTTCTTTTTAGAGGGAAGAAGTTGTAATATCTCAAATTCTAAAACATGTAAAATGACCAAAATGCCATTATGTTTTAAAATTTGTAATAACACTTATTTAATACAAAGAAAAAACCATAGAAATTTGGAACTCGGCAATATATGATCAAAATAAATTAATACGCAAGCATGTGTATGTAAGAAAACATACATGTTTCATATGAACATGCATGTTTTCTAATGCAAAATTGGAGTTCTCGCAGTTTCCGCACTTAACAGGGTTCTGAAAATATAGCCCCCCTATATATATATATATATATATATATATATATATATATATATATATATATATATATATATATATATATATATATATATATGGAAAAGTTAATGTGAGAACTTTCTTAAAGTTGTAAAAATGAAAATTATTCTAAAATACCATTAAAACATTGATACATTACTATTTTAGCAAAAATGCACCAAAATATTATATATTAATACAAGTTAACATTAAATCGACTAATAACCAACTCATACATGAGAAACGGATTACTGATACACAATTAAATTTCTGATACATGTACATTAAAATCTCAAAAAACTAATTTCTTATACATAAATTGATACACCTAATACACAACAACCACTAAAAACTTGATACACAATACTAAAGATTGATACACATTACACGTTGAATCAAAGTGTATCACTTAGTTTACGTCAATTTTCATAAGAAAACCCATCAAATCTTTAACAATTTTAGTTGTAATTAATTATGTTTTTATTTTCTTTTAAGTTGAGTGTCACTTGTGAGATTTTGGTTGGTTCTCATTTTTACAACTTTAAAAAACTTCTCATTTGATCTCAATTCTATATATTGTATATATTGTATATATATATATATATATATATATATATATATATATATATATATATATTGTATATATTGTATATATAGTTATCGAGTCAAGCTAATGTTGAGCCAAGTGTTGGTGATTTTACATCACCAATATGATTTAAGTGTAATGATTGACTTAGTTCGACCAATGTGTAATCATGATAAATGTTCAACAAGTCGGGATTCTGCGGAGTGCACACTTGTATGACGTTATTGTGATTATCGGCCCGAATCACAGGGGTCCGGAGGCAGAGCCCCCGGTAGCGGGGTTCCAGGGGCGGCAGCCCCTGGTAGCAGGGTCCAAGGGGCGGCAGCCCCTGGCAGGGTCCAAGGGGCAGCTGATCTGGAAAATTTATCGAGCTCATTCGATATGTAATGCTAATACACAGCTGACCTGAAAAATTTTTTATTTTGTATAAAGTGCTATGTTAAAAACGCACTTAAAAATAAAATTTCCCGTTATTTGGGCATATATTTTGCCCCGTAATTTTGCTGTCTTAACGGTTATATAACTGCATAGCAGTTATAACCATTGGTTGGTCAATACATCGTTTTTCTCTCGTTCTGTTTCATAACAATCAAAAATATATTCTCAGTTCAAAAAAAAATCTGAGTTTTATCCGATTAAAGATTTCGATAGAACCATCGAAATACTTCGATCTGAAAGTGTTTACACGACTCTCAGATTACTGTGATCCAATAATTCTAATAATTCTAACACCAAGCATACTATAACTAATGCTATGATAAACTTTTTTACATTGCATATATATTGATCAACAGAGTTAGCGCGCTTGAGTCTAGTATAAGAGAACTGACTTATTCATGAAGCTTCAGCTCGAACTTAAGAGCAAATTGAAAGTTGATCAATCTCGCATCAAGTTTCAAATTCATGATCAAGTTAAACTCGATCAACATTTCATTTAAATCAGTTCGATTACTCCTCTTGTTCAAAGTTAGGACCACACTCTTAATTCTTTAATACAAAAGTCATTCTAGAAAGAACATAATCGAGTGAACTTTTTATTGCGACTTTCATTGCTCGATTGTGTCTCTTAGTAATCAACATTGACTAATTTTGAATTCAGTATACCACCAAAGTCCAGGAATGTTAGATTCCGCTGTTAACTAACAAGGAAAAAAGATAGAAGCTTATAATTTTGAAAACACGCCACGAGTTGTGGACCCTGCGTAAAACTTTCCAGTGGTTAGAGCTTTGGGCTGAAGCAATGCAATTGTTGCAGCCATTTCGGCAGCATCATCAGCTGAGTGATTCCCTTTGCCATCCGTCATTGCTGTCTGAGTGAACCCCGGACAAAAACAGTTCACACTTACCACACCTTCATACCTACGAGCCAGAACCTGAGAGTACGAGTTCAAGGCAAGCTTTGATACTGAATAATCAGTCCATATCTCGGGCCAACCTTGCATTTTCCATCTTCCTTCTTTCACATCTTGTAGAAAAACATTCACCACCAAGTCTATTCGCTCTTCGCTTAGTGTTTCTTTGTCACCAAGCAAAGCCTTCATTTTTGCATTCTTAAGCTTCTACATGATATAAACAAAAGAACTGGTTAGACGAAGCATCTCAAATGGTATGGACTTTATCAAGTTCATAGCACTGCCACGTAATTGTTACGTCAATTTTATATAAACTTATTCAATATGAACTTCAGTGTCTAGCTTTCATTTGAGTTTTATTTTCCATATGCATCTAGCTAGCTAGGTAGCTAGTACACAAATAAAGTACTCCGTAATAAGCTAGGAAAGTAATGCGCGCATAATGTAGCTAGGTACTTACATCTAATGTCCCAAGTCTAGAACTTATGTTGAGGATGCGGCTTGTGGAAGCTGAACGACGAAAAAATGGCAACATGGCCTCGGTGAATAGTTTGGAACCGTAATAGTTAGTGTTGATCACTGTTTCGGCATGGTCTATCGAGTTCTCACCCATAGGGTTGTAACACACCGCCGCATTGTTCACCTGTAACATTGATATCCATGAATATCGAAAATAAGAATAACTTTAGAAGTACGTACACTTTGTTCATGTATATGTTACTCAAGCTAGTTTCTCTTAATATATACATTATTTCTACTATAAGTATACTATCTATCATGAAATGAAGCAAATCTGTATATTCGACTATTTGTATATAATAATATAATGTGAAACACACACGCATACTATATATAAGTATATATATGATTTGGTTGGTAAGGTTAGAGATATCCCAAAATAATGAACAATATTTACATATTTAGAAGCAACACAACATATTAATATTTTCAGTTGGTAATATTTGGCCGCTCAAATGATTAATATAAGGCTTAAAATATAGCCGTTAGTTAAAAAACCATCCAAAATATTCAACGTTTGGAACAAATAAAATTCAGAAAGCTAGTTATCGTAAAGTAACTTAAGTATAGAAAAGCTAATATCTACAATATTGTAATTACATGAAAAATCAGTTTTGTTACAACTACGGCTTAACACTTCAAATTTGTTGCAAATCATATTATTCGAGCTTGTCAAGTTATTCGAGCTCAAGGTTTACTCAAGCTCATTTGAGTCGAGTTTATAAGTATCTTAGTTAACTTCTTATGGAGATTATCGAGCTATATTCGATATGTAATGCTAATACACAGGTACTCAATTAGGGTTGTAAATGACGCATGTTTCATATATCAAGTTAACTGCGCTTAAACTTAACATACTCAAGCCCGTTCGAGGCAAACTGAATATATCAAACTCCTATGTTGAGTTAGAGCTTGCATGTATAATGAAGGATTGGCGCAAAAGTAAAGAATTGAGCTTGAGTTTAGCTTAGGGTTAAGTTTTGTCGAGTTCGCATTGATTATCTAGTTAACTATATTACTTGTGAAAATTTTTTCTTCTCATTATCACATCTGTATTAACTTTTTTTTTTTTTGGTAAAGAGGAGTAATCCTGCACCCTGGTAAAATACATTAATCAAGAAAACGTTTCAGTACAATGGATGAGAGTGAGTTTCTCATCGAAGTCCCTAAGGACACTACCACTACCACTATATAAGAATGACAAGCTATTCTTATAACTAACATATCTAAATACTACTAACCATGACTAGCAATAAAAATACAATACATCACAACTTAAATAAACATTTAAGTCTTCTTAGTCATCCTAGCGATCCAGATCATAAACATGCGAACATCCAGCTTCAACCAATTGCGTCTTCTATTAGTATTATGCAAGCATAATCTAATAATCTAATAAGAGTGACTTCCCATAGCAAATTGAACTTGAAGCATAAACAATGGTCTAAGCGACCCAACCTTCCAGCATATCCGAACTTGAACCAATCTTCCAACAAATACGAGTGAAACTCATGAAAACATCCAATGATCAAGTCACAGTGCAATACACCTCCCTTCCAACACTATTCGAGATAGCAGCAGTAAAGCAACCATAATCAAGAACCAAACTGCAGTAAGTGTAAAAAACACCAAGACCAACAGCAAAATAGTGTGGTAACCTAGCAGCAACATGAACATAGGGTACCTCAGCCCTAACAATCAGCACATACGAACCCAAGACCAAAAGAGAATCAAGTAGATAGGTCTTTGATGATCCGACAAGGATGCATGAACAAGAATCGTAGCACATGACAAAGCATACAAGAACTTGACCAATCTTCCAACGGATCTGAATGAAACTCATGAAGAAAATCAATGATCAAGTTACAATGCCAACAAACAATATGACACGAAATTGAATACCCATGAGCTGCCAAGTGCAACCAAGATAAGAATGCAATCCATTGGTAACAAAATCTGCCATAGAATAACATCCAGCACTAGTCACGCATTAGGATTAAACGAAAATTTGCATGACTACACCGAGCAAATAACAACCAGATCTAGGGTTTCGACACCCTAACATTGATCAGCAGGAAAATATGATCTGTAGATGAGAATAATAGAACATGCAATCCTACCCAACAGATCGATTCCATAACCACCTCTCCCTTTAATAACCCACGAACAGATTTACACATCTCCATGAAGGAAAACGTCCAGGCAGAAACCACCCAACCGATACACATGCATTGCAACAACCAGATCCAACCTCGCATAACACACATAATAATCGAAACCCTAATAAAGGGTTTCTTAACCATAAAGAGTAGCAAATCATACCCCACCATGCCTCAAAATAAAATATACGCATCATCATGAGGAGTATTACAAATCACAAGGAATCGAACCCTAAAAGAAAAATCGATAACCCTAAAAAGATAAATCGATTACAATATTATTGTAGGGATTCGGTAATAAAACCCTAACTGCCCACTTAAAAACGAAACCCTAAAAAAGAGTTTCGAAAAGAATGAAAAATATGAGCAGCAAGTAGATCGACCCTATTAAATATATATTCGATTAAAAGAAACCGACATATGAATCAAGGATAAAAAGAATCGATTACAATCAAGAGGCGGTTTAGAATACCCTAAAAAACGATTTCACCAAGTAATATGATAAAACTGATTGGATTAGGATTAAACTCGCCAAAATAAAGAGAATTCCGATCAAGTAAAGAGTGAAAATCGTTACCAACCACCCTCAAAAGATTATTAGTACCCAAACCGTATTGCATACCCTTCATAAAAGGATAGAGAGGACGATTTAGGTAGGAATAATGGCCGGAATAGAGAAGGAGGGTGGCGGCCGGAATTCTCCACAAGGGAGAGAGAACTCTAGGGTTTTTTAGGTTACCTCAAATTTAATCACATCTATATTAACTTTTAAAATTAACGACTTGATAATCAAACCAAATCCTAATTAAAAGAGAAATTTTGAACTATTTGATTAATATGTGAAAGAGAACATATATCATTCCTTGGAGAACATGCATATACTATGACTATATATCATGTATGCATGCACATTGCAAAGAGTTAATGAGTACTTACCAGAATATCAAACCCATCAAATCTGGATTTAAACCAAGAAGCAAAAGAGCGAATGGAAGCCGAATCAGATATATCAAGCTGACAAAAACAAACATTACGTTCAAGCCCATGTTCCTTAAGGGAATTCATTGCCTTTGAACCTTTAGATTCATCCCGAGCCATTAGGACAACTCTTAACCCCAATTCAGCAAATCTTTTAACCAACGCGTACCCAATACCTTTATTTGCTCCAGTGACAATAGCTACCGTGTCCTTCGACCACCATCTAACGTTGGTTTTTGGGTGGCAAATAGGTTGTTTTTGTTGCTTGGATGGTGATGCCATGTTTTTAGCTTAGATAGGAATGTGAGAATATTATGCAAATGAGATGGAGAGTAATGTTAAAGCAAACGGATATATATAATTATTGACTAGCATGACGGAGGATATATGTCTTCTAGAGGTTTTTTAAATATCAAAAGTAACATATAAGTTACCTGATTGGTTGCAATAAATAATTGTCCTCGTGGATGTTACAAGTTATAAAACTCCTATAGGTTTCCGTAGGTCATGGAAATTAAGATAAACTATTTAAAGTGTTTAAATAGAATAACGTGTCTATGTAATATCCAAACGTTATATTGTAAAAATAACAGGGAAACTTCAAAACTTACCGAACATAAAAAACTTCGCCATGCAAAATTCTTATAGAATCTGTTAGCTACAATTTATGGCAACCGATTAGTTACAGTTTTGTGCTACAAATTGTAAGTAAAGGCTTAATGTGTAAATATGAATATTATAAAGATTAAATGGTAAGTTATTTAATTAAAAGGTTTAATTTGTAAAATTATTAAAACCAAGGATTGAAATTGTAAATATGAGAAACTTATGGATTAAAGTGAATAAAGTGTGAAACATATGATATTTACATTTAAAACTTTACACTATAATATAAGTACACTTTAAATCCTAACACCATATTAACAAGTTATTAAATAGTTAACCTAAATATTTATGTAAACCCTAAAACTAATATGGAATATGAAAAAGTAAATGATCGAATAAGATATTAATGAGTAACACATCGTGTGTAGCTTTCTGAAGAAGAGTACTATTCCGTTATTTGATCCTTCTACTTCGGTCAGCTTTGCTTTTAAGGTACGGATATTCTGACCTTACTTTTAAGGTTTCCTTTGTGATATGAACCTTTGATATGAACTCTCTGTTTTGAAACTTTGCTATGAACCTTTTCTGTATGAACCTCTGTTTATCTTAATTATTTGATTTGAACCTTACCTTGCTATCTGAACCTTCTGATATGACAGTTATGTTTTGAACCTTTATATTGAACATTTTATTACATGAGCTTCACTAGGCATGGGGGTTCCATGTCCGTGTCATAGATGCACCTATGGCATGACTCGAGGGCAGTAGATTGATGTGCTGCCACGTCCCTTCCGTTATATATGAATGTGCACTAATTTTCAGGGGCGTATGGATGCATCATAGATCTGTTTTCTGTTATGATATGATTTAATTATGCTTAGTGACTGGTTGTATGTGCAATGTACTCCTTTCACTTCCGGTACAATGGAGCTAGCTACTTCTTGTACAACTTATATGATTATGATGTGATTATGATATGCTCTGTTCTGAGCTTATGGTATGATTATGGTTCTGACTCTGTTCGTACAGGTGACTGTATGAATTCCTTACCTAACCTATACATGTTATTTCCGTATTATCCGTGATAACTAAATATGTTTTTCCTTAAAATATATCATTTGTATTTTAGCATTTTATTTCAGTCATTTTGTTATATATCTGTTCACTGGGCTTTTTAAGCTCAGCCGCATTTCTTTTCACCGCGGCAGGTATTCAAGTTAGCTTTGGGATAGCTTTCTGGGATTGAGAGTAGAATTGAATTGAAGATTTTGACCATAGTCATTTAAAGTAAGTTACTTATTTAAGACTTCGGCTTTTGATCTGTTATGTTTGTAATGTAACACCATATTATTGTGACATTTTTACCCTTATCGGGTTGGGTTGTTACAAATTATGGTATTAGAGCCAGGTTGGATCGGCGGATTAATAATCCGTAGAGCTTAGGCTATGACCTGTGAGTATTAAGCCCTTAGGTTTTGCACCATAGAAGTTATGAAACAGTCTTTGAGGATTTGCTCCCTTATATGAAACTTGAGTTATGACCGGTGAGAATTAGGTAGACTAGGATATCTGCTTAAGTAGAATTGCTTCCGCATCACTCTGATTCGTGCTTCTATCTTTAGTTAAGCCGATAAGATCATTCTTTCCAAGATTTGGAAGTTATGCACAACCTAAAGTTCAGTAACCAAGTAAGTTGAGAATGTCTTGAAAATTAATGATTAGGTTTTTACACCATTTAAGTTTCACTTTCTGATTTTGATTTCCATCTCTGACTTGTTGACAATTAGTTTGATGTTTCCTGACCATTCGGAAGATTATTACAACCCTAAGTGTTTGACATATTCTGAGAAATTTTCTGCTCATGATGGGTATATTAGGTTTTCTTTTGACACTATTTGATGTTCCATAAACCTTTACTATCCCTGTGAGAGATCTGGAGGTTATTAGTCACGAGTATAGGTTGATTTTCCTAGGTTCTTTCCGTTAACAATGATTAGGACATCATATGATAATGAGGAAGATTGACACTGCTGTGATTAAATATTTAGATTATTAAGTTTTCCTTTGGAAGTTTATATTATGATAATTCTGCGTATGATCATTAAGTTTATGATTATAAGAATTTTGTTGAAATTTTGGAAGTATTGATAGATCTGTTAGATTTCTGCAGCTTTCTGATACGTTTCTTTTTCTGTTCGATCTTATTGATGAGTATTGATTCTGCTAAATCCTAGGAAGAAGATGAGAATTGTTAGGTTGCCATTAGCTTATTTTATTCACGACTTGAGATTAAGTATGGTCGCCATGAAGGTATATTTATATAATGCAAATATTATGACGCCTGGCCAACGTGATAATATTTCCATCATATAATGTATTTTCATTGTAAGCATATGATATTTCGAGAAGTGTTTGAGAAGCATTAGATTTCTGTCAGTTGGCTTGTCCGCGATTAGTGAGACTTTTAGGATCCATTCTACCATGTGTAAGTTCTGCCTTCATCATTCGATATCTGAATACATTTGAATTATCCTCAAATGTTTGTTGATCGTTGATCATTCGTTAAGAATTTCAGAACTCATTATAGAGTCTTTTATCGTTTGAATTTTCGTACTTAATCTGTTTTCTGTTAGTACTTTTGAGAAGTACTTTAGTTATCCGCTACGTGTATGTAATCGTTGAATCGATTTTTGATCTGCTCTAGATAAGATATGAGGTTATGAATTCCGATAAAAAAGATATGTCTGTCTGTTTGAAATTTTTTGGAAAGATTTTCTGAATTGAGACTATTTCTGTAATCGAAAGATTATGTGTTTGTTCCGTTCTGACAATTTCTGTAGTCTGATCCGTTTCCGTCTGCTCTGCTTATTCAATTTCTAAGGACGGAAATTTCTTTTTAGAGGGGAAGAAGTTGTAATATCTCAAATTCTAAAACATGTAAAATGACCAAAATGCCATTATGTTTTAAAATTTGTAATAACACTTATTTAATACAAAGAAAAAACCATAGAAATTTGGAACTCGGCAATATATGATCAAAATAAATTAATACGCAAGCATGTGTATGTAAGAAAACATACATGTTTCATATGAACATGCATGTTTTCTAATGCAAAATTGGAGTTCTCGCAGTTTCCGCACTTAACAGGGTTCTGAAAATAAAGCCCCCCTATATATATATATATATATATATATATATATATATATATATATATATATATATATATATATATATATAGGGAAAAGTTAATGTGAGAACTTTCTTAAAGTTGTAAAAATGAAAACTATTCTAAAATACCATTAAAACATTGATACATTACTATTTTAGCAAAAATGCACCAAAATATTATATATTAAACAAGTTAACATTAAATCGACTAATAACCAACTCATACATGAGAAACGGATTACTGATACACAATTAAATTTCTGATACATGTACATTAAAATCTCAAAAAACTAATTTCTTATACATAAATTGATACACCTAATACACAACAACCACTAAAAACTTGATACACAATACTAAAGATTGATACACATTACACGTTGAATCAAAGTGTATCACTTAGTTTACGTCAATTTTCATAAGAAAAGCCATCAAATCTTTAACAATTTTAGTTGTAATTAATTATGTTTTTATTTTCTTTTAAGTTGATTGTCACTTGTGAGATTTTGGTTGGTTCTCATTTTTACAACTTTAAAAAACTTCTCATTTGATCTCAATTCTATATATATATATATATATATATATATATATATATATATATATATATATATATATATATATATATATATATATATATATATATATTGGTTGGTTCTCATTTTTACAACTTTAAAAAACTTCTCATTTGATCTCAATTCTATATATATATATATATATATATATATATATATATATATATATATATATATATATATATATATATATATAGTGTTGTATTCTATGCAGTACCAATATTAGATACAGTACTTTACAATACCATTAAAATGAATCTGGGCCATTGGATGAGTTTGATCAAAGGCTAAGATTAAAAGTGCTAAAATTGCAATTAAACAAAAAGTGAGGGTTTCTTTTTCAATTAAACAAATGGCTGGAAGGGTATTATTGGGATTTCGGATTAATCTATTTCAAAACCGTCCCTAAATTGAAGGGGATATTTAGAATAACTAAAAATAATTCAGGATCTCTTTTTCACTTTCACACTTACATCTCTCTCTCCTATACCAATCAAACATAAACCTAGTTCTAAAGTTAGCCGCCGCCATCATATCTCCTCCCTCTTTGTCCGTCTGTAGAGGCTTCGTCGCCAACCCTCTCATCCCCTCGTCCATAGATTCTCAATATTCTTTTTGCAACGTTTCAATAAGGTTCGCGGTATGAGTATTGGTTTCTTGACCGTTGATTTTTAAGGATCGTAGCCGTGGTGCTCGTTTGGTTTTTATTTTCGAAAACCAAGTTTTATTGGTTTTGGTCATTTTCCAGCATGTTACCAAAGAAAAGTTCAGGTGAACTTTGAAATCCTTTTCATCTAAATATTCAATTGCATTTCGAGTGTTTTTTTATCTGTTTTTTTAATTATAAATCGTTTTTAAATTAAAGCAACGTGATAATGGATGTTCACTTCTTTTCTTATTGCAATTGGTTAGGCCTACAATTTGCAATTAAAGTGATAATTTTTTAAATTATTTGGATTCATGTTGATGATGAATCGTATCGAGAGACTTACCAACAAATATTACTTAATGTGAATATATGTAAATATAATATCAGGATAGATTAACAACCAATGATTATAGTTTTTGTTTTGCGAAGTAATTTAGTTACATAGTTTTTTTGCTAATTTTTCTTGTCTTTTTATTTGTTTTTGTATAAAATTTTGCTTTTTGGTAAATTTGTACAGTAGTGCATATATGTTATGGTAAAGAGTGCATATATGTTATGGTAAGTGTGCATGTATGTTGTAGTTGTTTGTATGTTTTAAATATACATTAATTTCCAAAACCTGATAAAAGATACAAATACTTGTTCCGGTTGTGTTATTGCTACTGTCTAGGTGCGTTATGGAGATGAGTTTGTTGTTGATAGCTCGTGTTCTTGAGACCCTTATGAGGCTTTGAAAACATCAATTTTCTTCTAGTGCGTATTTGCTTGGCATTAGTTTGTACATGTGGTAATCTATCTTTTCTGCTTACTTATGTCTCATTGTCCATTTTTATTATTAAGTAATTAGCGTATGTAATCACTTTTTGAAAAGTCCCTGTATATGAATTATATCCGTTTTTTAATGCTTTGTTGATTTTTTTTAGCTAACATGATTAGCTATTTAATTTTCAGTTTTTGTTTCGAAACAGGGATCATGTTTTTGGTGCTTTAATTTTGAAGTTTATGTGGTCACTTCAAACATACAAGTTTTTAAAAGGCATGCACATATGTTCTAATAAATTTGATGAGAAAGCCCCGTGTGCACCTATGTTCTTGGAAGGCGTGAAGATATGGTCCAATGAGTTTGATAAGAAAGTGAAGAATCCACACATGTTTTTAAGTGGCGTACACATTTATATTTAACAAAATACTTGTACTTGAATTGTATTTTATTTGATGAATTGTATTTTATTCAATATCGAATTTTGTGTATAATATTTATGTTCTTGGTTTGCTATTAATTTTTAGAGGTTACTTATATGTTTTTGTTTTTTGTCATGAATTTTAAAGATCAAAGAATGTAGACTAGAAAACATATGTGCAATTACCATTTTAAAAAAAATAAGTTTGACAAAACACATATGCACTTTTAGAAAACATGTCTGTTGAAAAAAGTGAAAGGTTAAAAAAAAAAATTTCTTTTAATTCCGAAAATTAAGGGGAATATAAAAACGTTTTTTCATTTAAGAAAAAAAGTAAAAGTGCGTTTTACTATTTTACCCTTTTGAATTAATTAAAAAGATTTAAAATGCTCAATTCTTATTGGTTCAAATGGTACTGTAAAGTACTGCATCTAAGATTGGAACTGCATAGAACGCGCCCCTATATATATATATATATATATATATATATATATATATATATATATATATATATATATATATATATATATATATATATATATATACATATACATATACATATATATATATATATATATATATATATATATATATATATATATATATATATATATATATATTGTATATATAGTTATCGAGTCAAGCTAATGTTGAGCCAAATGTTGGTGATTTTACATCACCAATATGATTTAAGTGTAATGATTGACTTAGTTCGACCAATGTGTAATCATGATAAATGTTCAACAAGTCGGGATTGTGCGGAGTGCACACTTGTATGACGTTATTGTGATTATCGGCCCGAATCACAGGGGTCCGGAGGCAGAGCCCCCGGTAGCGGGGTTCCAGGGGCGGCAGCCCCTGGTAGCAGGGTCCAAGGGGCGGCAGCCCCTGGCAGGGTCCAAGGGGCAGCTGATCTGGAAAATTTATCGAGCTCATTCGATATGTAATGCTAATACACAGCTGACCTGAAAATTTTTTTATTTTGTATAAAGTGCTATGTTAAAAACGCACTTAAAAATAAAATTTCCCGTTATTTGGACATATATTTTGCCCCGTAATTTTGCTGTCTTAACGGTTATATAACTGCATAGCAGTTATAACCGTTGGTTGGTCAATACATCGTTTTTCTCTCGTTCTGTTTCATAACAATCAAAAATATATTCTCAGTTCAAAAAAAATCTGAGTTTTATCCGATTAAAGATTTCGATAGAACCATCGAAATACTTCGATCTGAAAGTGTTTACACGACTCTCATATTACTGTGATCCAATAATTCTAATAATTCTAACACCAAGCATACTATAACTAATGCATATGATAAACTTTTTTACATTGCATATATATTGATCAACAGAGTTAGCGCGCTTGAGTCTAGTATAAGAGAACTGACTTATTCATGAAGCTTCAGCTCGAACTTAAGAGCAAATTGAAAGTTGATCAATCTCGCATCAAGTTTCAAATTCATGATCAAGTTAAACTCGATCAACATTTTATTTAAATCAGTTCGATTACTCCTCTTGTTCAAAGTTAGGACCACACTCTTAATTCTTTAATACAAAAGTCATTCTAGAAAGAACATAATCGAGTGAACTTTTTATTGCGACTTTCATTGCTCGATTGTGTCTCTTAGTAATCAACATTGACTAATTTTGAATTCAGTATACCACCAAAGTCCAGGAATGTTAGATTCCGCTGTTAACTAACAAGGAAAAAAGATAGAAGCTTATAATTTTGAAAACACGCCACAAGTTGTGGACCCTGCGTAAAACTTTCCAGTGGTTAGAGCTTTGGGCTGAAGCAATGCAATTGTTGCAGCCATTTCGGCAGCATCATCAGCTGAGTGATTCCCTTTGCCATCCGTCATTGATGTCTGAGTGAACCCCGGACAAAAACAGTTCACACTTACCACACCTTCATACCTACGAGCCAGAACCTGAGAGTACGCGTTCAAGGCAAGCTTTGATACTGAATAATCAGTCCATATCTCGGGCCACCCTTGCGTTTTCCATCTTCCTTCTTTCACATCTTGTAGAAAAACATTCACCACCAAGTCTATTCGCTCTTCGCTTAGTGTTTCTTTGTCACCAAGCAAAGCCTTCATTTTTGCATTCTTAAGCTTCTACATGATATAAACAAAAGAACTGGTTAGACCAAGCATCACAAATGGTATGGACTTTATCAAGTTCATAGCACTGCCACGTCATGTTACGTCAATTTTCTATAAACTTATTCAATATGAACTTCAGTGTCTAGCTTTCATTTGAGTTTTATTTTCCATATGCATCTAGCTAGCTAGTACATGAATTAAGTACTCCGTAATAAGCTAGGAAAGTAATGCGCGTATAATGTAGCTTGGTACTTACATCTAATGTCCCAAGTCTAGAACTTATGTTGAGAATGCGGCTTGTGGAAGCTGAACGACGAAAAAATGGCAACATGGCCTCGGTGAATAGTTTGGAACCGTAATAGTTAGTGTTGATCACTGTTTCGGCATGGTCTATCGAGTTCTCACCCATAGGGTTGTAACACACCGCCGCATTGTTCACCTGTAACATTGATATCCATGAATATCGAAAATAAGAAATAACTTTAGAAGTACGTACACTTTGTTCATGTATATGTTACTCAAGCTAGTTTCTCTTAATATATACATTATCACTACTATAAGTATACTATCTATCATGAAATGAAGCAAATCTGTATATTCGACTATTTGTATATAATAATATAATGTGAAACACACACGCATACTATATATAAGTATATATATGATTTGGTTGGTAAGGTTAGAGATATCCCAAAATAATGAACAATATTTACATATTTAGAAGCCACACAACATATTAATATTTTCAGTTGGTAATATTTGGCCGCTCAAATGATTAATATAAGGCTTAAAATATAGCCGTTTGTTAAAAAACCATCCAAAATATTCAACGTTTGGAACAAATAAAACTCAGAAGGCTAGTTATAGTAAAGTAACTTAAGTACAGAAAAGCTAATATCTACAATATTGTAATTACATGAAAAATCAGTTTTGATACAACTACGGCTTAACACTTCAAATTTGTTGCAAATCACATCCTAACACCCCCAAAGCGTATACATTGGCAGTGCAAAGGATGTGAGCTTGTCAAGTTATTCGAGCTCAAGGTTTACTCAAGCTCATTTGAGGCGAGTTTAAAAGTATCTTAGTTAACTTCTTATGGAGATTATCGAGCTCATTCGATATGTAATGCTAATACACAGGTACTTAGTTAGGGTTGTAAATGACGCATGTTTCATATTTCAAGTTAACTGAGCTTAAACTTAACATACTCAAGCCCGTTCGAGGCAAGCTGAATCAAACTCCTATATTGAGTTAGAGCTTGCATATATAATGAAGGATTGGCACAAAAGTAAAGAATTGAGCTCGAGTTTAGCTTAGGGTTGTCGAGCTCACATTGATTATATTACTTGTGAAAAATTAAATTATTCTTTGAATAATCACATATCTGAATTAGATAACTTTTAAAACGACCCGATCATCAAACTAACCAAATCCTAACTAAAAAGGAAAATTTGAACAATTTGCTTAATATGTGAAAGAGATATATATAACATAATAACATATATCATTCCTTGGAGACCATATACTATGATTATAATGTATGCATGCACATTGCAAAGAGTTAATTAAAGAGTAATTACCAGAATATCAAACCCGTCAAATCTGGATTTAAACCAAGAAGCAAAAGAGCGAATGGAAGCCGGATCAGATATATCAAGCTGACAAAAACAAACATTATGTTCAAGCCCATGTTCCTTAAGGGAATTCATGGCCTTTGAACCTTTAGATTCATCCCGAGCCGTTAGGACAACACTTAACCCCAATTCAGCAAATCTTTTAACCAACGCGTACCCAATACCCCTATTTGCTCCGGTAACAATAGCTACTGTGTCATTCGACCACCATCTAACGTTGGTTTTTGGGTGGCAAATAGGTTGTTTTTGTTGCTTGGATGGTGATGCCATGTTTTTAGCTTAGATAGGAATGTGAGAGATATTATGCAATTGAAATGGAGACTAATGTTAAAGCAAACGGATATATATATATATATATAATTATTGACTAGCATGATGTAGGATATATGTCTTCTAGAGGTATTTAAATATTAAAGGTAACATATAAGTTACCTGATTGGTTGCAATAAATAATTGTCCTTGTGGATGTTACAAGTTATAAAACTCCTATAGGTTTCCGTAGGTCATGGAAATTAAGATAAACTATTTAAAGTGTTTAAATAGAATAACGTATCTATGTAATATCCAAACGTTCTATTGTAAAAATAACAGGGAAACTTCAAAACTTACCGAACATGAAAAAGTTCGCCATGCAAAATTCTTATAGAATCTGTTAGCTACAATTTTTGGCAACCGATTGGTTACAATTTTGTGCTACAAATTGTGGGTCTCTGAGTGTTTTTTTGGCTCTTTAAATCCTTTTTATGAGTTCTTAAGTCATTTCTTGTGTATTTTAATGAGAGATTACACGCTGGCGACAAAAAAACTCTCTGGCGAATAAAAAAAACCCTAACCTATACCATACGATATCCAAATCTGACCTTCTTCCATTGTTTTTCTTCTAACGATTTGTTAATATAGTGAGTTCTATCTTCTATTTTATCATCTCTGCTGAATTTAATCATTGGTTTAGGGTTGTTTGGTTCTATTCGATTGTTAGGGTTCTTTGGGGTCGACTATTGAACCTGATCGCATTCTTTATCCATTATTCTCCATTAGGTCGGTTGTTAATTCCTTATTTATTTAGGGTTGTTTCAATCGATTCTATCATATATATATTTATTTGCGATCAGATATTGGTTGGTGTTATGGGTTAGTTTTGATCTGGTCGTTATTGCTATAAACCCTAATCTTTGCGATTAGGGTTTTCTTCTTTTATTTGGTATTGCATCTGCTAGTTTGGATTGGTTGCTATCTATTTGAGTTGTTTTAGTGGTAGTGAGAGATGAACAAGGGTTTTTTAAGTCCCAAGAGTGTGAAGGCTAAGGCTGGTGCAAGTAGTGTTGATGGTGGTGAACTTGCTGCTCGAATGAATGGTGATGATAACGCTGATGTTGGTATTGATGGTAATGATGATGGTAACTCTGGTTCTAGTCAAGAGAAGCCGGTTTCTCTTGATACGTCTACGGATGAACAAGTGAAGCCGGTTTCACTTGATACACATGAGAATGTTAGTGCTGGTAATTCACAACCGTCAAATGTGGAGCAATTGATTGCTAATGCACATCAGAATTTTGATGAAGCCATGAATAAAATTCAAAGTGATATTCGTGCTACTATGGCTTCCTCTTCTGATTTGCACAATTCAAGCAGTAGTGAGCTTCAACCTAAATTGAATGTTACTAATGTTATTACAACTAGTACTCCTCCTAATGCACCCAAGGTTGATACTACTAGTGGTAATGGAGTGAAGTCGGTTTCGTACGCGGGTGTTGCTTTTAATGAATCCCAGAAATACGTGTCTAATTTTCGGAGGTTAGAATGCAACAATAAGAAGGATGATGTTGACCTGTCAGTCCCAATGAAAGTTGTGCAAGAGGTGAACATGAGGTTTGAGAATACTCTCTACGGATATTTCCTTGGTCAACGCCTTGCTTTTCCTGTTGTTGATTATTATGTTCGCAATGCGTGGGCTAAGTATGGTTTACAAAAGGTTATGATGAATGCTAAGGGTTTCTTTTTCTTCAAGTTTACTTCGAAGAAAGGTGTCGATGGTGTCCTTGATAATGGTCCTTGGTTGATTCGTAATGTCCCTATTATCCTTAAACCATGGACATTGAATACTAACTTGCTTAAAGAGGATTTGACTAACATTCCGGTGTGGGTTAAATTCCATGATGTTCCTTTAGCTATGTTCTCTGACGACGGGCTTAGCCTTCTTGCTACAGTGATTGGGACGCCCAAAAGGTTAGATGCCTTTACTAGTCAAATGTGCAAGGAATCTTGGGGCCGGAGTAGCTTTGCTAGGTGTATGATTGAAGTAAAGTTGGATGAGGTGCTAAAGGACAGTCTCACTGTTGAGATTCCCCTACTTGATGGTACGGGTTCGACTATTGAGAAGATTCGGGTTGAATATGAGTGGAAACCGCCTCGCTGTGATAAATGTAAGGTATTTGGACATACTTTGGTTGAGTGCCCTAAGGTTGTCATACCGAATGCTCAACCTACTAAGAACGCAAGTGATGGGTTCCAGCCTGTTAACAATAAGAAGAAGGGAAAGCAAGTTGGTTCTAATCCGGGTCGAGGAGGTTTTACCAAACCTGTGGTTGGTAAGCATTTTGAATATCAGCCCAAAAAGACTCTTCCTGAACCAAAGAAAGCTAATGTCAGTAAGAAGAAGGCTTCTGATGTGGCTAGTACGAGTGGAACCAAGATCACTACTTCTAATCAGTTTGATGCTCTTAATATGGATGATACAGATGGTTTTTGTATTCCTAAGGTTGTTACTAACATGGATGTGGATGCTGGCAGTACAATGGAAGTTAATAAGGATGAGTCGGTTAAGACTGGTACTACATCACAAGTCCCTCTTGTGAGTGATATGCAAGAACCGCTTGTGAGTGATTCTATGGGAACAATGGAAGTTGGTTCTACTCCTATTGTTGAGAAAATTAGTAAGCTTGAAAAGCTACTGATCGATGGAAAAGCTACTCTTGTGGATGATGCTGGTCATCCTATTCCGTCTACCTCTGTCACTAAGAGGGCTAACCCATTTTCAAAGGTGGGTGAGGTTGTGGTTTCTGATAGTGATGAGGATGAGGTTCTTAACACGTTCGACGAATCAGCAAATCTTTTGGTGGTGGTCATGAGCGTGAAGATGAGAATGACTATGATGATTATTCGAAGCAAATTTATGATCTTCCAGGGGAATTGGATGCTCTTAATGCCATTTATGGTTTTAATCTCCAAGGTCGTAGGAAGTAGTTTATCTTTTGTCAGAGTCACTACTATCATGTGAGTAATGGTTTATTTTCTTGTTTTAAAAATAGGAAGTATCTTGTTATGTAAACTTTTCGCCTATGTAACGGGCTGAGATATGGGATTCACCCATATCCGTTGTACTTAAACGCTTTTTGGAGTAATATATTTACCGGGTCGTTGACCTTTTACCCAAAAAAATGAGAGATTACACTCAATTAGCAACAAAAATGTGACCAAGCTATCTCAAATTCTTAATGTCACTACCCGTCTTACAAGTTTATCTTTATATTTTGGTTTGTCTCACTAGAAGTGTATATTTACATATTTCAATCAATTAAAATGATTTTCAAATGTCAACACAACATGTTATCGGTGTACAATGTAGTGATCGATCTTCACTTTTCTTAAACTATGTGCACTTATGTAGGGCTAATAATTTTAGACGGAAGAGTAAGATTTTTTCTTTTGAATAACTATGAGTGACGACATTCCGACAGGCTAATCTCATATATGGGTTGTCTGTAGACCTTTTTTTTTTTTTTTTTTGGTAAAAGTTTCCCAGTAAAATATATTACTTCAAAAAAATAGTTAAATACAACAGTTGAGGGCGAGTCCCACAACTCAGCCCAATAAGGCTAAACAAACACTCCTACAGAGAATAAACCCTAACCTATAATAAGAATAACACATCATACTTATGCATAACAAGAAAGAAACCTATCTAATTTGATAATGAAGATGAATGTATATGCATTAGCATACTTACATTGTGCACTAGTCAAACCACAAACATCAAGATCTTCATCATCATACCAGCTTTGATCATGAGTATCCTCTTTCCATCTCTTATATAAGCTTTTCTTACCAGCTCAACCACCACTCTTGGGACCATCATTCGTCCTATAACTAGAAGTTTTATTTTCGACTTCAAAACTTCATCATCATCGTCATTTTTCAAATTCCCAAAATCCTTATCCATGAAATCCGAATTATCCGTCTTTTTTCCATCATTTCTTATACCCGAATCACGACCCATGCTAGAACCGCGACCCACACTAGCCTCCTTTTGCATAGGAAGCGGCTTTCCATCATCATCCAGAAGCACAAGCTTCCCCTCAATAATTTGACTTTCTAGTTTATTATTCTTATCAACGAGAGATGTAGTATTTGGACTGCCAAATGAATCAATAGTTGCACTCGCATGTTTATCTATGTTCCCAATTCCATTACAAAAATCCGAATATTTACTATTCAAAGTAAATGAATGTGCAACAGTAGATGAATTAGTATCGCCAGTTGATTTAACATATCCATTATACTATCATCTATCTCATTAAGAGCAGCAAAAGTATTTGAAGTATTTACCACATTACGAACCTTCGTAGTCTGTTTAAAAGAAGAGGCCACATTGGTGTTATCATTTAGGCTTGATGCCCTTTCAGTAGATTGTTGATTTGTCACCTGCCTATATTCCATTTTCTTAGTCTTAGATACCCCTAAATACCCGCTTATAATTGGAACATTTTCGCTTGACAATGATAAACCCATCATTCGACACCTCCTTAGTAGCACCCACAATTGGACCTCTGCTTTTTTCAACCGCATTAACTAAACGTTTAGGTGTAGCTTTGGGAAAATCATCAAGAAGGTGACCATATAACAAACATGTACTACATCGAAGGGGTTCTCATTCGTATTCGATATGAATAGTTTCTTTTATATATCCACTTCCATTGAGTTTAGGAACCGCCAAAATCAAGGTATCGCGAAACTCATTAGCCACATTAATTTGAATCAAGGCTCTAGCATAACTACTTCTTCCCCATGATTCCAAACACATATTATTAGTGTACAAATTAACCATCATATGATTACCAATCTTTGAAGCAATCAAGCTTAACCCATCCAACGTATATGCAACCAACAGGACATCGTGAAACTTAACCAAAACCAGAACACAAGACAATCCTCTTTCAAAAGGCTTATCTTGGGCGACCACTGATTAAGAAATATTGGAATTCCACGAATCATCCACGGGCCATCTCGAAGAACTGATTTCGCACCCTAACTAGATGAGAATTTGAAAAAGAAAAAACCTTTCGCATTTCATTGTTACTTTCACAACACCATACTTCTCCCAATTATTGTATGTAAACTTTTAACATGATAAAGTTGTATTAGTTAGGAATTAATCATAAGATTAAGAATAATAGTTTATCCTTCTATATGTTCAACCATAGTAGATCTTTCAAGCTTTTAATCATGAAAACAAAACATTTTACCATTAGTTGTGAAATAAAATTGTACATACAATAAAAGAAAACTTACGTCACTTGGTTGGTCTTGCTAATATAAAAGATAATTTTTTTTTTAACGGTGTTGCTTAGCAAGACACTAAAGGAAACAAATTACAAGGATGAAGAAGAAGATAAAGCAATTAGATATGGGTCATTGAACCAATCCATCCAAATAAACAAAGCTTTCTTATTCCTACTATGTAAAGGATGAGAGTTTTATATCGAATATGAATTCTTTAGAAGGCCGTTTTACAGAAAATGTCACTTCGTTTCTATAGCTTCATAAATGCCATACGGCCATATGAACCACCACATCAAATACTTTGATTCGTAGCGATCGGGACCCGGTCCGCTAATATAAAAGGGACATATATATTTTAGAGAGAATTGCAAAAATCATCTCTAAAGTTTGGCCAAATTACACGTTTCATCCTGGATGTTTGGAAAGTGCAAGGATCGTCTCTGTGGATAAAACTTTGGTGCAAATATCGTCCTTTTTTGGGAAACCTTTGGTGCAAGTATCGTCCCTGTGGGGACGATATTTGCACCAAAGTTTTCTTCACATGAACGATCCTTGCACTTTTCAAACATCTAGGACAAAACGTGCAATTTAGCCAAATTTTAGGGACGATTTTTGCAATTCTCTCTATATTTAAACACCAATTATATGATTGGATCAAGATTATTTGATTGAATTATATGTTTGTAGATGACTTAAATTATGATTATGATACATGAGATGGCGGTACATGTGGACAAATAAAATTACTTGGCCCAATGAAACCTTTTTGTGGATTTGAGCGACCCCTAGCTTTCATTCTCACTTTTGAATTATATATTTGCATGTTGGTACAAATGCACCTAAGTCACTCAGAAAAAAGTAATGTATTTTAACTAGTTTTCATTCTAAAATCTGTATTTTATTACATGTAAAACAAGCATCAATAAATATTCTTTACCTATTTTTAAACATATAGTCATTGTCGGATAGACAATTAAATATTCGATACAAGACAACGATTAACGTACAAAAAGTCATTATAAATTTATAAGTATGAGAAAATTTTCTACTCCGTATTAAATAAACACTATTAGTGGACGGAAAAATTAAACTATGAATTCTTGAACCAAGAGTTGGCTTAAACACTATCAGAGTATTTTCTTTTCTATAGTTTCATTACTACATGTATGATATTGAGGCGATTGGTAAAACTAGCTTAAATTGTTGATGGAATATGTTGAAGTTTATACAATTCTTTAAAAGTTATCTTAAGTAATATTTGATTTTTAAAACTTATACTTACAGTGATTCAATACTTTTGGTAAATTATTATGTCAAAAAACAAATAAGTTGTGGGTGAGTCCCACATCTCAGCTCAAAAAGGCAAATCAAACGCTCTTGCTGTGCTTAACACCTAAACTAGCATAAGAACGGCATGCCAAACTTATGAGGCCTAATAAAAACCCTATCTAATTTGACCACAGAGACTAATGTTATAAGCGTTACCAAACCCCATTTGGGCTTTAGTCAAACTACGGTCATCAAAATCATAATCATTATACGGGTTTTCATTATAGGTCTCCACCTTCCATTACTCGTATAACCTCTTCCTACCCACTCCACCACCACTTTTGGAGATTTCATTAACCTTAGAACTCGTGGATGTCATATAAGTAGCAGTTTCATTGTAGACGTCAAGCACTTCATCATCACTATTCGTATTATCCCGATCAACAACCTTTTTTGAACTAGGAAGCATTGCTTTACCAGGTTTTAGCAGCTTATCATCATCACCAACTAGCATAAGCTTCCCATCAAGCATCTTACTTTCTAGTTCATTAATCTTTGCAACCAAAGGTGTAGTACTTAGACTATGTGATGTCGTACCAACCAAAGGTGTATGAACATTACCACTAGGTTCTACATAAGCATGAAGCCTCATCAATTTCACCTAGAACATCAAATGCATTAGAAGTACTTACCACTATAGCAACCATTTTCGGTTGTCTAGACGTAGAAGCCTCCTTTGTGTTATCTTGTGCATTAGAAGCCTTGGTATTCTTTGGTGCAACATGCCTATACTCAACATTTTTCATTGGAACACCATTAAACTTCTTTGGATTAGCTCCTTTCCTCTTCACAACCGTAAACCCATCATTAGAATTTGAACCCTTCTTTGATACACCCTAACTTTGACCCTTTTCTTTATCTTTCCCATTCTCACATTAGAACTTGAAAGTATATGTTACTATCTAAACTATTTATTTAATGTTATTTAGCATATACATATAGAATTTCTAATATACTGGACGAATACCCGCGTAGAGCGATGGTGTATCGTAACAAATAATTATATTTGCGAAATTGTGATTATAGTTCGACCTTTGATGCAAAGCGTGTACTGTATTTTTTAAAATTAATATAATGTGTGTTTTTGAAAAGTTGTTAAGTTTAGAAGTGATCAAGTTTAAGGTGTATAAAAAGACACTTAGAGGGTAATTTAGACAAACTACATAAATTTAAGTTTTCAACATTCAATATTTCAAGTATGAGTTTGCCATAGTGATTTTTATTTCTTACGTTTTCTTTTGTCAACCATGTTTTTTGATTTTTTTTACAGATTAATCCACGGGGTATAAACTCACCGTTGCACATAGACTCAAACAGGTAAAGCCTTTCTTTTCAAAATGTTGACGTGACCACTTCCAGATTGTTTACATCATTAACAAATAAAAAAAGAAAATTTTCAATTAAAGATTTGTGTTAAACTAATTGTGACAATGCAGCCACTGAAGGAGCCAAACAAGAAATTAAATGGTGGCCTGGGTCTGAATGCCGATGCTTACACATGCAGCCCTCAATGCTAATTGTAACATGTGTTTTATCATTAAATAATCCTTAATGTATTCTTTTGAAGCCTAACCTTGTAGTAAAGTGACCTAACACGTACGAACCCTAATAACCCTTAATATTGTATTTGATAATTAATCCCTTTACAAATATCTTTTGACATTTCAATTGATTGTTCATACAAGGTTAGTACATGTGACTGTTCCGGCCAATGTATAATAAAAAAAGGTTTTTTCTTGTTCAGTGAGGGTGATTATTTAACTCAGATGTATGTGGCCTAATTTGAATATCCTGTAACAGTACATTCTTTTACTATTTTTCTAATAACCCAAAATGTGTATCAATGGTGGTTCCAATATACAAAATATAAGTAAATAAGTAACTCAAAAGGTTACACTTTAAACCAATGTAACTCCGAGCTATTTATAAGTATGTGAGCAAATTAAGTGCAAGTATTTTAATTCTCAACCTACGTACAGTACGAAAGTGTAATCGAACTTTACTTTCTTAATGCTAACCTTCAATGGGGTGGAGCCAGGGGTTCTCGGGGGTGTACGGGAACTTTATGATGTGTAATGTAAAATTATGTGAAATATACTGATTTTTCTAAAATAAATCTGGTCTTTAATTTTTAAGTTACGATTTTGTACTTATCATACAATTGAACCTAATAATTTTTGGTTTTGGGTCCGCCACTGCTTCAATGTGTATGTATATATAGTCAAGTACTCGAGTTGATGTTGAGCCAAGCATACTAACTAACGCCATTATAAACTTTTTTACATTGCATATATGTTGATCAGTAAGAGTGCCAACTTATTCATCAAGCTTCAGCTCGAGCTTAAGAGCAAAGGTTGATCAAAGCTAGAGTCAAGTTTAAAGTTCATGACCAAGTTAAGCTCCAGCTTTGTAACATTTCATTTAAATCAGTTCGATTACACCTCTTGCTCAAAGATAGGACCACACGCTAATTATATTCTAGAAAGAATTGTAATCGAGTGAAATCTTTATTGCGACTTTCATTGCTCGATTGTGTCTCTTAGTCATCAACATTGACTAATAATTTTGAATTCAATATAATGTACCACCAAAGTCCAAAAACATTAGATTCCTCTATTAAAATATTACTGTAATTCGTATTTTCAAAACCTCATTAGACATTATTTTCTCCGACCATTAGACAATTCAAGTCACAAAAGTAAATAGAAAAGGGTATTTGAAGCATAAGTCCTTCAAGGCATTGGGTTCTTATAATGTAGAAAAAACTAATAGGTAAACTGTAATTTGTGAGAAAGCTAGCTATTAGTTGTAACAAGACGTAACGTATCCCATATTCATATCTATGTCCATATTTTGAACCTAAATTAGTACTATGAACTTTTTCAAACTAGTTCAAATAAATACTCATAGAAAAATGATCAAGCATTATAATGCTTGTTCGAAACAAAGGTCTTTTGAAGCACTCAAATTGCTCTCTCAAATGGCCGGCGTCGTGACATTATTTGTTTGTGGAGTCGTCACTTCTTGGTGCTTTTTAATGGATTGTTTTGTTACGTTGTAGGTTGATTTAGGTTCAAAATGTTATAGGTGTGTTGGTGTTGTGGTTGTAATAGAGTGTCTTTTTTGGTTGTTTTTTAGTATTTGTATCTTCTAGCTTCTTGCTAGTTTGTTTTATAAAATTTGTCGTTTAAAAAAAATCGTATCCTAGCTAGGATATTATCTTTGTTACACATTATATTATCTTAATATAGGAAACAATCTTTAAAATTAAGGCTCGTTAACGTAGGTCGATCTAGCTAGTATATGCTAAACAACGTTAATCCTCATGTTCTTGTGTAATTCCGTATTTTCCATATTCATTTTCTTGATGGTATATCGCGTCTTTCAGCTACTGTTACATTTGATTTCGCGCCACATGCCCATAAACACAAGTACACAACATGTTGTACAAACAAAGGCTAAAATCTGATCATAATGGATTTTGACAGGATCAATGACACATGGTCAACAACTAATTATAATGAAGTAAAAATATGATGCGTTTACATTTTGTTAGGCAGTAAAAATGAAGGCCACATGTGAAATGAAATGGTCAAGATTTTCTCCCACGAACACATGCATATATGGCATGCCCACATGCCATGCACAATCCAATTAGAGGAATGCTAGAGCCACAAAGAAACATCCACAAAAGCATCCACAAAATGACGTGTCAATGAGTAATTGGTGGAATCAAAAGGAAGATAGAGAACAAACTCCACCAATCACACTTTCACATGTCATTTTGTGGATGTTTTTGTGGATGTTTCTTTGTGGCTCTAGCATTCCTCATCCAATTAATTCATTTGTATAAACAGTCTTATATAAGTCTGCCCAAGTTTAAAGTTTATCTGTGTACATTTGAGTTTTAAATCTTGTGATATTACTTGTTCTTAAATAATAGGGGTTTTTTTATGTTCATGTTATTTGGAGATGGCAAGTCTTTTGGACTCATATGTACGTGGCATCCTGGTTAACCCTAGGACCTTTTCTGATCCTTCCATAGGTACTCACAAATGTACACACCTAGCGAGAATTTGACCTCAATTCCTATATATATATAATATACTCTCTCCGTCTTAAAATTATTGTCTCCGTTTGACTTTTTCGGTTTTTCTTTCTTAACTTTGATTATAAATATTTTTGTTTATGTTACACATTACTTGATATCGCCCCTTTGTTTCTTATCTTAACACACCGTGTCACAATAGCCCTTTTTTTGTAAAACTCACAACTGAAACTCAAACAAACACCCTTTTTGGTTTTCTACTGCTAAGAACCGGACCAAGGACCTTTGTAACACCCCTAAAATTTGATACAGCGGAAGACTCAACAAGCTTTCGGGGTGCTACGGGGATTGGTATCCAACACAAGACATAAAAGAACGAGATAAAGTAAACATAAGAAAAACACAACCAAAAACGGGGTTTTAAAGTTTACATTTATCCCAACATTCATTCAGAGTCAGGCCCAAAAGAAATAAACGTAGGTCCATAATTAAATATCAGAGTTTTAGAAAATAGATCCATAAACCAGGTGCCATAGCCAAGCCTTCCAAACCATGCATCCAAATCATCACTTAATTACCTGAGAAAACGTGCTAAAAGTCAGCTTTCACTGGTGAGATCATAGGTTTAAATTCATAATTCAATATAGTGGACATATACGCAAAACGCTTGCTAGCTAGACTAGGGATTCACTAAAAACCTGCGGATACCCTCCGTAACAAACATGCGGATACCCTCCGCCATAACATAGATACACGGGTACCCCCCGTAATATCATAAATACTCGGATAACCTCCGAAGTATTAATAACCTATAGGTGCACACTATAGAATCTAAGTAAGCCAACCTTGAATAGTACACACGAAACTATGTGACTAAAGTTGACAATTCATCCTAGTCCATACGCATAGCAAGTTTTAAAAAAAGAATATAAAAGCCATAATAGTCCACATAAAATAATTTGCACGTTTCTCACCCCAAGTATTGAAAACATAGTTCAAGAGTAAAAGTGGGGCTATGACTCACCTCAAGTCCAGAAATCAGCAAGAAGAAATCAGTAGAAGTAAGACGTATAATAACTCAAAAGACGGCAACTACGGACTCGGCACGACCTAACAATATCAACTCGTTCAGAAATCATTTCCTCAAAATCAAATATTCCCAAACCCGAACGTATTCCATTTTACTTCCGAAAATCCATTTCTCGTATAAATCTCGTATTAGTTTGGAGTTTGGCGTTTGGTATCCATACGGGTGGTGGGTCGACACAACTCAAACCAAGAAGTCACAACAAAAAGGGAAGTGATTTGCACACTCCCAAAAATGATTGGCACACTCAAATTTTGAGTGTGTTTACATTTATACCCTCACATTGTTTTGACTTATTCTCATCCTGTAAGGGTATAAATGCCAACACACTCACATTTTGAGTGTGCCAATCATTTTTGGGAGTGTGCAAATCACCTCCCCAACAAAAAGGATAATAAAATAATCTATAGGTCTAATATTAGTCTAATATATTATTTAAATAAATCATCGAAGTTTATCAAATCCGTCGATTTGGTAATCCCCCATATTTATTTACTTAATATACCATTCTAAGATTATACCCGAATCCTAGGCCACACATATAAAGTACTATATGGTATATACCAAAGTTTAATAAATTCACTAATTATACCGTTAAGCTTACCAAATTCGTCAATTTGGCAATCTCACGAGATACTTAGTAACTTATTGTTCTCGTACACATACCACAACCTATGGGCGTCGTAGGATACGATGCCCATTAATACACTTAATTTAAATAACTAAATAGCTCTTATTTAACCCGTCGATTAAATAAGTTACGTAGTTATCGAAAGTGAATGTATTAATCGTCATATATCCGTGACAACACAACGTCACAAATAATAATCCACTTGGGCTCGAGTGACCACGACCCCGTATAACTCGATAGTTTTCCTCGTTTATTTAAAAGAGATTATTTTATTAAATATAATTATTCAACGTTAAAGATTTCGTCGTTATTTATAGTGTTTAATTATAATAACGCTCCCGACATTATTACACTACTTTCATAGTATAATATTTATCGTCGCGTTATTGTTATAATATTACTCGTGATCGTTTTATTTTTAATATACGCATTTATATATTTATATATACGTTATTCACGTCTATATATTTATATAAACGTTTATATTACCAATAATATTATTACGAGTTTTATTATTTGCGTTTGATTATAAATATTTATCGAGTCATACGAATGGTCACATGTCTGAGTCATCACTCTCGGCTCATTGTCCAAGTCCAACATAAAAATAACCAAGTCATAATCAATCAATCCAACTCCGTCCAAACAATACCCATATCACGTGCTACAACAATAGGGTCCGACTACGGCACCCGACTAACCTATATCCGTCATTCTAGTTGACCGTCTCACAATCTGTCCCCAATACCACTTTCGTCAACACAACTCCAAAATATACCACGAGTCCATATAACTCGCCATTCACTACAACATAATATTAGTAATCATACTAATATTTGCCAAAAACATAAACCATCAAATATATACGCGACGCATATCAAAATACAAATTCACGGGTCGACCTACCAAGTCAAGCCGAGTCAAAGCTTCACCACAACTCGTGTGGGTCCCACCCGAGACCTTTATGGTCTCGGCTAGCTCTTGAGAGCTCGAACCAAAAACCAACCAACCCCTATGGGTCGTCGGCCTCAAAACAACCAACGAAAAGGAAAATCCAATCATCCCACGGATCCAAAAATCAACATATCAATCCCAAACATCCACAAATCAAATACAAGGGCCAAAATAATCATCAAGACCAAGATTACTCCAACAAGAACACAAGCCGAGAGCATTGGCTCTCGGTCGTGTCTCGGCCCAATCGACCAAACCAAAAACCCGGATACCAAACGCATTAGACTATGTTTATTGGTGACCTAAAGTCACAACCGGTCACAAGAGATTGCCAACTTGTAGTCACTTGGTGACCTAAAGTCACAACCGATTGCCACATGTCAATTTGTGATTGGTTGAAAGGGGAGAATCGGTCGTGACCCCAACCCACAACCCACACCAATAAAGATAGTCTTAATATTATCAAAACAACATTTCCCATTTGTTAATCTTCAAACCCAACAAGAATATAGCTCGTGTAGCCACGGATCTAAGCTAAATCGAAGCACACGACAAAGAAACCGTGGCCACTCACCTCCAAACGATTCCAAATAACGTTTTCTTCAAAAACCCAACAATGAAATGACGGAAAAAGTGGTGTTTAGGTGGCGGTGGTGGTTAGAAACAAAGGTTATGATGTTGGTGAGGCGCGTGGTGCACACCAATAGATAGATCGGAAGATGGTGGTATTAGTTTTGTGGTGAGGGTGGCGGTGCGACGGCGGTGGCCGGCCAAAGAGGGCGGCGGCTAGGGGTTGTACGGAGAGAGAGAGATAAGAGATGGAGGAGTATATTATTTTGATTGTGTTTGTGTGGTGTGAGAAGCAAAAACCACAAGGACGATTTTTGTAGTCATACTCTTTTAATTATTATTTTTTTTTTCTCTTCTTTTACTTAAACAATAATAATAATAGTGATAGATGATAATAATAATAAAAGTATTATTAATCTTTAAGGTTAAGGTAGCTAGGTGTAAAATACATGGACCAAAACCCGTAACTCGTTTCAAATCGTTTAATACCTCACGAGACATTCCATAAATAAATATATATATAGTCGAATTCGTAGACTCGAGACATAAAATTTTAGTTAGGTTATCCTAGTGCCGGAGTCAACGTAGTGCCAAATGAGAAATTCAAATTAAATCACCACATATATTTCCATATAGAATCATTGAAATAAATCTTCAAATCTCATAAAGATTTTAAAATATAATCAACCATAATGTAGGTTTTACAAGTTCGTTACGAATAAAACTTCAAATAAAAATTTATAAACGAACTTTAACGTAATGCGGGTTTTCAAAATGGCTCCCTAATTTGCCAGTTGTCACAACCTTCATGTCTTCGTTTGTTTGCTAAAAACAAGGACCACAAACACTTGGCTTCAAGATCTTTAATGGTCCCGGGTAGTTTTTTATTCGTTGTGTTTTCGAACTAAAGATAGAGTGTAATAGAGATTTGTTATACATCTTTCTTTGAAAGTTTCGTATATAAAAGAAGCTATGCTTCACATAGATCGATGACGGGTTATGTTCGTATACGAAAATTTTTGAAGATTTTTACTAAAATAAACAAAGCTAAGATCTTGTTTTCTTCTTTTTCTTTTATGAGTTCAAGACTAATGGTACGGTTATTGATTTGGAGATGGGTTATTGTTACATGTTTCAATTATAGTTGTTTGAAGATGCGTTAGGAACATAGATTCGGTAAACTTTTTGTTTGTTGTGAAGGTACATAGGTTTAAGTATAGGAAAGATTGGATTTGGGTTTTGAGTGGTGAAGAAGAAGCATATTATGGTTGGGTTGCTTTGAATTGGCATGTTTTCAGATCAAAGATTGGTTATCTTGAGCACGATATAATGGCGGTGTCGTTACTGCCTTTTATGTCTGCCTAATAAGCCTTACGTATCGGTTAACCTAACTACACTCGGCCTTATTGCAGATGCTTGTGAGAAATATATGAAATGGTTTGGGTGTATTTATATTGTAGATGCGGATACATGTTTTTAATAATCATCATTGATAATTGATAGTAATGATTTTTAGCGGTTACACATTTTTAATAATTGGCTTTGGACTTTTTGAAAACTGTATTTAATTTAATGGTGGATATCAGTTGCGTCTACAATTGAAAATGAATACTATATTGATGTATTGAATTTTAAGCATTCCATTAATAGTAAGTGTTGAATCATAATTTTTAAGCCTTCTATTAATAACATGTCCCAAATGTATTATAAAGTAGTATAGATATAGATAGTTATCGAGTCAAGTACTCGAGTTGATGTTGAGCCAAGCATACTAACTAATGCCATTATAAACTTTTTTACACGCCCATTAATCTTTTAATACAAAAGTCATTCTAGAAAGAATATAATCGAGTGAACTCCTTGTTGCGACTTTCATTACTCGATTGTGTCTCTTAGTCATCAACATTGACTAATTTTGAATTCAATATAATGTACCACCAAAGTCCAAAAACGTTAGATTCCTTTATTAAAATATTACTGTAATTCGTATTTTTAAAACATCATTAGACATGATTTTCTTCGACCATTAGACAATTCAAGTCACAAAAGTAAATAGAAAAGTGTATAGGAGAAAAAGAGTTGCATGCGTAATTTGCTATCAAAATTTTGAAGAATAAGTGATAAGTGCTTAAAGGCATTGGGTTCTTATAATAGTAGGGAAAAACTAGCATGCCAAACAGTAATTTGTGAGAAAGCTATTTTTTTAGAACGGTTAGTTAGTAGTTAGTGATTCAAATCCTGCAGTGATATCCAAAAGGACAGCATGCTTTCCTCGAACCTTCGCCTTAGGGGAATAAACCCCACTCTTTTTTTCCGCTTCGCCTAGGAGGAAAACCGCGTTGGCAAGACTCAAACCCGAGACCTCCAAGGAAAACAACCCCTCTCCTCCAAGGTTATCCCCAAATGGTTAGAAAGCTAGCTATTAGTTGTAACAAGACATAACAAGTTCCAACAATTCGATGTTTGCCGAGTACGTATGTATACCATATTCATATCCATATCCATATTTTGAACCTAAATTAGTACTATGAACTTTTTCAAACTAGTTCAAAGAAATAACCATAGAAAAGTGATCAAGCATTAATGCTTGTTCGAACCAAATGTCTTTTGAAGCACTCAAATTGCTCTGTCAAATGGCCAGCGTCGTGACGTATTTGTTTGTGGAGTCGTGACCTCTGAATGCTTTTTACTGGATTGTTTTGTTGTAGGTTGATTTAGGTTCAAAATGTTATAGGTGTGTTGGTGTTGGTGTTGTTGTTGTAATCGGGTGTCTTCTTTGGTTGTTATTTAGTATTTTTGTATCTTCTAGTTTATTGCTAGTTTGTTTTATAAAGTTTGTGTCCTAGCTAGGATTTTATCTTTATTACACATTATATTATGCTTAATATAGGAAACAATCTTTAAAATTTAGGCTCGTGATCGAACGCATCGATCTAGTATATGCTAAATCACGGTAATCCTCGTGTTCTTGTGTAATTCTGTATTTTCCATATTCATTTTCTTGATGGTATATCTCGTCTTTCAGCTAGTGTTACATTTGATTTCGCGGCACATGCCCATAAACACAAGTACACAACATGTTGTACGTTAAACAAAGGCTAAAATCTGATCATAATGGATTTTGACATGATCAATGACAGATGGTCAACAACTAATTATAATGAAGTAAAAATATGATGCGTTTACATTTTGTTAGGCAGTAAAATGAAGGCCACATGTGAAATGAAATGGTCAAGATTTTCTCCCACGAAAACCTCACATGCATGGCCACATGACATGCGCAATCCAATATACTAATGTGGATAAACAATATTTATATTTTTTGATTTAAAAATTCTACTAACTATAATTAGAGCATTAGGTACCGTTAGGTACATGATGTCATAGAAAAAGTGACCTCGTACTTTTTTCTATAACACCAAAATATATCACACAACACAAAATACCCTTCATTCCAACAAAAGTTGTGACATGGGTAAAAGTGGTGTTATAGGACCACTTATAACCCAATAAAACACAAATAAAAAAAATACCACCGCGTGGACTAATGGGGACGGCACGAGACACGAAGGCACGAGGCACGGTGTCTTTGTGGTGTCATATGGGTCGCCTTTTGGGACGGCACTACCCTCACAACGCTTGGTACCGGCTGCTCTGACAACCAATCAAATATCATTGTATCCACTAAAATGATCACTTTTGATTGTTTGAAAAATAAAGTCCCAAAATATATGTTCACATTTTTATTTTGAGATGGATAATACTTTTTTAAACGGAAGGAGAAATTGTTTTTTCCCAAAGTTTTATCTTTGAAATGAAAATTTTATGTTTGAGTTTCTGGGATACAGTGTTCTAAATTTCAAACCAATTATACACAGTTGTGACTTGGATAATGTTGACTAGAAACAGATTTTGTGTAATATTATATACGATTGAATCAATTTGTGTCGCATTTTATTTACAAATACTCTTGAACGACCCGGTGGCGTATCCAAGAAATTTAAATATGCGTGGCGCAAAAAAAAAGTTTTTTTTTTACCTCAAGTTTTAACTTATATAAAATAAAAAGTACGATACTACCTATATATACTAATTGCGTTGATAGATATTTTAAAACTGTTTTTTTTTTTGGGTTTACAGTTGGGCTTCTTTTGGCCCATTCTAATTTACATACTTTACAGGTATATTTTAAATAACCGTTGATGATAAGTATCACCGTTTATTTCTCACACTCTCCAAGGTTTTACCATCGTCTGCTGTTTTGAGCTTGTTTATACGACTTAGATAGAAGTTCACAAAAAGATCATTAATTCTTGGACGTTCGTCACTTCGTGTCTTCGTCCATACCGCTTTGGTTTTTTGTGGCCACAGCCCACAAAGAAATGATCAATCATCAAGACATCAACTGTAACTGTATCATTCTTAAGAAAGACAAAGTCTATAACTAGTAGATAACTACTTGGGCTTTTTTCTAAACTAAATGGGCTTCAAGGCTTGTCTTGTTACTGGGTTTGAGCCTTTGAGGAATATGCATATGTAGCACAAATGCAAATATTAGCTGACATGTAAAAATTACATAAAAATTCTCCAGTTCCATGGCTTACCCATATGTGGCACGTGCCACGGGTAGCCATGGTGTGGATCCGCCCCTGGAACGACAGCTCAATAAGTTTCAATATTGTCTTTCGTATATTGTCATCGAAGCGACAAGTGTTATACGAGTATCTTCTCAATACGAATCAAACAATGTACAGTGTATATATTTTTTTTTCACTTAAATGCAATTGTGCGCACGTACAAGTTGTACTATGTAAGCTCTTAAGACATAGTGGGACATAAAGTTCCATATAACATGTTTTCATAGTATTATTAGCTTTAAATATTTTACATTATATCTCAGTCCTAAAAGGTAAACCTACAACTAAAAAATGCAATCCATTTCACAAAAGTAAGTAATTTTAAGTTTTAACCCATCAAAATTACTTGGTTGCATATATAAAACAAAAAAGTTACTCTTGGTTGCAAATTGTTTGACTTTCTAGTTTGACCAAATTTAACCAGTTTGGTTCATTTCATTTACTTTCCAGTCTTCCTTCCACAGTTAAGTCCCAAACAAACAAATAAAAAGCACAAATTTTTTTTTTAATAAAATAAATAAATTAAATAATATTGAACAACATATTCATCATAGTACATTATATCTTGAACCACATTCAAGAACATAAGCATAAACATAAACACAAATTTAATCCATTTTCGCGCTCTTATCAGCCAACATCATCCTCAAACTTGGAACGGAGGAGTCCAGTTCTTCGAATACTCCTCATTCGACACTTTAGAACTCCCATTCGTCCCTTCGACGAAAGCATAGTACCTCAAAAAGAAAGCCAATGTCAAAACCAACCACTCGAGACAAAACATCACAGCACACAAACCACCCGCCATTTTCAAAATAGTCTCGGCATTTTCCTCTCTAACGTACGAGTTTAACGCGCTTAGGAAATTGTCAGTTGTAGTGAAAATCAGCACAGAAACTGACCCTTGGAAAATTGCTGTTAGCACAGTTGCCACCATATGTATCGCGTACCTGTAAACAATAATAAAATTGGTTAATAACTTAATAAACAAATTGTGGTTACATATGACCCAATATTTATACAGTTTGTTTCGGCTTATATAGCTGGCTTATGACTTGTCTGGTTTTGGGCTTATGTTTTGTAAGCTCATTTTTTGTGGCTTATTTTGAAACTTTTTATAAGCTTATATATAAAGGGGGTGTTTGTTTCGCCTTGTATAGCCAGCTTATGACTTGTCTGGTTTCAGGCTTATGTTTCGTAAGCTCATTTTTGTAGCTTATTTTGAAACTTTTCGCCTTATATAAGCTTATCATGTCATGATAAGCTTATAAAAAGTTTCAAAATGAGCCACAAAAAATGAGCTTATGAAAACATAAGCCGAAAACCAGATAAGCCATAAGCCGGCTATATAAGACGAAACAAACACCCCCTAAACCAAAAAAGTACAAATAACAGTATTACAGTACCATTTATTGGAGCCTGCAGAAACTGCATTGCATCCGGATATAGCACCAGCTATTGTAATCAAATGCAAAAGTACTAATAGCGCGCCTGCCCCGGACGGGATGAGGCGGAGGGAGAGGGTGAGGAAAATGCAGCTAGAGGCCGCGCCGAGGAGAATGTAGTTGCAAATGAGGAAGAATTTGTGGGTTTTGTGGTGGGATTTCGCGTCGCTAGATAGACCCATTTTCGGATTGTTTTTCGCTTTCTTTCGGGTTTTGATGGATTATGAAATGTGTATTGAGATTGGAGATGGTTTTGTGAGTGTAATGAGGTTTGGGTGTGTGTTTAAATATGGCTTGTGACCGTTTGAGTGTAACGGATAGTTTTGAAAAAATGTTTTTTGTAACGGCTAGTGGGGTTAAAGTAATGTGAGTTGGATTTTTAGTTTGAAAAAAAAGAGAATATATCTACTGTAAAGTTGATTTTGACTTTTGGGGTTCTTTTTTAAAATGCAGGAATTATTTTGGGAAAAATTAAAACGAATGGGACCTTTTTTACTAACCTATTACTAGTACTATTTATTACTGTCTTATTATTTATACCAACTTGCCACCAAAGGTTTTTCAATGAATATAGTCTTGAAATTTTGTGTGTTTATTTCAGTTAATCCACAAATATGTCAAACGAAATACATGTTTTATTATAGCCTTATTAAAACCATAACTTTTAGTCATTTTTTTATACCAGTCAAAAAAATTATGCACATGATAAATTAGAGTCTGAGTCCGTATCTATTTGCCAAAAACCATTCTGAAAGTAGTATTTTTTTTTTTCTTTTTTCAATATGATATGTAACTGTCCACCTCTCAGCTTTCAAATATCCCGATACATGATTAATTATTTTTCCAGTTGTTGTTATATATTTTTTTTGAACTTAGTTGTTACATATTGAACCAAGTTATTATGTTACTCATATTAGATAGTACTAGTAACTTGGAAAATATGTGTATAAAAGTTACTTCATTCATGGTACAATGGTGTTTTGCTTTTTACTGTTTTTAACAACATCGGTTGTTTTTTTTACATTATAAACGTTAGAAAGTTAACTATCATTAAAAATTTGAAAACAAAAAAAGAGAGTGTTGACACATATGTACAGCTAATAGCAACGTGGGTCGTTCATACTGTGAACATTTGATTAAAGTGTGACTCATACAAGTGCTTTTCCAAAAGATCACTTACCTACCGATTCGAAATTTGTATTATATTTAGACTAAGGTGACAACGGTAAGAATATCGACTTTTGAAAATGGAGGTCAAAAGTTCGAATTTGACAAAAATAAAATTAATTTTCTTGTGGCCACGGAAGTTCTCTTACATCGACTACCGAAGTATCTAAAAAAGTAGTCATTCTGATATTAGCTGTCTCGCAATGTTAAGTCCGAAATTCTATATATATACCGAAGGGCATTGGCTCAAATTCCCATGTAATAAAAAACTGTTTTTCCTTTGGGCTACGAATTGGGCTAAATTTCTTTTTGAACTCATGTTGTTTTGGCCCAATGTTGGTTAAAGATCACCACAAAAGAAAAAAAGAAATGCTGGTAACAAAAACATTTTACCTACTGAAATATAGATACACATGTGATGCTTTTATCATGTAACCAATAAACTCTATAACAACTAAAGTAAAAAGTCACCGCCGAACAACTTTGTTTTCAAGTAATCTCTCTTGCTAGAGTCAAATACTGCAAGTCACCTTTTTTTTTTTTTTTTTTTTTAAGCGATTCAAGCTGTTTCTTCACTGTGAATCATATTACTACAACCATAATTCGAACAAAAAAACCCGCTACAACGCAGCGGGCGCTTTCCACCTCGTTTAAACTAAATAAGAAAAATTATATTATATTTCTACTCTTAAAAATGAATAAAAATAAAAATATGTCACTAAATAAGTTGTCTTTTATATTCTAGTAAAAACTTCCTTTATAAATCTATTATTTTTAACCTTTAAAAATTTTAAACAATTTTTTTTTTAAAGCAAATTAGAGTGTTTCTTATGTAAAAAATAAAGCACGCATTATTCTGTGCTACCCTTCACCAAACATTATGAATCCGTCGTCGAACGATTCAAGCTTCAATTTAGCTTCTAAATCAAGGAATTGTATGTTATTATCGGGAAAATAAATTTTTGAGCCCCCTTAATATAAATTCCTGGCTCCGTCCCTAAATACGAATATTTTATCTTATAACAAACTATCTACGATAATACAGTACTGTAGTACTACTACTTATCCTTCAAAAGATGACGTTTGAGGAATTTCTATTACAACTATAACGAGCAATGTTTTTTTAAGATCGAGACCCTACCTAGGATCATCGAAGATCCTACCTAGGATCATTTTCGTTTTTCCAAGATCGTAATCGTAAGATCGGATCAGAATTTTAATATCCTATTATAGTGTCATTTTTTTAATAAAATTGTAAATTATGCAAATTTACAAATTACTATATATCATATCTATATTACATATAATGTAAAAACAGTCAAACTTGAAAAGTGAAATTCTTGAAATTGGACAATCTTGAAAATCTTGAAATTCTTGAAATTGGTCAATCTTGAAAAAATGGTCAATTTTCAAAAGTGGAAATCTTGAAAAATCTTATTAAAGGAAATTATGAAATATAATTAATACTCTTATTAAAACACCTCATTACTTAAAAGTATAATGATTTATTCACATTGTACAACCAATTAATACAAATCACAAACCGGGTTGACCCGGGATGCTTCAAACCAGACGGGTTGAACCGGTTTAATTTGACCCGTTTTTAACCCAACCTAGCAAGTTGACCCGGTTTAAATCGACCAATTTTTCGACCGGAATGGTTCACCCGGTTGAACCACCCGGGTCGAACCGGGTTTCAAGACATTATGTTTAATTCCTAAATATTCAAACTTTTTATTATTTTTCATTTATAAACTATAAACTTTTTTTGATGAATAAACTATTTGTAGCTATAAAGAATGTATGGTCAAATTTTGAAAAGTGAAATCTTAAAAGTCAAAGGTGAGAGAAATGCATAGTATAATTAATACTTTTATTAAAACACCTCATAACTTTAAAGTACAATAATTTATTCACATTGTACAATCAATTAAAAGCATATACATCAAATTAAAAACAACCAATTAAAACACCACTTATTAAAAAGTACAATAAAATTTTCAAAATGTACAATTTAAACAAGCTACAACATAATCTAAATATAAAATAATTAACACACTAGCTAATGTTATTTTATACATTATACAAATTAATAAAACACACAAAGCTTCATACAAGCTAACAAGTTGATGGTACATATAGTTTTGAAAACTGGACCGGACTAACAGGTTCAACCGGGAACTGGTGTCGCCACCGGTTCGTCTAACTAATAAAAGTCATACGAAAACATATATTTCAAAATGAAACTATTAATACACATCGAAAACCGGGTTGACCTGGGACGCTTCAAACCCGGCGGGTTGACCCGGTTTAATTTGACCCGTTTTCGAACCAACCCGTCGGGTTCACTCGATTTAAATCGACCCATTTTTCATCCAGAACGGGTCGAACCGGGTTTCAAAACATTATGTTTAATCTCTAAATCTTCAAACTTTTATTATTTTTCGTTTATAACCCATAAACTTTTTTATCACTAAACGATCTGTCGCTATAAAATCCCGTTGCTATGCACGGGTACTCGTCTAGTATAATGAAAATGTATGTAAAAATTATGATTATGAAGTGTTTAATAAATTAACCTCTTGTTTTTTATATTTCGCAAAACTTAATACATAAATTTTTAGTTTTTTAACTTGTGGTTCGAGAAAAGTAAGATCGGATCGATCGAGATCTTAAGATCCTATGGCTAAGATAGGAATCCTATTAAGATCCTATAATGCAAAGATTCTACATAGGATCGGGAACGTTTTTCTTTGTAATATCGTAAAATTGTAAGATCTTAAGATTAAGATCGGGATCTTAACAACCATGATAACGAGATTTGATAATTGAACAATAAAAATTTCTTATCTGCATCTTTATTTATTTCGTTTAAGAGCATCCATAACCAGCTTAGGTGGCATCGTATAATGGAAAAAGTTGTCAGGACCCAGGGTATTAAATGTTTCAAGGGAGGGGTTATAAAGACGGGGGAGGTTTTTAGTTGAACCGGGTCTACCACATAGGGTGGCAGTGGTCCTTTGTGTTTTTTTTTGTTTTTTTCCCAATTTTGTCGTTTTGTGCCTTTTTTTTTTTTTTTTTTTTTTTGTATAGTTTGTGTAATTTTTTTTTTGTTTGTGTAATATTTTGTGTTTGCATTTTTTGTGTTTGTATTTTGTTTGTGTAATGTTTTTTTTTTTTTTTTTTTTTTTTTTTTATTTGTTATGTTTTTTTGTGTTTATTTGTTATGTTTCACGTTAAACGTTACCACATTAAACGACTATAACAACAAATGTTATCATTCAATTAAACAACAACGTTAACACATTATTTAAAAAAAACAACAACATCACGAACAAACAACGTTAACACATTATTTAAAAACAACAACATCTACGAACAACAACGTTAACATATTATTTAAAAACAACAACATTTACGACATATGAAGATTATTCATATCATTTAAAAGATCATGTAGCCTTGCACCCGACTGACAAGCGTGATCCTCAGGATTCCTTGCCAATTCTAACTCCATCTCCAGCGTCTTTATTCTTGTCTTCAACAGCTTGATCTCATTATCTTTAGCAACGCACTCATTATCTTTAAAAACGTCATTATCTTTAGCAACGCACTCATTATCTTTAAAAACGCAGTTTGAGCACTACGTTGAAGATGAGGCTCGACTAAAGTACCGACTTTCAAATTCATATTTCCAACTGAAGTATCGACACCCATAGTCAGTTGTACCTGGCTGTTACATGTTAAGAAAATAATAAGAAATGTATTTTTAACACACAAATTATTTACATAAAACCCCTAAGAAAATAATAAGAAATTGCACTAATATATATCTGAGCCTAATGTTACCTCTTCTGTGTAAAATGGTGAATTTGACATTTCGGCAGCCTAAGATCTTTGTTGTGTTCACTTGTGTGCAATCTGCAGCCCCCGTTAATCTACCCAAATAGACCCCGTCTTTATAACCCCACCCTGTTGCTTTCACTTGTGCAATCTGCTTCTTTGTGGTGTTTGTTATTGTTGTGATATTGATTGAGAGCAAATAATTGTTTGTGCTTTCACTTGTGCAATCTGCTTCTTTGTGAGGCTTGTTTATAATGGAGCCTTATGGTGAGACTTGCTTTCTTGTGAGTTTCTGCAGTTTGTTCTTGTGGTGAGACTTGCTTTCTTGTGAGCCTTGTGGTGAGACTTGCTTTCTTGTGAGTACTTGCAGTGAATCTTAGTACTTGCAGAATCTTAGTACTTGCATTGTGTAACATGTGTGGAATGTGAAACTTGTGTTTCACCTGGTTTGGGTGCAATCTGTTTCACTTGTGTGCACTTGGGAAAGAAAAATGACTTGGACGACTTGTGTGCAATCTGTGCACTTGGGGGAAAATCTGTGCACTTGGGTGCAATCTGTTTCACTTGTGTGCAATCTGATATGGCAATGATGATATAAATCTGAGCCTTTGTGCATGATTGTGTGCAATCTGCTTGTGTGCACTTGGGAAAGAAAAATGACTAGGACCTGGACATGGTTGTGTGCAAAAACTGCTTGTGTGCACTTGGAAAAAAAAGGCGATGACGAATGGTTTTTAAAACCGAATGGCATGGCAAAGTGATATTTTTATCACTTTGCAACCTTCATATCCGAGCCTAACACTTTTTTTTATCACTTGTGCAAATGGTTTTCTAAATCGGCAATGATGATATAAATCTGAGCCTTTACAATCTACTTGTGTGCAATCTGCTTGTGTGCACTTGTGTGCAATCTGCTATCTGCAAATGGTTTTCTTACCTGGACTTAGATTTGGACAAAAAAAAGACTTAAACATGGCAATGATGATATAAATCTGAGCTTTTGCAATCTACTTGTGTGCAATCTGCTTGTGTGCACTTGTGTGCAATCTGCTATCTGCAAATGGTTTTCTTACCTGGACTTAGATTTGGACAAAAAAAAAGACTTAAACATGGACAAAATATACAAAAACTAAACACCCAAAAAAAAAGACAAAAAGTAAAAAAAAAAAAAAAAAAAAAAAAAAAAAAAGAAAAAGAAAAAAAGGCGGGGGGTGGGGTGGGGGGGGGAGACAAAAGCTGCAAATAGTATCCTGCATATCTAGGGAGGGTAGACCCCGTCCGGTTAGGGCACCCCATGTTCAAATGCATTGTGGGTGTCCACTTCAACAAACGCACAAATATAAGTATGTCTCTGAACACACTTCATTTATACGTATATGGTGGACCAACCGGAATAATTTACTTCTCAGTCTCTTAATAAATGTAAAGTTTGATTTTTCAGAGTCAAACTAGTTCTAGTTTGACTTCAACAAACGCAAAATATATAAATAGATTTTGTTTTTCGTGTATTTTTTAATTGTAAATTTTTTTATCATGCATTATATAATAAAAAAAAAATAGAATTAACTACATTTTTGGTCCTCGTGGTTTACCGGGTATAACGGTTTTGGTCCAATAGTTTGAAATGTAACGGATCTTGTCCAATATCTGTTGACCCGTAACACTTTTGGTCCACTTTTTTGTTGACTGTTAATTTGACCAGTTAAAATATATAAAATGGCTAAAATACCCTCGTCTTGTTATATGAAATGACTAATATACCATCCTTTTACTCTACTTTTCCGGTATCAAAAACACAAACACATACAACAAAATTCATTACTTTTCATTTTTTTTTTCTTTACACAAATCCAAACCACAAAACACTATATAAGAACTCATGATCCAAAAGCCATTAAGAAGAAGCATTTTCTTCAAATCCCCACACCATATTCATCATACCCATCAAATCCCCACACAAAAACTGTATCCACCAACATAATAGAATCTATCACTTTCTTTGCTAAATCTGTCACCTTTCTAGCAATCTCATTAATGGAAATGAACATAGATGGATCTAAAGTTTCAGGCGCAAAGTTGACTATAGTTTAACCAGATTTTATCTGATTTCTTTCTTCTTCTTTAACCCAAATTGAACACAAACACTTCAACAACAAAATGAAGCATTTTCTTCAAATCCGCACACCATATTCATCACGAACTCTCCTCTCCCCCACCAATTATCCTAATAACTAGACACAAAGAAGACCCTCACCATCATTCTCCAACTTCCAATCTAGCCTAAACCCATCACCATCTCCGAACCTCAACAACCACAGATTCAAACAAACAACAACAACAATCCTAAACTCCTTACATACAACATCTAAGACTCGAAAACAAAAAGAAAAAAAATACAAACATCGATCCCTTTGAAGCATAGCTTCTTTTCTTTTAATATAAAACGCAAGCACAAAAGATCAAACAAACATAAACCAACCTGAGATAGTATTAAAGATCTTGAAACCGTGCCTTGTGGTGTTTGTGTGGTTCGAACAAACCAAAACCAGAAAGGTTTAAATTGTGTTTTGATTGCTTCAAGGAAAAGTGTTTGTGTGTGCCTCATGTTTTACAGGAAAGGTGTTAGTGGTGGATGTTGCTGTGGTGTTGAAAGGTCAAGAGAGAAACTAAAAGAGAGAATGAGAGAGAGATACAAAGAAGAGTGTTATGTTTTTGTCTGTGTTTTGTGTGAAGATAAGGATAAAAGTGAGTGGTTGCATAAAATGACTAACTTACGCTCTCATTTAACAGTCAACGAACGTCAAACTAACGACATTAACAAAAATGGACCAAAAGTGTTACGGGTCAGCGGATATTGGACAAGATCCGTTACATTTTAAACTATTAGACCAAAACCGTTATACCCGGTAAACCACGAGGACCAAAAATGTAGTTAACTCAAAAAAATATATATTTAAAGTTAAAGTTGAACCAGTTTGACTCTAAAAAATCAAACTGGACATTTATTTATAGATGAAGAGAGTAATAGTTTGTTGTTTCACTTTTGCACATGACCTTTTTGGTTTGTTCACAATTTATCTAAGTTGTTGTACTCTAATGCTTATAAAATGAATAAATTAATACGGTGATAGAGAATGTATTAAACCATATTCAATGCACTGTGAGAGTTTTGTATAAAATAACGAAATGATGATGCGGCAATGATGTGATAATGTATTAAACTTTATATCATACCATGCACTCGAGATGCTCGATCTAATAGTTAAAGTATGAGTATCTATATACTACTTTACAAAATACTTAATACTTGCTTATAATGAAATATTTTAAAAATTAATATTCAACACTTGCTTATTACGGAAATTTCAATAGCTTGTTACATACATATAATGTTGGGAGAAATCCAACAAGCCGGTTTCTAGAGCAGAATCATGAATCAAGAACTACTCCAACAAGACCTCGGCAAAGGGTTATGATCCCTTAATGCTGAGTGGCACCAACACACACACGAGATATTTACACTCAAACGTTTATTAAACGTGAGCAAGAAAAGAAGGTACGAATAAAACCTCACCCTCTCATCTCTATTTATAGAGAATAAGGGGGAAGAAACCTAATCCTTGGTGAACAAGGATTCTACAATTGAGGAGGTTAGAAACTTTCCTAATACATGACTAACCTCCTTAAGTTTGAGCTAAAATACAATTAACCCCCTAAACTTATATCCTAACTATTACACACTAATATTCTAACAATTTCCACCTTAGTGGTAATAGTTAGCCTTCTCCGATACGCAACAGCTTCAACCAGTGCTGGAACCTCGGACCGGGGACCGCCGTCGTCAAGGCACCAGTAGCAATACCCGCTACTAACCTTAGCTCAAATCCTAACTCTGAATAGAGTCCCTTTAGCCATGTATCCTCCTTCAATTTTCCAGCAAGTGTCATATAATCCTCTTCAGTTGTTAACAAAGCCATCATGTACTGCAACAAAGATTCCCAGCTCACAGCACATTCCTGTATCATAAACCCGTACATTATGATTGATCTACCCATGACAGTGATTGATATACCCATGGCGTAGTCATAATCCACAAAAGCATGTACGTCCGTCTGTAATCCACAATCAAACCTATCCAACATTCCCACATCCGCAGATGCTATGTCAGTTCTCGTACAGACCACTTGATACTCATGACTTCCAACTGCATATATACATGACCCCTTACTCTTCTTTTCTTCATCACGATTCCCTGACAGACTACCCTCTAACGACAGCGTAGAGTGTCCCCCCAACAATATCTGAACCGACATCCCGTTGGAAAACCTGAATCGTGACACCCTCAGAGTATTACCACTATGAGTCTTGAAGATCTCCATACCAAGCATAATTTCCTTTGCTTCATCCAGCAAACCCTTGGTAACCCATATCTCAGCCTTGATTTCACAAGTAAACCCCATATAATCTATATAGAGGAATAGATATATGAACATACCTGGTGCATACTTCAAGTAATATATTTTACTGTCATCACTGCTTCGCCTGAAACCGTTGCTGAGCAAACACATACTAGACCGAGTATCCATATCTTCTTTCATTACAGCTATCCACTTGGAAATTACCTCACAAGCAACTGCATCCCTGAAAGTCAATGACTCATGTGCATATTCTTTAATCACTGCAGCAACTCCTAAAGCAGCCATATTACTGTCACCTCTATACCTTTCAGCAACATTACCCTCTGCACCATCTTGACCAGGTGCTCCGGTTTTCATAATGTCTGCCCCGATCTTTGCACCAAGGTGTACCTTTTCCTGCTCATTTTTCAAGCAGTCCGTGTTTGTCTTTCCTTCAAGTTGTTTAACCTCCAACTTTCTTTGAGCCACTACAGCATGATCGTTACTCTCCTGAATTACCTCAGCTTCACGATTTTCCTGAGCTCCCTGTAGTTCCACCTCAAACCAAACACGCTTTTGAACATGTACTCCATGGACCCTTGTTTTAACACCAAGACCAAGTTGCTTGAACCCAACTTGTTTTGAACCTCCATGTTTTTGTATAATATTCCCATCGAACTTTTCGATGTTTGACCTAGTATTTATACTAGCCATTCTTCTTTAACCTTGCTACAAACCTTGTTAAGTTGCTTTTTAACCAACTTTACCAACAAGTCTCGCAAGCCGTGTGCTAAACCCGCTTTCTTGTAATAATTTGATCTACTAACCTTTAGAAAAACCCTAAAGCTTCTATCTTTCCACCTCAAGTCTACAACCTTGATATACCTTGTACTCCAAGTAATCACTTTTCTTGAATCCCAAGATAAAGCTAAACCTTACTTGTCTTCCAAGAACCACCAAGACTTGAATTCCAAGAAACCGAAAACTTGAAGTTGAAACTTCTTGCAAAACCTTGTCACCTTTGAAGCTCAAAACCGAAACTTCAAGAACCTTGTGACAAAAGAAAACGATTTCCCAAAACCCTAGGAGAATCGATCCACCTCCTTGCAAGACAACTTCAAGAACCTTGTTGCCCAAGTAATCTTAACTCGAAAACCTAGAAACCTTGAACCGTGTAATCTACACAACGATAGCCAAACAATAACCGAAAACGACAAACAAGACATCAACCAGATCAGTAAATTCGACAAGCTATATCTCCTTCCTAGAAGCTCCGATGCAAGATCCCTCCAGTGAGATCCTAGATCTATGTGTCTTCAACCTACGGTTCAAATTTCGTAGAAATCCAACGGTTAACGAACCCGCAGCACCAATTCTCCCACGACTACGCAGTAACCGACGAACCAAACCCGGTTCACTCGTTTCTTTTGTTTTTGGCTCTAACCACGTTGTGTGATTCGTTCTTCTCGAACAAGGCTCCGATACCAATTGTTGGGAGAAATCCAACAAGCCGGTTTCTAGAGCGGAATCATGAATCAAGAACTACTCCAACAAGACCTCGGCAAAGGGTTATGATCCCTTAATGCCGAGTGGCACCAACACACACACGAGATATTTACACTCAAACGTTTATTAAACGTGAGCAAGAAAAGAATGTACGAATAAAACCTCACCCTCTCATCTCAATTTATAGAGAATAAGGGGGGAGAAACATAATCCTTGGTGAACAAAGATTCTACAATTGAGGAGGTTAGGAACTTTCCTAATACATGACTAACCTCCTTAAGTTTAAGCTAAAATACAATTAACCCCCTAAACTTATATCCTAACTATTACACACTAATATTCTAACATATAAATAAACATTACATCTAAAAATAATTAAGCGGGATTAGTGCAACAACTCGATGGATATATAAAAAGTTGTAGTAGTTGACCACTTTCCATTATATATGTTCCCACTCATTATTCCCACTTTCTTTTTGTATACTTCGTACTTTTTAACGCGTAAGTCATGACATCATGATGTTTGGAATGATAAAGCTCCTTTGTATCCTTCTGATCCTTACGCCAAAGCTCGTGCCAAGTTTTGGGTTGATTTTATTGACAAGAAGGTAACTATCTATCTATATGCTCATAAATACTTGGTTCTTAATACTATGAAAAGGACCTCCTACCCCTTGCAAGGCCGGAGGTCCTTTTCTATCTTTGATAGAACCGGAAGCAGCCTCTCTACCTAGGTAGGGGAAGGCTGTCTATATTTCAACCTCCCCTACACCGTGAAAGACGGTATATATTGGGACCCATAACACATGAAACACGGTATTGGGAGTTACTTTACTTTACTTTTACTGTAATAACCCTTTTGCATGGAAATGCATGCAGTTAGGGCAGCTTGGGAGAAAAGTGTACACAACAAACTGGGAAGAACACGAAGCATCCAGGAAAGAGTTTCTAGATTGCCTTAAAATGCTTGAAGGAGAGCTTGGAGACAAACCCTACTTTGGAGGTGAAAGTTTCAGCTATTTGGATATCTGTTTAATCACATTTTATCCATGGTTTCAAGTCTACGAATCGTATGGAAACATGGACATCGAACAAGAGTGCCCGAAACTGATTGGTTGGGCTAAAAGGTGTATTCAGAACAAGGAGAGTGTGTCGAAAACTCTCCCTGACATGCCAAGAGTCTTTGCTTTTGCTCAATACTTGAGAATGAGAATCGGACTCAAGGACTAGAACGTCGTCTAGCGTAAAAATACTATATGTTCTCGAGGTTTTATAGATGCGTGCAGGCAGATATAAGATATCTAGATGTATTTTTCAGAGTTGTCCAAAATATCTGTTGTTGCATTTGATATTTGTTGTATTTTTATTCGACATGGGTTGATTACAGATTCTTTGTAGTCAAATTTACATATTCTTTGTAGTTGATTAGTTAAGTTGTATTAAACTCAACTTCTCACTTTATAAAAGAAAGATGTTTTTAATAAACGAGTTTGGTACCCGCGCGTTGCTGCGGAATTCTTTTGTTACCGTTAGCTACTTAACGTGAAGTTAGTTACCTAGGACTGACTCTGCAATTGATGTATAACATGAAGGACCATTTATGTAAATTTTTTGAGGGCTAAATTTGCAATGAATCACTGAGATGAAGGACAAAGTGCGTACAATTTTTTTTTAAATGTTAAAGATAACGGTCGTTAGTTAACAGCCGTTAAATAACTAACGACCATTAATACTAAAAAAAAAAAAAAAAAAAAAAAAAAAAAAAAAAAAAAAAAAAAAAGTTACTGTAGATACTACTGTAGCAAGCACAGTGATTGCTACAGTAACCTCTTACCTTTTAGTATATATATAATTACGGAGTAATTAATCGTATATTTTTCTATTTTTTGATTATTTAGAACTTTCACTTTTACAAATTCATGTTTATTTTTTTATTTTTGTCTTAAAGAAGTGTCTAAAAGACACTAATAAACAATACTTTTGCTTAGTAAACAATTATAAATTTGCGTAGTTAAAACGTATAACGGCTTCATTTAGCTATTCAAATAAACAAGACACAAAACGTATTATGCACATATAAACACACCTTCATCATCACCTATACTAATAAATCAACGTTAACTCAATCCGGTCTTTTACGAGGTACGGAGGAGGTGAGATGTAGACAGCCTTATCTTTACCTAAAGGTAAAGAGGCTGTTTCCAAAGGACCTCCGGCATTTTTATAGAGAGTGAGGATTGAACCTTCAATCATGTCTTCCACTATATTATCAAAATATAACAAGTGTAAAAATTGTGAGATTTATAGAGCGTACAAATTGTATTATCTGATTCAACTTTAACTAGTACATTACAATAGTTCTTTATTATCTAAGATCTCTCAAATGTAGCGGTAAACTTTGAGAGTTTGTCAAACAAAAAATAAACTAAAATTGGAAAACTAACAAAGCGGAGTGTCCTGGAGTGCAAACTTGGTGCTAGACGAAGTCTCAATCCGATGCAATCCAAATTGCAACAAGGCGAAAACAGTTAGGTCTGAAATAGACAAACCAAAGTCATTGCAGAACCAAAATCAAGTCTGAAATTGACAAATTATATTATCAGATTCAATTATAACTAACACATTAAATAGAAAAGATACACACAAGACACTAACTATTAAATGAACTTAAACAAGTGGGTCAAGTGAATAGGCATTTATTATCTAACCAAAAGAATATGAAGAAATGGTGAAACTAGCGTTGTGTTCTTGATATTGATATGAAAATAAAGGAAAAGAAATTGAAAAAAAAATTGTGTTTTCAAAATTTTTAGGGAAAAAAAAAATGAAGTGTTTTTTTGTGTTAAATTTTGTTCCAGCTTTTGATATTGTTATTACCCACCCTGTTGCTTTCACTTGTGCAATCTGCTTCTTTGTGGTGTTTGTTATTGTTGTGATATTGATTGAGAGCAAATAATTGTTTGTGCTTTCACTTGTGCAATCTGCTTCTTTGTGAGGCTTGTTTATAATGGAGCCTTATGGTGAGACTTGCTTTCTTGTGAGTTTCTGCAGTTTGTTCTTGTGGTGAGACTTGCTTTCTTGTGAGCCTTGTGGTGAGACTTGCTTTCTTGTGAGTACTTGCAGTGAATCTTAGTACTTGCAGAATTTTAGTACTTGCATTGTGTAACATGTGTGGAATGTGAAACTTGTGTTTCACCTGGTTTGGGTGCAATCTGTTTCACTTGTGTGCACTTGGGAAAGAAAAATGACTTGGACGACTTGTGTGCAATCTGTGCACTTGGGGGAAAATCTGTGCACTTGGGTGCAATCAGTTTCACTTGTGTGCAATCTGATATGGCAATGATGATATAAATCTGAGCCTTTGTGCATGATTGTGTGCACTTGGGAAAGAAAAATGACTAGGACCTGGACATGGTTGTGTGCAAAAACTGCTTGTGTGCACTTGGAAAAAAAAGGCGATGACGAATGGTTTTTAAAACCGAATGGCATGGCAAAGTGATATTTTTATCACTTTGCAACCTTCATATCCGAGCCTAACACTTTTTTTTATCACTTGTGCAAATGGTTTTCTAAATCGGCAATGATGATATAAATCTGAGCCTTTACAATCTACTTGTGTGCAATCTGCTTGTGTGCACTTGTGTGCAATCTGCTATCTGCAAATGGTTTTCTTACCTGGACTTAGATTTGGACAAAAAAAAGACAAAAAAAAAGACTTAAACATGGCAATGATGATATAAATCTGAGCCTTTGCAATCTACTTGTGTGCAATCTGCTATCTCCAAATGGTTTTCTTACCTGGACTTAGATTTGGACAAAAAAAAGACTTAAACATGGACAAAATATACAAAAACTAAACACCCAAAAAAAAAAGGTGGGGGGTGGGGACAAAAGCTGCAAATAGTACCCTACATATCTAGGGAGGGTTTGCCAAAGGGAGGGTAGACCCCGTCCGGTTAGGGCACCCCATGTTCAAATGCATTGTGGGTGTCCACTTCAACAAACGCACAAATATAAGTATGTCTCTGAACACACTTCATTTATACGTATATGGTGGACCAACCGGAATAATTTACTTCTCAGTCTCTTAATAAATGTAAAGTTTGATTTTTCAGAGTCAAACTAGTTCTAGTTTGACTTCAACAAACGCAAAATATATAAATAGATTTTGTTTTTCGTGTATTTTTTAATTGTAAATTTTTTTATCATGCATTATATAATACAAAAAAAAAATAGAATTAACTACATTTTTGGTCCTCGTGGTTTACCGGGTATAACGGTTTTGGTCCAATAGTTTGAAATGTAACGGATCTTGTCCAATATCTGTTGACCCGTAACACTTTTGGTCCACTTTTTTGTTGACTGTTAATTTGACCAGTTAAAATATATAAAATGGCTAAAATACCCTCGTCTTGTTATATGAAATGACTAATATACCATCCTTTTACTCTACTTTTCCGGTATCAAAAACACAAACACATACAACAAAATTCATTACTTTTCATTTTTTTTTTCTTTACACAAATCCAAACCACAAAACACTATATAAGAACTCATGATCCAAAAGCCATTAAGAAGAAGCATTTTCTTCAAATCCCCACACCATATTCATCATACCCATCAAATCCCCACACAAAAACTGTATCCACCAACATAATAGAATCTATCACTTTCTTTGCTAAATCTGTCACCTTTCTAGCAATCTCATTAATGGAAATGAACATAGATGGATCTAAAGTTTCAGGCGCAAAGTTGACTATAGTTTAACCAGATTTTATCTGATTTCTTTCTTCTTCTTTAACCCAAATTGAACACAAACACTTCAACAACAAAATGAAGCATTTTCTTCAAATCCGCACACCATATTCATCACGAACTCTCCTCTCCCCCACCAATTATCCTAATAACTAAACACAAAGAAGACCCTCACCATCATTCTCCAACTTCCAATCTAGCCTAAACCCATCACCATCTCCGAACCTCAACAACCCCAGATTCAAACAAACAACAACAACAATCCTAAACTCCTTACATACAACATCTAAGACTCGAAAACAAAAAGAAAAAAAATACAAACATCGATCCCTTTGAAGCATAGCTTCTTTTCTTTTAATATAAAACGCAAGCACAAAAGATCAAACAAACATAAACCAACCTGAGATAGTATTAAAGATCTTGAAACCGTGCCTTGTGGTGTTTGTGTGGTTCGAACAAACCAAAACCAGAGAGGTTTAAATTGTGTTTCGATTGCTTCAAGGAAAAGTGTTTGTGTGTGCCTCATGTTTTACAGGAAAGGTGTTAGTGGTGGATGTTGCTGTGGTGTTGAAAGGTCAAGAGAGAAACTAAAAGAGAGATACATGGGTGAAGAGAGAGAGAGAGATACAAAGAAGAGTGTTATGTTTTTGTCTGTGTTTTCTGTGAAGATAAGGAAAAAAGTGAGTGGTTGCATAAAATGACTAACTTACGCTCTCATTTAACAGTCAACGAACGTCAAACTAACGACATTAACAAAAATGGACCAAAAGTGTTACGGGTCAGCGGATATTGGACAAGATCCGTTACATTTTAAACTATTAGACCAAAACCGTTATACCAGGTAAACCACGAGGACCAAAAATGTAGTTAACTCAAAAAAATATATATTTAAAGTTAAAGTTGAACCAGTTTGACTCTAAAAAATCAAACTGGACATTTATTTATAGATGAAGAGAGTAATAGTTTGTTGTTTCACTTTTGCACATGACATTTTTGGTTTGTTCACAATTTATCTAAGTTGTTGTACTCTAATGCTTATAAAATGAATAAATTAATACAGTGATAGAGAATGTATTAAACCGTATTCAATGCACTGTGAGAGTTTTGTATAAAATAACGAAATGATGATGCGGCAATGATGTGATAATGTATTAAACTTTATATCATACCATGCACTCGAGATGCTCGATCTAATAGTTAAAGTATGAGTATCTATATACTACTTTACAAAATACTTAATACTTGCTTATAATGAAATATTTTAAAAATTAATATTCAACACTTGCTTATTACGGAAATTTCAATAGCTTGTTACATACATATAATGTTGGGAGAAATCCAACAAGCCGGTTTCTAGAGCGGAATCATGAATCAAGAACTACTCCAACAAGACCTCGGCAAAGGGTTATGATCCCTTAATGCTGAGTGGCACCAACACACACACGAGATATTTACACTCAAACGTTTATTAAACGTGAGCAAGAAAAGAAGGTACGAATAAAACCTCACCCTCTCATCTCTATTTATAGAGAATAAGGGGGGAGAAACCTAATCCTTGGTGAACAAGGATTCTACAATTGAGGAGGTTAGGAACTTTCCTAATACATGACTAACCTCCTTAAGTTTGAGCTAAAATACAATTAACCCCCTAAACTTATATCCTAACTATTACACACTAATATTCTAACAATTTCCACCTTAGTGGTAATAGTTAGCCTTCTCCGATACGCAACAGCTTCAACCAGTGCTGGAACCTCGGACCGGGGACCGCCGTCGTCAAGGCACCAGTAGCAATACCCGCTACTAACCTTAGCTCAAATCCTAACTCTGAATAGAGTCCCTTTAGCCATGTATCCTCCTTCAATTTTCCAGCAAGTGTCATATAATCCTCTTCAGTTGTTAACAAAGCCATCATGTACTGCAACAAAGATTCCCAGCTCACAGCACATTCCTGTATCATAAACCCGTACATTATGATTGATCTACCCATGACAGTGATTGATATACCCATGGCGTAGTCATAATCCACAAAAGCATGTACGTCCGTCTGTAATCCACAATCAAACCTATCCAACATTCCCACATCCGCAGATGCTATGTCAGTTCTCGTGCAGACCACTTGATACTCATGACTTCCAACTGTATATATACATGACCCCTTACTCTTCTTTTCTTCATCACGATTCCCTGACAGACTACCCTCTAACGACAGCGTAGAGTGTCCCCCCAACAATATCTGAACCGACATCCCGTTGGAAAACCTGAATCGTGACACCCTCAGAGTATTACCACTCTGAGTCCTGAAGATCTCCATACCAAGCATAATTTCCTTTGCTTCATCCAGCAAACCCTTGGTAACCCATATCTCAGACTTGCTTTCACAAGTAAACCCCATATAATCTATATAGAGGAATAGATATATGAACATACCTGGTGCATACTTTAAGTAATATATTTTACTATCATCACTGCTTCGCCTGAAACCGTTGCTGAGCAAACACATACTAGACCGAGTATCCATATCTTCTTTCATTACAGCTATCCACTTGGAAATTACCTCACAAGCAACTGCATCCCTGAAAGTCAATGACTCATGTGCATATTCTTTAATCACTGCAGCAACTCCTAAAGCAGCCATATTACTGTCACCTCTATACCTTTCAGCAACATTACCCTCTGCACCATCTTGACCAGGTGCTCCGGTTTTCATAATGTCTGCCCCGATCTTTGCACCAAGGTGTACCTTTTCCTGCTCATTTTTCAAGCAGTCCGTGTTTGTCTTTCCTTCAAGTTGTTTAACCTCCAACTTTCTTTGAGCCACTACAGCATGATCGTTACTCTCCTGAATTACCTCAGCTTCACGATTTTCCTGAGCTCCCTGTAGTTCCACCTCAAACCAAACACGCTTTTGAACATGTACTCCATGGACCCTTGTTTTAACACCAAGACCAAGTTGCTTGAACCCAACTTGTTTTGAACCTCCATGTTTTTGTATAATATTCCCATCGAACTTTTCGATGTTTGACCTAGTATTTATACTAGCCATTCTTCTTTAACTTTGCTACAAACCTTGTTAAGTTGCTTTTTAACCAACTTTACCAACAAGTCTCGCAAGCCGTGTGCTAAACCCGCTTTCTTGTAATAATTTGATCTACTAACCTTTAGAAAAACCCTAAAGCTTCTATCTTTCCACCTCAAGTCTACAACCTTGATATACCTTGTACTCCAAGTAATCACTTTTCTTGAATCCCAAGATAAAGCTAAACCTTACTTGTCTTCCAAGAACCACCAAGACTTGAATTCCAAGAAACCGAAAACTTGAAGTTGAAACTTCTTGCAAAACCTTGTCACCTTTGAAGCTCAAAACCGAAACTTCAAGAACCTTGTGACAAAAGAAAACGATTTCCCAAAACCCTAGGAGAATCGATCCACCTCCTTGCAAGACAACTTCAAGAACCTTGTTGCCCAAGTAATCTTAACTCGAAAACCTAGAAACCTTGAACCGTGTAATCTACACAACGATAGCCAAACAATAACCGAAAACGACAAACAAGACATCAACCAGATCAGTAAATTCGACAAGCTATATCTCCTTCCTAGAAGCTCCGATGCAAGATCCCTCCAGTGAGATCCTAGATCTATGTGTCTTCAACCTACGGTTCAAATTTCGTAGAAATCCAACGGTTAACGAACCCGCAGCACCAATTCTCCCACGACTACGCAGTAACCGACGAACCAAACCCGGTTCACTCGTTTCTTTTGTTTTTGGCTCTAACCACGTTGTGTGATTCGTTCTTCTCGAACAAGGCTCCGATACCAATTGTTGGGAGAAATCCAACAAGCCGGTTTCTAGAGCGGAATCATGAATCAAGAACTACTCCAACAAGACCTCGGCAAAGGGTTATGATCCCTTAATGCCGAGTGGCACCAACACACACACGAGATATTTACACTCAAACGTTTATTAAACGTGAGCAAGAAAAGAATGTACGAATAAAACCTCACCCTCTCATCTCTATTTATAGAGAATAAGGGGGGAGAAACATAATCCTTGGTGAACAAGGATTCTACAATTGAGGAGGTTAGGAACTTTCCTAATACATGACTAACCTCCTTAAGTTTGAGCTAAAATACAATTAACCCCCTAAACTTATATCCTAACTATTACACACTAATATTCTAACATATAAATAAACATTACATCTAAAAATAATTAAGCGGGATTAGTGCAACAACTCGATGGATATATAAAAAGTTGTAGTAGTTGACCACTTTCCATTATATATGTTCCCACTCATTATTCCCACTTTCTTTTTGTATACTCCGTACTTTTTAACGCGTAAGTCATGACATCATGTAACATTCTTTTCCTTAAACTTGACAAACAATCTTCTAGTATTTCTTGGTCATACTAATATATTAACATATATATGAATGAACACCACATATAATAATGCAGTCAACTAACATATACCTTATATATACATAGTATATATCAAGTAATAACACACACTCTCCATCATATCGCACCTACACAAACACAAAGTGCAAATCGGATACTAGCTAACAATGGCAGAACAACAACAAGAAGTGATTCTACTTAACATGTGGGCGAGCTTTTACGGTATGAGGGTGATGATAGTTCTAGCAGAAAAGGGTATCCCGTACGAGTACAAAGAAGAGGTCTTAAGATACAAGAGCCAACTTCTTTTGGGCATGAACCCGATTCACAAGACCGTTCCGGTTCTTATTCACAATGGCAAGTCCATATGCGAGTCTGCCATCATTCTTGAGTACATTGATGATGTTTGGAATGATAAAGCTCCTTTGTTTCCTTCTGATCCTTACGCCAAAGCTCGTGCCAAGTTTTGGGTTGATTTTATTGACAAGAAGGTAACTATCTATCTATATGCTCATAAACACTTTGTTCTTAATTATACTATGAAAAGGACCTCCTACTATACCCCTTGCAAGGCCGGAAGTTCTTTTCTACCTTTGATAGAATCGGAAGCAGCCTCTCTACCTTAATTAGGTAGCGGTAAGACTGTCTACATCTCAACCTCCCTTACACCGTGAAAGATGATATTGGGACCCATAACCCGTGAAACACGGTATTAGGAGTTATTTTACATTACTTTTACTGTAATAACCCTTTTGCATGGAAATGCATGCAGCTAGGCCAGCTTGGGAGAAAAGTGTACACAACAAACGGGGAAGAACACGAAGCATCCAGGAAAGAGTTTCTAGATTGCCTTAAAATGCTTGAAGGAGAGCTTGGAGACAAACCTTACTTTGGAGGTGAAAGTTTCAGCTATCTCGATGTTTGTTTAATCACATTTTATCCATGGTTTCAAGTCTATGAATCGTATGGAAACATGGACATCGAACAAGAGTGCCCGAAACTGATTAGTTGGGCTAAAAGGTGTATTCAGAACAAGGAGAGTGTGTCTAAAACTCTCCCCGACATGCCACGAGTCTTTGCTTTTGCTCAATACTTGAGAATGAGAATCGGACTCAAGGACTAAAAATACCATATGTTCTTGAGGTTTATAGATGCGACATAAGATACCTAAATGTGTTTTTCACGTTGTCCAAAATATCTTTTGTTGCACACTTGCACTTGACATTTGTTGTATTTATTCGACATGTATGGGGTTGATTACATATTCTTTGTAGTCAAATTTACATATTCTTTGTAGTTGATTAAATAATCGTTAAGTTGTATTAAACTCAACTTTTCTCTTTAATAAAGAAAGATGTTTTTAATATACTAGGCGAGTACCCGCGCATAGCAGCGGTTCCTAACGGCAGACAATTAATGATATGCAATATTGTGGTATGTGTTTCATATAACGTTCTAAATTTAAACGTGAAAGATCAAAATGAAATTGCAAACGGTTGTAACATATGATAATTAAAGTATAGCAAAAATTCTTAAGAAGTATCAAACGACATATAAAAATATTTAATAAGACTAAAAAAGAAAACATTACATCAAGTATGATACACTAACTTAAAAAGAAAAAAAGAGTCGGGCAAATAAACACCCACATTTGTAATAATAGTTTGCCCTTGAGCTTTATTAATAGTCATTGCAAAGCTAAGGCGAATAGAGAATTGTGTTCTCTTTAGTTTGAAATGGAACATTTCTTCTTCAGATGGAGCAAGAGGAATTTTTGGCAAGAGCACTCTAACTCCGGCATGTTGTTGGACAACAATCTCAGCATTAATGACATTAGGGTCAAAACGTTTACATATCAACCTCGTGTCATTACATAAATTAGTAAAGTTTGACAATTATGTGTATCTTTCAAAACTTGAAAGGTAATTATTTTATACGTGTTGTATGTCAATATTGTTTAATATATACATGATTTGCAATTGAATGATTTGAAAATTAGCAATATTATCATAAATCAGTTATGATGTATATCTTTTTTCAAAATAGTTGATTTGTTGATAATTAATCCATTGTACTTTCCTATTATATGTGCAAAATACTTATTTGCAAAATACTTTCCATGCATTAATTTTTGACTTTAAGTATACATTTCATGCATTGATTTTTGACTTTAAGTGTATTTCCGTGACTTTGTAATTCAACTCAAGTGTATATCAATGTTTACCAAAATTCAAGAATTCACTTTCAAAATTGACCATACACCTATTATATGTAATTAAGAAGATACTAATAATTGATCTTATATTTTTCTATTTTTTGATTATTTAGAACTTTCTCTTTTACAAATTCACGTTTATTTTTTATTTATGTCTTAAAAAGTGTTTAAAAGACACTAAGGGTGTGCTTGGTTTAAAATAGAGAATGAGAAAGAGAAAAAAAAAAATGCTAAAAAAGACGAGAGGGTAAGGAAACCATTCCCCTTAATTTATTGGGTAACGGTCCATTACCCAGTATTGGATAATGAGTCATTACACTAGAGCCAATCAAGCACCATGTTTCATTTCCTTTCCCATTAATTCCCCTTAGGACACGTTTGGTAGGGTGAAATTCAGATAAATAAAATAAAGTAAAGAAATCAAATCACATAATTGAATTCTCACAGAAATTCAATTTAAATTCCAGTGTTTGGTAACACCAGTTAATTAACTCAAGAAATCAGTATTATTATTATTATTATTATTATTATTATTATTATTACTATTATTATTATTATTATTATTTATTATTTATTATTTATTTATTTATTTATTATTATTATTATTATTATTATTATTATTTATTATTTTAATATTATTATTATTATTATTATTATTATTATTGTTATTTATTATTTATTATTTATTACTTATTATTATTTTTATATTAATACATTATTATTATTATTATTATCATTATTATCATTATTATCATTATTATTATTATTATTATTATTATTATATTTTGATTATTATTTATTATTATTTTATAGTAATATATTATTATTATTATTATTATATTTTTATTATTATTTATTGTTATTATTATTATTATTATTATTATATTTTTATTATTATTTTTATATTAATACATTATTATTATTATTATTATTATTATTATAAACATCACTTTTATTAGAAACTTATAGGATTTCCAAGGAATTGATTTCCACTCCAAATATAAAAGAAATGAATTGCTTGAATTTATGTGTAAACTGAACTTCGTAAGAGTTGCAAATCTTCACTTTTTTATTACTTAGGCTACCAAACAAGAGAAATGAATTCATTTATATTTCTTTGAGCTCATTTCACCCTACCAAACATGTCCTTAATTTATTGGGTAATAGTCTATTATCCATATTAGGTAATGAGTCATTACATTAGAGTCAATCAAGCACCATGTTTCATTTTCTTTCCCATTAATTCCCCTTAATTTATTGGGTAATGGTCCATTACCCACTATTGGTTAATGGGTCATTACATTAGAGTCAATTAAGCACCATGTTTCATTTCCTTTCCCATTAATTAGGTCTTATACTCCACAATCAAGCACCCTGTAATAATGATTCAAACAACACTTTTGCTAAGTAGAAATTAATAAATTTGCTTAGTAAAAACGTATAATGGTTTCATTTAGCTATTCAAATAAACGAGACATGAAACTTATTACGAACATATAAGCACACTTTCATCATCACCTATACTAGAAAATCAGCGATGTACGAAAGAGGTGAGATGTAGACAGCTTTACATCTACCCAAAGGTAAAGAAGACCTCCGGCCTTTTTGTAGAGTGAGGATCGAAACTCAATCCCGTCTTCCACTAAATTATCAAAATATAACAGGTGTAAAAATTGTGAGATTTATATCTAGGAGTGAGGTGTCATGTCATGAATCAAAACTTGTTAGGCCTCCAACAAGGATCAATCACTTATACAATGATATAGAAGAGTATAGAAAGAGAGTATCAATCACTCGTACAATGATATAGAAGAGTGTAGAAAGAGAGTATAGAGAAAGAAAAGGAGAAATGATGAAACTAAATGAATTTTATTATGGTCTCACTAGGGCAGAGCAAAATCACTCGAAAACCAGCGCCAAGCGACAAATCGATCAAAATCAGGCCTGATCGAACCGAACATAACCGACCTTATGCGGTTTCATTTTCGGTTTTGTATAATTATTTACTCGGTTCGGTTCGGGTCAAAACACACTTAGTTGGTTCAAAATAGCTAAACCGACCTCAACCAAACTGAACCAATCTTAATCGGTTTGGTTTCGGTTTTGACAATATTTACTCAATTCGGTTCTCTGTTCACATTTTACTCTTATTCAGTTTTCGAATCCGGAACGAATTTAATCAATTCGGGTCAGGTTTGACCTGTTGCTTGACCCTATGTCTCACCATTACAAATGAGACATGAAGAACCTAGTAAACAACCAAAAGTTGACTGTTTACCTTTTTACACACATCATTAACCATCCACAAAATAATACTAAAAAAAGCAGGCCACACTAACCGTTGACTTCAAAAACATATAACCCCCCACCTCAATGCACCCACTTCACCACCATCACCAATGGACTCACACGACTCCTCACCCTCACCCTCACGCGACTGGTTCTTCCCATCCCCCTCCCCCTCCTCCTTCACCCCCCGCCAACCCCATCGCTTCTCCACCCCTCACGCGCCCTCACGCGCCACCTCCACTTCTCCCGCTGTTCCAACTCCCCGTCACGCGCCTTCACGCGCCAATCCAACAGCTGCTTATCGTCAAGTGCCATCTCACGCGCCTCCACGCGCGGGATCACTGACTTCTTCGGGTTACGGAGAGGTGAAGTATGCGGGGTACAGGCGGCGGAGCAGCTTCACGCGCCGGTTGGAGCGGTCGAGGGAGATGGAAGTGGAGGTGAAGGATGGTGTGAAGGAGGGGGAGGGGGAGGGTGTGGAGAAAGGTGCGCGGGTGAGGTTTCGGTGGCGGGTGGCGTTTTTAGTCGCGGTTCGTTAGTTGTATTTGTTTCGTGTGTTTAGTTGTGTTGAAATGAGTTAGTTAGTTGGTTAGTTAGTTAGTTAACTGATTTGCGTGTTTTGGTAATGTGTACACAGGTTGTGATCATGACGGTATCGTCTTTGTTGCATAAGAATATTTCGTTGCGTAATCAGGCTGACGAGCTTCAGGTAATGCCAAGGTTAATAGTTCTGAGGTCAATGTTTCGATTATTCATCTGAATTATATAAACTTTATGTATCCGTAGTTCTGTACGTGTTTTAGGTAGATTGTGTTATTTTGTATTCATAAGACCAGTGCCATTGGCAGGGGTGTTTTAGTTTGTGCGTCCGTTAGTGGTGATGTGGCGCACGACTTACACACAATAGCACTGGTCTTATGAATACCGACTCATATGGTATATTTGGAGGCATGCTTTTTACTTAAAAGATAAACAAACAGGCATTCAAAACTGAATTGTCGTTCTACATATTGCAACAAATTTATGGAAAGACAACTACTTCAAAGATATAGAATTACTGTATGTCATATGTACCAATAGATATAAAATACGGATTATGAGGTATGAATGTATGATTTATTAGATGTTCTCTAGGAGACTTAACCTATGTCTGCAATATAGTATTTTACTTGTTTAGTCATGGAATATTAAATCCGTTTCTGGCCATACTATAGATAGTTTGTTCTGCTGTCTGTAGGCCCAGATTACAAAGCTCAATGGGAGATTACAAGCCTGCAATATACCAATGGATTTCGATGATCCTAATTCTGAAGAAAGTGTTAATTTTCCGAACAAGAGTTTAAAAAGTATAGCATTAGCCGTCTCCATTACACTTCTTTCAATACCTTTTATATTTCTCAAGTACGTGGAGTACATATCGAAGTCAAGATCAACAGATAATTCAAAAGAAGAGGCGTCTCTAAATAAGCAGTTAGCTTATAAGGTTGACGTGTTTTTATCAGTACGCCCATATTCAAAGCCGTTAGCGTTGCTGGTTGCAACTCTTTTACTTATTGGTGTTGGTGGGTTGGCGCTCTTTGGTGTTACTGATGACAGCTTGGCAGATTGCCTTTGGTTGTCGTGGACGTATGTTGCCGATTCGGGAAACCATGCCAATTCGGAGGGAGTTGGTCCGAGGTTAGTTTCTGTGTCCATAAGCTTTGGTGGGATGCTTATTTTTGCGATGATGCTTGGACTCGTTACTGATGCAATATCTGAGAAGTTTGACTCGTTGAGGAAAGGAAAAAGTGAGGTGGTTAAGAAAGACCACACGTTAATTCTTGGTTGGAGTGATAAATTGGTGAGAATTTTGAAACACGTTTTTTTTTGTTGTTGCATGTTTTTAACGCTACCAACAAAGATGCTAAACTGCTAATGTTTGTTATTTACTCAGGGATCGTTACTGAATCAACTTGCTATAGCAAACGAGAGTATGGGCGGAGGGATTGTTGTTGTGATGGCTGAACGTGACAAAGAAGAGATGGAATCTGACATTGCTAAAATGGAGTTTGACTTCCGACAAACATCTGTTATATGCAGAAGTGGAAGCCCTCTAATATTGGCTGACCTAAAAAAGGTACATAGATCATCGGTTTTGATGAATTTATATATTGGTTTGACCTTTGTCACTGTCTCTATAAGCTGACTTGTTTAATGGCCGGATAAACTTATAGGTATCAGTCTCCAAGGCACGTGCAATAATTGTCCTTGCCGAAGATGGAAATGCCGACCAGGTAATCTATATATGACATGGGCATTCTTGTTTTATGCATATAATGGTAAATAACAACCGGAAATGATCATATCCAGAGTGATGCAAGAGCTTTGAGAACAGTGTTGAGCCTAACTGGAGTGAAGGATGGGCTTCGAGGACATATTGTGGTGGAACTCGGAGATCTTGACAACGAGGTCCTTGTTAAGCTTGTAGGCGGGGATCTTGTTGAAACTGTTGTGGCACATGATGTTATTGGTCGTTTGATGATTCAGTGTGCTCGACAGCCTGGCCTTGCACAGGTCAAATAGTTCATCTCTCTTATACGTTATAACAGATTTACAATTTTAATAACCATGTTTATGAGAAAAGTGGAAAAAACCGTTCCAGAGTAAAATGAGCTGATTCGGGCTGGGTCACACATGGGTAAAAAAAAAGCTATAAAAGGAACGGATTAAATGTCTCTACAGACTGTAATTTTAATGCATAAAACATCCAACCTGGCCCGACCTGACCGATCTGTACCACAGTTACCTGATTTGACCCATTATCAAACCTGACACTGCAGGTGTGGGAAGACATTCTCGGATTTGAGAATTGTGAGTTTTACATTAAAAGATGGCCACAGTTGGACGGTATGCTGTTTGAGGATGTCTTAATTAGCTTTCCAGATGCTATCCCGTGTGGTATAAAGTCAGTCTCATGTGGGGGAAAAATTATTCTCAATCCCGATGAATCCTATGTTCTACAAGAAGGTGATGAAGTGCTTGTCATAGCGGAAGATGATGATACATACTCTCCTGTCGCATTACCAACGGTGATTTTCTTTTCCTTCACAACACAATGTGTACTTAATTAACTGATTCCTGGAATCTTTAATTGGTGAAATCTTCTGTCATCTAAATGTATAATGAACATGTTTCGATGCCCCATCGTCCCGATAAGAAGGTCAAAAGGAAAAAAGAATTTTGACCCATGTGGTATAGGTATTATACAGTAAAGAAAAGCATCTTGACAACATGTGACCCATCTAACCCAGTCAAACTTTTTGCAAGTTTTTATTTCTTTTTACCATTTTGACCCGTTTGAGATATAGCATAACCCGAATCTCCATTCATTTGAGGTGAGTCGTACCATGGAATTCAAGGAGTGGGGCACAACATAATAGAACTCACAATAGTATAATAAATTTGGTCATCAGGTGAAAGAAGCACCATTCATACACATTTCCCGACCAGCAAGAAAGCCCCAGAAGATTCTACTTTGTGGATGGAGGCGGGACATTGATGATATGATTGTGGTGAGTCTGTCAGTCAACGCCCCTAATTTCTTCTTTTCTGCACCTTAATGCTGCAGGTATGGAGAGGAACTCTACCTAAAGCGTTATTTGTTCCAAATTCACTGGAAAAGATACTTCTGTGTGGGTGGCGACGAGATATTGAAGATATGATTATGGTAAAGTCGGCAGGAATCTGATGTCAGAATATTTCCATGACCCTCGGCAATGCTAGTTTTAATTATTTCTTCTTATTCTTTCACAATATTCACGTGTTCGTTTTATCATGTTTTTATAAGTTTGCTGTGAAATGGTTTCTGGATTATGTTTATTAGGTACTGGATGCCTTCTTAGCGCCTGGTTCGGAGTTATGGATGTTTAATGAAGTTTTTGAAGGCGTGAGAGAACAGAAGCTTATTGATGGTGGTTTAGACATTGAGCGGTTGATGAATATAACACTGGTTCATCGTGAAGGGAATGCTGTTATACGTCGCCACCTGGAAAGCCTTCCCTTGGAATCTTTTGATTCGGTGAGTAAAAGTATATTTGAAGGTCAACATATCTTATATTGATGTTATGTGCTTGAACTTTGATGCTTATCATGGTTCTTACAGATATTGATTCTTGCGGATGAATCAGTAGAAGATTCAGCAATACAAGCTGATTCCAGATCTCTCGCTACATTGCTATTAATACGCGATATCCAGGTACGTCGGTGTTTTTTTCACAACATTTTGGAGTATTTCTATCATTTTCTCATCTCTTGTATTGAATATGTTTACTTTGCAGGCTAAGCGCCTTCCATATAGAGAAGCCAAAGCTTCTAATGGTCGCAAAGGTAGCTTTTCACAAGGTTCATGGATAGGAGAAATGCAGCAGGCTTCAGATAAATCGGTCATAATTAGTGAAATACTTGACCCAAGGACCAAAAATCTATTATCCATGTCAAGGATCAGTGATTATGTTTTGTCAAACGAGCTTGTGAGCATGGCATTAGCAATGGTTGCTGAGGATCGCCAAATTAATGATGTCCTCGAGGAGCTTTTTGCCGAAGAGGTAATCTTCATATTATTGTTTCTGTTTTAATCCAAGTTTATTCAGGTCCTAATAATTTGCGTAGGCTGTAAATATACTTGGGGCATATTACTGTTCAATAGGGATCAAAAGTAGTTATCGCCTTTCATGGACGGGTGGGTAATGGGTCAAAATAGGTAGAAAAAAATTACACGTCGAAAGGGGTGGTTGGGTTGAGTGATCATTTTTATGTCCATTTTCTTATATATAAATAGTTTGATGTGTTATATACTGTAATGCGCACTGATTATATTATTACATTACATAATCAACTTTCTTGTAAATAAAGTGATTTAGGAGGTCGCATACATTACAAATACAATTTTGGAAAACATTTGACCTTTTTTTCCTTTAAAAATATATGTATTTAAAACCCATTTTACCTTTTAGGGAGCAAACAATATCCAAATCTACCCACGTTTAAGTAAATGGATCGAACATTATTAAATTGGAACAAGCAAAAAATAGGTAACCACACATTCTAATCCAAAGACCCAAGCTTCAAATACAAAGGAAAAGGACTATTCGCATATGTGCATATACAACACGGCAGACTCTTTAAGATATAATTTTTGTTCCATTGTTGAAAGTTGAGTACTTATGGTGAAACAGGGAAACGAGATGCACATAAGGCAAGCAGATCTGTATATTCAGGAAGGCGAAGAATTGAGTTTCTATGAAATTTTGTTGCGTGCTAGACAAAGGAGAGAAATAGTGATCGGGTATCGTTCAGGCAATGTAGAGAAAGCTGTAATCAACCCCCCAGAAAAAATGAAAAAGCGAAGGTGGTCAGTAAAGGATGTTTTTGTGGTTATAGCCGAAAAGGAATGACAAGCTGTTGTAGAAACGGGTTGTTCCTTTAGGCGTTCGTGTCGGAAATCAGAAATTCTTTTTACGTGGGATCCCCAGATGCAACATGGTTGTAAATATACATATTCGTAGTGCGAAAGCATTTGTACATAGGAAACAAACAAAAGAACAGTAGATTGGTGAACAGTTCGGGATTTTGGTCATATTTTAAAGCCGTTATCCTGTGTTTGATATTGAATACTGATTAGGCGAACATTAGTCGTTGAATCACTTGAATAGACTTTCGCTCTTGTAGATCCTTTCTTATGCAAAAAACAAGATGTGTGTTCTCTATTCGGCTTGCAAATGAGCTCCATATTTCTGCAGGCCTGATTATTACGATGTGATCATCGTTGTTGGTTGAAACTTAATGTCGTATTGACGATGTTTGTAATGGTACACATGTTGAAATAGTGATTAAGGTAAATGATTAGGAGAACTAAATGCATGTTTACAAAAAAAAGTTCATTTTTTCACACTTTGTACACACTTTTAAAAAGTGTGTAAAATGTTTTGAGTTTAGTAACGCGAATAAATGTGTCAGGTTACATAAATAAGTGTGAACAAATTTTGAAAAGCAAAAGAGTATTCGCACTTATATTTGTTTCAAAAATAATAATAATAATAATAATAATAATAATAATAATAATCACACTTATAAGTGTGGAGACATCTAAATGTGTGAAAAAATTAGGTGTTACAAATTACAATAATATGCACACTTGTAAGTGGACAAAATGACACATGACACAAACTTATACTAGTAACTTAGTTGAGGATAGGTAGAGTTTCAAACATGACACATGACACAAGACATCCTATTACCCAATGGATACTCACCTGACACATAACATCTTATTAGCCAATGGATATTACAGAGCATCCTAAGAATAAAAGTAACTTTTTCATCACAATAAAAGTAACTTTTTGAACTATAACCTTCTTCTCACTACCAAACTCTTAACAACATCACAACAATGGCGCAGTTCCAACCAATACCCCCGGAAGTAGATGCGCAAGGGCATGTATTTTTCCCCTTCGACCACTTAGACCCAACGAGGTATGTACCTTGCGTTGATTCCCTAGAGCTACAGTTCAATGAACGCGTAGGAGATGATGTTCCAGTAAGGTTTAAGAAAATGGACAAAATTGACCGTTGAGAAGGTGTTAATTTCAAAAGATGAGAAGGTGGTAAAATGAGATTCATGAGATGCACTTTTATCGTAAAGGGATGGGCTAGGAGTGATCCTTCTTGTTTTTAATTGATTGTTTACTCATTTTGTATCTTGTATTATTGGACTCTTGATTCCACATATATAGCAAATTGATTGCGTTTAAACTGATATACATGTTTTGAAACCCGGGTTGACCCGGCCGGGTTAACCGGTTCGACCGGTTCCGGCAAAAAAGCGAGTAAAAAAAACCCGGGTTAACCGGTTAAACCCGTCGGGTTTTGAGTGACCCGGGTCAACCAGGTTCTCGAAACCCGGCTGGGTTTCGTTTTTTTTTAAATTTTTAATAAAAACCCGGGTTGACCCGGTGGTTGAACCGGTCGAAAAAATAAAAAAAAAAATAAATTGAAAACCGGGTTGACCCGGTGCCCGGCAACATAAAGAGAAAGTGCAATTGCTTGGAAGTAAATACATATTTTCTAACTGAGTTGCGAACCTCCCTCAGCTCACACTTTTGCTACCATTAGTAAAACGCGCATGAATCCAAAATTGAGCAACGAATATATGCTTTGAAGGTGTATAATAAAGTAGAGTGTACGTAGACAATTAGACCATGTATAAAATACATGTTGTTTATATTGTATTTTGTTTTTTTTCTAAGTCAACTAATTCTATTTGGGGCGCATATTTGTAGCTATCAATATAACAAACGCTTCTAAATTTCAAATTGGATAAAATAGAGCAGTTTTAAACAAAACCCTTTCAAAAAATAGTGTTTTATAAGGCGGTTTTATTTAATCTCATGGGGCGGTTGTTAGTGTAAACCGCTACAAATGTGTGCTCCAAATAATAAGTTTCATTGCTTGATTGTGTTGATAAGTTAGAGCAAAGGTTGATCAAGCTCGCGTCAAGTTTCAAGTTCATGAACAAGTTAAAGCTCGAACTTTGTAGCATTTCATTTAAATCAGTTCAATACTTCAATGACACCTCTTGCTTGAAGTTAGGAACACACGCTAATTAATTAAGGCCGGGTAGGTAGAGTTTCAATTAGTGATGAATCCTATTACCCGATGGATACTAACCTGACAGAGAAAATCTTATTAGCCAATGGATATTTGAGAGCACCCTAGTAACTTTTTCATCACAATAAAACTACCTAAGAGCACAACAATGACACAGAAAATCTTAAATGCCTGTCACTATCAAACTCTTAACAACATCACAACAATGGCGCTTTTCCAACCAATACCCCCGGAAGAAGACGCGCAGGGGCATGTATATTTCCCCTTTGACCACTCAGACCGAACGAGGTATGTACCTTGCGTTGATTCCCTAGCGCTACAGTTCAATGAACGCATGTTTTCGTGGATATTACAAAACACACGCGGAGCTACAACCCGACCCGAAAGAATTAATTACTCCAATATAACTTGAAATTTGTTCTCCCTCATTCATTTTCTTCTCCCTGACTGATTTCACACAAAACACAAGCGGATCTGTTAAATCCTAATTTGCTCAGAGGTTTTCTTTAAATCCTAATTATTACGAGTTAATTTCGATAATATTATGAATTTGTTGTATCTATTTGTGTTTCAGATATATGTGTATTGGTCAAAAAACTAATGTATTAGGTGTAAACGAACCGTTCAAGTTAATGAATGAGGTTTTGGCGTTGTGTGAAAAGGAGTTAACGTTTATGATGAAGGCTTAGTTAGGTTTAGCAAGATATGGTGAGGCAGAGAAGGAGTTGAAGGGTATGGTGGTGAGTGAAGGGATTCCAAAGGTCATCAGCAATGAAGTCATATTTACAGGGCTGTGGGTACGTCTAGGGTGTTGTTCACAGGTCTTTGGCCAACAAATTTGTGTTTGAGTAAATGTTTCATGTTTGTGAAACTTGTGTATGAAATTATAACAGTAAATGGACAATGTAACTTGCAGTAAAATGATATTATTGGATAGATAAACGTTGTTACAAATGACTGCAAATGAAACTACTTATACGTTTCTAACAGGCATGATATGGTATTTACAAGTTATACCAACCATTGTGTCTATTGGTGTATAACGACTAACCATATTAACTGCCATCTAACCTAACCTTAACTATATTAACTGCATGGGTTAACTGTTTTGACCCAATACAGTGTACACAAATTCGACATACATACCATGATACATAATCTAAACATAGTCTTAACCATAGTCACATAATTCGCTCAAGAGGGAGAGTACCACGAATTGGTACGGGGTGTACCGAAACGCGGTACACCAGCGTTCCATACGCTGTTGGTTCAGCGTACCAAAAAGCAATGGTTCAGCGGTCCAAAAAGCAATGGTTCAGCGTACCAAATCAGAGATGACAACGAATTATCTATGACAAGTACTATTTGGAAGGATTGGCTCCTGGTGGCATGGCTAGAAAATCACCTAACCAAGACATAGAAGTTGTCACAGGTTTGATGGACACATTTAAAAGAATTGCTGAAGATGCTGTTGAGCAAAAGAAATATCGAGACCAGTATGCAACATTTCACATGAAGAAAGGAATTTATTCTAGGAGTGCAACTCAATTGGATGCTGCGACAATGGATCCAATAGATTGGTGGGCGACATACGGATCGGAGACTCCTGAATTGGCGGAGGTAGCTATGAAAGTACTCTCCCAGCCAATTAGTAGCTCTTCAGCGGATAGAAATTGGAGTACCTACTCCTATATCCATAACGTGAAGAGGAATCGCTTAAATTGCAATAGAGCCGATAAACTTGTGTTTATTCACTCCAATATACGACTTCAATCCCGTTTTTCCAATTCCTATAAATCAGGCCCCAACAAAAAATGGGACATTAATCCTGAAAGTGCGTATATAGAAGGTTCTAGTGCTCGTCTTGAAGAAATGGTTTGGGAAGACCTTGATGATGGAAGCGTTCACAATGACAAAGGAAAAAGGAAACGAGTAGACTAGAAATGCTTTGGTTGTTTTGTTTTTCTATTGAATTTTATCATGTTATGTTTAAGTTTATCTTTATGTTATGAAATTTATAAATTTTGTTAACTAATGTTTTTGTTACAACGTACCAAATACATGGTACACCGTACCGATACGTACCCATGCGTACCGAAATGAGTATACCCCCCACGTACCGAATTCGTCATCAAGAGCGAATTGCGTACCAGAACCGCGTACGCGTACGGCGTACCGAAGCGTACCGCGTTTTATGTGACTATGGTCTTAGCATAGGTAAATGTTCTAACACTTTGATCTAAATTATTAGAGGCTAACAGGTGTTTTTGGGATTTTCAGGGTGGCGTAACATTAGTAGTGATGGTAATTTTTTTAAGCACGATGGAACAAGAAAACTGGTGTTATGCCAGGGAGAGGGGTTTTTGGATTTTTTTTGAAACGTGAACACTTTGGTCAAATAAAACTTAATCATAACTTTTTTACGTCAAATTTATTGGAAAGATGTTATACGTTTATATATTAAGAACCAAATTTATTGTATAGCATATCTAGAGCTTATCAATGCTAAAAACGTAATATATCATTGTTATTGCTTAAAGTTATTTTAACTTAAATTATCATTTATTCATTTGTACGGTTATCGTTAAAAAAATGTGTAACCTAACAATATTTGCTCACTGCAAAACCAAAAAGCGCAGGGTACCCTGCTAGTAATTTATATTACTTATCCTATGTAATTAAGATTCAATACCGACAAAATTGGCTTAAGAAATTATCATGCTCCACTACATTCTTGTTGCAAGTATCTTTTACGTGTCATATAGTTATATGATGTCTCTGGATGTAACTTTGTTTTTGCATACTTATAAATGCATATGCTCAAGTATGCTGATTGCCTCATTGGTTCTGTTCAACTAATGGAAGTAATATTACGGTTAGCCTAATGTTCTTTGATTAATCACTTGTCCATTCTTATCATCGTCGACTTATTGCACTCATAGGTCAGTTTAATACTAGTAAAGTCAAGATCAATATTAGCTAGTCATGCTATTTATGAGTTTTGTTTATTAGTATTTAGTATAGTATCTAAAAATATGCGATGGCAACACCTGAGTGCTTGTTCATTATGAATACAGTCATAAGTCTAGGCTAGTATCTATACATGATATTATGGGTTTGTTGCATTCTTTACAGCTTGCGATAGACATCATTTTAGGTTAGTATCTATACATGATAGTATTGGTATATGAATAAAAAAATTATGCATTTCTCTTACTGTTTTAGATATACGTTTAATACTTGGAAATGATAGTTTAACTGAAAATTCTCAAATTACTGGAATCTGCAGCATATATAATCACTTGCAAGAGCTCATTCGAACAGTAATCAGCCATCTTTGAGGTTACAGCCCTTGAATCCTAGCCATGAATCACAGCCGTTGAATTCTGACCATGGATCAAAGAGATCTGAAATTCAGATACAGGTAAGTTTATACTAGTATTTAGTAGGTTGTGCCAATTTCCCACATGACACGAAACAATATTAGACTGATAAAGGTTGGGTCTAAACAAGTTGGGGTGGCAAATGCGTCAACCACTTAATTAAAAAAAACATTCTATTCAAGATGAGATGATTAATTCGCCTTCAACAAAAGTGATTTTCTAGAAAAGTATGACCTGTGGTAACCCAATTACCTTGACATGTTTTGCTCCTCAAATAAATGATATATTTTTCATGTTTCAGGTCATTGGCCATTTCCTTTCAATCATGTACTCAGCGAAGGTGCAATTGGTTTTGCTTTAATGGTATATCGCCAACTTGTTGGTGTGATGTGCCTATTGCCTTATATTTTGAGAGGTACAATAATCTTTTACTAAATATTGTGAATTAGAAGAGTTGGACCGTGCTAAATCTAAATGTAAGTATAAATAGTTCAATTTGTGTTTCATGTTTTTCTTAAGAATAGATATGTTGTTATGAGATACACGTGCATATACATGTTTCAGTTTAAAATGTCAATATACATGTTTCAGTTTTTGATTTCAAAATGTGAACAATGATTGCAGCGAAAGGTCTGCCAGTGCAAAGGAAACCGCTGAAGCATAGGGATTGTGAAGTCGACCTTGATTCTAGCCTTGGGAAAACTCAGGTTAGAATGATAAGCTCATACATAACTGGTGGGCCGGATCGGGTTGGGGTAATGGGTCAAACGGGTTAGAATGATCAGGGTCAGAATGGGTTGGTCTGATCTACCATGAGAAATTTTCACCCCAAGAAGAGAATATTTATGCAGACTATAATTTTTGCTTGAAATGGCTAGTATAGTAGTTGTCAATAATGAAATGCAAGCTTCTTAAAGGTGTCAAAACAGGCGGTTCGGATCAGGTTGGGCCATGGGTTAAAACGGGCCAGAATGGGTTCAGGTCAGACCCATCATGAGAAATTTGACATCTGGTTTTTTACCATATGTATGGAAGTTACTTTGTGCACTTTTTGATGTCTTATAGATCCATCAGGTCAAACAAGCAAATAAAACTGCAGAAAGGTTAGAGCATACTCACAAGAGCACATTTACAAGCACCCATGGTAGCGAGTCACATCATCAGCATCTTGGCGCAAGTTTACGTCATCAAAACTTGAAGCTAAAGGTAGGAGAAAACAAGGTAAAAGATTGGACCTTTTATTTTATTTTATTTATTTATTTATTTATTTTTTTGGTAGTGTTCCTCATTAAACAATTCTATATTCTTGCAATAGATCCAAATTTTACTGTCTAGGATTAAGTTTAGCAAAATGTATTTATCAGAATTGGTTTTTGATTTTTCATTGCTTGTATTAAAAAGTTTAGCGAAATTTGTTACTGGAAGCTGGTTATTTGGTCATTGACACTAATGTTTTCTCACTGTGACTGTTACCTTTCTCATTGTTTATGCAGTTATTTCATGATTGGTGACAAGAAGCTTTTGACAAATGCTCATTGTGTAGAAGACAACATACAAGTATGTCATTGTTTGTGTAGTTCTTTCATGACAAAATGATATATTGAACTTAAAACCAGGATATTTATTACAAGTACGTCATTGTTTATGTAGTGTTTTCATGACAGAACGATATATTGAACTTAAAACCAGGTTACTTAGAATTACCATCATAGTTGTAATGGAACTTAAAACCAGAGTTGCACATTTGTTCTATTTCGCAGACGTGAAGCTCATCTGTCACTGTGACCACATGCGCGCAGATCATCTGTTATGACCCACTAGGAACAATCCATACTAAGATCTAATGTATCAGTGAGGTTTCTTTAATATTTGTTCTATTTCCTGGTCGGTTTTGCTATGGCTTGTATATATAATAAGAATTTGTTATCTTTTAGGTGTATCAGTAGATTGGAGCAATGATAATAAGAACAACATAGGGTCCATACTAAGATGTGATGTATCAGTGAGGTTCGATCTTATTCTACAATAACGGTAGCTTACAAGTTTTACTTGTTTTGTTTTTCGATTATCGACCTATTAATTATCAATTGGTCAATTTTTTATACATTATGTACATAATTATTTCAGGTTTCTTTAATATTCTGCAGGCCAATGCGTTCTCAGAATGAGGTATGTTTTCAGGCATTTTGTAGATTTAAGATGATCTAAAATAGTTTGGATACATATTAAGGTTCAATATGCTAAAGCTATGATATATGGATGCAGATATGCGAAAATTGTTGAGCTGTATGTCACTCGTTCCATGGCTTTCTCTTTTAGTCTCTGCTTGATATGGGAGTTGAGGTCCCAACATGGAGAGGAGTGTAAGCATCTCGAAGAGCCACTGAGAAGGACAGGGTATGCACAATCATTGTTACTTATTACTCTTTATTGTTTTTATGGGTTCGCTCTACCTGTGTTTCTCCTCTTAAGAGATTGCATTTGGTCACAGGAGGAAGGCCTAAGGCTTTTATTGCAGTTGCAGTGTAAAGTGACGAATGATCACTTGTTCCAGGAAACGTAAGCTCATATCTTATTTCTTAAGTAGTTATATTTACTAAGAATTACTGTATTTACATGACTTGGTAGCATGACAGGAAATTGTTTAACATGAACTCTGTTAGTTATCAGAACATCACAGCCTGTTTCACTGTTACCCAAATAAATGAACTTGGGAAGATTATATATTTAGTTTAATTAGTTTTAGTTGTGTGACATGTAATGATTAATGGTGTGGTTAGCATGTATACACCTCTTGGATAAGCATTGCTCTTGCATAATCAATTTCATCAGAAAGCTCTGTAGCATCTTTAGCAGTCGTAACATCTGTTATTAATTAATTTAAGTGTTCCAGATTCAGAAAGAACAACATTACAAGCCTGTAAAAAAATACCATAATCTTTAGGACTTTAATATGAAAGAGATACTACAAAGTAGCATGGTTAAAGTTTGCTTTTGAGCGTGATTCTTGTTATTGCATTGTCATTTTTTAAGTTGCAGATAATCAGTTTTTAGTGTTTGATTATAGTGAAATGAATCTCATGTGATTTGAAATTATTATTTTTATGCAGGGATTGAAGATTATGATCAGACCTAAGATTATGTTGAGGCTCGAGATGATGTTTAGTTGAAGGATAATATCCGTACGTGTAGAAGTTTAAATGCATGATATAATTGTAGAAATAGTTTATCACTTGAGGATTCTCTTACAGAACCAATATCTCTTTATACCTTTCTTGTTGGAAACATATGCTACAAATCAATAATTGCTGGACACAACTGTGATGTTTTGGCATTAGTATGGATCAAGTAATTTCTTATTATTGACTAAACAAATGTCTTTTTTGCATTTTCAGTCTATAAATACAATTGTAGGTACCGCATTATTGGTATATAGGATTTTGGAAAGTGACGAAGTATTTCGTCACTATTGGAAGTTAAGTTCACCCAAAAAATGACGCCTTTCTTTCGTCACTAATTCCAGCAAATAGTGACTGACTTTAGCCATTGTAGTGATGAAATTAAGTGACGAAATGGGTTGTCACACACCCATAAGTGACGACTTTAGTCTAAATTTTAGAGTTTGTGTCGATTCTGATCCTATCAAATGAATATCTTTGTGGCTTTGTGCGACACGAGTATGTGTAGGCCAAAGCATGGCACCAACAATCACATACTTAAAAAATCGATAGCATAACCTCATGGAAAGACAACTAGCATGAGTATGGTATAGTGAATCGTTAACTAGTCAGAGCTAAAAAACAGGGCTTATGTGGGATGGTTTTCTCTCGTATAGATTCTAGGCTTCAATTGTGCATTCATATGTTAAAGTTTGAAAATGGTTGTTTTCTAGGAGAAAGAGTCGGTTTACTTGTGTTATTTTTCTACTATAGACATTTTTCTACATTTGGGGGTGTTTGTTTCGGCTTATGACTTATTTGGTTTTGAGCTTATGAAGCATAAGCCCAAAACCAAATAAGTACTTGTGTTATTAGTACTAGTTTCTGCTGATTTTCATTATGTCAGGGGTTACCATTTCCGTTTCTGTTCATTATATACATAGTTTGTTCTGCTGTATGTAGGCCCAGATTACAAAGCTCAATGGAAGATTACAAGCCTGCAATATACCAATGGATTTCGATGATCCTAATTCTGAAGAAAGTGTTAATTTTCCGAACAAGAGTTTAAAAAGTATAGCATTAGCTGTATCCATTACACTTCTTTCAATACCTTTTATATTTCTCAAGTACGTGGAGTACATATCAAAGTCAAGATCAACAGATAATTCAAAAGAAGAGGCGTCTCTAAATAAGCAGTTAGCTTATAAGGTTGACGTATTTTTATCAGTCCGTCCATATTCAAAGCCATTAGCGTTGCTGGTTGCAACTCTTTTACTTATTGGTGTTGGTGGGTTGGCGCTCTTTGGTGTTACTGATGACAGCTTGGCAGATTGTCTTTGGTTGTCGTGGACGTATGTTGCCGATTCGGGAAACCATGCCAATTCTGAGGGAGTTGGTCCGAGGTTAGTTTCGGTGTCCATAAGCTTTGGTGGGATGCTTATATTTGCAATGATGCTTGGACTCGTTACTGATGCAATATCTGAGAAGTTTGACTCGTTGAGGAAAGGAAAAAGTGAGGTGGTTAAGAAAGACCACACGTTAATTCTCGGTTGGAGTGATAAATTGGTGAGAATTTTGAAACACGTTTTTCTGTTGTTGCATGTTTTTAACGCTACCAACAAAGATGCTAAACTGCTAATGTTTGTAATGGACTCAGGGATCACTATTGAATCAACTTGCTATAGCAAACGAGAGTATGGGCGGAGGGATTGTTGTTGTGATGGCTGAACGTGACAAAGAAGAGATGGAATCCGACATCGCTAAAATGGAATTTGACTTCCGACAAACATCTGTCATATGCAGAAGTGGAAGCCCTCTAATATTGGCCGACCTAAAAAAGGTGCTTATACATTATTTAAATTTGTTTCTATTATACGGAGTACAAGGTTTCTGATCAACGTTTACAAAAAAATCGTCGGTTTTGATAAATTTATATTGGCTTGACCTTTGTCACTATAGGTATCAGTGTCCAAGGCACGTGCAATAATTGTCCTTGCCGAAGATGGAAATGCCGATCAGGTAATTGATATATGACATGCACATTCTTCTTTTATGAATATATTGGTAAATAACAACCGGAAATGATCATATCCAGAGTGATGCAAGAGCTTTGAGAACAGTGTTGAGCCTAACTGGAGTGAAGGATGGGCTTCGAGGACATATTGTGGTGGAACTCGGAGATCTTGACAACGAGGTCCTTGTTAAGCTTGTAGGTGGGGATCTTGTTGAAACTGTTGTGGCACATGATGTTATTGGTCGTTTGATGATTCAGTGTGCTCGACAGCCTGGCCTTGCACAGGTCAAATAGTTCATCTCTCTTATAGAATATATCAGATTTACAATTTTAAACCGTTCAAATGTAAAATGGGCTGATTCGGGCTGGGTCACATGGGTCGCTGCAGGTGTGGGAAGACATTCTCGGCTTTGAGAATTGTGAGTTTTACATTAAAAGATGGCCACAGTTGGACGGTATGCTGTTTGAGGATGTCTTAATTAGCTTTCCGGATGCTATCCCGTGTGGTATAAAGTCAGTCTCATGTGGGGGAAAAATTATTCTCAATCCCGATGAATCCTATGTTCTACAAGAAGGTGATGAAGTGCTTGTCATAGCGGAAGATGACGATACATATTCTCCTGTTGCATTACCAACGGTGATTTTCTTTTCCTTCACAATACGATCTGTACTTAATTAACTGATTATTGGAATCTTTAATTGGTGAAATCTTCTGTCATCTAAATGTATAATGAATATGTTTCGATGCCCCATCTTCCCGATATGGTCAAAAGGAAAAAAGAATTTTGACCCGTGTGGTATAGGTATTAGACAGTAAAGATAAGCATCTTGACAACATGATCTAACCCAGTCAAACTTTTTGCAAGTTTTTATTTCTTTTTACCATTTTGACCCGTTTGAGATATAGCATAACCCGAATCTCCATTCATTTGAGGTGAGTCGTACCATGGAATTCAAGGAGTGGGGCACAACATAATAGAACTCACAATAGTATAATAAATTTGGTCATCAGGTGAAAGAAGCACCATTCATACACATTTCCCGACCAGCAAGAAAGCCCCAGAAGATTCTACTTTGTGGATGGAGGCGGGACATTGATGATATGATTGTGGTGAGTTCTGTCAGTCAACGCCCCTAATTTCTTCTTTTCTGCACCTTAATGCTGCAGGTATGGAGAGGAACTCTACCTAAAGCGTTATTTGTTCCAAATTCACTGGAAAAGATACTTCTGTGTGGGTGGCGACGAGATATTGAAGATATGATTATGGTAAAGTCGGCAGGAATCTGATGTCAGAATATTTCCGTGACCCTCGGCAATGCTAGTTTTAATTATTTCTTTCTCTTTTTTTATAAGTTTGCTGTGAAATTGTTTTTTGTTTATGTTTATTAGGTACTTGATGCCTTCTTAGCACCTGGTTCGGAGTTATGGATGTTTAATGAAGTTTTTGAAGGCGTGAGAGAACAGAAGCTTATTGATGGTGGTTTAGATATTGAGCGGTTGATGAATATAACACTGGTTCATCGTGAAGGGAATGCTGTTATACGTCGCCACCTGGAAAGCCTTCCCTTGGAATCTTTTGATTCGGTGAGTAAAAGTATATTTGAAGTTCAACATATCTTATATTGATGTTATGTGCTTGAACTTTGATGCTTATCATGGTTCTTACAGATATTGATTCTTGCGGATGAATCAGTAGAAGATTCAGCAATACAGGCTGATTCCAGATCTCTTGCTACATTGCTACTAATACGCGATATCCAGGTACGTCGGTGTTTTTTTCACAACATTTTGGAATATATCTATCATCTTTCTCGTCTCTTGTATTGAATATGTTTACTTTGCAGGCTAAGCGACTTCCATATAGAGAAGCCAAAGCTTCTCATGGTCGCAAAGGTAGCTTTTCACAAGGTTCATGGATAGGAGAAATGCAGCAGGCTTCAGACAAATCGGTCATAATTAGTGAAATACTTGACCCAAGGACCAAAAATCTATTATCCATGTCAAGGATCAGTGATTATGTTTTGTCAAACGAGCTTGTGAGCATGGCATTAGCAATGGTTGCTGAGGATCGCCAAATTAATGATGTCCTTGAGGAGCTTTTTGCCGAAGAGGTAATCTTCATATTATTGTTTCTGTTTTAATCCAAGTTTATTCAGGTCCTAATAATTTGCGTAGGCTGTAAATATGCATGGGTCATATTACTGTTCAATAGGGATCAAAAGTAGTTATCGCCTTTCATGGACGGGTGGGTAATGGGTCAAACTAGGTAGAAAAAAATTACAGGTCGAAAGGGGTGGGTTGGGTTGAGTGATCATTTTTATGTCCATTTTCTTATAAATAGTTTGATGTGTTATATACTGTACCGCGCACTGATTATATTATTACATTACATAATCAACTTTCTTGTAAATAAAGTGATTTAGGAAGTCGCATACATTACAAACAGTTTTGGAAAACATTTGACCGTTTTACCCTTTACGGAGGAAACAATATCCAAATCTACCCACTTTTAAGTAAATGGATCGAACATTAGTAAATTGGAACAAGCAAAAAATAGGTAACCACACATTCTAATCCAAAGACCCAAGCTTCAAGTACAAAGGACTATTCGTATATGTGCATATAAAACACGGAAGACTAAGATATAGTTTTTGTTCCATTGTTGAAAGTTGAGTACTTTTGTAGAGCTTGCATAGAAAGGTTAATTGGTCACTAAACATGTCCAAATGGTGAAACAGGGGAACGAGATGCACATAAGGCAAGCAGATCTGTATATTCAGGAAGGCGAAGAATTGAGTTTCTATGAAATTTTGTTGCGTGCTAGACAAAGGAGAGAAATAGTGATCGGGTATCGTTCAGGCAATGTAGAGAAAGCTGTGATCAACCCCCCAGAAAAAATGAAAAAGCGAAGGTGGTCAGTAAAGGATGTTTTTGTGGTTATAGCCGAAAAGGAATGACAAGCTGTTGTAGAAACGGGTTGTCTTTAGGCATTCGTGTCGGAAATCAGAAATTCTTTTTACGTGGGATCCCCAGATGCAACATGGTTGTAAATATACATATTCGTAGTGCGAAAGCCTTTGTACATTGGAAACAAACAAAAAGAACAGTAGACTGGTGAACAGTTCGGGATTTTGGTCATATTTTAAAGCCGTTATCCTGTTTTTGATATTGAATACTGAGTAAGCGAACGTTAGTCGTTGAGTCACTTGAATAGACTTTCGCTCTTGTAGATCCTTTCTTATGCAAAAAACAAAATATGCGTTCTCTATTAGGCTTGCAAATGAGCTCCATATTTCTGCAGGCCTGATTATTACGATGTGATCTTTGTTGTAGGTTGAAACTTAATGTCGTATTGACGATGTTTGTAATGGTACACATGTTGAGATACTGATTAAGGTAAATGATTAGGAGACCTAAATGTATGTTTAAGCTAACGTGACAATAGTTTATTGGTTTGTAAATGCAGTTAAGGTTTAAGTGCAAAATTTAGATATATATTTAGCTCTTCTAATCATTTTATGTAACAAAAATGTACGGTAGTTTCCAAGACTATCAATGAGTATTCAAAAATTTTAAATCAATGGTCTTTATGGGTTTTCTTGCTTAAAATCGTATACGATTTGGAGGTATAGCTAAAATAAAAAGACAAATATTCGTGAAAATTATAAAAACGATTGAATAAATAAAAAGTTCTTAAAAAATTTATAAAAAATTCCACAAGATATTAGACGTTGGTGGAAAAATAACGTTATGAAGATTCCCCTCCCCCCCCCCCCCCCCCCTAAAAGTGTATAGTTTTTATGCAAAAAAAATTGAAAAAAAAAAAAAAAAAGTTTGTGCATCAAAATTTTGTAAATCGACATTTTGTACATCAAAATTTCGGTTTTGCATTTCTTTTTAGTATATGTATCAAAATTTTATTGCATATCAAAATATAACAAGTTGAAATTTTGTTCATCAAATTTTTTTTTTTTTTTTTTTTTTTTTTGGCATTAGGCTGGGCACAGTGGCTCTGAAAACATCGGTCAAATGAATCCCACGACCGATATCAATATCGGTTGAGCCCATTGTTGTGTGTTGGTCGAATATAGGTTGAGGATCAAAAAAAGATACTATCGGTTGAAAACACAACCGATTTTTAAACAACAAAAAGCTTCCAAAAAATTCATACCATTTGTATTTTACCGTTTGTATATTCAATACAATCACATAATAATAATAATAATAATAATAACAATAATAATAATAATAATAATAATAATAAAAACATTTTTTTAACTTTACCCCCTTCCTATCTTATAAATACCAACATCAAACCACTTTCAAACATACAATTAACCAAATTCTTATCAATATTCACAATGTTAAAGAAAAACTCTTCACAATCAAAAAACCGACGATCCCGACTACCCTAAATGCAACGGATTTGAATTTCTCTCCGCAAAACAACTTTGAATTAACCGGCATAACACCACCACAACAACGGGGTAGCGATCAAAAGAGAGAAAATTAAACTCCAACAAAGACAAGTGGAAATCATGGACCTCACAAAACGGGAGCAAGACCTGATTTTCTACAATTCAGGAATCGACCCAAATTTGGGCGAACGACAACGAAACTAACTTTTGGGGCTTAAGGCATAAATCAAGCAACGCTACAACTTAGATTACTAATTTAAGTTTTTAATAAGTATTGTCATGTTTAATTTTTATTAGTTTAAGTTTTTAATTTAGTATTGTAATGTTTTTTTTAATGAATTTTAAATTTGCTTTTTAAAATGTTTGAATTTAAAAAAAAAAGAAAAAAAAATGGTCGGTCACCACTGTGGCACTTGAGTCATTTCTGGTCGCTGGAGAGAGAAAGCTGACTTGACAGCCAGAAAGTTTAGTGAATATAAGTCACCACTGTGCCCAGCCTTAAAATTTCATTCACAACTTTTTAAGCACCACATCTTCTATCATGGATATAATTTCAGAATTTTCAATTTTTTTTCTTTCAAGACTTTTTACAATTTAAACAAACATTGGTTTAAAAAATGTGCATGGTAACCACTTGAGCTTATCTTAAAATATGGTAAGCAATACGTGTGACAATTGTTGACACGACACGAAGCATGACCCGAGACAAACACGTAAATAAACATGTTAGATTTGAGGCTAAACAATTTCGGGTTGAAAATAGGGCGACATACTCGTCTGTTTAATAAATAGGTTAGGTTTGGGTTGAGATTGTCAACCTGTCAAACTCGTTAAAAAATACTATTAGAAATATTAAATATTAAAAGTTATATGTTTAGTTTCATTATAATAAGACATAACTATTTTATGTCTCTGTCTTATGATATCTCATTGATTTTTGAAATATTTTATATTGATATATACTTATGTCAAAATATTTATCGTGTTTCTTAAATGGTTTCTAAAATACACCTTATTATATTTAATATGTCCCATTATATTCATATTCAGATTATAAACGGGTGGACACGATTAACCTGTTTAATAAACGTGTTCATGTTATGGTTAAACTTCTCGACACAGGTAAATAAACATGTCAAGTTTGAGTTAAGATATTTAAACCCACCAACCCCCGACCTAAATTGCCACACCCTTAATAAATAATCATTTTACCACGTATCTTTCATTAAACCCTAAAAACTTTTCATCTCTTTCATCTTTTTAACCTCATGTCTTCCAAGTGTTGCATTCATCAGTGTGTAGAAATATAAAAAGGCTAATCACTTCAAAATGTATTCAACTTGTCTACTTTTCACTTTTAATCCATACAAAAGGTGTGAATCGGCATGAACACCCTAACCATGGGTGTCTTTTGGCATCGACCATTGTCCACCTCACAATTGATAGCTTCGATAACTCTCCTAGCCCAGTGGGGTACCAACTGGAGAGAGCACGAGCCAAGACTCGAACCCGTGACCTTCTATGCACAAAATCTCTCGAGTGGGCATATGGGTTTTTCGGAAGTGAATATCAACTAAGTCAAAGCCGTTTGGTACTTTTCCACTTTTAATCACTTAACAAAAAAGTTTTCAATTGTTGCCCTCAACTTTTGAATTTCGTCACTTTGGTGTATTTTGCTCATGTAAAATGATTATTTTACCCTTCTTTGTCAATAGAGTGGTTACATTATCTGTCACTACTATTGTGGTTACAAAAAATAAGAGTAGAATAGTCATTTTACATTATCAAAATACACCAAAGTGACGAAATTCAAAAGTTTAGGGAGACAATTGAAAAGTTTTTTGTTCTATAATTAAAAGTGGAAAAAGTGACATGTTAATACATAAATAAGTGATTAGCCCTATAAAAAATTAGAACAATTTCACACTACTAGTCGTAGAAAAAAAAAAGTTGTATATGCGTTTATAAGCTTGTAAAAACATAAAACTTGTCCACACATACAAAGTCTAGAGATCGACTTGTAAAATCATAGACATGTACAATATGTTTACACTTATGATTGCTTATGTATATAAAAGATCATCACGATATTCACACTAATATATCTCTTTGTTGCATGTGCATATCAAGCTTGTTTCTTTCACTGGAAGCTACCAACCAATGATTAAGTCTTTCGTATTAGGAGGGATCTTGGAACATGCTCGTAATTTCGCTGTTTTGGAGGGCGTTAGTGATGGCATATCTTGTGTCATGACAAGATTAGGCAGCAAAGAGGATATCCATGCGAAGTAAGCTTAAGTAAAGTTGTGTTTAGTCGATATAAATAGTAGAAGTGTTTTCTGTTAATATAGAGTACTCATTTATGTATATCATGGTAGAATGGTTACAAGCTTTGGTACCGGAGTCGTGTTATCATTGGTAAGTGGGATGAGGGGGCCGGATGTTATATCAGTTGGTGTTATCTTAGCGCTCGTGGATGGTGGAAGATTCAAGGTGATTATGTTACTTGTTCTTCACATTTACTGGAAAATTTGTTCGATGTTACAATTTCTATGTTGTTATAAGGATCAACGAGTTACAATTCAGGCAAGATCGCCTAATTAGAAGGAGTTTCCACTGCGTAGCACCTTCTAACAAAATCACTTTTTTAATTACTAATAAATGTATCTAACTTTGTCAATTTTTCTATTTTGATGTAGCGAACCAATTATTTTGCAACTTAGACCCTGTACTTTTGAATTTCTTCACTTTGATGTATTTTGCTTATGTAAAATGACCATGTTAACATTATATTTTGTAACCACTCTATTAACAGTGAATGGTAAAATGAAAATACACCAAACTGATGAAATTCAAAAGTACAGGGTTTAAGTAACAGAAAAAATTGTTCAGTAATTAAAAGTGGAAAAAAGTGACTAGTTTTTATAAGTGATTAGCCATTTTTTAATCATGTCCGACTTTCTCTAAAGAAAGTTGGGACTCAAGTATTTTGTGTCAATCCAACCCGTTCAAACTTGTATAAAAGTTATTTGACTTGACCAAGCTTAATTACACGCAGTTAAGGGAAAAATCACTGCAGCGAGAAGCTGAAGAGGAAGTACTTACCAAAAAAAGAGGCATGTTTCTTAGTATTGGATTTGGTCTTGATCATGAGGCGATGAACTTCAAAACGGGCTTGTCAGCTGCCACCCCTCGCCCATGGCTTACCGAAAGGCAAGTTAACTAACAAATGGTCTTTGTTCTTTTTTTAATATTGAATCAATCAGTGACGTTTAGTTTCTTTTGGTTTTTTGCGCGTTTAGGAAGGGAGTGACGAAATGAGGCACAAGTACGTGACTGATGATCAGATCTTCGTGTTCTAAGTTTATCTTTAAGAATATTTGCTCATATTACATTTCAAAAACAAACTTTAAGGTTATAGGAATGGATGCATCCATCTATGTTGAATTCCTGTTTTGTCCGGTTTCAACTTTTCTAAAATACGACTATATGGCCATATGGGTGGATATAAGATGAATGCTAAGTAATCTAAAGGAAGTCGACTGTATGGTGAATGTCCTTGACTGCTGTTTTCTGCGTCCTCTATATTAAGGTGTTTTGGATATTTTTAGATCAAACTTTTTGTTCACCTTATTGCTCTTCACGAATTTTGCAACTTAAAAATTACATTATAGTTAAGCACTAAATTTTGCACCATATCTCGACTTAGAAACCTACCAAATCTGTTTAGGTGCAATCTTGTTCAATTCCTTGAGACCGAAATAAAGAACATTAAAATCAACACGAGTTCCATCGAAGGTGAACATCATCATCTAACATGTTATTTAACATGGGAGATTTTTTAGTTTCAGAATGGAGATCATGTATACATCTTTGTCAGGGCCGGCTTTGAGGGTGTGTAAGGTGAGCGACCGCACAGGGCCCCAAAATTTTTAAGGGTATCAAAATTTGTCCCGTTAATAATTATATAAATGTGTACGCAATTTCACAAAGAAAAAAGTATTTAGATGAGAAAATATCTTAAATAAGTAACATGTTAGAATGTTTAACTAACTAATTGCATTATATCTTATAAATGATGACACTTTATATATAACATTTCTTATCGAAATGACTCATTATTTAATTTCGTCCAGACCCTCAAAAATTTCATAAATTCATGGGACAGCCCTGATCTTTGTGGACATAGAGAGTATTTTCTTTTCTATACTCAACAGATTTTGTCCCATAACTATCTATTTTTAACCGAAATAGTTGTATAGACCTTTACACAATTTCACATCTTTGTCAGCACTCATCATAGCTCGTTGCACAACCGTTTTCTCTATCTAAGCAATGCACCGTCAATTCTAATGTCTTTGTTCTTTGTATATTTTGCTTTAGGGTCAAATACATCATCAACAAGTGGTGGAACCATTAATATGAGTTATGGGGTGCATTATTTTTTTTTAATTATAGTATTAGAGAATTGAAAAAAAAATGAAACATAAGTGTGATTTCATTTTAAACGATTGAGTTTATCAGAAATTGTTAGGTTCCCATATTATGATAACAAAAGTAAGAATGATATAGATATAAGTATTGGATGATTTATAAGATATGAGAAATAAATGTGAGAGTTTTCTTAAAATTTCAAATAAACCAACAATAATAAAGAGTGCATACATGTAGTATTTACAGGGGAGAAGTAGGACAACACTCCCTTCCTCCTAGAGGTGCAACATTGTACCCGGTTTTTTTTTAACCGACGGGTAAACCGGATTCGTTTTTCTACGAAACCGGTTATACAAAAACCGATCCGGTTTTTTATAACCGAACCGGTTGGACCGGTTATGTGTTTTTTACCCGGATCGGGTTTTTACCGGTTATATAACCGGGTATACCCGGTTTTTAAATAAAACCGGTTATAACCGGGTTTATTTATTTATTTATTATATTTTTTTTTTTATATATATACACGTGGCCCGTTTTTTTTTTTTTTTTTTTTTTTTAAAAAAAAAAGTAGCCGTTATAAATTTAACCGGGTATAACCGGTTTTACCCGGTTTTTTCGGGTTATTTTTAGCCTTTTTTTTTAAAAAAAAAGGTACAAAGTTACCGTTAACCGGATTTAACCGGATTTAACCGGTTTTACCCGGTTTTAACCGGGTTTTTCCGGGTTTTTTTTGGGTTTACCGAGAGTAACGGCCACATAGCAAACTAGCCTTTTTTTTGTGTTTTTTGAATGTTTTTGAGTGTGTTAAGCCACTATAAATAGAGGTAATGAGTTGGGGTTGAAAACACATAAAAAACAATCTCATTTCTTTCTTTAATCTCTCAAAAACTCTCAAATATCGCTAATATTTCGCTATAATGGAAAACGCACAATCACAACAAGCTTCCACTACTCCCTCCTCCGTTGCTACTAGCCGAAAACAACATTACACAAATGATGATGTTGACAAAATTAAACCAACTACCCGAAAAGGTGATGTGTGGGCTAATTACGATTTGTGTCTTATGAAAGATCGTAGTGAAAAGGCGCGTTGCAAGAAATGTGGGCATTTTTATGGCGCCGGGTCTAACACTACACTTAGGAGTCATTTGGGTAGTTGTAAGGCGGTTCAAAATGATATGTCGCAAGGTACTATTGGTGCGGATGGTCAAGTTTTTATATATGATGCGGATGCGCTTCGACTTGATTTTACGAAGTTTGTCATTGAACAAGGGCTTCCATTCAATCACTTCGATAACGTCAAGCTTACGGAGATCATCAAAAGGAGGCTACAACCGCGGTATGAACATGTAAGTCGTACTACTCTTAGAAGTGATGCTTTTAATTTATGGAAAACGGCTAAAAAAGATATTATTGAGGGTTTTCGTGATTATAAATACGGTGTTTCTATAACTACGGATACTTGGACCGCACCACATGGTACAGCAAATTCTTTTCTCGCCGTTACGACTCATTGGTTTAATCCCGAATCTTGGTTATTAATGAAACGGACAATTGCTTTTAAACTATTTGGTTATCCTGATATGAGATCTAATTTAAGAAAAATTTTACATGACACTTTAATTGAATATAATTTAGATGATAAAGTTTTTACGATTTCACTAGATAATGCATCAAATAATACTAAAGCTATGGAATTGTTAAAATGACGTATAAAACCTATTTTAGATGGTGCTTTTTTTCATTCCCGTTGTGTTGCTCACGTTATAAATTTATCCGTACAAGCGGCTTTAAAAATATGTGATAGTTTAAAGACGAAATTTAGGAATTTATTAGTAACTATATATAGTGTGAGCAACGAACGACATACTAACTATAAACGTTTTCGTGTTATGTGTAATGAAAAACCCCTAGGACCTTGCTTTGATAATAATACTAGGTGGAATTCTACTTGCATAATGTTTGAAAATATATTACGACAACGAGCAACTTTACATGCTTATAATATTAGACTTCTTAATAGAAATTGGTCCCCTATAATACTATCCGACCAAGATTGGGATCGACTAAATGAATTAACTATGTTTTTACAAGTTTTTAAAGAGGCAACAACTATATTATCGGGTGTTTATTACCCAACTAGCCCATTAGTTTTAAACCAAATTTATGCTATGACGGAAAAATTATATGAATTTAAAGACTCACCTACTCGAATGTTTAGAAAAATGGTTAAAATTATAAAAAAGAAATTTATAAAATATTTTGCTAGTTTGCCTTTGGTTTTTACTTGTTCCGCCGCACTTAATCCATGTTTAAATGTTGGAGGTGTAGAACTTTTAATAACAAAAATAATGAAAAATTTAGACTTATCTTTTAGGGTAGAAGGTGAAGACCCCAACTATATAACATCTCAAATTTTTTATTTTAACGATAATTTTAAAAAATTATTTGGAGTTTATGCAACAAAATATGGTCAACAACAAAACCCAATTGTTGACCAAATGCGGGCCGGATCGTCCCGAATGACAAGAGACATTAACATAAACGTTTATAATTCTTTGTTTGAAGACGCTACAAAGCGTCAACGAACATTGGCTCCAACAAGCGAATTGGGACAATATATGGCTACAAACTTTTTAAGAACTTTAAGTCCCGATGAGTTTGCAAACTTTGACATTTTGGCTTGGTGGAAAGAAAGGGAAATCCAATATCCAATTTTATCCGCTATGGCTCGTGACTTATTAGCGGTCCAAGCTTCGACGGTAGCTTCCGAATCGGCCTTTTCTACTAGTGGTCGACTTATATCGGATAGAAGGACAGGACTAACCCTCGAAGCCGTGGAAGTATGTGTATGTTTGAAAGATTATTTGGACGGAGTAGATAGGATACAACATGAATCATCGTTGGAAGGTCCAATATTAGATAAAGAAGTTGAAGAAGGTATATTAAGAGAAGAAGATGAAATGGAGATATCACCTTCGAATACCGAAGGCGAATTAGATGAAGGTGAGCTTGAAGAATTTGATGTTGAAGATTTAGATGTACAAGATTTTTTGGAAGAAAATGATCTTGACGATAGTAGTTGAGTATAACGGGTGATGGCAATGCCGAAGCTCGATATACTTGATTACACTAATATGTTTTCGGGTGATGGCCATGCCGAAGCTCGAAATGTATTAGTATTTATATGTTTTTATGATTATATTGTTTAAATAAAATTTATGATTGTATTGTATAAATAAAAGTTATGATTGTATTTTTTTGTTGTATAATTGTATTGTTTAAATAAAAGTTATGATTGTATAATTGTATTGTTTAAATAAAAGTTATGAGAATATTGTTTAATTATATGTTTGATAATTAACAATTTTATTAAATAAATGTTCGAAGTTTTCAGTAAAATTCCGGAAAAAAACGAACCGAAAAAAAACGAACCGATAAAAAATCCGAATCCGAACATTTTTAACCGAAAAAAGCGAACCGGTAAAAAACCGAAAAAAACTGATTCCGAACATTTATAACCGAAGAAAACCGATTCCGAAAAACCGAAACCGAACCGAAACTGGTTATTAGAAAAACTGGTTTTTTTATAACTGGTTATTAAAAAACCAAAAACCGAAAAAACCGATTTTTTTGCACCTCTACTTCCTCCCATTCTTGTCTAAATCATGTGCTTGGAAGCCTTTTGGGCTTTTACACTTAAGCCTTGTAAACATAAAACATAATAATATTAATACTAAAGTAACCTATTACAAAATGTAATGACCGACACTTAATTAATACAAAATGTGTTCCCAATAATCTCCCCTTAAGGGTCGGTCATCACGGTTGCTGGACGTCTTCTTCTTTGTCTTTGACTCTTGACTTGTATTTCTTTAGACGTCTTAAAAAATGTTGTAAAGTAATAGTTATTTGTTCTTCAATCTTTGTTCTTGGTGTTGTTGTTGTGATTGTGTCATCATCTGCCTTTCGTCACTTCCTTGTCTTTGGTTATACACCTTTTCAACATACTCATACGTCATTACTGGCTGAATTTCATACATGTGAGTTCCCTTACTTAGACTTTGATATTTTGTCACTTTACTTTTTAGATTCTTTGCTTGACGGAGAATCTTTTTTTGACTTTTGCTTTACTTTGATCTTTGTCTTTCTTGACTTTCTGATGTATGTATGAGCATGTGGAATCTTGTGTCACAGTGGTAGTAGTTCCTGCATAAAACAGTTAGCAATAATACATCCGGTACTTATAGGTTTGGAATTAGAGATCATTAACAGAATAGTGTGAAAACTCTCTCTAAGCCTTACCAAGGCCGTTCCTGAACCAGATACCCTCGAGAGGGCTTACTAGATCTACCTAAGTACATCAGTGATTCAGGTGAGTCGCTGGAGATCACCCCACGACTGTAGACAGTTTTGTGACCACTGTGAACACTAAGCGTAACCCACAAGGAGTTACCGAAGTGATCTGCTGTTAGGGCTGTTTGATGTTGACCCTGGCAGGAGTTTCCATTCAATCATTGAGTATCACAATTGTGAATTCTCTCATAAATGTTCTGCAGATTGCTAAGATCTGCGAAGGACTCTTAAGTTTACATCTGGTGTCCTTATTGTTGGACCACCAGTGTAGAAGTATCATGTATTCCTAAGAGATCTTATTATGTAATCTCGCGACTCTAGACTTGATAAGTGCTTTTTTTAATCGTCGGAGACTGGGGCGGAGTCTCCTGTTTCAATATCAACATGACTTGTAATGAGCGGTCGATAGATTATGCAAGGTTCCTGTGAGAATGAAGCAAGCTCTTTTTAGAGAACTTGAGTGGTTTAGAAGGTTTAGTGAAGTGTGTCACTAGATCCATGACATCTTTGTCTTCAATACCGGTGTCACCTTAGTGACAACCAGTAGCATATGAGTTGAACCCGGTTTCTACCCTAAGGCTGAATCATTTGGAGGGCTATTTCTTTTCACCATTTTCATAACTTTTCTTTTTAATTCTTCAACCCCTTCTTTCTCCTTTCATTCTTTACTCCTTTTTTACATATCATACCTAAGGACTTTTCTAGTACTAGACTATTGGTATTGTCCTTGGGTCGATCCCTCCAGCTCTAGCGGATCATAGGACGGTTTTCTCTAACCTTAATCACCTTATAACTCCATGACTATCCTATGTTGCCATAAACATTATTTGAAAAATCTCTCAAAGTGTTTGTGATTCATAAACATTATTTGTTTAACACTTTGAGAGTTTTGTGTTTTCAGAAATACTCCCCCTTTCACATGTGCTTATATATTTTAAATTGAGATTTACACATATTTGAGGAGTTTCACTTTTCAAATTGATTGAATCTCAGTGGACATGATCGATTCGAGACACACTTACATCACTGGCTAGGACAGCTTGAAATTATTACCCGTCCTGGTCACATCCAAAGAGAATCTCTTGAAATGGTACATTCTACTTAGACAAGTCCTGTTCGAGACACGCTTACATCGCTAGTTAAAAAGATACATTGTCAGCTTATAGGTGACAACTAGCTCTAATAACTAACTTGAAATTATTACCAGTCGAGGACAAGCCTTTTCGATTACTAACATTTGTGTTTTGTCAATTCCTTAGTTAAAGCTTGAATCGAGCTCATGCAAGATTTCTTATACTTTTCATTCATATTTTAATCACATCAGTTTTCTCCCCCTTGAAAATAGCATATTGATGTTGTTTTTGTTAAACTTTTTGATTAAAATATGCTTTTTGAGGTTTACGGGAAGATCATACCAAGAACTTTTTCATTTTTGAACAAAGATTTTGCAAGTACTCCCCCTCAGCAAGTGATAAGCCTTATTGAGGTAAAAAATACTTGTCCTTTTGAGTAGAATTATGAAAACTTTGAAAAATTAGCTAAATTCTACTCAAAAGTAAGAAGCTTTCGCTTCTTATATTAGGATTGATGCACTGACACGTACCTCAGGGTCCTTTCATTACAAGTATGGATTGTACATTGTTATATGTGTACAAGCCATAGTTTATACAAACATATTATTTATCAAGACAAATCAAATCAACTACTTACAAACACCACCATCATTCAGGTCTTTGGAATGTCAACACTAGGAAGCCCGGTCTTCCTCCAAGATAGCTTTCCAGCCTTCTGATCTGGTCACGACGTTTCAACCTATTCTCAATCCTTGCTATGAACCTACGAGCTTGTCTATCATCTTTTGCTGTTGTAGAGTTCTTTGTCATCGAGGCGGCTTTTGAGTCCATCTCTGACAAACTTCAACGTTTCATCACAGAACTTGTGAATTTCATCGAATGCCATGAAACAGTTGTATGAGTGAACACTTCGGTAGATGAATCCAAATGCAGGTTGCTTCATCAAGGTATACTGAGATAGCTTGTTGATGTTGGGGATTACATGATGACTAGCTTTGTAAGATTCAACTTCTTCTGATAGCTTTCAACACCCAATTGGAGATCTTCAACACATTCATGAATAATAATACTCCTGATCAGTGTTGCAAAACAAGGCCGATTAATCGCCGATTAGGTGCTACAAGGCCACCAACCTTTCTGATTTGTGTAAATCGGTCAAACAACTCGGTCGACCATGGTCAACGACAGTTAATGATGGTCAACGGTGGTCAAGCTTGCTCGAAACCTTCAAACCTTGCTAGAAATACCCAAAAAGCCATAAAATTATTTAATAAGTTATACTTGTTGTTTATATCTATTTCAAGATGTTTTTTAAGAAAAATCTTGCTACTAATGCATAAAATTTGCCGAAAATACCTAAAACTTGCCAAAAATACAGAAAACTTGTCGAAAATGTCAATCCAATTAATCACCGATTAATCCCGGCTAGACCGATTACAAGCTACAGGGGGGTCGACTGTCCGACTACCGATTTATGATTTTTGTAACCTTGCTCTTGATGAATATCAGAAGGGCAGTGATGAATGCAAGCTACATATCCTCTGTCAAGTTGCAGAGTTTCCCTTGGACCTTTAGAAGATACATGTCTTCAATGTCGTTCAGGTTAAGTCTTGGAAAGTCAGCTGATGCGGGATTAGAAACTCGCAAAAGTTTTACTTCTCAAGGGATCTTGAGAAGCTTGCAATCCTCCAGGCAGTGTACCTGACAGGTGTAGTATAGTGAGTGGAAAGTACTGGGGGATTGATCGTTCTCTAGGAGAATAGTGTCGTTAGGATTGAAAACTATGTCAACTAGGTCTAGAGGTGAGGGATGATTCTTTTTGTAATTTTATGTTTTATGAAAGCTAATTAAAATCTCGGGTATTGAAAGAGTGGGCGGAATTAGTTGCTAGTCAACTAACCCAAAAACTACTAATAACAAAACAAAATAAAATAAATAACAAGAAAATAAATTTGGTGGATTACTTTTAAGAGAAAAATGTGTTTACTTAGATTTCACTACTTGCTAGTTATCTCCTATTGATTTATTGATTTGTCATAATTTTTTGGATGAAGGATTGTATTCCTTAATAACATTCATGGGGGCGTGTATGTCCTTCCCCAACCCTATGAGCTTCTATCTCTTTTTATGATGACACATTTAGTATCCTATCATAACCTCATCAATAGTTACTCATGCATTAAATAAAACCAATAAAACCGTAGTACACATCCGATTACGTTTCTTAAGACGTTTAAGCTTGTTACCATTTAGGAGATTAGCCAGTTTTCTTAAGCCTAACGCGTGTCAAGCAACCGAAAAATCAATGATAAATCAATAATCAATAATTAATAACTAGGTTTCATTAGATCTAAGCAAACACTAGGAAATCTAAGCTAACATGTTAATGTAAAGAAAAGATAAACGATTAATCAAACAAAACATCGACATATTGAATGATTGAAAGATGTCACACCCCCAAAATACCTGAATGGCAGCGGAATGGAATACCTGGGGGTGACTGTCATAGTACCACAGTTACAGTTATATTGAACGACCTAAAGTTTCGTTTTGAAAATACATCGTTTGATTTATTTAAAACATTCAGAGTTACAAAACATAGGTCCCAAAAGCTTGAAAAGTTTGTAGAAATAAGTTTAGTACAATCAAACGATAATGTACATAAGTGCATGAAAATCCAAAATGAGACGCGTCATTCTTGCTACTCAATAAAATGACTCCATGCATGCCATGAAGGATATACCCTAGTAACCTGAAAATACATTGCTAAAACGTCAACACGAATGTTGGTGAATAATCATAGGTTTATAAGTTAACTCGAATGTACAATAGCCACAAGTAAAAAGTATATCATGACTTGATGTCAAATTAGTTCTACATTGTCACTTAAGCTCATGACCCCGAAGCTAGACATAATGGAAATGGCCCCACATGAGTGTTTATCAGACACTCACAATTTATAAGACATGCAATGCATCCGTTCCCTGTTGGAGCAACCCAATCACGGATGGAGGAGTCACCCTCAATAGATCTATTCACTCATTCCCGCTCGTACTTTAATTAACGGTCCATGATAATAAAAGGGGACTTAACTTGATAATAAGGCAACTTAAGCAATGTATGGAAATTCGGATACTTTTGCATGTACAAAAATAATTGATGCAATGTATTCTCCCCCGTGGAATTTGAAATCAAAATATGAATTGAAAACGGGGCTATGAAAACTCACCTTGAAGTGATGATACAATGAGATGAAATGATAGGGACAACAAGGAGCGAATATCAACCGCAACCTAATATGTATGATAATGATCTAATTTAGATCATGAAATGATGTAGAGAATATACATGCACATGATACCTACACCACTCATAACTTGAAAATAATAGTTATTGTCAAAGTTAAATATTTTCCATAACTTGAGAAAAATAAGTCTATCTAGACTTAATAAAACTAGTCATAATATATCTATCGTACATAGAATTGTTAGTGTTTAATTCCTCGCTTTGAAAGCCTTGAAATGACGTCATTTAGTCGTATAAATAAGCTTTGGGTCATACGTACTTCATTGGTTAAGAATATAGTTCTTTAACAATATATCTAGAAAATATAGTATTTAGTACGTAGTTGATTATTTCTATTAGTGACTACTAATATAAATATAGTTTTGACGATTTTGAAACGCGTATATCTTTGTCGTTTTAAGTTCATTTTCCTCGTTCTTTATATCCACGGTTTCATCTTAGCATGTACTAATATATTTTTGATAGCTCGGCTTCTCTAGGTTACGTCTAACACCTCGGTTTGTCCGTCGAATATCGTCCAACAGCATGAATATTTTCAGAAAAATAGTTTTCATCGTTAAACTTGCAAAAATCATATCTCCTTCGTTATAAACTCGTTTTAATCCGTTCTTTCGCCTACGGCTTCGTTTTTGAAAGTATTTTCTAAATCTTTGGTCAAAACTTACCCCTGAGTCCCTGAGTTTTCTGGGTTTGGCGTTTTGGGACAGTAGGTTTCTATATATGTTTTAAAATCATATCTAGGGTTTCAAACTAGTTTCAACTTCAACCAAATCACTTCCAATCACCACAAATCAATCTATTCCTACCATACACCTTCTTAGGGTGTCATGGGTTCTTAAACATCATCATCCAAGTAGATCTACCAAGGGTTTCCATTTCTAAGGTTTCAAATATATAAATATATAAGAATGAGTGGTATAAACTAACATATGCATGTAACCTTGTATAGAAATCATATGATCATGAAAATAACTTGAAGAAATTATGAAAATGAGTTTGACAACTTACTTTGAAAGATTAGAGAGCTTGGATGAGTTAAACCTAATAAACCTTGAGTTTTTATTTCAAAACTCTAACAAGGATCACCAAACGAACTAGAAAATAGCTTGATCTTGGAAAATCAATGGATTTTGCTTCTTGTTTATGTTTGGCCGTGGGTTTGGATAAGAGAGGAAGAGAGAAAAGTGTGATATTTTGCTTATTGGATTATGAGGTGTAGAGATAAGTTTCACTAGATATTTACTAGAGATTATAATAGATTATAACTAAGTAATTTAAGGCTTGAGGTTAAAATGTATACGAGGTCTGGGGGGGGGGGGGGGGGGGGGCATGTGGCCGGCTTGACAAGGAGGAAAAAGGGGCAAAAGTAACTTGATTTAATTAGAAATGTAGTGTAGATTTATGTAAGTATTAGTTAGTTAGTTATAATCGGGTACCGGGTTTGCTAGAAATAAATTTTAACGAAGTTAACCGGGACGTAATGAAGTCATAAAAATGATAAAAATATGTTGGGTACAATTATTGAGTGTTTGGATAATTATTATTTAGTTTTCACGAAAACCGTCGTAATTATATTAAACTTACGATATAAATTAAATAAATTTCCAAAATACTAGGTAAATGAATTTTATAATCTTTGTGATGTTGTAAGGGGTTTAAAAATATATCGGGACCATTGTGGGGATTGTCAGATATGTTAGTCATATTTATTAATCGCAGGTTAACGTTTATTTAAAAATAAATAAATATACGTAAAACGTTAAATATATCAAAAATATTAATTTGAATATTCTACGAGTGGTATAGTATGCAAATGCTATTATGATGATATGTAGACTATTTCTGTTGGATCGAGATACTCTGACCAAACTACTTTATAACTTGTAAAGGTTTAATAATATTAAGTAAACTCAACACTATTAATATTGAAACACTGTTTGACCGTGTAAAGTATGCGGAATCTACTAACACAAAGCTTAAGAATAACTTTTATATTAAACCAAACTTGAACCTGCTTTGTTACACAGATTCACTAACAATCCCTAACTATTATCGACTTTTAACAACTCTAAAACATATATCGACTAATACCTCTTAAGGCTCTTTATATAGATAACCTTAAGTCAGTTTGCAACATATAACTTGAACGATAAGTCATTATCCCTAACTAATTCTAGAATATTCGTTCAATATTACACATTAATCCTTTAACTAATATTGCACTTAAGTCCTTGTATCCTTCGAAGTACCTTGAACATTCTTCAATAAACAGTAGTACTTTCACTTTTATCTTCAGCAGTACTTTGACTTTATTCTTCATGCAGTACTTTGACTTTATTCTTCATGCAGCAGTACTTTGACATACAGAAGTACCTTGATCTTTTATATCCCAACAATCCTCCCCTAACTTGAACTCCACTTGCTTGATTTCAAGTTTCTTTGTTATCTTTGACCTTCAAAATCTTTAATCATTCAGAAAGATTGTTTCTTTATCTCTTTAACTTTTATCTGTCATGTGTCAAAGTACTCTTTATCAGCATCTTCTCTGCAATAAATCTTCTCAGCTACTCAGCAACATTTTGGTACAATAGTCATCAAATCTTATGAAGTTTCATACTATTCTCATCACTTCCAGGTGTGTAAACTCCTGTGAGAGGTGAATCATTGAAAATTAATGGATTTTGATGTCTCTTTACCAAAGCCATTAACTCTGGAGTAGCCAATGTTTTAGGTTAGAACAACCATGGTACATTGATAACCACATGATTTTTAGCAAAACATCAGCTATCAACGGATTTGAGTAGCCTTTACCAAGAGCCGTTTGCTTTTGGACTAGTTAGTTCTTTGATTTCAACTATGGTGAACTAATTACCAAAAATGGATTTTCCACAGCCTTTACCACAAGCCATTTTTCCTTGTGGGCTAGCCAACTCTTCACTTTTACAGATATGGTGAGTTGAAACCATACAATTTTTAGTAAATTGTCAACTAAAAACGGATTTGATTATCACATCAGAGCCGTACCCTCATGATGAGTCAAACTCTTTCTTGTCTGTTAAACATGGTGAGTTGATTACCATTTGTTGTGTAGTATAAATACTAACACCATGTGTTTCTTTTCAAATCCTTTTATTGACTTCACTTTTAAACATCAAAAACTCTTTATTTTATTTTACAAAGGACTTATACTGGTTTAATGCAGCAAGCAGTACTTTAATAAAGTACTGTTTGTCTTTGCAGTACTTTAAAAAATACTTATTATACAAAACAAATCATACCAGTATTTTTGCAATATCATTCTTCAGACTTAGTCTATCTGATAAATAGCTTGATAACATCCAAAGCTACCTCAGATTCATCTTTAAGTTCCATTCCATGATCCAGCATTCAGAGCATAATTTCTCTAATCAATGGATATCTTCTCTCAGCAAGCAAATGAATCATGGTACCATCTTCCATCTCAAGTGTATGAACTCCTGATAACTCAAAAAATCTCCATCTTGTGATTTCCCAATTCTCTTGATCATTCCACAGAGGATCATCACTTGTTTCTTTAGTTTCCCAGATGGTAATTAAGTCTCCAAGTAAAATTAATCCCACTCCTGATGCTTCAATCTCTACATAATATGTCTGCACTTGTATGTATAAGTCATATAGATCTTCTCTGGTGATAAAATGCAGAACATCCCATAGCATATTGAACACTGTGAAGCTTTCATCTTCTCTGTTGAACATAAGATAATTCCCTTCTTTTGATTCAACCACAGAGAATGAGGTTATCTTGGATTTCTTTCCAGAATCTCCAGTCTTCTTATTCTCAAAATCTACTACCCTGAAATAGTTTCTAAGTTCATCAACTGTATCTTCATGAATCATCTTCAGTCTTTTTGACAGTTGATCATCTTGAACTGCTTTCTTTCTCTTCAGTTTTCTCTGCTCAGCCTATTCTTTTCTAATATCTTCTAACTTCTTCTTTCTATCAACATCCATGGGTACAAAATTTTCTACCTCTTTCCTGATATCCTCTTGTACTTTTTCCCACAGAGCTTTAACTTCTGGATACCTCATTTTGTGTAAATTCTTGTATCCTCTTCTTTTCAAGAAACTTATCATCCAATTTCTTTCATGAGCAATAGTCATTGGCTTCTTTGTAATTGGCCTACTAACTTCTGCCAAATACTCTGCATCATACTCTGCTTGTTGCTTTCTAGCAAGCTCTGCATCTTCTGCAATCTTAAGTTCTCTGATCTGTGCAAGAGTGAATTTCTTCTTCTTCTTCTTACTATCTTTCTGCTTCATGATCCCTTTCCCTTTGTCTTTGGGATCTAACTCTTCAGATTCAGAAGTACTTTCAGCAACTTGTTGTGCAGACTAAGAAATATGTATGCCTCCAGCAGATCTATTCAAATTCATCATGATCTGAGCAATTGTTTCATCATCACTTGCAGTATGCACCTTAGCTTCTTCTTGTTGTATGAAAGTAGAAGGACCAGCTTCATCTTCAAAATTTATTGTAGATGGTCCAGCTGCAGTAGTTCTACTTTCATCAATATTCATAGCAGCAGTACCTTGCAGACCTGTGTTTTCTGCAGCAGTACTTTGGACACCAACACTTTGAGTTTGAGTACTTTGAATATTCTGTGCATCAACATCCTGCTCAAGAATTTATCGCTCAACATCTTCTTGCTCAATATCTTTCTCTTGTGCAATATTCACAACCTCTTCAATGTATTTCTCTGGTACAAAAGTCTTTGGACTTTCTGGATATTGCCAAAGGTGAGCATCTTCAGAATATTTAATCTCAGCATCATCTCTATCCAAATTATCATCTTGATTCCTCCCCAATTTGATAGATGATGACTTTCTATGCCTCCTCTTGGATTTAGAAGTCTTCTTGGAAGATTTAGACTTTTGCTTTTGAGACTTTTTCTTTTCCTTCACAGAAAGCCTAAAATTTTGAACAAGAGGCCAGACTAACTTCTTCAACCTTCTAAACTTCTTTCTTAACTTTTTGATTTCTGCAGCTTGATCATCCATAGTTTTCTTTATCTTCTCCATTTCTTTAGTCAAAGCATAATTACTCATAGCACCTTCAACTCCCTCATCTCCTCCAGGTGTTTGAATCCCACCTGTGGAAGTATAATCATTGGGAGAAGGTACTGGTGTATGCTTAGAAGCAGTATGTTGAGAAGAAGTACTTTGTGGAGAAGTACCTTCAGCAGAAACAAGATTTTCCAAGGAAGCTGACACTGAGGGAGTTCTCTCACTTAAATCATTATGCTGAGGTGAAACAATAGGTGGTGTAGGTGTATGTGCTGATGCAGAATGCTCAGAAGAGGCAGGTTGATCAGCATCATCAGAATTTACAGAACTACTATTTTCAATATCATCCCTAATAGCTGTGCTACCTCTAACATGTAAGCATTGAGAGGTGTGTTTCTACCCGAAAAATTGACTCCCTTGTGAGACATAAAGGTGAACACTTTAGGTGGCATCCTTATTGTAGGTATATAATCCTGAGGTTTTGGTATCCCATCTAATGGATTCTCTAAGAGAAGTTGAACAAATCTAGGATACATCAGAAAAGGGGATCCAACCTTAATATGTGTGAGCATACCATCAAGTATCATGTATGAAAAGTTGAAGGGTTGATTGGTAATAAGGCCAACAAATGCAGAAGCTATAGCATGGCTAAATTGATCCCAATCAGTACTCTTAGGACTTAAGCAATGGAGTAAAACATGAATGAGAAATTTCCAATTAGGACTTACCATTGCTTTCTAAAAAGTAAGCTTATCCAATGGTCCTTCATACCCAATGTCTCTAAGTGCCTTCCAAATCTCTTGTTTAGCAAACAAAACAGAGCCTCCTTCATCTTCAAACAACAGAGCCTCTCTGATTGTTGCTTCTGTAACACAAATAGCTCTCCCAGCAACTGTAGCATGTATAATATCCTCTCTAACTTCAACCTCAGACCGTGCCGTAGCCCAAAACTCCTGTATCCAAGGGCCAATAATCTCTGGGTTGACTAAAAGTGAGTAACAGATGTGGGTTCCAGTGAGAAAATCAATAATCACATGAAAATCAAGGTTACTTTGCATTTTCTCAAGATTTGCTATCATGTTGTGTTTGGTGTTGGTTGGTCGATTTGCCATTTTGAGAAGGGTTTGGAGAGAAGAGTCATAATCAGTGAATGATGTGAGTGGGTTTGATGAAACTCCTCTTAAAGTGATGAATAAAATTTCTTCTTTATGAATGATACATGTAGCCTCCCTTCAAATAATGACTAACTACTAACTACTGATGCCTCCCCTAAAAAATAGCTTAATTATTAATCATGCCAATACTCACAACTAAAAAGGTAAATCTTGAAACATCAAAGCCCTTTGTGAGTAGGTCTGCTACATTATCATCAGTATGGACTTTGACCACATTAATAAGCCTATGCTCATAGCAATCTCTAATAAAATGATGCCTAATCTGAATGTGCTTTGTCTTGGAGTGATAAACTGGATTCTTTACAATGCAGATAGTACTCTCATTATCAATGTTGATAGGAGTATTCTTGAAGTTGAACCCATAATCCAAAAGCTGATTTTGCAACCAAAGTACTTGTGCACAACAACTTGCAGCAGCTACATACTCTGTTTCTGTGAAAGATGTTGCTGCAATTGTTTGTTTCTTGCATTGCCATGAGACTAATCTACTTCCAAGGTACTGGCATCCTCCGGTTGTGGATCTTCTGTCATAGTTATCTCCAGCATAATCACTATCTGAAAAGGCTTGTAGATGAAAAGGTGAGTCTCTAGGATACCATAATGCAAGCTTAGGTTGTTGCCTAAGGTACCTAAAAATCCTTTTGACAGCATTCAAGTGTGAGACCTTGGGATGAACTTGATGTCTTGCACATAAACACACAACAAAAGTAATATCAGGTCTAGATGCAGTTAAATACATAAGACATCCAATCATAGACTTCTATAATGTGACATCAACATCTTCTCCTTCTTCATCTTTTCCTAAAGGTTTGTTAGTATCCACTGGTGTAGATGTAGACAATTGTGAAATTGAATCTCTTAAGAGTATCTGCAACATACTTATCTTGACAAATATAGATTCCACTGCTTGACTGTTGCACTTGAAGTCCTAAGAAGAATGTTAATTCTCCCATCGAACTCATCTGAAACTCTTTCTGCATAAGATCTTCAAATTCCTTCACCATAGATTGCTTAGTAGCACCAAAAATGATATCGTCTACATAAACTTGCACAAGCATGATATCTTTCTTATCTCTCTTGATGAACAAAGTCTTATCAATAGCTCCTCTCCTATACCCATGCTGTAATAGAAAATTTGAAAGTCTTTCATACCATGCTCTTGGAGCTTGATGAAGGCCATACAGAGCCTTGATAACCTTGTAGACTTTGTTTGGGTGTGCAGGATCTTCAAAACCAGGAGGTTGTTTGACATAAACTTCTTCTGTAATTTTGCCATATAGAAAATCACTTTTAACATCCATTTGGTATACAGGAAATCCCATATAAGATGCAAAAGCCAAAAATAGCCTTATGGCTTCAATCCTTGCCACAGGAGCAAATACTTCATCATAGTCTACTCCTTCTTCCTGTCTATATCCTTGAGCCACTAACCTTGCCTTATTCTTGATAACATTCCCTCTTTCATCTCTTTTTACCCTAAAGACTCATTTTGTTCCAATGAATCTCTTACCATCAGGTAAATCACATAATACCCATACTTCTTGAAGTTTAAACTGTAAGAGTTCTTCTTGCATAGCTTCAACCCAACTCTCCTTGGCTAATGCTTGTTTGATATTCTTAGGCTCTTCTTGAGACAGAAAACAAGCAAATAAACACAACTTCTGATCCTTGTGATTCAGCCTGTTTTGTTTGTAAATAAAACTAAGTAAAGAAGTATGTTGTTGAGACATATTCTTAGCTTTAGTTCTTGTGAGGACTCCTGAAGCTGAGGGTCCAATTATGTTGGTAACAGGATGAGTTTTGTGAATTCTTAGAGTAAGAGTTGGTGAAACTGCAAGATTATCTTCCTAATTAGTTAAATCAGGATCTTCATTAGAATCTCAGAAAATTCCTTCTTGATCCAATTCACCATCAGTGTCTTCTAAGGTAATCTTGTTTGGATCATTCAAATCATCAGTATCTTCTAAGTCAGGCATTTTAGGATCACTCACAGTATCAGTATTGATCCAATTTGAAGTATCTATAGGTTGAAAAGTACTTTCAAATGGATCAGCAGTACGTTGGGGTAAAGTACTGTAAGTGCCTTGGGCCTTTTTCTTTGCTGCTTCATAGGCTATCCTTTGTTCATCTTCATAGGACTTGGCCATTGTTTCTTGAAAAAGCATCCTACTAAGTTTATCTTGAATGGTTTGGTCTTCATCAGATACTGTGGTTTTTGGTGGAGCAGTACTTTGAGGATCAACAGTACTGTTAGGTTCAACAGTACCTTGAGGCTCAGAAGTACTCTTTTTCTCATCATTGACTTTATCATTAGGCTCATCTTCAGATCTTAAATTAACATCATGAACAATGTACTGTGCTTCTTCTTCAGTGGGAGCAGCTTGATTTTCTTCCCTTACAGGTACATAATTCATAGATGAGGACATTAAATCAAGATTAAACATCCAATCAGGACCTTTACCTTTAGAGTTTTCATGCTCTTCTAGAAAATCAACATGAAGACATTCTCGAACCTTCTTGGTAGCTCTGTTGTACACTCTGAAGCCTTTGTTATTGGTACAATATCCCAATAAGTATCCTTCATCTGACTTCCCATCAAATTTGCCCAAATTATCAGCAGTGTTTAAAATAGTCAGGGGACATCCAAAATGTTTCATAAACTTGATACTAGGCTTCTTTCCCATGAGTAACTCATAAGGTGTCTTCATTTGAGGTTTTGTCACTGATACTCTGTTCAACACATAACAAGCAGCACTTACAGCTTCTGCCCAGAATGGAACAGGTAGTTGGGAGTCTGCAAGCATTGTCCTAGCTGATTTTATTAGAGTTCTATTCTTTCTTTCTGCAACTCCATTTTGTTGAGGAGTTCTGGCAATACTGAACTCTCTTTTAATTCCTTTCTTGGCACAAAAGTCATCCATTAGCTGATTCTTGAACTCAGTCCCATTATCACATCTAATGCTTCTAACCTTGAATCTTAACTGATTTTCAAGTGCTATTATGAGATCATGAATAGCATCAAAAGTTTCATCCTTGAAGCATAAGAAAAAGACCCAACTAAATCTGCTACAGTCATCTGTCACAACCAAGCAATACTTCTTCTTGTTCAAACTAACAACTGAGACAGGTCCAAATAAATCCATGTGCAGCAATTCCAAAGGTTCTCTAATAGTTCTATCTTCAATCTTCTTACAGGAAGCCTTGTGCTGTTTACCTTTTTACAAGCAAGACATGAGTGATTATTCCTGAATGTTTTAGAAGGTAAACCTCTAACTAAATTTCCTTTGACCAGCTTATTGATGTTCTTAAAATTTACATGCCCCAATCTTCTGTGCCATTGATGTGCTTCTTCCATTGTTGCTCTTGCAATCAAGCATGTTGCTCTTTCAGCAGAATTGAGATTCTTCAAGTCTATGCTGTACACATCATTAGTTCTTGGTGCTCTCAGCATCACCAAGTTTCTCTCTTCTAACTTAAAATCAGGAGCAAGTATAAGACATTCTGTGTCTAAGAATAACACATGGTACTTCTTATCACAAATCTGAGAGATTGACAAAAGATTGAATTTGAGCTCCTTCACATATCTAACATTCTCAAAATCAATGTTTCCTGCCTTGATAGTTCCTTTGCTAGTGATTCTTCCTCCATCAGGATCATTCCCAAATGCAACTTTTCCTCCAAAATAAGCTTTAAAATCTAACAAGAGTTCCTTTTCTCCTGTCATACTTCCAGAGCAACCACTATCAACAATAAGATGATCTTTAAGCTCCTCTTCTGGGTTACCCTGCATATATATGAAAAAGGTTAGTTTCTTTTAGGAACCCAAGCCATTACTGACTTGTGTTCCCCTTGTGGAGTGACATACTCAAATTCTTTGAGTATGTAATCACCACTGTCTTTGAAAACATGATCAAGAATTAAGGTTTTTGTTTCCAAAACTGTTGGTTTATCATGATCAATTTTCCCTTTTTCACCATTAACCTCTGAAAGTACTGGTTCTTTCCTAGTAGTACTTTCTTTCTTAACCCATTTAGTTGTAACTTTTGGAGTTGGGGTCTGTGTTCTAGCATCTTTTCTTGTGTTGTAAGGCCTTCTAGGTTTGCAGTAATTGAATCTCCTAGGTCTTACACTGGAGTGTCTGCTAGCAGCACCTTGGTTAGGGAACTTTCTATCAGTACTTTGTGAAGGTACCGAGGGTTTGGAGTATGATCTTTTCTGATGAGGGTACCTATAGTATTTTGAGAAATTGCTATGGTTAACCCTATTTGTGTAATTCCAACCTGATTTATTGTCCCTTGGTTTATTTTCCCTGTGACTTTGATTTGCAGACCTGGTCCTTGGGTATTTGCTTAAGTATTCTGAGTGATAATCACAGTCCTTAATCAAATGGTGAGGACTGTAACATACATAACAGACCTTTGGACCAATATCTCCAAATCCCTTTCCATAAGGTTTTCTAAAATTAGCAGTATTTTGAAAGTATTTTCTTGGAGGTACTGCTGAGTGATCAGCAGTACTTTGAAAAGTGTTTGATGGTACTGCTTGTTTTGAAAACTTTTTCTCATCAACCTTAGGTGCTTCAACAGATTTTTCTAAAGTTTCAGGATTAGATTGATTTTTAAGCTTTTTCCTAAACTATAGATTATCTACCCCATAACAAGAAACATCTTTTCTAGGTGGTTGAAAGCTACCTGGGGGATTAGGAACTGCATTGTATCCCTTGTCTTTCTTAAATTCAGGAGGTGTTGGACTAGGGTATTCCTCATCAATAGAAGTGTTTTCATCTAAACTTATGAATTCTTCATCACTAGTGGAGGTATCTACTGTAAGATTTAGTTCCTTATTCTTAAATGGAATACCTGCTGTGCTATCATTATCATAACCTAGGCCAGTTTTAATGTTTGATGTTCTTTGCTTTTCAACAAATTGAACATGTGACAGACCTGATTCATTCCAAACAGCAAGTTTTTCTAACAACTTATCTCTTTCAGCAGTAACTTTCTCTAGTTCAGACACCTTGCATCCTAGTTTCCATTCACTCTACTTAACTTGGTATTCTTGTTGCTTATATGTTTCAGCCCATACTACTTCATTGTTTTCATGTGTAATTATTTTGGCCTCCATTGACTCTAAAGTCAACTGGTAGCCAGCTATCTCAGCCCTAGCCTTTTGAAATTTATCTCTTTCAGCTACATATTCACTAAGTAACTTTTTTTTGGGTAAAAGGTCAATGACCCGGTAAATATATTACTCCAAAAAACATTTAAGTACAACGGATATGAGTGATTCTCATATCTCAGCCCGTTACATAGGCGAAAGGCTTACATAACAAGATACTTCCTATTTTCTAAATAAGAAAACAAAACCATTTAAAGACTCGAACAAAAATATAAACTACTTCCTACAACCTTGGAGATTAAAGCCATAAATGGCGTTAAGAGCATCCAATTCCCCTGGAAGATCATAAATTTGCTTCGAGTAATCATCATAATCATCCAACTCATCTTCACGCTCATGACCTCCACCAAAAAGATTCGCTGATTCGTCGAATGTGTTAAGAACCTCCTCCTCATCACTATCAGTAACCACAATATCACCCACCTTAGAGAATGGGTTAGCCCTCTTAGTGACATAGGCAGACGGAATAGGAAGACCTTTATCATCCACAAGGGTAGCTTTCCCATCGATAAGTAGCTTTTCAAGCTTACTAATTTTCTCAACTATAGGAGTAGAACCAACTTCCTTAGTTCCCATTAAATCACTCACAAGCGGTTCTTGTGATGTAGTACCAGTCTTAACCGACTCAACCTCATTAACTTCCATTGTACGGCCATCATCCACATCCATGTTGGTGTCATAAGTAGGAATACCAAACGTATCCGTGTCATCCATATTAAGAGCATCAAACTGGTTAGATGTAGAGATCGTTGTATCACTAGAACTAGCCACATCAGGAGTCTTCTTATTGCCACCAACATTCTTGGGTTCAGGAGGAGTCTTTTTGGGTTGATACTGAAACTGCTTACCCACAACAGGTTTAGTAAACCCTCCTTTACCCGGAATTGTAGAATCACCTTGTTTTCCTTTCTTCCTGTTATTGACAATCTTGAAACTATCATTAACAGGCTTAGTAGGCAGAACAGGAGGTATAACAACCTTAGGGCAGTCAGTCAGAGTATGACCAAATATCTTACACTTGTCACAACGAGGTGGTTGCCACTCGTATTCAACCCTTATCTTCTCAATAGTCAAACCCGAACCATCAAGTAACGGTATCTCAACAGTGAGGCTGTCACAAAGCACCTCATCCGACTTCACTTCTATCATGCATCTAGCAAAACTACTACGGCCCCACGATTCCTTGCACATTTGGCTTGTAAAAGCATCTAATCTTTTGGGCGTACCAATCAATGTGGCAAGAAGACTGAGGCCATCATCAAAAAACATTGCAAGGGGGACATCATGGAATTTAACCCAAACAGGGATGTTAGTCAGATCCTCTTTAAGTAGATTAGTGTTCAAAGTCCATGGTTTAAGAATAATAGGAACATTTCTAATCAACCAAGGACCGTTTTCAAGCACATCATCAACACCTTTCTTCGAATTGAACTTAAAGAAGAAGAACCCCTTTGCATTCATCATTACCTTTTGCACACCAAACTTAGCCCATGCACTGCGGACATAGTAATCAACAACAGGAAAAGCAAGGCGTTGGCCAAGGAAATAACCATAGAGAGTATTCTCAAACCTCGTGTTTACCTCTTCCACTACTTTCAATGGAACTGAAAGGTCAACATCATCCTTCTTTTTGCTACATTCCAACCTCCGAAAATTAGACACGTGTTTCAGAGGTTCATTAGAAGTAGCACCCGCATAAGAAACCGACTTCACTCCAGTACCACTAGTAATAGCATCCTTAGAAGCATTAGGACCAGAAGCTGTTGAATTAGAAGTTTGCCCAATACCACTCGAATTGTGCAAATCAGAAGAGGAAGCCTTATTAGCAACAATCTCACGTTGAATATTATTCATGGCTTCATCAAAATTATTATGCGCATTAGATAACAAGTGCTTCACACTTTCAGTACTTGTAACCGGATCCAAGTCGTCACCATGTGATGTATCTTTCGTAAGTGGAATCGGCTCCACTTTCAGAATATCATTCATAGAACAATCAGGTGGCTCATCCATATTCAAACTAACACTACTAGGGCTCATCATTGAGGGTGAACTCAACTCACCAAAACTAGTAGTAGAAGTAAATTAAATAGCATGCCTGATCAATTTTAATAAGTATATATTAAGATTTACCTAAGAGGAGATTTTATAAATTTCTCTTTCAGAAAAAGTTTTATACTATAATTTTTTTTTTTTTTTTTTTTTTTTTTTTTTTTTTTTTTTTTTTTTTTAAAGCTAGTCAATGCCAAGTTGTTGATTTTACTCACATAACAGAATGTTCAGGCATTCCAACTAAAACAAGTGCAACCAATGCATATACTCAAATTTAAATTTAAGCATATTTATTCACTAAGTAACTTTTGATACATATAATTGCATTTAGAGCATACCTTAGAGCTAGTGGATGAACTTGGTGAAGTAGCTACCATAGCAAGCTGAACAGGATATTCTTCAAACTCCATGCTCCAATCAAAGCTTCCTAGACCATCTCTTGACTCCAAAGCAGCATATCCAGGCTCCTAATCAAATGCTGTGCTCCAGCCTTCCAATGCAACCATTGAATAGGTTACAGGTTCATCATCAAACTCATTGGACCAATCAATCTCTGACAGATTCTCTTCAGAAACCAAAGCTTTTGGTTTTGGTTCAGTAATAGGAATCTCTTTTCTTTCAGGCTTGGGTGGTTCAATCATCTTGTTTGCTTGATACTTTGCAAATTTGCATTCCCTTGCAAAGTGACCAGTCCTTTGACAGTTGAAGCACTCAATCTTGGACTTATAAAATGTTATTCCCTGTTTAGCTCTGAAATTGATGCCTTTTCCTGTCTTATTCACATACTTCTTGATCCTTGCAGTGAGCATGGCAACTTGCCATCTGATATGAATTTCTTCCAAATCATCATCATCTATTTGCAAGACATCCTCTTGATAGGTTACAGGTAGAGATGCTAGTTGAGCAAAGAATAAACATAGAACATCATCTGAGGTGGGGGTGATTGATGGTGATGAAGTGGTAGTGACCATAGTTGTACATGGAACTTGAGTTTCAGTCATAGTACTTTGGACAGGATAAGCAGTACCTTTACTGGAAGAACTGGTTCTGTTTTCAGAAGATACAAAAGCAATGTTTTAGGGTTTCTGATGTGTGCTTGAACCTGTAGTACCATTCATCTCATGCTCATACACCTTCAGATTATTATAGAGATCATCAAAGTCCATTGTGTCCAACCCTGGTTGTCCTCTGATCATAATAGCAACTACATGCCATGCTGATGGAAAACTTCTCAAGAACTTCAAATTAGCATCTTCAACTGATGCTTCAGCATCATATAGTTCCAACATACTCAGAAGATTTTGGAATCTTTCATAAGCAGAATCAAGACCTTCTCTTTCACCAACAGTGAAAGTTTCAAATTGTTGTTTCAGCAAATTCCTTTGCATCTTCTTGGAAGCATCATTACCTCCAAACTTTTTCTTAATTGCAGCCCATAACTGTTTTGCATCCTTGGCATCATGAAACTTTAATAAGTGCCCATCAGGAATGGCAGAGAGAAGTATGTTGAGAGCCTTGTCTTGATTTCTTTTGGTAGCAGCTGGTATGGTTGGTTTAGGTGGTGTTGGTTGTCCAGGGACCTCTACTAGTTCATCAATTTGCATATTACCATTGACAATCACATCTCATTGTGCATGGTCTATGATGGCAATGTACTGCCTCATCTTCATGGCCCATAAGTCATATTCTCCCTTCTTAGCAATAGGAATTCTAACAGGAGTGATCGATGGAGCAGGTGCAGCCTCTGTCGACATATTGAAGGTTTTGTTGTAGAATTCGGTTTAAAGGTTTTTCTTCTTAATCAGAGTTTCCAACACAAGCTCTGATACCACTTGTTGTATCGATGATAGCTCATCTAGGGTTAACAATAATAAAGACAACAATCATGCATAGCGGAATAAGTAAAACATCTTTATTGTTGAACAAGGTTTATACTTCACCATCTCTAACAACTAAACTACTTAACATGTTCTACCTTGATCAAGTAGAACACGTTATCTAAACTAAAACACTAAACCCTAGGCGTTTATCTTCTACACTTAGGTTACACACACGCATCTTTACTAGACGTCTATATTGTGGAAGACTTGAATGATAAAATCCTGCACCTTTGATCTCTTTATACAGAGAGATATTAGGGTTTACAAAATACTACGAAGGACTAATAAATAAAACTTCTTTTGCAAGCAAGTCCTTCCCATCTTTTGTAGAATTCCTTCTTGTCACTTCAAGCCCTTCATGTTTCATTCTTCTTGTTTTGTATCATCAAATCAATAAATATAATTCCCAACAGTTAGGATTACAACATGACTCCATCAGACTTCAAAATCTATATATAGTTTTCTAATTTTCATTTATTTGGAGGAGAACTTTGAGAGAACTTTAGAGATAACTTTTGAAGAAACACTAGGTCGAAATTTACAGGGTTTTTCACCCTTCTATCATCTATGTTTCAATAAAGATAAGTCTTCCAATAATCATTCAATATGTCTATGTGTTGTTTGATTCTATCTTATGCTTGTCTTTGTTTTAACAAGCTAGGCTAGGTTTTCTTTGTATTTGCTTAGATGTAATGAAACCTAGCTATTGATTATTAGTTGGTTGTTTGTTATTAATTGTATTGGATGAATGATATCGATGTTAGGCATAAGAAAACTGGCAGACTTTCAATTGGCAACATGCTTGAATGTCTTCAAAAACATGAATCGGATGTGTACTATGATTATTTTGTTATATTTAATGCATATGTAACTACTAAGGAGGCCATGTTAGGAGCTAGTTGTCGGCTCGACATAGGAAGAGGTAGCAGCTCATAGAGTTAGGGAAGATCGTACACGGCCCTACGAATGGTATTAAGGAATATAACTCGTCATCTACGCAATTGTAACAAACTAATCAACTAGTAAAAGATAGCTAGGGAGTAGTGAAATCTAAGTAAACACGTTTATCTCATTATTGTTTTTCTCCACATTTACTTTCTTGTTATTTTATTTTTATTGCATTTGTGGTTATTTGGGTTAGTTGACTAGCAATAATTCTGCCCACTCTTTCAAAACCCGAGAATTTTACTTGCTTTCTAAAATACCATAAAAATATAAAAAGAATCATCCCTCACTTCTAGACCTAGTTTAATTAAGTTTTAATCCTAGCAAACACTATTCCCTGTGGAGAACGATCAATCCCCTGTACTTGCCACAACACTATACTACATCGGTCAGGTACACTGCCTGGTGGGGATTGCAAGCTTCTCAAGATCCCTTGAGAAGTAAAACCTTTTGCGTAGGTGCAATCCCACACATCAGTGGTAGTGAGTAGAGACGTGGAGTTCGATGAAGAAGAAGCATGGGATTGGAGCATTAAGGAAAATGAAAGTTCAAGTAAAGGAGAACCAAAGACAAGAAGTTTGCAGGAGCTCTATGAGGTAACTGACGAGATACCCCTTCTTTGTTTATACGCTGATTGTGAACCTTTAGTTTTTGAGGAGGCTATGAAAAGTAAGAAATGGAGACAAGCCATGGACGAGGAGATAAAGTAAATAGTGAAGAATGATACGTGGGAGTTGAAGACCCTTCCGAAAGGCCAAAAGGCTATTGGAGTCAAGTGGGTATACAAGGCCCAGAAAAACGCCAAAGGGGAAGTGGAGAAGTACAAGGCAAGACTTATGGCAAAAGGTAACAAGTAGAAGCATGGTATCGACTATGAAGAGGTATTTGCTCCTGTTGCTCGTTTAGAAACTATTAGAATGATTATTGCTATTGCTGCTCAATATCGGTGGAAAATCTGCATTTCTAATTAGACTTCTCGAAGAAGAAGTTTATGTGGAGCAACCGGAGGGATATGTTGCCAAAGGGCATGAAGGTAAAGTGCTAAGGTTGAAAAAGGCCTTATACGGTCTAAAGCAGGCACCACGTGCTTGGAATACTAGAATTGACAAGTATTTCCAAGAACATGGTTTTACTAAATGCCTAAGTGAATATGCACTTTATGTGAAATTTGAAAGTAGAGATATACTGCTCGTCTGCTTGTACGTGGATGATTTGATCTTTACAAGAAACTTTTAGAGTATGATTGATGAGCTCAAGAAGTTAATGACGAAAGAGTTCGAGATGACAGACATAGGACTTATGTCTTATTATCTTGGCATTGAGGTTAAGCAGACGGATGATGGAATTTTTATAAGTCAAGAAGGATATGCTAAGGAGTTATTAAGGAGGTTTGGCATGGATAAGTGTAATCCCGTTGGCACCCCCATAGAACATAAGGCAAAGCCTTCTAAGCACGACGGAGGAGAAGCAGTAGACTCAACACTATTCAAGAGTCTCATTGGAAGTTTGCGCTATTTGACATGTAGAAGACCTGACATTCTCTTTGCAGTTGGATTGATTAGTCATTTCATGGAAGAGCCTACAACAAAACCTTTGGAGATTGTGAAGAGGATCCTACGTTTTATCAAAGGTACTGTAGATTATGGTATGTTTTATTCAACATGTGAAGACTTCAAGCTAGTTAGATATAGCTATAGTGATTGGGCTGGAAATAAAGACGACGGAAGAAGTACAACTGGATTTCTATTCTTCCTGGGTAACGATGCCTTTACATGGTCTTCAAAGAAGCAACCTATTGTTACCTTGTCTAGTTGTGAAGCGGAGTACGTAGCTACAACATCGTGTGTATGTCATGCAATTTGGCTAAGAAGTATGCTAAAGGAGCTTCACATGGAGCAAGATGATGCTACTGAGATCTACGTGGATAACAAGTCGGCCATTGACTTAGATAAAAATCCAGTCTACCATGACCGAAGTAAGCATATCAACACTCGTTATCACTTTATTCGAGAATGCATTGCAAGGAAGAATGTCCGAGTGATACATACGAGGTCCAAAAACAAGGTTACAGATATCTTCCCCAAGCCGCTCAACGAAAAAGATTTCTCAAGACAATGAATGATGCTTGGCGTCGGCAAATCAAGTTTAAAGGGGGTGTTGGATCGTAAACTTGATTTAGCCCGAGCCCATATAGAAGACACTACTAGAAAGTCGTAGAATGATATGGAAGTTTCTAGAAAATCATAGAATCCTCATAGATAATATCTATAATATGGCTAGAAATATCTAGATTGATGTTAGAAATATCAAGTTAATATTATCTAGATGGAAGTATCTAGATCGTAGTAGAATATCCATTGAAAATATCTAGGTTCTAGAACCTTCCATGGAGTAATATAAATAGGTGTGTGGTGAAGCATTTGTATGTACCAACCTAAGCAACGCATAAGTAATAAAGTACCATTGTAAAAGCTCTCTAAGTATTCCTCTCTTCATCAAACATAAGCCTAAAAGGCCATTGTGTTTCCAACAAAATTCAAATGGCTAAAAAAATTCAAAGCTCCAATGCTTGGAGGTATTAGATCGGTCAACTGGTTTCCTGAGAAATCAAGAGAAGTTGACACCATCGTGTTTCCAATGCTGTCTGGAATGCCATCATTGAGAAGATTATTAGACAAATTGAGACCCAGCAATGCAGAAAGTGACATAAGCTTGACAGGTATATCTCCGACAAGATTATTGCTTGAAAGATCCATGTTAATGACCAATGGAAATGTTGTTGTATATTCAAGAGAGATACCTTTCATCACCTGAATCAGATTTTCTTCAAACATGGAATTTCCAGAATCTTCTATAAAAGAGCTACCATTAATCATACCCTTCAGCTTTCCTAGACAATGAGGGATGGGACCCATTAAGTTGTTGTGTGCAACATCCAAAATTTGAAGAGATGATTTATTGCACAAAGATCGAGGAATAGTTCCAGTGAAGTTATTCTTGTGTAGCCTGAAAACTATTAAACTTGCTAAGTTTTCTCCAATCCAGTCGGGTATGTTGCTAGAAAACCCATTATCACCTAAATCTAAGATATGTAATTCTCGTAAATATCCGAGTTCTTGAGGAAGCTCACCAGTGAAATGATTGTCATTCGAATTTAGCCAGCGTAATGTTCATGATTGAGGTACCCATAGAACTTGAAATGACACCAGATAATTGATTTGAGCAAAATTGTATGGTAACCAAGTTTTGCATATTCCCAGGATATTCAGGAATTCTCCCAGTTAACCTATTTCTGGAAAGATCAAGATATCCCAAATCAGTCCTTCTACACAATGAAATAGGAATCGATGCATTGAAAGGTTATCTTGAAGAAATAGACCCTTGAAATAACTGTCTGAAACACCAATAGTTCATTCATTAGGAAGGTTTGTTAAAGGTCCGCTGAGTTTATTGTGAGAGAGATCTAAGGAATCAATGAAAGACATCTTCTACAACCATGTTAGCACAGGTCCTGTAATACCAGCATTAGACAAAATTAAAACTTCAAGTTCCTTTTATGTTCGGAGCCACTGTGGAAATCCATTTATAATCTTGTTGGAACTGAGATCAGCATATATCAATTGGAATGGAGGTTTCTGATGCGTGGGAATTGCACCAGGTTTTACCTCTCGAGGGATCTCGAGAAGCTTACAACCCCCACCAGGCAGTGTACCAGATCGATGTAGTATAGTATAGTGACAAGTACCGGGGGATTGATCGTTCAACTCAGGAATAGTGTCGCTAGGATTAGAAAGCCTAAAAACTAGGTCTAGAGGTGAGGGATGATTCTTTTTGTATTTTTTATATTTTATAAAAGCAATTAAAATCTCAGGTTTTGAAAGAGTGGGTGGAATTAGTTGCTAATCAACTAACCCAATAACTAAGATGCAATCAAAATAAAATAACAAAAATGAAAATAAATCTAATTAAACTAGTGGTGTGAACAATAATGGGTAAAATTGTGTTTACTTAGGTTTCATTACTCCCTAGATATCTTTTACAGGTTGATAGTTTGTTACAATTGCATGGATGACGGGTTATATTCCTTAATACCATTTGTGGGGTGGCGTACGTACTTCCCCAACTCTATAAGCTCCTAGTTCACTCCTATGTCGAGCCTGCAAGAAGCTCCTAACATGGGATCATTAGAATTCGCTCATGCATTAAATACAACCATAAAAACCTAGTACGCATTGGTTCATGTTTCTTAAGACGTTCAAGCATGTTACCTATGGAAGTCTGCAGTTTTCTTAAGCCTAACATCGAAATCATTCATCCGTAACAACAATAAACAAACAATCAACCCATAATCAACATCTAGGTTTCACTTCATCTAAGCAAACACACAAGAGATCTAGCCTAGCATGTTAAAATCAAGACAAGAGTAAGATATATTCAAACAACACATAGACATATTGAATGAATTGAAAGGATACTTATCTCAATTAAGCATGAAAGGTTTCAAAGGGTAAAAACCCTTGAAAAAGTAGTAAAAGTCATGCTTGGGTTCCACTAAAATTTCAACACACTAATGAATGAATATTGCAAACTATATATAGATTATACAAGGTGACAGCGTCAAGAATAAATGTCTGACGCCGTCAACTCACTGCCCATAGTGAAATCGGATTGCCTAGATCCAAGTATGATGCTGTCATGTGTAATGTTGTTCTGGGCCGTCACCATTTTTACTCTTGACGGCCGTGATTTGACGCCGTCATAAATCTACTGGACCGTCACCACTTTTGCTCTTGACGCCGTCATCTAAATGCTCTTGACGCCGTCAGGTACTATTCCCAACAAGGAAAATTAAGACTTTGCCGTTTTCTTCACTTTTATGCTCCAAAAACGTCCAAAATGCTTCCTTTTCCAGAATTCACTCCAAAAGTACCTAAAATCACAAAAGGAACGATTTAGGGCAATATTTGATCAAATAAATTTCAATTTGGGCTTAAATGACCCCCTAAAAAGGGATCATTTTTCGCATCATCATATACCATTACACTTGAGATTTGCTTGTCCCCAAGCAAATGTGCTTTTATTCTAATCAAAATACAAGTTAGTGGTCATTTAACACTAATATAGAAGTAGTTACAACAAATAATCGTTCAACTAAAGACCAAAGACAAGCACGAAGGTCATACACTAGCACCTCACAAATAGTGTTTAGATACTCACATCTCTCGGGTGTAATAAAGTATATATCACAATATGGAAATGGAAAACATCTCTCACTACCTGTCATAGCAAAATAGATTACCATAGGCTTGGGAAAGGATCAAACCTCCACCACATGGCATAAGCACCTAGGATAAACTATCAAAGAGGTCTTTTAAAGGGTTATAACGTTAGGTGCAGGGATATGGAATACACGGTTTTGTTGGATAAAGGCAATCTTTACTGGTGGCGTGTTAATCATCTTGGTTAATGATGAGGTGAAAAATGATCCATTTTTAGGGGGTTATTTAAGCCCGAATTCGAATTTATTTGATCAAATAATGCCCTAAATCGTTCCTTTTGTGATTTTAGGTACTTTGGGAGAGAAATCTGGAAAAGGAAGCAATTCGGACGTTTTTGGAGCATAAAAGTGAAGAAAACGCCAAAGTCTTAATTTTCCATGCTGGGAATAGTAGGTGACGGCGTCAAGAGTAACTCCCTGACGGCGTTAAGAGCAAAATTCCATGATGATCCAGTACAGATTTGACGGCGTCACGAAGGTAGGGCGTCAAGAGTAAAAGTCATGACGGCCTGGAAATGATTAAGTCTTGACGGCGTCAAATGTAGATCAAGGCAGTCCGAGAATAGTTTTGGCGGCGACGTGACGGCGTCACAATGTTTGTCTTGACGCTGTCAGACCCCTTTTCCTATATATAGTTTTCTAATTTTCACATTAAAGAGAGAGAAGTTTTGGAGAAACCCTAAGTACGAACTTGGTGCGAATTTTACAGGTTTTTCAAGGGTTCCAAGCCCTTGATACCTTTCATATGTAATTGAGATAAGTGTTCTTTTAATTCAATCAATATGTCTATGTGTTGGTTGTCTATATTTTGTTCTTGTCTTAATTCCATCATGCTAGGCTAGATCTATCTTGTGTTTGCTTGGATCTAATGAAACCTAGATGTTAATTATGTGTTGATTACTTGTTTATACTTGTCTTGGATGAATGATTTATATGTTAGGCTTAAGAAAACTGGCAGATCTCCAATTAGTAACATGCTTGAACGTCTTAAGAAACATGAACCGACGCGCACTAGGTCTTTATTGGTTGTATTTAATGCATGAGCCACTGTTTACAATCCCTATAGTTGTGCTGGGCATGGTGTAGGAGGAGATAAGAGCTCATAGAATTGGGGAGTTAAGTGTGCCACCCCATGAATGGTATTAAGGAATACGATCCGTCATCCATGCAATTTTAACAAGTAATTAATGTGTAAAAGATGTCTAGGGAGTAGTGAAATCTAAGTAAACACATTTTCTCCACTTATTGCTCACAACTTTAGTATAATTTAGTTTGTTTTCATTTTTAGTATTTTATTTTGATTGCATCTTTAGTATTGGGTTAGTTGATTAGCAACTAATTCCGCCCAAATCCTTCAAACCCGAGATTTTTAATTGCTTTCTATAAAATATAAAAACACAAAAAATAATCGTCCCTCACCTTTAGAACTAGTATTTAGGCTTTCTAATCCTAGCGACACTATTCCTAAGCTGAACAATCAATCCCCCGGTACTTGTCACTATACTATACTACAACGATCAGGTACACTGCCTGGTGGGGGTTGTAAGCTTCTCGAGATCCCTCGAGAGGTAAAGCCTGTTGCGATTCCCACGCATCAAGTTTTTGGCGCCGCTGCCGGGGAATAGTTATTGTCTAGGTTAGAATTTCTTTTTATTAGGTCTACTTGCTAGATTCCTTTCTAGTAAGATTTTATTTTTATTTTTAGGTTCTCTTTAGTCTATCTTATTTCTTTGTGTCTTTGTTCGTAAACTATTTCGATGGATAACAATAACATTGATCGTTTGATTCCTGTTATTCGTGTTTTTCGTCGTAGGATTTTCCAAATGCCAGCCCCACTCCCTCTAGTGGAGAATGAGAACCCACCTAACCTCTCACCCAACCACCACTTTGACAATAATTCTGAGCTAGAAGAGTCTGATCATGATGATGACCGTAGGGCTAGTCCTTTTTACTATTCAGACTCCGATGAGGATCTTGATGATGGTGACGTGATTAATGAGGAAAGAATGGAAGAGGAAATAAACCCTCTTAGGTATGTCGACCCTAGAACTAGGATTGAGTGCGATAGTTCGTTTAACATGCAATTCCCTTGTAAGATCGGATTTAAGAGCTTTAACGCCTATCTCAACTCATATCTTCCAATGAACATAATCTCACGTAATGAATACAATAAAATCATGGTAGATGAGTTAGAATACAAAGGAGAAAACATTATTGCTAAGGCAATACCATTGCATGTGTTTGTAGGAAGCTTGGTTTATCTTGTTGAGTTCATGGTTATGGAGAATCTAGGAGAGTTTATTGATAATAAGTTGACCCAAGTTGTGTTTGGAAAACCCTTCAAACGGTTGACCAACCTCGATGAAAAACTCATAGAAGGGCTAATTACATTCTCGGATGGGGATGAAGATTTTGTCTATCAAATGCCCCGCACACACCCTAGGTTCAAATATTTTTCCATGGAAAAGTGTAGTAGGTATCCGCCCATGGAAATGTTAAGTGAGAATGATAAGAGAAAAGGACTTAAGTACACGCATGAAAAGAATAAAAGATACTATCGCGGATGCTTAGAGTTAGGAGACGAATATGAGAAAGATGAGGCGACTATTAGATGGCTCACACTTGGTTATGTGAGCATAAGCGATACACGTTAACCCATGACCTTGAGTCTAGCTACAAGACTCGTAAATAAAGAAAAGCGCTTCTTGGGAGGCAACCCATGTTTTGTGTGATTTTATTTGTATGTTTGTTATTTGCTTCCGTATGCATGCTTTATTTTTATTGTTGGTAGATCATGTTTCTAAACTAAATAGTGGAAATACTTTACTTTGTTGTTTTGGCCTAGTCTTAACTCCTCCTAAAGGTATAGGGGAAACCCCAAATATGTTTTCAAGAAACAAACCGATCATGATTCACCACAATATTAAATGAACATGTATATTCATATTTATTGGAGTCAAATGCTTGTATTGAGTCATAATGAAGTTTTGCAAGATTTTCCAGGAAGTAGGACCAAGTTTTTCCAGAAATTTTCCGGAAACTTAACATAAGAATTTCTGCAGGTCACTTCTGACGGCGTCAAATGTAAAAATCTGGAAATTTTACCAGTTTTGTTTTTCTAACGGAGTCTTATGGTTTTTGTGAATTATTAAGTTTTATAATCTCCAGGAAATCTGCAAACTTCATTCCATAAGCATTATATCTTATCTTGTTTTCTAGGATTTAGTAACTTATATAGGATGCCGCCGATTTTACGCGAGGTTGTCTTGTCTATTTTATCAGGTTTTACAGGTTATGTATGACAAGAAGATGATTTATATTCTGGAAGGGAAGCTTTGATTGTTCATTTTCTTGGAGGAAGATTTAACCTGGCCACCTTATTATCCATACCGAGCGAATCAGGGGAGTATTTGATTTCATTCTCTTTACTTTTTCACTTTTACATTCTTTACTTGAATATTGGGGACAATGTTCATATTAAGTGTAAGGGGAGGGTAAAAATATGATACCTTACATATGCACTTTCGCTTGAGTTTGTTTTGTTTAATGGTAGATGTGTAATAAAACTATGAGAAATACTTGTTAGTGCAATTTTAGCGCCAAATTTAAAATTTTTTACAACATTTAGGAGTGAAACTTTAGCCATAGCAAGCGTCTGATGGATAGGAGATTGTATGACTAGCACATAACCGAATATTCAGAAAAATTTTCCACCCAAATATGTGAGGTTCGCCTTTAGATTTGATAGGAAAAGCATTTACTATTAGTGCTTATGAGTGTACCGGTAGCTTTTAGATTCTAGAACTTGTGTTAGTGATGCATCCCGAGACCGCTAGTGAGACTACATTCGTGTAGTAGGATTTACTACATGATAAGAGGCATTAGGATCACCCTTGTGTTAAACCCGTATCATAATTACTTGACCATTTATGTCATATTATTTGGCTAGTTAAGTCAACTAATTTTTCCCACACCCTTAGCATTGTACTCATTTTTAGTACACGAAACCCCTAGTACACCCCTCCGAGCCTATCTTTTCACTTCTAACTTTAAGCATTTTACTTAAAGGAAGAATTTGTTACACCTCACTTAAATGTACAACCAAATCACCTTAGCCTTCCGTGTATGCGCTCATTTTTAGTGCATTATTGTTATTTGTTAAACCCTAAGTTAACTATCTAATTGATTACATGGTTGCTAAGTCGAGTCATATCTTTGTACATATTGTTTTGGGACGATTGGGACTCATGGGTAAGTACTTGTTTTATGGAGTAATGGGGAAGAACATCATATTATTACCCCCATATGTGCGTTAATCTTAAAAGTGCTCCAAGTGTTTTAATTTTCTTAATTCGAGTCATTAGATTAGTTAATTGTAAAGTATGTAAAAATTCAAGTGTAAGGGGAGTGTTCATCCCCTATGATGTATTATTTTGGATGGTAGGTTAAGAGTGTATCCAAAAAAAAAAAAAAAAAAAAAAAAAATCAAAAAATCAAGAAAAAGAAAAAAAAAATAAAAAAATAGAAAAAGGAAAAAGAGAAAAAACATACGGACTACCATCCCTCCTTTTTATTCTATGTTCATTTTATGTTTTTGTTATTTTTCATTTATTAGCTTAAGTCGAGTCTAGTCTTAGCTTAGCAACGCCATATTGTACATGTAATTAACCAAGATTGTTAACTCGCCACCAGTAAAACTTCCTTTATCCAACAAAACCGTGTATTTCATATCCCTACACCTAACGTTACAACCCTTTAAAAGACCTCTTTGATAGTTTATCCTAGGTGCTTACGCCATGTGGTGGAGGTTTGATCCTTTCCCAAGCCTATGGTAATCTATTTTGCTATGACAGGTAGTGAGAGATATCTTCCGTTTCCATATTGTAATTTACACTTATTACACCCGAGAGATGTGAGTATCTAAACACTATTTGTGAGGTGCTAGTGTATGACCTCCGTGCTTGTCTATTGGTCTTTAGTGGAACGATTATTTGTCGTAATTACTTTTATATTAGTGTTAAATGACCCCTAACTTGTATTTTGACTAGAATAAAAGCGCATTTGCTTGAGGACAAGCAAATCTCAAGTGTAAGGGTATGTGATGAGGCGAAAAATGATCCGTTTTTAGGGGGTCATTTAAGCCCGAATTCGAATTTATTTGATCAAATCATGCCCTAAATCATTCCTTTTGTGATTTTAGGTACTTTGGGAGTGAAATCTGGAAAAGGAAGCAATTCGGACGTTTTTGGAGCATAAAAGTGAAGAAAACGCCAAAGTCTTAATTTTCCAAGCTGGGAACAGTAGGTGACGGCGTCAAGAGTAACTCCCTGACGGCGTCAAGAGCAAAATTCCATGATGATCCAGTACAGATTTGACGGCGTCACGAAGGTAGGGCATCAAGAGTAAAAGTCATGACGACCTGAAAATGATTAAGTCTTGACGGCGTCAAATGTAGATCAAGGCAGTCCGAGAATAGTTTTGGCGGCGAGGTGACGGCGTCACAATGTTTGTCTTGACGCCGTCAGACCCCTTTTCCTATATATAGTTTTCTAATTTTCATATTAAAGAGAGAGAAGTTTTGGAGAAACCCTAAGTACGAACTTGGTGCGAATTTTACAGGTTTTTCAAGGGTTCCAAGCCCTTGATACCTTTCATATGTAATTGAGATAAGTGTTCTTTTAATTCAATCAATATGTCTATGTGTTGGTTGTCTATATCTTGTTCTTGTCTTAATTCCATCATGCTAGGCTAGATCTATCTTGTGTTTGCTTGGATCTAATGAAACCTAGATGTTAATTATGTGTTGATTACTTGTTTATACTTGTCTTGGATTAATGATTTATATGTTAGGCTTAAGAAAACAGGCAGATCTCCAATTGGTAACATGCTTGAACGTCTTAAGAAACATGAACCGACACGCACTAGGTCTTTATTGGTTGTACTTAATGCATGAGCCACTGTTTACAATCCCTATAGTTGTGCTGGGCATGGTGTAGGAGGAGATAAGAGCTCATAGAATTGGGGAGTTAAGTGTGCCACCCCATGAATGGTATTAAGGAATACGATCCGTCGTCCATGCAATTATAACAAGTAATTAACGTGTAAAAGATGTCTAGGGAGTAGTGAAATCTAAGTAAACACATTTTCTCCACTTATTGCTCACAACTTTAGTATAATTTAGTTTGTTTTCATTTTTAGTATTTTATTTTGATTGCATCTTTAGTATTGGGTTAGTTGATTAGCAACTAATTCCGCCCAAATCCTTCAAACCCGAGATTTTTAATTGCTTTCTATAAAATATAAAAACACAAAAAATAATCATCCCTCACCTTTAGAACTAGTATTTAGGCTTTCTAATCCTAGCGACACTATTCCTAAGCTGAACGATCAATCCCCCGGTACTTATCACTATACTATACTCCAACGATCAGGTACACTGCCTGGTGGGGGTTGTAAGCTTCTCGAGATCCCTCGAGAGGTAAAGCCTGTTGCGATTCCCACGCATCAGTTAATTACATCTACAATATGGCGTTGCTAAGCCAAGACTAGACTCGACTTAAGCTACTAAATCAAAAATAACAAAAACATAAAATAAACATAGAATGAAACGGGATGGTAGGCCGTATGTTTTTTCTCTCTTTTTTTATTTATTATTATTTTTTTAATTCTTTTTAATTTTTAGATTTTTTTGTTTGCATACACTCTTACCCTACCATCCAAAATAATACATCCTAGGGAATGTACATTCCCCTTACACTTGAATCTTTACATACTTTACAATAAACTAATCTAATGACTCGAATTAAGATAATTAAAACACTAGGAGTACTTTTAAGATTAACGTACATATGGGGGTCATAATATGATGTTCTTCCCCATTATTGCATAACATTAGTACTTTACCCATGAGTCCCAATCGTCCCAAAACAATATGTACAAGGATATGACTCGACTTAGCAACCATGTAATCAATTAGATAATTAACTAAGGGTTTAAACAAATAAAAATAATGTACTAAAGATGAGTGCATACACGGAAGGCTAAGGTGATTTGAGTGTACATTTAAGTGGGTTGTAACAAATTCTTCCTTTAATTAAGATGCTTAAAGGTAGAAACGAAAAGATAGGCTTGGAGGGGTGTACTAGGGGTTTCGTGTACTAAAAATGAGAACAACGCTAAAGTGTGGGAAAATTAATTGACTTTACTAGCCAAGTAATATGACTTAAATGGTCAAGTAATTATGATACGGGTTTAAACACAAGGGTGATCCTAATGCCTCTTATCATGTAGTAAATCCTACTACATGAATGTAGTCTCACTAGCGGTCTCGGGATGCATCACTAACGCAAGTTCTAGAATCTAAATGCTATCGGTACACTCATAAGCACTAATAGTGAATGCTTTTCCTATCAAATCTAAAGGCGAACCTCACATATTTGGGTGGAAAATTTTTCTGAATAGTACGGTTTTGTGCTAGTCATACAATCTCCTATCCATGAGACTCTTGCTAAGGCTAAAGTTTCACTCCTAAATGTTGTAAAAAATTTTAAATTTGGTGCTAAAATTACACTAACAAGTATTTCTCTTAGTTTTATTGCACACCTACCATCAAACAAACAAACTCAAGTGCAAGTATATACTATAAGGTATCATCATTTACCCTCCCCTTACACTTAGGATGAACATTGTCCCCAATGTTCAAGTAAAGAATGTAAAAGTGCAATAGGTAAAAGAATGAAATCAAATACTCCCCTGATTCGTTCGGTTGTGGATAGAATGTTAACAAGGTTAGATCTTCCTCCAAGAAAATGAACAATCAAAGCTTCCCTTCCAGAAAAATAAATCATCTTCTTGTCATATGTAACCTGTTAAACCTGAGAAAACAAACAAGGCAACCTCGCGTAAAATCGGTGGCAATCTATATATACTAACAAATCCTAGAAAACAATGTAAGATATAATGCTTGTGGAATGAATGTTTGCAGATTTCCTGGAGTTTATAAAACTAAAGATTTAACAAAACTTTAAGACTCCATTAGAAAAACAAAACTAGCAAAATTTCCAGAATTTTACACATGACGCTGTCAAGAGTAAACTCATGACGCCGTCAGAAGTGATCTGCAGAAATCTTTACGTTAAGTTTCCGAAAAATTTCTGGAAAAACTTAGGTCCTACTTCCTGGAAAGTCCTGCAAAACATCATTATGACTCGACACAAGCATTTGCCTCTAACAAATATGAATATACATGTCCATTTAATATTGTGGGAAAGTCATGATCAATTTTGTTTCTTTAAAAACATATTTGGGGTTTCCCCTTACACTTATCTTTCTTGAAATACTTTTATATGTAATTAAGGCGAAGTTAAAAACGAAATAAAGCATTTTCATAAGTTTATTTGAAACATGATCTACCAACAATACAAATAAAGCATGCATACGGAAACAAATAACAATCAAACAAATAAAAATCACACAAAGCATGGGTTGCCTCCCAAGAAGCGCTTTTCTTTATTTACGAGTCTTGTAGCTAGACTCAAGGTTATGGACTATTACGTGACATCGTCGTTGGTCTCAGTTTCTAGGTCATCTCCACTATTTGTTTTGTATTCCGGACCTATTTGCAAACATTCTTTGTAGAAACCAAGTATTCTATTCATAACATATTCTACTCCTCTACGTCTATCCTCATCATTCCTATAGTAAACCGCTTGCTTGTGCTCTTTTTCTAGATTCGAGAGAAGACGGTATTGTTCAATCCTATAGGGCATTTGGTAAGCTATCTCATCATTCTATTCCTTGAATCTAACTATTCCTAAGGTCGGGTCATAACTCATCTTAGAGGCCTCAACAAACGGTTTTCCGAATACTACTTGACTTTGGCAATCATCTATTACCGGGCGAATATCCTCTACAACCACAAAGTCGGTAACATAAGTAAAGTTTCCTACAAAGACATGTAATCCCTTCACTCTCCCTACAAAGTTACTTATCAAATTCTTACGGGGAATCATCTTATAACTTAGTTGCTTCTTCATTACCCAATTATAATAAGTCCTAGTCATGATGTTTATAGGAGACCTAGGATCGTTATAAGCTTTCCACACATGCAAATGCCCAATGTTGCATGGTATGTTGATGTTAGAGGGATCACCTACTTTAATAAGGGGTGAACAAAGGATATATGGTGTCTCGGGATCATCAAATAAATCCTTGTGATATTCCTGGTCTTCCTTGGTGGGCAACTTATCAAAGTACTCTTCTACATTTTCTACTTCCTCTAACTTTTCTCCCTTATTAACCTCAACTTCCTTAATTTCCTCCCTAATCTCGGTTTCTATTCCAACTTCATCATTGTCACTTTCTTCTATATCTTCATATTTTGGCTTAATGGTGACAACATTGACAAAGTGGACATGTTTGAATGACGAGGGGTCCTTAGTTTGGATTCCGCTATTGGCGTCCCTAGTGTTCATTCTAGGTGTAGTTAACGCTTGGTTATTAAGGGCTTTCAATAAGCTGTCAATCTTATTGATCATCTCCGTTTGTTGTTGGTCGAATTCAGTTTCAAACCTAGCTATGCGAGCTTCTTGACATGCCATAAACTTGGACATCAATCCTTCAAGATTGTTGGTACTACCATAGTTGTTGGAAGGATTGTTGTTGAAAGTACGGTTGGATGGTGGACCGTTGGGTCAGTAACGATTAGGTGGGTTGGAAGAATTATTTTGGGGCATGTTTTGGTTTTGCTTCCACCTAAGGTTCGGGTGATTTTTCCATGAAGAGTTGTAGGAATCACCGTAAGGGTTTGGCTCGGGTTTGAAAGTGTACCACTTATCTCCCGCTTCGTTGGTACGCGAGGATGCGTAGTCCGCAAAAGCTGTTTCGGGGAGTTCCACGCAATCACGAGTGTCATGGGGACCACTACATAATTCGCATGAAGAAGTGATTTTGTTCACTTGGCCTGAAGGCTTAGGAGCTTCGTAGGATTTGATAAGAAACTTGACTTGGTCCTCAAGTTCCATGATCCTACGGTCGGGAGTGCTAGAATTGTTCGAAGGCAAGGATATTGCCTAGACCGTTTTGTTCAAATCACGGGGATCATTCCAACTTTTGTTGTCATAGAGAGCAAGATCTCCTATGAGTTCCCATGATTCTTCCGCACTTAGATCACGTAGCTTGCCATCGGCCGATTGGTCAATGGTTCGCCTTGTGGAGAGATCGATATGGTCATAGAAGATTTGGACTTGGAGCCAATGATCTATGCCATGATGAGGGAATTTTTGGAGTAAGTCCTTGAAACGAGCCCATGCTTCATATAGAGTTTCACCTTGACGTTATTGGAACATCAAGATATCATTTCTAAGCTTGGTAGTTCTCCCCGGTGGGAAAAATTGAGCAAGGAAATGAGTGGTGAGATCATCCATGAGGTGATGGATCCTGCGGGTAAACGTTCAAGCCATTGAATAGGTTGATCACGTAGAGAGAATTGGAATAGGCGTAATCAAGTTGACTCTCTAGTTGCAGCATCAAGGTCTATAGAATCTACGATTTTAAGGATATCCTTGAGATGTTGATTAGGATCTTTGGAACGAAGTCCATGAAATGCACATCCGCTTTGCACCAACCGGACGGTGTCGGATCGCAATGGAGACACATTGGCTCCTTGGGTGAGCTCAATGGTGTTTCGATAGCCTTGGTGGCTAGGACGGGAATATTCTCCCAAGGTTCGGGGCCTAGGAGGTTGGTTTGCTAGTGGTGGGTTTTGTGGGTGGTTTTGAATCGGTGGGTTGATGGGTTTAAAGATGTTACCACCTTCCATGATGTCGGATGGTAAAGGTTACGAACAAAGACACGAAGAAATAAGATAGACTAAAGAAAACCTAAAAATAAAAAATAAACTCTTACTAGAAAGCAATCTAGCAAGTAGACCTAATAAAAAGAAATCCTAACCTAGACAATAACTAGTCCCTGGGCTGCGGCGCCAAAAACTTGATGCGTAGGAATTGCACCAGGTTTTACCTCTCGAGGGATCTCGAGAAGCTTACAACCCCCACCAGGCAGTGTACCTGATTGATGTAGTATAGTATAGTGACAAGTACCGGGGGATTGATCGTTCAACTCAGGAATAGTGTCGCTATGATTAGAAAGCCTAAAAACTAGGTCTAGAGGTGAGGGACGATTCTTTTTGTATTTTTTATATTTTATAAAAGCAATTAAAGTCTCGGGTTTTGAAGGAGTGGGCGGAATTAGTTGCTAATCAACTAACCCAATAACTAAGATGCAATCAAAATAAAATAACAAAAATGAAAATAAATCTAATTAAACTAGTGGTGTGAACAATAATGGGTAAAATTGTGTTTACTTAGGTTTCGTTACTCCCTAAATATCTTTTACAGGTTGATAGTTTGTTACAATTGCGTGGATGATGGGTTATATTCCTTAATACCATTTGTGGGGTGGCGTACGTACTTTCCCAACTCTATAAGCTCCTACTTCACTCATATGTCGAGCCTGCAAGAAGCTCCTAACATGGGATCACTAGAATTCGCTCATGCATTAAGTACAACCATAAAAACCTAGTATGCATTGGTTCATGTTTCTTAAGACGTTCAAGCATGTTACCTATGGAAGTCTGCCAGTTTTCTTAAGCCTAACATCGAAATCATTCATCCGTAACAACTATAAACAAACAATCAACCCATAATCAACATCTAGGTTTCACTACATCTAAGCAAACACACAAGAGATCTAGCCTAGCATGTTAAAATCAAGACAAGCGTAAGATATATTCAAACAACACATAGACATATTGAATGAATTGAAAGGATACTTATGTCAATTAAGCATGAAAGGTTTCAAAGGGTAAAAACCCTTGAAAACGTAATAAAAGTCGTGCTAGGGTTCCACTAAAATTTCAACACACTAATGAATGAAAATTGCAAAACTATATATAGATTATATAAGGTGACGGCATCAAGAAGAAATGTCTGACGCCATCAACTCACAGCCCATAGTGAAATCGGATTGCCTAGATCCAAGTCTGACGCCGTCATGTGTAATGTTGTTCTGGGCCGTCACCATTTTTACTCTTGACGGCCATGATTTGATGCCGTCATAAATCTACTGGACCATCACCACTTTTGCTCTTGACGCTGTCATCTAAATGCTCTTGACGCCGTCAGGTACTGTCCCAGCAAGGAAAATTAAGACGTTGCCGTTTTCTTCACTTTTTTGCTCCAAAAAACGTCCAAAATGCTTCCTTTTCCAGAATTCACTCCAAAAGTACCTAAAATCACAAAAGGAATGATTTAGGGCAATATTTGATCAAATAAATTCGAATTCGGGCATAAATGACCCCCTAAAAACGGATCATTTTTCGCCTCATCAGTTTCCACTCACGTGAAACATTGAATGGCAACTTGTTGTTAGAATACATACTTAAGCGCTTCAACATCGAAAGGTTTGCAAAGTGGGCTTCGGTAATTACCACTTCTAAAGAATTTCCAAAAATATAAAGATCACTGAGTTTGGTGAGTTGCCTAATACAAACTGGAACAGTCCCATTTAACGAGTTTGATGACACTGAAAACCAATGCAATGAAACAAGTCTTCCTAGAGATGTTGGTATGGGGCCAATTAACAGATTGAATCTAAGATCCAAATATGTTAAAGCAGTTAAACTTCCAATGGATTATGGGATTGAACAGTTGAAGTGATTATTAGAAAGATATAGATATTGGAGTTTAGTAAGTTTCCCAGAGAATGTCGAAATGGGACCTATTAGCTGGTTATAAGATAGATCCATCTCTTCCAATAATCTTAATTTCCCCAGAGATTCAGGTATTGGACCTGTTAATTCATTTCCCAATAAATCTAAGCCCCTTAAATTGACCATTCTTCCTAGTGATTCTGCAGGAAATGCACCTTTTAAGCTCTCTTGTAAGTTCAGCCGCTCGAAAGCATATTAGGAGCATTCTGAAACATTTTTTAGCTAGTTAATCATTTCAATAGTAAAGTAATTGAATGACACAGTCAGTTCTTTCAAGTGACACAGTCTCCAGATTCCAACATCCTCAATATACTCAAAGTGGTTCTCTAAGAGATGAAGCCTTAAAGAGTTAGGCATGATAGGAACCGATGAATTCAACATGTTTGATGAAAAGTCAAGGGATAATAGAGAGCTCATGTTTGTAAAAGAAAGATGGAAATCTGCCATCAGTTAGGTTCCAGCTAAGATCCAGGTGTTGGATGATAGAAATTGCGGTGAAATTTGTTAGCCCGTATAAGTATTGATTTGTATATCGGGCTCAAGCCCAATTCTAGATGATTCTATTCATGCATATTTATGTACGATGTATTATGTATTGTCAATCAATCAATCAATAAACACATATTACTCTCAATCCTATCAAACTAATAGTCAACATGTTATCAGGCCATATTTTGTCCTAAAATACTTCATCCCCTTGGAACCCTAAACCCTAAATACACCATATATAGATCCAAGCATCTAGTCATTTTTTTTACTTTTGGGTGACTTGTTCTCAGGTTAACAAGTCCATAGCTATATTGTTGATCTGTGATTTGGTTCACAGATCCTCAAGTTAACTGTTGTGTATGCTTTGGTTCACGTACTTGTGCTATCTTACTATTCAATCAAACCAGCTTTCTTAACTAATCTATTAAGGCAGTTTACCCATCGTACAAAACAAACAAAATATCCTCTTTACTTACACGCCCTAATAACAAACCCTTTCAACACCTACAACAATGACTGAAAATGACCCTTCCCCAACTCCTCTCTCAGAAAAATTAGCCCTCGTCACACATCACCTGTAACAATTCAATGATGCAGCGGAATTCAAACTGGGTGTTACTCGATGGCACAATAGTCACAATAATAGAAAACGAACTCTAATTGAGTTGTTTTAAAAGATTTATCATTCAAATTATATAAATATCAGAGATTACAAAATGAGGTCCCAGATGGTTCCATGTTTACAAATTACATTAGATGAGTTTTTGAATGATAATAAAATTTATAGCCCTCTTGAATACCCGTGCTCCTTTCGTGCCATCCTTGATCATCATGGACCTGAAATACATGCTTAAGAGGTCAACACAAAAGTTGAGTGAAATTCATAGAGTTTGTTTAATGGTTGAACACAATATGTTGGTAGTGTGAGCTATAGACTCACACCAATGGTTGGAAAACAAAACGGGTATTATTATTACACTAAGCTTATGACACCAAAACGTTAACGGGTACCAATATCAATCGGCAGAGTTATCCCGGTAGGTACTTTGCCGTCATACCTATGTTTCAAATATTAATGCATTTGTTTGAACTTAGTCAATACAAATGGGATTCGTCAATCCCAATAGGCCTATTCACAATATTCGCGCTGACTATTACTAGTGATTAAATGGTTCATAATAAGGGATCTTGGATTTGCAAGGATGGTACTTAGTGATAGCATGTATTCCCCCCAAGGGTTTGTAAAACAATTAAGTAATGGAAAGTGGGGCTATGAACTCACCTTAAGTTATGTAGCAAGTAGTGAATGTGATGGTCGAATCGCGAAGGTTTCTACGAGCAACCTATAATAGAATGTTGTGACTTAGGATTAGAGTAAAGAATATGAAGAATTGCCTATATATGTCTTGCATTTAGTCCATGATATAGTACTTAGTATAGTGTAAGTCTTTGAATAAAAATGATTTATGAAACATGTATAGTTTGTATATCGCTTACTACCGTTCGGGCCGACATAATTCAAAGGTCATGTAGTAAACGTTCGAGGAGCTAGGACACTTTAATTCGTAAATCCACAACTCATCTGGACTGTTTACTTTAATGAACCCCTCACATGAAGCTCCCTAGTGTTGTAGTATTTGATAAAAATATATAAGTTTTTTATCCGAAAAGTTACATGTCCAAATAATTGAATAAACTTAGGAAAGTTTACTTTTGGATGAAGATTGTTATTACAATGAGTTTCTTGAGTCTAGTATGAATATTACTTGTAAAGTTTCATGGTTTTTTTGATGGAGTAGATCCAAATTGGATGTTTATGTTGCCATTAACTCTCTTTACTTCATGTTTTCGTCTTGGTAAGTTTACATGGTCTTTAGCCGTGGCTTTACCATGACCTTGGCCATTGTTACCATGGGCTTGAGACTCGTCCTTGACCTTAGCCATGGTTGTGGTCTTGGCTTTAGGTCATTTAGACCTCTTGGTTTCATTTAACCATAACCATTACTTGGTCATTTGGTCTTAAAAAGGGGCTGTTAAGAATTTGAAGAAAAATATCACTCGTTAAGCGTTTTCAGGGCTCGAGCTTCTTTTAAACTGAATGAAAACGTCGTTCCAGACAACTTTCGTGTTTTAACTTTTTGATGAATCAGACCAGAAGGGCCACTTTCAAAATGGTCAGATCGTTAACAGGTTGTTTTAGGCAGTTTCAGCGTTTTGGTTTCGCTAACTTCTTTTGGCCATAACTTTTTACTCGTATACTCGTTTTAGGTGGTTCTAATTGCTATGTTTTCCTTGTTAAGTCCTGTTTAATAGTAGGTAAGTGTCCAATATTATGGTTATATTATTTTGGTCGAATTTCACAATATATGTCACTAGTTTTCTTGTTTACTTAACATAAGTTTCCATATAGTTTCCATAACTTGTTTTAATAGTTTTTATACATCATGAACATAACACAAAGACCATATATAGAATGAATGAAATATAATAAGCATGAAAATGGTATTAAGCAAGAAAGTTTATTAGGATTTCTTACAACTTTAGGCTTTCTAAAGAAAGCAAGGCAACAAGTAAGGATAGGACTTTGATTGAACTAGGATCTCTAGCTTCCAACTTCTCTAATCTCTTGTCACAATTCTTAATTTCAAGTCCTTGTTCAGATGTCCAAATTTCATTATTCATCTCGGAAAGTTACTATTCATCAGTTACTATTCACCGATCACTATTCATCATTTTACTATTCATCATTTTTGGTGTCAGTTTGAGATTCCGATAAGCGTTCAGAAAATTTACTATTCACATGACACTATTCATTTCCGAAGAGAAAACACTATTCATGTACTTTACTCATTTCATCGTAAAGTTAGTTTACGGGTATTCAAATTCGCGTAACCAAATTGGTTCAGGAGCGAATTCATGCATTATCATTGGGACACTCCATACGGACTAGAAATAGTCTGCATATCATCATTATGGCACTTGCATACTATTCCACTTGTAGGATATTTAAATTAGTACTTTTGGTATAATTAACTTTTACGTATATTTATTTCTAAATAAACGTTAACACGCGATTAATAATGAGACTAACACATCCGACACTCCCGACTATGATCCCACTATATTTTTATATTCATTTTAATAATATAAAAAATTTTAATATTAATTTACCCGGTGTCTTGAAAATTTATTTAATTAATATCGTATGTTTAATTTAATTACGACGGTTTTCGTAAAAACTAAACAATAATTATCCAAACACTCAATACTTGTACCCAATATATTTTCATAATTTTTATGACTTTATTATGTCCCGGTTAACTCCATTAAAATTTATTTCTAGTTAGCTCGGTACCCGGTATCCTCTAAAACCAAAATATCTAACTTAACTTACACAATAATACATAAAATCTCATCTTTTTCTTCCTACCCCATCTTGCCGCCCCCCCCCCCCCCCTCCTTACCAATCATCTTACAAGATTGAAATTTCTACCAATTCATAAATACTTGTCATAATGATGTCTAAACTAAAATATATATAACATATAACTATACATTTTCATCTCATCAAATACAACTAGAAACTTTTATTCCCTTTTCTCTCTTCCTTTGGATCGGCCAAGAACACAAGACCAAGAAGAAACCATAAAAATTTCAAGATCTAGTATTTTTCAAGTTCCATTAGTTACCTATTTTAAGGTTTTGAAATAAAAACCTTTAGGTTTACTTAGGTTTTCACCATCAAAAGCTCATTAATCTTTCAAGTTAGTGTATGAAACTCATCTTTCTAATTTTACCAAGTTTTTACAAGATCTATATGATATATATACAATATCTACATGCATATGTTATTTATACCACTCCATTTTATACATATCTAACTTTTGAGCCATAGAAATAGATTATAGTTAGATCCTTGTTAGATCCACTTGATTTATGATGTTTAGGAACCCATGAAACCCTAAGAAGGTGTATGGTAGGATTAGACTAGTTTTGTGGTGATTGGAAGTGATTTGGTTGAAGTTGAAACTAGATTGGAACCCTAGAAATGGTTTTTGAAACAATACATATACCTACTGTCCATATTTTTAAAACGTGGGAAACTCAGTAGGTGATGGGAAATTTTTGACCAAAGATTTAGAAAATATTTTCAAAAACGAAGCCGTGGGCGAAAGAACGGATTAAAACGAGCTTATAACGAAGGAGTTATGATTTTTGCAAGTTTATTGACGAAAACTATTTTTCTGAAAATTACATGCTGTTGGACGATTTTTGACGGACAAATAGAGGCGTTAGACGTAACCTAGAGGAGCCGAGCTATCGAAAATATATTAATACGTACTAAGACGAATCCGTGGATATAAAGAACGAGGAAAATGAACTTAACACGACCAAGTTATACACGTTTTAAAATCGTCAAAACTATATATAAAATTAGTCACTACTAGAAATAATATAACTACGTACTAAATGCTATATTTTCTAGATTTCTTATTCAAGAATTTTATTCTTAACTAACGAAGTACGTACGACCCGAGGTTTATTTATGCGACTACTAGACGTTATTTTTAGGTTTTCAAAACGAGGAATATAACACTAACATTTTATATACGATATATTACGAGAAGTTTCTATAAGTCTAGTTGGACTTATTTTTCCTAAGTATGGAAAATACTTTACTTTGACAATAACTAGTATTTTCAAGTTACGAGTGGTATAGGTATCATGTGCATGTACATTCATTTCATCACGGCATGATCTAAAGTGGATAGTTATTACTCATATTAGGTTGCGGCTAGTGTTCGCGCCTTGTTGTCCCGATTATTTCATCACATTGTAGTATCACTTCAGGTGAGTTTTCATAGCCCCGTTTTCAATTACATATTTGATTTCAAATCCCACGGGGGAGAATACATTGCATTACTTATTTTCTGTACAAGCCAAAGTATTGAATTCCTTACATTACTTAAGTTGCCTTATTACCACGTCATGACAGGTCCCCTTTATTATCACGGACCATTAATTAATCTACAAGCAAGAGTGAGTGAATAGATCTACTGAGGGTGACTCCTCCATTCGTGTTTGGGTTGCTCAAACGGGTACGAATGCATTTCATGTCTAATATATTTAGAGTGTCTGGTAAACACTCATTTGGGGCCAAGTAACGTCTAGCTTCGTGTCACACCCCGCCACGGCGGAAACGTGAGGGTGTAACTTCAGGGATATCATCACAACACCTGGTGTCTATATAGAGAACAACTACATGCACAAAAATAGAGCAAAGTACAAACACGAAGTGTTGTAACAATACCCCAAAACAAAACAACCAGAACAAAATCCGAAACAATACATAAATTCAAACATAGATGCTAAACCACTTCCAATGCAACTAAGGTCTCGTCTATCCACATCCTTCTATCTTATCCTTAGAAAGCTCACCTGAAAATGATTCTTAAAATGTCAACATTACGTTGGTGAGATTCATAGGTTTGAGACTCAACACACAAGGCAACCGAATTCACTATGATTACAAAATATAGCTGGAAAAATAATTATAGTTATCATATAGCTACATGCATTTGCAAGTTAATATTCACACACAAAGGCAACAACACTCATAAGGCAACCAATAGGACGGCTCGTGTCCTCCGATCCCAAAATAATTACAACAGGACGGCTCGTGTCCTCTGACCCCACAATGATTACATTAGGACGGCTCATGTCCCCCCAACCCCATTAAACATCAATTAGGTCACATGCGCGAGCAATAGGATAAGCATCCTCCTAACTGGATCCCATTGAACATCAATTAGGTCGCATGCGCGAGCAACAGGATAAGCATCCTCCTAATTGGATCCCATATATATCCACACAAGCAAATAATCACACATAGCATGCATACGATAACATTATAGGTCCAAGCTCTTTAACACCACACACATAATGACAGTAAATCAAATCATTTAAGACAAGCATCATTCCCATCCCAAGTTTAAAACAAAGTAAAAATATGGGACTATGAACTCACCTTAAACTCCGCAGCTTCCACAAAAACAATTCACAATCTATAGCACACAAAAATAATCCACATTACACAAGGTCAAGCTAAAAGCTACAACCCATGTAATACACATATGATGGATGTCTAAGACTCATATGACCCACCATGGATCTCCTAGACACCACACTAACCACTACCATAACTTAATACTCACTAAATCCCATGCACTCTTAAAATAAGAAAACGCAGAATTTTTGGGTACCTTTGCCCACATAAAATCACGACAAATAAAGCTCAACAAATCACACCAAAAATTCGCCATGGTCTCTCATAAGCATAGAAGCTAATCCCAGAAGGCCATAGACCAATAACACACAAAAATACTCATAAGAAATTCAAACTGGTCAACTACTCAAATTCGGATCTGAACGCACACCAAAAAGTTTTGATTTTAAATAAATACTTCCACAAGTTTTTATCGCGAATCCTTTTTCTGGTAGTCTAATATAACCTAATACTTAACTTTTCCAGAAGGCCTAGTCAAAATACCACTTTTACAACCACATGACACCCTCAAACTTTTACCCAAAATCTGTCCCGGTTTGACAGCTTTGGCACCTTAACAAAGAAAAATCAAAAGACCAACTTCCCGACGTTGAAATCAATCGTGGTTGGACTTTTTGGAAAGCTCTTTCATTATACTTCAATTTAGACCAAAAATTCGTGACCTAACTCATCACCATCTGTTATTTACACTCACATCTTTACAGCTATAATTTTCTGTCCAAACCCTAACTCAATAACTAGCATGTTTTACGCTCAATTCTCTTTACCAATCATCATAATATCTTCATTAATTGATCCCAACATGTTTTAATTAATTACTTTACGGAAGTTTACAAACCCTAGATCCATCATAATTAATATTACATGAATTAGATTAATTAATCAAACAATTGAACATAAGGTTTAAAGATTTTACCTTGATTCTTGATTTTTAGCTTCAAAACTATAAACCCTAATTTTTTCTCCTGCTCCTCTCCCTTGATCGACTCAAAATATACAGGAAAAGAGGGGTATGGGTCGTTCATGGGGTTATATGGTTTGGGGGTTGGGCTTGTTTGAGTTGGACTAGGATTCCTTATTGCTAGGAATTGTATTTGGTCTCAAATTTGGTTCCTTTTTCCCCATTTAACCCTTATGGCCGATTTTTCTTATATATAAGATATTATTTTATATTTTTTTTATTAAATTTATTTATTACACTCTAAACCTCATACTTTTCATATTTTATAAATACCCGTAGCTAATCCTAGCCTCTTACGTGATAAACCTCAGTTTTTTACGACAAACCGTAAAATATCATTTTCACAACAAAGTTTCTATAAATAGAATTTCACACTCTTTTTGAAATATAACTCATAAAACAAACTCCTCGTAACTTGCTAACTCTCAAATACTTGAACGAAGACTCGTTACGCAAAATCACAAAAACACCAAAAATACACAAGTCATTTCTACACCACAAAGGTGATGAAAATGAACTTTCCCAAATTTCAAACTTTCCAAATCAACATAATAACCATTTACGCAAAGGGATTTAGTGCTAAAACTCACCTATATCACTCATATATCACTTCAAACACCTAATACACACCAAACAAACGTTAACCGAGTCAAGTCTATCAGTCAAACTGACCTGCTAAAACCACGGTTGTTACATCATCCCCTACTTAGGGAAATCGCGTCCCGAGATTTCAACTACTACAGTCACCACTCACAACAGCAAAAGGAAATTTATGGATTTTTAAGCGGATAAATACCACATCATAAAATCACAGAGAAAAAATCGCAAAAATGTGAACCGACTAAATACTCGAATTCACACGATAGAAAACTTCCCGTCACTCCAACGATACACGCAAATAGATACACTCCCCGATCAATAACACCAACAATCCAAACGACTTCTCACAGGTAGGTACGATACCCCCGAACCAAATAAAAAGCCAAATGGTAACCGCAAGACGGACTCACAAATGACAGATACCCATAAAACAAATATTTATGAATACCCCGCATCTAACTTCCATGATCTAAAATCCAACTACAAACGATCTACTTCACCAACCGCATCAGCAAACAAATTTGGGTACATAAATTTCATTTGATCCTCACGTTCCCAAGTAAACTTAGGACCACGCTTAGAATCCCACCATACCTTTAACAACGCTATCTCACCACACTTCAAACCCTTAACATCTCGATCCATAATCTCAACAGGTTTCTCGACAAAACAAAGAGTCTTGTCAACCTTACATTCATCTAATGGCACATGCAGACTAGCATCCGCCAACCACTTCTTTCCATTAGATACGTGAAACGTATCATGCACTCTACTTCACTCCTCAGGCAAATTCAACCGATCTGTCTCAAATCCAATCCTTTCCATAAATCTCAAATGGTCTTACGTATCTCGGTGCTAGCTTGCCTTTCTTACCGAAACGCACCACACCCTTCCAAGGAGATACTTTTAACCTCACAATATCACCAACACCAGACTCCAAGGGTTTACGGCAATAATTCGCATAACTCTTTTGGCGATCACTTGCTACCTTAAATCTTTCCTTAGTCAGAAAACCTTATTCGTAGTCTCTCGTTCTTGTTCAGGACCAATTAGTTGGCTTGTTCCAACCTCTGTCCACAGAACGGGTGACCTATATTACCCTCCATACAACTTTTCGCACAACACATACTGCATACTAGAACGATAACTGTTGATATAGGAGAACTCAGCTAAGGGTAAATGTATACCCCGGCTTCCTCCAAAATCTAACACATGCTCTCAGCTCATCACCAAACGCCTGATTTGTACGCTCACTTAGTTCACTCATGAGTGAATAATAAGTCGTACTCATCTACATACACGTTCTCAAGACTCCATAACACGTTTACCACTATCGCGAAGTAAGTATTTCATCATGTATCTTGATGATCAACGCGACACCCTATGGTTCTTTAACAACTCACCGAGCCAAATATCTCGCCAACTCCTCCATACACCTCTTACTAAGGTAATAATACGTCTTATCCGTTCTCGGATGTATCAAATACCTTCATAATTGATGTCCTCATGCTTCCTCTCAATGAAACCAATAGCTGGTCCGCAAAGTACATTCCTCCATCTTCGTTCCTTTCCATTTACTGGTCTAAACCAAGTAATCATTCTTCTTACATATTCTCATCCTTGAACCTCTCTCTCAAGGCTGTCAGTATGATCCTCTTAACTCCAAACTGAATTATCATAATCATTGCTCACAAACATCTAAGTTTCACTCGTTCACTCCCGCTCAGCGCTCTTACCACGATGTCCGCTCTGCCTTAACGGTAGCGAATAACACAATCGTAGTCACTGAAAAATTCAACACCCAACTTTTCTTCAACATATATTAACCTCTTGTCAAATATATGCTAACGGTTCTTATGATCTGTGAAGATAACGCTATTTGCTCCATACAACCATCGTCTCCAAGTTATACTCCCAAACTCTAAGTCATGCATCACCTAGTTCCTCTTATGAATCTTCTACCTCCGCGATGCCCACGCAATCCGAAGAACGTACACCTTGAAGCTAAACCTCCCACTTGAACAACTTGGCAAACACCCTCTTCTTCTTCATCGAACAAATTGATAATCAAAACGACAATCTATCCTAAGTAAACGACGCGAACCTTGAAACTGGTCGAACTAAAACGTATATTAACGAACTCAAAAAGGGGTACGAATTACCGACAAGCGAAGCAACAAACATCAAAATCAAAGCTAGAAAAACACAAAGAGAAATTTTCCCCCAATAAAAGTAGACACGGATAAAATGTTCATGAAAACCCATACAAAGAAAATATAAAATACACGTACCCATAAAACATCCACAAGCGTACCTCAACGAAAGAAACACTCGATGAACCAAATACCTAACAAGTTTGGTAAATGAGAACCATAGACAATTCTTATTCCCGTACTCGACCATCCCAAAAACAAATGAACACCGTTTTTCACAAGACATATCTTAAACTTATACATTTTTTTATAAAATATATATATAAACCATTTTATGTAAGACATCAACATAACCATTTTTTTTCACACTTCCTTTTCACCATAAAAGTAATAGTTTCCATCAAACGATCTTGAAATACCCAAAACGAATTTGTAAAACGCCATAAAGACTCTAACACAACCTCTTAATCGAACGCGAAAGACATTGAAGAATTCCGTAATCAAAATAATCACCAAACGAATCCCATACTAGGGAAACTCACGCAAATATATTGCAAACCAAACAATAAACTTATAGACTCATTCGTACAATGATCAAACCAAAATCATAGAAAAACACCGATACTAATAGGTCACAAAACATGTCATGAACTTCAATTGGTGTGTGTAAATGAGGGATCAAATATCCACACCAACTCGTCACGAACCAACAATACTTGAAGAATAGCATAACATTCATTCGTGGAATGAATGCAAGGAATAACCAAAGAAACGAACCAGTATCCAACAAAAACGAATTCGATTACCTAACACCTATCACAACGTCAAATAGAACGAATATGGCATATGAACCATCATGGTACGAATAGGAATGGCAACCAAAGAATTTGGTATAGAAACGGAGTGTCTAGCAAACGAATCAACTTAAATACCACAACATAAGTACCCACCGATAATTGAGGTATCAACATATGATAGGTAGGATGGAATCTCACCACCTACACACCCCAACATACAACGACTGCCCTAACGGTTAAGAGAATACTTCTCTAACCATACAGCCATCACCAACATGATATTACATACCATCTACCACAACATATATCAACAAACATCAATCAATGCAATAATGGTCACAAGTCCACGTGTGTGATACCCTTATAATTATGTTTGCGACCATAATTATAAGCCTATTCCACACACATACTTACTTCCAAAACCACACATCTCAATGATAATGCACATATACCACATAGTACCTAATACACCATGCAATCCATGCTATCATGCTTGCAAGTCCACTTGTGTTGTGACGCATGTATAATTATGTTGGCCACCATAATTATCTATGCCCCATTTCATAAGTGTACTCCCTCCCATGACAACACATCATGCAAACAATCACGCAAACAAAAACAAAAGACGTCGCAAACAATCATCTCACGTGGAACAATTCCAACGATCACGTAAACTCTATAATCAAAATCACTTGGATAAGGTCGATCCAATATCCAAGGGTAATCACGCTCCAACATGGCTCTAGACGGCAAAAGACAATATACGAATTCCAAAACATAACACAAAACAAAAGACGTCGCATAATGGCTCAAACTCCACTCTCGCACATATCTCTCCACTCAGATCAATTTAACTTACTACTCGCTGTGGACTTTAGATCCGAATCCACACCATTTCATCCTAGCTCCCTTTCATCTTTACTCAAACAACCATTCATGTGTCCTACATGTTGAGGTAGTCGACAACATCCAAAATCATCTCCATTCTTTTCTTCCAATTCTACATAATTCACAAGCGCATACAAATCACGAGGTTTAGACTAAACCAGATCTCCTTCCTAGGTGAAGTGAGGACACTACCAAGGGTATTTGGTAATGGCTCCATCTCCAGAAGTCGTCGTGGTTCCAACCTCTCCACTTCTTCTCCACCAACGTTTCCCATAAACATCCTCTCCTTGTCCGAACGTAGATACATGCTATCGGAAACTCGGATTCTGCGGTTAGTCCGCTTCATCCTACCACTTCTCTCGCATCCGATAACGACAACGATTGTCCAACGAAGCATCTTACGCGCGGAAGATGATATAATAAAGTCGATATATACAATACTACGTATAGGGGATAAAATAGATGTCCGAAACTCAACAAAACATCTCATAAATATAGAAAAATAGACATATAAAATACTATACTTACACATAGGTCCTAAATGCAACTATATGAGGGACTCCTAGGTTATAATCTAGGTCCAACCGCCTAATTCTCTATAACCAAGGCTCTGATACCAATCTGTCACACCTCGCCACGGCGGAAACGCGAGGGTGTAACTTCATGGATATCATCACAACACCTGGTGTCTATATAGAGAACAACTACATGCACAAAAATAGAGCAAAGTACAAAACGAAGTGTTGTAACAATACCCCAAAACAAAACAACCAGAACAAAATCCGAAACAATACATAAATTCAAACATAGATGCTAAACCACTTCCAATGCAACTAAGGTCTCATCTATCCACATCCTTCTATCTTATCCTTAGAAAGCTCACCTGAAAATGATGCTTAAAATGTCAACATTATGTTGGTGAGATTCATAGGTTTGAGACTCAACACATAAGGCAACCAAATTCCCTGTGATTACAAAATATAGCTGGACAAATAATTATAGTTATCATATAGCTACATGCATTTTCAAGTTAATATTCACACACAAAGGCAATAGCACTCATAAGGCAACCAATAGGATGGCTCGTGTCCTCCGACCCCAAAATAATTACAACAGGACGGCTCATGTCCTCCGACCCCATAATGATTACATTAGGAAGGCTCGTGTCCCCCGACCCCATTAAACATCAATTAGGTCGCATGCGCGAGCAACAGGATAAGCATCCTCCTAATTGGATCCCATTAAACATCAATTAGGTCGCATGCGCGAGCAACAGGATAAGCATCCTCCTAATTGGATCCCATATATATCCACACAAGCAAATAATCACACATAGCATGCATACGATAACATTATAGGTCCAAGCTCTTTAACACCACACACATAATCACTGTAAATCAAATCATTTAAGACAAGCATCATTCCCATCCCAAGTTTAAAACAAAGTAAAAATATGGGACTATGAACTCACCTTAAACTCCGCAGCTTCCACAAAAACAATTCACAATCTATAGCACACAAAAATAATCCACATTACACAAGGTCAAGCTAAAAGCTACAACCCATGTAATACACATATGATGGATGTCTAAGACTCATATGACCCACCATGGATCTCCTAGACACCACACTAACCACTACCATAACTTAATAATCACTAAATCCCTTGCACTCTTAAAATCAGAAAACGCAGAATTTTTGGGTACTTTGCCCACATAAAATCATGACAAATAAAGCTCAACAACTCACACAAAAAATTCACCATGGTCTCTCATAAGTATAGAAGCTAATCCCAGAAGGCCATGGACCAATAACACATAAAAATACTCATAAGAAATTCAAACTTGTCAACTACTCAAATTCGGATCTGAAAGCACACCAAAAAGTTTTGATTTTAAATAAATACTTCCACAAGTTTTTATCGCGAATCCTTTTCTTGGTAGTCTAATATAAACTAATACTTAACTATTCCAGAAGGCCTTGTCAAAATACCACTTTTACAACTACATGACACCCTCAACTTTTACCCAAAATCTGTCCCGGTTTGACAGCTTTGGCACCTTAAAAAAGAAAAATCAAAAGACCAACTTCCCGACCTTGAAATCAATCGTGGTTGGACTTTTTGGAAATCTCTTTCTTTATAATTCAATTTAGACCAAAAATTCGTGATCTAACTCATAACCATCTGTTATTTACACTCACATCTTTACAGCTATAATTTTCTGTCCAAACCCTAACTCAATAACTAGCATGTTTTACGCTCAATTCTCTTCACCAATCATCATAATATCTTCATTAATTGATCCCAACATGTTTTAATTATTTACTTTACAGAAGTTTACAAACCCTAGATCCATCATAATTAATATTACATGAATTAGATTAATTAATCAAACAATTGAACTTAGGGTTTAAAGATTTTACCTTGATTCTTGATTTTTAGCTTCAGAACTATAAACCCTAATTTTTTTCTCTTTCTCCTCTCCCTTTATCGACTCAAAATATGCAGGAAAAGAGGGGTATGGGTCGTTCATGGGGTTATATGGGTTGGGGGTTGGCCTTGTTTGAGTTGGACTAGGATTCCTTATTGCTAGGAATTGTATTTGGGCTCAAATTTGGTTCCTTTTTTCCCCATTTAACCCTTATGGCCGATTTTTCTTATATATAAGATATTATTTCATATTTTTTTATTAAATTTATTTATTACTCTCTAAACCTCATACTTTTCATATTTTATAAATACCCGTAGCTAATCCTAGCGTCTTACGCGATAAACCTCAGTTTTTTACGACATACAGGAAAATATCATTTTCACAACAAAGTTTCCAAAAATAGAATTTCACACTCTTTTTGAAATATAACTCATAAAACAAACTCTTCGTAACTTGCTAATGCTCAAATACTTGAACGAAGACTCATTACGCAAAATCACAAAAACACCAAAACTACACAAGTCATTTCTACACCACAAAGGTGATCAAAATGAACTTTCCCAAATTTCAAACTTTCCAAATCACCATAATAACCATTTACACAAAGGGATTTAGTGCTAAAACTCACATATCTCACTCATATATCACTTCAAACACCTAATACACACCAAACAAACGTCAACCGAGTCAAGACTATCAGTCAAACTGACCTGCTAAAACCACGGTTGTTACACTTCGGGGTCATGAGCTTACGATTTAACTTACAAACCTATGGAATTCACCAACATTCGTGTTGACGTTTTAGCAATGTATTTTCAGGTTATTAAGGTAGCTCCTGCTTGCATGCATTTGGACCTTCATGGAGTCGCGAAGTCGACGCGTCTCACATATATATATTTCCCGCACTTATGAAACGTTTTATCTGGATTGTACTTGTTTTTCTTAAACTTGCAACACCCTTTTGGGACCTATGTTTTGTAAACTCTGAATGTTTTAATGATCAAATGATGTATTTTCCCAAACGACACTTTAGGTCGTTCAATGTAATTGTAACTGTGGTGCTATGACAGTCACCCTCAGGTATTCCATTCTGCTGCCATTCAGGTATTTTGGGGGTGTGACAGACTGGTATCAGAGCTAAGGTTATAGCAAACTAGGATATATCATGGATCATAGACTATAACCACATCATCATAGCATCTCATCATTTCACCATAGGTGCATATTCATTGTACATGTTGTTTCATGCACACATTGTGCGAGTTATTTATACTCATACTCATATATATATGATTATGTTGACCTGGTTCACAAGTGACATGTCTTCAGATACCCACCCTGTTATCCTTTCGTCGGATTCCGACATTGAAGATGCCTTGTCATCTTCCACTACCATTGTACTACCAGTTACACTTACGCCGCCATTAGCACCATTGAATTGTTATAGGAACAAGGTTTTCCTAACATCCAGCCCATACATAGAATGCCGTTTGGTAGAGTATTCAGACTTAATTTTTAATGGACCTATTAGGATGCTTATCGCAAGGAAGATAGTATGTTTTCTTTCCTTCACTAGTAGGGCGCTTACTAATCAGGTACTACCACCACCATCAGCTACTTATTACACTATTGGTCGTCCCATTGTGTGTACTTCAGTTTTACCTCTTAGATGTCACGGGATAGCGCGAAAGAGGGTAGTATTCCATTCACTATTATCACCATCGTCTCCTAACTCATCACTAGGATCTCATCGTCATCAATGTTATCCTCGTCCTTTAGAATACCACCATTGTCATTTCCCTTTTACATTTCCACTTACTATGAGTTAGATAACACCTTGTGGATAATACCAAGACCACGAATTCAATAGGAACATTCGCAGATTCCTCAGGAATGACTTAGAATCTACACTAACTAGGACTTGATCGATGCACAACTCCAGACCCCACTTCAGGACGATCTCGACCTTATAATGCCACAAACCTGGTTTCACTCAGAGGGACACCAGGAAGTCTCGAGACTAGACTTATATCTTTATTAGCTTTTATTATTATCCTAGCCATGGGAGGTGTGGCATAGTTCAAAGAAACTTATGGTATTTGGATTGTTGTACAAACGAAATCACCAAGTATTGACACTACTATATGGAGATAGTTGTGCTATCAATGATATCGGTCCATATAGACCAAAAATTTCATGTGTTATATTCATGAGTTGTGAATATGATGGTTTTTATTACTTATAGATCCTCATGGTCTCTTATAATTTGATGAAAATAGATTTAAGCAAACCACTTCAAGCATGACGCAAGACGCTGTTGGACAATTCACTGCCAGAAACATAGCCACCGCCCTCTCCAAGGAACTTACTCATGTGGAATTTATGGGTTGCAATCCCCCCTCCTTTAGCGGAACTATAGACACGAAGGAATTTCTCAAATGGTTTGAAGAAATAGAAACAATATTTCAATGTGGCGACTGCCGCAAGGAAGACAAGGTTAAGTTCGCCACTTGCACTTTTCAAGATCATGCCCAGAAATGGTTATAACACCCCCATTTTAGGAACGCAGCGGAATACAACATAGGGTGCTATTTGGTCACATAGTACAAGTAAAATAAACAACTTTAAAATAAAGTCGTTTTTAAAACTTCACATTCGATAATTTATCAGAGTTAACAAGGTCCCAAAAGTTTTTAACATAGTTAAAAGATACATAAGTTTTGAAAGTTTAGAACATTATCGAATGAGAACTTTTATTTAAACATGAGCCATCATGTAGATATCCATTTCTTGCGCCGCCCATCCAAGCTGAAAGTCACTTATGGACCTGAGATAAAACATGCTTAAAAGTCAACATAAAGTTGAGTGAATTCATAGAGTTTAATAAGTAATAAGTTGAATACAAGATAAGTTTAATACAAGATAAATCAGTTTAAAATACGATGGGCTACGTTGTTATACGCCCATAATTAAGTTGACATGTAACAAATACAAGTCGAGAAATAAGATTTATAGTATTGAGCTCATGAAACCGAACCTTGACCTAGATTAATAGTGCCCCGAAAAGGTAAGATTTGCCATTTACCACGTGATCTCTCAATATTATGTGACCGTTGATGTATGAGCGCTACTCACCCGGCCAGGCCCGCCAGGCCAAATATGCATATTCATAATACTAGCTTTTCCTACGGAATTAACGGTTCATGATGGGGACTTAATTGGCAAGAAATACTCAATGTCAGATGTCTATAAATCATATAATCGGGTCCAACATACCAAAAACTACTTGTATTCAGTTTGTAAAACTAGCATGTATCCCCCTCGCGAGGTTTATAAAACATTTAAATAAGTAAAGGCGAGGCTATGAACTCACCGTGAACAAAGAGGAATAATCACAATCAAGCAAGCGAAGAAAGATAGCCGCGAAGCTCTACGAAGAACCTAAACATATATACGTTGTCTTAGGTTTTGAAAATAAATATTTGTGCCATATGGCTATATGTTACATAAATTATGATCTTAATTGTGCTTGGTACACATATACTAAATACATATATAACAAGTTTTAGTTTGACACTAAAGAATTATTTATAAATATGAATTTATATTCTTTATAAAAGTCAAGTGTTAAATATATATTTGTTTCTAAGTCAAAAATATGTTATGAAGGTCCAATGATGAGTCTAAGGTTCAAATTTAGTCCAAGAGTCCCGATTTTAATCAAAAAGGTTCAAATTAAGCCTAATAGTTCAAAATATAGGAGGTGGTTCAAAATATATTTAAAGTCCAAAAGTTTTATAAAATGTAAACATTTTTATACTTTTTATTCCAATGCTGATGGAAATTTTTATAACTTGCTCATCTTAGAAATTCCGTTACTTGTAAGCCGTAAGTCCAAAATTTACGTTCTTTATATCCCCGGAAAGGTATTTGTCTATACTAATAAACTTTATGGGTCCCACTAAGTCAAAAATTTGATTACATTAGTAAAACTATTTATTTACCCATACTACTCAGTCCATCAGTTTTCAAATTTACAACTGTCCCGCAAAAAGTGCGATATATAGAGTTTTGCTAACCCGATTAATTCTCCGCTTTCGGCCACGTTTAAGTTAAGATGTTATCTAAAACTATTATGTTTTGAGTATCAGTGGGTTATTCACAAAAAAAATGACTTATACATGTTTCAAATCTGTTACTCAGAATGTGACATGTTTCACGAAAATAATTCTAGTTTAATCATCGTAATGAGTTATTCGATGAAATACCCGTCAAAATGACCACCAGACATAGGGCTACAACTAAATATTTTTAGTTTAGGTCCAATGTTTATTGATTAAATCAGTTTATTCCGTTTTTACCCCTGAATCAGATTCACAGTTTGCATGTCTAGTCCTTTAGGGTTTTTAGTGTTTCCTAACTATGTACCAAGCCTAATTAAGCATAATAATTTATATAATGCTCAAATACATCAAATAATATTACATTTACAGTAGAGTAAGTAAAAATAAAATGAAAAGGGAGTTATTGATTTCCTTACAAAAGTGGAGAGCAAGAAGGAACAACAAGAACAAGAACACTAATCCTATATTGACCCAACAACACTTGCACCATTTCTTTACCCCATGACAAGCAAATTTTTAACCACCAAACCCTTTGTAAAAACTTGAAAATCTCAGCCCCTAAACCATCTTTGAAGATCACCATAAATCTAAGGAAGAAAAGTCTTGATGTAGAATAATAACAAGAGAACTTGAGAACAAAGGTCTTCCAAAATCACCAATCATGAAACCATTGCAATCTCTTGTAAGAAGAACTTTGAAAAACTCTTGGAGAACTTAAATTTACAGCAAAAAAATCATCTTGGAGTCATTAGAAAATCACCAAATAAAACCCTTGAATCCAAGAAAAATTGATGTTGATAATGAGGAGATTTATGTGTTGTTTGAGTGTAATAAACCAAGAACAATACTAGGCCTTCAAGATCTTGCACCAATGTAACTAGAAAATTAAGATGATGGTGATGGAGGGCTGATATGGGTCGTTCTAAGGGTGGAGAAAACAATAAAATTGGTGAAGTGGTGATAAAAATGAGGATAGAAAGAGATCTTGGTGTTTTATAAAAACAATACATGCAAATGGGATAGACAAGTGTACTTATATGTTAGCAAACCTTTGACAACACATCATGACTCAATAAAATGATAAGAATTTCGTGGGTTTTGAGATAGTGGGGATGTGGATGATTTATTTTGCAGAGATTTGGTTATAGGGTGTAGTTTTGAACCCGATAATTTAAAACATGAAGTTTTTAAGACGCGTAACGTAATACCGGGTAGTAATAATTTATAAAACTTTCAAATATATTAATACTTGTTTTCACAATGTATTTCAGTAATTTAGATGAGTGGTAAATTCTTTGGAGGGTTTAAACATCGTTAAAACCGAAACCGTGAGTTAAAAACGCGTTTGGTGAAACCGGTTCTTGATAAAAGTGATGTACACTATAAAAATGAAACGAGAAGTATAAAACTCACTTGTAATCATGAAAATAGGTTAAAATGCATAAAATATATAAAATCATCATAGTCTAGGGTTGGTCCATGTTGTTAAAACCATAAAATGTAAATTTAAATCGCGTAAAACTTAAAAGGTGCAAGGTTTACGTATAAATGGAAAAATTGAAAATTGACTTTTAAAATAGGATTATAAGGAAACAATGGTGCATAGAAAGTGTAGAATGGACATAGTCTAGTTGTGGTTAAATTAACTGCACGTGTCATGATGTACGCAGATAACTTCTGACGAAGTTAATTATTTAAAAAAATAGAATAGTTAAATAATAAACTATTAAAATAAATGACATGAAATTTTTACGAAATGTCACAATGGTGGACTAATGTCACACCCCCAATTTACCTGACTTGCAGCGGAATGGAATACCTGGGGGTGTCTGTCATAGCACCACAGTTACAGTTACATTGAACGACTTAAAGTGTCGTTTGGAAAATACTTCGTTTGATCATTGAAATAATCCAGAGTTTACAAAATGAGGTCCCCAAAAGGTGTTGCAAGTTTATGAAAAACAAGTCATACTAGATCAAACGTTTACATAAGTGCATGAAATAATGGTGAGACGCGTCGACCCCGCGACTCCATGAAGGTCCAAATGCATGTCACATGAGCTACCTTAATAACTTGAAATACATTGCCAAAACATCAACACGAATGTTGGTGAATTCCATAGGTTTATAAAATGTAATGATGTACGGCCACCACAAGTATAAGTGCATGACAAAAGTCACGTAAAAATAGTACAATAGACCTTAAGCTCATGACCCCGAAGCTATGACTGATGAAATTATATGCCCCTCCCAAATGTTTTACCAGAACATTCCCAAAATGTCAAAATGAAATGCATCCGCTTACTGTTGGTAATAACTACCACGGATGGAGGCGTCACCCTCGATAGATCTATCCACTCACTCTCGCTTAATCGCCAAATTAACGGTCCATGATAATAAACAGGGGACTTTAACTGGATGGTAAGGCAACTTAAGCAATGTACATATGTTTTGGTACTTGGGCTCGTACTAAAATGATTGATGCAATGTATTCCCCCGTGGGATTTGAAAACAATCAAAAATGTTGAATTGAAAACGGGGCTATGAAAACTCACCTTAACTGATGATACTGTGATGATGTGAAATGAACAACCATGAATATGTAATGAGCTGAAAAACAAGGCGCGTACACTAGCCGCAACCTAATATGAATGATGAACGATCTACTTTAGATCACAAACTGATGTTATGAATTGTCCATGCACATGTTTCCTATACCACTCTACTCTTTGAAAAATACTTGTTGTTATCAAAATATACATTTTCCAAGACTTAGGAAAATATGGCTACTAGAAAATAATCTAGTTGAAATGTATATATATATAAATATATATAACGTATGTATCAATGTTAGTGTTGAAATCCTTGATATAACGCCTTGTAGTGATAAAATATACTTGTAATCACTAATACTTCATTAGTTGTGAATTTGGGTACTTGGTATTATTTCTAGAAATCTAGAGTTACTACGTAGTTTTAGCGTTATTATTTCTAAAAGCTGTCAAAACAATATTAGTTTTGCCGATATTGAAACGTGAATATCTTTGTCGTTATAAGTCCGTTTTACTTGTTCTTTATATCCACGCTTACGTCTTAGTATGTAGTAATATATTTTGGAAAGCTTGGCTCCTCCGGGTTACGTCTAAAGCCTCTTTTTGTCCGACGAAAAACGTCCAACAGCATGTATTTTCAAAAAATATACTTTTCGTCAATAAACTTGAAAAAATCACAACTTCTTCGTTATAAACTCTTTTTAATCCGTTCTTTCGCCTACGGATTCGTTTTTGAAAGTATTTTCTAAAACTTTTGCCAAAGTTTACTTTATGTTTACTGATTTTCCTGGATTTACAAAAATGGGACAGAATGTTTATATACTTGTTACAAACCCATTTTTCTTGTTCAAAACTAGTTTCTACTTCAACCAAATCTCTTGCAAACACCACAAAGCTATACTAATCTTACCATACACCTTCTTAGGGTGCCATGGGTTCCTAATCACTAGTAATCATGTTAATTTAACAAAGGAACACCTAAATCAAAATCTAGGGTTTGTATGTTCAAAAAGTTAACAAAAATAATGAGGTATAGCTTTGTACATGAAATTAAGCATGAAAACCATAAGATACATGTGTTAATTAGATGACAACATGAAAATAAATTTGAATACTTGTAACAATTCACAATTTCATGTTAATTACTATTCCCGGAAAATTTCACTATTCACTTTTACTATTCATTTTCCCCGAAATTTTCCCGAAATTTGATTTTTGTTTCTTGGCCTCGAGTGATAAATCATCTCCATGACAAATTAAAAGTTTGACATGCATAAGCTCATTTTCGTGAAAGTTAATAAGGAATTACACGTTTTAGGGTAAAACGTCATTCAAAAATTCTACGCACAACGAAACTCGACCGCGTTAAGTGACCCCGCATCAGAAAAATATTTGACACACTCATGATTTATTTGAGAATTAATCGTGACTGAGAAAAACATGACCAAAATAAGCCTCGGCCGTGAAAAACTGGAATTTTCAGTTTTTAAGCGTTTTTACTCAGCCGTAACCTTAGCCTATACCTGCACCGCGTTTCTAATACGATTTGAGTTTTCAAATTATTAGAAAAAGTCAACATATTTTTCCCTCCTCCTTTGACCAAAAATCATTCCTTGATTTTATAAGTCATTTCCTTGATTTTTAGGCTTACGGTTTGATGTCTAAAAGACATTTAATACCAACCGACACTAGACTGAGCCCAGTCTAGACATTATAAGTCATTTTAAATTATTTTTATCCTATTAGAAAAGTAACATTTTACTTTTCTCAATTTTACACAATATTCGTACGTTTTACGTTTACGCGTTTTAAACCTACGTTTCCAGCGTTATCAGCGTTTTCACGATCCATTAAACTTATCACTCATTTTTATAAGATAATAATGAGTATATTGATGAGTTTAATCATTCCTATAGGTTTCGTAATTTTACGATACCCGGTTTTACGTTTCATGACTTAACGGCATACATTTAGTGATTAACGGGACCAAAACTCACTCCGTAAATGTAAGATAGATATCCAAAACTCTTAACCTCCTCAATTCAGCCCTAGGTGGTGTTTTCTATGAGTCACAAAGGCACTTGGCATGGTTGTGATAGCCTTGTACAAGATGTGTACACATATGCTAACTTAATGCCTAAGTTTTACTCAATCTTGCAACACATGCCTTCCTTAGCTAACAAGGCTTATGACTCATGTTTCCTAACCTCCTCAAGACACTATAAAACCCCCTCCTACCCCTCTTTTAGTCGTTCATACCATCACAAACACAAACACACTCCTAATTTTCTCTCTACTTCAAGTATTGTTCAAGAATACAAGTTCCATATCAATTCCAAAGCTCTTGTAAAGCTTTGATTGATCCAAAGTCCTTGTTTCTTCCATCCTTTGGTGATCTTCCATCCACACAAGAAGTGTCTTGTAGAGACTTCAAGTGCCTTCTCAAGTAGTCACAATTTGGTGTCAAGAGATTAGAGAAGTTAGAAGCTAGAGATCTTAGTTCAATCAAAGTCCTTACCTTACATGCTACCTACCTTTCTTTTTAGAAAGCCAAAAGTTGTAAGCCAAACCCTAACATATTTCTTGTTAAATATCATTATCATGTTATTTACATATCATTCATGCTATATTTTGTCTTGTGATTATGTCCATGATGTATAAAAGTGAGTAAAACAATTTATTGTACATGATTGTTAAGATAAGTTATTAAAACAAGTAAACTAGTGACTTTTATGGAGAACCACGACCAAAATAGTATAACTATGATATTTGAAACTTACTTACTGTTAAATAGGAATTAACAAGGAAAACATAGCAATTTGAATCACCCAAAACGAGTACCCGAGTCAAAAGTTATGGCCATAAGAAGTTAGCGAAACCAAAACGCCGAAACTGCCAATACCCTACTGTTTGCATTCTGCCATTTTGAAAGTCACCCTTCTAGTCCGATTCATCAAAAAGTTAAAACACGAAAGTTGTCCGGAACAACGTTTTCGTTCAGGAACAAAGAAGCTCGAGCCCTGAAAACGCTTTCCGAGTGATAATTTCTTCAAATTCTTGACAGCCCATTTTTAGACCAAAGTCATTATATATAGGTTATGGTTTATAAAGACCAAAGAGGTCTTATGACCTAGAATCAAGACCACAACCATGGCTAGAGCCAAGGTTGAGTCTCAAGACCATGGAACAATGACCAAAGGTTATGGCAAGGCCATGACGAAATGACCATGTAAGCTTACTTAGGCGTAAACATGAACCAAAGTATTGGCGATAACTTGAACAAGCAATTTGGATCTACTTCACTTAAAGGAACCATGAGTTATTACAAAGAAAAATGGTCATACAAGACTTATGAAACTTACCCTAATAACAATCTTCATGTAAAAATAAACTTTCCTAAGTTTATTCAAATACCGGACATGTAACTTTTCGGATCAAAACTTATATCTATATACTTTATCAACTACTACAATAGTAGGGAGCCTCATGTGAGGAGTTCATTATGTAAGCCGTCGAGATGAGTTGTGGATTTACGAATTAAACTGTCCTGGCTCCTCGAACGTTTACTACATGACTTCTGAATTATGTCGGCCCGAACGGTAGTAAACGATATATAAACTATACATGTTCATGAATCATTTCTTTTCAAAGACTTACACTATACATTGTACCACATCATGGACTAAGTGCAATATATATATATTGGCATGTTTATGTTTCCTTAGACATTATTCCAAACCTAAGTTGCAACAATTATTCTAGGTTGCTCGTAGAAGTTCTTACGGCATATCCATCATTCTCATTATACATCATCCAACTCAAGGTGAGTTCATAGCCCCACTTTCTATCGTTTAACCATTTTACAAACCCTTGGGGGGAATACATGCTATTATTTTTCTACTCGAACACAATGCTTTCTACTGTATGCTATTCGACTATGTTTTATTATCACTAAGTAACATCCTTTCCAAACCAAGATCCCTTATTATGAACCATTTAATCACTTGCGAGGGTTACTTGCGAGTGAGCGCGAATATTGTGAATAGGCCTATTGGGATTGACGAATCCCATTTGTTTTGACTAAAGTTCAAAAAAATGCATTAATATTTGAGACATTAGGTATGACGGCAAAGTACCTACCGGGATAAATCTGCTGATCGATATTGGTACACGTTAACGTTTTGGTGTCATAAGCTTAGTGAATTAATAACCTTTCCGGGCATATAACAACGTAGCCAATCTTTGTTTTCTAACTATGAGTGTGAGTCTATAGCTCACACTACGATTATTGTGTTCAACGATTTAACTACCAACACATTGTGTTCAAACGATTTAACTAAACTCTATGAATATCACTCAACCTTTGTGTTGACCTCTCAAGCATGTATTTCAGGTTCATGACGATCAAGGATGGCACGAAAGGACACGGATACTCAAGAGGGCTATAAATTTTATTATCATTCAAAACTCATTTAATGTAAATTGTAAACATGGAACCATTTGGGACCTCATTTTGTAATCTCTGATATTTATACAATTTGAATAATAAATCTTTTAAAACAACTCAATTGGAGTTCGTTTTCTATTTTTGTGACTATTGTGCCGTCGAGTAACACCCAGTTTGAATTCCGCTGCAACCATGAATTGGGGGTGTTACAATACTCACTTTGAAATAATACGTGATTAGATGATGAGAAACCTTGTGTTACTTGTGTTTTTGTTGTAAGATTCTCGATTAGAATGATGAAATGAACAACTTTGTAGCTTTGTACTTTGAAAAATAATGGATTTTGGTCTAGGATTGAAGTTGGGTCGTGGGTATGGAGAAGAGAAAGGGAAGAGATGAAAACTTTTTGGCTTATGAAATTGTGATGTTATGATTCTAGGAATTTGTTATGTTTATGTTTAGGAGCTTTATTGTATAATAAGAGCACATGTATGCATGAGGTGAAAAATAAAATCCAAGTGGTCTAGGGATGTTTATATGGCCGGTTTTCAATGTTAAAAAGAGTAGCAAAGTCGGTTTTGATCACTTAGGAAATGTAGTGTAATAATAATTGTAGTTTAGTGTAAGTATTAGTTATAATCGGGTACCGGGTTTGCTAGAAATAAATATTAATGAAGTTAACCGGGACTTAATAAAGTCATAAAAATGATAAAAATATGTTGGGTACAATTACTGAGTGTTCGGGTGATTATTGTTTAGTTTTCACGAAAACCGTCGTAATATTCATAAGCTCACGTTATAAATAAAATAAATTTCCAAAATACTGGGTAAATGAATGTTATAACTTTTATGATGATAAAATGGATATGAAAATATGTCGGGACCATTGTGGGAATATTTAGATATATTCGTCGTGTTTATAAACCGGATGTTAACGTTTATTATAAATACTTATACGTAAAATGTTAAATGTATCAAATATATAAATTTGAAAATCCTAAGAGTGGTATAACATGTAAATGACCTACTGATGATATGCAGACAGTCTCTAGTCCATATGCAGTGTCCTTACTGATAATGAAATGAATTCGCACCTAAACCCATACGGTTACGCGAATTTGAATACCCGTAAACTAAATTTACGATGAAATGAGTAATGCATGTGAATGATGAAATTTCTTCCGGAATGAATAGTGTTTAATGAATAGTAAAATTTCTGAGTGCTTCTCTGAATGTCAAACTGACACAAAAAATGATGAATAGCAAAATGATGAATAGTGTTTGATGAATAGTGTTTTTCCAAAGTTTGGGAAATGACCTGAAATGGTGAGTTGTGACAGTCTTCCCCTCTAAAAGGAACTTCATCCCGAAGTTCAGTTTATGTTGGTCTCTGAAAACGTATTGGTGAAAAGGTGATGATATTCGAGAATTCCAGCGAACTCTAACGATAGGAATTCGACTCTGATTCAACTGTTTGACCACACGGTCCATGATTTCTGTTGATTTTCTTACAAGGTCTGAGATTGTCATTTGGGTTGGATCCCTTCCAATGGAATCATGAGTGACTCATCTAAAAGTCATTTCTGGGGATTTGAAAATGTGAAATATGTTTGTGTAATCCTGTTGTTCTCTGACAATGTTCAAGTCTGACGGCCACTATGCCTTGTCTGTCAGAATATAAATGGTTCAGTGTATATTGGTGTAACTTTTCAAGTTTTCTGAATGATAACATGCCTTTCCTAGGCAGAACTTTCTGCATAACTCTGCAGAACTTTCCATGTTTTCTTAATGGTTTACAACTTATTGAACTTGTAACTGATTCTTGACTTGTAGAAAATTCCTGGTTATCTCATGAATGCCTACTAGACTAGTGATTTGAGCTTTTTCTGAGTTTGGCCCATCAATAGATGGTTTGCGCTTCTTAATGTTTTACATGTGATACTGGTAATATATACTGCTGAATTCTGCCAGAACTCAAGTTTGTATGCTAGTTGGTCGATTCTAAAATGAATCTTAACTGGTCCAATATGCTAAAGGTTCAACCTCTCTTGTTATCCAATTTGTATCATGCCAATCCAAGGCAATGTTTTTAACTTAGTTTATCCTCCCACTTGAATCTGGATGTGTTCAGGATACTCAATCCAAATGATGTGCGTTATGTACCAATCTAACTTCTGCCAGTTTCTCGCTGTTGGTGTGATAACTATTGTTGTAGATGAATTTGATTTATGTTAAATGATTAGTCCAACCATTTCTATGGTCAATCACTCATGCTCTGAGCATACTTTCCTATGTTTGAATTGTTCTCTCGGTTCGACCATCGGCCTGAGGATGATAGGTGATGTTTACATCTAAATGGGCTTCTGAAGGAAATTCTGAAATGATTGCTTGAAGTCCACGGTGAATTCGGTTTCCTTAACAGGAATAACTGAAATGGGTACAATAAACCTTTGTGACTAATTCCACAACGTTCGGTCCTTCGAACTTGGCGTTAACTGAAAGGGATAGAATATAGGTAACAATTTGATTCCTTGTGTTTTGTTCCAACGGATGATAAGACATATCCCCTTCTTTGTCTACTGGGTTTGGTCTCCACTACTGAAGTTCGTGATTAATTTGTGATGTCCTTCCTAATTCCTTCATCACATATTCCAAATATTCTTTATTGTCAAGTCACAAATCCTAAATGCATAAGCGATGTAGTAGGGAAATTTGTTCTGGAAATTTGTCTCGCGATTGTGAGTTTTGGTTGAAATCTTTTTCAGAATAAACGAATTTAGAAAATGGAGCAAATGATTTAGTAAGTAATATTTTTCCTGATGATTCAAAATTTCAGTAGTTATGAAGTAGAAAAATGTTTTCAAACATGTTGTGATTAAGACTGCTTACCAAAGTTTGATGTCTATGTATATTTCTCATTGTACATTAGTGTTGCTAAAGATTGACCAAAAAGGATCGTACTTGTTCAAAATAGGAATTTCAGAAATTATTTTTCCACAAGGTATGTGATTTATGTAAACGCATCAACTTTATTTAAAAGTGAAAACACTAACAAGGATAAAATGGTAGAATGGGAAATGTTCGCTTAAATGCATAGATGTCTTTAACATTTAGTTCCTGAGGTTGGATAATGCCTACCGGTGGTTATCAGGCATTACTACAAGCATAGGTATTTAGACTAACTTAAGTCCTGAAATAGTTTATCATTGTAATTGGCAAGACGATGGTATCACTTGATGTTGTGTCGATGAATGTCTATTCTGTTTTCCCATGTAGATGAGGAGTTATGTTCTGGTTTGATCCCTTGCTTGGTATGAAGGTGAGGTTATCGGAAATTTCTAGTGACATAAGGCCTTAGAGGAATTTACATCGATATTCTTGATTCAAACAATTTTCCTTTGTGAAAACTTACTGCAGGAAAGTTTATGTATGGATGAGGCCATGTTTAAATGAAATGCTCTACAGTCTCAATTAGAAGCTTGGTTTATTTCTATTGTGTTGTCCTGCAGAAACTTATATTGAGTTCAATCCTGTAGCTCAGTCTAGCTAGTACCCTTAAACGATAGAATTTGACAACTAAGTCAGAGATGGTGGTTCGGATGGTCTCGTAGTATCTTAGGATTGTTGTTGAGTTATGAATTCTCTCACTATATACTTCTAGTTCTGTTTAGTAGTTCTGTAATCCTTTCATTGCTTTAATTGTATATAGGAATCCTGCATGTAATTGATATGGAAAGTCTCTCCTAGGGAAGTCAATGGGAAAATCCAACTTAATGGCTAAGTGGGTGACAGGTAGGGTAAGTATCCAGGGATAGTTCGGCAAAAGGGATGTTTATGGAAGAGTTCCTTTGTTTACAAAACTTTTAAGTGAAGATTGTTATTAACAATCCTTTGAAAAGGTAATTATTTCCTTCATGGCATAATCCTTCCTGAATTTTACATAGGTGATCAGGCTATGCACAATTGAGGACTAATGATGCGATGTTAGATTTTATCAAAATATCATAACTTTTCTCAAAAGTTTTAGATGGTGTTCAACGCATTGTTATTAAAAATGGTATCCTGATGTTTTCTTTCAAATAACATGAAAATTGCCTCGCGTAATAATAGTAAATACTTGGTGTAATGACAGAAAATCAATTTATAGGATGGTAATAAAATAGCTTACTTCAGAAATTTTTTTTCTTTCTGTAAAACAATTTCCCATATGATAGTAAAATAGCTTGAATGGTGTATTGGATACGTGGGTGAATGTTGTCGAATGGTAATAGTCTACTAATTCATCAAAAACGAAATCAGCCTAATCCCTGATAAGACAATGCTAAAATGTTGCGAAACGATTGAAGTCTGAGCAATTGGGATAGAAAATGGAGTAAACGATGGTTATGATTATCACCTAGGTAACAAAAGATAGATATTACATTGGATAGGAAAGTGCTTAATACAACTAGGTTATGTCATCGTACCAACGGTAAGTACAAAAGGAAAGATACAACCCTAAAGGGCTCGAACTACGGTTTATATATTGAAACAAGGCTCCTCCTGCTGAAGCATTGTTGTTATCCTTGATGTTGCTAATATCCTGACGGTTCTTTTTCAATAGCTCACGCTATTCCTCTAGCGATTTAGTCTTGATTCCAAGTTCCTGATTTTCCTTGTTCCTTAGCTCCGGGCAGTCATTCTTGAAATGCCCTAAGTTTCCACATTTGAAGCAACTCCCTGGGATCCTCTGATTTGTAGTCTTCAGTCCAATGACCCCGCTTCTTGCACACTCCACACGTTTTACTGCAATGACCTCGGTGACGTTGTTTACACAGGTTGCAGTAAGGTAACTTTCCAATATACCTTCTCTTTGTGTATGGTTCTGCAGCAAAGGCCCTATTCACTTCTTGTCCTTGGGTGATTGTTGAGCAGCATTACAACCTATATTGTTGTTCTACTTCCTTTTATTGTCACTATTGTTTCCTGATGTCTTGGCGTGAACTATGAGTTCCTTTGCTTCGATCGCCATTTTTGATAGCTTCAGACATGGTATCGGGTTCCCATGTGATGACCAACATACGAATTTCATGGGAGAGTCCCCCGATGTACCTTTCAAGTTTCTTGCTTTCCGGTTCATCCATTGCAGAACCTAGTCGTGTTAATTCATAAAAATGAGTAGTGTACTCGTCAACATCATTTCCTACCATGGTAAAGTTTAGTGTTTCCTGTTCTTTTGCTCGTAATTCATTTCCTACACAAAATGTTACACTCATCATCCTTCTTAGTTTCTCCCGAGAGTGTGAGCAAGCAGCATCAACTCCCACCATCTTAATATGTTTGGTCCACCATTCCTGGGCATGATCCTGAAAAGTGCATGTGGCAAACTTAACCTTGTCTTCCTTACGACAGTAGCCACATTGAAATATTGTTTCTATTTCTTCGAACCATTTGAGAAATTCCTTTGTGTCTCTAGTTCCGCTAAAGGAGGGAGGATTGCACCCCATAAATTCCACGTGAGTAAGTTCCTTAGTGAGGGCGGTGGCTATGTTCTTGGCAATGACTTGTCCAACAACAGCTTGCGTCATGCTTGGAGTGGTTTGCTTAAATCTCTCTTCATTAAATCATAAGAGACCACGAGGATATAGTTAATCAAAGTCATCATATTCACAACACATGAATATAATACATGTTAATTTCAGTCTACATGAACCGATATCACAAATAGCACAACCATTTCTTACATAGTAGAGTCACACTTGATATATTTGTTTGTACAACAATCAAAAGACAACAAGTTCTTTAGACTATGTCCCACACCTTCTGTGGCTAGGATAATAGTAAAAGCTAGTGAGGATATAAGTCTGGTCTAAGGACTTCCTGGTGTCCCTCTGTGTGAAATCAGGTACGTGGCATCATAAGGTCGAGATAGTCCTGAAGTGGTGTCTGAAGTTGTGCATCTATCAAATCTTAGATAATGTAGGTTCAGAACCATTCCTGAAGAATCTGCGGATGTTCCTGTTGAGTCCGTGATATTGGTATTATCTACTAGATGTCATCTAGTTCATGGCAAGTGGGAATGGAAAAGAAAAACGACAATGATGGTACCAGTCAATGGAATACTATCCCCTTTCGCGCTACCTCGCGACATCCAAAAGGTAAAACTGAAGTACGCACTATAGGACGACCAATAGTGTAATAAGTAACTGATGGTGGTGGTAGTACCTTAGTAGTGTGTGCTCTACTAGTGATGGAAAGAAACATACTATCTCCCTTGAAATAAGCAATCTAATATGTCCATTAAGATTAAGTCTGAATACTCTACCAAAAGGCATTCTATGTATGGGCTGAATGATAGGAAAACCCTGTTCCTATGGCAAATCAATAGTGCTAATGATGGTGTAAGTGCAACTGGTGGTATAATGGTAGTGGAAGATGACAAGGCATCTTCAATGTCGGAATCCCATAAAAGGATGTCAGGGTGAGTATCTGAAGACATGTCCCTTGTGAACCAGGTCAATAAAATGATATATATATATACGAATATGAGTATAAATAACTCGCATAGGGTATGCATGAAACAACATGTATCATGATTATGCACTTGTGATGAAATGATGAGATGCTATGCTGATGTGGTTATAGTCTAGGCTCCAAGATACATCCTAGATTGCTATAACCTTAGCTCTGATGCCAATCTGTCACACCCCCAATTTACCTGACTTGCAGCGGAATGGAATACCTGGGGGTGTCTGTCATAGCACCACAGTTACAGTTACATTGAACGACCTAAAGTGTCATTTGGAAAATACTTCGTTTGATCATTGAAATAATCCAGAGTTTACAAAATGAGGTCCCCAAAAGGTGTTGCAAGTTTATGAAAAACAAGTCATACTAGATCAAACGTTTACATAAGTGCATGAAATAATGGTGAGACGCGTCGACCCCGCGACTCCATGAAGGTCCAAAAGCATGTCACATGAGCTACATTAATAACCTGAAATACATTGCTAAAACGTCAACACGAATGTTGGTGAATTCCATAGGTTTATAAAATGTAATGATGTACGGCCACCACAAGTATAAGTGCATGACAAAAGTCACGTAAAAATAGTACAATAGACCTTAAGCTCATGACCCCGAAGCTATGACTGATGAAATTATATGCCCCTCCCGAATGTTTTACCAGAACATTCCCAAAATGTCAAAATGAAATGCATCCGCTTACTGTTGGTAATAACTACCACGGATGGAGGCGTCACCCTCGATAGATCTATCCACTCACTCTCGCTTAATCGCCAAATTAACGGTCCATGATAATAAACAGGGGACTTTAACTGGATGGTAAGGCAACTTAAGCAATGTACATATGTTTTGGTACTTGGGCTCGTACTAAAATGATTGATGCAATGTATTCCCCCGTGGGATTTGAAAACAATCAAAAATGTTGAATTGAAAACGGGGCTATGAAAACTCACCTTAACTGATGATACTGTGATGATGTGAAATGAACAACCATGAATATGTAATGAGCTGAAAAACAAGGCGCGCACACTAGCCGCAACCTAATATGAATGATGAACGATCTACTTTAGATCACAAACTGATGTTATGAATTGTCCATGCACATGTTTCCTATACCACTCTACTCTTTGAAAAATACTTGTTGTTATCAAAATATACATTTTCCAAGACTTAGGAAAATATGGCTACTAGAAAATAATCTAGTTGAAATGTATATATATATATATATATATATATATATATATATATATATATATATATATATATATATAAATATATATAACGTATGTATCAATGTTAGTGTTGAAATCCTCGGTTTGAAATCCTTGATATAACGCCTTGTAGTGACAAAAATATACTTGTAATCACTAATACTTCATTAGTTGTGAATTTGGGTACTTGGTATTATTTCTAGAAATCTAGAGTTACTACGTAGTTTTAGCGTTATTATTTCTAAAAGCTGTCAAAACAATATTAGTTTTGCCGATATTGAAACGTGAATATCTTTGTCGTTATAAGTCCGTTTTACTTGTTCTTTATATCCACGGTTACGTCTTAGTATGTAGTAATATATTTTGGAAAGCTTGGCTCCTCCGGGTTACGTCTAAAGCCTCTTTTTGTCCGACGAAAAACGTCCAACAGCATGTATTTTCAGAAAATATACTTTTCGTCAATAAACTTGCAAAAATCATAACTTCTTCGTTATAAACTCTTTTTAATCCGTTCTTTCGCCTACGGATTCGTTTTTGAAAGTATTTTCTAAAATTTTTGCCAAAGTGTACTTTATGTTTACTGATTTTCCTGGATTTACAAAAATGGGACAGAATGTTTATATACTTGTTACAAACCCATTTTTGTTGTTCAAAACTAGTTTCTACTTCAACCAAATCTCTTGCAAACACCACAAAGCTATACTAATCTTACCATACACCTTCTTAGGGTGCCATGGGTTCCTAATCACTAGTAATCATGTTAATTTAACAAAGGAACACCTAAATCAAAATCTAGGGTTTGTATGTTCAAAAAGTTAACAAAAATAATGTGGTATAGCTAACTTGTACATGAAATTAAGCATGAAAACCATAAGATACATGTGTTAATTAGATGAAAACATGAAAATAAATTTAAATACTCACTTTGAAATAATAGGTGATTAGATGATGAGAAACCTTGTGTTACTTGTGTTTTTGTTGTAAGATTCTCGATTAGAATGATGAAATGAACAACTTTGTAGCTTTGTACTTTGAAAAATAATGGATTTTGGTCTAGGATTGAAGTTGGGTCGTGGGTATGGAGAAGAGAAAGGGAAGAGATGAAAACTTTTTGGCTTATGAAATTGTGATGTTATGATTCTAGGAATTTGTTATGTTTATGTTTAGGAGCTTTATTGTATAATAAGAGCACATGTATGCATGAGGTGAAAAATAAAAGCCAAGTGGTCTAGGGATGTTTATATGGCCGGTTTTCAATGTTAAAAAGAGTAGCAAAGTCGGTTTTGATCACTTAGGAAATGTAGTGTAATAATAATTGTAGTTTAGTGTAAGTATTAGTTATAATCGGGTACCGGGTTTGCTAGAAATAAATATTAATGAAGTTAACCGGGACTTAATAAAGTCATAAAAAAGTTAAAAATATGTTGGGTACAATTACTGAGTGTTCGGGTGATTATTGTTTAGTTTTCACGAAAACCGCCGTAATATTCATAAGCTCACATTATAAATAAAATAAATTTCCAAAATATTGGGTAAATGAATGTTATAACTTTTATGATAATAAAATGGATATGAAAATATGTCAGGACCATTGTCGGAATATTTAGATATATTCGTCGTGTTTATAAACCGGATGTTAACGTTTATTACAAATACTTATACGTAAAACGTTAAATGTATCAAATTATAAATTTGAAAATCCTAAGAGTGGTATAACATGTAAATGACCTACTGATGATATGCAGACAGTCTTTAGTCCGTATGCAGTGTCCTTACTGATAATGAAATGAATTCGCACCTAACCCATACGGTTACGCGAATTTGAATACCCGTAAACAAAATTTACGATGAAATGAGTAATGCACGTGAATGATGAAATTTCTTCCGGAATGAATAGTGTTTAATGAATAGTAAAATTTCTGAGTGCTTCTCTGAATGTCAAACTGACACGAAAAATGATGAATAGTAAAACGATGAATAGTGTTTTGATGAATAGTGTGTTGATGAATAGTGTTTTTCCAAAGTTTGGGAAATGACCTAAAATGGTGAGTTGTGACAACTAAATATGTTCAGGTAGTAGGAGTGGATGCTGCTTACTCACACTCTTGGGAGAAACTAAAAAGGATGATGCGTTTAAAATTCTATGTGAAAAGCGAATTACAAGCAATTGAACATGAAACACTAAACCTTAACATGGTAGGAGATGATGTTGTCAAGTATACTGATTATTTTTATGATTTAGCTCGACTAGGCTCTGCAATGGATGAACCGGAAAGCAAGAAACTTGAAAGGTACATCGGAGGAATTTCTCCTGAAATTCGTATGTTGGTCACTTCATTGGAACCCGATACCATGCCTAAAGCTATCAGAATGGCAATCGAAGCAAAGGAACGCATAGCTCACACCAAGATCTTAGGAGGCAATGGTAGCAACAAGAGAATGTGGGTCGGTAATCTGGATGCTAATGCTTCTCAACAACCATTTAAGATACAACAAGTGGTGGAGACCTGTGCTGCTGGGTCATGCCAAAAGAAAAGGTATGTAAGTAAATTACCCGAGTGCAACAAGTGTCAGTTTTATCACAAAGGATCTTGCCACTCTCAATGTAAGAACTGCCAAAAGGTCGGACACAAAGCCAAGGATTGCAAGGCTCCCACCCTCGCAAAGCATCAGAAACTCACGGTAATCTGCCACGAGTGTGGAGTAGTGGGACACTTCAGGAGTGAATGCCCGAAGTTGGGAAACCAGAATTGGAAGAAGAAGTTTATGTTTTAATTATATAAACCGTAGTTTGAGCCCTCTAGGGTTGTACTTTTCTTTTGGTACTTTCCATAAGTACGTTGGTGTAACCTAGTTATATTAAGCACTTTCCTATCTAATGTAATGACTATCTTTGTTATCTCTGTGATAATCGTAACCTTCGTTTATTCCATTTTCTATTCCGATTGTTCAATTTTCAACAATTTCGCAACATTATGTCACTGACTTATTAGAGATTAGGCCCATTTCGTTTTTGACGAATTAATAGACCATTACCATTCCAAAGATTTACCCATGTATCCAATAAACCATTCAACGAAATTTATTTCAAGCTATTCTATTTCCATATGGGAAATTTTTTTACGGAAATTTAAAAAAAAACAAGTTATTTTATTGCCACCCTATAAATTGATTTTTTTTCCGTTACTGCACCAAGTATTTACTATTAGTATACAAAACAATTTTCATGTTACTTGAAAGGAAATGACTAGAATACCATTTTTCAAAACAAAATGTTGAACACCATCTAAAACTTTTGAGAAAAGTAATACTATTTTGACTAAATCAAGGATCGCATCATTAGTCCTCAATTATACATAGCCTGATCACCTATGTATAATTCAGGAAGGATTATGTCATGAAGTAAATAATTAGTTTTTTAGTATTGCTAATAACAATCTTCATGTAAAAGCGTTTTAAACAAGTAAACTCTTTTATAAATGTCCATTTCTGACAAACTTTCCCCTGGATACTTACCTCACCTGTCACTCACTTAGCCATTAAGATGGACTTTCCATTGACTTCTTTAGGAGAGACTTTCCCTATCAAGTAGTAGGAGGATTACTCGATACAAGAAAAACAATAAAAGGATTACAGAACTACTAAACCTAGACTAAGAAAATTCATAATCTAACAACAATCCTAAGATACCACGATACCATCCGAATCACCATTTCTGACTTAGTTGCCAAATTTTATCATTCAAAGGTACTAGCAAGACTGAGCTACAGGATCGAACACATTGTGAAGGTACGCTAAACAACACTATAGAAATAATCCAAGCACCTAATTGAGACTGTAAAGCAATTCATTTAAACATGGCCTCATCTAAACGCAAACTTCCCTGCAGTGAGTTTACGCCAAGAATGATTGATTCGAATTATGGATATCGATATAGATTCCTCTAAAGTGTTGTGTCCTCAAGAAATTCTAGATAACCTCACCTATACATCAAGAGAGGCATCAGGCCCAAGCATATCTCCCAGCTTCATGTGGAAATGAAATAGACATTCATCAACATAGTATCAATTGACACTTCCATTTTGCCAACATGATGACAATTTTAACGATAAACCATTTCAGGACTTAAGTTCGTTGAATACCCAGGCTTGTAGTTTTGCCAGATAATCGCCAATAGGCATTTTCCAAAATCAGGAACCGAACGTTAGACATCTATGCATTTATGCGAACATTTCCTATCCTACTATTTTATCCTTGTTAGTATTTTTACTTTTAAATGAAGTTGATTTCAAAATTGTATTTATACAAATCACATATCTCGTAGAAAATAATTTTGAATTGCCTATTTTGAACAAATACGATCCTTTTTAGCCAATATTTAGCATAGCCATTGTACAATGAGAAATATTTAAACATCAAACTTTGGTAAACAGTCCTATTCACAACATGTTTGAAAACCGCGTCACATTTCCTAACTAGTGAATTTTGAATCATCAAGAAGAATATTATTTAGTAAACCATTTGCTCCATTTTCTAAATTCGTTTATTCAAAAAAAAAAAAAAAAAAAAAAAAAAAAAAAAAAAACAAAAAAAATTTTGACCAAAAACTCAAAATCGCGAGATAAATTTTGAAAACCAATCACCATGCTACATCGCTTAGGCATTTAGGGCTTTGTTATTTGACAATAAGGAATATTGGAATATGGGATAAAGGAAATTAGGAGGGACACCATAGATCGATTACAAAAGTCAGTAATGGAGACCAAGCACAATAGGCAAAGAAAGACACATGTCGTAGCATCCATTAGACCAAAACACAATGAATCAAATTGTTACCCATACTTTATCTTCTTCGTATAACACCCTTTTTGAAAAGTATAACGTTGTAGAATTAGTCACCAGATTCATTGTAATCGTTTCAATTATTCCTGATAAAGGTGATCGAATCACCTCAGACTTCTAGCAATCATTTTAAGATTTCCTTCGGAACCCCATTTAGATGTAAACACCGCCTATCATCCTCAGACCAATGGTCAGATCGAGAGGACAATTCAAACATAGGAAAGATATGCTCAGAGAGTGAGCGATTGACTCTAGAAATGGTTGGACTAACCATTTATCATAAATCAGATTCGTTTGCAACGATAGTTATCGCACGAGCGTAGAGACTACACTATTTGAGGCACTTTATGGTCGAAGTACCAATTACCCATTTACAGACCGAAATTGGAAAGTTAAATTCACTGGTCTAGAACTAAACTATGGAACAACAAAGGAGATTTCACAAGTCAAGAACCAGCTACAAGCAACGAGAAACTGGTAGAAGTAGGGTTGGTGCATGACGCACATCATGCGGATTGGGTATCCCTAAACAGCAAACCATCTAGATTCAAGTGGGAGAACGAACTAAGTTGAAAGCTTTGCCTTGGAGAGGCATGATATAAATTTGGTAACACGACTGATTGAACCTCTAGTATATTGGACCATTTAAGACTCATTTTAGAATCGACCAGCTGACACATAAAATTTGAGTTCTGACAGAGTTCAGCAACATATATTACTCATATTACATTGTAAACCTCAATAAGCGGTGATCATCTATTGACGGACCGAACGCGGAAAAAGCCAAACTCACTATTTTTGTAAGCACTCACGAAATAACTAGGAACTTCCTACAAACCAAGAATCAGTTACAAGTCGATAAGTTGTAAACCCTTAGAATTTCAAGTTGGTGGTAGGGTCACGATAAAAGTTCTGTCTAGGAAAGGTATGATACCATTCAGAAAAATCCGGGAAGTTAAACTCGGTGTACACTGGACCATTTAATATTTCAGACAAAGTAGGCCAGTAACCCTCAGACTTGACCCTTGTTGGAAAGTAGCAAGATTTCACAAACATGTTTCATAATTTCAAATCCCGAGAAACGACTTTTAGATTAGTGACTCATGATTCCATTGGAAGGAATCGAACCCAATGACAAACCTAAACCTGGTGGGAGAACCAGTAGAAATCATAGACCGTGAGGTCGAACGGTTGAAACAAAGTCGAATTCCTATCGTGAAAGTTCGCTGGAATTCTTGAAAATGACCTGAATATACTTGGGAACGGGAAGACCAAATGCAAGTCAAGTATCCACGTATTTTTACCGAATATACTTCAGAGACCAACCAAAACTGAACTTCCGGACGAAGTTCCTTTTAGAGGGGAAGACTGTCACAATTCGTAATTTCAAGTCCTTGTTCAAATGTCGAAATTTCATTATTCATCTCGGAAAGTTACTATTCATCAGTTACTATTCACCGATCACTATTCATCATTTTACTATTCATCATTTTTTGTGTCAGTTTGAGATTCTGAGAAGCGTTCAGAAAATTTACTATTCACATGACACTATTAATTTCCGAAGAGAAAACACTATTCATGTACTTTACTCATTTCATCGTAAATTTAGTTTACGGGTATTCAAATTTGCGTAACCAAATTGGTTCAGGAGCGAATTCATGCATTATCATTGGGACACTCCATACGGACTAGAAATAGTTTACATATCATCATTATGGCACTTGCATACTATTCCACTCGTAGGATATTTAAATTAGTACTTTTGGTATAATTAAATTTTACGTATATTTATTTCTAAATAAACGTTAACACGCGATTAATAATATGACTAACACGTCCGACACTCCCGACTATGATCCCAATATATTTTTATATTCATTTTAATAATATAAAAAATTTTAATATTAATTTACCCGGTGTCTTGGAAATTTATTTAATTAATATCGTAAGTTTAATTTAATTACGACGGTTTTCGTAAAAACTGAACAATAATTATCCAAACACTCAATACTTGTACCCAATATATTTTCACTATTTTTATGACTTTATTATGTCTCGGTTAACTCCGTTAAAATTTATTTCTAGTTAGCTCGGTACCCGGTATCCTCTAAAACCAAAATATCTAACTTAACTTACACAATAACACATAAAATCTCATCTTTTTCTTCCTACCCCATCTTGCCGCCCCCCTCCTCCTTACCAATCATCTTACAAGATTGAAATTTCTACCAACTCATAAATACTTGTCATAATGTTGTCTAAACTAAAATATATATAACATATAACTATACATTTTCATCTCATTTCATCAAATACAACTAGAAACTTTTATTCCCTTTTCTCTCTTCCTTTGGATCGGCCAAGAACACAAGACCAAGAAGAAACCATAAAAATTTCCAGATCTAGTATTTTTCAAGTTCCATTAGTTACCTATTTTAAGGTTTTGAAATAAAAACCTTTAGGTTTACTTAGGTTTTCACCATCAAAAGCTCATTAATCTTTCAAGTAAGTATATGAAACTCATCTTTCTAATTTTACCAAGTTTTTACAAGATCCATATGATATATATACAAGATCTACATGCATATGTTATTTATACCACTCCATTTTATACATATCTAACTTTTGAGCCATAGAAATAGATTATAGTTAGATCCTTGTTAGATCCACTTGATTTATGATGTTTAGGAACCCATGACACCCTAATAAGGTGTATGGTAGGATTAGACTAGTTTTGTGGTGATTGGAAGTGATTTGGTTGAAGTTGGAACTAGATTGGAACCCTAGAAATGGTTTTTGAAACAATACATATACCTACTGTCCATATTTTTAAAACATGGGAAACTCAGTAGGTGATGGGAAATTTTTGACCAAAGATTTAGAAAATACTTTCAAAAACAAAGCCGTGGGCAAAAGAACGGATTAAAACGAGCTTATGACGAAGGAGTTATGATTTTTGCAAGTTTATTGACGAAAACTATTTTTCTGAAAATTACATGCTGTTGGACGATTTTCGACGGACAAATGAAGGCGTTAGACGTAACCTAGAGGAGCCGAGCTATCGAAAATATATTAATACATACTAAGACGAATCCGTGGATATAAAGAACGCGGAAAATGAACTTAAAACGACCAAGTTATACACGTTTTAAAATCTTCACAACTATATATAAAATTAGTCACTACTAGAAATAATATAACTATGTACTAAATGCTATATTTTCTAGATTTCATATTCAAGAATTTTATTCTTAACTAACGAAGTACTTACGACCCGAGGTTTATTTATGCGACTACTAGACGTTATTTTAAGGTTTTCAAAACGAGGAATATAACACTAACATTTTATATACGATATATTATGAGAAGTTTCTATAAGTCTAGTTGGACTTATTTTTCCTAAGTATGGAAAATACTTTACTTTGACAATAACTAGTATTTTCAAGTTACGAGTGGTATAGGTATCATGTGCATGTACATTCATTTCATCACCGCATGATCTAAAGTAGATCGTTATTACTCATATTAGGTTGCGGCTAGTGTTCGCGCCTTGTTGTCCCGATTATTTCATCACATTGTACTATCACTTCAGGTGAGTTTTCATAGCCCCGTTTTCAATTACATATTTGATTTCAAATCCCACGGGGGAGAATACATTGCATTACTTATTTTCTATACATGCCAAAGTATTGAATTCCTTACATTGATTAAGTTGCCTTATAACCACGTCATGACAAGTCCCCTTTATTATCATGGACCGTTAATTAATCTACAAGCGAGAGTGAGTGAATAGATATATTGAGGGTGACTCCTCCATTCGTGTTTGGGTTGCTCCAATGGGTACGAATGCATTTCATGTCTAATATATTTAGAGTATCTGGTAAACACTCATTTGGGGCCAAGTAACGTCTAGCTTCGGGGTCATGAGCTTAAGAGCCAATGTATTACTTTTTACATTTTGTCGGTTTACTTTATACTTGTGGCCAATGTACATACGATTTAACTTACAAACCTATGGAATTCACCAACATTCGTGTTGACGTTTTAGCACTGTATTTTCAGGTTATTAAGGTAGCTCCTGCTTGCATGCATTTGGACCTTCATGGAGTCGCGGAGTCGACGCGTCTCACATATATATATTTCCTGCACTTATGAAACGTTTGATCTGGATTGAACTTGTTTTTCTTAAACTTGCAACACCTTTATGGGACCTATGTTTTGTAAACTCTGAATGTTTTAATGATCAAATGATGTATTTTCCCAAACGACACTTTAGGTCGTTCAATGTAACTATAACTGTGGTGCTATGACAGTCAACCCCAGGTATTCCATTCCGCTGCCATTCAGGTATTTTGGGGGTGTGACATCTCTTGACACCAACTTGTGACTACTTGAGAAGGCACCTGAAGTCTCTACAAGACACTTATTGTGTGGATGGAAGATCACCAAAGGATGGAAGAAACAAGGACTTTTGATCAATCAAAGCTTTACAAGATCATTGGAATTGATATGGAACTTGTATTCTTGAATAATACTTGAAGTAGAGAGAAAATCATGAATGTGTTTGTGTGTTGTGTGTGGTGAACGACCAAGAGGGAGGGGAGGGGGTATTTATAAGGACTTGGTTAGTCAAAGGAGGTGGAAGAATGCATGAGTCATTATCCTTAAGGGTTAAGAGAATGCATGTTTCCTTAGATTAAGTAAACTTAGTCATTAAGTTAGCATATGTGTACACATCTTGTACAAGGCTATCACAACCATGCCAAGTGCCTTTGTGACTCATAAAAATACCACCTAGGGCTGGAGTTGAGGAGGTTAAGAGTTTTGGACATTTATCTTGCCTTTACGGAGTGAGTTTTAGTCTCATTAATCGCTAACTGTAAGTCATTAATTCATGAAACGTAAAACCAGGTATCGTAAAAATACGAAACTTATAGGAATGATTAAACTCATCAATATGCTCATTATTATCTTATAAAAATGAGTGATAAGTTTAGTGGATCGTAAAAATGCTGATAACGCTGGAAACATAGATTTAAAACGCGTAATACGTAAAATGTATAAAAGTTGCGTAAAATTGAGAATAGAAAAATGTAATTATTCTAATATGATTATAATGAATTAAAATAGCCTATAATGTCTAGACTGGGCTTAGTATAGTGTCGGTTGGTATTTAATGTCTTTTAGACATAAAACCATAAGCCTAAAAATCAAAGAATGATTTATAAAATCAAGGAATGATTTTTGGTCAAAGGAGGAGGTAAAAATATGTTGACTTTTCCAAAAATGTGAAAATTCAAATTGTCTTAGAAATGCGGTGCAGGTATAGGCTTAGGTTACGGATAAGCAAAAGTGCTTAAAACGTAATTTTTCTGTTTCTTACGGCCCAGGGTCTATTTGGTAACATTTTTCTAAGTCATGATAAATTTTCTAATTAATCATGAGTGTATCAAACATTTATCTGATGCGGGGAAAATTAACGCGGTTGAATTTCGTTGTGCGTAGGATTTTTGAATGACACTTTAACCTAAACGTGTATTTCCTTAATAACTTTCGCGAAAATGATTTGATGAGTGTCAAACTTTTATTTTTCCATGGAAATGATTTATCACACGAGAATATGAAATAAAAATTAAATTTCGAAAAATGAATAGTGAAAGTGAATAGTAAAAATATGAATAGTGAAATTTTCGGGAATAGAAGTTAACCTGAAAATGCGAATTGTTACATCATCATCTCCTCACTCGGGTCCCCATAAAACTCAACCTCGAAAAATGGAATTATGGGTCGTGGGTTTTCTTTTTTGAACAACTATGCCGTGGATGCGAGGTATCAAAATACATACATGGCCTATCCACCAATGCCTCCGGGAGTACTCCTACCCCTCTTACTCCGGAAGAACTCAAGGTTGACAACATTGTTTTATCTTGGCTTCTTACCACTCTTTCGGAATCTCTACAAGCAAGATTGGTCGTGGAACATCCACGATCCGCTAAACATGCGTGGGACCTCATCACCGAAATTGTACAAGACAACAAAAGGTCTCGTGCGATTGCTTTAAAGGCGGAACTATAGACGCTTAAACTTGGTGACATCAGTATTGATGCATATTTCAAGAAGATTGAATCGATTGCTACGATTCTAACAAGTCTTGGATCCCTGGTTAACAGTGAAGATGTTGTTACCTTCGCACTTGAAGCCTTACCGAAACAATATGACCATGTTTGTGGAATCATGCATCATCGGGAAACTTTTCCCGATCTCAAAACCGTGTGATCCATGCTCACAACGGAGGAGATGCGTCTAAAGTCCAAGTCTCGTTCTCTACCCGTGGACTCCTCGTCTTCCTTTCCATTGGTACTTATGACCGACAAAGGTATGGCTCGAAATCCCACCAATCCTCAGATAAATCGTGGAATCCATGTATTAACTATGCTAAGGGTGCTTGTTGATATGGCGCGGGGTGTAAATTTGTTCTTGAGAATGGGGGAGAAATAACAAGCCTAGGGTGCATGCCAATAGGGATAAAAATCATACGGAAGATATTGTCCTTAATATTTTATCTAAACTTGGTATTACGAGGAATCAAAAACACAACACACCCACTGGTGGACCAGGACCCAGTGCATACTACACCTCCACGAGCCCAACCCAAGTTATATACAACAATACCCACCTAAGGACTGCTAGCACTATGGGCCCTCCACCTGGCTTTGGATACATTTCGGCCCAACTCTGATATGCAGGCCCAAATCCACTACCACCCTATATTAGCCAAACACAGCCCACAATTACAAACCAAATCAACCAGTCAAATCAAACATACGGTACTGTTCACCAGGCAGCCTACCCCCCATTCACTACTGTTTACCAAACAGCCACCCCTCCCATTAACTACTGCTCACTAGGATACTACCTCGGGACAAGAAACTGTATTGCCACATGCTTTTATGGTCGGGACCCTTCATGATCCCACTTCAGGTGCCTTGGAATATGGAGACAGGTGCGAGCTCCCATCTTAATGCTTCATGATAAGGCGAAAAGTGTTATGCTTTTAGGGGGTCATTTAAGCCCTAATTCGAGATTATTTGATCAAATATTGCCCTAAATCGTTTCTTTTTGTCATTTTAGGTACTTTGGAAAAGAAATCTGGAAAAGGAAGCACTTTGGATGTTTTTAGAGCGAAAAGTGAAGAAAACGGCAAAGTTTCCAAATCAAGCTGAAAATAGTACCTGACGGCGTCACGTATTGCATGTGACGGCTTCATGTTATGGCAAAGAGCTGGATAAAAAGTTACACGAGACGCACCAGAATGAAATTTGGGATTTAAAGCGTGACGGCGTCGCCAAGGCCGTCACAAACAAATTACAAGAGACGTCCATGAGTTTTACAAGGGACGACGTCAAATTTGGATCTAGGTAATCTGTGGATTTCTTTGGCGGCGAGTTGACAGCGTCAGGATTATAACGTGACGCCGTCAGACCTCAAAATCTATATATAGTTTTTTAATTTTCATTTTTTAAATAGGAGAATTTTGGGAGAACTTTAGAGATGGTTTTGAAGAAACCTTAGGTCGAATTTTACAGGGTAAAATGCTTGTCTTTACATTAACATGCTAGGCTAGGTTTTCGTTGTGTTTGCTTAGATGTAACGAAACCTAGCTATTGATTATTGGTTGGTTGTTTGTTATTCATTGTATTAGATGAATGATATCGATGTTAGTTTTAAGAAAACTAGCAGACTTCCAATTGGTAACATGCTTGAACATCTTTAGAAACATGAATCGGATGTGTACTACGATTAATTGGTTATATTTAATGCATAAGTGACTACTAAGGAGGCCATGTTAGGAGCTAGTTGTCAGCTCGACTTAGGAAGAGGTAGAAACTTATAGACTTAGAGAAGATCGTACACGACCCTACAAATGGTATTAAGGAATATAACCTGTCATCCAAGGAATTGTAACAAACTAATCAACTAGTAAAAGATAGCTAGGGAGTAGTGAAATCTAAGTAAACACGTTTCTCTCATTATTGTTTTCGCCACATTTACTTTCTTGTTATTTTATTTTTATTGCATTTGTAGTTATTTGGGTTAGTTGACTAGCAACTAATTCCGCCCACTCTTTGAAAACCCAAGAATTTTACTTGCTTTTCATAAAACTATAAAAATACAAAAATAATCATCTCTCGCCTCTAGACCTAGTTTAATTAAGTTTTAATCCTAGCGAACACTATTCCCTGTGGAGAATGATCAATCCCCCGTACATACCACTACACTATACTACATCGGTCAGGTACATTGCCTGGTGGGGATTGCATTCTTCTAAAGATCCCTTGAAAAGTAAAAACCTTTTGCAAGATTGCAAAACCACACATCAAGTTTTTGGCGTCGTTTCCGGGGAATAGTTTTTGTTTAGTTTGAAGTTTATTTTTATTAGGTCTACTTGCAAGATTCCTTTCTAGTAAGATTTTTATTTTTATTTTTATAGGTTTTCTTTAGTCTATCTTTTCTTTGTGTGTTTGTTCATATAATCCTCATTGATTATTCCGTTGGCCACTATGGAAAATGCGAATCCACCCCTTTTACCTAGTGAAGTTGCTTTGTTGCATAAACAGATTGAGAGTGAGATTAGGGAACTTAGAGAACTCAATAGATTGATTGATATTGAGCTTGATTATGCGCTTAATGACATAGCAATAGCCATGGACTTAGATAAGGAATTAGAACCCAATGACCTGGCAATTTTGGAAGATGTTAAGGGAGAAGAAGATGGGGATCTAGATGATGATTATTTCAATTTATATCCCATTTAGGAGGAAATCGCATACTATAACAATCTCATTGATAATCCTCGGCCCCCTTTTGTTAAGATTGACCCCAAGATTAAGAGAGGTGACCCTGAGAATGTGAAGATGCCATGTACGATTGGGTATAAATGCATAGATCAAGCCTACATCGATTACGAATCCCCAATCAATGTTATGTCTTCAAGCATTTATAATGATATTGTACAAAAAAGACTTGAACCTAGGAGGTATCTCAAATACCCCGGCGGAATTTGTAATTTTTTCAGGAGAGTTAAAGGTTTGCATGTCTTTGTTGGGAACTTTACTTATGTCATTGACTTTATGGTTGTTGAAGACTTGGCTAGTGTTATAGATTGTCATTTATCCCATGTTGTATTAGGTAAGCCATTTGTTGAGGAGTCCAAGTTAAAATACGATTGGTTGGAGGGAACGGTCCAATTCTCTAATGATACCAATAAGGTCACATATAGGATGCCTAATAAGATAAGAGAATTCCGTTATGTTTCTCAATTAGAAAAGGATAATATTAGTGCAATTGAGGACATTAACGAAGAAGATAAGGAAAAGGGAATCAATTTTGTCTGGGAAAAGAGGAGCCTTTATTATAAAGAATGCTTAACCCTAGGACCCAAATATAGAGTCGATATGGAAGTTGCTGAAAGGTTAAGAGAATCGATTGAAAAGGGAGGAAGGAAAACGTAATTGCTTGTGACCTTCAGTCTAGCTACAAGACTCGTAAATAAAGAAAAGCGTTTGTTGGGAGGCAACCCAAGTTTTATTTGTTTGTTTGTTTTTATTTGTTTCCGTATGCATGTTTTATTTTTATTGTTTATGGTTCATGTCTCAAAATAAATTGTGAAAATGCTTTATTTTGTTGTTTAACTTCGTCTTAACTTCATATAAAGGTATTTTGCAAAAGTTAAGTGTAAGGGAAATCTAAATTTGTTTCTAAGAATGGAATTGGACATGAACCACAACAATATTAAACGAATGTGCATATTAGTATTTGTTTGAGTCAAATGCTTGTATCGAGTCATAATGATATTTTGCAGGATTTCCAGGAATTAAGGCATGAATTTTTCCAGAAACTTAACATAAGATTTCTGTCAGAGCACTCTGACAGCGTCAGGCTTATAACCTGATAGCGTCAAGTGTAAAATTCTGAAAAATTTTGCAAGTTTTGTTTTTCTGCCGGAGTTATAAAGTTTTTGTTAATTCTTTAGTTTTATAAACTCCAGGAAATCTGCGAATATTCATTCCACAAGCATTATATCTTAATTTGTTTTCTAGGATTTTTAATATATATAGAAATTGCACCCGATTTTACATGAGGTTTGCCATGATTGTTTCCTCAGGTTTAACAGATTATATTGGAAAAGAAGATGATTTATATTTCTGGACGAACGTTTAACGTTCATTTTCTTAGAGGAGGATCTAACCTTTTTAAGGCTTTATCCACACCGAACAAATCAGGGGAGTATTTGTTTCATTCTTTTACATCCTTTTTATTGAACATTAGGGACAATGTTCAGCTTAAGTGTAAGGGGAGGGTAAATGATGATACCTTAGAGAATGCGATTGCACTTGACGTTTGTTTAGTCAATAGTAGGTGTGTAATAAAACTAAGAGAAATACTTGTTAGGGCAATTTAAGCTCCAAATTTAAATTTTTTTACAACATTTAGGAGTGAAGCTTTGACCTTAATAAGCATCTCATGGATAGGAGTTGTATGACTACCACAAAAACCGTACCACTCAAAAATTTTCCACCCCAAATACGTGAGGTTCGCCTTTAGATCTTTAGGAAAAAGCATTCATTGTTGGTGTTTATGAGTGTACCGGTAGTAATTAGATTCTAGAACTTGTGTTAGTGATGCATTCCGAGACCAAATGTGAGACTACATTCGTGTAGTAGGATTTACTACATGTTAAGAGGCATTAGGATAACCCTTGTGTTAAACCCGTACCATATTTACTTAACCAATAAAGTCAATATAATTGAATAGTAAAGTCAATTAATTTTTCTCACTCCTTTGCGTTGTACTCATTTTTAGTACACGATACCCCTAGTACACCCCTCCGAGCCTATCTTTTTCATTTCTAACTTTAAGCATTACTTAAAGATAGAACTTATTTACAATCCACCTCAAATGTACACCCAAATTTACCGGGTCGTGACCTTTTACCCAAAAATATGTACACCCAAATTGCCTTAGCCTTTTTTGTATGCACTCATCTTTAGTGCATTATTGTTATTTGTTTAAACCCTTAGTTAATTGTCTGATTGATTACATGGTTGCTAAGTCGAGTCATATCTTGTACATATTATTTTGGGACGATTGGGACTCATGGGTAATGTACTAATGTTATGGAGTATTGGCGAAGACGTCAATTATTACCCCCATATGTGCGTTAATATTAGAAAGTACTCCACATGTTTTGATTATCTTAATCCAAGTCATTAGAATAGTTGATTGTAAAGTATGTAAAAATTCAAGTGTAAGGGGAATGTAAATCCCCTATGATGTATTATTTTGGATGGTAGGGTAAAAGTGATTGCAATAAATAAATAAATCAATAATCGAAAGAAAATCAAGAAAAAAATATAATAAAAAAAATAAAAAAATAAAAAATAAAAATAATAACATATGGACTACCATCCCGTTTCCTTCTATGTTTCTTTTTATTTTTGTAGTTTTCATTAGCTTAAGTCGAGTCAACTCTTGGCTTAGCAACACCACATTGTACATGTAATTGACCAAGATGATTAACTCGAGACCAGTAAAGATTGCCTTTATCCAACAAAACTGTGTTTATCATATCCCTACACCTCACGCTACAACCCTTTTAAAATACCTCTTTGATTATTTATCCTAGGTGCTTATGCCAAGTGGTGGAGGTTTGATCCTTTCCCAAGCCTATGGTAATCTATTTGCTATGACAGGTAGTGAGAGATATTTTCCATTTTCATTTACACCCGAGAGATGTGAGTATCTAAACACTATTTGTGAGGTGCTAGTGTATAATTTCCGTGCTTGTTTTGGTTGAAGTGGAACGATTATTTATTGTAATTACTTTTATATTTGTGTTAAATGACCCCTAGCTTGTATTTTGATTAGAGTAAAAGCGCATTTGCTTGAAGACAAGCAAATCTCAAGTGTAAGGGTATTTGGTAAGGCGAAAAGTGTTACGCTTTTAGGGGGTCATTTAAGCCCTAATTCGAGATTATTTGATCAAATATTGCCCTAAATCGTTCCTTTTGTCATTTTAGGTACTTTGGAGAAGATATTTGGAAAAGGAAGCATTTTGGATGTTTTTGGAGCAAAAAGTGAAGAAAAAGGAAAAGTTTCCAAATCAAGCTGGAAATAGTACCTGATGGCGTCACATATTGCTTGTGACGGCGTCACGTTAAGGCAAAGAGGTGGATAAAAAAGTTACACGAGACGCACCAGAATGGAATTGGGGATTTAAAGCATGATGGCGTCACCAAGGCCGCCACGAACAAATTACAAGAGACGGCCATGAGTTGATTTACAAGGGATGGCGTCAGATCTGGATCTAGGTAATCCATGGATTTCTTTGGCGGCGAGTTTACGGTATCAGGATTATAACGTGACGCCGTCAGACCTCAAAATCTATATATAGTTTTCTAATTTTCATTTGTTAAAGAGGATAAGTTTGGGAGAACTTTAGATATAGTTTTGAAGAAACCATAGGTTGAATTTTACAGGGTTTTTCACCCTTTTATCATCCATGTTTCAATAAAGATAAGTCTTCCAATAATCATTCAATATGTCTATGTGTTGATTGGTTCTATCTTATGCTTGTCTTTACATTAACATGCTAGGCTAGGTTTTCTTTGTGTTTACTTAGATGTAATGAAACCTAGCTATTGATTATTGGATGGTTGTTTGTTATTAATCGTATTGGATGAATGATATCGATGTTAGGCTTAACAAAACTGGTGGACTTCCAATTGGTAACATGCTTGAACGTCTTAAGAAACATGAATCGGATGTGTACTACGATGAATTGGTTATATTTAATGCGTAAGTGACTACTAAGGAGGCCATGTTAGGAGCTAGTTGTCGGCTCGACATAGGAAGAGGTAGAAACTTATAGAGTTAGGGAAGAGAGTACACGGCCCTATGAATGGTATTAAGGAATATAACCAGTCATCCAATAAATTGTAACAAACTAATCAACTGGTAAAAGATAGCTAGGGAGTAGTGAAATATAAGTAAACACGTTTCTCTCATTATTGTTTTTCTCCACATTTACTTTCTTGTTATTTTATTTTTATTGCATTTGTGGTTATTTGGGTTAGTTGACTAGCAATAATTCTACCCACTCTTTCAAAACCCGAGAATTTTACTTGCTTTCCATAAAACTATAAAAATACAAAAATAATCATCTCTCACCTATAGACCTAGTTTAATTAAGTTTTAATCCTAGCGAACACTATTACCTATGGAGAACGATCAATCCCTCGTACTAACCACTACACTATACTACATCGGTCAGGTACACTGCCTGGTAGGGATTGTATGTTTCTCAAGATCCCTTGAGAAGTAAAACCTTTTGCAAGATTGCAAAACCACACACCAAGTTTTTCGCGCCGTTGCTGGGGAATAGTTATTGTTTAGGTTGAAATTTATTTTTATTAGGTCTACTTGCTAGATTCCTTTCTTGTAAGATTTTTATTTATAGTTTTATAGGTTTTATTTAGTCTATCTTTTCTTTGTGTGTTTGTTCGTACAATCCTCATTGATTATTCTGTTGGCTACTATGGAAAACGTGAATCCACCCCTTTCATCTAGTGAAGTTACTTTGTTGCGTGAACAGATTGAGAATGAGATTAGGAACTTAGAGAACTCAATAGATTGATTGATATTGAGCTTGATTATGCGCTTAATGACTTAGCAATAGCCATGGACTTAGATAAGGAATTAGAACCCAATGACTTGGCAATTGTGGAAGGAGTTAAGGGAGAAGAAGAGGGGGATCTAGATGATGATTATTTCAATTTATATCCCACTAAGGAGGAAATCGCTTACTATAACAATCTCGTTGATAATCCTCGGCCCCCTTTTGTTAAGATTGCGCTTAAGATTAAGAGAGGTGACCTTGAGAATGTGAAGATACCATGTATGATTGCGTATAAATGCATAAATCAAGCCTACGTCGATTTCGAATCCCCAATCAACGTTATGTCTTCAAGCGTTTATAATGATATTGTACAAAAAAGACATGAACCTAGGAGGGATCTCAAATACCCTGGCGGAATTTGTAATTTTGTCGGGAGAGTTAAAGGTTTGCATGTCTTTGTTGAGAACTTTACTTATGTCGTTGACTTTATGGTTGTTGAAGACTTAGCTAGTTTTATAGATTGTCGCCTATCCCATGTTGTATTAGGTAAGCCATTTGTTGAGGAGTCCAAGTTAAAATATGATAGGTTGGAGGGAACGGTCCAACTCTCTAATGAAACCAATAAGGTCACATATAGGATGCCTAATAATATGAGAGAATTCCGTTATGTTTCTCAATTAGAAACGGAAAATATTAGTGCAATTGAGGAAATTAACGAAGAAGATAAGAAAAAGGGAATGAATTTTGTCTGGGAAAAGAGGATGTGGAAAACTAGAAGGGGGGGTTGAATAGTTTTACGTCCTTTTAAAATTTATAAGTACAAGTTTGTTTTAAAAATCTTCGATTCTAGTTTATGTGAATTCAATACTTGCACTATATGATCAATTTGTATAATAACTAACTAACAAAACTAATATAGTAAAGATAAGTAAATAAGTAATGAGAAGAGTTAGAAAGATCAAACCACAACACAAAGATTTATAGTGGTTCGGCTACAAGGACACCTTCCTTGTTCCTACTCCACTCCCCGAGTCACCTACTCGAGAGTTTTCTTCACTATGTCAACAAACTCCCTTATGGCGGAGAAAACCGTACACACCAATATACACACCAATTTACACACCAATCTACACACCAATCTTCACACCAATCTTCACACCAAGCTTCTACACACCAATCTTCTACACACCTTCTTCTACACACCAATCTTCTACACACCTTCTTCGACACACCAATCTTCACAACTATCCTACTTCACTACTAATCAACTTCTATTATCTACACAACTTCTATATCTTCTAAACAAATAATAACAAGCACAACACAATATTCACAAATGAATATATATATACACTATACACAACAACTCTTCAACACTTCTTAAACTTGGTTGTAGAGAGTTCTTCTTTTGCACTTAGAATGAGAATGGATGATGAGGGATTGAATCACTTGAAACAAGGATTAATATACAAATGATCAAAGGGTTTTTGATGGGTTTAAGATGATTGTAGATCTGAAAATTTCGTGCAAAAGGTGAGGAAAAATTCCAGAATTAAGGTGGTATTTATAGGGGAAGAAATCTGACAGTTTCTGATAGGGGAGCCTGGCCGGTCCCCTTAAAGCATGGCCGGCCCCCTTAAAATTAAGGGGACCGCCCCTTATAATTAAGGGGGCCGCCCAACTGTAACGGCCAGAAAAACTGTCTTTTAGTGGGGAAAGTTTATTTGGTGAAAAACTAACTGATTTTGGTTAAATATTTGAAATCATATATTTAGTATGATTAAAACATTTTTCCTTATTACCAAAAGTGTTTTTCAAAAATATATAATAAGATTATATAATTAAATAAACTTTATATTAGTTAATTAAATACCCCTTTGATCATGAGATGTATTAAGCACTTGTTTGTCCATACCTTAAGTGATTAAGTTGGATATAATGATATAGACTAGCTTAATACTTGTTTACGTAGTAATCAAACGATTGACGAGTTTACATTTTGTGATCGTCAAAATATAGAGATATCGAAAAATATAAATAACGTTTTCATACATTATTTATGTCAACAATCTCCCCCTTTTTGATGATTACAAAATTTAAACTCATTAGTCGAAAATTAGTCTATATACAAGTATTAGAGTGAGTTTATATCACTTCTCCCCCTTTTTGTTAGCATCAAAAAGGTTTTCCCAAGTTGATGGAAGCTCCCCCTTGAAGTATACTCCCCCTCATTTTGAGGCCAAAAGGAATTGGGATATGGAAATCTTGCAAAAATATTTAGTAGCAAGCAACATATATATGTATATAGCATGCAAAAATATAGACTAAACACAGCCATATCATTAATCAAGGAAAATAATACATCAAGCATTACATCAACAAAAGGAACAAGTAATGCTACAACTAACAAAAGCCTTTAAAGGCTTACAATGATCATAGAAATAATAAACCAAGTCTCAAACATGAGAGTCCTCTTTAGAGCTTGCCATCCAAAAAGGTTTAACACAATTTTATTTGTGAAACACCAAGCATGTTTAATTGGGAGGAATGGATGGTAAACATGGAGATGGTGGTGGAGGAGGAGTGTTTGTTGATGGTGGTGGAGGGGTTGTGTTCATTGTTGGTGGTTGATGCAACATGTTTTCAATATGAGAAAACATGTATTGGATCTCATCTCTTAATCCGAACACAATTGTTCGGTTGTGAATGCAACAAAGGCAAGTGTCTCCATGAGCTTCAAGTAAGCTCCATGGGACGGGGTTATAGGTTGGTGGGTTGATAGGAGATGATGAGAAATGTGCATCAAGAGGTGTTAATGGTGATAATGAGAGAGTGAGTGCAAGGGTGGAGTGTTCATTGGTAGGTTGTGATGGTTGAACCATTGGTGGAGAGGATAAGTGGGTGTTAATGTAGTCATTAATGGATGAAGTGGATGGTATGGAGGAAGTAGAATGTCCATTTGTTGAGGGTGTTTTATAGGGTGCATTTGGTGCACTAGGAGATGAACATTGAGGTTGTGGTGATGGGGTGGTGTTGTCTTCATTTGTAAGATCAATGAAGAGTTGTTTGGGTGGTATAATGACAAGTTTTTGTTTCTTGGCATTGTTTGAATGGGTGGTTCTTGGTGATGACATGATGATGGTTTATGAGTGATGAGGATGATGAATTATGAATTAAACATGCATGGAGATTATATAGTGGGAAAACATGTTTAGAAGTGGAATTATTTTGAAATTGTAATGTTATATTCCAAAATTAGTTTGGTTTTTAAGAGTAATGGTAGCTGGGACTAGCAAAAGGGATCACATGATGCAAAAGAAAACAGTGTAAAAACTGTTTCAGATGGCCGGTCCACTTAAATGGTGGCCGGTCCCCTTAATTTTAAGGGGGCCGCCCTTTATGATTTAAGGGGGCCGCCCATCTGACGACCCAGAAACCAAAAATTTTCAAAAAAAATTTTCTGGAAAGATGTTATGTTCTGGTTTGAATGTGCAGCAAGCTCAATTTGGACATTTCACATTTGTCTTGGTTTATTAGAAAGCATACATGTCATATAGTTATATAACCATTAACTAATCATGCAAACATATATATAGATCAAGAGCAACATGCATAAAAATATCAAGTTATCATCCTAAACACATATTCAAATGACAAGTATTTCCGAATAAACTTCGGACAAATAACACACAAGACATAAAAATAAAACATTGTTAAACAAACATAATCCGACCATATCATTTCTTTTTCTTCCCGAAGATCCCCTTCAAAGTCTTCCCAATAGATTTGAAGCCACCTCTAACTTCTTCGTGCAAGCTCTTTTGTCTTCTAAGCATCTCGGTAGTTCGTTCATGAAGCACTTCTTCAGTTTGATCACTTGGAGATGGAGTAGAATAGTTGGGATAGTCTAGATCCTCTAAATTGTCAACGAACTCAGAAAACGAAGGGGTACTAACATCATCGATGTTTTCCTCCTCATCGTCATCATCTTGCCTAGAGGATGATCCATGAAAGCTATGACGACGAGGTTTACCCTTGTCACTTCGAGTTCGTCGAGCTTGTTTTAGAGCGAGAGTACGTAGAGTGGGGTAGATGGACTCATAAATACTATTGTCAAGATCGGGGTAGTACTCGATAACATGATGATAGATACGAGTAAGGAACATTCCATATGGAAGGTTGGCTTTGGGAGTTTTTCTAGCACACTCAATCCGTTTGATAAAGAAGTAGGCCAAATTGTACGGCTTTTCGACAGCTATACAATACAACATGTGAGCAAGGCTAGCCGGGAGATGGTCCCGGTGACCTCCAGTACCAAACGCATTCTCACGAATGAGTTCTTCCCAACGCTTCATGTGTGGGCTTAATTCTTTGAGGAGAAGTTGGTATGGAGAAATTTGAACGTTTTTGGATTTTATTTTTCGACTTGTGGTGGCACGATCTATACCAAGGACTTGACAAATTTCGTCGGGATGAGGAATTTCGTCTAGATATGGACCGAAGGTTGGTCGATAGCGATTAAGAGATTCGAGGTCCCACTCGTTTGGGAAAACGGCTTGACCTCTAAATGGAATTTGGAGGATATGACCAAATTGTTCGAGAGTAAGGGTGATAAATTCATTTTGAATCATGAAAGAGATGGTGATGAAACCAAGATCATTGGTTTGGACGGTGACTTGGCTATAGAAATCCATAATGAAGCGAGGAATAATAGGTTCATTTATTTCATAAAGACAATTGAAGTTGATGCTTGAAAACAAGCGATTTATGTACTCGGATTGAGCAAAAGCAAGATCTACTACACGTCCCTCATGAATATTTCTATCTTCAATTTGACGATAGATAAGTCCAATGGAAGGAGATGTGGTAGGGAGTTGAGAAACTTTGGGAATGTAGTTTTTAGTGTGAGAAAGATCTTCGGTAGTTGCTTTGGGCATTTTCACCTAAACACATCAACAATTCAAAAAGACCAAAATAAATATAAAGAAAGATAAAAATATATGTTTATTGTCAAGGCTTATGTTGGAACGTAAACGTACTTCGTTACTAATCCTAAGAAGTAGATTACCATGTTCCTTAATATTGTTTTAAACTCGTTCTAGATATACTTTACGATGTTTAATTAGTAGTTATGGACAAATCCAAACGCCCCTTTAAACATCTTAATATATCATGAAATTTACTAGATTTACATTAGATTGTAAAACTAGCTATTTCTTGCGAGTTTCTTATGCATGTGATTTGTTTTTGAAAAAGATGGTTTGTATTTTTACTTAAAAATGTCATTTTTAGTAATAAACCAAACGCTCCCTTAACTAGTGACTTATAACTCAAGTGCGTCAATATACATATGAATTATATATCTTGACGAGTTCGATAAATAATTTTAAGATTTATAATTATAACAAAGTTTTATAAAAATTATAATGACTATGTTTCGATATTATTTGGACATAATCCAAACACCCCTATATTGTGAACCAATATAATTTTTCTTAGTCGAAAAATGTAATTTCAAGTTTTACAAGTTACAAACGTACAATGTGATTAGTTTTAACACGTTTTCAAATCATTATTCAACAATGTGTTTACTAAAATTTTGAAAAGGAGTGTATGAAATTAGAAAAAAATTTCGACATGATAGTTCATAATAACTATTTTCTAGTGTTGATAAATCATCCTAATCCTAAGGGAAGCATTTGGTTATGGAATTTTAAGGCTTAATTCGAAAGAAATAATGAAATTTGACGAATTTTATAAAACATGCATAATCATGAGTATGATCAAATAAGATGAAATTAGATGAAATGTGTTATGAAAAACTTACAATAAGTAATGGTGATTGTGTTAGATGAATTTGCCCTTTGCTAATTAACCCGAATTATGTGATTTGGAAGTGATTTGAGAGGTTTTTGGGTTTTGGTTTTCGTTACAGCAGAAGCAGTGGAAGGGGTATGTGAAAAAGTGGAGTGTTTGGCAAAAGGAAAAAGGAGAAAAACGGGCTTGATCAATCAGATGGCCGGTCCCCTTAAACATTAAGGGGGCCGCCCTTCATTTGGCTGCCGGTCCCCTTAAACATTAAGGAGGCCGCCCTCCAAAAATCGATTTTTGTGATTTTGGTTTCTGGAAAGAGCAAAAAAAAAAAAATATTTATTCATATGTATGTATTAGATTTATATTTAATCAAAAATACGTTGGAGGGTATTCGCATGAAAGGAATTACTTGACACTTTTAATCAACAATTTGCCAATTAAATTTTCTTGATCATTTCGGATGAAATTTATCAAGTTGTCAAGTACACGAGAACGTTGTGGAAAGTTCATAAGTATATATATATATATATATATATATATATATATATATATATATATATATATATATATATATATATGTATTTTATTAGTATGGGCTTATAAGACGAGAACATAGGAGGGAGACGTATGCAATGGAAGCCGGGAGTTTGTTTCATCCATAGATTTTTCGACTCATCTCACTTCATCAGCATGAGTGTTGATTGAACATTAAAGTTCAATAAGGCAAAAAGGGGAAAAGAGATGTTCGTAAACGAACAATCTCTAGTTCTAGAAAATCAACAAATGAATTTCCTAGGTTATAAGATCCTAAATATAGCTAAGTATATAAATATATATATATGTATATATGTATATTTAGATATAATATAGAAGAAGATAGAGATTAATAAGTCAAGTAAAATCACATACATATAACACACTAAACTAAGCATGCATTTCTAGACAAGGAACTTAAAAGGAAATGTGTACCTTTTGTCTTTAATGCGTTAATCTTCAAGGTCTTCAAGAAGTAAATCGGACAAGAGGTGACAATGAAAAGTTCCATGTTTGGATGGCGAATATTATTTACGTTGGTGCCCATTGTTTCATTTGTCCAAAGTTATTTGGTCCGAACATGTTTTGTATTTGACTTGGATGCATATAAGGTGGAAACACTCCCCACGGATTGAAGTTCCACATTTGTTGATTATAGTTAAAGTTTCGTCTATTATGGTTTGTTCTTGATTGAGGTGTTTTAGGTCTAGGATATGAATTATTTGGTTTCCTAGGTGGTGGAGTTTTAGATCTTGTTTTAGATTTAGATGATCCAACTTCGGTTTTTAAAGATGGTTTATAAAATGATTTTATTTCTTCATTACTAGCTATAGGTATTATTTTATTTTTTATGAGTAAATGTTTGGGATTAAGTATTGAAGGTTTTGGTTCATTTTCAAATTTAACGTTTTTAGCTCCACTTGTTGAAGATTCAGTTGAGTTAAATCCTAGTCCGGTTTTATCTCCTGATATTCTCTGAATACTTATAATTTTACTAAGTGAGTTACTACTATTTTCAAATTTATCAAGTTTGCAAATTTCATCCTTAAGTATGTTGTTTTCACTTTTAAGCTCTTGACATGTTTTACATTCTTCAACAATTTCTTTTCCTTTTTCAAGTTGACGTATTTTAATTTTTAGTTCAAGCACTTCATTTTCTAGTTGGTTGTTTATGTATTTTAGTGATTTATTTTTAGCCATAACTAGTTGTCCTATTTTACATAATCTATTGTATTCACTATCTAAATCTTTTTCATCTAATGATAGATTTTCATCACTAAAGTATTCGGATTCGGAACGTACCTCACTTGATGATTTGGCCATGAGACACTTTTCATCCTTTGTTATTTCATTCTCATCTTCATCACTATCACTCCAAGCACCTCCAACGAATGCTCTTTGATTTTGATCTCTTGTCATCATTGGACATTTTCCAATGAGGTGATTCGGATCACCACACTTGAAACACTTTCTCTCATTCTTGCTATACTTGTCATCATTATTCTTTTGAGATGTTCTTCTTTCATCGTGTGGTTGTCTAACAAATCTTCCTCGCCTTTTGAAGAATTTCTTGAAGTCTCTTACGGCCATGGCATATTCTTCGTCATCGCTTTCGGAAGATGAGCTATCTTCATTGTTGGATTCCTTTCTAGCTTTCAAGGCGATTGACTTGCTTTGCTCACGTTTTCCTTTAACCATTTCAGAGTCCTTCTTTATAATTGCTTCGTAGACTTTCAGATTTCCAATTAATTCATCAAGTTGTAGTGTTGACAAATTCTTTGATTCTTCAATAGCCGTCACTTTAGCTCGCCATTTTGGGTGAAGAGCTCTAAGAAATTTCCTAACAAAATTCTTACTAGAGAAATTCTCATCAAGTGCTTTTAAACTTGTGATGATAGTGTTAAATCTAGCAAAAGCATTATCAATTGATTCCTCTTCCGGAATCGTGAATTGCTCATATTGTTGAACAAGTAGATCTATTTTGTTATCTTTGACTTGATTATTACCTTGGTGAGTTATTAATAAAGAGTTCCAAATTTCTTTTGCGGTTTCACACATAAAGATCCTTTCGTACTCTTTACGTGGTAGCGCATTATAAATAACCATTTTTGCTTCATTATTTTTAGCAAGTTTTCTTTTTAAATCATCATTTTGTTTTTCAAAAGGTACGATTTCATCTTTCTTAGTTTCAGGGTTATTTTGAATAGGTAAAAAATCACCATTGGTAATAACATGCCAAAGATCTAGATCTTTTGATTTCACATAAGTTTCGAATCGATTTTTCCAATTTAAAAATCCATCACTTTCAAATAGTGGTGGTCTTTGCATAGATTGCCCTTCTAAATATTTTTCAGATTCCATAGATCGTTACAAGTTTTAAAATACAATATATTTTAAAAATCTTGCTAGACGTGGCTCTGATACCAATTGTGGAAAACTAGAAGGGGGGGTTGAATAGTTTTACGTCCTTTTAAAATTTATAAGTACAAGTTTGTTTTAAAAATCTTCGATTCTAGTTTATGTGAATTCAATACTTGCACTATATGATCAATTTGTATAATAACTAACTAACAAAACTAATATAGTAAAGATAAGTAAATAAGTAATGAGAAGAGTTAGAAAGATCAAACCACAACACAAAGATTTATAGTGGTTCGGCTACAAGGACACCTTCCTTGTTCCTACTCCACTCCCCGAGTCACCTACTCGAGAGTTTTCTTCACTATGTCAACAAACTCCCTTATGGCGGAGAAAACCGTACACACCAATATACACACCAATCTACACACCAATCTTCACACCAATCTTCACACCAAGCTTCTACACACCAATCTTCTACACACCTTCTTCTACACACCAATCTTCTACACACCTTCTTCTACACACCAATCTTCACAACTATCCTACTTCACTACTAATCAACTTCTATTATCTACACAACTTCTATATCTTCTAAACAAATAATAACAAGCACAACACAATATTCACAAATGAATATATATACACACTATACACAACAACTCTTCAACACTTCTTAAACTTGGTTGTAGAGAGTTCTTCTTTTGCACTTAGAATGAGAATGGATGATGAGGGATTGAATCACTTGAAACAAGGATTAATATACAAATGATCAAAGGGTTTTTGATGGGTTTAAGATGATTGTAGATCTGAAAATTTCGTGCAAAAGGTGAGGAAAAATTCCAGAATTAAGGTGGTATTTATAGGGGAAGAAATCTGACAGTTTCTGACAGGGGAGCCTGGCCGGTCCCCTTAAAGCATGGCCGGCCCCCTTAAAATTAAGGGGACCGCCCCTTATAATTAAGGGGGCCGCCCAACTGTAACGGCCAGAAAAACTGTCTTTTAGTGGGGAAAGTTTATTTGGTGAAAAACTAACTGATTTTGGTTAAATATTTGAAATCATATATTTAGTATGATTAAAACATTTTTCCTTATTACCAAAAGTGTTTTTCAAAAATATATAATAAGATTATATAATTAAATAAACTTTATATTAGTTAATTAAATACCCCTTTGATCATGAGATGTATTAAGCACTTGTTTGTCCATACCTTAAGTGATTAAGTTGGATATAATGATATAGACTAGCTTAATACTTGTTTACGTAGTAATCAAACGATTGACGAGTTTACATTTTGTGATCGTCAAAATATAGAGATATCGAAAAATATAAATAACGTTTTCATACATTATTTATGTCAACAGAGGAGCCTTTATTATAAAGACTGCTTAACCCTAGGACCTAAGTATAGAGCCGATATGGAAGTTGCTCAAAGGTCAAGAGAATTGATTGAAAAGTGGGAAGGAAAACGTAATAGCCCATGACCTTGAGTCTAGCTACAAGACTCGTAAATAAAGAAAAGCATTTCTTGGGAGGCAACCCAAGTTTTATTTGTTTGTTTGATTTTATTTGTTTCCGTATGCATGTTTTATTTTTATTGTTTATGGTTCATGTCTCAAAATAAATTGTGAAAATTATTTTGTTGTTTAACTTCGTCTTAACTTCATATAAAGGTATTTTGCAAAAGATAAGTATATAATTTAAATTTGTTTCTAAGAACAGAATTGGACATGAACCACAACAATATTAAACGAATGTGCATATTAGTATTTGTTTGAGTCAAATGCTTGTATCGAGTCATAATGATATTTTGCAGGATTTCCCGGAATTAAGGCATGAATTTTTCCTGAAATTTTCCAGAAACTTAACATAAAATTTCTTTCTGAGCACTCTGACGATGTCAGGCTTATAACCTGACGGCATCAGGTGTAAACTCCAGGAAATCTGCAAATATTCATTCCACAAGCATTATATCTTAATTTTTTTTCTAGGATCTTTAATATATATAGAAATTGCCGCCGATTTTATGCGAGGTTTTCCATGGTTGTTTTCTCAGGTTTAACATGTTATATTGGACAAGAAGATGATTTATATTTCTGGAGGGAAACTTTCAATGTTCATTTTCTTGGAGGAGGATCTAACCTTGTTAACGCTTTATCCACACCGAACGAATCAGGGGAGTATTCGTTTCATTCTTTTACCTTCGTTACTTTTACATCCTTTTTATTGAACATTAGGGACAATGTTCAGCTTAAGTGCAAGGGGAGGGTAATGATGATACCTTAGAGAATGCAATTCCACTTGATGTTTGTTTGTTCAATAGTAGGTGTGTAATAAAACTAAGAGAAATACTTGTTAGGGCAATTTTTGCGCCAAATTTAAAATTTTTTACAATATTTAGGAGTGAAGCTTTGACCTTAATGAGCGTCTCATGGATAGGAGTTGTATGACTAGCACAAAAATCTTACCACCCAAAAATTTTCCTCCCCAAATATGTGTGGTTTGCCTTTAGATCTTTAGGAAAAAGCATTCATTATTGGTGCTTATGACTGTACCGGTAGCATTTAGATTCTAGAACTTGTGTTAGTGATGCATTCCGAGACCACATGTGAGACTACATTCGGGTAGTAGGATTTTACTACATGATAAGAGGCATTAGGACAACCCTTGTGTTATACTCGTACCATAATTACTTGACCAATAAAGTCAATATAATTAACTAGTAAAGTCAATTAATTTTTCCCACACCTTTGTGTTGTACTCATTTTTAGTACACGATACCCCTAGTACACCCCTTCGAGCCTATCTTTTTCGTTTCTAACCTTAAGCATTACTTAAAGGTTGAACTTTTTTACAATCCACCCCAAATGTACACCCAAATCGCCTTAGCCTTCCTTGTATGCACTCATCTTTAGTGCATTATTGTTATTTGTTTAAACCCTTAGTTAATTGTCTAATTGATTACATGGTTGCTAAGTCGAGTCATATCTTGTACATATTGTTTTGGGACGATTGGGACTCATGGGCAAAGTACTAATGTTATGGAGTATTGGGGAGGACATCAATTATTACCCCCATATGTGTTTTGATTATCTTAATCCGAGTCATTAGAATAGTTGATTGTAAAGTATGTAAAAATTCAAGTGTAAGGGGAATGTAAATCCCCTATGATGTATTATTTTGGATGGTAGGGTAAAATTGTATGCAATAAATAAATAAATAAATAAATAATTGAAAGAAAATCAAGAAAAAAAATAATAAAAAAAATAAAAAAATAAAAAATAAAAATAATAACATACGGACTACCATCCCGTTTCCTTCTTTTCTTCTTTTTATGTTTTTTGTAGTTTTCATTAGCTTAAGTCGAGTCGAGTCTTGGCTTAGCAACGCAACATTGTAAATGTAATTGACCAAGATGATTAACTCGCCACCAGTAAAGATTGCCTTTATCCAACAAAACCGTGTTTATCAAATCCCTACACGTCACGTTACAACCCTTTTAAAAGACCTCTTTGATAGTTTATCCTAGGTGTTTACGTCAAGTGGTGGAGGTTTGATCCTTTCCCAAGCCTATGGTAATCTATTTGCTATGACAGGTAGTGAGAGATATTTTCCATTTTCATTTACACCCGAGAGATGTGAGTATCTAAACACTATTTGTGAGGTGCTAGTGTATAATTTTCGTGCTTGTTTTGGTTGAAGTGGAACGATTATTTGTTGTAATTACTTTTATATTAGTATTAAATGACCCCTAGCTTGTATTTTGATTAGAATAAAAGCGCATTTGCTTGAGGACAAGCAAATCTCAAGTGTAAGGGTATTTGATAAGGCGAAAAGTGTTACGCTTTTAGGGGGTCATTTAAGCCCTAATTCGAGATTATTTGATCAAATATTGCCCTAAATCGTTCCTTTTGTCATTTTAGGTACTTTGGAGAAGAAATCTGGAAAATGAAGCATTTTGGATGTTTTTGGAGCGAAAAGGGAAGAAAATGGAAAAGTTTCCAAATCAAGCTGGAAATATTACCTGACGGCGTCACGTATTGCATGTGACGGCGTCACGTTATTGCAAAGAGGTGGATAAAAAAATTACATGAGAAGCACCAGAATGGAATTTGGAATTTTAAGCGTGACGGCGTCACCAAGGCCGTCACAAACGATTTACAAGGGACGGCCATGAGTTGATTTACAAGGGACAGCATCAGATCTGGATCTAGGCAATCCATGGATTTCTTTGGCGGCGAGTTTACGGCGTCAGGATTATAACGTGACGCCGTCAGACCTCAAAATCTATATATAGTTTTCTAATTTTCATTTGTTAAAGTGGAGAATTTTGGGAGAACTTTAGAGATAGTTTTAAAGAAACCTTAGGTTGAATTTTACAGGGTTTTTCACCCTGTTATCATCCATGTTTCAATAAAGATAAGTCTTCCAATAATCATTCAATATGTCTATGTGTTGTTTGATTCTATCTTATGCTTGTCTTTACTTTAACATGCTAGGCTAGGTTTTCTTTGTGTTTGCTTAGATGTAATGAAACCTAGCTATTGATTATTGGTTGGTTGTTTGTTATTAACTGTATTGGATGAATGATGTCGATGTTAGGCTTAAGAAAACTGGCAGACTTCCAATTGGTAACATGCTTGAACGTCTTAAGAAACATGAATTGGATGTGTACTACGATTAATTTGTTATATTTAATGCATAAGTGACTACTAAGGAGGCCATGTTAGGAGCAAGTTGTCGGCTCGACATAGGAAGAGGTAGAAACTTATAGAGTTAGGGACGATCGTACACGGCCCTATGAATGGTATTAAGGAATATAACCCGTCATCTCAGCAATTGTAACAAACTAATCAACTAGTAAAAGATAGCTAGGGAGTTGGGAAATCTAAGTAAACACATTTCTCTCATTATTGTTTTTCTCCACATTTACTTTCTAGTAATTTTATTTTTATTGCATTTGTAGTTATTTGGGTTAGTTGACTAGCTACTAATTCCGCCCACTCTTCCAAAACCCAAGAATTTTACTTGCTTTTCATAAAACTATAAAAATATAAAAATAATCATCTCTCACCTCTAGACCTAGTTTAATTAAGTTTTAATCCTAGCAAACACTATTCCCTGTGGAGAACGATCAATCCCCCGTACTTACCACTACACTATACTACATCAGTCAGGTACACTGCCTGGTGGGAATTACAAGCTTCTCGAGATCCCTTGAGAAGTAGAACCTTTTGCAAGATTTCAAAACCACGCATCACTTCAGTTAATAGTCTTAGTAATGTTTTTAATACTTGCATGTATCCGTCCGTCTCAGTTGGTGATGGGCATTTTATTCCTGTCACCAATACGGGACATAGTATTTTGCCAACTCCTTTTCGACCTCTCCATCTAAATAATGTTCTCATTACACCCCATATTGTCAAAAATCTAATATCTATTTGTCAATTTATTCATGAAAATAGTTGTACTGTTGAATTTGATCCTTTTTGTTTTTCTGTTAAGGATTTCATGACGCGTCGGGTGCTTCTCTGATGTGATAGCACAGGCGACCTTTATCCAGTTACAACACCATCTCTAATTCCTCAAGCTTTTCTTGTCAGTCCGCATACGTGGTATCAGCATCTTGGTCATCCAGGAAGCAAAGTGTTACGTATTTATGTCCGCAAAAGCAAGAACTTGTGTTCATAAGAAAGAAATCAAGGATGGAATAAGTAATTCATAATGTATTCAAGTAGTCAATCAAGTATTTCAACCATCCAGTAATGTTTGAGAAAATGAATCACGTTCAAGTAAAACAAGTATTGAATTTAAATAGTAAGGAGCATGTATCTTCCCCCAAAACAGTAGTGAAACAAGTAAAAGTAGGGGTTATGAACTCACCTGGTACAATAGCTACGATGACAACAATGAATACACAGAAATGAGGCACGATCTCTAATCGCAACCTAATATGAATGATAGTCTAATGTAAGAAATGAAATGACGCTACACATGCAAATACGTACGTTATCGATACCACTCATTAGTTTTGAAAATAACATTTATCGTCGACAAATACGTTTTTGACGTCTCGTTAAGTTAATAACCACTTTTCATGTAAATATGTTGGAACGGTACTCCACGATCCTTGTTTGGTGTTCTATCGGCAAATATAAGGTTTTCGTCGCAAAAATAACATTTTTATTACTTGAAAATATGCCCAAAATGGCCTCGCAAAACAAGTCGCGAAATATTGTACGTTAAGTGTTAATGGTCAAGCTCGGCGTTTTTTAAAAACCTTGTAACAATATCTTGAAGTCGTGTCATTTAACTTTTGGCTATACGGGTCTTGATCGATAAGAAAATCGACTCTCATTGTTGTTACTTGAAAATATTATGTTCAACACTTAGAAAATTTTATTATAGTAAAAGCTGTCAAAATATATATAGTTTATCGGGTATATAGATGAAGTCGTAGTTTATTCGTTATAAGTCTATTCGACGAACGGCCAATTGATTTGAAAAGCTTGTTGGAAGATCTTGATTTCATAAAACTACGGCTCGGACTCAAATTGATCAGATCATAAAGAAAAACAGCCGAGAAAATGGTGTCTCGCAAAGACAGTTTTGCGGTAAAAATTGTAATAGAAAAGCTGATGGAAATTTGTAAAAATCGTCTAAGTTCAAACGCTTGTATCTTTTTCGTTATAAGCTCGTTTTCTACGTTCTTTATATCCCCGGAATCGTGGGATGGCATACTAGTATATTTTTGATAAGTCGGGACGGCTAGATCAAGTTTTAGGCCTCGAAACAGTCCAAGAAAATCGTGGGACAGCAAGTAATTTTTCAGAAAATAGTTTTCGTCGTTAATATTGGAAATATCATAACTTTTTCGTCGTAACTCGGATTTTATCCCCGTTTTCGGCCATAGTTTCGTCTCGGAATGTATTTTCTAAATCTTTGGTCCAAAGTTACCCAAAACCCACTGATTTTCCCACGTTTCATGTTTTTGGACAGAACCTTTATATAGTTTGTAAAAATCAACTTTTCTAGTTCAAGACTTGTTTAGAACTTACCCAAACTATCTCAAATCAACTCCACAAGTACCCAATCCTACCATACACCTTCTTAGGGTGTCATGGGGTCCTAAACATCACCAATCTTAGTGGATCTAATGAGATTACTAGTGAAATTTATAGATCTATGTTTATAAACAAAAATAAACAATAAGTGGTATGGATCATAGTATATTTGCATGTTTTACCAATATATCTTGAAAATACATAAAAATATAAAGTAAATGAAAGTATGAAAAGATCAAAAGTGTTGTTGAAGCTTACTTGAATATTTGAGGTGATTTGAAGATGATTATGTTAAGAAACATAGGGTTTTTACCACAAAACCCCAACTAGATCATGATTAGAACTTGATAAACACTTGGATCTTGAAAAGTTTATGATTTCTTCTTGGTTCTTGTTTGGGTCGATTCACACACACAAAGGGAGGAAGAGATGAAGAGTTTTATTGGTGTAAAATGAAAGTGTTAATGTGATGAAATGTGGTGGAAAGGAGTATATATTTAGGGTCTTGGTCAAAAGTCTTGCTAGGGACAAGATCCATGTTTTTAGGACTAGGGGGCATGGGTTTGGTGATGGGTTGGATGAGTATGTAAGTAACTTTTGACTTTAGGTGTTATTTAGGTAGATATTGTGTAGTTTAGGTGATACCGGGTACCGAGTTAACTAAAAATAAATCATGACGCGATGAAATAAAATATGACGTAGTTGTAAAAGTTGTAAAATATTATTCTTGATGATAATCGGGTGTTAAAATAATTATCGGGTTGAAATATCGCAAACCGACGGAGTTATAAGCTCCGACCGTGAGATATAGTAATTGATTTCAAAACACCGGGTAAATTAATAATATAATTTTTATATCATTAAAATAAGTATGAAAATATGTTAGGATCGTAGTCGGGAGTATTGGGTATACGTTCGTAGTAAAAACTGAGTGGTAACGTTAATTACAAATTAAGCATACGTATATAGAAATAATGCATATCCGTGTAGGGCCTAAAATGTGATGATGATGTAACCGAGGATACGTAGACTACTCCAGTCTATATGACGTGTCATTAATGAATGATGCATGAATTTACAGCGAAACCACATTGGTTACGCGAATTTGAAGACTCGTAAACTCAGTTTACGATGTAATGAACGGCAATCGTGAATAGTGATTTCCTTCCGGAAATGAATAGTGTCATATGAATAGTAAAATTTTTGAACGCTTCTTGGAATCACAAACTGACTCCGAAAATGATGAATAGTAAAATGATGAATAGTGACCGATGAATAGTGAATAGAATAAATGTCCTGGAAATGCGGGTTGTTATAGTCTCACCCCCTTAAAAGGAACTTCGTCCCGAAGTTCAGTTTGTGTTGGTCACTGAAGTTGTATTGGTGAAAAGATGATGATTTTTATTGTGTATACTACTGAGCTCTAACAAGGTTCAAGTCTGACGGCCACTAGGCCTACTCTGTCAGAAATAGTAAATGGTTCAGTGTATATCGGGTTTAACTTTATGAAGTTTTCTGAATGGTATCATGCCTTTCCTAGGCAGAACTTTCAACATGATCTGGCTACCAACTTGAAGTTGTAATGGTTTACACTTATTGAACTTGTAACTGATTCTTGATTTGTAGGAAATTCCTGGTTATTTCATGAATGCTTACGGGACTAGTGAGTTGGGCTTTTCAAAATTTTGATCCGTCAATGGATGTTGGCACTTCGTCCATAGAGTGCTTCGAATGGTGTAGTCTCTAAGCTCGTGTGATAACTATGGTTGCAATTGAATTTGATTTATGGCAAATGGTTAATCCAACCATTTCTAGTGTCAATCACACCCGATTTGGGCATATCTCCCTAGGTTTGAATCAATCTCAAATTCTGACCATTGGTCTACAGATGATAGGTGGTGTGGTTCCAAAGAGATCTTAATGAAATCACTAGGAGTTGAGGTGAATCAAATTCCTTTATTAGGAATAATTGAAATGGGTATCATGAATCTTGTTTTGAAAGACTTACAGGGTTAAATCAGTAAAAGGGTGTTGTTGAAAATAATAGATTAGGATAAGGTTGTGATCCTTCGCAGGATGTCAGGAATTGAGTCTTTCTCCACCAACGGTGCTTAGTCTCCGTTACTAAGATTTTCCCCAAGTTATAGGTCATCAACTCACAAACTCCTAAAGGTATAAGTGAGGTAATATAGTGATTGATTTTCAAGGTTTGTTTTGAGATTGTGTTTTGTTCATAAACCTTTCCTGAATAAATGAATCTACAAGTTTAAGCAAACAGCTTTTTAGGTAACATCCTTCTTGATGTTTCAAAATTTAGTAGTTATGCAATATAGGAAAATTTTCAACATAAGGTGGATAATATGGTTTACCAAAGATTGATGTTTAAAATTTTGTAATATTCAATAGTTTTGTAAAAGATTAGCCAAAAGGAATTTGCTTGTCAAAATAAGTGCATCAGAAAAGTATTTCTTACAAGATATATGTTTTGTATAACGGTAGTTTGGAGAAAATCCATTTAAAAATGAAAGTATTAAGAGGATAAAATAGCCAGGTATGTACGTCTGCACAAATGCATAGGTGTCTAACATGTTCGAATAAAGTCTATTGGTGAGGTCATGTTCAATTTATAGTCTTGGTTAAGAGGTTGGATTTATCTTTATGGTGTTGCTTAGTGAGCACTCGTATCTAAATGAATCTTGTAATTCAGTCAAGCCAATACTTTATAGATGCTGGAATTTTTGGCGATCAGGCCAGTGATAGTGGTTCGAATGGTTTTGTGATATCTTGAGATTTCTGTTGAGTTTTGAATGGTGTTAATGTACCGAGGGATCATCCTCATAGAAGGTATGGAAAGTCTTTCCTAGGGAGGTCATTGATAATATCCACTTATCAATATAGGGATGAGTGACATCGGAATCTATAGAGTGTCACCTAATTCTTTGTATATATGGGGGTGGGGAAAAGAAATGATAGTGATGGTGAGAAGGGAAGAGACTGTGACAACTGCAACAAAATGAGATTGTGACAAAAGAAAATACTGTGATATGAGTGTATTGTGCATAAATATGAAAGTTCATGAAATAAAATGACTAGCTGGCATGCTTCCAATCGATGGTTTACGAAGTAATGAAAAGTATGAAGGTTTCAACAACGAGAGTATACACACACATGAATGAAACATTTGGAAATTGAGTAGGGAATTCAATCCAGACATAATATTATTATAACCATTCTCAGTGTTGCAAAATTCATTTCTGAGTCAGACATAGGTGGTCAGCCTATATCTCACTATCCCGAGTTGAATATAAATGACCAGTCTATATTCCACCGAGGTTCCATGAATTTTGAAATACTCAGTTCAGTTATACTAATACCATGTCCTTCACAATACCAAGACGTTCTGAAAGAAAAAAGCAGGTGACCAAACTCGAGGTCAAATGATGAAACTGTGCAAGGAAAAACATAACACGGTGACATATATGATACATGAACAATGCTTATATGAAAGACAGTTATAGTAATCAACTATGATAAATGAATATAGTATATCAGATAATGAGACACAAATCTGATCACCTAAGTCAGCATCAAACCACAAATGAGGCATCATCTTGGCAGGCAGGCACTTGACGGTCATAGGGTTAAGTTTTCGTAAAAGTAGCTATAGTCTAGGTTTTAAAAACACTTAGTTCGCTATAGCCAAAGCTCTGATACCAATCTGTCACACCCCCAGAATCGGGTCCAGCGGAAGCATACATGTAGTTGGGGTGTAATTCAATTGGTATTACAACACAAGTTCAAAAATGGTTTTCACTTGAATCATTTAGAATAAAATAGCTTAAGAAAAAAAATGTTGAGTTTACATTTTTAAAAGTAGTGCGGAAGTAGGCCTTTAAAATACTTTTAAACGGTCCCCAAATGAATATCAGAGTCTTCTATGACCATGCCATGCCCTGCCAAAACCTCCAGTAGCGTGCCATTGCTTAAAACCTGAAAATACATGCTAAAGCGTCAGCATAAAGCTGGTGAGTTCATAGTTTTAAGTAAACAAGTATTTCCCGTAAACAAGTGTTTCCAGAAATCAAGTATTTCCCAGCAAAGGCATCGTAAATCCACTCAGTTACAAGTCCCGCCATAAGAGACTTGTAACCTGTGTGTTTACAACCCACTGCCAAAAGTAATATGTTTAAGTAAACAAGTCATTTGCGGAACACGAATTTTTAGTAGCAAGACAATATAACAAATACAATGTCACAGCTAAAAATAAGGTATACAGTGCCTAAAGCTCATGACCCCGAAGCTCGACGTAATCGTATGCAATCAAGCATAAAATGCCCCAAGTAAGTGTTTGCCAGACACTCGGAAGTAATCCGAATGATATGCGTCCGTTTGACAGGTTGGCGCGACCAACTCGGACGGGGTGTCAACCCAAATAGATCTATCCACAGCATTCGCGCTCACACGTATGTAATTAACGGTTCATGATAAAGGGGACTTCAGTGGCAGTAATAGGTAACTCAGGCAAAGTAACAGTTTTGTATTTATGTCCGCAAAAGCAAGAACTTGTGTTCATAAGAAAGAAATCAAGGATGGAATAAGTAATTCATAATGTATTCAAGTAGTCAATCAAGTATTTCAACCATCCAGTAATGTTTGAGAAAATGAATCACGTTCAAGTAAAACAAGTATTGAATTTAAATAGTAAGGAGCGTGTATCTTCCCCCAAAACAGTTGTGAAACAAGTAAAAGTAGGGGTTATGAACTCACCTGGTACAATAGCTACGATGACAACAATGAATACACAGAAATGAGGCACGATCTCTAACCGCAACCTAATATGAATGATAGTCTAATGTAAGAAATGAAATGACGCTACACATGCAAATACGTACGTTATCGATACCACTCATTAGTTTTGAAAATAACATTTATCGTAGACAAATACGTTTTTGACGTCTCGTTAAGTTAATAACCACTTTTCATGTAAATATGTTGGAACGGTACTCCACGATCCTTGTTTGGTGTTCTATCGGCAAATATAAGGTTTTCGTCGCAAAAATAACATTTTTATTACTTGAAAATATGCCCAAAATGGCCTCGCAAAACAAGTCGCGAAATATTGTACGTTAAGTGTTAATGGTCAAGCTCGGCGTTTTTGAAAACCTTGTAACAATATCGTGAAGTCGTGTCATTTAACTTTTGGCTATATGGGTCTTGATCGATAAGAAAATCGACTCTCATTGTTGTTACTTGAAAATATTATGTTCAACACTTAGAAAATTTTATTATAGTAAAAGCTGTCAAAATATATATAGTTTATCGGGTATATAGATGAAGTCGTAGTTTATTCGTTATAAGTCTATTCGACGAACGGCCAATTGATTTGAAAAGCTTGTTGGAAGATCTTAATTTCATAAAACTACGGCTCAGACTCAAATTGATCAGATCATAAAAAAAAACAGCCGAGAAAATGGTGTCTCGCAAAGACAGTTTTGCGGTAAAAATTGTAATAGAAAAGCTGATGGAAATTTGTAAAAATCGTCTAAGTTCAAACGCTTGTATCTTTTTCGTTATAAGCTCTTTTTCTACGTTCTTTATATCCCCAGAATCGTGGGATGGCATACTAGATTATTTTTGATAAGTCGGGACGGCTAGATCAAGTTTTAGGCCTCGAAACAGTCCAAGAAAATCGTGGGACAGCAAGTAATTTTTCAGAAAATAGTTTTCGTCGTTAATATTGGAAATATCATAACTTTTTCGTCGTAACTCGGATTTTATCCCCGTTTTCGGCCATAGTTTCGTCTCGGAATGTATTTTCTAAATCTTTGGTCCAAAGTTACCCAAAACCCACTGATTCTCCCATGTTTCATGTTTTTGGACAGAACCTTTATATAGTTTGTAAAAATCAACTTTTCTAGTTCAAGACTTGTTTAGAACTTACCCAAACTATCTCAAATCAACTCCACAAGTACCCAATCCTACCATACACCTTCTTAGGGTGTCATGGGGTCCTAAACATCACCAATCTTAGTGGATCTAATGAGATTACTAGTGAAATTTATAGATCTATGTTTATAAACAAAAATAAACAATAAGTGGTATGGATCATAGTATATTTGCATGTTTTACCAATATATCTTGAAAATACATAAAAATATAAAGTAAATGAAAGTATGAAAAGATCAAAAGTGTTGTTGAAGCTTACTTGAATATTTGAGGTGATTTGAAGATGATTATGTTAAGAAACATAGGGTTTTTACCACAAAACCCCAACTAGATCATGATTAGAACTTGATAAACACTTGGATCTTGAAAAGTTTATGATTTCTTCTTGGTTCTTGTTTGGGTCGATTCACACACACAAAGGGAGGAAGAGATGAAGAGTTTTATTGGTGTAAAATGAAAGTGTTAATGTGATGAAATGTGGTGGAAAGGAGTATATATTTAGGGTCTTGGTCAAAAGTCTTGCTAGGGACAAGATCCATGTTTTTAGGACTAGGGGGCATGGGTTTGGTGATGGGTTGGATGAGTATGTAAGTAACTTTTGACTTTAGGTGTTATTTAGGTAGATATTGTGTAGTTTAGGTGATACCGGGTACCGAGTTAACTAAAAATAAATCATGACGCGATGAAATAAAATATGACGTAGTTGTAAAAGTTGTAAAATATTATTCCTGATGATAATCGGGTGTTAAAATAATTATCGGGTTGAAATATCGCAAACCGACGGAGTTATAAGCTTCGACCGTGAGATATAGTAATTGATTTCAAAACACTGGGTAAATTAATAATATAATTTTTATATCATTAAAATAAGTATGAAAATATGTTAGGATCGTAGTCGGGAGTATTGGGTATACGTTCGTAGTAAAAACTGAGTGGTAACGTTAATTACAAATTAAGCATACGTATATAGAAATAATGCATATCCGTGTAGGGCCTAAAATGTGATGATGATGTAACCGAGGATATGTAGACTACTCCAGTCTATATGACGTGTCATTAATGAATGATGCATGAATTTACAGTGAAACCACATTGGTTACGCGAATTTGAAGACTCGTAAACTCAGTTTACGATGTAATGAACGGCAATCATGAATAGTGATTTCCTTCCGGAAATGAATAGTGTCATATGAATAGTAAAATTTTTGAACGCTTCTCGAAATCACAAACTGACTCCGAAAATGATGAATAGTAAAATGATGAATAGTGACCGATGAATAGTGAATAGGATAAATGTCCTGGAAATGCGGGTTGTTACATTAGTGGAACGATTATTTGTTGTAATCACTTTTATATTAGTGTTAAATGACCCCTAACTTGTCTTTTGAGTATAATAAAAGCGCATTTGCTTGAGGACAAGCAAATCTCAAGTGTAAGGGTATATGATGAGGCGAAAAATGGTCCGTTTTTAGGGGGTCATTTAAGCCCGAATCCGAATTTATTTGATCAAATATTGCCCTAAATCGTTCCTTTTGTGATTTTAGGTACTTGGAGAGTGAATTCTGGAAAAGAAGCCATTTTGGATGTTTTTGGAGCATAAAAGTGAAGAAAACGGCAAAGTCTCAATTTTCCATGCTGGGAACAGTACATGAAGGCGTCAAGAGTAAACTCATGACGGCGTCAAACCCCAAGAATTAAAATCCGTAGCTCATGACGGCATCACACAGGGCGTCAAAAGTAGATCAAGGCCGTCCGAGGAAGTATTTGGCGGCGAGATGACGGCGTCACACCTTTGTTCTTGACGCCGTCACCCCGATTTTCCTATATATAGTTTTCTAGTTTTTCACATTAAAAGAGAGAAGTTTTGGAGAAACCCTAAAGACGATTTTGGTGCAACTTTTACAGGTTTTTCAAGGGTTCCAAACCCTTGATACCTTGCATTGTAATTGAGATAAGTGTTCTTCTAATTCAATCAATATGTCTATGTATTGGTTGTCTATATCTTGTTCTTGTCTCAATTCCATTATGCTAGGCTAGATCTCTTTTGTGTTTGCCTAGATCTAATGAAACCTAGGTATTGATTATGTGTTGATTACTTGTTTATTCTTGTCTTGGATGAATGATTTTATATGTTAGGCTTAAGAAAACTGGCAGATCTCCAAATGGTAACATGCTTAAACGTCTTAAGAAACATGAACCGAGGTGTACTAGGTCTTTATTGGTTGTATTTAATGCATGAACCACTGTTTACAATCCCTATAGTTGTGCTGGGCATGGTGTAGGAGGAGATAAGAGCTCATAGAATTGGGGAGTTATGTATGCCACCCCATGAATGGTATTAAGGAATACAATCCGTCATCCATACAATTATAACAAGTAATTAACGTGTAAAAGATATCTAGGGAGTAGTGAAATCTAAGTAAACACATTTTCTCGAATTACTGCTCACAACCTTAGTATAATTAGTTTATTTTCAATTTTAGTATTTTATTTTGATTGCATCTTTGTTTTGGGTTAGTTGAATAGCAACTAATTCCGCCTACTCTTTCAAAACCCGAGATTTTACTTGCTTTCAAAAAAATATAAAAACACAAAAATAATCATCCCTCACCTTTAGAACTAGTATTTAGGCTTTCTAATCCTAGCGACACTATTCCTAAGTTGAACGATCACTCCCCCGGTACTTGTCACTATACTATACTACAACGATCAGGTACACTGCCTGGTGGGGGTTGTAAGCTTCTCGAGATCCCTCGAGAGGTAAAGCCTGTTGCGATTCCCACGCATCAGAGGTTGTCTTGTCTATTTTATCAAGTTTTACAGGTTATGTATGACAAGAAGATGATTTATATTCTGGAAGGGAAGCTTTGATTGTTCATTTTCTTGGAGGAAGATTTAACCTGGCCACCTTATTATCCATACCGAGCGAATCAGGGGAGTATTTGATTTCATTCTTTTTACTTATTTCACTTTTACATTCTTTACTTGAACATTGGGGACAATGTTCATCTTAAGTGTAAGGGGAGGGTAAAAAGATGATACCTTACATATGCACTTTCGCTTGAGTTTGTTTTGTTTGATGGTAGATGTGTAATAAAACTATGAGAAATACTTGTTAGTGCAATTTTAGCGCCAAATTTAAAATTTTTTACAACATTTAGGAGTGAAACTTTAGCCATAGCAAGCGTCTCATGGATAGGAGATTGTATGACTAGCACATAACCGTATATTCAGAAAAATTTTCCACCCAAATATGTGAGGTTCGCCTTTAGATTTGATAGGAAAAGCATTTACTATTAGTGCTTATGAGTGTACCGGTAGCATTTAGATTCTAGAACTTGCGTTAGTGATGCATCCCGAGACCGCTAGTGAGACTACATTCGTGTAGTAGGATTTACTACATGATAAGAGGCATTAGGATTACCCTTGTGTTAAACTCGTATCATAATTACTTGACCATTTAAGTCATATTACTTGGCTAGTTAAGTCAACTAATTTTTCCCACACCCTTAGCGTTGTACTCATTTTTAGTACACGAAACCCCTAGTACACCCCTCCGAGCCTATCTTTTCGTTTCTAACTTTAAGCATTTTACTTAAAGGAAGAATTTGTTACACCCCAATGTACAACCAAATCGCCTTAGCCTTCCGTGTATGCGCTCATTTTTAGTGCATTATTGTTATTTGTTAAACCCTAAGTTAACTTTCAAATTGATTACATGGTTGTTAAGTCGAGTCATATCTTTGTACATATTGTTTTGGGACGATTGGGACTCATGGGTAAGTACTTATTTTATGGAGTAATGGGGAAGAACATCATTTATTACCCCCATATGTACGTTAATCTTAAAAGTGCTCCAAGTGTTTTGATTTACTTAATTCGAGTCATTAGATTAGTTTAATGTAAAGTATGTAAAGATTCAAGTGTAAGGGGAATGTTCATTCCCTATGATGTATTATTTTGGATGGTAGGGTAAGAGTGTATAAAAAAAAAAAAAAAAAAAAAAAAAAAAAAACTAGAAAAAGAAAAAAAAATAGAAAAGGGAAAAAGAGAAAAAAACATACGTACTACCATCCCTTTTTATTCTATGTTCATTTTATGTTTTTGTTATTTTTCATTTATTAGCTTAAGTCGAGTCTAGTCTTGGCTTAGCAACGCCACATTGTACATGTAATTAATCAAGATTGTTAACTCGCCACCAGTAAAACTTCCTTTATCCAACAAAACCGTGTATTTCATATCCCTACACCTAACGTTACAACCCTTTAAAAGACCTCTTTGATAGTTTATCCTAGGTGCTTACGCCATGTGGTGGAGGTTTGATCCTTTCCCAAGCCTATGGTAATCTATTTTGCTATGACAGGTAGTGAGAGATATCTTCCGTTTCCATATTGTAATTTACACTTTATTACACCCGAGAGATGTGAGTATCTAAACACTATTTGTGAGGTGCTTGTGTATGACCTCCGTGCTTGTCTATTGGTCTTTAGTGGAACGATTATTTGTTGTAATTACTTTTATATTAGTGTTAAATGACCCCTAACTTGTATTTTGAGTAGAATAAAAGCGCATTTTCTTGAGGACAAGCAAATCTCAAGTGTAAGAGTATATGATGAGGCGAAAAATGATCCACTTTTAGGGGGTCATTTAAGCCCGGAATTGAATTTATTTGATCAAATATTGCCCTAAATCGTTCCTTTTGTGATTTTAGGTACTTTGGGAGTGAAATCTGGAAAAGGAAGGAATTCGGACGTATTGGAGCATAAAAGTGAAGAAAACGCCAAGGTCTTAATTTTCCATGCTAGGAACAGTAGGTGACGGCGTCAAGAGTAACTCCCTGACGGCGTCAAGAGCAAAATTCCATGACGATCCAGTACAGATTTGACGGCGTCACGAAGTAGGGCTTCAAGAGTAAATGTCATGACGGCCTGGAAATGATTATCACATTACGGCGTCAAATGTAGATCAAGGCAGTCCGAGAAGAGTTTTGGCGGCGAGGTGACGGCGTCACAAGTTTATTCTTGACGCCGTCAGACCCCTTTTCCTATATATAGTTTTCTAATTTTCACACATTAAAAAGAGAAGTTTTGGAGAAACCTTAAATACGAACTTGCTGCGAATTTTACAGGTTTTTCAAGGGTTCCAAGCCCTTGATACCTTTCATGTGTAATTGAGATAAGCGTTCTTTTAATTCAATCAATATGTCTATGTGTTGGTTGTCTATATCTTGTTCTTGTCTTAATTCCATCATGCTAGGCTAGATCTATCTTGTGTTTGCTTGGATCTAATGAAACCTAGATGTTAATTATGTGCTGATTACTTGTTTATACTTCTCTTGGATGAATGATTTATATGTTAGGCTTAAGAAAACTGGCAGATCTCCAATTGGTAACATGCTTGAACGTCTTAAGAAACATGAACCGACGCGCACTAGGTCTTTATTGGTTGTATTTAATGCATGAGCCACTGTTTATAATCCCTATGGTTGTGCTGGACATGGTATAGGAGGAGATAAGAGCTCATAGAATTGGGGAGTTAAGTGTGCCACCCCATGAATGGTATTAAGGAATACGATCCGTCATCCATGCAATTATAACAAGTAATTAACATGTAAAAGATGTCTAGGTAGTAGTGAAATCTAAGTAAACACATTTTCTCCACTTATTGCTCACAACTTTAGTATAATTTAGTTTATTTTCATTTCTAGTATTTTATTTTGATTGCATCTTTAGTATTGGGTTAGTTGATTAGCAACTAATTCCGCCCAAATCCTTCAAACCCGAGATTTTTACTTGCTTTCTAAAAAATATAAAATACAAAAATAATCATCCCTAACCTTTAGAAATAGTATTTAGGTTTTCTAATCCTAGCGACACTATTCCTAAGCTGAACAATCAATCCCCCGGTACTTGTCACTATACTATACTACAACGATTAGGTACACTACCTGGTGGGGGTTGTAAGCTTCTTAAGATCCCTTGAGAGGTAAAGCCTGGTGCGATTCCCACTCATCAGCCACACAAACATAAAATTCGTGTGGCCATTGGATGATCAATAGTCACACAAAATACACATTTCTTCGCTTTAAACAACATATGGTCACACTTATTAACACTTTTGGCCACTGTTTGCTTAGTGGTATGTGACTAAATACCCAAAACAACCATACTTTGTTCGAATAAATATTACAGAAGGCCACACAAATATAAAATTTACGTGGCCATCGATGATGGACTATTCATGATGTCAGTGATTTAGCGGCTGTTGGTGGCGTTTCAATGGTGGTGGTGTCGGTAGTGGCTGTAATGGTGGTTACCAGCGATGGTGAAAATGATTGTAATTATTCCTAGCAGTGACGGTGGTTGTAATGGTGGTTACCGGCGATGATGAAAATATGATCACTCTGGTATGAAAATGGCGGTGTATGGTTGATTAGAGAGAGAGTGTGTGTGTTTGGTGTGAGTTTATTAGAGGTATCTGGATCATACCAGGCATTTGGTATGATTTTTGTTAATTTTTTATTTTTACCCTGAACTTTGCACTGTTATCAAATTCTACCTTATAACTATTTTTCTCACTTTTCTATCCAAATACACTTTTCTCTAGAACCCTGCCCGTATATATATATATATATATATATATATATATATATATATATATATATATATATATATATATATATGTGTGTGTGTATATATATATATATATATATATATATATATATATATATATATATATATATATATATATATATATATATATATATATATATATATATATATATATATAATCTGGATCGATTGAGAAGACTTTTAGAATGAGAAAAATGAGAAGTAATCTAAACCATTCATCTCATTAAATTAGATCAAGGTTATGATGGTAAAATTTATATTCTCTTTCATATTAAAACTACATTAATATTGATTACTTCTCCTCCAAATTTGTATTTGAAACCGTTTACTAACTATTACGCAAATGGTTGGTTAATTGATTCATGCAATTTTCTAGTATTTAATTGTTCATGATTCACGATTCATGTACGTGTTCTCTAAATATGTGGTGATCATAGCTCACAATTTGAGAATGGCCATCGGAGGTCTACTATGGATTATTATTATTATTATTATTATTATTATTATTATTATTATTATTATTATTATTATTATTATATTCACTTTTTATCATTGTCTTTAGTTTTTTTTTTCTTAAATCATGTTATATGTGATATAATCAAAGAGATAAATATTGTTGATAATCTTGAGTCATAAATGATACAAGTTATCAATTGACTGAAATATGAATCACTGTGTTAATATGAATCGTTAGAATATATCGTTACTAGCTTATAGACCCGTTGACACCGGGTCGTTTTTTAAAGAGATATAGAAATGAGATGATAAGAAAAAGTATTAAAGTCAATTTGTTGCTTTAAAATATGAAACAAAGAATGAGACAATGCGGCGATTATAATATAAGAAATGGATAATGTTACAATTACACAAACAAACGTCCAACGTTGGTGTCTCCAAAACTTCTTTTTTTGTAGAAAAATATGTGTGTTACCGCCTATTGATTTACAACCAAGGTGTAAGTTAATTCCATTTAGAATATGAAACAAATAATGAGAGAATGAGTCCATTATAATATAAGATATTGTTATGTTACAATTACACTAACAAACGTCAAAGTTTTGGGTGTCCAATTTTTTTTTGTGTTGAGTAACAATAGATGTGAGTTAGAGCGTATAGATTTACAACCATAACTTTGGAAAATGAAAAATAGATTCAATCGTATATAGAAATATAAAATGAGATAATAAGAAAACAACGAACGTAAAGATTTCATTAATATATGAAAAAAAACAATGGGATGATACACGAATTATTCGATAATCAATTGTCTTCGTAATAATTAAAATAATAAACGTCCATGCGTTGTCGTCTCCAAATTTGACGGTCTTTAATAGCAAATGACGTATGTGAGCGCTAATCAATTTAATAGCAACTGTCCATTCGGTGCACACCTAATAGACCATAGAAAATGTAAGTAAAAGTAGGTTGTAATTCATAATATATCTTAAGCTTATATTCAAAATCACTTAATCACTCCTACAACCCGTTTCATTACAGTTAAATATCTTACAGTTATATTCAAAATCACTTAAGCACTCCTACAACCTGTTTCACTGCAGTTAAATATCTTACGCTTATATTAAAAATCATTTAATCACTCCTACAACCCGTTTCATTTTAGGTATTTACCATCTCCTACAGCCCATTTTATTTTAGGTGTTACCATGTATTGATGCATGAAGATAAAAGAAACATGGCATACCTTATAAATCACTTTCCATCAAGCTATTGCAGTTGAATATCTTACGCTTTTATTCAAAATCACTTAATCACTCCTACAACCCGTTTCATTACAGTTAAATATCTTACGCTTATATTAAAAATCACGTAGGCAATCCTACAAACAGTTTCATTGGAGTTAAATATCTTACACTTATATACAAAATCACTTAAACACTCCTACACCCCGATTCATTTTAGGTGCTTACCATCTCCTACAACCCGTTTTATTTAAAGTGTTTACGATATATTGATGCATGAAGATAAAAGATACATGCATACCTTCTAAATTTCCATCAAGCTATTGTAGTTGAATATCTTACACTTATATTCAAAATCACTTAATCACTCCTACAACCCGTTTCATTATAGTTAAATATCTTACGCTTATATTTAAAATCAGTTAACCACTCCTACAACCCGTTTCATTTTAGGTGTTTACCATGTATTGATGCATCAAGATAAAAGAGACATGTCATACCTTCTAAATCACTTTCCATCAAGCTATTGCAGTTGAATATATCACTTAATCACTCCTACAACCCGTTTCATTACAGTTAAATATCTTACGCTTATATTCAAAATCACTTAAGCACTCTTACAAACTATTTAATTGCACTTAAATATCTTACGCTTATATTCAAAATCTCTTAATCACTCCTAAAACCCATTTCATTAAAGTTAAATATCTTACGATTATATTCAAAATTACTTAAGCACTCATACAACGTGTTTAATTGTAGTTAAATATCTTACACTTATATTCAAAATCACTTAATCACTCTTACAACTTGTTTCATTTTAGGTGTTTACCATCTCCTACAACCCATTTCAATATAGGTTTTTACCATGTATTGATGCGTGAAGATAAAAGAGACATGAAATACCTTCTAAATCACTTTCCATCAGGCTACTATAGTTGAATATCTTATGCTTATATTCAAAATCTCTTAATCACTCCTACAACCTGTTTCATTACAATTAAATATCTTACGCTTATGTTCAAAATCACTTAACCACTCCTACAACCCGTTTCATTACAATTAAATATCTTACGCTTATACTCAAAATTACTTAATCACTCCTACAAACTGTTTCATTTAGGTGTTTACCATGTATTGCTGCATGAAGATAAAAGAGACATGGCATACCTTCTAAATCACTTTCCATCAAGCAATTGCAGATGAATATATCACTGAATCACTCGTTCAATCCATTTCATCATATTTAAATATCTTACACTTATATTCAAAATCACTTAAGCACTAATACAAACTGTTTAATTGCAGTTAAATATCTAACACTGATATTCCAAATCACTTAATCACTCCTACAACCCGTTTTATTTTAGATGTTCACCATCTCCTACAACCAGCTTCATTTTAGGTGTTTACCATGTATTGATGCGTGAAGATAAAAGAGACATGGCATACCCTCTAAATCACTTACCATCAGGCTACTGTAGTTGAATATCTTACACTTATATTCAAAATAACTTAATCACTCCTACAACCTGTTTCATTACTGTTAAATATCTTACACTTATTTTCAAAATCACTTAACCACTATTACAACCCGTTTATTACTGTTAAATATCTTACGCTTATATTCAAAATCACTTAATCTCTCCTACAACCCGTTTCATTTAGGTGTTTACCATCTCCTACAACCCGTTTCATTTTAGGTGTTTACCATGTATTGATGCATGAAGATAAAAGAGACATGGCATCCTTTCTAAATCACTTTTCATCAAGCTATTGCAGTTAAATATCTTACGCTTATATTCAAAATCACTTAATCACTCCTACAACCCGTTTCATTACAGATAAATATCTTACGCTTATATTCCAAATCAGTTAAGCACTCCTACATCACATTTCATTTTAGGTGTTTACCCTATATTGATGCATGAAGTTAAAAGAGACATGGCATACCTACTAAACCACTTTCCATCAAGCTATTGCAGTTTAATATATCACTTAATCACTCCTACAACCCGTTTCATTACAGTGAACTATCTTACACTTGTATTCAAAATCACTTAAGCACTCCTACAACCTATTTAATTGTAGTTAAATATCTCACGCTTATATTCAAAATCAGTTAATCACTCCTACAACCCGTTTTATTTTAGGTGTTTACCATCTCCAACAACCCGTTTCATTTTAGGTGTTTACCATGTATTAATGCATGAAGATAAAAGAGACATGGCATACCTTCTAATTCACGGATCTTGCTTAAAGATCCGTGTTTAGGCGTACAAAAGATCCGTGTTTATGCTTAAGTGATTTTATTAAACATCTCCTACAACCCGTTTCATTTTAGATGTTTACCATGTATTGATTCATGAAGATAAAAGATCCGTGTTTAGGAGCCTATAAGATTTTTGGAAAGGGTTGTGTGATTAAATTATATTAATGACTTGACTAAAATACAACTTCATAGGAGCTGGCTATGAGTTGACTGTTTTTACTTTGGCTTTGAAAAAAATAGTGCATTGGGTAAGTTGTACATTTTGCCTCTTATTATGGAATTTTAGGCGTACATTTAATTATAATTTATACGTACTACCAAGCCACTTTCCCCTTTCCACATTTCCTTGAAAAATTAAGTAAATATGATATGGGTCAAATTAGGGAAGTCAAGTAACGAATCATAACGGGTCAGAGCTATAAGAGCAATCAATCTTTGTGGAACATGTGCTTATTCACATGTTTGTTGCCAACGTGTGCTTATGTAAATGCACTTGACATTTGTTTTTCCTATGTTCATATCTTTTGGGGTTACAATATTTCTTAAACTCATATTCATAATACCAGTCACATGATTTCATGATCTAAGTATCGCAAGTAGGGGTGTCAGTAGGGTCATCGGGTCGGGTTGAGTCATATTAAAAAGTCTTATCGGGTTGTGTGACCCGAACCCGATAACCCGTCATAGTTATCGGGTTGGGTTAGGGTTACATTACTTTTTTTTATCGGGTTATCGGGTCAACCCGATAAGACCCGAAGTTAATTTTATGAAAGTTATTTCCCTAAGTTTTATAACCCTTGTTGGAAGAAGACATGGTAAATCATGACTTTATTGGGTTAGTGTATTTCCGTTGATTATGTATAGAGAATAATTGTATATCATGCCTTACTTCATGAATTTGACTTACGTATTTACTTGTTTCATTGTTAAGACTAAAACTGTTGGTACCACTATACTTGTATATTAGTTTTGTGTTTGCAAATTAGATACGTTTTTTAAAAAAGTATTAATAACATAGATTCTAACTTTTTTATAATGGTTTGCGGAACAGTTGTATATTAACTTCACTCTACTAATTTTCGCTTATTGTTTTTTGTTTCCTTTCTGTATATACTTGTATATTAACTTGTACTACTTACTAATTTTCACTTATAATCCTTTGCTTGATTGAATAAAAGACATATCATCAAGTTGCAATTTGAAATGTGAGAAATGATGAAACGAACAGAAGATTATAATGAAATATGTCATTTTTATAGGTGCCCAATCTTCAGAGTTTTATAGATTTTCTGTAGTGATTTTCCTCCAATGACCATGTAGACGATGTCAACGCCCACTTCTCATATATCAACTGTTGTGGCAAATAACCATTTTTCATGAAGTTCAATACTGAATTGTTCTACAGATTTGTTTCATATACCAAAATTTAATTCATCATCGTATGATTAGTAACAAACAATACACTTTCAATGATTAAAGACAAAAGTTACTTTTTTTGGGTAAAAAAAGCTAAGGAAACCGATAGCACACCTAAGTCTAAGGCAAGTAATAGTAGATAATACATGATACAATCTTCTACGCTACTGTAAGGTCTTGTACCGTGCTATAAGCAATATTCAATACTCCCACCACTTCTTTATAGTGATCTAAGAATTATTTTGTTGCAACAAACTATAAACATGAGAGTTTAATACTTGCAGTAAGTGAAAGTGCACTAAAAGTATACATTGCATTCAAAGCAGTTTCCACAGTAACATCATTTATAAGTGAAAGTGCATACACTATGACAGTCACAACTTTTTCCTTGTATTTGTTCCGATAACACTTCATTTCCCATGTATAGATACTACACCTATTCGTTGGTCCATCAAGAGAAGGCTTTTCTTTGAACACATCCAGACCCTTAGGTGCATCCATGGGTTCCTCTACCCATGAACCCCTTAACCACACCTGCATAACCATGTGGAACGTTGTCCTAGTTAAATACAATTTTCTTGCTAGTAGCAGAACAAAATTCAGGGGTGCATTAATGTACCCTCGTGTTTGCAGGAAATGAAAGTCAAATAGAAAAAATTGATTGGTTATTCAATTCTTATTTGATTTTATTTCGTTTTTTTTATTATTTTTTTTTATTTTTTTGGCCTAATCCATATATGAGAAGGAAGATCTTATGAAACAATGTTGAAAAAATAATTGTCCAACTCTAAGTACGTAACTTATCGCTAACACTCGAGGTATGTTTTTGACCCGGAACCACAACCACATGCATTTTCCCACACTACATCAATGGTTACAAATTAATCAACAACACGAAACACTAAAATCAAAGTTAATAAGGGCCGATTTATTTTGTTCCTCTTGTTTCCAAGCGTCACCTTAGGCTCGCGTATAATAAGGCTTCAATGTAGTAAATGTTATTATCATTTGGGAAAGTAGATTTTTAAAATCATCATCTTAAGGTCACTCAATAGTATAATTTTTTTTGGAATGAAAGGGGGCGTGCCTTCGAAGAGACCAAAGCCTCAAATATTATGTTTTTAAATGTATCTTTAGCAATTCGGTTGCATTAGCTGGACTGGCATTGGTATTTTGGTTTTAATCAAAGGCCACCACCGATCTTCCACCACTGCATATATTAACATATTCTTATCAGTCACTACAAAGAAAGTATGGTACAGGAAATGTGAGGAGCTCGCATATGGTACCGTTTCTGCAGAAAAATGTTGTTTTCCCTACGCCGGCTCAGGAAACTGCAATGAGTCGACGCTTTCTTCCTGAGAAACCTATATTTGTCAACCATTTTTGTACCACATTAGACACGCACAAATGCAATAGAAACTGATATTTAACTTATTGCTACTTATTAAGCCTTTCATTAGCAAACTATATACACATAAATATGCATGATTTAATCAGCTATTAAACAATAATAGTGGCCTTAATTAAGTAATATCAATACATCAAATATGAACTCTAAGATGACTTCCTAGTCTAGTTTATCCTTAAAAAAAGTCAACAGAATGCTTTTCCTGCCAGTGTTTCGTAGTAGTTGATGCGTGGGAATCGCAACAGGCTTTACCTCTCGAGGGATCTCGAGAAGCTTACAACCCCCACCAGGCAGTGTACCTGATCGTTGTAGTATAGTATAGTGACAAGTACCGGGGGATTGATCGTTCAGCTAGGAATAGTGTCGTTAGGATTGAAATTAATCTAACTAGGTCTAAAGGTGAAGGATGATTCTTTTTGTATTTTTATATTTTTTGAAAAGCAAGTAAAAATCTCGGGTATTGGGAGAGTGGGCGGAATTAGTTGCTAATCAACTAACCCAAAAGCTACTAATTAAACTAATTAACAAGAAAACTAAACTAAGGTTCTACAAGATAAGTGAAGCATGTCTACCCATGATATGTTACTCCTTGCTAGCTATCCAATCCTACCTATTAAATTGTAACCTTGTTTTAATTGACGGGTTGTATTCCTTAATACCATTCATGGGGTATCGCACATAACTCCCCAATTCTATGAGCTATTATCTCCTCCTACACCATGCCCAGCACAACTATAGGGATTGTAAACAGTGGCTCATGCATTAAATACAACCAATAAAGACCTAGTACGCCTCGGTTCATGTTTCTTAAGACGTTCAAGCATGTTACCATTTGGAGATCTGCCAGTTTTCTTAAGCCTAACATATAAATCATTCAATCAAAACAAGAATCAATAGGAAACAAGGATTATAAACTAAACCAACTAGATCTATTGAAGTTGTCACGCCTTAATTGATGGAGATAGACACAACATCAACAAGAAATCAATGAGATCTAATCAATTATATACAAGTTTCACATAATCATAAGTAGACACAAGGTGAATTAGCAAAACATGATCAAAGAAAGACAATCAACAAGAATAATGAAAGACATAGTTGAGATAGAATCATCAAACCAATACATGATGTTTATGGAGTGATTGAAACCCTCTAAGTTGCTGGAAAAACACCCACCTAAACCCAGGAATCGACTTTAGGGTTTAGGGCTTACAAAAAGTGAAGTTATGAAGTTATATTTATAGGCATGTTTTCTATCGGCAAGGCTTGACGGCGTCAGCTAGTTCTCTTGACGCCGTCATGACCATTTTTTCACCAAATTGTAGATCTCTTCGTCCTCTTCACGTGGGCTTTTGAATCGCCAAAATCCAAGTTCGTATGCAAAAGTTATGACCAAAACAATATCAGCTACTCCGCGCGCAAGTTTTGACAAGTTAACACGTGACGGCCTTGGGTGACGCCTTCACATTCTCTCTGGGCCGTCACCACTTTTACTCTTGACGGCGTCACCAAAATGCTCTTGACGCCATCAGGTACAGTTCCCAGCAAGGAAAATTAAGACTTTGTCGTTTTCTTCACTTTTATGCTCCAAAAACGTCCAAAATGCTTCCTTTTCCAGAATTCACTCACAAAGTACCTAAAATCACAAAAGGAACGATTTAGGGTAATATTTGATCAAATAAATTCGAATTCGGGCTTAAATGACCCCCTAAAAACGGATTATTTTTCGCCTTATCATATATCCCTACACTTGGGATTTGCTTGTCCTCAAGTAAATGAGCTTTTCCACCAATCAAAATACAAGTTAGGGGTCATTTAACACTAATATAAAAGTAATTACAACAAATGATCGCTCCACCTTAGTCAAAGCAAGCACGGAAATTATACACTAGCACGTCACATTAAGTATTTGGATACTCTCATCTCTCGGGTGTTGTAAATTTATATGTCATAATTGGAAATGGAGAAATATCACTCTCTACCTGTCATAGCAAATAGATTACCATAGGCTTGGGAAAGGATCATACCTCCACCACTTGGCGTAAGCACCTAGGATAAACTATCAAAGAGGTCTTTTAAAGGGTTATAACGTTAGGTTTAAGGGATATGGAAAACACGGTTTTGTTGGATAAACGGATATTTTACTGGTGGCAAGTCAATTGTCTTAGTTAACTACATGTACAATGAGGCGTTGCTAAGCTAAGACTCGACTCAACTTAAACTAACCACAACTCTTTTTGGATTTTCAAGACACTATTTGACTTAAACATAAATAAAAGAAACGGATGGTACCCCGTATGTTTTTTTTTCTCATTTCTTTTTTCTATTTTTTTTTTTTTTTTTTTTTTTTTTAACATACACTCTTACTCTACCATCCAAAATAATACATCAAAGGGAGCTCGTTTCCTCCCTACACTTGAGCTTTTACATACTTTACAATCAACTATTCTAATGACTCGAATCAAGATAATCAAAACACTTGGAGTACTTTTAAATATTAACGCACATATAGGGGTAATAAATGATGTTCTTCCCCATTACTCCATAACACAAGTACTTTACCCATGAGTCCCAATTGTCCCAAAACAATATGTACAAGATATGACTCGACTTAGCAACCATGTAATCAATCAGACAACTAACAAAGGGTTTAAACAATTAACAATAATGCACTAAAGATGAGCGCATACAAGGAAGGCTAAGGTGATTTGGTTGCACATTTGGGGTGGATTGTAAACAAATTCTTCCTTTAAGTAAAATGCTTAAAGTTAGAAACGAAAAGATAGGCTCGGAGGGGTGTACTAGGGGTATCGTGTACTAAAAATGAGTACAACGCAAAGGTGTGGGAGAATTACTCGACATATGAAGTCAATGTAATTATATTACAGGTGTAGAACAAGGGTTATCCTAATGCCTCTTATCATGTAGTAAATCCTAACTACACGAATGTAGTCTCACTAGCGGTCTCGGGATGCATCGCTATCACAAGTTCTAGAATCTAAATACTACCGGTACACTCATAAGCACCAACAATGAATGATTTTTCTTAAAGATCTAAGGGCGAACCTCACATATTTGGGGTGGAAATTTTTGAGTGGTATGGTTTTTGTGCTAGTCATACAACTCCTATCCATGAGACGCTTATTAAGACTAAAGTTTCACTCCTACATGTTGCAAAAATTTTTAAATTTGGTGCTAAAATTGCCCTAACAAATATTTCTCTCAGTTTTATTACACATTCACTATTAAACAAAACAAAAACCAAGTGGAGTAATAGTTTCTAATATACCCTCCCTACACTTAAACAGAACATTGTCCCCAATGTTCTAGATAAAAGATGTAAAAGTAAATAAATAAGAATGAAAGAAACTAATACTCCCCTGATTCGTACATCGTGGATAATGTGACAACATGGTTAAATCTACCTCCAAGAAGACGAACGTTGAAAGCTTCCCTCCAGAAATATAAATCATCTTCTTGTCCTGTAATCAACAAACACAAAAACCAAAGCATCAAACCGAACAAAAATCACAACTAGATGTAATTCCAGACTTAGAAATAGAAACAAGACAAAGCAACAAAAGGATAGGATATTTGTGGAATGAATTACAAATAGGAACTTATAAAACATATCCACAATTATTGACACACAAACAAGATAAAATATATATGCTAATCATGAATTGTGAAGTTTTCATGTTTGAATTTAGTTCTTTTAAACAAGATATAAATTTCCCTACACTTATCTTTTTGTAAAATACCTTTATATACAATTAAGCCGAGGTTAAAAACAAAATAAAGCATTTTCACAAATTATTCGAAACATGAAAATTAAACAACTATGATTAAGCATATATGACACAAACAAACAAATAAAATAAAAACATCAAACAATTAAAAACATGGGTTGCCTCCCAAGAAGCGCTTGTTTTTGTTCGAGTCACGATCCTGACTCTACCCTTATTTAACGAGAATAGGGGAGGTTTTCCCTACACTTAGGATTAAGTGTGGGTGGAAGTAGTGATACACACCCTTAGGGTGGAAATATGCCACGTGAGGTGAAGGGGGTGAGTGAATGGCTTCCTTCATCCTAAAACTACCCGGATAATATAGGTTGATGGGTGGGTCGGTTCCTCTTTTGTCTCCTAGAAATAAATCTAAGGATGGGAAGTTGTGTAAAGGTTGAGGTTCCGGTTCATCAACACTAGGAAATTCCCTAGAACTAGGAGTAAGGTTATCACTACAAGTGTTCAAACCTATATCCTCTAGTGGTGCTTGGTCCAAGGGTTCTACCTCAATTGGGGTTCCTATAGTCTCTTCTACTTCTTCCGGGTAAATCACGGGCGATGTATGTGCCTCAAATGATGGTAGGACTTGTGGGGTACTTTGTGGGCTTGGATTGTCCCCCTCATCCTCCATTGTACCTAGACTACCTATGTCTTTGTTTTGTACTATGATTTTTGGTGACATCCAACTAGGTATCTCAACATGAGTATATTCATCCCCCAACAAACTTGTTTCATGATCCTTCAAATTTGTTGTAAAATGATTTGTTATGTTGTTTGTCGGGTTGTCTATTCTATAATAATATTGGGCACAATCTTCTATGGCATCCCATGCTTCTTCAGCATTTAATTCCCTAAAGTCCCCATTGGCAAAATCCTCAATGGACATTTGGTCATATCGGTTAACACTATAGTAAAAGGTCTGGGTTAGGGATGCTAAAGCGAAACTATGATGAGGGACTATTCGGAGTAAATTTTTAAAACGAGTCCATGCATCATATATGGGTTCATCTCGATATTGTTTGAACATCAAGTTGTCATTAGGGTAGAATGGGTTTCGTGGTCGGTAGTATGGTGGATTCGCATTCTCCATAATGGTGAACGGAAGAGTCAATGGAAAGGTTTCTACGAACAAATGCACAAAGAAAAGATAGACTACAAGAAAGCTAATAAAAAGAAAATAAAAATCTCACTAAAAAGGAATCTAATGAGTAGACCTAATAAAAATCAAATTCAACCTAAACAATAACTATTCCCCGGGCTGCGGCGCCAAAAACTTGATGCGTGGGAATCGCAACAGGCTTTACCTCTCGAGGGATCTCGAGAAGCTTACAACCCCCACCAGGCAGTGTACCTAATCGTTGTAGTATAGTATAGTGACAAGTACCGGGGGATTGATCGTTCAGCTAGGAATTGTGTCGTTAGGATTGAAATTAATCTAACTAGGTCTAAAGGTGAAGGAGGATTCTTTTTGTATTTTTATATTTTTTGAAAAGCAAGTAAAAATCTCGGGTATTGGGAGAGTGGGCGGAATTAGTTGCTAATCAACTAACCCAAAAGCTACTAATTAAACTAATTAACAAGAAAACTAAACTAAGGTTCTACAAGATAAGTGAAGCATGTCTACCCATGATATGTTACTCCTTGCTAGCTATCCAATCCTACCTATTGAATTGTAACCTTGTTTTAATTGACGGGTTGTATTCCTTAATACCATTCATGGGGTATCGCACATAACTCCACAATTCTATGAGCTCTTAACTCCTCCTACACCATGCCCAGCACAACTATAGGGATTGTAAACAGTGGCTCATGCATTAAATACAACCAATAAAGACCTAGTGCAATCGGTTCATGTTTCCTAAGACGTTCAAGCATGTTACCATTTGGAGATCTGCCAGTTTTCTTAAGCCTAACATATAAATCATTCAATCAAAACAAGAATCAATAGGAAACAAGGATTATAAACTAAACCAACTAGATCTATTGAAGTTGTCACGCCTTAATTGATGGAGATAGACACAACATCAACAAGAAATCAATGAGATCTAATCAATTATATACAAGTTTCACATAATCATAAGTAGACACAAGGTGAATTAGCAAAACATAATCAAAGAAAGACAATCAACAAGAATAATGAAAGACATAGTTGAGATAGAATCATCAAACCAATACATGATGTTTATGGAGTGATTGAAACCCTCTAAGTTGCTGGAAAAACACCCACCTAAACCCAGGAATCGACTTTAGGGTTTAGGGCTTACAAAAAGTGAAGTTATGAAGTTATATTTATAGGCATGTTTTCTATCGGCAAGGCTTGACGGCGTCAGCTAGTTCTCTTGACGCCGTCATGACCATTTTTTCACCAAATTGTAGATCTCTTCGTCCTCTTCGCGTGGGCTTTTGAATCGCCAAAATCCAAGTTCGTATGCAAAAGTTATGACCAAAACAATATCAGCTACTCCGCGCGCAAGTTTTGACAAGTTAACACGTGACGGCCTTGGGTGACGCCTTCACATTCTCTCTGGGCCGTCACCACTTTTACTCTTGACGGTGTCACCAAAATGCTCTTGACGCCGTCAGGTACAGTTCCCAGCAAAGAAAATTAAGACTTTGTCGTTTTCTTCACTTTTATGCTCCAAAAACGTCCAAAATGCTTCCTTTTCCAGAATTCACTCACAAAGTACCTAAAATCACAAAAGGAACGATTTAGGGTAATATTTGATCAAATAAATTCGAATTCGGGCTTAAATGACCCCCTAAAAACGAATCATTTTTCGCCTTATCAGTAGTCTTATAGCTTCAGTGAAACAAAACAAAATTATACATGCCCATTAAATCAAATGCTAAAGCGTGAGCTAAGGTACTATTTGTTCTGATTTCATTAATTTTCTTAAAACCAAGATGTGTAATACTCTAATACTACTTAATCTACTCATGATCATTCTGAATACATACAATATTAACTTTTATAATATACCTACAACAACAAAGATTGTGTATATTCTTATACCAGGTGTAATATCAACTCAATTTCAAACTACATAATCGACACGAAAAACCCAGTACTACTTACTTGTTGATAGTTAACCTAAACTTTGGGTTAAATATGTCAAGTTAAGAAAGTCTAGTATGTATTATGTAAATAAGTAGTTAGAGTCGGTTATTGACAGTTAGAGTCGGTTATTGGAATAAGTGCTGTTTCATGAACAGACACACCGTTTCCAAGTGTCGGTTCAATATGTATATATAGGGTCGAAGTGTTTGTAAAATTCGCATGAACAAAGATTAGCAAGTATCAATAAAATAGCAAGTTTATTATTCATACCTGTGTTTTTATTCATCATAGTAAGATTTATTCCAACAATTGGCATCAGAGCCTAAGGCTTATCGATCAAGGGAAAAATGATTTCGGGAATCACCAGTAAGAAAGTAAGGAAGAACGGTAAACATACCTTGAGCGGAACCTGAGTTCGATCGGAGAAGGCGAACAGAACGGAGAAGACAACCGGACCAAAACCAGTGTTCCAAAAGATTAGAATCATTGTTCCCACTGAAAGCATAGATCGATTGTAGGAGAAGGAAAACCATTTTTGATAATTATACCAACCGATTCCCAGAAAGAACGATTGAAGAAGATCGAAGCATACATCAGTGTTTGAGAAACCAGACATCAATTGACGAAGGAAGCAAACTCGATTGAAGAGGGAAAGGAACGATTTTTGGTATTTCCCTGTACTTTTGATTTTAACATAGAATTAGATTTCGTTTTTTTAGAAAATGGAAAGTAAGGGGAAGAAGAAGTCGAAAGCAGGGTCCTCTTGGTCCTTGGTCATATAGAAGTAAGACTAGTCAATTTTTTTTTCTTTGTTTTATTTCCTTTTAATTAGTTAATATTTCTATAAAGGATTTTAAAAAAACCCATTAGTAACTAAGAATTAAGAATTGATACCTAGTTTTGTTAGAAACCTTAGTGTTTCCAAGTAAGTAAGTAAGAAACCACTCTAGTGTTTTAAAGTAAGAAAGAAACCTATTGTTTTCAAAACTCTAGCGTTTCAAAGTAAGTAAGTAAGAGAAAATCTATTGTTCAAAGTAAGTAAGTAAGAGAAACCTAGTGTTTTTTTTAGAAACCTTAGATTTTCACCAGTAAGAGAAACCTTAGCGTTTCACCAGTAAGAGGAAACCGTAGTGTTTTCACCAGTAAGAGAAACCTTAGCGTTTCACCCCGTAAGAGAAACCTCCATGTTTCGACCAGTAAGAGAAACTTTGGTTTCAAAAGCAAGTAAGAAAGTACGCAAGTAAGAAAACAACAAAGCATGAAGATAGGAGAATCATCTACACCAACTCGTGACCAAAACATATCAATGTCCAAAACTCACCGAAACAAACTACACAACATGGGCAATTATGATGGAGACAATATTGAAGGCATATGGTCTTTGGGAAACACTTGAAGATACAGAAAAGGTAGATGAAAGAAAGATGCATACAGCAAAAGCAATGATTCTCACAACATTGCCGGAAGATATTCTAATGCAAGTTGCACAATACTCAAAAGCGAAGGAAGTATGGGAATCAATTAAAGTACGTCATATTGGAGTAGACCGAGTTCAGAAAGCATGCCTACAAACTTTAAGAAGCGAATTGGAGACCTTAAAAATGAAGACCGATGAAACCATGAATGACTTTACGGGAAAATTGGGAAGCATAAGAAGCAAGTGTAAAAGTCTTGGTTCTAACCTTAAAGACAAAGTACTAGTAGGAAAGTTGCTGAACTCCGTTCCAAAGAAGTTTCTACCAATTGTGGCATCTATCGAGCAATATTCAGAAATTGACAATATGACGTTTGAAGAAGCTGTTGGAAGACTAACTGCTTATGAAGAACGCCTCAAGAGTCAAGATGAACCGCAAGAAGATTACCAAAGCAAACTTCTAATGGCAAGTTCAAGTAATCAAGGACGTGGTAGATGTCGAGGAAGAAACTTTAGTAAAGAAGAAAGAGGACGTGGAAGAGGTACAAGTCGAGAACAAAGCAAGAAAGAAATGAGATGCTATGAATGTCGTGAATTTGGTCACTTTGCATACGAATGCACCAAATGGAAGGATAAAGACAAAAAGCAAGAAGCACATCTCATTTACCAAAGCGACGAAGAACCAACGTTGTTGTAAAGCAAGTCAAGGCAAGTTGAAGACCCACCTTAAACCAAAGTTTAGTTTAAGGGGGAGTGTTGATAGTTAACCTAAACTTTGGGTTAAATATGTCAAGTTAAGAAAGTCTAGTATGTATTATGTAAATAAGTAGTTAGAGTCGGTTATTGACAGTTAGAGTCGGTTATTGGAATAAGTGCTGTTTCATGAACAGACACACCGTTTCCTAGTGTCGGTTCAATATGTATATATAGGGTCGAAGTGTTTGTAAAATTCGCATGAACAAAGATTAGCAAGTATCAATAAAATAGCAAGTTTATTATTCATACCTGTGTTTTTATTCATCATAGTAAGATTTATTCCAACATTACTTATAAGAAAAACCAAACATTATTGATTATAGTAACATCACTTATGTAACTAATAGGTAATTTTAATTTGTTACGGAAGACCCGCAAAACCCGTACGCAGAGGACTTTGTACATACCTTACAACTGACCCTACCATAGTAGCGGACGGAGATGAACATGATGAAGGTTGTACTGCTGAACCACCTAAAAGAAGGGACTGCTATACCTGAAACACAAATGCAAACTTCCATTAGAACCTAATCAAGTCTTGCATATCATTAATATTTGTAACTGCAACTCAAAAATATTCTTTCGCTTTACTCAAAAACATCAACCATTCCCCCCCCCCCCCCCCCCCCCACAACTTTATATTCATTGCGGGTTCCACAGTTGCATCATTAAATTCTAAAGAGTACAAACACCTTTTATACTTATCTTAGCTCTAATCAACAACATAAAATTTTGGTAAGAGTAAATGAGCTTTTTAAGGAATCTACAAACAAAAAGATACTATAAGTGACACTCTCAAAACCAGGTATTAACATGCTTCCAAGTGTGTTATTTACAATGTTGGTAACTGATATCATATATAGAAAAGCTGAAAAGTGCATCATTTGTACTCTATCCACATGTTTTATTTTCTCGCAAGATGAATCACAAAATTGTCATCCAGTCCTTCCTAATTTCCACATAGCCCAAAAACTGTGACGACAAGTCATTTTCACATTTGAACTATCCATCAATTGCAATTACAAAATACAAAAGAAAAGATAGCAAAATTAAAAAGATACGGTTAAAGGTTGTTCGGACAGATTCGGTCTACGGGGTTGTTCGGACAGATTCAGTCTAAGGGAATGTTTGGGCACATGTAAATTAATTTGGAGATAGATGAATTTGTTGCTTTAATAATATGTACATGTCCCAGTCGTAGCATTGATCTGCTGTTTGTGCCTTGATCTGCTATTCCACTCGTGAATGCCACTACAACTTGTCCCTTCGTGCAGAGTTTCCTGGGTTGAAGACACTTCATCTGAACTGATAGACAACACACCAGCATGTCAAATTACATAATCTGTATTTAGCCCCGCCTCTTATCAGTTTATTGTTCTTAACGTTGTCATAATTAGTCAAGGATCAATATAATACGTGAATTGTATCATTCAAAAAAGCACCTAACGTGCTATAAGTAGTTCATAAGAAATGGCCAATAACACCTAAATGTAGTTAATCTAATAAGAAATCCAAAACCGTAAAATTTAAAAAAAAAAAAAAAAAAAAAAAAAAAAAAAAAAAAAAAAAAAACCAATTGGAATCACACTCGCCTGCATATCAGTACGCCTTTGTGGAGACAGGTAAGAACAACTTTTGAGGTTATGGCTTATTAGCTCAAGCTAATAAGCTCTACCAAGTGCCTGCAGTACAAAAAGTTCGAATAAATAAAGCTACACAGATCAGAACATTTTAAAAATACAATATTGTTGTATTACTCGTCCTTGTAGGAACATATTCCTCTATTAAAATCGAGGGATATTAGTTCTTAAAAGGATAATTTGATCAAATCATCCAAGAAATCGATTTTCGTTACCAAAAAATTACCCAAGATAGGCAAAAAAAACTTGAATAACATTGAAACTTTCATTGTAAAGTAACATAAAACGTCAACATTTTTATCTCTCAAAAGAAGTATGTCCGCGAGTGAAATATGTGAAATATCATTAAGCTGAGTAGTAATCCTTCACAGAATAACAGCTTATGTTAAAGAAAATCAGATTGTAAACAATTAGATATTTCACTTAATGCAAAACAAATTAAAAGTAGTCGTGCATATTTTTTATGACTATACCCAATTCAGTTTCAAGTTCTACCTATATTTTAGTTGATTTCACCCAAACCCGTTTGACCCATTATCTTAGTATCTATTTTACAAAGTAAGATCGAAGTAGTGTATACAACTCACCTGTGATGCCACAACTACAATATCTCTTCAAGCACCTACACAAATACACCATATTTCATTACAATATATCCAAACATACTAAGAAAATGAACACCAAATAAAATTGACAGAATTTGTTACATGGTCTGTGTTTTTTCCTGTTTCCTATTATGCGTCATCTATTTGTTGCTGATTAATGATCAAATACAACACATGTCATTATTTCTCTTTTTTTGAAGGTTTTGCCTGGCTTTTTCACATAGAAATGCAATACATGTCGGGTAACTCCAAGCAAATTTCTATTTATCTCCATTAACATTCATATATTTCGAGATAACACAACACGCTATCGCGCAAGTATCAGATACACGTATAATGTAACACCCCCAAAATTTGGTACAGCGGAAGACTCAACAAGCTTTCGGGGTGCTACGGGGATTGGTATCCAACACAAGACATAACAGAACAAGATAAAGTAAACATAATAAAAACACAACCAAAACAGGGTTTTGAAGTTTACATTTATCCCAACATCATTCAGAGTCAGGCCCAAAAGAAATATACGTAGGTCCACAATTTAATATCAGAGTTTAGAAAAATAGATCCATAAACCAGGTGCCTTAGCCGAGCCTTCCAATCCGTGCATCCAAATCATCGCTTAATTACCTGAGAAAACGTGCTAAAAGTCAGCTTTCGCTGGTGAGATCATAGGTTTAAATTAATCATCAATATAGTGGACAAATACGCAAAACGCTTGCTAGCTAGACTAAGGATTTACTAAAAGCCTGCGGATACCCTCCGCTCCAACATAACACACGGATACCCTCCGCTCTAACATAGATATTCGGGTAACCCCCGCAATATCATAAATACTCTGATAACCTCCGAAGTATTAATAACCTATAGGTGCACACTATAGTATCTAAATAAGCCAACCTTGAATAGTACACACGAAACTATGTGACTAAAGCTGACAATTCACCAATATCCAAATAAGCCAACCTTGAATAGTACACATAAAAACTATGTGACTAAAGTTGACAATACATCCTAGTCCATATGTATAGCAAGTTTTAGAAAGAACATAGAAGCGATAATAGTCCACATAAAATAATTTGCACGTTTCTCACCCCAAGTATTAAAAACATAGTTCAAGATTAAAAAGTGGGGCTATGACTCACCTCAAGTCCAGAAATCAACAATAAGAACTTGGTAGAAGTAAGCCGTATAGTAACTCACAAGACGGCAACTACGGACTCGGCACGACCTAACATTATCAACTCATTCAGAACTCATTTCCTCAAAATTAAATATTCCCAAACCCGGACGTATTCCGTTTTATTTTCCGAAAATCCATTTCTCGTATTAGTTTGGAGTTTTACGTTTGGTATCCATACGGGTGGTGGGTCGACACAAACAAACCAAAAAGTCCCACAAAAGGATAATAAAATAAACTATAGTTCTAATATTAGCCCAATACATTATTTAAATAAATCATCGAAGTTTATCAAATTCGTCGATTTGGTAATCCCCATATTTATTTACGTAACATACCGTTCCAAGATTACACCCAATCCTAAAGTACATAGCACAAAACAACTATATGGTATATATCGTAGTTTAATAAACTCCTTATATACATCGTCAAATTGGTCAGATTTCCCGATATATATATTTAGGGATTTATTATCCTATACATATATCACAACCTATGGGCGTCGTAGGATATGATGCCCATTAATATACTCATTTCGTATAGCCAAATAACTCGGTTTAACCTGCCGATTAAATAAGTTATTTAGTTATAGAAAATGTTTATATTAATCGTTGATGCGTGGGAATCGCAACAGGCTTTACCTCTCGAGGGATCTCGAGAAGCTTACAACCCCCACCAGGCAGTGTACCTGATCGTTGTAGTATAGTATAGTGACAAGTACCGGGGGATTGATCTTTCAGCTTAGGAATAGTGTCGCTAGGATTAGAAAGCCTAAATACTAGTTCTAAAGGTGAGGGACGATTATTTTTGTGTTTTTATATTTTATGGAAAGCAATTAAAAATCTCGGGTTTGAAGGATTAAGGCAGAATTAGTTGCTAATCAACTAACCCAAAATCAAAGTAAAATACTAAAAATGAAAATAAACTAATGTAAACTAAGGTTGTGAGCAATAAGTGGAGAAGATGTGTTTACTTAGATTTCACTACTCCCTAGACATCTTTTACACGTTAATTACTTGTTATAAATGCATGGATGACGGATCGTATTCCTTAATACCATTCATGGGGTGGCACACATAACTCCTCAATTCTATGAGCTCTTATCTCCTCCTACACCATGCCCAGCACAACTATAGGGATTGTAAACAGTGGCTCATGCATTAAATACAACCAATAAAGACCTAGTGCGCGTTGGTTCATGTTTCTTAAGACGTTCAAGCATGTTACCAATTGGAGATCTGCCAGTTTTCTTAAGCCTAACATATAAATCATTCATCCACAACAAGTATAAACAAGTAATCAACACATAATTAATATCTAGGTTTCATTAGATCTAAGCAAACAAAAGATAGATCTAGCCTAGCATGATGGAATTAAGCCAAGAACAAGATATAGACAACCAACACATAGACATATTGATTGAATTGAAAGAACACTTATCTTAATTACATATGAAAGGTATCAAGGGCTTGGAACCCTTGAAAATCCTGTAAAATTCGCACCAAGTTCGTACTAGGGTTTCTCCAAAACTTCTCTCCTTAAATGTGAAAAATTAGAAAACTATATATAGGAAAAGAGGTCTGACGGCGTCAAGACAAGCCTTGTGACGCCGTCACCTCGCCGCCAAAACTATTCTCGGACTGCCTTGATCTACATTTGACGCCGTCAAGACATAATTATTTCCAGGCCGTCATGACTTTTACTCTTGACGCCCTACCTTCATGACGCCGTCAAATCTCTTCTGGATCGTCATGGAATTTTGCTCTTGACGCCGTCAGGGAACTACTCTTGACACCGTCACCTACTGTTCCCAGCATGGAAAATTAAGACTTTGGCGTTTTCTTCACTTTTATGCTCCAAAAATGTCCGAATTGCTTCCTTTTCCAGATTTCTCTCCCAAAGTACCTAAAATCACAAAAGGGACGATTTAGGGCAATATCTGATCAAATAAATTCGGATTCGGGCTTAAATGACCCCCTAAAAACGGATCATTTTTCGCCTCATCATATACCCTTACACTTGAGATTTGCTTGTCCTCAAGCAAATACGCTTTTATTCTACTCAAAAGACAAGTTAGGGGTCATTTAACACTAATATAAAAGTAATTTCAAAAAATAATCGTTCCACTAAAGACCAATAGACAAGCACGGAGGTCATACACAAGCACCTCACAAATAGTGTTTAGATACTCACATCTCTCGGGTGTAATAAAGTGTAAATTACAATATGGAAACGGAAGATATCTCTCACTAACTGTCATAGCAAAATAGATTACCATAGGCTTGGGAAAGGATCAAACCTCCACCACATGGCGTAAGCACCTAGGATAAACTATCAAAGAGGTCTTTTAAAGGGTTGTAACGTTAGGTGTAGGGATATGAAATACACGGTTTTGTTGGATAAAGGAAGTTTTACTGGTGGCGAGTTAACACTCTTGGTTAATTACATGTACAATATGGCGTTGCTAAGCCAAGACTAGACTCGACTTAAGCTAATAAATGAAAAATAACAAAAACATAAAATGAACATAGAATGAAAAGGGATGGTAGTCCGTATGTTTTTTTTTTATTTTTTTTTTTTATTTTTTTTTTCCTTTTTTTTTGTGCATACACTCTTACCCTACCATCCAAAATAATACATCATAGGGTTTGAACGTTCCCCTTACACTTGAATTTTTACATACTTTACAATAAACTAATCTATTGACTCGAATTAAGAAAATCAAAACACTTGGAGCACTTTTAAGATTAACGTACATATGGGGGTAATAATATTATGTTCTTCCCCATTACTCCATAAATAAGTACTTACCCATGAGTCCCAATCGTCCCAAAACAATATGTACAAGGATATGACTCGACTTAGCAACCATGTAATCAATTAGAAAGTTAACTTAGGGTTTAACAAATAACAATAATGCACTAAAAATGAGCGCATACACGGAAGGCTAAGGCGATTTGGTTGTACATTTAAGTGGGGTGTAACAAATTCTTCTTTTAAGTAAAATGCTTAAAGTTAGAAACGAAAAGATAGGCTCGGAGGGGTGTACTAGGGGTTTCGTGTACTAAAAATGAGTACAACGCTAAGGGTGTGGAAAAATTAGTTGACTTAACTAGCCAAGTAATATGACTTAAATGGTCAAGTAATTATGATACGGGTTTAACGCAAGGGTGATCCTAATACCTCTTATCATGTAGTAAATCCTACCACACGAATGTAGTCTCACTAGCGGTCTTGGGATGCATCACTAACGCAAGTTCTAGAATCTAAATGCTACCGGTACACTCATAAGCACTAATAATGAATGCTTTTCCTATCAAATCTAAAGGCGAACCCCACATATTTGGGTGGAAAATTTTTCTGAAAGTACGGTTATGTGCTAGTCATACAATCTCCTATCCATGGGACGCTTGCTATGGCTAAAGTTTCACTCCTAAATGTTGTAAAAAATTTTAAATTTGGCGCTAAAATTGCACTAACAAGTATTTCTCATAGTTTTATTACACATCTACCATCAAACAAAACAAACTCAAGCGAAAGTGCATATGTAAGGTATCATCTTTTTACCCTCCCCTTACACTTAAGATGAACATTGTCCCCAATGTTCAAGTAAAGAATGTAAAAGTGAACAAGTAAAGAGAATGAAATCAAATACTCCCCTGATTCGCTCGGTATGGATAATAAGGTGGCCAGGTTAAATCTTCCTCCAAGAAAATGAACAATCAAAGCTTCCCTTCCAGAATATAAATCATCTTCTTGTCATACATAACCTGTAAAACCTGACAAAATAGACAAGACAACCTCGCGTAAAATCGGCGGCATCCTATATAAGTTACTAAATCCTAGAAAACAAGATAAGATATAATGCTTGTGGAATGAAGTTTGCAGATCTCCTGGAGATTATAAAACTTAATAATTCACAAAAACCATAAGACTCCGTTAGAAAAACAAAACCGGTAAAATTTCCAGATTTTTTACTCCTGACGCAGTCAAGAGTAAACTCCTGACGCCGTCAGAATTGACCTGCAGAAATTCTTATGTTAAGTTTCCGGAAAATTTCTGGAAAAACTTGGTCCTACTTCCTGGAAAATCCTGCAAAACTTCATTATGACTCAATACAAGCATTTGACTCTAACAAATATGAATATACATGCTCATTTAATATTATGGAGAATCATGATCGGTTTGTTTCTTGAAAACATATTTGGGGTTTCCCCTTACACTTATCTTTTGCAAAAATACTTTTAGGTCGAGTTAAGACTAGGCCGAAACAACAAAGTAAAGTACTTCCACTATTTAGTTTAGAAGCATGATCTACCAACAATAAAAATTAAACATGCATACGGAAGCAAATAACAATCAAACAATTAAAATCACACAAAACATGGGTTGCCTCCCAAGAAGCGCTTTTCTTTATTTACGAGTCTTGTAGCTAGACTCAAGGTTGTGGTTTACGTTTTCCTTCCCCACTTTTGTGCTAACTCAAAACACCTAACCCAATTCTCATCACGCTTGTATTTCGGGCCTAGACTCATGCAACCCGAATAGTAAGTTCTCCTCCTCTCATAATAGGCTGCATCAGTAATTCCATCTTCCTTAACCTCATTGGGTCGAATCTCATCAATTTGTAAATTCTTGATGTCCTTTAATTCTTCCTTCATGTGAGGCATCATAAAAGTGACCTTCTCTATCCCATCAGTAAACTGAGCTATCCCCTTCTCATGGTCGTAATACATCTTAGTCTTCTCAACAAAAGGTTGTCCTAAGACTACTTCTCCAAGGTGTGGATCAATAATGCCCCTAACATCTTCTAGGATTACAAAGTCGCATTGATAAGTAAAATTTCCTATAAAGATGTGTACCCCTTTAACTCTCCTGACAAAGTTACATAGCCTATTAGAATTGTAAGGGTCTTTTCTAGGGCTTAACCTTTCGTTCATTATCCAATTGTAATAGAGTCTAGACATGATATTCATGGGTGCTTTTAAGTCAATGTATGTATGCTCTCTAGACGTACCCAATCATGTAGGGAATTTTTATGTTCCTGAAGTTATTCCTCCTAATCCATGGTGTCTTTTTATATTTTGAGGGGCAAGGATGTTGTAAGAGGAACCTGTGGTAACTCAATTCATCCGGGGTTGGAGCGAAGTTTGTAAACTCAATTTCCATTTGGAGAGGCTTAATAAATTTCTTAAACGTGTTAGCATCTCTCTTTCTCCTTTTATGCGCAATAAGCCTCTTGCTAATTTCTAAACGGCAACTCTCTGATTCCATAAAGATCACACTAGTACAAACAAAAACACGAAGAAATAAGATAGACTAAAGAGAACCTAAAAATAAAAATAAAATCTTACTAGAAAGGAATCTAGCAAGTAGACCTAATAAAAAGAAATTCTAACCTAGACAATAACTATTCCCCGGCAACGGCGCCAAAAACTTGATGCGTGGGAATCGCAACAGGCTTTACCTCTCGAGGGATCTCGAGAAGCTTACAACCCCCACCAGGCAGTGTACCTGATCGTTGTAGTATAGTATAGTGACAAGTACCGGGGGATTGATCGTTCAGCTTAGGAATAGTGTCGCTAGGATTAGAAAGCCTAAATACTAGTTCTAAAGGTGAGGGATGATTATTTTTGTGTTTTTATATTTTATGGAAAGCAATTAAAAATCTCGGGTTTGAAGGATTAAGGCGGAATTAGTTGCTAATCAACTAACCCAATACTAAGATGCAATCAAAGTAAAATACTAAAAATGAAAATAAACTAATGTAAACTAAGGTTGTGAGCAATAAGTGGAGAAGATGTGTTTACTTAGATTTCACTACTCCCTAGACATCTTTTACACGTTAATTACTTGTTATAAATGCATGGATGACAGATCGTATTCCTTAATACCATTCATGGGGTGGCACACATAACTCCCCAATTCTATGAGCTCTTATCTCCTCCTACACCATGCCCAGCACAACTATAGGGATTGTAAACAGTGGCTCATGCATTAAATGCAACCAATAAAGACCTAGTGCACGTTGGTTCATGTTTCTTAAGACGTTCAAGCATGTTACCAATTGGAGATCTGCCAGTTTTCTTAAGCCTAACATATAAATCATTCATCCACAACAAGTATAAACAAGTAATCAACACATAATTAACATCTAGGTTTCATTAGATCTAAGCAAACACAAGATAGATCTAGCCTAGCATGATGGAATTAAGACAAGAACAAGATATAGACAACCAACGCATAGACATATTGATTGAATTGAAAGAACACTTATCTTAATTACATATGAAAGGTATCAAGGGCTTGGAACCCTTGAAAATCCTGTAAAATTCGCACCAAGTTCGTACTAGGGTTTCTCCAAAACTTCTCTCCTTAAATGTGAATAATTAGAAAACTATATATAGGAAAAGAGGTCTGACGGTGTCAAGACAATCCTTGTGATGCCGTCACCTCGCCGCCAAAACTATTCTCGGACTGCCTTGATCTACATTTGACGCCGTCAAGACATAATTATTTCCAGGCCGTCATGACTTTTACTCTTGACGCCCTACCTTCATGACGCCGTCAAATCTCTTCTGGATCGTCATGGAATTTTGCTCTTGACGCCGTCAAGGAACTACTCTTGACGCCGTCACCTACTATTCCCAGCATGGAAAATTAAGACTTTGGCGTTTTCTTCACTTTTATTCTCCAAAAACGTCCGAATTGCTTCCTTTTCCAAATTTCTCTCCCAAAGTACCTAAAATCACATAAGGAACGATTTAGGGCAATATTTGAACAAATAAATTCGGATTCGGGCTTAAATGACCCCCTAAAAACGGATCATTTTTCGCCTCATCAATCGTCATATATACGTGAGAACACAAAAGTCACAAACAATACTTACCTGGACACAAGTGACCACGACTCCGCATAACTCGATAGCTTTCCTCGTTATATATATAAAATAATATTTCATTTAATATTTAGTTAACGTCGAGAATTTCTCGTTATTTATAATATTTATTCATAATAATGCTTCCAATAATATTACGCTACTCTCGTAACATAATATATTTAGTCGCATTATTTATAATACTACTCGTGATTTTTGTTATTATTAATATACGCATTTACATAATTATATATACGTTATTCACGTCTATATATTTATATAAACGTTTATATTACCAATAATATTATTACGAGTTTTATTATTTGTGTTTTAAATTGTAAATAATTATCGAGTCACACGAAATGGTCACATGTCCGAGTCATTACTCTCGGCTCATTGTCAAAGTCCAAAATAATATGAGCAAGTCATAAATAATCAATCCAACTCCATCCAAATCAATCCCAATACACGTGCTACAACAATAGGGTCCGATTACGGCACCCGACTAACCTATCTCCGTCAATCTAAGTGACCGTCTCACAATCGGTCCCCACTTTACCATTCGATAACAACTTCTCAATAAACCAATAATCCCTTGTCGAGACAAAAAAAATGATCTCGACACAACAAGCATTCGGCCGAAATCAACAAATGCCAAAACAATAACAAGTTAACAAAAATATAACAAGAAAAATATAAATAACAATAAGGTCCATATTCGGGTTGGTTTACCAAGCCAAACCCGAGCCCTCGACTCACTTGAGTCTCGACTCAAACCACGAGTCACAAGGACTCGACCACAATAACAAGAAGGTCACGAAATAAGCTCCAAGAGCCACACCAAAACTTCCCAAGTCGACCACCTGGGTCGCGGCATCAATCAACATAATCGGCCAAACGGCCAAGACTCCATCGAGTCAAGCAAGGTCCAACGCAAACCAACATGAAAAACCATGAACACAAGGCCACAAGAATCAAAATAACGAGCCATAGGCTCGAATCCCACAACAAGCCGTGAGTCTTAGACTCACGGTTCACTCGAACCATCAAAGAAACACCAAAACCTGGATACCAAACCATTTTCTAATCATCAAAAACATTATTTCCCAACAAATAAATTCGATTCCCATGAAACACATCCATGTACCCACGGATTAATCACCAATTCGAGGCACCCAAAAGCCAAAATCGATTATACTCACCTTCTCAAACCTCCTATCGAATAGATCTAGTAAAAACAATAAAGTTGGGTCGGATTTAATAAGATTTCAAGGTGTTAAAGTGGGTTATACGGCGCGTATAATACACCAAAAGAAAGAGAAAAAGATAAGGAACAAGATGGTGGTGGTGGTTTTGTTGTGAGGGCATCGAAGTGGTGGTGGTGGCCGGAATAGTGTTCGGTGGCGGCTAGGGTTAAGAGGGGGAAGAGCGAGAGAGAGAGTTGGTGAGGGTGAAGATGAATGTGTTGTGTGGTGTGTGTGTGGTATTAACCACATGGACGATTTTTGTAGTTTATTTATAAAAAAAAAATCATTTTCTTTTAATAATAATAGTAATAATAGTAATAATAATAATATTACTAATAAGAGTGGGTAATAAAAGGGTGAGTGTAAAACACACGGTCCAAAACCCGAACTCATTTCAAAACGTCCAATATCACGAGAAACGTTCCGTAAATAATTAAATATTGTCGAACTTGTGAAATCAAGTCACAAAATTTCTGTTAGGTAATCCTAGTGCCAGAGTCAACGTAGTACCAAGTGAGAATTAAAAAATAAATCACCAAGTATAATTCCATAACAATCATTAAATATAATCTCAAATCCCATAACGATATTAAATACAATTAACCATAAAATAGGTCTTTCAAGTTCGTTACGAATAAAATTTCAAATAATGATTTATAAACGAACTTTAATGTAATGCGGGTTTTCAAAATGGCTCCCTAAATTTCCGGTTGTCACATCCTCCCAGTCTCAGAAGAAACCCGTCCTGGGTTTCTCTCGGAACAATTCATCTACAAAGTGAAAAGCTTCGGATATCTCTTCCGGAACTCGTCCTCACGTTCCCACGTAAATTCTGGTCCGTGTCTGGAATTCCAACGAACCTTGACGAGCGGAATGCGACTTCGCTTGAGTCGTTTAACCTCATGATCCAAAATCTCAATCGGCTCTTCCACAAAATTCAATTTCTCATCAATACGGATATCCTTCATTGGAATAACAGGCATCTCATCAGAAAGACATTTCTTCAAATTACTAACGTGAAACACATCGTGAACTTTACTCAGTTCATGTGGTAATTCCAACCTATAAGCCACGGGCCCAATTCTTTCCAAAATAAGAAATGGTCCAATGTAGCGAGGGTTGAGTTTTCCACGTTTCCCGAAACGTATCACACCTTTCCAAGGCGAGACTTTCAGCATCACTTTGTCTCCAACCTGGAACTCTAGGGGTTTACGTCTCTGATCGGCGTAACTTTTCTGCCTATCTCTGGCTGCTTGCAACCGATCACGAATCTGAGTCACTTTTTCAGTAGTCTCCAAGATAAGTTCAGGGCCTGTGAGTTGGCTATCTCCAACTTCCGCCCAACCAATAGGCGAACGACATTTGCGGCCATACAAAGCTTCAAATGGTGCAGCTTTAAGACTTGTGTGGTAGCTATTATTATAGGAGAATTCCGTAAGGGGTAGATATTTCTCCCAGCCTTTACTAAAGTCTATAATACATGCATGAAGCATATCCTCTAAAGTCTGAATGGTCCTCTCACTTTGACCATCGGTTTGGGGATGATATGCAGTACTCATATCAAGTCTCGTCCCTAAATCCGTTTGAAGTGATCGCCACAAAGCTGACGTAAAGCGGCTATCGCGATCAGAAATAATCGATATTGGAATTTCATGACGAGAAATAATTTCCTTCACATACAACCTCGCAAGTTTATCCACACTATCATCTTCACTAATTGCCAGGAAATGAGCAGACTTAGTCAATCGATCCACAATTACCCATATAGCGTCACAACCGCTAGCTGTCTTTGGTAATTTGGTAATAAAGTCCATCGTAATTCGTTCCCACTTCCAAACTGGGAGTTCTGGTTGCGTCAATAATCCTGACGGTTGTTGATGTTCGGCTTTAACCTTAGAACATGTCAAGCATTTACTAACATACAACGCTATATCTGCCTTCATGTTTGGCTACCAATATAACTTTTTCAAATCCTGGTACATCCTGTCGGATCCAGTATGAATAGAGTACCTTGACTTATGCGACTCATGCATAATCAACTCTCGAATTCCTCCATATAAAGGTACCCAAATCCGATTTCCAAAACATAATACTCCATCAGAACGCTTAACAAATCCTTTCTCATTCTCAGCCATCCCAAATATGTTCTCAGCAGGTCGGTTTTCTACTTTCAACGCTTCCGTTTGAGCTTCAAGTATTTGAGACGGTAACGGCGATACGATAGTCATTTCCAGTAACCTAACTCGTAACGGTGGTATTCTCTCCTTTCGATTAAGAGCATCAGCAACAACGTTTGCTTTACGAGGATGGTAGTGAATTTCCCAGTCATAATCGCTTAGCAACTCAATCCAACGTCTTTGTCTCATGTTGAGCTCTTTTTGATTCAAGATGTGTTGTAGACTTTTGTGGTCAGTAAACACAACACACTTAGTTCCATACAAGTAATGTCTCCATATCCTCAAGGCAAAAACCACAGCACCTAACTCCAAATCATGGGTGGTGTAGTTTTTCTCGTACTTCTTGAGCTGTCGGGAATCATAAGCTATAACTTTCTCTCGTTGCATTAACACAGCTCCCAAACCTTTATGTGAAGCGTCACAATAGACGACAAAATCCTCGTTACCTTCGGGTAACGCCAAGATAGTAGCACTACATAACATCTCCTTAAGTAATTGAAATGCTTCCTCTTCTTTATCTCCCCATTCATACTTAACACTCTTTTGAGTCAATTTGGTCAACGGTTTAGCTATCTTCGAAAATCCCTCGATGAATCTTCGGTAATAACTAGCTAAACCTAAAAATTGACGAACTTCTGTTGGGGTCGTAGGTACAGCCCAATCTTTTATTGCTTCAATCTTAGCAGGATCCACATGAACTCCTTGTCTATCAATCACATGACCCAAAAAGAGTACCGTCGGAATCCAAAATTCACATTTGGAGAACTTGGCATACAGCTTCTCCCTCCTGAGCAATTCTAAAATAAGTCTTAGATGCTCCTCATGCTCCTTCTCACTCTTTGAGTAAATTAAAATATCGTCGATGAATACGATCACAAACTTGTCTAAATAAGGCTTACACACCCGATTCATGAGATCCATGAATACCGCCGGTGCGTTAGTCAACCCAAACGGTATCACCTAAAACTCGTAATGCCCGTAACGGGTTCTGAAAGCCGTTTTTGGAATATCTTCCTCGCGAACTCGAAGCTGATGATATCCCGATCTCAGATCGATCTTCGAATACACACTCGATCCTTGAAGCTGATCGAACAAGTCGTCGATCCTCGGTAACAGGTATCTATTCTTCACCGTTAACTTGTTCAGCTCTCGGTAGTCAATACACATACGAAACGATCCATCCTTCTTCTTCACGAATAAGACTGGGGCTCCCCAAGGTGAAGAACTTGGTCTTATGAATCCTTTTTCGGCTAACTCCGCTAATTGTTTTGACAACTCTTCTAGTTCAGTGGGTGCAAGTCGATAAGGCGCTCGTGCTACAGGTGCAGCACCAGGTATCAACTCAATCTGAAACTCCATTTGTCTAGTAGGCGGGATTCCCGGCAAATCATCGGGAAATACATCACGAAAATCACGGATATACGCACATCTCCAATGCACCTTTCCTTCTTCTCCTTCCCTCCTTTCTCGGAGATTTGAGCTAAGAAAAGGTAACATCCTTTCTCCATTAGCTTTGGTAACTTAGTGCAAGAAATGACTGCTAACCGGGATGGGCTCCTCGAACCTTTTCGATCTCCTAGTATATTTAGAATTTCTTTTCCGTAAGGTACACACACGATCTTCTCATCGCAAAGTATGTGAGCACGATACTTCGACAACCAATCCATACCAATGATGACATCGAAACTTCCTAACGTGACAGGTAGAAGATCTATGTTGAAAGGGTGATTCAAGAAATTTAACGTGCAACCGCAAATGATAGTCCTAATCCTTTCTATGTTCCTATTTGCTAACTCTACATCATACCCCAATTCCTAAGGCCATCGGGGGTTTCTCTAGTAAGGGTGCAAACTTAGTGGACACAAAACTCTTATCGGCACCAGTATCAAATAGTATGGAAGCATAACGATTATTGAGAAGGAACGTACCAGTAACGACGTTCGGATCTTCTCCTCTCTCGTTCCCGAGTGCATACACTCTTCCTTGAGCAGCTCTAGCTTCCACACGTTGGTCCCCGTTATCTTGTCATCCACGGTTTCCTCCAGCTCCACGGTTTCCATGATTGTACCCATTACCACCCGATCCTTGATTTCCTTGGTTCCACGATTCTCTACACTCATTCCTATAATGTCCCTTCTTTCCACACCCATAACAAGTAACGTCTGCCTTATTTCTCATTTCAGGAGCAGCTTGAACCATAGCAAGAGGTCAAGCCCTATAATCCTTAGATGTGTGTCCTTTCTTTGAGCAGTTCTGGCATCTTACACTACACCATCCAGAATGATTCTGATGGCAACGACCACACTTGGGTGCATCACCGTTTTGGTTCCTCTTATCTCCATTCCCAATAGCATAAGCCTTAGCTTGTCGCTTGTTTCGGTGATCATTACCCTTAGAGTGATGGTCCCTCTTTCTCTTTCCATTCTTATCCTTATCAGCTCCTTCCAATTCCAACGAATCCATTAGTTGTTGAGCAATTGTGATTGCCTCAGGGATGTTTGCAGGTCTAGCAGAAATCACATCATTCCTTGTAGCCACAGGCAACCCATCGGTATACCGCTCAATCTTTTGAGTCTCAGTTAATTTTTACCATATCTGGGCAAAGCAAGGCCAACTCCTGGTAACGACGATTGTAAGTCGCCATATCAGTACCCTTCACTTTGTGGTTCCAAAACTCAATTTCCAGATTCTTAACCTCATTTCTTGGGTAATAAGTCTGAATCAGCAGAGACTTAAAATTGCTCCCAAGTCATAGCATAAGCCACATCACTCCCAACCGAATTTCGGTAATTGTTCCACCAAGTTAAAGCTTCATCCTTGAAAGTAAAAGAAGCAAACTTTACCTTCGCATTCTCCGCACAACCACTGACATTAAACACTGACTCAGTCTTCTCTATCCACCTGACCAAGTAAACCACTCCTTCATTTCCACCAAACTCAATAGGTCCACAAATCTTAAACTCCTTGTAGTGACATCCACTAGCACGAACAGGTGGAAATGTTCCAGCAGAATTGTTGGAATGATTCGACTCAGCTAGTAGCTCAGCAACTCGTTGCTCCACAAGTTGATTGATCATTGCTTGATCCACAGTAGGTGCATTAAGTGGAACATGATCATTGTCTCCCTGAACATCAACATTTTGATTCCTGTTGTTGCGGTTAGTAGTGTCCAGGTTGTCAGGAGTAGGGGTTTCAACATTTCGAGTAGGACGGCGTCCTCGGCGACCAGGGGTAGTCACTGCAGGACCAGTTCTGGTAGCTCTAACAGGGTTTCGTCGTGGGGCCATTGATCTGAAACATCATAGAAGTTCATGAGCCTCCAACAGAACTTATCATATGCTCAACAAGAATTAATTCAACGAAGCCAAGTCATGGAAAGAATATCAACAATACACCACAAAACATCAATGAAGTGAATAGGGACTCAATTTCCATAACATCCAAAAAGCACATAATACCATATACTAATAACCATCAACAATACAATAGAGATCCAACATCGTTCCAACTACTGAAAAACACAAAATATGCTAATCGTTCCAAAAGAGACGAATACTGAACGAAAAATACATCAAAACATGATAACTAGCTTTTCTAACCGAACACTCCTCGGTGTAGAAAGCAACAAGACAACATAACCCAAACATCTAGCCACGTTGCTGGCGGAGGCTCCTCAACTCCTGCCTCAATCCATCAAGATCTCTCCATAATGATCCTAACTCCACACTATGGGTGTCACTGTCCCTCTTGAGGTCAGCCACCTCCTTCTCTAGCTCGGCGTTCCGCTGCCATAACTTGCGGTCGGCCTCTCGAGCTGTAATAAAACCTCGATGTAAACTCTCAATATGCTAGTGAACCTCCATCAAAACTCTCCTCATCTCAGTCGTCCTGCCCACAACCACAGTCATATCAACTCTCAGATCCGTTATAAACTCTCCTCTCAGCCGTAACCATGTCAATCCTCAACTCCCCAATGAACTCAACGATCACCCTATCAATCCACTCAGACATACGTGTAACTCTCTCACCAAGATCAGTAATCTGAGCCCACATCCTGCCAGTCTCACCTAACTCTGCTTGCTCAGCAGAAACCTCAGAAGGTGCATCTAACTCAACGGGACTACCAGGTGGTGAATCAAACAAAAATGGATGATCAGGTGAAACAGGCTCAATAGGATGTATAGGTGAATCAGGCTCCTCAGCCTGAGCTGGCGGCACTAACAGATCATCATCATCAGGTATCTCCTCCTCCTGAGGGTCATCCTCCTCCTCAGGGTCATCATCATCACCCTGCTCAGCCTCTTGAGGGTCATCAGCCTCATCCTCACCCTCGTACTCCTCTTCCTCCTTATCGGAAGAGTACTTCATCAATCGTCGTCTCCTAACAGGTGAACCATGTGGAGATGTGGTAGGTGATCTAGGACAACGACGCAATGATGTGGGTGGCGCCTCTGACAGAAGAGAGTGAGCATCAATCTGTAAAGGTGGTGAAGTAGGGCGTACCGACATACGTGCCGTAGCTCGGTGGGCAAAACGTGGAGCCACATGAGCCAAAGCCTGATGAAGAGTAAGCTGCCTCGATGTACCAGGGAGCCCTAGAAAAAATGAAGGTCCCTGCGTAGATGCAGCAGGCGGCGCTGAAGTAGAAGCTGTCTGCGACACAGTAGCTGAAAGCATGGCAACCTGGTAAGGATCATCAGGTGCCATAGTGAACTCTGCTGGGAATACCGGTGCAGTAAGAATATCCTCGACAACATCGGGCATATGGGAGGCCATAGTCTGTGACAACGGCGTAGGGTAGGTGTAAGTGTTTCAAAACAACTAAGTCGCAACTCAAAATACCATACCAAAATCCTCATCATATAATTTCAATCATATAATCTCAATAAAGAATTTCAAATACCGCATTACTAAAACATTTATAAAACAATTAGACCATATAATTCCTCGAAACGCCATCTTATCACTAAATCAATATATTCCATAATCTCAAGTCATCTCAAATATCTCATAATACCTCAAAATATTCGAAGATGCTTCGGCTTGGCGGGCTGGCGGGCAATGGTCAAGGATCGTTTTCTATAAAAATTCGGTTATAGTTTAGGTGTTTATTTACCTAGTTCTCTATAACCTTGGCTCTGATAGCAATCTGTAACACCCCCAAAATTTGGTACAGCGGAAGACTCAACAAGCTTTCGGGGTGCTACGGGGATTGGTATCCAACACAAGACATAACAGAACGAGATAAAGTAAACATAATAAAAACACAACCAAAACGGGGTTTTGAAGTTTACATTTATCCCAACATCATTCAGAGTCAGGCCCAAAAGAAATATACGTAGGTCCACAATTTAATATCAGAGTTTAGAAAAATAGATCCATAAACCAGGTGCCTTAGCCGAGCCTTCCAATCCGTGCATCCAAATCATCGCTTAATTACCTGAGAAAACGTGCTAAAAGTCAGCTTTTGCTGGTGAGATCATAGGTTTAAATTAATCATCAATATAGTGGACAAATACGCAAAACGCTTGCTAGCTAGACTAAGGATTTACTAAAAGCCTGCGGATACCCTCCGCTCCAACATAACACACGGATACCCTCCGCTCTAATATAGATATTCAAGTAACCCCCGCAATATCATAAATACTCTGATAACCTCCGAAGTATTAATAACCTATAGGTGCACACTATAGTATCTAAATAAGCCAACCTTGAATAGTACACATGAAACTATGTGACTAAAGCTGACAATTCACCAATATCCAAATAAGCCAACCTTGAATAGTACACACAAAAACTATGTGACTAAAGTTGACAATACATCCTAGTCCATACGCATAGCAAGTTTTAGAAAGAACATAGAAGCGATAATAGTCCACATAAAATAATTTGCACGTTTCTCACCCCAAGTATTGAAAACATAGTTCAAGATTAAAAAGTGGGGCTATGACTCACCTCAAGTCCAGAAATCAGCAATAAGAACTTGGTAGAAGTAAGACGTATAGTAACTCACAAGACGGCAACTACGGACTCGGCACGACCTAACATTATCAACTCGTTCATAAATCATTTCCTCAAAATTAAATATTCCCAAACCCGGACGTATTCCGTTTTATTTTCCGAAAATCCATTTCTCGTATTAGTTTGGAGTTTTACGTTTGGTATCCATACGGGTGGTGGGTCGACACAAACAAACCAAAAAGTCCCACAAAAGGATAATAAAATAAACTATAGATCTAATATAAGCCCAATACATTATTCAAATAAATCATCGAAGTTTATCAAATCCGTCGATTTGCTAATCCCCATATTTATTTATGTAACATACCGTTCCAAGATTACACCCAATCCTAAAGCACATAGCACAAAAATACTATATGGTATATATCGTAGTCTAATAAACTCCTTATATATATCATCAAATTGGCCAGATTTCCCGATATATATATTTAGGGATTTATTATCCTATACATATACCACAACCTATGGGCGTCGTAGGATACGATGCCCATTAATATACTCATTTCGTATAGCCAAATAACTCGGTTTAACCTGCCGATTAAATAAGTTATTTAGTTATAGAAAATATTTATATTAATCGTCATATATCCGTGACAACACAAAAGTCACAAACAATACTTACCTAGACTCAAGTGACCACGACTCCGCATAACTCGATAGCTTTCCTCGTTATATATATAAAATAATATTTTATTTAATATTTAGTTAACGTCGAGAATTTCTCGTTATTTATAATATTTATTCATAATAATGCTTCATATAATATTACGCTACTCTCGTAACATAATATATTTAGTCGCATTATTTATAATACTATTCGTGATTTTTGTTATTATTAATATACGCATTTACATAATTATATATACGTTATTCACGTCTATATATTTATATAAACGTTTATATTACCAATAATATTATTACGAGTTTTATTATTTATGTTTTAAATTGTAAATAATTATCGAGTCATACGAAATGGTCACATGTCCGAGTCATTACTCTCGGCTCATTGTCCAAGTCCAAAATAATATGAGCAAGTCATAAATAATCAATCCAACTCCGTCCAAATCAATCCCAATACACTTGCTACAACAATAGGGTCCGACTACGGCACCCGACTAACCTATCTCCGTCAATCTAAGTGACCGTCTCACAATCGGTCCCCACTTTACCATTCGACAACAACTTCTCAATAAACCAATAATCCCTTGTCGAGACAAAAAAAATGATCTCGTCACAACAAGCATTCGGCCGAAATTAACAAATGCCAAAACAATAACAAGTTAACAAAAATATAACAAGAAAAATATAAATAACAACAAGGTCCATATTCGGGATGGTTTACCAAGGCAAACCCGAGCCCTCGACTCACTTGAGTCTCGGCTCAAACCACGAGTCACAAGGACTCGACCACAATAACAAGAAGGTCACGAAATAAGCTCCAAGAGCCACACCAAAACTGCCCAAGTCGACCACCTGGGTCGCGGCATCAATCAACATAATCGGCCAAAAGGCCAAGACTCCATCGAGTCAAGCAAGGTCCAACGCAAACCAACATGAAAAACCATGAACACAAGGCCACAAGAATCAAAATAACGAGCCATAGGCTCGAATCCCACAACAAGCCGTGAGTCTTAGACTCACGGTTCACTCGAACCATCAAAGAAACACCAAAACCCGGATACCAAACCATTTTCTAATCATCAAAAACATTATTTCCCGACAAATAAATTCGATTCCCATGAAACACATCCATGTACCCACGGATTAATCACCAATTCGAGGCACCCAAAAGCCAAAATCGATTATACTCACCTTCTCAAACCTCCAATCGAATAGATCTATTAAAAACAATAAAGTTGGGTCAGATTTAATAAGATTTCAAGGTGTTAAAGTGGGTTATACGGCGCGTATAATACACCAAAAGAAAGAGAAAAGGATAAGGAACAAGATGGTGGTGGTGGTTTTGTTGTGAGGGCGTTGAAGTGGTGGTGGTGGCCGGAATAGTGTTCGGTGGCGGCTAGGGTTAAGAGGGGGAAGAGAGAGAGAGAGAGTTGGTGAGGGTAAAGATGAATGTGTTGTGTGGTGTGTGTGTGGTATTAACCACATGGACGATTTTTGTAGTTTATTTATAAAAAAAATCATTTTCTTTTAATAATAATAATAATAATAATAATAATAATAATAATAATAATATTACTAATAAGAGTGGGTAATAAAAGGGTGAGTGTAAAACACAGGGTCCAAAACCCGAACTCATTTCAAAACATCCCATATCACGCGAAACGTTCCGCAAATAATTAAATATTGTCGAACTTGTGAAATCAAGTCACAAAATTTCTGTTAGGTAATCCTAGTGCCGGAGTCAACGTAGTACCAAGTGAGAATTCAAAAATAAATCACCAAGTATAATTCCATAACAATCATTAAATATAATCTCAAATCCCATAACGATATTAAATACAATTAACCATAAAATAGGTCTTTCAAGTTCGTTACGAATAAAATTTCAAATAAAGATTTATAATAGAACTTTAATGTAATGCGGGTTTTCAAAATGGCTCCCTAAATTGCCGGTTGTCACATATAACAGGACCATAACATACCAAGAAAGTGTGCAACACCATGTGCCTCTAAAGGATCATGAAAAGCTTCCCATCCCAAATACAATTAAGCAACTCATATTTGATCAATTCTATCGCCAAAATTAAATAAAAAAACACACAGGATAAATCAAATGATAACAAAAATAAGGAGAAAATTGAGAACCTGATTAGAAAAGGAAAAAAAAACTTGGATAGTCAATGAAGGTTGTCAATGAAGACACAGAAATACCTTTGAACAAAAACCGACTTGAGCTATCAGATTATTTGATATGTCTGGTCCATGTTTTGGCTATTCTTCACCTGCATCAACCATTAAATATATATATATATATATATATATATATATATATATATATATATATATATATATATATATATATATATATATATATATATATATATATATATATTAGTTATCAAATCACAACAAACAGGAGAAGCAATAAATCAAAACAATTAAAAAATTGAAACTGAAAGAAATGACATCGAGATTACAAATATAGCTGAAGAAGGAGAGTACAACTTTTTCATTAAATTTATATGAATCTATAGGGCGCTCCTCTTTTTAAAATTTTGAGCGCGTTTTCATTTAATTGTGATATGAAATTGATAGCTCTTGAATGGGATAGCTGTTTCTTTGGATCTTTAAGCTTGGTTAAGAAGGAGGAGCGTACCATTCAATCAATTATAATTATGACTGACCAAAAATACGGAGTCCAAGGCGTTTAGAAGAAGCCATTGAAGAACTATTAAACACCTTACAAAAATAACCCAAATAGGAGCCTTAATTTGTTTTAGGAAAAAATAGTGCTTTTGGGTGATTGTACATTTGTCTCTAATTATAGAATTTGTGTCACAAATTTAATAAGTTTTTTTAATGCTCATGTTTAAAGGGCTTGTGCAAAAGGACTTTATTTTCTTTTTATATGGTTTCTCCTCTTTTTAATGCTTAAAATTGTTGTACATTGTCTTCTAATTAAGGAATTTTGGTCACACATTTAATGAGTTTTTTTAATGGTCGTGCTTCATGGTGCTTGTACAAAACCTTATTTTATTAGATAGTATAGATAGATATAGATATAGATTATAGTTCGAGCAATGTTACTATCTTGTTAATTTATCGTTACGAAAGATTGATTCACATTTTTTTCTATGATTCAAAATATTATATGAATCATTGTGTTAATAAATGAATCATGACAATTTATCTTATTATGGTTTGAGCAATGTTGGTATCTCGATAAGTTACCGTTGTAAAAGATTGATTCACTTTATTTTTTGGCTATGATTCAAAATAGTATACATACACAATTTTTGATTTGTATTAACTCGACTTGTACAACTAATGATTCACTAATTCGATTATGATTCACCAATAAAAATTAATGTTGGTAATAATAAGTTTTTCAATCACTTATTGAAGTAAGATTCAAGAAATAAAATATATACCAAAATACCAGCGTAATTGTTTTGCAATAGTGATCCAGAGAGATTTTAAAATAGCATATTTCATTGATTCACTATAGATTAAACTAGCTTATCAAATGATTCAAAAACTAAAGATTCAACATATACATATATATTAACTAATACTCCGTATATTTCAATGATTCGAAAATCGAAACATTAGGTCACCATTACAAAACTAGAACTTTTAAATACGTATAGAAATGTCTCGTGTATTTCAAATTATAGAATAGCAAAATTTTAGGAATCTTTATTGTTCAATTAAATATGGATTCATTTAATTACTTTTGTACCCTTTTTATCTCAATAATTAAATATGCAAAATGAATCAAGATTCCAATGGCCAAAAATGCTTCTTAATCTTTTCAATCTAATTTTCTTCTCAATGGAACTAAATCCTATATATATATATATATATATATATATATATATATATATATATATATATATATATATATATATATATATATATATATATTTTATATAAAAAAACTCAATAATTTACAAGCCCATTAAGCACAATAATTCATTAATGCGCTGATGTGTCTTTGTTTCTATTGGTCGATAAATAATTAATGCTCCTGCTATGTACAACTCCTCTAAGCACGACCTACATTCACACCTTTTCTCAATATTTACACGCTCCAAACACATCTATTTATGTTAATATTGAATCACCATTAATTATACAATCAATGTAACACCAAGTCGCCAAACAAAATTTTGAATTAAAACCATTATCTTCTTTGATACGCATCACAATCTTCTTTATATGAAACACCATTAACAAAATACCCATCAAAATCCCACGATACAATTTATAATTTGTGTGTTCTGTAGATTCAATTTATATAAAATCATTCTAATTGTGTTTGGATTAAATTTATAACAGGTTATGAAGAGGAAGGATGGTTTGTGGGTGGTCACTGGTTGATGCCGACAAATTCAAACAACAGGTATCTTATGAACCTTTTCTTTGTATATCTGATGACAATTGTATGTCAACGAGATGATTGTCATTGTTGTAATATGTGTTTCTTTATTTTTCTTTTTTTTTTCTTTTGTAGAAATTGTGGTCACGTGGATAAAATGTTTGATAAAATGTTGACTTCCTTTCTTTTAAAGGTTTATAAGCAAAAAGATTTTGGTTCAAATTGATTTTGGTACGAAACTTTGGGTAAAGTTATAAGAAAGATGAGTGTGGTCCCACCTAAATGAACTCCGGCTCGCCCAGGTACATCCGGGTTATTCAGACCTCCTTTTGATTGTTATTCCTTCCTGCATAATATTTGAGGTGGTTTTGGGAAGTCTTTATGTTGTATTTCCCTTGCCCAACTAACTTCTACATCGTTGAGGTTTAGTATAGAGGTGGTCGTTTTGACACATTAACTTACAAATGGGTTAATTGCAGTCAAGTTTAATAAGTAGTTGGTCAAATCACTACAATAGAAAAAAAAAGTTGTTTGCAGTTGATGTATTTATGGGTTTGTTAAAATTGAGAAACTGATAAAGTCGCATTTTTTTGCATCTGAACTTATTAGTTTATTATTACCATAATATACAATACAAATGATACTTGCTATATGTTTCAAAAAAATCTTGCTTTTGCATCTTTGGTTTAATGAGTTATTAGGGACCTGTAGCATGTGGCATGTTGTGGTGGATTATATGGTTTTGTTATTTCGTATAGATTGCATACATATCGCTGTCAGCTGCGAATACTTTGACCTGATATACAGGTTGTGTTTGCCTACGGCTGCTGCAACTGTTTCCTATAAGGCTATAATAGTTTCAGGAGTGTTTGGGTCAATTTGCGGCAGCAGTTAAAGGTTGCTTGCATATGTCCGTGTCAACAAAATAAGGGGTATAGTGTGTCCGAAGGCCGTTTACATACACGTCTTCTACCAACCGACCATATCGACAAGTACCCATGTCGACTGAAAAAGTCAGCCTAAAGTAATCCATTATACAGCAAATCCATGTCCTATAATGTGTGAGAAGAACAGTCCAAATAGTACTGCCTGCATTTAAGCCCCTGCTATAAGGGGTGTAGCAAGTAGTACATAGGGTTTAGATACCATTTGAGCCCCTGCTACTTTGCATTCCTATAACATATAAAGAACCCTTACACCTACAGACAATCAGTAACAAACAATACATAAGGTCTAAAATGACACACTAATTTCGTGCTATAATTAGTTTGACATTTTGCTTCTGTGCTATAAATCTGTAACACCACTTTGTTTTTTTTTTTTCATGCACAGATAAATAAATGCGACATGCCAATCAAGTTTGGTCGATCAGCCACGCCATCTGCAGAAAGGATTAGAGAAGTGGCGGATCTCATTCCCAGATTCCCGGAAGTGTCTCCAGTTCCCAACAGCAACAGGCACATCAAAAAATCATTTTGTACACATAGGAGTAGGTTTTTCGTGTTCTCTCTTTAATATGTTAATAATTATATAGCTGTCAGAGTTCGCTAATTCGCAACTGTTTCAGGTTATATCAAAATTGACAGAAGCGAGAGCTGCTCATATACCATATAGGGACTCGAATTTGACTAGGCTCCTTCAGTCTTCATTGAGTGGTCATGGACGAGTATTTGTAAGTCTTGCACATTAATTTCAAATCAACCAAAACTTATGAATACCTGATGAAAGACCATGCATGACAGTCCTTTTCAACTAAGGGTGTCAAGTTCGCCCAAATAACTTTAATGAGTTAATTGCGGTTATTAAATATCTCTAACGGGTCGAATGGGTAAATTCATCTTAAAATGAACTGTTGGAAGTCACCAAGAGTGTGTCTGTCACACATTAAAGCTCTAAAATCAATTTATTTTATTCGAAAAGATTAGATATTTGGATTATTATTGGAATAATATACTTTGATCATATATGACATACTAATTGTTTATAAATTGTCAAAAGTTTGGGAGAAAAAGTGTGATGGGTTCACCAACCTGTTTTGAATGGTTACCCAATTTGTTTGACCTGCGCATTTTGCAACCTCTATTTTGAGGCCAAAATACTATCTGCTCACATAGTGCATAATTGTGTTTTTTAGCTTATTTGCACCGTTGCTCCCTCATCAAGCAATACAGAGGAGACACATAATACATTAAAATTTAAACACCGTGCAAAACACATTGAAATTCAGGCAGCACAAGGTCTGGACATTAAACCTTCAGTGCTATAATGTAATCTTCTTGATAGTGATCTAAAGTAAGTTCATAATATTGCAGAGTATTGATGAGAAATCCCTGATCAAGAAATACCAACATGGAAATCCGATTATTAAATGAGGAGCTAGAGCATCTGAAAAGTGGCATCATAGTAGTACCTCAATTTAGGGATACTGGATGAGATGCCATTTTTCTTCTTAAACAAAAGGTAATTTCTTTAACTGGAATATTGTGGCGAACTGTATGTTTTGCTTCTTTTTGTGTAACATGAGGTCATAATGATTAGTGCCACTTAATTCTTGCCCAACTGCTAGAACCATATGTGTTTTTACATCTATAATGATGAAAACTGTGAATCATTAATAGAATTGTTCCCCAGATACTCACAAATATTGACAGTTCATTGTGCTTAAAATATTGTAAACATCGCATCACTTGTGTATTCCGTTACAAAGTTGCACCCCTTCTCTTTCATGAAGTAGTGATTGGCTACTAATTCAACGAGTACGTTTTTGGTATCTGTGTTGTTTATAGCTAGAAGATGGTCAAATGAAGTTGCAATCTAGATTGGAGCAAGAAGAAGAAGCCAAAATTGCTTTGTTAAGCCGAATACAGAGGCTGACCAAATTAATTTTAGTTTCCACCAAGTCCTCACCTGCATCAAGACTTTCTCATCTCTCAGGTATAAGAATGAAGCATCTGTTTTAACTTTTTGAAATTGCTTTTTTTTTTTTTTTTTTTTTTTTTTTTTTTTTTTTTTTTTTTGTGTTTGTTAAATAAATTACTAGAGAAAGGTTGTATTTGAAATAAGAGATTGAATTACAAGAAAAGCATGGCTAATTTAGGCTTGCTGATTATGATTTGGCATTATAAAGGTTCAAGATTCAAGAGGTATCTACAATATACATACTACATCAAATTTTCATGTGTTATAATTCACGTACTCCTTTTATTTACACATTCTTGTCCTTTTTTAATAATTTAAATTAATATGTTAATTATGATTCAAAAAAGTACTATTACAAATATAGTTTTTTTGAATAAAACAAAGATTGGAGGTTGAATGATCTAAAAGTAGACTTCGTGCAACTATCAATCCATTTAAGATGGGCCGTTTTAGCTATGTTTTTTTATTTGACCTGTTTGACCTGTTGAGGTAAAACTGAACCCATTTTTTAGGAATGGGTCGAATTTGGCACCTCTATTCATTATAAACATGCATTGGTCTTGAATCTGTATGAATTGAGGTGAGCATAAATTCTTACATTTATATAAAATGACTTGCTCCAAGAATTCATGTTTATAAAATGACTTGCTCGAAGAAGCCAAAAAGTATGACTACAGGGAGCTGGGAAAGAAGCAGGAACTTTTCTTTTTCAATCCACTTAGGTAAGTTTTTGTATCTTATTACGAATTATATTTTTAATCTGTAATTTGTTGAGTGTACGTAATTGTTTATCTTTTATATATGTTTTAGCCCAGGAAGTTGTTTCTTTCTTCCTCATGGTACTCGAATAACTGAAAAATTGATGACATTTATACGAAAAGAGTACCGTAAAAGAGGTTACCACGAGGTAATTCGTCTTTGCTTTGTGTATCCGTGTTTCAAAACTTGGTGAATGTTTATTTAAGTCAAAATGGTGCAGATTGACCTAAAACACCCTTTTTTCACAGTAATGACATTCTTCAAATAAAACTCAATTGATCCATTTATAGTTTAAATGTATAGAAATTGCCACCATTAGTTATAGAATTTGACGTATTGTATCATTGGTTTGGCAGTTCCGCACACCAAATATGTACAACATGCAACTCTGGGAAACATCAGGCCATGCTGCCCAACTATAAGGAGAACATGTTTGTTTTCGATGTAAGTTTGCTGCTATTACCATTAGTCATTTATGTTATATATCACGACTTAAAGTCATAAGAATCTGATTTTGTAAAATGGTTACGTTTGGATAGTCAGTTTAGCGTTATATCCTTATTCACAGTAATCCATTTTCGGTCATTTAATCTATTACAGTAGTTTTTCATTGAAGGCCAATTTTATCTATTATTCTTTTTATTAAATAGATTCACGTTAAGGATCTAACAATGTTACTATTGAGATTTTAAGTTGTTGCATTGTTTTTTCTATGCAGATAGAGAAGCAGGAGTTTGGTCTCAAGCCCATGAATTGCCCAGACCATTGCTTGATCTTTGATAACAGAGTTCGTTCTTACAAAGGTCAGTCTTCTTATATAAAAATATTTTATTTTAAGGTTACCTTTTTTATTGATTTGAACATGTTTGTAACAAGTGATGCATCCTAAATCCTAATTACTATGATACTATTATTTTTCTGATCATAATTAATGTATTTCTATTCTGCAGAACTTCCACTTCGTATAGCTGACTTTGGAGTGCTTCATCGCAATGAAGCCGGTGGTGCATTGACCGGTTTGACACGTGTTCGGCGATTTCTGCAGAACTTATTAGGTGTTGACGAAATAGACATTGGCTTATCACTTCATTAGCGTTCGCTACATATATTTGCTTGTGAAGATCATCAAATTTGGAGACGGCGACGCCTGGACGTTTATTATATTAATAGTTACAAACATAATTGTTTATAGGAATGTTGACTTATTATTTGTTATTCTTCTTAAAAAAATGGAACTTATACCGTTCATTGTTGTTTATTACTACTTTATTCACACACAAAACTTCTTAATGAATCATTTCTTTAAAAACCCGTGAATTTCACGGGTCTATAAGCTAGTATATATATATTCTACATTATATATAACAGGAGGCATTTGAAGAATATGCCACCTCATTGCCCAGTTATGAGTAGTGTCCACATTGGCAATTAGTTTTTTACATTGGCAATTAGTTTTTTTATTTTTTCTTAAATAATCACCTTAAACCCGTATTTATTTGTTAAAAATGAATGGGACAGGATTCGATATAACAAGATTTACATATATCTTTACCACTATGCTAATACATGTTTTTAATTATATGTTCTAATTCCAAATCATAAACATATGCAACAACTTAGATAACCCTAATCAAATATATAAACCTACGTAAAAGAATCACAGTTCATTCATCATATGCGTTTTTTCGAAACCCTAATATCCTTTTTTTTCCTCACATCTCCTCTAATGATTTTGACTTTTTATGTTTGTAGCAAACATACTGCGTGGATGCTTGTGTAAACACCCATCACGATTTTAGCTCATGATCAAATTATTCGGCTCCACAAATGTTCCTGTAATCCATTATCTAGGGTGGAGTATAGAGCAGAGTCTTTCTAGGAACATAGAGTATATATAATTATATTTTGCAACTTTTCTCTTTAAATATATTGGAACCACTGTTCTGCACATGCACTTGGGCGCTTGATTAAAATCAACGACATCACAGTTATGAATCCGGAGAATTAGCGTAAATACATGCTGAAATTTCAACTACAAGACCTAAGATAAGTTTTTGTAATCATGTAAATTTTCTAGATTATAAAAACTTTTTAGTATGGTACGTCACATAGAAGCGATACTGTGCAACCACAAATGGGGATCATGTCATATTTTAGAAATGCCGAATGTGCAGGCTGCAATACACTGTTGCTCGCAGAATTATTAACTGTTTATTGTTTGTATCAATTCAGGTTTGTCATTCCCCAACGCGCCCCCCCCCCCCCCCCCCCCCCCCCCCCCCACATATTGCATGGATAGCAAATGGACGGGACAAACTCAAGCTTATATGCACGGTTATATCCAAAGGTATGTATGGCATCTTGATTTTATTGTTTATTGATCCATGTGTGGGTTCTTTTAAAAAATTTGTAGTGGCTGTTTGAGTGGTTATATTAATTGTGCAGCGATGAAGATACATGCAATGATGCAAAATTATGAGTTTTTGTTATTGTATGATTTTGTAGGTTGACGGTTGACGATATACAGATTGCTACTACCATGCACGTATTATTATTTACAATTTTCACAATGGTTTAATGTTTTGAACGTCATTAACCCTAAATCTTAAGCACGTTTGATTTTTTTTTTGTTTTTTTGTTGTTTTGTTTCTTAATTTGATTTTCTTTTTTGAATTTATGTGTTTTTTTATTTGGGCGTTTGATTTTAGATATAATATTAACTCGATATGATATTTGTGACTTTAGTTTCACTGATAGACAATGGAAGGCATGTCCTTGCTGATGCACTACTGTGATATTCATGTTTTACGAGGGGCCAGAGTGAATTGTAAGCTGTGATTTCCAAGGTTAATTCTCGAAAGTTTAGTTGAGACATTTTTTGCAGTTTGTGTCGATGTTGAATCCGTCAATTCGTGTTGAAATTGAGATTATACGAGATTGCTATGAAGCTTTTGCCATGTATTACTTTAGGAGATATCTGATTGTCTGCTTAGGTATGTCCTTCTGACTTGATGTATGTCCTTTGTAACCCTTACTGTTTGTACAAAAATCATATTTTCAACATGCTGAAGCTACTGAGCCCATGATCAAAGAATTGGATGAGGATCTAGAAGCGTCCCAAGACCTCGAAGTGGAGTTTGCTATAGTAGGTGCAGTTCGGGAATGTAGCGGGCTGGAAATTCTTCTAGAGATTGTTCAGGTGTGTTTTCATTTCCTGATTATGTTGTATAGCTACTGGTATGGTGCGAAATTGATTAGCGAAGGACAACCTGATGCAAAAGCATTTTACCGTATGTATTTGATCTTATTAAGCTCTGGAAGAGTCATTGCAGAAGCTGGCACCATGAAAAATGATTTGTACTAAGGGTTTGAAGTAGTGAAGTCTGTGTTTGCCATATGGGACCGTTACACCTGTATATAACCTGAAGTATCTGATGGTAACAAACCCGACATCATTACAGGCCATGTGGCGATATCGGATGTTCACTTTGCGTACCCTGCTCGACATCACTGAGATATTGATTATATTAGAAAGGGTTGCTCTTTATGCATATTGTATTGTACTTCAACATAGTAAATGTTAATTTGATTCTCAGGTCTTCTCATTCAAGGTTCGGGGAACGTACAAATCTTTGAAAGGAGCCGATCTGTTTGGCATTTGCTAAAGGTATGGAATGTGTTAGTATGTAGTTTTCATGTTGACTGGGGTGTGGTGCTATTATTTTGTTCTATAAGAAAGACATATATGTGCCCACGCACTTTTCAATTTTCATGTTTCAAATAAAAAAATAGCAGTCACATTTTTTATAACAAGTTCTTATTGCAGGTTTCAAACTATGCTCATGGATCAGCTGAACTCTTAAACATTCAAATCAATACATCAATTAATCTTGGTAAATTATGATTCATATTCCTTTTGCAAGATTATGTGCTTAGTATTTAGTCTGGTTAAGATAGAGCACGAGGTGAAGTTATCTACACTACATTATGCCTTATTCTTCTGGAAACATGAAGTATTGAACTTTTATTTATTTTTAATCTCATGTACTAATGCAACAGGTGCCCAATCAGCACCAAGAAGCAGCAACCTTGCACCACCCGAAATGCTATTAGTTGAACCGTCCCGCCCTACTAAGTATGTACCTTGTGGTTTATGCTTTTTGATACCAGTACACTATGAAGTTGATCATCCAATATCTGAATACTTATAAAATTATTCTTACCCAACCACCAAACCGAATTATACTGATCTGTTTGTACACTTGCCATTGTAAAAGTTCATCTTATACTTTTTGCATATCTTGGACTATCAGGTTTCCCTGGGAATTTCAATATACTCCTGTAGACCCAATATGATACCTTTGGACTTCTCATATGTATGGGTCGGGCAATTTCATAAAACAGATGGTTATGTTTTGATTTGGGTAACGAGTCAAAAGAAAATTAGTTTGGACTTCTCTTCAGTTTCAGCCAAAGGGAGGCCATGGGAGCCATAAGGTATGCATAATATAAACTCTTTTTGCATTAGTTCTTAAGGAGAAAAATTGTAGGAAGGGAAAGTTAACGTACAGTGCAGCTGATGTTCCTACAACAGAAGTGTACATTTATGGTTTTCTCTAGGATCATCAGTAAACCATTGTTTACCGTCAATAAACACAGCCTTAATGATGTGCTTTCAACCTCCTCACGTTTGTGAGGACCTCTGTACCCATTTACAAAATGCAAAATGTGCAGAAACTGTTTAGTTATGAAAGTCAACTCCCATGTGAGAACGCAGCCCGACTCTCAAAGGAGTTACCAAGTTGTAGTTGATGTAACTCCTGATATGGGAATCAGGAAAAATGGCAAGTTACCACGGAACTTGCCTTCTGATCTCAAGTTTTTCAAGAAACCAACAATGAGTACATCAGATCCTACAAAAAAGAATGTTGTTATCATGGGTTAAAAAGTATGGCAAAGTATCCTTCCTCAATATCAGTGGAGGTTTATTTCAATTCACTAGATGTTGACAAGTTCATTTCTGCTGGAATTCTGCAATCTCGGGTACCTCTTAATGTAACTATATACATAATGACGAATGGTTGATGTGGGTTTTACTTTATCTTTAACGGGTCAAACAGACAAAAAACAATAAAAAGTAGCAGTGTAGCCGTAAAATGCAAATTCTCAATGCACACCTCCTAGAGGTTGCTTGATTAATTTTATTTTTATTTTTTTTGCAGATCAACCCAACACACAGTATCCGTTTCACCTGTTATTCTATCTGCCCGGTTCATTTCGCCACCTCTAGCTCTTTAGAGTTAATGAGAGACAACTTATTGGCTACTCGCTGTTGATAGTTACGAGTTAACGGCACCTAATAGCATGTTATATTTCTTTTTGCAGGAAGCGTACATCAAAGAGGCGCTAGGCTTTTCTTTACTCGACTGTAGCTTGATTCCAAGCCATTCTGTAATATCTTTCAAATGCATATCAGCATTTTTATGTTTCTATTCGTATTATTGGTTAATGAGTTAATGACATGAAAAACCATTACAAGCATATCTATAATAACTAATTGTTTCATAAAACTCGTGAAGTATCTTGAAGAAAATAATACAAGGAATCGTGGTTGGATCTTTCTTCAGGGCATATGTATATAGCATATCTTTTGATTGATTTAATGTACTGCCCCCTAAGGAAACAGAGGTTAATGATCCGTATGGCTGACTATGATCACCTTCCACTTACAGGCTTTTTACTGACTTTAATTTTGACGAGAGCACGGTAAGTTTCTATACATTACGTTCAAGTTTGAGAGCTTAACATCAGCTTGGAAAGTTTAATTTTCAACATATTTTTGTGATTATATCAACAATGAGAGGAGGATATGTACTAACTCAATTACTATAGAAAGTTGCAGAACTGCTTGCAGGCTTAAATGCTAGGAAGAAAGAACTGGTATGAACAATATACTACATAATTAGAAAATTATAAGCTTATCTCTTCTGAAATTATTTGAACATACTATAGGTTACAACAACAGTGAATGGTCTACGCCTCTACGGGAAAGTGCTGCAAGTAGAACCGACAGATTCCCTTTTCATATGCTCCACTTCTTGAGTAGCAGTTCCATAGGCCTGTAACTCCTAACAAGGGTACTATATTTGCTATTTTCATGAGTTAAAAACTAATTTTTAAACTGGAATGAAAACCAGTACATTAACAGTTCTTACAAGCTGTCTGTTATTGCATTTTTCTTATTTTTTAGGTTCAACTGTTGCGTATAAGGCATTTTCTCTTCATTTTTGGTTTCTGTCCTCGTGTTATGAATGCCATGCGGGTATTTGCCTAGCTATGTGCAAATGGAACTCTGTTGAATTGCACTGATTATATATCAATAGTGGCAAGAGGGTGCGAGTCGGGCAACAGGTCATAGTGGATTTGAGCATGGGATGGATTTACCCACAAACACTTCCATTGTGAAATATAAGGAACTACTAATCAATGATTATAAAATTGGTTTTGTACAGATAATTCCAGACGCATAATAATCCAAATAACATTGATGGGAATATGTATATAACTTTAATGAGATTCAAGCTCCTTAAACCATGAATTCATATGTTAACGTACTCCTAGCATTAGCAACTGATAAGGAAGGTGATACGACTGATATTGAAAAAATTGATGAGGTAATTGCTAAAAAACCGCAATGGATCAATACGAGAATGAGTCGTCTGATAAGTTAGGTTAGACTGTTTATGTACGTGGACTCATGTAAATTGATGAGGTAATTGCTAAAAAACCTCAATTGCAAACTATGTTTAGTAACAGAAGCATTATCAACTAAATTTATGTAACAGATAATCCAGGTTTAGTGAACCATGCTTCTTTAAATGATGATACTACTATACCTTTTTACTTTCTATATATGATCAGGGTAAACCCCATGACATGGTTTTTTTATTCGTTTTTAACAATCTTAACAATTATTATGATTCAGGATTGTTGACAGCAGTTTCTAAACAAGAGAAAGAAGCTACAATATTTCGAAAACTAGAAATTTACATCTTCATAATGGTATAGTTGCAGGATACTAAGCATACCATTCAAGCTCTAACTTATGGTGACCTTCAACAGGTTGCTACTTACTCTCTCTCTCTCTCTGTACGTCAATCTTACCTTTAATTAAAAAAAAAAAAATTAACGTAAACGATTTCAATTACAGTGTCACAATTTTTATATAGTGTGACAACTGGCAAAATAGGGAGCCGTTTTATAAAACCCGCATTACATTGAAATTACAAATTTGGAATTTTTGAAAGTTTATCTTGACGAGATATTTTGTGAACGTTGGTACTTGATTTTTAATCATACGATGTTTATGAGATTTAGTTATTTATTTATGGTTTGATTTGTTTCAGTTGTGATGATTTATTGTGAGATCGTTATCTTTGGCACTACATTGACTCCGGCACTAGATTAACCTAACGAATTTTAATCTTTTACCAAACGGTAGCGATTCACCGTTAAATAAATATTATGTCTTTCGTACATATCTATATATTTCGGGAAAAGTTGTTGGGAAATCATTTATGACGTGTATGAATATATTTGGCGAGAATTTAATACTTCTATTATCGAGTAATCGTCTTGTGGGAGAACCGTTTATTTACATTCACCTAAAAACTAAAAGTATTTGTGGCTAGTTTGGAAAAAGGGAAACTTGTGGGACTAATATGTAAAATTCGGGTATTAAACCCTCCCCCTAACCCTAACCCTCATAATATTATCACACACCCACTTCTCTTCTTCCCCCTCTCCCTAGCCGCTGGCTGCCACCCCTCCACCATCACCACCGCCGACTTCCACACGACACCACCACCACCAAAACACTCCCCATCACCTTCTTGTGCTTTTGGTGTGAAACACGTGCTTTTCCCCCCTTCGTTTTTATTATTATCGCCGCACCACACATCACACGACACCATAACATCATTCATCTTGGTTTTCATTCGATTTAGAGGTGAGAAAACATGAGTTTTGGGTCGGGTTTGACTATTTTGAGTCAAACCCGAATTGAATCTTGGTATTTTTGGGTTGATAACATTGAAATGGAGATGGGTTTTGTTATAAAAACGAGTTTGGTATCCTTGGGGGTCGATTCTTGATTATTGGTGCTCGGATTTGGATGGTTGTACGCGTTTGGATTTGGTTTTGTAGCTCGAATTGAGCTTGACCGAGACTCTAGGTCTCGGTGTGCCACTCCTCGACTCGAATTGGAGTCTTGGAGGTGTTATGGTTCTTTTTCTTCTTGATTCTTGATGATGGTTTAGTGCTAGTTGGAATTTTGGGTCAATGGTGGCTCGACTTGACGTTGTTGTTGTTTTGGATCCTCGGCCGACACCCCCCCTTCGCGGGCTGTTTGGGTCGAGAGGCTCTTTAGAGCTAGCCGAGACCGAGAGGTCTCGGGTGAGGTTATTTTTTTTTTTTTGGTTGTGACCTCACAAGTTGACCCGGGTTTGATTTGGTAAGTCGACCCGTATAATTGATATATTTTTTTTGTTTCGGTTTATATGGTATTAATATTTGTTGTGACTTATGTTGGGCCGAAGCATTTGGACATTTGGTTTACTTGTATTGTGATTTGGAGTTGTGTTGACGAGTATGGAATTGGGGACCGATTGTGAGACGGTCAATTAGATGACGGAGATAGGTTAGTTGGGTGCCGTAGTCGGACCCTCATGTTGTAGCACGTGGATATGGGAATGTTTGGACGGAGTTGATTTATTATTGTGACTTGGTTTTATTATTTGGACTTGGACTATGAGCCGAGGGTCATGACTCGGACAAGTGACCAAATTCTATGACTCGATAAATATTTAAAAATCGATATTAAGAATAATACTCGTAATAATATTATTAAGAATATAATCGTTTATAAACGTATATATAGACGTGTTAAACGTATATATATATATATATATATATATATATATATATATATATATATATATATATATATATATAAATGCGTATATTAATAATAAAACGATCACGAGTAAACGTATAATAATAAAGCGATAGTTATTATACTATGAAAATGGTGTAATAAATGTCAGGATATTATTATAAATAATAACTATATAAATAATGGCGAATTATACGTCGGATATCTAATAATTAAAAATGTGGTTTTGTTTATAAAAATAGAAACTTATCGAGTTATACGAATTTTTTGTCTTTAAAGTCCAAGTGGGCCTTATATTGTGACTTCGTGTTGTCACGGATATATGACGGTTAATATAAACATTTTATATATCGAATGACTCATTCTAGATCGAGTTATTTGACGGTATAAAATGGATATATTAATGGGCATCGTATCCTACGACGCCCATAGGATGTGGTATATATTTTTGGATAATAAATTATTATATGTTTCGTGGAATTTGGCCGATTCGACGATATATATAGGGAATTCATTGGACTACGACATATACCAAATAGAAACTTATGTGCAATGTGCTTTAGGTTGGGTATAATCTTGGAACGATATATTACGTAAATAAATATGGGAGATTACCAAATCGACGGATTTGATAAGCTTCGATAATTATTTAAATAATATATTGGGCTAACATTAGACCTATAGTTGTCTTATTATTGTTCTTTGTTGAGGCTTCTTGGTTTGAGCTGTGTCGACCCTCCACCCGAATGGATACCAAACGTCGAATTTCAAATGAATATGAAGTTAATTCGAGAAATGGATAATTTTGGAAAGTAAAATGGAATACGTTTGGGAATGGGTATATTGATTTTGAGGAAATGATTTCTGAACGGGTTTAATATTGTTAGGAAGTGCCGAGTCTGTAGTCGCCGTTACGTGAGTTGCTTAAGATTTCTTACGTCTTTCTTCTATCATTTCTTTTGAGGATTTCTGGACTTGAGGTGAGTCATAGCCCCACTTTTACTCTTGAACTTTGTTTTCAATATTTGGGGTGAGAAACGTGCAAATGTTTTATGTGGACTATTATCGCTTTATTTATTTTAAAACTTGCTATGCTAATAGAACTAGGTAGGATTAAGCGAGGCCTAGTCCCGAACTAGGTAAGCTATTGATTAGGTTGTTGAGCTAGGCCTAGTTCCGAACTAGGTAAGCTATTGGATTGATTATAGAGCGAGGCCTAGACTTGAGCTAGGTAAGCTATTGGTTGGATTGATTTGAGCTATAGCGTGCACCTATAGGGATGATTTGGTTTGATTGGAATATTTTGGTTGGATATTTTGGTTGGACGATTGAGGCCTAGTCTAGCTAGCAAGCGTTTTGCGTATATGTCCACTATATTGAATTATGAATCTAAACCTATGATCTCACCAGCGAAAGCTGACTTTTAGCACGTTTTCTCAGGTAATTAAGTGATGCTCTGCGGATGCTTGGGATTGGAGGCTTGGCATTTGGCACCGGTTATGGATCTATATTTCTAAAACTCTGATAACTAATGTGGACCTATATTTATTTCTTTTGGGCCTGACTTTAGATGATTTTGGGATAATGTAAACTTTAAAACCCCGCGTGGTTGTATTTTATTTTGTTTACTTTATCTCGTTCTTTTATGTCTTGTGTTTGGATACCAATCCCCGTAGCACTCCGAAAGCTTGTTGAGTCTTCCGCTGTATCAAATTTTGGGGGTGTTACAGATTGGTATCAGAGCCAAGGTTATAGAGAACTAGGTAAATAGACACCTAAACTATAACCGATTTTTATAGAAAACGATCCTCGACCTTTGCCCGCCAGCCCGCCAAGCCGAAGCATCATTGTTATTATTAAGGTATTATGAGATTATTGAGATGATTGATAAATTTGGGATTCTTGAGATGATTTGAGGATTTGAGGTTTATTGATTTAGTGATACGATGCGTTTTGAGGAATTATATGTGTTTTGAGGAATATTATATGGCTTAATTGTTTTGAGAATGGTTTTAGTAATGCGGTATTTTAAATCTTTCTTGATTATATACGATTTGGAATTTTATGATGATTTTTGGATATGGTATTTTGAGTTCGCGGTTTAGTTGTTTTTGAAACACTTACACCTACCCTACGCCGTTGTCACAGACTATGGCCTCCCATACGCCTGATGTTGTTGAGGATATTCTTACTACACCGGTATTGCCAGCACAGTTCACCGTGGCTCCTGATGACCCTTACCAGGTTGCCATGCATTCAGCTACTATGACACCGACAGGTTCTACTTCAGCACCACCTGCTGCATCTACGCAGGGACCCTCATCTTCTCTAGGGCTCCCTGGTACATCGAGGAAGCTTACTCTTCATCAGGTTTTGGCTCGTGTGGCTCCACGTTTTGCCCACCGAGCTACGACACGCATGTCAGTACGCCCTACTTCACCACCTTTACAAATTGATGCTCACTCTCTTCTGTCTGAGGCGCCACCCGCATCATTGCGTCGTCGTCCTAGATCACCTACCCCTCCACCACATGGTTCACCTAGTAGGAGACGACGATTGATGAGGTACTCTTCCGATGAGGAGGAGGAGGAGTACGAGGGTGAGGATGAGGCTGATGACTCTGAGCAGGAGGATGACCCTCAGGAGGCTGAGCATGGTGATGATGATGACCCTCAGGAGGAGGAGATGCCTGATGATGATTTGATTGTGCCGCCAGCACAGGCTGAGGAGCCTGATTCACCTATACATCCGATTGAGCCTGATTCACCTATACATCCGATTGAGCCTGATTCACCTGATCATCCGTTTTTGATTGAGTTGCCACCTGGTAGTCCCGTTGGGTCGGATGCATCTTCTGAGGTTTCTGCTGAGCATGCAGAGTTAGGTGAGATTGGTAGGTTGTGGGCTCGGATTACTGAGCTTAGTGAGAGAGTTGCACGTGTATCTGATCGACTTGAGAGAGCTATTGGAGAGTTCATAGCGGATCTGAGAGTGGATATGACTGTGGTTGTGGGCAGGACTACTGAGATGAGGAGAGTTTTGATGGAGGTTTATGAGCATATCGATAGTTTACAGCGAGGTTTTGTTACAGCTCGAGAGGCCGACCGCAAGCTATGGCAAAGGAATGCCGAGCTGGAGAAGGAGGTGGCTGACCTCAAGAGAGACCGAGACACCCATAGCGTTGAGCTAGGATCGTTATGGAGGGATCTTGATGGGTTGAGGCAGGAGTTGAGGAGCCTCCGCCAGCAGCGTGGCTAGTTGCTTGGATTACGTTGTCTTGTTGCTTTCTTAACCGAGGAGTGTTCGGCTAGAAAAGCTAGTTATCATGTTTTGATATATTTTGTTCAGTATTCGTCTCTTTTGAAACGATTAGTATGTTTTGTGTTATCCAGTAGTTGGAACGATGTTAGATCGCTATTGTATGGTTGATGGTTATTAGTATATGATATTATGTGATTTTGGGTGTTATGGAAATTGAGTCCTTATCCGTTTTATTGATGTTCCATGGTGCATTGTTGCTATTCTTTCCGTGACTTGGCTTCGTTGATTTAATTCTTGCTGAGAATATGATAAGTCCTATCGGAGACTCACGAACTTGTATGATGTTTTAGATCAATGGCCCCACGAAGAAACCCTGTTAGAGCTACCAGAACTGGACCTGCAACGGCTACCCCTAGTTGTCAAGGACGCCGTCCAGCTCGAAATGTTGAAACCCCTACTCCTGATAACCTGGACACTACTAACCGCAACAACAGGAATCAAAACGTTGATGTTCAGGGAGACAATGATCATGTTCCACCTAATGCACCTACTATGGATCAAGCAATGATCAATCAACTTGTGGAGCAACGAGTTGCTGAGCTACTAGCTGAGTCAAATCATTCCAACAATTCTGCTGGAACTTTTCCACCTGTTCGTACTAATGGATGTAACTACAAGGAGTTTAAGATTTGTGGACCTATTGAGTTTGGTGGAACTGAAGGAGTGGTTTACTTAGTTAGATGGATTGAGAAGACTGAGTCAGTGTTTAATGTCAGTGGTTGTGCGGAAAATACGAAGGTAAAGTTTGCTTCTTTTACTTTCAAGGATGAAGCCTTAACTTGGTGGAACAATTACCGTAACTTGGTTGGGAGTGATGTGGCTTATGCTATGACTTGGGAGCAATTTAAGTCTTTGCTGATTCAGACTTACTGCCCGAGGAATGAGATTAAGAAGTTGGAAATTAAGTTCTGGAATCATAAAGTGAAAGGTACCGATATGGCAACTTACAATCGCCGTTATCGAGAGTTGGCCTTACTCTGTCCCGATATGGTTAGGACTGAGACCCAAAAGATTGAGAGGTATACCGATGGATTGCCGGTAGCTACCAGGAACGATGTGATATCTGCTAAGCCTACAAACATTCATGAGGCTATCACTATCGCTCAACAATTGATGGACTCTTTGGAATTAGAAGAAGCTGAGAAGGATAAGAATGGAAAGAGAAAGAGGGATGATCACTCTAAGGGTAATGATCGTCGAAACAAGAGACAAACAACTGCTAGAGCTTATGCCATGGGAGATGGAGACAAGAAGAACTACAATGGAGATGCGCCCAAATGTAACCGATGTTACAAGCATCATTCTGGTCGATGTACGGTAATGTGCAAGAATTGCTCTAAGATAGGACACATAGCTAAGGATTGTAGAGCTCGACCACTTGCTATGGTTCAAGCTACTCCTGAAACTATGAGCAAAGCAAATGTTACTTGCTATGGATGTGGAAAGAAACGACATTATCGGAATGAATGTAGGGAATCGTGGAACCGAGGAAATCAAGGATCGGGTGGTAATGGGTACAATAATGGAAACCGTGGAGCTGGAGGAAACCGTGGACGACAAGATAATGGGGACCAACGTGTGGAAGCTGGAGTTGCTCATGGGAGAGTGTATGCACTCGGGAACGAGAGAGGAGAAGATCCGAACGTTGTGACTGGTACGTTCCTTCTCAATAATCGTTATGCTTCCATACTATTTGATACCGGTGCCGATAAGAGTTTTGTGTCCACTAAGTTTGCACCCTTACTTGAGAAACCCCCGATGGCCTTAGGAATTGGTTATGATGTAGAGTTAGCTAATGGAAACATACAAAGAATTAAGACTATCATTCGTGGTTGCACGTTAAACTTTCTGAACCGTCCTTTCAATATAGATCTCCTACCCGTCACATTAGGAAGTTTTGATGTCATTATTGGTATGGATTGGTTGTCGAAGTATCGTGCCCATATAATCTGCGACAAGAAGATCGTGCGTGTGCCTTACGGCAAGGAGATTCTGAACATACCAGGAGATAGACAGGATTTGAGAGGCCCGTCTAGATTAGCGGTCATATCTTGCACTAAGTTGCCGAAGCTAATGGAGAAAGGAAGTTACCTTTTCTTAGCCCAAATTTCTGAGAAAGGAGAGAAGGAGAAGAAGGAAAGGTGCATTGGAGATGTACCTATAGTTCGTGATTTTGCGGATGTGTTTCCCGATGATTTGCCGGGAATTCCACCTACTAGACAAGTGGAATTTCAGATTGAGTTGATACCTGGTGCTGCACCTGTAGCACGAGCGCCTTATCATCTTGCACCTACTGAGTTGGAAGAGTTGTCAAAACAATTAGCGGAGTTAGCCGAGAAGGGATTCATAAGACCAAGTTCTTCACCTTGGGGAGCCCCGGTCTTATTTGTGAAGAAGAAGGATGGATCGTTCCGTATGTGTATTGATTATCGAGAGTTGAACAAGCTAACGGTGAAGAATAGATACCCGTTACCGAGGATCGACGATTTGTTCGATCAACTTCAAGGATCGAGTGTGTATTCGAAGATCGATCTGAGATCGGGATATCATCAGCTTCGAGTGCGCGAGGAAGATATTCCGAAAACGGCTTTCCGAACCCGATACGGGCATTATGAGTTTCAGGTAATGCCGTTTGGGTTGACTAACGCACCGGCGGTATTCATGGACCTCATGAATCGGGTGTGTAAGCCTTACTTAGATAAGTTCGTGATTGTGTTTATTGATGACATCCTGATATATTCGAAAAGTGAGAAGGAACATGAGGAGCATCTAAGACTTATCTTAGAATTGCTCAGGAAGGAGAGACTGTATGCCAAGTTTTCGAAATGTGAATTTTGGATTACGACGGTACAATTTCTAGGTCATGTGATTCATAGACGAGGAGTTCATGTGGACCCTGCCGATTAAAGATTGGGCTGCACCTACGACCCCAATAGAAGTTCGTCAATTTTTGGGATTAGCCGGTTATTACCGAAGATTCATTGAGGGATTTTCGAAGACAGCAAAACCGTTGACCAAATTGACTCAAAAGAGTGTTAAGTATGAATGGGGAGATAAGGAAGAGGAAGCCTTTCAGTTACTTAAGGAGATGTTGTGTAGTGCTCCTATCTTGGCGTTACCCGAAGGTAACGAGGATTTCGTCGTCTATTGCGACGCTTCTCATAAAGGTTTAGGAGCTGTGTTAATGCAACGAGAGAAAGTGATAGCTTATGCATCCCGACAGCTCAAGAAGCATGAGAAGAACTACACCACCCATGACTTGGAGTTAGGTGCTGTGGTTTTTGCTTTGAGGATATGGAGACATTACTTGTATGGAACCAAGTGTGTAGTGTTTACTGATCACAAAAGTCTGCAACACATTTTGAACCAAAAAGAGCTTAACATGAGGCAGCGACGTTGGATTGAGTTGCTAAGCGATTACGATTGTGAAATTCGCTACCATCCGGGTAAAGCAAACGTTGTTGCTGATGCTCTTAGTCGAAAGGAGAGAATTCCACCGTTACGAGTGAGGTCATTAGGAATGACTATCGTATCGCCATTACCATCTCAAATATTAGAAGCTCAAACGGAAGCGTTGAAAGTAGAGAATCGAATTGCTGAAAACATATTTGGGATGGCAGAAAATGAGAAGGGATTTGTTAAGCGTTCTGATGGAGTGTTATGTTTTGGAGAGCGAAGTTGGGTACCATTGTATGGAGGAATTCGAGAGTTGATTATGCATGAGTCGCATAAGTCGAGATACTCTATTCATCCTGGGTCTGACAAAATGTACCAGGATTTAAAGAAGTTATATTGGTGGCCAAATATGAAGGCAGATATAGCGTTGTATGTTAGTAAGTGCTTGACTTGCTCTAAGGTTAAAGCCGAACATCAAAGACCGTCAGGATTGTTGATGCAGCCAGAACTTCCGGTTTGGAAATGGGAGCGGATTACGATGGACTTCATTACCAAATTACCAAAGACAGCTAACGGTTGCGATGCCATATGGGTAATTGTGGATCGTTTGACTAAGTCTGCTCATTTCCTGGCGATTAGTGAAGATGATAGTGTGGAAAAACTTGCGAGATTATATGTGAAGGAGATTGTTTCTCGTCATGGAGTTCCGATATCGATTATTTTAGATCGCGACAGCCGTTTCACGTCAGCATTGTGGCGATCACTCCAAACCGCTTTGGGGACGAGACTTGATATGAATACTGCATATCATCCCCAAACCGATGGTCAAAGTGAGAGAACTATTCAGACTTTGGGGATATGCTTCGTGCATGCATCATAGACTTTGGTAAAGGCTGGGAGAAATATCTACCCCTTGCGGAGTTCTCCTACAACAATAGCTACCACACAAGTCTTAAGGCTGCACCATTTGAAGCTTTGTATGGTCGTAAATGTCGTTCACCTATTGGTTGGGCAGAAGTTGGAGATAGCCAACTCACAGGCCCTGAGCTCATCTTGGAAACTACGGAGAAAGTAAAGCAAATTCGAGATCGACTGCAAGCAGCTAGAGATAGGCAGAAAAGCTACGCCGATCAGAGGCGTAAACCCCTAGAATTCCAGGTTGGAGACAAAGTGATGTTGAAAGTCTCGCCTTGGAAAGGTGTGATACGTTTTGGGAAACGTGGGAAACTTAATCCCCGCTACATTGGACCATTTCTTATTTTGGAAAGAATTGGGCCCGTAGCGTATCGTTTGGAATTACCTATGGAACTGAGTAAAGTTCATGATGTGTTTCATGTTAGTAATCTGAAGAAATGCCTTTCAGAGGAAACACCAGTTATACCAATCAAGGATATTCGTGTGGATGAAAGTTTGAACTTTATGGAAGAACCGATTGAGATAATGGATAGAGAGATCAAACAACTCAAGAGGAGTCGTATTCCGCTCATCAAAGTTCGCTGGAATTCACGGCACGGACCGGAATTTACGTGGGAACGTGAGGATGAGTTTCGAAAGAGATATCTGAAGTTTTTCACTTCGTAGATGGGTTATTTCGAGAGAAACCCGGGACGGGTTCCTCCTGAGGCTGGGAGGATGTGACAACTGGCAAAATAGGGAGCCATTTTATAAAACCCGCATTACATTGAAATTACAAATTTGGAATTTTTGAAAGTTTATCTTGACGAGACCCAAAAGATTGAAAGGTATACCGATGGATTGCCGGTAGCTACCAGGAACGATGTGATATCTGCTAAGCCTACAAATATTCATGAGGCTATCACTATCGCTCAACAATTGATGGACTCTTTGGAATTAGAAGAAGCTGAGAAGGATAAGAATGGAAAGAGAAAGAGGGATGATCACTCTAAGGGTAATGATCGTCGAAACAAGAGACAAACAACTGCTAGAGCTTATGCCATGGGAGATGGAGACAAGAAGAACTACAATGGAGATGCGCCCAAATGTAACCGATGTTACAAGCATCATTCTGGTCGATGTACGGTAATGTGCAAGAATTGCTCTAAGATGGGACACATAGCTAAGGATTGTAGAGCTCGACCACTTGCTATGGTTCAAGCTACTCCTGAAACTATGAGCAAAGCAAATGTTACTTGCTATGGATGTGGAAAGAAAGGACATTATCGGAATGAATGTAGGGAATCGTGGAACCGAGGAAATCAAGGATCGGGTGGTAATGGGTACAATAATGGAAACCGTGGAGCTGGAGGAAACCGTGGACGACAAGATAATGGGGACCAACGTGTGGAAGCTGGAGTTGCTCATGGGAGAGTGTATGCACTCGGGAACGAGAGAGGAGAAGATCCGAACGTTGTGACTGGTACGTTCCTTCTCAATAATCGTTATGCTTCCATACTATTTGATACCGGTGCCGATAAGAGTTTTGTGTCCACTAAGTTTGCACCCTTACTTGAGAAACCCCCGATGGCCTTAGGAATTGGTTATGATGTAGAGTTAGCTAATGGAAACATACAAAGAATTAAGACTATCATTCGTGGTTGCACGTTAAACTTTCTGAACCGTCCTTTCAATATAGATCTCCTACCCGTCACATTAGGAAGTTTTGATGTCATTATTGGTATGGATTGGTTGTCGAAGTATCGTGCCCATATAATCTGCGACAAGAAGATCGTGCGTGTGCCTTACGGCAAGGAGATTCTGAACATACCAGGAGATAGACAGGATTTGAGAGGCCCGTCTAGATTAGCGGTCATATCTTGCACTAAGTTGCCGAAGCTAATGGAGAAAGGAAGTTACCTTTTCTTAGCCCAAATTTCTGAGAAAGGAGAGAAGGAGAAGAAGGAAAGGTGCATTGGAGATGTACCTATAGTTCGTGATTTTGCGGATGTGTTTCCCGATGATTTGCCGGGAATTCCACCTACTAGACAAGTGGAATTTCAGATTGAGTTGATACCTGGTGCTGCACCTGTAGCACGAGCGCCTTATCATCTTGCACCTACTGAGTTGGAAGAGTTGTCAAAACAATTAGCGGAGTTAGCCGAGAAGGGATTCATAAGACCAAGTTCTTCACCTTGGGGAGCCCCGGTCTTATTTGTGAAGAAGAAGGATGGATCGTTCCGTATGTGTATTGATTATCGAGAGTTGAACAAGCTAACGGTGAAGAATAGATACCCGTTACCGAGGATCGACGATTTGTTCGATCAACTTCAAGGATCGAGTGTGTATTCGAAGATCGATCTGAGATCGGGATATCATCAGCTTCGAGTGCGCGAGGAAGATATTCCGAAAACGGCTTTCCGAACCCGATACGGGCATTATGAGTTTCAGGTAATGCCGTTTGGGTTGACTAACGCACCGGCGGTATTCATGGACCTCATGAATCGGGTGTGTAAGCCTTACTTAGATAAGTTCGTGATTGTGTTTATTGATGACATCCTGATATATTCGAAAAGTGAGAAGGAACATGAGGAGCATCTAAGACTTATCTTAGAATTGCTCAGGAAGGAGAGACTGTATGCCAAGTTTTCGAAATGTGAATTTTGGATTACGACGGTACAATTTCTAGGTCATGTGATTCATAGACGAGGAGTTCATGTGGACCCTGCCGATTAAAGATTGGGCTGCACCTACGACCCCAATAGAAGTTCGTCAATTTTTGGGATTAGCCGGTTATTACCGAAGATTCATTGAGGGATTTTCGAAGACAGCAAAACCGTTGACCAAATTGACTCAAAAGAGTGTTAAGTATGAATGGGGAGATAAGGAAGAGGAAGCCTTTCAGTTACTTAAGGAGATGTTGTGTAGTGCTCCTATCTTGGCGTTACCCGAAGGTAACGAGGATTTCGTCGTCTATTGCGACGCTTCTCATAAAGGTTTAGGAGCTGTGTTAATGCAACGAGAGAAAGTGATAGCTTATGCATCCCGACAGCTCAAGAAGCATGAGAAGAACTACACCACCCATGACTTGGAGTTAGGTGCTGTGGTTTTTGCTTTGAGGATATGGAGACATTACTTGTATGGAACCAAGTGTGTAGTGTTTACTGATCACAAAAGTCTGCAACACATTTTGAACCAAAAAGAGCTTAACATGAGGCAGCGACGTTGGATTGAGTTGCTAAGCGATTACGATTGTGAAATTCACTACCATCCGGGTAAAGCAAACGTTGTTGCTGATGCTCTTAGTCGAAAGGAGAGAATTCCACCGTTACGAGTGAGGTCATTAGGAATGACTATCGTATCGCCATTACCATCTCAAATATTAGAAGCTCAAACGGAAGCGTTGAAAGCAGAGAATCGAATTGCTGAAAACATATTTGGGATGGCAGAAAATGAGAAGGGATTTGTTAAGCGTTCTGATGGAGTGTTATGTTTTGGAGAGCGAAGTTGGGTACCATTGTATGGAGGAATTCGAGAGTTGATTATGCATGAGTCGCATAAGTCGAGATACTCTATTCATCCTGGGTCTGACAAAATGTACCAGGATTTAAAGAAGTTATATTGGTGGCCAAATATGAAGGCAGATATAGCGTTGTATGTTAGTAAGTGCTTGACTTGCTCTAAGGTTAAAGCCGAACATCAAAGACCGTCAGGATTGTTGACGCAGCCAGAACTTCCGGTTTGGAAATGGGAGCGGATTACGATGGACTTCATTACCAAATTACCAAAGACAGCTAACGGTTGCGATGCCATATGGGTAATTGTGGATCGTTTGACTAAGTCTGCTCATTTCCTGGCGATTAGTGAAGATGATAGTGTGGAAAAACTTGCGAGATTATATATGAAGGAGATTGTTTCTCGTCATGGAGTTCCGATATCGATTGTTTTAGATCACGACAGCCGTTTCACGTCAGCATTGTGGCGATCACTCCAAACCGCTTTGGGGACGAGACTTGATATGAGTACTGCATATCATCCCCAAACCGATGGTCAAAGTGAGAGAACTATTCAGACTTTGGGGATATGCTTCGTGCATGCATCATAGACTTTGGTAAAGGCTGGGAGAAATATCTACCCCTTGCGGAGTTCTCCTACAACAATAGCTACCACACAAGTCTTAAGGCTGCACCATTTGAAGCTTTGTATGGTCGTAAATGTCGTTCACCTATTGGTTGGGCAGAAGTTGGAGATAGCCAACTCACAGGCCCTGAGCTCATCTTGGAAACTACGGAGAAAGTAAAGCAAATTCGAGATCGACTGCAAGCAGCTAGAGATAGGCAGAAAAGCTACGCCGATCAGAGGCGTAAACCCCTAGAATTCCAGGTTGGAGACAAAGTGATGTTGAAAGTCTCGCCTTGGAAAGGTGTGATACGTTTTGGGAAACGTGGGAAACTTAATCCCCGCTACATTGGACCATTTCTTATTTTGGAAAGAATTGGGCCCGTAGCGTATCGTTTGGAATTACCTATGGAACTGAGTAAAGTTCATGATGTGTTTCATGTTAGTAATCTGAAGAAATGCCTTTCAGAGGAAACACCAGTTATACCAATCAAGGATATTCGTGTGGATGAAAGTTTGAACTTTGTGGAAGAACCGATTGAGATAATGGATAGAGAGATCAAACAACTCAAGAGGAGTCGTATTCCGCTCATCAAAGTTCGCTGGAATTCACGGCACGGACCGGAATTTACGTGGGAACGTGAGGATGAGTTTCGAAAGAGATATCTGAAGTTTTTCACTTCGTAGATGGGTTATTTCGAGAGAAACCCGGGACGGGTTCCTTCTGAGGCTGGGAGGATGTGACAACTGGCAAAATAGGGAGCCATTTTATAAAACCCGCATTACATTGAAATTACAAATTTGGAATTTTTGAAAGTTTATCTTGACGAGATATTTTGTGAACGTTGGTACTTGATTTTTAATCATACGATGTTTATGAGATTTAGTTATTTATTTATGGTTTGATTTGTTTCGGTTGTGATGATTTATTGTGAGATTATTATCTTTGGCACTACATTGACTCCGGCACTAGATTAACCTAACGAATTTTAATCTTTTACAAAACGGTAGCGATTCACCGTTAAATAAATATTATGTCTTTCATACATATCTATATATTTCTGATTCGTTGTGTTTTGGTGTGGAAACAACAATTTATCAAAATATCAACAAACGTGAAGTTTAATTTGTCGTGAGACAACTAAACGTGAAGTAATACGAGTAAACCGTTTAGGAAAACCAAAACTTGTGAAAGTGATATTCAAATTGTGAGACCGGGAAGTGATTTCCCGGGTCGTACCCCAACGAGGTGTGAATGGAAAGCTTCGAATGAGATTTGGATTAAAATCTTGTATGATTGGAAATGTTATATGGTTTTGCGATACGTTAAACTAACGAAATTGAAAATTAACGAATGAGAGTAGAAATGAATTAACCTAAGGCAACTAACAATCTAATTAATACCTAAAACACTACGGGAAAAACATATTTAGGTATCGGGAATCCTAAAATGCAAACTAAATTAAAAACGCGACGTTTATTTAAAAATTACACGAGTGCGCAAAATAAAACGTGAATTTTGAGTTCCAAACGTCCTACGAGTTTACGAATAATTTTCTTACGTACTAAAAGGCAAAAGTAATTTTAAAAAAAAAGAAAATTAATTTTTCAAATAAAATTCTATTTAATATGAATTAACTACTATTTTAAAGAAATTAAATTATTAAAAATACTTAAACTTATGAGAAAAATCTGAAAAATTTTTGAAAATTAAATTACCCTAAATTAAATCTAAGAAAAATATAAAAAGAGAGTGAAGGTGAAAAATAAGCTAGCAAATCAGCCAACAAAAGCTGATAAGGAAATATAAGCTAAACAGCCACTCCTATTTAAATAACAAGTTTTGCAAACAATGAATGAAAAAGTCCCAAGGGCGAGTTGGTTGAGTTGTTGTGTTGTGGGCTGTGAGACCAGGGTTCGACCCCTGGTTTTTCACCTTTTTATATTTTATTTTTGATTCTTTTCTTTTTGACACAACTTAAACAAAACCCACGTGGCTCTTTAAATCAGATACTAGCAACAACAACTTTGGTGACAAGATTATTTCTGAAAATCTTTTAATAAACTGCTTCAAGTTATAAAGTTCCCAGATGGCTTAATCCAGAAAAGGATCCTAACGAGTGGCAGCAAGCCAAGCAGTTATATCACATGAACAAACAACTACGCACACCTTAACTGTTGGTGGACGTGAGTTTATGAAGCATTACAACACAAATAAGCCAAAAATTTAGATCACCCAACAACAACAAGACATGACAACAACAGGTAATAGCAAACAAGGAGCAATAACGACCGCAAAATCAAAATTACGGCTTAATCCTACTCAAACTCGTCTAAAAGTTGATCCAAGGAAAAGTGTTTAGACTGTTGGTGTAAACTGATGAACACCACCAGCTCATAATCCCATGTGACCACAAATCAATGGTCAATTAAGTACAAACAAAGAGAAAAATCTACTCTAAATGATTTCGAAATTCAAACAAACAATTAACAAGCACAACAACAATTCAGGATCAAACAAATGCCAAGAATTAAACTTTGGCCACCTCTAAAGTAGTAGCAGTAGCAGCCACTGCCAATGGGTCAATTTATGGCCTATAAACGAGCAGCAAATAAGCAGTCAACAAATACTCAAAACCAACCATTTACTCATTAACTAAGATTACCTAATCTATATTTTAAACTATCTAGGAATAAAGAAATCAACAATCAACAAATACAAATAATAATTCAACTAATTGATGAATGAAGTTGGGTGGAACCTACTTGATACCCAAGCCGAGAGCTGAGAACACAAGGAACATAGAACTCATCCTATACGCTCCCATGAGCTCTAAACAAAACCCCCATCCATGTTGCTTCTGCTACTTTCACTTTTCTTTCTTTTTTCCCTTTTTTTTTTTTTTTTTTTTTTTTTTTTTTTTTTTTTTTGTAACACCCCTTTTTTTTTCTCTTTTCTTTCAAATTTAACTAAGCAATGCAGTAATCAATAAACTTTTCAATGAGATAATAAAGCTGTAAAACCTTGACTGGAACACGAATTTAAATTAACTTCAAAATACTTTCATTAAAACTTGAAAATTATTGAATTACAATAAAACTTAAAAACTTGAAAAGATTAAAACATAAAACTGATATGAGATGCCTCTTCTGGGCTTACAATTGGACTATTTATACTACTAAAGAAAAGTAGGTACACTTTTGCTTCCTTTGTCTTCATCCTTGGTGTGTTTGTTTGCTGAGGCAGAGGAAGCTTGAGAACCCTTTGTGCTTCCTTGATATCACATCATCACCCTTGGATTTATCTTGAACTCATCACAGCCCTTGACTCCACTTTGGCGCCCAAAAATGAGAGGTGGATTGCCACCATGGCATCTCCTGGGTGGTAGATGGTGTTAGGTACGAGTTGTGTGGGATTGGGGGAAGGTTTTGAGGTTGATGGGAGGGGATGGTGATGGTTAGTTTGGAGGGATGTAGTCACGAGGGGGGGGGAGTACAGGTATTTTTTATTCTTCAGGTTGTGAGTAGGGAGAAGATGGGAGAAGGAGTGGTACGTATGTTTTGTTCTTAGGGTTAGGGTTTGTGGGATTGGTTATTAAACGAAGCAGGGGAAAAGGGTGTGGGCTTGTTGGGTTATCTTTGGGTACTTGGGCCAAGAGTGGGTTATTATTGTTTTGGGTTAACAATCAAAAAGGGTTCGTTTGGTGTTGTAAAATTTAGTCAACAAGGATCAACTTTGCAATTCATCCAAAGTTTAGGGACTGAAATTGCACTTTTCCAAAAGTATCACAAGGACTATTCATGCCATATCACAATTTCATAAACCCTTGTTTAATTTATTTTTCAATTTTTGAAAACCCAGGGACTATAATTGCCAAATTGCAAAATACGGGGACCAAACATGTGATTTTTTCAAACTTTTTACCCAAAGATCATTTGTGATTCATTTTGATTTTTAAAGAGCAAGGGTTGACTTTTCTTTGAAAATGATTGACCAGGGACTAGTTTTGTGAAATTTTGAAAGTCGGGGGGCTGAAACTGCCAAATATGTAACTTTTGTTCGTTTTTCATTTGTTTTCACTCGTTTTTCATTAGAAACATATAAAATACGATCTTTGGGATTTTGTTCGCATTTTGGTGCGTTTTTGAGTATTTTTGATCGTTTTGCAGCTTAGATTTGACTCAAAATGATGAGTATTTTCACACTCATCAATCCCCCACACTAAACTATTGCTAGTCCCTAGCAATCTTTTTGAGAAAAATTAATGGAGTTGAAGTCTCTTTACCAAAAGCCATCACTTCTGGAGTAGCCAGGTGTAAGAACTGTGGCTCACCTGATAGCCTTGTGATTTTGAGCAAACCACCAGCTTTCAACGGATTTGATTTGTCTTTACCAGGAGCCGTTTGCTCCTGGACTAGCCAACTCTTGATGGAAAAGTCAACATCTTGGTGAGTTGATTACCAATTATGGTTTTTCCACAGCCTTTACCACAAGCCATAATCTTGCGGGCTAGCCAACTCATTAGCTTTTGAGGATGATGGGGAGTTGAGGAACCATACAATTTTTGGCAAATTGCAAGCCATCAACGGGTTTGAGTTATCTTTACCAAGAGCCGTTTGCTCCTGGATTAGCCAATCCCTTTTGTCGTTTAGACAAGGCGAATTGATAACCACAAAAATTTTGAAATAAAGTGAAAAATTTTGATAAAATTCGCTAGAATTTTCCCCTCCCCCACACTTAGAGTTGAATATTGTCCTCAATATTCAAAGTCCCGGCGATTATGCCGAAATTTTGAATGAAAGACGAGAATATTAAAAGCTAACTGTGGGAATGTCATTTGTATTTTTCACTTTATTTATTCAAACACACATTTTTTTTTTGAAAAGATATATACAACTCAAGTAGCTGCGGGGGGTGGCCACTCCCCCACACTAGGGTGTTAGAAAATAGAAGGAAATCAGATACACGGGTGAAAACCCATGTTTGTTACTTGTTTTTGTTTATCGAGTCGCTAGCTTGACTCGATCCCCGAATTCATTGGTCCATGGGGAAAGCAAGATGTGGAAGAAACAATCTCCATCGGACTTTCATTCAAGATATTTGGATAAACATATGAAGCACGAGAAAGTTCCACTCCGATGAGATAACCGCCGGTATTCAAATAGTGAAAACTAGTAGAAAGAATACCGGGGTCAAAGATAGTGTTCTCACTCCCGAGGGAATGAGAAAGAAGAGAGATCACACAAAATGTGATGAAGGGAACAAAGATATTGGAATCTTTGTTCATGAACTTGAGCTTTCTTTGCGAGATTGGAATTTTAACATGTAAGCTCATAGAAATCCCGAGAGGGAGAGTTGTTGTAAATTCATCATTAAGATATTTTTCATGATAAAATACATCTTCCCCCGGGTCATGATCAACATAATCATGAGTGAGATTATTGTTGAGACAGAATAGAGGTGATTCACTTTTCTCCAGAATTGAAAGTTTCTCGGATGAGATTTGTAACTTGAAATTCTTATCGGGAGTCTTTTTCATTGTAAAAGGAGTTTTTACATCATCGAGTATTCCTAGATTGAATACTTTGTTTTCACAAAAAAAATGATGCTCAATGGAAGATTCGGAAGGGAAGAGTGAATCACCCTCTAAAAGGGAGAAATCATGAGAAACAATTGACGGTTCATCAGTTACATTTTCCATTTTTGGTTTCTTATCATCAAATGTTTCGGCATCACAAGATTCGCCATACAAAATATTTTTCCATTCATTTTGATTAGCTTCAAAGTCGAAGAGATCATCATCACTTTGAGAATCACTAAAGTCGGAGTTAGGATTAAGTGATGGATCATGATACAAAAGACTTTCAATTTCTTTGAGATCGGATTCAAAGTCAAAGAAATCGTCGTCACTTCCCGATGGAAGTGGATCGATGTGAGCAAGTTCATCGGAGAACTCCTCAAGAAGAAAGTCAACATTAGAAGTGGTACTGCCACTACTAGGTTCTTTGGATTCGGGGAACACAGAAGAATGACCATTGGAGGAGAAATCAATGACATCGATGCTTTTAACCGAAAGTTTCTTATGCTTGGAAGCATCGGTGTGAAAAATCATTTTTTCATTATCAATCCTCAAGGTCAAAGTATTCTCATAATGATCAACTAGGGCTTTTGCTGTACGCAAAAATGGTCTCCCTAGGATGAGAGGAACTCTCGGGTCAGCTTCATAATCAACCACCACAAAGTCGGCAGGGAAGATAAACGTATTCACACGAACAAATACATCTTCAGCTATACCGACTGGGTGAGTAATAGAGCGATTAGCTAACTCTAAGGTCATACGAGTTGGTTTGAGTGTTCCCATTCCAAGTTGTTCATAGATTGACAAAGGCATGAGGTTTATGCTAGCCCCTGAATCGGCTAGAGCATTAGAAACCTCTTGATCATCTTTCAAAGAACAAGGAATGAGAAATTTTCCAGAATCTTCAAGCTTCTCGGGAAGCTCTTTGAGAAGGACTGCTGAACATTGAGCATTAATTGGTGTCTCAACAAGTTCAAGCAATTTTTCTTTATTGCTAATGACATTCTTGAATGTGGAAGCAAATTTTAGCATGTAAAGAAGAGCATCCGCAAAACTAATGTCGAAGTGAATTTTTTGAAATATTTCAAGAAACTTCTTCATTTGGACATCAGTTTTATCATGGAGTTTTTGATCATTAAGCCTCGAAGGATATGGAATTGAAGGTTTAAAAATGCTCTTTGGAAAAACAAACTCGGGAATTGACGTTTGGACGACCAAAGGTTGGACGTGTGCGGTACTTCGTGGGCTTGAAGATTGCACCTTGTCCTTTGTCGCCTTCGGTTCGCATTCCACTACCTCAGGAGGAGAAGAAGATGAGGTAGTAGGAATCACGGGTCTATTATAAGAAACACCACTACGGGTTGTGATCGCCTTTACTTCGCCCTTCGGGTTGGCGATCGTGTTGCTAGGTAGCGTTCCCGATCCCGAAGGTCGATCATTTAAAGACTTCTTTAGTTCAGAAATCTGACCGATCAACAACCTGTTTGTTTCTTCTTGAGCTTTCATAAATTGTTTCAATAACTCATCGGTGGGTGATGGAGTTTGAACAACGGCTTGATTTTGAGACAAATTTTGAGCTCGGTTGTTTTGAATGAAACCTTGATTTTGAAAATTTCCATGGTTTTGATTACCATGAAAATTGTTTCCTTGATTGAAATTACCATAACCTTGTTTTCTATTCAAGTTTCCTTGATTTTGAGAACCTTGGTTGTAATTTCCCCCTTGATTTTGATATTGATTCATAGGGGCTTGAAATTGGTTTTGAACATTCGGGTTTCTTTGTTGATTTTGATTGAATCTATTTGGATTGTTGGGTTGAGAAAAACCGGGTGGACCACTTTGATTGTTAGTACGGTAATTTTGTTCCATTTGAGGGCGGTATTGGTTACCTCCTTGATTGGCATTACCGACTATAGCATTAACTTCAAATGGATTGCCATCGGTGGCAGTACAATTGTAGTAAGCGTGTGGACCACCACAAGTAACGCAAGTGTCAACCTTTTTGACTTCAGCAGGTTGAGAAGAGACTTTCTTTGTTTTGGTGAGAACCAAAGCATGAATAGCTTCCGTGAGCTTGTCAAGTCTAGCATCGGTGCTAGATTGAGCCACGGGTGATGAGGAAGAAGGACCAACATTAATTTGCGAAACAACCGATTTGCTTCGTGGAATGCGGACCTTAGATTTGTTTTCAATGATCATCAAAGCATCTTTGGTGGTTCGATTCAAGAAGTTGCCTCCCGCGGAGGCATTAAGAGAGTCTTGATCGACTTGGCTCACACCATTATAGAAAGTGTCGAGTTGCATCAACTCGGAAAAACCGTGATGAGGACATTTACGAAGCATGTCCTTGTAACGATCCCATGCCTCACCGAATGACTCATCAAATTTTTGAGTGAATTTCATGATCTCATTCTTGAGGGCGGTGGTTTTAGATGGAGGAAAGAATTCGTTCACAAACTTCTTAACCAAATCTTCCCACGTTTCAATCGATCGAGGGGGTTGTTTGTCTAGCCAATTTTTGGCAGCCCCATCGAGGGAAAACGGGAAGAGAAGAAGTTTGATAGCCTCCTCAGGGACATTTTTGCATTTGATGGTTGACGTGATTTTGTTGAACCACCGAATGTGATCTTGAGGATCGTCCCTCTCGAAACCGTAGAATTGACGCGAGGTGACTAAGTTAATCAACCCCGTCTTAAGTTCGAAATTGTCAGCCACGATGGCTGGAATGATGATAGCATCTCCGTAACCCTCGATGGGTGCTTGGAGAAGCTCATTCATAGTGGGCTCGGCCGCCATGATTGGAATAGTACGAAGCTCGGGTTCGACTATTCGATTGGTACGTCGTTGATTACGCCTTCTCAGAATGTTATTAAGCGATTGCAAAGGACTCGTTGACGTAGACGAACGTGTGCGCATGCACCACAAAAAATATCAATTAAAACAATACCACTTTAAAGACAGGGGAACTTAAACCAATATCAAGAACGCAAGGTTAACTTCTAAGGAAAAACGCACAAAGGAGCGGGAGAGAAGAATGGATCTCTCACTGGGCGAAGTTCGTTGGATCGCCACATACCGTTTCGACTCCTCTTAAAGTGTGTTTCTCGTTTAAAAGTTTTCCAAAACGCAAGTGATACAATGGCAAGTTTTGATCTTTTGTTTGGGAACTTATTATGGTCACACCCCCAGTTGGTAGGTGTTCTGCCTTGGTTTGCGGTGGTAAGATTTTAACTTGTATTTATTAAACAATGAAACGGGAAAATCTTTTTGTGTTTTTCTTTATCTTATATAGATATAATACATATACTAGAAACAAAAGAAAAATATTTTTGGTTTTTTATATGTTTTTATAAAAGCGTAACTTCTTGCGAAGGTTCTACAAGACTAATCGTCTAAACCTTATCGAGACTTTCGACACACAGCCTCCCCGGCAGCGGCGCCATTTGATTCGTTGTGTTTTGGTGTGGAAACAACAATTTATCAAAATATCAACAAACGTGAAGTTTAATTTGTCGTGAGACAACTAAACGTGAAGTAATACGAGTAAACCGTTTAGGAAAACGATTACCTCGCAAAACTTGTGAAAATGATATTCAAATTGTGAGACCGGGAAGTGATTTCCCGGGTCGTACCCCAACGAGGTGTGAATGGAAAGCTTCGAATGAGATTTGGATTAAAATCTTGTATGATTGGAAATGTTATTTGGTTTTGCGATACGTTAAACTAACGAAATTGAAAATTAACGAACGAGAGTAGAAATGAATTAACCTAAGGCAACTAACAATCTAATTAATACCTAAAACACTACGGGAAAAACATATTTAGGTATCGGGAATCCTAAAATGCAAACTAAATTAAAAACGCGACATTTATTTAAAAATTACACGAGTGCGCAAAATAAAACGTGAATTTTGAGTTCCAAACGTCCTACGAATTTACGAATAATTTTCTTACGTACTAAAAGGCAAAAGTAATTTTTAAAAAAAAGAAAATTAATTTTTCAAATAAAATTCTATTTAATATGAATTAACTACTATTTTAATGAAATTAAATTATTAAAAATACTTAAACTTATGAGAAAAATCTGAAAAATTTTTGAAAATTAAATTACCCTAAATTAAATCTAAGAAAAATATAAAAAGAGAGTGAAGGTGAAAAATAAGCTAGCAAATCAGCCAACAAAAGCTGATAAGGAAATATAAGCTAAACAGCCACTCCTATTTAAATAACAAGTTTTGCAAACAATGAATGAAAAAGTCCCAAGGGCGAGTTGGTTGAGTTGTTGTGTTGTGGGCTGTGAGACCAGGGTTCGACCCCTGGTTTTGCACCTTTTTATATTTTATTTTTGATTCTTTTCTTTTTGACACAACTTAAACAAAACCCACGTGGCTCTTTAAATCAGATACTAGCAACAACAACTTTGGTGACAAGATTATTTCTGAAAATCTTTTAATAAACTGCTTCAAGTTATAAAGTTCCCAGATGGCTTAATCCAGAAAAGGATCCTAACGAGTGGCAGCAAGCCAAGCAGTTATATCACATGAACAATCAACTACGCACACCTTAACTGTTGGTGGACGTGAGTTTATGAAGCATTACAACACAAATAAGCCAACAGTTTAGATCACCCAACAACAACAAGACATGACAACAACAGGGAATAGCAAACAAGGAGCAATAGCGACCACAAAATCAAAATTACGGCTTAATCCTACTCAAACTCGTCTAAAAGTTGATCCAAGGAAAAGTGTTTAGACTGTTGGTGTAAACTGATGAACACCACCAGCTCATAATCCTATGTGACCACAAATCAATGGTCAATTAAGTACAAACAAAGAGAAAAATCTACTCTAAATGATTTCGAAATTCAAACAAACAATTAACAAGCACAACAACAATTCCAAATCAAACAAATGCCAAGAATTAAACTTTGGCCACCTCTAAAGTAGCAGCAGTAGCAGCCACTGCCAATGGGTCAATTTATGGCCTATAAACGAGCAGCAAATAAGCAGTCAACAAATACTCAAAACCAACCATTTACTCATTAACTAAGATTACCTAATCTATATTTTAAACTATCTAGGAATAAAGAAATCAACAATCAACAAATACAAATAATAATTCAACTAATTGATGAATGAAGTTGGGTGGAACCTACTTGATACCCAAGCCGAGAGCTGAGAACACAAGGAACATAGAACTCATCCTATACGCTCCCATGAGCTCTAAACAAAACCCCCATCCATGTTGCTTCTGCTACTTTCACTTTTCTTTCTTTTTTCCCTTTTTTTTTTTTTTTTTTTTTTTTTTTTTTTTTTTTGTAACACCCCTTTTTTTTCTCTTTTCTTTCAAATTTAACTAAGCAATGCAGTAATCAATAAACTTTTCAATGAGATAATAAAGCTGTAAAACCTTGACTGGAACACGAATTTAAATTAACTTTAAAATACTTTCATTAAAACTTGAAAATTATTGAATTACAATAAAACTTAAAAACTTGAAAAGATAAAAACGTAAAACTGATATGAGATGCCTCTTCTGGGCTTACAATTGGACTATTTATACTACTAAAGAAAAGTAGGTACACTTTTGCTTCCTTTGTCTTCATCCTTGGTGTGTTTGTTTGCTGAGGCAGAGGAAGCTTGAGAACCCTTTGTGCTTCCTTGATATCACATCATCACCCTTGGATTTATCTTGAACTCATCACAGCCCTTGACTCCACTTTGGCACCCAAAAATAAGAGGTGGATTACCACCATGGCATCTCCTGAGTGGTAGATGGTGTTAGGTACGAGTTGTGTGGGATTGGGGGAAGGTTTTGAGGTTGATGGGAGGGGATGGTGATGGTTAGTTTGGAGGGATGTAGTCACGAGGGGGGGGGGGGGGGAAGTACAGGTATTTTTTATTCTTCAGGTTGTGAGTGGGGAGAAGATGGGAGAAGGAGTGGTACGTATGTTTTGTTCTTAGGGTTAGGATTTGTGGGATTGGTTATTAAACGAAGCAGGGGAAAAGGGTGTGGGCTTGTTGGGTTATCTTTGGGTACTTGGGCCAAGAGTGGGTTATTATTGTTTTGGGTTAACAATCAAAAAGGGTTCGTTTGGTGTTGTAAAATTTAGTTAACAAGGATCCACTTTGCAATTCATCCAAAGTTTAGGGACTGAAATTGGACTTTTCCAAAAGTATCACAAGGACTATTCATGCCATATCACAATTTCATAAGCCCTTGTTTAATTTATTTTTCAATTTTTGAAAACCCAGGGACTATAATTGCCAAATTGCAAAATACAGGGACCAAACATGTGATTTTTTCAAACTTTTTACCCAAAGATCATTTGTGATTCATTTTGATTTTTAAAGAGCAAGGGTTGACTTTTCTTTGAAAATGATTTACCAGGGACTAGTTTTGTGAAATTTTGAAAGTCGGGGGGCTGAAACTGCCAAATATGTAACTTTTGTTCGTTTTTCGTTTGTTTTCACTTATTTTTCATCAGAAACATATAAAATACGATCTTTGGGATTTTGTTCGCATTTTGGTGCGTTTTTGAGTATTTTTTATCGTTTTGCAGCTTAGATTTGACTCAAAATGATGAGTATTTTCACACTCATCAATTTCGGGAAAAGTTGTTGGGAAATCATTTATGACATGTATGAATATATTTGGCGAGAATTTAATACTTCTATGATCGAGTAATCGTCTTGTGGGAGAACCATTTATTTACATTCACCTAAAAACTAAAAGTGTTTGTGGCTAGTTTGGAAAAAGGGAAACTTGTGGGACTAATATGTAAAATTCGGGTATTAAACCCTTCCCCCTAACCCTAACCCTCATAATATTATCACACACCCACTTCTCTTCTTCCCCCTCTCCCTAGCCGCCGGCTGCCACCCCTCCACCATCACCACCGCCGACTTCCACATGACACCACCACCACCAAAACACTCCCCATCACCTTCTTGTTCTTTTGGTGTGAAACACGCGCTTTTCCCCCCTTCGTTTTTATTATTATCGCCGCACCACACAGCACACGACACCATAACATCATTCATCTTGGTTTTCATTCGATTTAGAGGTGAGAAAACATGAGTTTTGGGTCGGGTTTGACTATTTTGAGTCAAACCCGAATTGAATCTTGGTATTTTTGGGATGATAACATTGAAATGGATATGGGTTTTGTTATAAAAACGAGTTTGGTATCCTTGGGGGTCGATTCTTGATTATTGGTGCTCGGATTTGGATGGTTGTACGCGTTTGGATTTGGTTTTGTGGCTCGAATTGAGCTTGACCGAGACTCTAGGTCTCGGTGTGCCACTCCTCGACTCGAATTGGAGTCTTGGAGGTGTTATGGTTCTTTTTCTTCTTGATTCTTGATGATGGTTTAGTGCTAGTTGGAATTTTGGGTCAATGGTGGCTCGACTTGACGTTGTTGTTGTTTTGGATCCTCGGCCGACACCCCCCCCTTCGCGGGCTGTTTGGGTCGAGAGGCTCTTTAGAGCTAGCCGAGACCGAGAGGTCTCGGGTGAGGTTATTTTTTTTTTTTGGTTGTGACCTCACAAGTTGACCCGGGTTTGATTTGGTAAGTCGACCCGTATAATTGATATATTTTTTTTGTTTCGGTTTATATGGTATTAATATTTGTTGTGACTTATGTTGGGCCGAAGCATTTGGACATTTGGTTTACTTGTATTGTGATTTGGAGTTGTGTTGACGAGTATGGAATTGGGGACCGATTGTGAGACGGTCAATTAGATGACGGAGATAGGTTAGTTGGGTGCCGTAGTCGGACCCTCATGTTGTAGCACGTGGATATGGGAATGTTTGGATGGAGTTGATTTATTATTGTGACTTGGTTTTATAATTTGGACTTGGACTATGAGCCGAGGGTCATGACTCGGACATGTGACCAAATTCTATGATTCGATAAATATTTAAAAATCGATATTAAGAATAATACTCGTAATAATATTATTAAGAATATAATCGTTTATAAACGTATATATAGACGTGTTAAACGTATATATATATATATATATATATATATATATATATATATATATATATATATATATATATATATATATATATATATATATATATATATATATAAATGCGTATATTAATAATAAAACGATCACGAGTAAACGTATAATAATAAAGCGATAGTTATTATACTATGAAAATGGTGTAATAAATGTCGGGATATTATTATAAATAATAACTATATAAATAATGGCGAATTATACGTCAGATAACTAATAATTAAAAATGTGGTTTTGTTTATAAAAATAGAAACTTATCGAGTTATACGAATTTTGGGTCTTTAAAGTCCAAGTGGGCCTTATATTATGACTTCGTGTTGTCACGGATATATGACGGTTAATATAAACATTTTATATATCGAATGACTCATTCTAGATCGACTTATTTGACGGTATAAAATGGGTATATTAATGGGCATCGTATCCTACGACGCCCATAGGATGTGGTATATATTTTGGGATAATAAATTACTATATGTTTCGTGGAATTTGGCCGATTCGACGATATATATAGGGAATTCATTGGACTACGACATATACCAAATAGAAACTTATGTGCAATGTGCTTTAGGTTGGGTATAATCTTGGAACGATATATTACGTAAATAAATATGGGAGATTACCAAATCGACGGATTTGATAAGCTTCGATAATTATTTAAATAATATATTGGGCTAACATTAGACCTATAGTTGTCTTATTATTGTTCTTTGTTGAGGCTTCTTGGTTTGAGCTGTGTCGACCCTCCACCCGAATGGATACCAAACGTCGAATTTCAAATGAATATGAAGTTAATTCGAGAAATGGATAATTTTGGAAAGTAAAATGGAATACGTTTGGGAATGGGAATATTGATTTTGAGGAAATGATTTCTGAACGGGTTTAATATTGTTAGGAAGTGCCGAGTCTGTAGTCGCCGTTACGTGAATTGCTTAAGATTTCTTACGTCTTTCTTCTATCGTTTCTTTTGAGGATTTCTGGACTTGAGGTGAGTCATAGCCCCACTTTTACTCTTGAACTTTGTTTTCAATATTTGGGGTGAGAAACGTGCAAATGTTTTATGTGGACTATTATCGCTTTATTTATTTTAAAACTTGCTATGCTAATAGAACTAGGTAGGATTAAGCGAGGCCTAGTCCCGAACTAGGTAAGCTATTGATTAGGTTGTTGAGCGAGGCCTAGTCCCGAACTAGGTAAGCTATTGGATTGATTATAGAGCGAGGCCTAGACTTGAGCTAGGTAAGCTATTGGTTGGATTGATTTGAGCTATAGCGTGCACCTATAGGGATGATTTGGTTTGATTGGAATATTTTGGTTGGATATTTTGGTTGGATGATTGAGGCCTAGTCTAGCTAGCAAGCGTTTTGCGTATATGTCCACTATATTGAATTATGAATCTAAACCTATGATCTCACCAGCGAAAGCTGACTTTTAGCACGTTTTCTCAGGTAATTAAGTGATGCTCTGCGGATGCTTGGGATTGGAGGCTTGGCATTTGGCACCGGTTATGGATCTATATTTCTAAAACTCTGATAACTAATGTGGACCTATATTTATTTCTTTTGGGCCTGACTTTGGATGATTTTGGGATAATGTAAACTTTAAAACCCCGCGTGGTTGTATTTTATTTTGTTTACTTTATCTCGTTCTTTTATATCTTGTGTTTGGATACCAATCCCCGTAGCACTCCGAAAGCTTGTTGAGTCTTCCGCTGTATCAAATTTTGGGGGTGTTACACATAGGTACAACTTGAACTCACTGAAATCTGTTATATAGGTACACAACTTGTCATTGTTGAGCCATTTGATGCAAATGCAATTTCTTCGTCTTTACATCATGGTAGAGCGGTAATACTTGATTAAATGAGAGGCTTTGTAGATAGTGTTGATGTCCAGGATGTTAGTTTGAAACTTTCCATTTATGCAGGAAATTGATACACTTATTTAGGTCATGGACAACTTCAGACCATGAATTGGAAATTGATACACTTTATCAGCAAATGAAAGGATTTAATGAAACTACATACCATGTAAAATATTACTCGGAATCTATTATTTTCTATAACTCTTTTAGTAATAACAGACGACTACCTTTTGTATAATGCCCTTGACGGTGTGAAGCTTGAATATTTGAACTCTTGATTGACATGTTTGCTGTCACTACCGGGTATTTCCAGGGTTCAAGTAAAGTGATGGAAGAGCACGACAAATAAATCACTCTAAAACTTTCATCTAATTTCTGGCTTATTTTGAGATATAAGCCGAAATAAGCTAGAAAATTAGGGATCCCACATCTTACAACACTAGAAATAAGCTGAAATGTGTCTTATATTTTTTGTTTATGCTCATGATGAATCTTTCAAAATTGTATGTGACCCGTCAAAGCTTTCGGCTAATGTGGCTAAGACTGCTAATGAATCTGTAATGATCTCGGGTGTATCTGAGGTGGATAAGATACTTGATAACAAAGAAACTACACCAGATGAAAGATCAGCTTCGTGGTTTAGTAGATATAGTAAAATCCCGAATAATGCTGCTAAAGAATTAACTTGATCAGTTAAATCAAAGCCGGAATGGCTTCTGGTATTTCTCCAATAAGCCTTTGATACAACTGAACAGACGATAAGTAAAAAATCGTTGCAGCAACAATCTGTTTCACTTCCTGTTTCGAACCATTTCCCAATACCTCAACAATCTGTTCCAGTCCATCATGATTTATGTTAACCTTCTTCCCATTCGTATGCTTCGATAGCTTCAACAAACCAGCAATCGTGCTTTCTTGAACTATTTCTTTAGATGACGAAAGTAGTTTCAACAATAAACAGATCACTCCAGCTTGGATTAAACAAAACCGATTTTATATATTCGATTTTGCAAGCAACTTGATCTCATAAGCTGCTTTTCTCTTCTGTTTCACCGTCCCATTCCTCAATCTTCACACCAAATACTCAATTAGAAACTTAATCACCTCAGCAGACGCATGACTCCCTGGTAAAATAGTTGAAGAAGTATAGCGGGTCTGCTAATGAAACTTCGATATCAAGACCCCATGATCGATACAATATTGCTGAATAACTTTCCTAAGGTTTACATTAGTGACCAACTCTGTTGATTGCATATTAATTCTAAAAAAATCGGGCATCATAAATTCTCATGGTTTAAACAGCTGAGGGTTTCCAAAATCCCTCTTTCAACTAATTGATTTTCGTTATATTCGGCTAAATTATTTTCAAATAAAACGCCTCTACCCTCATAAACCCAGCTAAAGTGCCTAACAAATGTACATCACGCTCATTACCTCTTTTGTCACTATTTGTGTTACAAAAAAGTTTGAGTCAACGCTGTTCGGCCTATATTAAAATGTATCCGTTCTGACCCGGAACCGTTATCCAGCCTACTTGCCTGCCCATTCTGCCATCTGTAGTGATAATCTTTCATTTTCACTAATACCCTTTTTTTCTTTTGACTACTACAATACCTCATAAACCCAGCTAAAGTGCCTAACAAATGTATATCACGCTCCTTATTATTGTTCTCTGAGCAAATTTCATCATCTAGAAATTTTATTTCATTATGACAGTCACTCCAAGTACTAACATTACCTTTTACTTATATAAATCACCAGGACAATAAAAAAATAATATGTTATGTGTTTGTCTTTTGATCCAAAATACAAAAATAAGTAGTAGTTTAAGAGTTGAAATTAAAACTCTATAATGTATAGAGGTAATAATTACATATAAAGAAAATACAACACTATTATTAAATAATTAACATGTATTTGAAATGTATACCGTGTATACAATACAACAACTTAGAGTCTTGGACTAAATGTTGCAACAAAAAATGTAGTTATCTTTTGAATGCAACACATGCATTTGGCACCGCAATGTACGAAAAAATAAATACAATTTTAAAAATATTTAACGTAAACTAATTACAAATATCATGACAAAATCAATTAACCTTGGCAAATAACATAAAAATAAAATAAAAATTGTAAATGTCTCCTTATTAATAAATAACTTATAATTCTAAAAGATCACTAACATCCGTACATAACTAAATTAAAATGTAAATAACAAAGTATGCCCGCCCATCGGGCGGGCTTCGAAAACTAGTACACACACATATATATATATATATATATATATATATATATATATATATATATATATATATATATATATAGTTAGGATCAAATAGGAATAATAATTAAAATATGAAGGATAAGAAGTAACTACAACCACACATTCTAGATGCACCTACAAAAATAGATGCATCTTCATTCAAATTTTCCATCCCATATAAAAATGTGTGGCTAGAATTGTTTCTTACCCTTCTTATTTTAATTATTCTTCTTATTGGATCCTTACCATGTCACACCCCCAATTTACCTGACTTGCAACAGAATGGAATACCTGGGGGTGTCTGTCATAGCATCACAGTTACAGTTACATTGAACGACCTAAAGTGTCATTTGGAAAATACTTCGTTTGATCATTGAAATAATCCAGAGTTTACAATATGAGGTCCACAAAAGGTGTTGCATGTTTATGAAAACAAGTCCTACTAGATCAAATGTACATAAGTGCATGCAATAATAGTGAGACGCGTCGACCCCGCGACTCCATGAAGGTCCAAATGCATGTCACATGAGCTACCTTAATAATCCTGAAATACATTGCTAAAACGTCAACACGAATGTTGGTGAATTCCATAGGTTTATAAAATGTAATGTTGTACGGCCACCACAAGTATAAGTGCAAGATAAAAATCAAGTAAAATAGTACAATAGATCTTAAGCTCATGACCCCGAAGCTATGACTGATGAAATTATATGCCCCTCCTGAATGTTTTACCAGAACACTCCCAAAATGTCAAAATGAAATGCATCCGCTTACTGTTGGTAATAACTACCACGGATGGAGGCGTCACCCTCGATAGATCTATCCACTCACTCTCGCTTAATCGGCAAATTAACGGTCCATGATAATAAATAGGGGACTTTAACAGGTTGGTAAGGCAACTTAAGCAATGTACATATGTTTTGGTACTTGGGCTCGTACTAAAATAATTGATGCAATGTATTCCCCCGTGGGATTTGAAATTAAAATATTGTATTGAAAACGGGGCTATGAAAACTCACCTGATATGATGGTACCACGAACATGTAATGAGCTGAAAAACAAGGCGCACACACTAGCCGCAACCTAATATGAATGATGAACGATCTACTTTAGATCATGAAATGATGTTATGAATGTCCATGCACATGTTTCCTATACCACTCTACTCTTTGGAATAATACTTGTTGTTATCAAAAATATACATTTTCCAAGACTTAGGAAAATAAGGCAACTAGAAAAATAAAACTAGTTGAGATGTATATATATATATATATATATATATATATATATATATATATATATATATATATATATATATATATATATATATATATATATATATATATATATATATATCATACGTATCAATGTTACTGTTGAAATCCTCGTTTTGAAATACTTGATATAACGCCTTATAGTAATGAAAATATACTTGTAATCACTAATACTTCATTAGTTATGAATTTGGGTACTTGGTATTATTTCTAGAAATCTAGAGTTACTACGTAGTTTTAGTATTATTTTTGGTCTAAAAGCTGTCAAAACAATATGAGTTTTGCCGATATTGAAACGTGAATATCTTTGTCGTTATAAGTCCATTTTACTTGTTCTTTATAACCACGGTAACGTCTTAGCATGTAGTAATATATTTTGGAAAGCTTGGCTCCTCCGGGTTACGTCTAAAGCCTCTTTTTGTCCGACGAAAAACGTCCAACAGCATGTATTTTCAGAAAATATACTTTGCGTCAATAAATTTGCAAAAATCATAACTTCTTCGTTATAAACTCTTTTTAATCCGTTCTTTCGCCTACGGATTCATTTTTGAAAGTATTTTCTAAAAATTTGCCAAAGTTTACTTTATGTTTACTGATTTTCTTGGATTTACAAAAATGGGATAGAATGTATATATACTTGTTACAAATCCATTTTTCATGTCCAAAACTAGTTTCTACTTCAACCAAATCTCTTGCAAACACCACAAAGCTATACTAGTCCTACCATACACCTTCTTAGGGTGCCATGGGTTCCTAATCACTACTAATCATGTTAATTTAACAAAGGAACACCTAAATCAAAATCTAGGGTTTGTATGTTCAAAAAGTTAACAAAAATAATGTGGTATAGCTAACTTGTACATGGAATTAAGCATGAAAACCATAAGATACAAGTATTAATTAGATGAAATCATGAAAATAAATTTGATAACTCAATTTGAAATAATAGATGATTAGATGATGAGAAATCTTGAGTTACTTATGTTTATGTTGCAAGAATCTTGATTAGAATGACAATAGGAACAATTTTGTAGCTTTGAACTTTGGAAAATAATCACTTGATCATGGTTTTTGAAATGGGTCGTGGGTTTTGGGGGTGAAAGAGACGAGAAAAGTGAGCTTATGATTCTAGGAAAATTGTATTTTTATGTTTTTGGTGTTTTTAGATATTTAGGTTAGGTTTTAATGTATAATATTAGTACATAAGGCTAAAAATAAATGTCATGTGGTCTAGGGGTGTTTGTATGGCCAGTCATGGGTGAGCAAGGGGTAGCCAAATCGGTTTTGATAACGTAGGAAATGTATTGTAATATTAGTTGTAGTTTAGTGTAAGTATTAGTTATAATCGGGTACCGGGTTTGCTAGAAATAAATATTAACGAAGTTATTCGGGATAAAATAAAGTTGTAAAAATGTTAAAAATATGTTGGGTACAAGTACTGAGTGTTCGGGTGATTATTGTTTAGTTTTCACGAAAACCGTCATAATATTTATAAACTTACGTTATAAATAAAATAAATTTCCAAAATACTAGGTAAATGAAAATAATAACTTTTATGATGATAAAATGGATATAAAAATATGTCGAGACCATGGTGGGAATATTTAGATATATTCGTCGTGTTTATAAACCGGGTGTTAACGTTTATTATAAATAATTATAAGAAAAACGTTAAATGTATTGATGAGGCGAAAAATGATCCGTTTTTAGGGGGTCATTTAAGCCCGAATCCGAATTTATTTGATCAAATATTGCCCTAAATCGTTCCTTTTGTGATTTTAGGTGTTTGGAGAGTGAATTCTGGAAAAGAAGCCATTTTGGACGTTTTTGGAGCATAAAAGTGAAGAAAACGGCAAAGTACCAAATTTCCATGCTGAAGATACAAGGTGACGGCGTCAAGAGTTAAATCTTGACGGCGTCAGACATGAAGATTAAAATACCGTAGGTGGTGACGGCGTCAAACGCCTTCATGACGGCGTCAAAGTGGCAAGAATAAAATACCGTGGTCGGTGACGGCGTCACATAGGCCGTCATAAGTAGATCAAGGCCGTCCGAGGAAGTATATGGCGGCGAGGTGACGGCGTCACATGTAACTCTTGACGCCGTCAGCCTACTTTTCCTATATATAGTTTTCTAGTTTTTTCATTAAAAGGGGAGAAGTTTTGGTGAAACCCTAAAGACGATTTTGGTGTATCTTTTACAGGTTTTTCAAGGGTTCCAAACCTTTGAGACCTTGCATTGTAATTGAGATAAGTGTTCTTCCAATTCAATCAATATGTCTATGTGTTGGTTGTTTATATCTTGTTCTTGTCTCAATTCTACTATACTAGGCTAGATCTCTTTTGTGTTTGCTTAGATCTAATGAAACCTAGATGTTGATTATGTGTTGATTACTTGTCGATTCTTGTTTTGGATGAATGATATTATATGTTAGGCTTAAGAAAACTGGCAGATCTCCAAATGGTAACATGCTTGAACGTCTTAAGAAACATGAACCGAGGCGTACTAGGTCTTTATTGGTTGTATTTAATGCATGAGCCACTGTTTACAATCCCTATAGTTGTGTTGGGTCATGGTGTAGGAGGAGATAAGAGCTCATAGAGTTGGGGAGTTATGTATGCCACCCCACGAATGGTATTAAGGAATACAATCCGTCATCCATACAAGTGTAACAAGTAATTAACGTGTAAAAGATATCTAGGGAGTAGTGAAGTCTAAGTAAACACAATTTCTCCAACCACTGCTCACAACCTTAGTATAATTTAGTTAAATTTCATTTTTTTGTATTTTATTTTAATTATATAATAGCTTTGGGTTAGTTGAATAGCAACTAATTCCGCCCACTCTTCCAAAACCCGAGATTTTACTTGCTTTCATAAAAATATAAAAATACAAAAATAATCATCTCTCACCTTTAGAACTATTAATTAGGTTTTCTAATCCTAGCGACACTATTCCTAAGCTGAACGATCAATCCCCCGGTACTTGTCACTATACTATACTACAACGATCAGGTACACTGCCTGGTGGGGGTTGTAAGCTTCTCGAGATCCCTCGAGAGGTAAAGCAAGGTGCGATTCCCACGCATCAAGTTTTTGGCGCCGCAGCCCGGGGAATAGTTATTGTCTAGGTTAGGATTTCTTTTTATTAGGTCTACTTGCTAGACTCCTTTCTAGTAAAATTTTTATTTTTATTTTTAGGTCCTCTTTAGTCTATCTCATTTCTTTGTGTCTTTGTTCGTAAACTTTTTCGATGGATAACAGTAACATTGATCGCTCGATTCCTATTATTCGTGTTTTTCGTCGTAGGATTTTCCAAATGCCCGCCCCACTTCCTTTAGCAGAAAACGAGAACCCACCTAACCTTTCACCCAATCACCACTTTGACAATAATTCTGAGCTAGAAGAGTCTGATCATGATGATGACCATAGGGCTAGTCCTTTTTACTATTCAGACTCCGATGAGGATCTTGATGATGGTGATGTGATTAATGAGGATAGAATGGAAGAGGAAATAAACCCTCTTAGGTATGTTGACCCTAGAACTAGGATTGAGTGTGATAGTTCATTTAACATGCAATTCCCTTGTAAGATTGGATTTAAAAGCTTTAACGCCTATCTCAACTCATCTCTTCCAATGAACATAATCTCACGTAATGAATACAATAAAATCATGGTAGATGAGTTGGAATACAAAGGAGAAAACATTGTGGCTAGGGCTATACCATTGCATGTGTTTGTAGGGAGTTTGGTTTATCTTGTTGAGTTCATGGTTATGGAGAATCTAGGAGAATTTATTGATGATAAATTGACCCAAGTTGTGTTTGGAAAACCTTTCAAACGGTTGACCAACCTCGATGAAAAACTCATAGAAGGGTTAATTACATTCTCGGGTGGGGATGAAGAATTTGTCTATCAAATGCCCCGCACACACCCTAGGTTCAAGGATTTCTCCATGGAAAAGTGTAGTAGGTATCCGCCTATGGAAATGCTAAGTGAGAATGATAAGAGAAAAGGACTTAAGTACACGCATGAAAAGAATAAAAGATATTATCGCGGGTGCTTAGAGTTAGGAGACGAATATAAGAAAGATGAGGCGACTATTAGATGGCTCACACTTGGTTACGTGAGCATAAGCGATACACGTTAACCCATGACTTTGAGTCTAGCTACAAGACTCGTAAATAAAGAAAAGCGCTTCTTGGGAGGCAACCCATGTTTTGTGTGATTTTATTGAGTGTTATTTGCTTCCGTATGCATGTTTTATTTTTATTGTTGGTTAATCATGTTTCTCAACTAAAATGTGGAAATACTTTATTATGTTGTTTGGCCTAGTCTTAACTTCAACCTAAAGGTATTTTTGCAAAAGATAAGTGTAAGGGGAAACCCCAAATATGTTTTTAAGAAACAAACCGATCATGATTCTCCACAATATTTAATGAACATGTATATTCATATTTGTTAGAGTCAAATGCTTGTATTGAGTCATAATGAAGTTTTGCAGGATTTTCCAGGAAGTAGGACAAAGTTTTTCCAGAAATTTTCCGGAAACTTAACATAAGAATTTCTGCAGGTCCATTCTGACGGCGTCAGAGTATTGCTCTTGACGGCGTCAGGAGTTAAAATCTGGAAATTTTACCGGTTTTGTTTTTCTAACGGAGTCTTATGGTTTTTGTGAATCATTAAGTTTTATAATCTCCAGGAAATCTGCAAACTTCATTCCACAAGCATTATATCTTACTTTGCTTTCTAGGATTTAGTAACTTATATAGGATGCCGCTGATTTTACGCGAGGTTGCCTTGTCTATTGTTGTCAGGATTTACAGGTTATTTATGACAAGAAGATGATTTATATTCTGGAAGGGAAGCTTTGATTGTTCATTTTCTTGGAGGAAGATCTAATCTGGCCAACCTATAATCCATACCGAGCGAATCAGGGGAGTATTTGATTTCATTCTCTTTACCTCTTAACTTTTACATTCTTTACTTGAACATTGGGGACAATGTTCATCCTAAGTGTAAGGGGAGGGTAAAAAGATGATACCTTACATATGCACTTTCGCTTGAGTTTGTTTTGTTTGATAGTAGATGTGTAATAAAACTATGAGAAATACTTGTTAGTGTAATTTTAGCGCCAAATTTAAAATTTTTTACGACATTTAGGAGTGAAACTTTAGCCATAGCAAGCGTCTCATGGATAGGAGATTGTATGACTTGCACATAACCGTATATTCAGAAAAATTTTCCACCCAAAAATGTGAGGTTCGCCTTTAGATTTGATAGGAAAAGCATTTACTATTAGCGCTTATGAGTGTACCGGTAGCATTTAGATTCTAGAACTTGCGTTAGTGATGCATCCCGAGACCGCGAGTGAGACTACATTTGTGTGGTAGGATTTACTACATGATAAGAGGCATTAGGATCACCCTTGTGTTAAACCCGTATTATAATTACTTGACCATTTAAGTCATATTATTTGGCTAGTTAAGTCAACTAATTTTTCCCACACCCTTTGCGTTGTACTCATTTTTAGTACACGAAACCCCTAGTACACCTCTCCGAGCCTATCTTTTCGTTTCTAACTTTAAGCATCTTACTTAAAGGAAGAATTTGTTACGCCCCACTTAAATGTACACCCAAATCGCCTTAGCCTTCCATGTATGCGCTCATTTTTAGTGCATTATTGTTATTTGTTAAACCCTAAGTTAACTTTCTAATTGACTACATGGTTGCTAAGTCGAGTCATATCATTGTACATATTGTTTTGGGACTATTGGGACTCATGGGTAAGTACTTATTTTATGGAGTAATGGGGAAGAACATAATATATTACCCCCATATGTACGTTAATCTTAAAAGTGCTCCAAGTGTTTTGATTTTCTTAATTCGAGTCATTAGTTTAGTTTATTGTAAAGTATGTAAAGATTCAAGTGTAAGGGGAATTCTCATCCCCTATGATGTATTATTTTGGATGGTAGGGTAAGAGTGTATGCACACACAAAAAAAAAAAAAAAAAAAAAAAAAAAAAAAAAAAAAAAAATCGAAAAAATCAAGAAAAAGAAAAGAAAAAAAAATAGAAAAAGAAAAAGAGGAAAAAAAAACATACGGACTACCATCCCGTTTTTATTCTATGTTCATTTTACGTTTTTGTTATTTTTCATTTGTTAGCTTAAGTCGAGTCTAGTCTTGGCTTAGCAACGCCATCTTGTACATGTAATTAACCAAGTTTGTTAACTCGCCACCAGTAAAATTTCCTTTATCCAACAAAACCGTGTAATTCATATCCCTATACCTAACGTTACAACCCTTTAAAAGACCTATTTGATAGTTTATCCTAGGTGCTTACGCCATGTGGTGGAGGTTTGATCCTTTCCCAAGCCTATGGTAATCTATTTTGCTATGACAGGTAGTGAGAGATATCTTCCATTTCCATAATGTTATATTACTTTATTACACTAGAGAGATGTGAGTATCTAAACACTATTTGTGAGGTGCTTGTGTATGACCTCCGTGCTTGTCTATTGGTCTTTAGTGGTACGATTATTTGTTGTAATTACTTTTATATTAGTGTTAAATGACCCCTAACTTGTCTTTCGAGTAGAATAAAAGCGCATTTGCTTGAGGACAAGCAAATCTCAAGTGTAAGGGTATATGCTGAGGCGAAAAATGATCCGTTTATAGGGGGTCATTTAAGCCCGAATCCGAATTTATTTGATCAAATATTGCCCTAAATCGTTCCTTTTGTGATTTTAGGTGTTTGGAGAGTGAATTCTGGAAAAGAAGCCATTTTGGACGTTTTTGGAGCATAAAAGTGAAGAAAACGGCAAAGTACCAAATTTCCATGCTGAAGATACAAGGTGACGGCGTCAAGAGTTAAATCTTGACGGCGTCAGACATGAAGATTAAAATACCGTAGGTGGTGACGGCGTCAAACGCCTTCATGACGGCGTCAAAGTGGCAAGAATAAAATACCGTGGTCGGTGACGGCGTCACATAGGCCATCATAAGTAGATCAAGGCCGTCCGAGGAAGAATATGGCGGCGAGGTGACGGCGTCACATGTAACTCTTGACGCCGTCAGCCTACTTTTCCTATATATAGTTTTCTAGTTTTTTCATTAAAAGGGGAGAAGTTTTGGTGAAACCCTAAAGACGATTTTGGTGTTTCTTTTACAGGTTTTTCAAGGGTTCCAAACCCTTGAGACCTTGCATTTTAATTGACATAAGTGTTCTTCTAATTCAATCAATATGTCTATGTGTTGGTTGTTTATATCTTGTTCTTGTCTCAATTCTACTATGCTAGGCTAGATCTCTTTTGTGTTTGCTTAGATCTAATGAAACCTAGATGTTGATTATGTGTTGATTACTTGTCTATTCTTGTTTTGGATGAATGATATTATATGTTAGGCTTAAGAAAACTGGCAGATCTCCAAATGGTAACATGCTTGAACGTCTTAAGAAACATGAACCGAGGCGTACTAGGTCTTTCTTGGTTGTATTTAATGCATGAGCCACTGTTTACAATCCCTATAGTTGTGCTGGGTCATGGTGTAGGAGGAGATAAGAGCTCATAGAGTTGGGGAGTTATGTATGCCACCCCACGAATGGTATTAAGGAATACAATCCGTCATCCATACAAGTGTAACAAGTAATTAACGTGTAAAAGATATCTAGGGAGTAGTGAAGTCTAAGTAAACACAATTTCTCCAACCACTGCTCACAACCTTAGTATAATTTAGTTAAATTTCATTTTTTTGTATCTTATTTTAATTATATAATAGCTTTGGGTTAGTTGAATAGCAACTAATTCCGCCCACTCTTCCAAAACCCGAGATTTTACTTGCTTTCATAAAAATATAAAAATACAAAAATAATCATCTCTCACCTTTAGAACTATTAATTAGGTTTTCTAATCCTAGCGACACTATTCCTAAGCTGAACGATCAATCCCCCGGTACTTGTCACTATACTATACTACAACGATCAGGTACACTGCCTGGTGGGGGTTGTAAGCTTCTCGAGATCCCTCGAGAGGTAAAGCAAGGTGCGATTCCCACGCATCATGTATCAAATATGTAAATTTGAAAATCCTATGAGTGGTATAACATGTAAATGTTGTTATGATGATACGCAGACTGTCTCTAGTCCGTATGCAATGTCCTTACCGATAATGAAATGAATTCGCACCTGAACCAATATGGTTACGCGAATTTAAATACCCGTAAACTAAATTTACGATGAAATGAATAATGCACGTGAATGATGAAATTTCTTCCGGAATGAATAGTGTTCAATGAATAGTAAAATTTCTGAGTGCTTCTCTGAATGTTAAACTGACACCAAATATGATGAATAGTAAAATGATGAATAGTGTTTTTGATGAATAGTGTTTTTCCAAAGTTTAGGAAATGACCTGAAATGGTGAGTTGTGACATACCATATATATATATATATATATATATATATATATATATATATATATATATTAACTAATAAAATAAGGTTTTTTACAAGTGCCATAAAGCAGGAGCATTAAAAAATAAAATTAATTACACCTCTAAAATTCCATAATTAGACCAAATATACAAGCTCCACAATGCACTGTTTTTTCTAAAACTTAAATAAGGCTCAATTAAGGCTCATCTTTGTGTTATTTTTGTAAGGTATTGAATGCAACTAAACCATAAAACCAAGCTATACACTCCTCTTCATCTCATTCAAAATATTCATATCAGTTTCATATCAACATTAAATGAAAACGCGTTCCAATAACTTCCTCTACACGATTCATCAAAATCATATGTTGTAAATCGGTATTCAACCATTGTTCCTCTATATATCTTTGATTTATAACCTACGAATTGGTCTAAATATCTTTGATTCAAGGATTATCAACCCTAATTCAGGATTGTTGTTTTTTCAGTAATCAATATAATTGTGCTTGGATTCAGTTTATAAAAAAAGGTACTTAATTTTTGTTTCTGCTATTTAATTTATATTTATATGATTTGGGTGTTTTTTCCATTTTATGTATCCTTTTCAGGTTGTTATGAAGTGATAATTTGGTATAAAGTTTAGATATTTATAGTTTATATATGTTAGGGTTTTGTGGAGATTTGGAGTTGGGGTTAGCGATGAAGATGTGTTTTGAGTTTTTTGTTTTTGTTTTTTTGAAGGTATGATTCTTGCACCACCGTTGATTATATGGAAGGTTGTCTTCACGCAAACAACATGGAAGAATCGGCAAGTAACGAATCAATTAGAATACATTTTGTGTTTTGCTTTATTAGTTTCATATTACAATTGTTTTGTATCAATTCAGTTATACTATGCTTTTCTTTGATTATGTTTTGATTCAATTATAATACATTCGTGATTTATAAGAACCCTAAATAGAGATGATTGGGGATTCTACTAATTTTTAAGTAACGTGTTATTTTTTTAATTTTTTTTTGCTTTCCTTTGATTTTATCTACTTTGATTTTTTTATATATAGTTTTGATTCTTATTTTGAATGATTGTGATCTTATCTTATGTGGTTTTGTTAACACTCATTATGTTTTGGGATTTAAATGCAGGTGAAGGCTGAACATAATAACGATTGTGGTGGTGGTTGTAGAAGCTTGCAATTGGTGAGTATTAGAAAAAAAAAAGAAAAAAAAAAAAAAAAAAAAAAAAAACTTTTCTATGTTTATGATGTTATATGTAAGATTTTGGAGACTGATTCTATGTTTTTAATTTCTCATTTTAGACAATTATGCATATATATAATTTTATCTTTAGATAAATAAGTAATGTAATCATCTTCTTTAGATAAACAAGATTTTGTTTGAAGCTCATTTTTCTCTCTTTTGTTGAAAAAGGTGATAAAAGTAGTTGACATTTGAATTTAATTTAGTAATAGATCTTTAATTCTGTTCAGAAAATTGTTGCTTCAAAGAAAGGGGTGTATATTTTAAATTATGGTCCAAGAGGGAAGCCTAAACTCTCGCGGTATGTGTTTATAGAAAAAATTGCTTGCCTATGTTATTAATATATGTATATCATATAACTCTTTGAGTTTCATTGATGAATTCTATGTTTGTGTTTTTTGTAGACATGTCGTTCTTCTATTTGAAGTTGCGGCTCATAGCACTTTGATTACTCCATGGTCTAACAGGTAACTGATCAGTTTATATTGAATCTTATTTTATGAATCTAAATGTTGTGTATCATAATTTAGTACTGGGTGAAATAGTAACTCTTTAATTGTGGCATGTCTTAAGGTAAAGACAGTGGCTATTTAGTACTGGGTGGATAACATGAACTGATTATTATTTAATTGGATTAAGGGATGTTTGGATTGCTTTGTGTTACCCGCCTTAGGCATTGTTTGGAAGATCCTAAAATTTGTTTCTCTTTCAGAATTTAGGGGAAAGAACAAGACACACCAGGTTACGGAGTCGGGCTGTTTACATCTGTCTGTTCAAGGTAGGTTAATCTGTTGATTCAGTGACTATCAGGTGGTTGTGCCACACATATTACATACCTTTTTCCATTTTCAATGACAATACATATTTGTTAATGATTTCCTTCAAAAAAATTCTACATGATAAATGAAGTAGGCAAAATGCTTTAGCGAATCGTGGTCTTAATAAGGACATGTAGATTCGGAATGAGATTATAGTTTTGATAGTGCAACAGTCGATCTTGATACTGCTTAAAGATAGGGCAGCAAAATTGATGAATTAAAATAGAGGTCTTAAATCTTCAAAATATCAGTGAATGAGGCTTGGGTGTCAAATTCAGAATTAGTGCAGTGAACAAAGACTGTCTACGGGTCTGATTAGGAAGAGTTTGTGTGTTGAGTATAAGACTGTTAAGATGAATCAGGTGAAGTGGTGTGAATCAGAGGGCATGATGGTGTTGGTTAAAACCCAGATGTGATATGAACGAGAGTATGTAAGTGATAGATCAGAGCGGATGCTTGTGATTTAGAGGGTAAAAGAATCAGGGTAAGGTTGAACCAGAGTTGGGAGATGGAAATGAGAGTTAACCATCACGTGATAATACAAAAACAAAACCTCAACCGTAGTCGCTTAAATGCAAAAACTACTACTGATGTGTAGTTTTTGAGGAGGAGATTAGTGTAACACCCCCAAAATACCGCAGCGGAAGACTGTGTCATAGGGGTGCTACTTCATAATACAAAGTACAAGGTATAGAAAACGAACTCTAAATGAGACGTTTTGAAAAGTTACCATTCAATTAATAAATTCCGAGTTACAAACTTGAGATTCCAAAGTATGATACATAAATGTATACAAAGTTTTGAATGGTAAATTATAAAAGCGTAAGTCTTCAGAATATGCAGCTTGACTCTAAGTTCCACGCACTAGCTATCGCCTTACTAACCTGAGATAAACATGCTAAAGTGTCAACACAATGGTTGGTGAGTTCATAGAGTTTGTCTTAAAACAGTTGAAAAGCCTTAAAAGAATATTCGCACAGCAAAGGCATCGTGAATCCACTCAGTTGCAAGTCCCGCCATAAGAGACTTGCAACCTGTGTGTTCGCAACCCACTGCTAACATATAGTATAACAAAGACATGTATAAGTTCATCAAAACAGTTAAGCAATTAGTCGTGAGTCTACACTTCATCTCCGAAGACCTCACGTTTATAATGTATCCAACATTCGCAAATGTTAGGATGTATCAAAGCCTCAATGGTCATCCAACAACTTAATTTGGAGCCATTGGAAGTCTCAATGGTCATCCAGCAACTTAATCTGGAGCCACTGGCAGTCTCAATGGTCATCCAGCAACTTAATCTGGAGCCACTGGAAGTCTCACAATCAAGTATAACGCAGTTAAGTATAACACAATCATGTATGTATGAAATCAAGTATAATGCAATCAAGTATAAGACAATCAAGTATAAAAGCTTTGAATATTTTTACAAGTAAGCAAGTAGTTGTGCATGTATCCCCCCCAAAGAGTTAAAACAAGTATGAAAAAGTAGGGGCTATGACTCACCTTAAGTCTATGTAATGAGAAATGAAAGTGGTAGTCGAATCGCGAAAGTCTCTAAGAGCAGCCTATAATAGAACGTTGCAACTTAGGTTTGGAGTAACGTCTAAGAATACGAAGAATTGCCTATATATGTCTTGCATAATGTTCATGATGTAGTACTTAGTATATAGTGTAAGTCTTTGAATATAAATGGTTTATGAAACATGTATAGGTTGTATATCTCTTACTACCGTTCGGGCCGACATAATTCAGAAGTCATGGAGTAAACGTTCGAGGAGCCAGGACACTTTAATTCGTAAATCCACAACTCATCTCGACGGCTTACTTAATGAACTCCTCACATGAGGCTCCCTACTATTGTAGTATTTGATAACATATATATAAGTTTTGATCTTTAAAAGTTACATGGTCTTTAGCCGTGGCTTTGCCGTGACCTTGGTCATTGTTAACATGGTCTTGAGACTCAACCTTGGCTTTAGCCATGGTTGTGGTCTTGGCTTTAGGTCATTAGACCTCTTGGTCTTAGTAAATCATAACTATAATATAGTGACTTTGGTCTAAAATGGGCTGTTAAGAATTTGAAGAAAATTATCACTCGGAAAGCGTTTTCAGGGCCCGAGCTTCTTTGACCCTTAACGAAAACGTCGTTCCGGACAACTTTCGTGTTTTAACTTTTTGATGAATCGGACCAGAAGAATGACTTTCAAATTGGCAGAATGCAAAACAGTAGGGTATAGGCAGTTTCGGCGTTTTGGTGTCGCTAACTTCTTATGGCCGTATCTTTTGACTCGTGTACTCGTTTTGGGTGATTCAAATTGCTATGTTTTCCTTTTGAAGTCCTTTATAACAGTAAGTAAGTTTCAAATATCATAGTTATACTATTTTGGTCGTGGTTCTCCATAAAAATCACTAGTTTGCTTGTTTACTTGTCATAAGTTAACATATGTATACCAATACTTGTTTTATCCATTTTTAACCATCATGAACACAATAACAAGAACATATATAGCATGAAAGGAAAACAAAGAGCATGAAAATGATAATTAAGCAAGGAGTATGTTAGGGTTTGCTTACAACTTTTGGCTTTCTAAAGAAAGGAAGTCAAGTATAGAACTAGGACACTAAACCTAAGCTTGTAAACCCTTCACCATAACTCTTGTAACCCTTGCTAGCCTTGATATAACCCTTGTGAAAACCCATTAACTTCAGCCCCTAATCACCTTGTGTAGCTCCTAATTCAACCATGGAATCACCAAACAAACTTAAGAACTAGGTAGAGAATACTAAGACCTTGTACTTTGTAGTGTAACTTGTATATTGAAGATCAAAGGATCATGGTGCTAGGATTAAAGGGTGTGGCGTTTATGGTGATGAAGAGATGAAGATCAAAGTGTTTCTAGTTGGCTATTTATAGCATGAATGAGAAGGTTAGGAAGCTAACTAGGAAGTTTCCTAAACTTGGTGACCAAGTTGTAATTAAGTAATGATCTATGGCTAAATTCATGAGATGAAGCCACCTATGGGATGACTCCCCCCCCCCCCTAAGTCGGTTCATATACTTGGGGAACAAGTGTGGACTTTTGATGATATTATCCTAAGTATGTAGCTAGTTTTGACTCCGTAAGTTGCTAACCGTAAGTTGTTAAGTCACGAAACGTAAAACCGGGTATCCTAAAAATATGAAACTTATAAATATGGTAGAACTTATCAATATACTCCATAATAAAATATAAAATGAGTGGTAGGTTCTATTAGGTTGCTAAAACCCTGCTAAAACTGGAAACACGGGTCTAAAACGCGTAATTCGTAAAACGTACGAAAGTTGCGTAAAATTTAGAAAAGTCAAATGTAACTTTTCTAGTAGGATACTAATGACTTAAAATGACTTATAATGTCTAGGCTGGGCTCTGTCTAGTGTCGGTTGGTATTTAATGTCTCTAAACTTAAAACCGTAAGCCTAAAAATCAAGGAATGATTTATAAAATCAAGGAATGATTTTTGGTCAAAGGAGGAGGGAAAAATATGTTGACTTTTTCTAATAAGTTGAAAACTCAAATCATCTTAGAAACACGGTGCAGGTTTATTTGGTCATATTTTTCTCAGTCATGATTAATTCTCAAATTAATCATGAGAGTACTAAACATTTTTCTGATGCGGGGTCAGTTAACGCGGTCGAGTTTCGTTGTGCGTAGAATTTTTGAATGACGTTTTACCCTAAAACGTGTAATTCCATGTAATTCCTTAATAACTTTCACGAAAATGATCTGATGAGTGTCAAACTTTTAATTTGCTATGGAAATGATTTATCACTCGAGGCCATGAAACAAAAATCAAATTTCGGGAAAATTTCGGGAAAAATGAATAGTAAAAGTGAATAGTAAAATTTTCCGGGAATAGTAATTAATCTGAAAATGCGAATTGTTATAGTCTCTACCCCTTAAGGAGAACTTCGTCCCGAAGTTCAGTTGATGTTAACTACTTACGGTGTGTCTAAAAGAATTTGGGATCTCTAATATAGTGGTGTTTACTCTGATTCGTCTAAGATTCTGGTTAAGGAGTTGTATCGGCTACAATTAAGCCCACTTATTTATAACACATTACTTACATAAAGAAGCATCCAAATTTATGTAAGTAAGGTCTCATAAACTTATGGTTCGGTGATTTACAATTTCTTTATTTAACTGAAGAGGCGTCCCAATCCATTTAAATAAGGAGATTCTAAATCATCCTACTTAAGAATTTCCGACACAAAATCCGCCTTCTGAGGCCGATAGTAAGATAATCAAGTCATCAAATCCCTAAAGCTAAGCAATAATATTATTTAACTCAAATCTTGTGTCTCATCAAACAAGAACTGTCACAAGATCAAGTTAAATAATTAGTTATTACTGAGCTCCATGTTTTTAATGACTCGACTAATCTCTGGGGCTCCTTATAATACTAAAGTCACATCATCTAACAGCGTGGAACTAAACCAACAACTATCAAAAAGCGTACGCGTATGTAGTGTGTGTAAGGCAAATAAAGAGGAGAGTCTTAACGTATATAGCAGTTATAGTCTAGGCACTAAATGCAACCTAGTTCTCTATAACCAAGGCTCTGATACCAATCTGTAACACCCCCAAAATACCGCAGCGGAAGACTGTGTCATAGGGGTGCTACTTCATAATACAAAGTACAAGGTATAGAAAACGAAGTCTAAATGAGACGTTTTGAAAAGTTACCATTCAATTAATAAATTCCGAGTTATAAACTTGAGATTCCAAAGTATGATACATAAATGTATACAAAGTTTTGAATGGTAAGTGATAAAAGCGTAAGTCTTCAGAATATGCAGCTTGACTCTAAGTTCCACGCACTAGCTATCGCCTTACTAACCTGAGATAAACATACTAAAGTGTCAACACAATGGTTGGTGAGTTCATAGAGTTTGTCTTAAAACAGTTGAAAAGCCTTAACAGAATATTCGCACAGCAAAGGCATCGTGAATCCACTCAGTTGCAAGTCCCGCCATAAGAGACTTGCAACCTGTGTGTTCACAACCCACTGCTAACATATAGTATAACAAAGACATGTATAAGTTCATCAAAACAGTTAAGCAATTAGTCGTGAGTCTACACTTCATCTCCGAAGACCTCACGTTTATGATGTATCCAACATTTGCAAATGTTAGGATGTATCAAAGCCTCAATGGTCATCCAACAACTTAATTTGGAGCCATCGGAAGTCTCAATGGTCATCCAGCAACTTAATCTGGAGCCACTGGCAGTCTCAATGGTCATCCAGCAACTTAATCTGGAGCCACTGGAAGTCTCACAATCAAGTATAACGCAGTTAAGTATAACACAATCATGTATGTATGAAATCAAGTATAATGCAATCAAGTATAAGACAATCAAGTATAAAAGCTTTGAATATTTTTACAAGTAAGCAAGTAGTTGTGCATGTATCCCCCCCAAAGAGTTAAAACAAGTATGAAAAAGTAGGGGCTATGACTCACCTTAAGTCTATGTAATGAGAAATGAAAGTGGTAGTCGAATCGCGAAAGTCTCTAAGAGCAGCCTATAATAGAACGTTGCGACTTAGGTTTGGAGTAACGTCTAAGAATACGAAGAATTGCCTATATATGTCTTGCATAATGTTCATGATGTAGTACTTAGTATATAGTGTAAGTCTTTGAATATAAATGGTTTATGAAACATGTATAGGTTGTATATCTCTTACTACCGTTCGGGCCGACATAATTCAGAAGTCATGGAGTAAACGTTCGAGGAGCCAGGACACTTTAATTCGTAAATCCACAACTCATCTCGACGGCTTACTTAATGAACTCCACACATGAGGCTCCCTACTATTGTAGTATTTGATAACATATATATAAGTTTTGATCTTTAAAAGTTACATGGTCTTTAGCCGTGGCTTTGCCGTGACCTTGGTCATTGTTAACATGGTCTTGAGACTCAACCTTGGCTTTAGCCAAGGTTGTGGTCTTGGCTTTAGGTCATTAGACCGCTTAGTCTTAGTAAATCATAACTATAATATAGTGACTTTGGTCTAAAATGGGCTGTTAAGAATTTGAAGAAAATTATCACTCGGAAAGCATATTCAGGGCTCGAGCTTTTTTGATACTGAACGAAAACGTCGTTCCAGACAACTTTTGTGTTTTAACTTTTTGATGAATCGGACCAGAAGAGTGACTTTCAAATTGGCAGAATGCAAAACAGTAGGGTATAGGCAGTTTCGGCGTTTTGGTGTCGCTAACTTCTTATGGCCGTATCTTTTGACTCGTGTACTCGTTTTGGGTGATTCAAATTGCTATGTTTTCCTTTTGAAGTCCTTTATAACAGTAAGTAAGTTTAAAATATCATAGTTATACTATTTTGGTCGTGGTTCTCCATAAAAATCAATAGTTTGCTTGTTTACTTGTCATAAGTTAACATATGTATACCAATACTCGTTTTATCCATTTTTAACCATCATGAACACAATAACAAGAACATATATAGCATGAAAGGAAAACAAAGAGCATGAAAATGATAATTAAGCAAGGAGTATGTTAGGGTTTGCTTACAACTTTTGGCTTTCTAAAGAAAGGAAGTCAAGTATAGAACTAGGACACTAAACCTAAGCTTGTAAACCCTTCACCATAACTCTTGTAACCCTTGCTAGCCTTGATATAACCCTTGTGAAAACCCATTAACTTCAGCCCCTAATCACCTTGTGTTGCTCCTAATTCAACCATGGAATCACCAAACAAACTTAAGAACTAGGTAGAGAATACTAAGACCTTGAACTTTGTAATGTAACTTGTATATTGAAGATCAAAGGATCATGGTGCTAGGATTAAAGGGTGTGGCGTTTATGGTGATGAAGAGATGAAGATCAAAGTGTTTCTAGTTGGCTATTTATAGCATGAATGAGGAGGTTAGGAAGCTAACTAGGAAGTTTCCTAAACTTGGTGACCAAGTTGTAATTAAGTAATGATCTATGGCTAAATTCATGAGATGAAGCCACCTATGGGAAGACTCCCCCCCTAGGTCGGTTCATATACTTGGGGAACAAGTGTGGACTTTTGATGATATTATCCTAAGTATGTAGCTAGTTTTGACTCCGTAAGTTGCTAACCGTAAGTTGTTAAGTCACGAAACGTAAACCGGGTATCCAAAAATATGAAACTTATAAATATGGTAGAACTTATCAATATACTCCATAATAAAATATAAAATGAGTGGTAGGTTCTATTGGGTTGCTAAAACCCTGCTAAAACTAGAAACACGGGTCTAAAACGCGTAATTCGTAAAACGTACGAAAGTTGCGTAAAATTTAGAAAAGTAAAATGTAACTTTTCTAGTAGGATACTAATGACTTAAAATGACTTATAATGTCTAGGCTGGGCTCTGTCTAGTGTCGGTTGGTATTTAATGTCTCTAAACTTAAAACCGTAAGCCTAAAAATCAAGGAATGATTTTTGGTCAAAGGAGGAGGGAAAAATATGTTGACTTTTTCTAATAAGTTAAAAACTCAAATCATCTTAGAAACACGGTGCAGGTATAGGCTAGGGTTACAGCTAAGTAAAAGTGCTTAAAAACGAGAATTCCTGTTTTTCACGGCCGAGGTTTATTTGGTCATATTTTTCTCAGTCATGATTAATTCTCAAATTAATCATGAGAGTACTAAACATTTTTCTGATGCGGGGTCACTTAACGCGGTCGAGTTTCGTTGTGCGTAGAATTTTTGAATGACGTTTTACCCTAAAACGTGTAATTCCGTGTAATTCCTTAATAACTTTCACGAAAATGATCTGATGAGTGTCAAACTTTTAATTTGCTATGGAAATGATTTATCACTCGAGGCCATGAAACAAAAATCAAATTTTGGGAAAATTTCAGGAAAAATGAATAGTAAAAGTGAATAGTAAAATTTTCCGGGAATAGTAATTAATCTGAAAATGCGAATTGTTATAATTAGCATTTAAGTTCACTAACCTAACAAAGGCAAAATGAGTACACAAGCTGAACCTAAGATTAAAATCATTAACCTCCACAAACCCGAAACCTGACCTTGTGTGTATGAATCAGAGAGCTCAATACCATAACATAATCACAACCCGGCACTAAACCATTCACCCTCCAACAAGTTATTCTTTCCCTTTGTATTTATTTGCTTCATGATTGAGTTTAATTAGTGGGTGTTTGGAATTGCTTCTTTAAAAATGCTTATCCTCTTTTTGAATTACTCCGTAAGTATATATAATCTACTTATTTTAGTAATTATTTGATCTAAACTATGTATATAAAGAGTTTAGAATTTTCTTCAAACACACATGTCTGTATATCTTTACGTACCTGTTAAATAGGCAGTCCAAAACACCCTATTAGTAAAATTTAGGCACAAAGATTTGTTTATCTGTTATCGTCTCTATTGTGCAGGCCTTTGTCATTGGATATTTGGTGTTGCTGTATTATATCGAAAGAGAAAGAGGCAAACTGTTAAGTGGAAACTCAAAAGGGAGCAACATTTATATATCAGATTATCAGGTAATTAAATGGTAACCTTATGTCCTTATAACAATGTGAAGAGAAGTATTTTGTCTATGTTTTACCTTTCTTTTCTCTTCAGGTTTTATATAAAACTCGCGAGAATATATTAAAATGGAGATTTATGAACTATAGTATGATGAATAACCATGTTCTACATGCTTTACAATCCCAGATATGTGCAAGAAGTTAGAAGGCGTCTGTAACACCCCCAAAATACCGCAGCGGAAGACTGTGTCATAGGGGTGCTACTTCATAATACAAAGTACAAGGTATAGAAAACGAACTCTAAATGAGACGTTTTGAAAAGTTACCATTCGATTAATAAATTCTGAGTTACAAATTTGAGTTCCATAATACAATACATAAGAGTTTTAAGACATATCGAATGGTAAAGATAAAAGCATAAGTCTTCAAAACATGCCAAGCGACTCTATGCTCCATGCAACAGCTATCACCTTATAGACCTGAGATAAACATGCTAAAGTGTCAACATAATGGTTGGTGAGTTCATAGAGTTTGTCTTAAAACAGTTGAAAAGCCTCAAAAGAATGTTCACACAGCAAAGGTATTGAGAATCCACTCAGTTGCAATTCCCGCCATAAGAGACTTGCAACCTGTGTGTTCACAACCCACTGCTAACATATAGTATAATAAAGACATGTATAAGTTCATCAAAACAATTAAGCAATTAGTAGTGAGTCTCTACTTCATCTCCGAAGACCTCACTTGGGAGCCAATTCCCAAAGACAACTGGGAGCCACTTCCCAAAGAAAACTGGGAGCCACTTCCCAAAGATAAAAGATTACTGGGAGCCACTTCCCAAATATAAAAGATAGTCATGTATGTATGAAATCAAGTATAATACAATCAAGTATAAGACAATCAAGTATAAAACAATCAAGTATAAATGTTTTGAGTATTTGTACACGTAAGCAAGTAGTTGTGCATGTATCTCCCCCAAAAGAGTTAAAACAAGTATGAAAAGAGTAGGGGCTATGACTCACCTTATGTCTATGTAATGAGAAAGGAAAGTGGTAGTCGAATCGCGAAAGTCTCTAAGAGCAGCCTATAATAGAACGTTGCGACTTAGGTTTGGAGTAACGTCTAAGAATACGAAGAATTGCCTATATATGTCTTGCATAATGTTCATGATGTGGTACTTAGTATATAGTGTAAGTCTTTGAATATAAGTGGTTTATGAAACATGTATAAGTTGTATATCTCTTACTACCGTTCAGGCCGACATAATTCAGAAGTCATGGAGTAAACGATCAAGGAGCCAGGACACTTTAATTCGTAAATCCACAACTCATCTCGACGGCTTACTTAATGAACTCCTCACATGAGGCTCCCTACTATTGTAATATTTGATAACATATATATAAGTTTTTGATCTTTAAAAGTTATATGGTCTTTAGCCGTGGCTTTGCCGTGACCTTGGTCATTGTTACCATGGTCTTGAGACTCAACCTTGGCTTTAGCCATGGTTGTGGTCTTGGCTTTAAGTCATTAGACCTCTTGGTCTCATCTAATTATAACCATTATATAGTTACTTTGGTCTAAAAATGGGCTGTTAGGAATTTGAAGAAAATTATCACTCAGAAAGCGTTTTCAAGGCTCAAGCTTCTTTGTTCCTGAACGAAAACGTCGTTCCGGACAACTTTTGTGTTTTAACTTTTTGATGAATCGGAACAGAAGGGTGACTTTCAAATTGGCAGAATGCAAAACAGTAGGGTATAGGCAGTTTCGGCGTTTTGGTGTCGCTAACTTCTTATGGCCATAACTTTTGACTCGTGTACTCGTTTTGGGTGATTCAAATTGCTATGTTTTCCTTGTTAAGTCCTCTTTAACAGTATTTAAGTGTTTCATATCATAGTTATACTATTTTGGTCGTGGTTCTCCATAAAATTACTAGTTTGCTTGTTTGCTTGTCATAAGTTAACATATGTATACCAATACTTGTTTTATCCATTTTTAAACATCATGAACACAATAACAAGAACATATATAGCATGAAAGGAACACAAAGAGTATGAAAATGATAATTAAACAAGAAGTATGTTAGGGTTTGCTTACAACTTTAGGCTTTCTAAAAGAAAGGTAAGTAACTAGTAAGGTACGGACTTTGATAGACTTAAACTTCACTCTTGCAATCTATGATAAACCGAGGTTATTTGAAGATTATAACGACGCCTTCTTGAAGTCCAAAGCTATTTGAAGATTATAAAGACGTCTTTTTGGAGACTTTAAAGTTATAACAACTTTTCTTAGAAAATTTCCAAGATTGAAGATCAAACACTAGTTTTCTTTCAAAAACTAGTTAACTTTCTTACAAAATATAAGAAAAGTGCCTTAGGTTTTAGGACTTGAAGGTTATAAGAAGGTGTGGTGCAAGTTTTCTATGTGTTTTAGCTTTGGTACTTATAGGGTAGGAAAAATAGTTAACCATATATTGGGTTAGAATTTAACCATGGTTAGTTTTAGACACTTGTAACCATCCTAGAGATCAATGGTTAAGATTTAACCACACATGGTGACTCCCCCCTCCCTATGGCGGTTCAAGGAGGATAAGGATGACTATATGAGTAGTCATGGTCTTTGGATGATAATATCCTAAGTATGTAGCTAGTTTTGACTCCGTAAAATGCTAACTGTAAGTTTTTAAGTCACGAAACGTAAAACCGGGTATCCTAAAAATATGAAACTTATAAATATGCTTGAACTTATCAATATACTCCATAATAAAATATAAAATGAGTGGTAGGTTCTATCGGGTGCTAAAACCCTGCTAAAAACTGGAAACACGGGTCTAAAATGCGTAATTCGCGTAAAACGCTGAACTGAAAAACGTAAAATTCCAAAACTTTTGGAATTGTCCTAAAATGAGAGAAAATCATATTTCTATTGTTTATAATGTTTTATGGACATATCGGGATGGTGGAATGACGTTTAAACCTAAAAGTAAATCTCGGACACGGCTTCGTGATTTTTGCAGAAATGATCCGACGAGTGTGAAATTCTCGGATTATCATTAAAATAGTTTAACTTACGAGAATATGAAATAAAAATTTTGGATGTGAATAGTAAAAAGTGAATAGTAAAAACTGAATAATGAGATTTTCGGGAATAAAAGTGAACCTGAAATTGCGAATTGTTACAGTCTCTACCCCTTAAGGAGAACTTCGTCCCGAAGTTCAGTTGATGTTAACTACTTACGGTGTGTCTAAAAGAATTCGGGATTTCAGAATCTCTAAAATAGTGGTGTTTACTCTGATTCATCTAAGGTTCTGGTTAAGGAGTTGTATCGGCTACAATTAAGCCCACTTATTTATAACACATTACTTACATAAAGAAGCGTCCAAATTTATGTAAGTAAGGTCTCATAAACTTATGGTTCGGTGATTTACAATTTCTTTATTTAACTGAAGAGGCGTCTCAATCCATTTAAATAAGGAGATTCTAAATCATCCTACTTAAGAATTTCCGACACCAAATCCGCCTTCTAAGGCCGATAGTAAGATAATCAAGTTATCAAATCCCTAAAGCTAAGCAATAATATTATTTAACTCAAATCTTGTGTCTCATCAAACAAGAACTCTCACAAGATCAAGTTAACTAATTAGTTATTACTGAGCTCCATGTTTTTAATGACTCGACGAATCTCTGGGGCTCCTTATAATACTAAAGTCACATCATCTAACAGTGTGGAACTAAACCAACAACTACCAAACGGCGTATGTGTATGTAGTGTGTGTAAGGCAAATAAAGAGGAGAGTCCTAACGTATATAGCAGTTATAGTCTAGGCACTAAATGCAACCTAGTTCTCTATAACCAAGGCTCTGATACCAATCTGTAACACCCCCAAAATACCGCAGCGGAAGACTGTGTCATAGGGGTGCTACTTCATAATACAAAGTACAAGGTATAGAAAACGAACTCTAAATGAGACGTTTTGAAAAGTTACCATTCGATTAATAAATTCTGAGTTACAAACTTGAGTTCCATAATACAATACATAAGAGTTTTAAGACATATCGAATGGTAAAGATAAAAGCATAAGTCTTCAAAACATGCCAAGCGACTCTATGCTCCATGCAACAGCTATCACCTTATAGACCTGAGATAAACATGCTAAAGTGTCAACACAATGGTTGGTGAGTTCATAGAGTTTGTCTTAAAACAGTTGAAAAGCCTCAAAAGAATGTTCACACAACAAAGGTATTGAGAATCCACTCAGTTGCAATTCCCGCCATAAGAGACTTGCAACCTATGTGTTCACAACCCACTGCTAACATATAGTATAATAAAGACATGTATAAGTTCATCAAAACAATTAAGCAATTAGTAGTGAGTCTCTACTTCATCTCCGAAGACCTCACTTGGGAGCCAATTCCCAAAGACAACTGGGAGCCACTTCCCAAAGAAAACTGGGAGCCACTTCCCAAAGATAAAAGATTACTGGGAGCCACTTCCCAAAGATAAAAGACAGTCATGTATGTATGAAATCAAGTATAATACAATCAAGTATAAGACAATCAATTATAAAACAATCAAGTATAAATGTTTTAAGTATTTGTACAAGTAAGCAAGTAGTTGTGCATGTATCTCCCCCAAAAGAGTTAAAACAAGTATGAAAAGAGTAGGGGCTATGACTCACCTTATGTCTATGTAATGAGAAATGAAAGTGGTAGTCGAATCGCGAAAGTCTCTAAGAGCAGCCTATAATAGAACGTTGCGACTTAGGTTTGGAGTAACGTCTAAGAATACGAAGAATTTCCTATATATGTCTTGCATAATGTTCATGATGTGGTACTTAGTATATAGTGTAAGTCTTTGAATATAAGTGGTTTATGAAACATGTATAAGTTGTAGATCTCTTACTACCGTTCAGGCCGACATAATTCAGAAGTCATGGAGTAAACGTTCGAGGAGCCAGGACACTTTAATTCGTAAATCCACAACTCATCTCGACGGATTACTTAATGAACTCCTCACATGAGGCTCCCTACTATTGTAGTATTTGATAATATATATATAAGTTTTTGATCTTTAAAAGTTATATGGTCTTTAGCGGTGGCTTTGCCGTGACCTTGGTCATTGTTACCATGGTCTTGAGACTCAACCTTGGCTTTAGCCATGGTTGTGGTCTTGGCTTTAGGTCATTAGACCTCTTGGTCTCATCTAATTAAAACCATTATATAGTTACTTTGGTCTAAAAATGGGCTGTTAGGAATTTGAAGAAAATTATCACTCAGAAAGCGTTTTCAGGGCTCGAGCTTCTTTGAACCTGAACGAAAACGTCGTTCCGGACAACTTTTGTGTTTTAACTTTTTGATGAATCGGACCAGAAGGGTGACTTTCAAATTGGCAGAATGCAAAACAGTAGGGTATAGGCAGTTTCGGCGTTTTGGTGTCGCTAACTTCTTATGGCCATAACTTTTGACTCGTGTACTCGTTTTAGGTGATTCAAATTGCTATGTTTTCCTTGTTAAGTCCTATTTAACAGTATTTAAGTGTTTCATATCATAGTTATATTATTTTGGTCGTGGTTCTCCATAAAAATTACTAGTTTGCTTGTTTGATTGTCATAAGTTAACATATGTATACCAATACTTGTTTTATCCATTTTTAAACATCATGAACACAATAACAAGAACATATATAGCATGAAAGGAATACAAAGAGTATGAAAATGATAATTAAACAAGAAGTATGTTAGGGTTTGCTTACAACTTTAGGCTTTCTAAAAGAAAGGTAAGTAACTAGTAAGGTACGGACTTTGATAGACTTAAACTTCACGCTTGCAATCTATGATAAACCGAGGTTATTTGAAGATTATAACGACGCCTTCTTGAAGTCCAAAGCTATTTGAAGATTATAACGACGTCTTTTTGGAGACTTTAAAGTTATAACAACTTTTCTTAGAAAATTTCCAAGATTGAAGATCAAACACTAGTTTTCTTTCAAAAACTAGTTAACTTTCTTACAAAATATAAGAAAAGTGCCTTAGGTTTTAGGACTTGAAGGTTATAAGAAGGTGTGGTGCAAGTTTTCTATGTGTTTTAGCTTGGTATTTATAGGGTAGGAAAAATAGTTAACCATATATTGGGTTAGAATTTAACCATGGTTAGTTTTAGACACTTGTAACCATCTTAGAGATCAATGGTTAAGATTTAACCACACATGGTGACTCCCCCCTCCCTATGGCGGTTCAAGGAGGATAAGGATGACCAGATGAGTAGTCATGGTCTTTGGATGATAATATCCTAAGTATGTAGCTAGTTTTGACTCCGTAAAATGCTAACCGTAAGTTTTTAAGTCACGAAACGTAAAACCGGGTATCCTAAAAATATGAAACTTATAAATATGCTAGAACTTATCAATATACTCCATAGTAAAATATAAAATGAGTAGTAGGTTCTATCGGGTGCTAAAACCCTGCTAAAAACTGGAAACACGGGTCTAAAACGCGTAATTCGCGTAAAACGCTGAACTGAAAAACATAAAATTCCAAAACTTTTGGAATTGTCCTAAAATGAGAGAAAATCATATTTCTATTGTTTATAATATTTTATGGACATATCGGGATGCTGGAATGACGTTTAAACCTAAAAGTAAATCTCGGACACGGCTTCGTGATTTTTGCAGAAATGATCCGACGAGTGTGAAATTCTCGGATTATCATTAAAATAGTTTAACTTACGAGAATATGAAATAAAAATTTTGGATGTGAATAGTAAAAGTGAATAGTAAAAACTGAATAGTGAAATTTTCGGGAATAAAAGTTAACCTGAAATTGCGAATTGTTACAGCGTCGGCTTAAAGCGGTTGTGGCTGTAATATCGAAGACAATCGATAATGACATTTGGTACGTGCACTGAATTTTCTATATTCAGGAACCAATATCCCAATTAAAGTAAAACGTTAAAGAATGGTCGATCCAGGTAAGCACACTTGAGCGTATTCATGGCACATGAATTAATTATAAGGCAAACAGTCTATTACATATGAATAATGGGATGGCTATGTCTTGCGTCACATTTACTTAAGAATGGTCGATCCGGGTTCTGTTTTATCTCAAACGGGTCAGAGTAGTAGTGTTTCTATAATGCATAAACCTTTTAATTGAGTTTATTTAAATCATTAGCCTTTTAGCTTAAAGTATGGTAGGTTTTAATCAAATGGGTCAGAGTAGTGTTTCTACTTTCAACGTAGTTAAAAAAATTTATCTACACCGGGACCCACTAATTTCTATCCTAATATCGTTTCATCAAAACAACACAAAGCTGAGTAAATGCAACATAAAAAGCTATTTGGAGTCGACTTACTATAAAATTATATGAGTTTAAGATGTTAGTAGTCATTTTGACGGAAAATGGCTCTTCAATGCCATGAGAATAGCAAGGTATGGTCCCTCTCACCCCTAATATAATCAGTCATATTATTATTTGAATAATTCTAAAAGATTGTAATTTTTCCAAGTTCATGGTTTTAATAACAGATTGTACCGATTTGAGCATAAATTAGGTCAATAAATGGCAATTTGGATTTGTTTGGATAAGCTATTATAAGCCATTCTAAACAGACTTGTGTTGCCACTTTATGCTTATTTGGGGCTGTTTGGATCATCTACTTTATGCCATATTATGCAGAATTTTGTTGCCACTTTATGCTCAATTCTAGGATGTTTGTATCAGCTATATTCAGTTGTTTTATGCAGACTTTTGTAGCCACTTCATGCAGTAATTAATGCTCAAGTTGGTGCTGTTTGGTGAAGTATCTGAGGCTATTTGGAGCATAATTTTGTGATTTTTGTAGTGTTCTTTTTTAGTTATACGAGTTGACAATGCATTATCTGGTTTTGTACTTCCAGGATTAAGATCAAGAAAATCTGATCAAAGGATGTTTGATTTTGTAAGGCATATGTATAGGTTTGATGGAATGGGCATGGTAGGTGGTGTGCTGAAAAATGATGAAATGAATGCATGTAATTAGGTCGAAAATGAGTTTAGGACTTGGGTTACCTGTGCAAGTATGTTTTGTAATGCAACTATCAAATTTATGATGGATAATGTATATAGAAAAGAATGCACCTTTTTAAGTAGTAGTTATTTTATATGATCCATTTGATCAACATGAGACAACTCGAATCTTCTTCATTCTTACTACTTTATTGATTTTAATCAGTTAATATTTCAGAGATATTGCTTCATATTTTGCTTGAATTGGTTCCTCTCTAAAGAAATTACCTAAATTTATGTTTCTTTTGACTTATTTGGTTAATCTATTTTCGTGTATTCATCTTAAAACAAAAATGTGTATTGGATGACAAATGCTTAAAATGGTAGTAGTAACTAGCATCAAGTATTATATACTTCATTAGATTGATTAAACAAAATGAAAAATATATTTGAAGATAAGATAAATTCACATACCTGTGCATTAGAACTACTTAAGATGAAATTCTGACTTTAATAGTTTGATGTGGATTTCTAAATCTTTGAAGCTTTACTTTGAAAAAACCATTATGTACTTTGAAGTTTGAAGGTGTTAGCTTATTTCAAAAAGGCTAACGCCTTTTCAGGGACTAAATAAGCCTAAAAAAAATAAGGGTTTTGCTAACCACAACCTATAGAGTGGTGGTTAAGCATCATCATTTGTGTGGAAATTGCATTTAATAAACTCATTGTTTTTATATTTTTATATATTTAATGATTATAATTATGAAAAGTGTTGTTATATATAGAATGCTTGAAGTTAATTAAATGTTGGATTTTCATTTATGGTAAGCTTAATCGCAACCCATAGTGTTATGGTTAGCAAAAGCCAAAAAGTATAAACACTTAGATTGGGCCTTTGTGAAATGAACACACAAGTTTTAAGCAGAAGCCTACCTTTTAAGCAGAAGCCTACCGAAATACCCCTTTACTAATGCAGGATTTTTAAGCATAAGCCTACCGAAACACCCCTTTACAGATGCATGATTTAAAAAAGGAAAGCAACTGCAAGGAAAAGTGGCGTACTGGAAGATGGTGAGCCAAAGCTTCATAAACCAGATTGTTATTTTCCTTTCTAAAGGTGGAAAAGACGATAGATCAACGTTTATTATTTTTATAGTTAAAAACCAGATTGTTTCTCTTAATGAAAATACAATACCTATTTATATTTGTTGTTGTTTCTTACTTTATTTGTGCACGCAACTACCTACTGAATAATTTCTTTAAAATTTCCCGCAATTCTGCGGGACAACTGTACGTCGCTGTTTCAAGAGTAAAAAGCAAGCAAGGTTTGAAGGTTGTCGTTTGTGATCAAGATGGTAATGTCTCCAAAACTACAACAAATGTCGTGTATAGAGAAGTACTTGAAGGTTTATGATCAAAACTTCAAAAGGTATGTAAAATACACACGTCGTTTTTTCTTTTTCATATTCTCAATTATAATATATTATCAGTAACAACATGCATTTACGCACATCATATATAAACTATTAGGTGTGTACGGCATGGACATTGGGTTTTTAATCGATAGGCGCTCACACACATCTTTTCCTGCTCAAGACAATCAATTTTGGAGACCACAAGCTTGGACATTTGTTTGTGTAATTGTAACATAAGCAATTTCTTATCTTATAATGGACGCATAGTCTCATTCTTTGTTTCATATTTATAATGGAACAAGTTTACGTTATTACTTTTCTTATCATCTCATTTTCACTATTTCTTTAAAAAATAACCCGGTGTCAACGGGTCTATAAGCTAGTTTATTCTAATAAAATGGTGTTCTGTACAAGTCCCTAAAGCATGCCCTGCATTAAAAAATCTGATGTGTCTTGCACAATATTTCACGGTATTTTTGGAAGGTACCACATCTCTTTAGCATTATCATATGAGCCTTCTTTAATACGATTCAACTATCATTCAAATAAATTTGACATTTTCAACTCCACAATTAATTAACACATTCAATACAATCATCTCCTAAAATTCTAAAATCGGAAGAATGATTTCTGCACCATACAAATTCAACATCGATTTGGATTACATCATTGTGCCATCAATTGTGTTATGTCAACATCAAACATTGGTATGTACCTCTTTGATTTTAATGTTTATGTATTTGAATTATTAGTTGTAAATTACAATTATTTTGTTACAGAAGTATTATAGCATACTTTCCATTGATTATGTTTAATTTTAATTGTGTTTTTTGCCAGAACCCTAGAAACAAATTGAGGGAAATCACCTTCATGAGTTACTTTTCAGGTACTAAGAACGAATTTAATTTATAAATTACTTTTGTTTAATTTGGTTTTGGTTTGAGTTCATCTGTTTAGTATGCTAATCTTTAGTTACAAGATAACTTAATTAGGTTTCTTATGAGACTATATATTTCATGATCGTTATTAATTTCTTACTCAACCTTTAATATCAAAGGATGATACTGTTATCCTTGATGGGGCTAGTGACAAGAAAGGAATTGAAGAAAGATGTTAACAGGGTTGTATCACAACTTGCTCATTTATTATCCATTTGTAGTATTTGCACCTTGCGACGTGATGACACATGAACCTTAGTGTATTGCATTTTGGTTTGAAGAAGTAGTATTGTTTGTACGAATTTGTTACTAAATACAACTATGAAAGATTAATAAGCATGAATTCATGCACATCTCATATTTGTCATTCTCAAACTGAAATTCTACCTCTTATAGGTCTAATCTTTTTGTTTATATTATTATTCTGTGTCATTATATAAAATAGATTTGTTGAAAATTGCTGACCCTCCCTTGACATTAATGTTTGCAGAAACCATAAGACCTTTCGACAAAAAAATAGCACCCCATCTGGAAGTAAGGTTAGTCAGCTACCACCTTAACGAACATTGATGGATTTACTATGCCAATTACTTCCGGTCAAATTCATCTCATGTGATCTATGGGATACCTTTTAGAATCTTTACAATAAACGTGACACATCTTTTACAAGCTTTTGTTAAGAAGCAAAGTATATTTACAAGGTTGACACATGTTTCTTATTTGCAGTAGGATAATATTGCTATTTATTATGCAGGCAATGACTTTATGGAAAAGAAAAAGAAACTCTTGATATAAAGCCTAATGTTGTGGGACTAAAACTAGAATTTAAAGTTGCAGATGACCAAAGCGTACTACTATTTAATGAAGTTGAAAAGGTCGGTATAGTTTATTTCACATTGCAATCAGATTATAAGGTTTTCTAATTTATATTTGATCGATATTTCCTTTTATACGTGTTTGAACAACAACCTTAATGTATTTATTAAAAAAGTTTGATTACTATGTTGCCAACATCTGCCATAGAAATAAAAAATATATATATAGATCAATCTGATAAGAAGGATAAAATATTTAAACTGGACATGTTCGGCAGATGTGCTGAGAATTAGTTTGAATTGTCATGTGTAAAATATTTACACTAATGTAGGGGTGTCCAAAAGAACCGAGGAACTGTACCGGTACTGTACCGGAACCGAACCGTATATTAGAACCATGGTACGGTTCTTGGTTCCCAAAATTCCAAATTTTAGGTTCTCGGGACGGTTCGGGTCGGAACCGTCCGGTTCCGGTATTTTCCCGAAAGAACCGACTACTTTAAAAATATGAAATTTTATAGGGTTTATTTGGGACATTGTGTAATGTGTATAGCATTTTAAGGAAAAAAATAATAAAAAAAAAAAGACTTACTCATTATTAAACTGTAACATAAAAAATCTAAAACTTAAAAACACATAATAAAATTAAAACCCAAACTTTTAATCCATTCAAAGATCATCATCATCATTCATCAACATGAAAGTATGTTACTTGAGATCATTATCGTAAATTTGATACTTACCTATAGTAATAGAAAAATCAAGTGAATTATATAATGCAATAAGTGACGAATGAGGAATCTGTAGTTAACGAGTATAATGGGTTGTCATTTGTTATGTGATATTGGAAGTATGAATGCATATTATATTATATAAAAATATTGGTCAGTTGGTGTTAGTGTACTTCATGCTTTTCGATTTAATATGATGCGCAATATTTAATCAAGTATATATGTTGTTGTTTAAGTATACAATATTTAATCATGTACATTAGTTAAATACAGTGTGTGTTTGTATTGTTATAGCATTATTAGCATATCTTTATGAATGATCGACGACGAAAAAAAAATTATTTAATCACTTAGGTTCTTGTGGGAATTACCCGAAATTCCCGTACCGAAGAACTTGGAACAGTTCTTGGTTCCACTTTTTCCAAATTTTCGGTTCTCGGTTCTTTCGGGAAGGTTCCGGTTTGGGACAGTTCCAGTACCATGGACACCCCTACACTAATGTATGTATATTTAAAGGTGTATATACAGAACACATCGAGCTTAAAAGGGGCGAAGGGTACTTTTCGTTATCGTAACTTTTAGATGTAATCAATTTGGTCGGTATCAAACTATCCTATCATTCTGTGCGAAATACAATAAAATGTAATTTCTTAATTGGGCACATCATGAAAATACAAAACACATGAAACACATAGAAACTAGGAATTGTTTCTGTCACCCACCCATAAGTGATGTTTTTGTTGATGCTGATGATGCTGCTGATATTAGGATGCCTTAATGTACTTAGGATGATTAAAACTTAAGTGAAGTCTAATTGAGTAACCTTTCGTGTGTGTGGTAGTTCATGATCATTTTGGGTACGTTTGTGCAGGTGGTCCAGTTTTGATGGCATTGGTAACATGTGTAGGTGCTCATACTTTTGAGATCAAACCACCTACTCATGCTCTCACACGAGTTTAAAGTCTTTAAGGTATATAATCTGGTAGTGCAATTAGATATGTATTGTGACACTTAGTTTGTAATTAAAATGCTTTGTTTGTTTCTTCAAGTGACGTTGTGCAGCCAGGCTGGATTTTGGCGTATTTGAGAAGTATTAATTCTACACACAGATACAGGAAACGCAAGATAACTTATCTAAGGTTTGTATTAATTTACTATCGTATGAGTCAAATTAAAAAAAAATCCTAATACGGAAATAAGATATGTTAAATGTTTGGTTACTTTTTCCTGATATGTTTTCAACCTAATGAAGCCATAAAAGTAAAACCGTCATGAATCTTTCACTATTTGCTAAAAAAGAAAGCCAAATGAGATCACATTGCAGGGATCCTTTGTAAACTGTATATGAACAATATTGTTCAAGCTGATAACCGGCTAATAAATGTGGACTTGTGCTTATGCACTAATGAAATGTATGTGAAATCATATATCCATTTTAAAATTTTATACCATACTCTTCATACGGTTTCACAATTTCTTTGGTTGGTTTTTATCCATTTCAGTTTATGTTGTAGTTTTTTGTATTCCGGATTTGTTAATCGACATAAAATGTTTCATGTGTTTTGCAGGAAGGGATGTTAATTTACGCCACTAGAAAGGGAAGTCGTGAATCACATGTACTCGGGCTCCAACCATTTATGTGGAACAGGTTGCTAATGCTCCAATCAACTTACTTTTAACTAGAAATTATCCCACAGGAGTTATCCACAAAAGGTATGTGTTAAAACGGGGTATCTTTCTAATGCTTCGAAACATAAACAATTCGTAATATGGTCTATATAATCTATTTCTAAGTGTTCTAAAAGGGGTGATTTACGCAGGTTGGATGGTGGCTTGGTTGACGTATCAATAGCATATGTTGGTTTGGTCTAATGTGTAAGTAGCACTGCTGCTTGCAACTTGCGCAGGGTCCAATCAACCCAATCTCAGAAAACGAGTGTTTAAAAGGTAGTTGGCTCCTTTAGTCGCCTGGGTACATTTGTTTTTTATCTTTATTTTGTACTCTTTCAAAAAGAGTTATTTCAGTCATATACAAATGATTGGCACTATATTCGATAGTTTGGCTATTATACTGAAAATTAAAGTAAAATTTGAGTTTGAGAACAGGTTTGATTTTTGAGTTAAAAGTACTATGTTTATGAAACAAAGTGAAGGCATAAAAGCACCTGTGGTAATTTACGTATCCAGAATTAAATGTCCCATTTTGAGTTAAATTAATATTAAGATGATGAGGCAAAAAATGAACCACTTTTAAGGGGTCATATAAGCCCGGAATTGAATTTATTTGATCAAATATTGCCCTAAATCATTCCTTTTGTGATTTTACGTACTTTGGGAGTGAATTCTGGAAAAGAAGGCATTAAGGACGTTTTTGGAGTATAAAAGTGAAGAAAACGGCAAAGTCTTTGATTTTCCTTGCTGGGAACAGTACCTTACGGCGTCAAGAGGCTTTTCATGACGGCGTCAAGAGTAAAAGTGGTGACAGCCTAGAAGAAACGTGAAGGCGTCACCCAAGGCCGTCACGTGTTAACTTGTCAAACCGTGCGCGCGGAGTAGCTGATATTGTTTTGGTTATAACTTTTGCATACGAACTCGGATTTAGGTGATTCAAAAGCCCACGCGAAGAGGACAAAGAGATCTACAATTTGGTAAAAAAATGGTCATGACGGCGTCAAGAGAATGAGCTGACGCCATCAAGATGGGCCGACAGAAAACATGCCTATAAATATAACATCATAACTTCACTTTTTGTAAGCCCTAAACCCTAAGGTCGATTCCTGGGTTTAGGTGGGTGTTTTTCCAGCAACTTAGAGGGTTTCAATCACTCCATAAACATCTTGTAATGGTTTGATGATTTTATCTTAATTCATGTTTTCAATTATCATTATTGTTGCTTGTTCTTTATTAATTATGCTTGGCTAATTCACCTTGTGTCTACTTATGATTGTGTGAAACTTGTGTATAATTGATTAGATCTCATTGATTTCTTGTTGATGTTTGTGTCTATCTCCATCAATGAGGGCTTGTTGATGTGTGTGTCTATCTCCATCAATTAAGGCGTGACAACTTCAATAGATTTAGTTGGTTTAGTTTATAATTCTTGTTTCCTATTGATTCGTGTTTTGATTGAATGTCTCATCAATGTTAGGCTTAAGAAAACTGGTAGAATTCCATAGGGTAACATGCTTGAACGTCTTAGGAAACATGAACCGATGTGTACTAGGTTTTTATGGTTGTATTTAATGCATGAGCGAATTCTAGTGATCCTATGTTAGGAGCTTCTTAGCTGGCTCGACATAGGAGTGAAGTTGGAGCTTATAGGATTAGGGAAGTAAGTACGCCACCCCATGAATGGTATTAAGGAATACAACCCGCCAATTAAAACAAGGTACAATTTAATAGGTAGAATTGGATAGCAAGCAAGGAGTAACATATCATAGGTAGACATGCTTCACTTATCTTGTAGACCCTTAGTTTAGTTTTCTTGCACATTAGTTTAATTAGTAGCTTTTGGGTTAGTTGATTAGCAACTAATTCCGCCCTCCTTCCAATACCCGAGATTTTTACTTGCTTTTCATAAAATATAAAAATACAAAAAGAATCATCCTTCACCTTTAGACCTAGTTAGATCAATTTCAATCCTAACGACACTATTCTTGAGTTGAACGATCAATCCCTGGTACTTGTCACTATACTATACTACGACGATCAGGTACACTGCCTGGTGGGGGTTGTAAGCTTCTCGAGATCCCTCGAGAGGTAAAGCCTGGTGCAATTCCCATGCATCAAGTTTTTGGCGCCGCAGCCTGGGGAATAGTTATTGTTTAGGTTGAATTTGATTTTTATTAGGTCTACTCATTAGATTCCTATCAACTGAGATTTTTTCTTTTTATTTTGTAGCTTTCTCGTAGTCAATCTTTTCTTTGTTATTTTGTTTGTAATTTGCTTCAAATGGACTTTACACTTAGACTTCTAAGATTGCAAGATAAGGTTGAGTGGCTAAGACACCAAAGATTTCAAAATACCTCATTTAGAGACACCTATGAATCATATGAGCCTTTACCTAGGATAGATTCTTATGAACAACCTCCATGTTTAAGATCTAGTTTTAGTGAGGCCAATAGGAAATGCGACCTAGTTTGCCAAGGAATTATGGAGAGAGCCGTTGCAACAAATCATAAGTTGGATGAAGCACTAGGTTTGCTATTATCACTACCTAAGAAAACAATTGAGGAGGATCTAGCCGAGCATGACCACATTGATCAAAAAGACCTAGGTTTTATGATCGATGATGATGAATCTCAAGAAACGGATGATGAATCTTTTGGGCAATTTGTATATAGCAGTCAGAATTTTGAGGATGATCCTTATGATTCGGACATAGAAGTTGAGATGCCTAGAGAAGCACGTGAGATACTTAGGAGAATGCTTAGGATAGATCCTACCAAAACACATGATGAGGATATAGGTGATCTTGACACATGGAATGATGAGGTAAATAACATAAGCCCACAAAATACTTAACCATCATTTGAGGCACACACACCGCCCGTGACTTACCCGGAAGAAGTAGAAGAAACTTTAGGAATTCCAATGGAGGTAGAACCCTTGGACCATGCACCACTTGAGGATATAGGTTTGAATACTTGTAGTGATAACCTTACTCCTAGTTCTAGGGAATTTCCTAGTGTTGATGAACCGGAACCTCAATCTTTACATACATTTCCATCCTTAGATATATTTCTAGGAGACAAAAGAAGAACCGACCCACCCATCAACCAATATTATCCGGGTAGTTTTAGGATGAAGGAAGCCATTCACTCACCCCCTTCACCTCACGTGGCATATTTCCACCCTAAGGGTGTGTATCGCTACTTCCACCCGCACTTAATTCAAAGTGTAGGGAAAACCTCCCCTATTTTCGTTAAATAAGAGTAGAGTCAGGCTCGTGACTCGAACAAAAACAAGCACTTATTGGGAGGCAACCCAAGCTTTATTTGTTTGTTTGTTTGTTTGTTTGTTTGATTTTATTTGTTTCCGTATGCATGCTTTATTTTTATTGTTTTTGGTTCATATTTCAAAGTAAATTGTGAAAATGCTTTATTTTGTTTTTAACTTCGTCTTAATTACATATAAAGGTGTTTTGCAAAAGCTAAGTGTAAGGGGAGACCCAAATTTGCTTATAAGAACGAAATTGAGCATGATCCACAACAATATTAAATGAACATGTATATTAGTAATTGTTAGAGTCAAATGCTTGTATCGAGTCATAATGATGTTTTGCAGGATTTTCCAGGAAGTAGGACATAAGTTTTTCCAAAAATTTACCGGAAACTTAACATAAAGATTTCTGCAGGTTACTTCTGATGATGTCAGGAATTAATTCCTGACGGCGTCATGTGTAAAATTCTGGAAATTTTGCTAGTTTTGTTTATACTGGAGTGATGAGGCGAAAAATGATCCGTTTTTAGGGGGTCATTTAAGCCCGAATCCGACTTTATTTGATCAAATATTGCCCTAAATCGTTCCTTTTGTGATTTTAGGTGTTTGGAGAGTGAATTCTGGAAAAGAGGCTATTTTGGACGTTTTTGGAGCATAAAGTGAAGAAAACGGCAAAGTACCAAAAATCCATGCTGAAGATACAAGGTGACGGCGTCAAGACTTCCTTCTTGACGGCGTCAGACATGAAGAATAAAATACCGTAGCTGGTGACGGCGTCAGATGGATAGGTGACGGCGTCAAAGTGACCAAGAATAAAATACCGAAGGTGGTGACGGCGTCACATAGGCCGTCACAAGTGGATCTAGGGCGTCCGAGGAAGTATATGGCGGCGAGGTGACGGCGTCAGACTTAACTCTTGACGCCGTCAGAACGATTTTCCTATATATAGTTTTCTAGTTTTTTCATTAAAAAAGAGGAGAAGTTTTGGTGAAACCCTAAAGACGATTTTGGTGCCTCTTTTATAGGTTTTTCAAGGGTTCCAAACCCTTGAGACCTTGCATTGTAATTGAGATAAGTATACTCTTAATTCAATCAATATGTCTATGTGTTGGTTGTTTATCTTTTGTTCTTATCTTAATTCTACTATGCTAGGCTAGATTTACTTTGTGTTTGCTTAGATCTAATGAAACCTAGATGTTGATTATGTGTTGATTACTTGTCTATTCTTGTTTTGGATGAATGATATTATATGTTAGGCTTAAGAAAACTGGCAGATCTCCAAATGGTAACATGCTTGAACGTCTTAAGAAACATGAACCGAGGCGTACTAGGTCTTTATTGGTTGTATTTAATGCATGAGCCACTGTTTACAATCCCTATAGTTGTGCTGGGTCATGGTGTAGGAGGAGATAAGAGCTCATAGAGTTGGGGAGTTATGTATGCCACCCCACGAATGGTATTAAGGAATACAATCCGTCATCCATACAAGTGTAACAAGTAATTGACATGTAAAAGATATCTAGGGAGTAATGAAGTCTAAGTAAACACAATTTCTCCAAATACTGCTCACAACCTTAGTTTAATATTAGTGTAATTTCATTTTCATTAGTTTAATTAATTATATAATAGTTTTTGGGTTAGTTGAATAGCAACTAATTCCGCCCACTCTTCCAAAACCCGAGATTTTACTTGCTTTCATAAAAAATATAAAAACACAAAAATAATCATCTTTCATCTCTAGAACTTTTAATTAGGCTTTCTAATCCTAGCGACACTATTCCTAAGCTGAACGATCAATCCCCCGGTACTTGTCACTATACTATACTACAACGATCAGGTACACTGCCTGGTGGGGGTTGTAAGCCTCGCGAGATCCCTCGAGAGGTAAAGCAAGGTGCGATTCCCACGCATCAAGTTTTTGGCGCCGTTGCCGGGGAAATAGCTATTGTCTAGGTTAGAATTTCTTTTTATTAGGTCTACTTGCTAGATTCCTTTCTAGTAAGATTTTTATTTTTTATTTTTAGGTCTTCTTTAGTCTATCTTATTTCTTTGTGCCTTTGTTCATAACTCTTTACCATCCGACATCATGGAAGGTGGTAACATCTTTGAACCCATCATCCCACCACAACAAAACCCACCATTAGAACCCCTTAGGCCCCGAACCTTAGGAGAGTATTCCCGACCTAGCCACCAAGGCTACCGAAACACCATTGAGCTCACCGGAGCCAATGTGACCCCCTTGCGATCCGACACCATCCGGTTGGTGCAAAGCGGATGTGCATTCCATGGACTTCGTTCCGAAGATCCAAACCAACACCTTAAGGACTTCCTCAAAATCGTAGATTCCATAGACCTAGGTGTTGAAACTAGAGAGACTACCCGTTTACGCCTATTCCAATTCTCTCTACGGGATCAAGCTAGTCAATGGCTTGAGCGTTTACCCGCGGGATCCATCACCACATGGGATGATCTCACCACTCGTTTCCTTGCTCAATTTTTCCCACCGGGGAGAACTACTAAGCTTAGGAATGACATCTTGATGTTCCAACAACGTCAAAATGAATCTCTTTATGAAGCATGGACTCGTTTCAAGGACTTACTCCAAAAAGTCCCTCATCATGGCATAGATCTTTGGCTCCAAGTCCAAATTTTCTATGACCATATCGATATCCCCACGAGGCGAACCATTGACCAATCGGCCGGTGGTAAGCTACGTGATCTTAGTGCGGAACAATCATGGGAACTCATAGAAGATCTTGCTCTCTATGACAACGAAAGTTGGAATGATCCCCGTGATTTGAACAAAACGGTCAAGGCAATATCTTTGCCTTCGAACAATTCAAGCACTCCCGACCGTAGGATCATGGAACTTGAGGACCAAGTCAAGTTTCTCATGAAATCTTACGAAGCTCCGAAGCATTCAAGCCAAGTGAACAAAATCACTTCTTCATGCGAATTATGTAGTGGTCCCCATGACACTCGTGATTGTATGGAACTCCCCGGAACAGCTTTTGCTGACTACGCATACACGCGTACCGACGAAGCGGGAGATAAGTGGTACACTTTCAAGCCTGAGCCAAACACATACGGTGATTCATACAACCCCTCATGGAAAAATCACCCAAACCTTAGGTGGAAACAAAATCAACCCAATTCTTCCAATCCACCTAATCGTTACCAGTTAAACGGTCCACCATCCAACCGTACCTTCAACAACAATCCTTCTAACAACTATGGTAGTACCAACAATCTTGAAGGATTGATGTCGAAATTTATGGCATCTCAAGAAGCCCGCATAGTTAGGTTTGAAAACGAATTCAACCAACAACAAACGGAGATGACCAACAAAATCGACAACTTGTTGAAAGCCCTCAACAACCAAACATTAGCCACACCTAGGAAGGACATTAGGGACACCAATAGTGGAATTCAGATTAAGGACCCCTCATCATCCAAACATGTCCACTTTGTCAATGTTGTCACCATTAAGCCAATAGATAGAGAGATAGAGGAGAGTGACAAGGATGAAGCTAAGGTAGAAGCCAATAGTGAGGATGAGAGAGGGGAAGTTGAGGTTAAAAAGGATGAGAAATTGGAGGAGATAGAACCTATAGAGAAATACTTTGATAAGTTGCCAACCGAGGAGGAACGGGAATACCATAAGGATTTATTCGATAGTCCCGAGAAAACATATATCTTTGGCGACCCCCTGATCAAAATGGGAGATCCCTCCAACATTAACATCCCATGTAATATAGGGCACATGCATATATGGAAAGCTTACATCGACCTTAGATCACCCGTGAACATCATGACTAGGACTTATTACAATTGGGTGACGAAGAAGCAACTCAACTTTAGGATGATGCCCGGTAAGAATCTGATAAGTAATTTTGCAGGAAGAGTGAAAGGATTGCATGTGATTATAGGGAATCTCACCTATGATATTGATTTTATGATAGTGGAAGACACTCGTCCGGTGATTGAGGCTAACCTAAGTCAAGTAGTATTCGAGAAGCCATTTGTTGAGGCCACTAGGATGAGTTATGATCCGACTTTAGGGATAGTTAGATTCAAGAAAGACAATGATGAGGTCGCTTATCAAATGCCCTACAAGATCGAACAATACCGCCTTCTCTCTAATTTCGAAAAAGAACATAAGCAAGCGGCTTATTATAGGAATGAGGATGATAGACGTAGAGGAGTAGAGTATGTTAGAAATAGGATGCTTGGTTTCTACAAAGAATGCTTGCAACTAGGTCCGGAATACAAAACTGGTTTAGAAGACGACCTAGAAAATGGAACCAATGATGAGATCACGTAGTAACCCACGACTTTGAGTCTAGCTACAAGACTCGTAAATAAAGAAAAGCGCTTCTTGGGAGGCAACCCATGTTTTGTGTGATTTTATTTGTTTGATTGTTATTTGCTTCCGTATGCATGTTTTATTTTTATTGTTGGTTGATCATGTTTCTCAATTAAAATGTGGAAATACTTTATTATGTTGTTTGGCCTAGTCTTAACTTCAACCTAAAGGTATTTTTGCAAAAGATAAGTGTAAGGGGAAACCCCAAATATGTTTTTAAGAAACAACCCGATCATGATTCTCCACAATATTAAATGAACATGTATATTCGTAATTGTTAGAGTCAAATGCTTGTATTGAGTCATAATGAAGTTTTGCAGGATTTTCCAGGAAGTAGGACAAAGTTTTTCCAGAAATTTTCCGGAAACTTAACATAAAGATTTCTGCAGGTCCATTCTGACGGCGTCAGGCTATTGCTCTTGACGGCGTCGGGAGTTAAAAATCTGGAAATTTTGCCGGTTTTGTTTTTCTAACGGAGTCTTATGGTTTTTGTGAATCATTAAGTTTTATAATCTCCAGGAAATCTGCAAACTTCATTCCAGAAGCATTATATCTTACTTTGTTTTCTAGGATTTAGTAACTTATATAGGATGCCGCCGATTTTACGCGAGGTTGCCTTGTCTACTTTTGTCAGGATTTACAGGTTATTTATGACAAGAAGATGATTTATATTCTGGAAGGGAAGCTTTGATTGTTCATTCTCTTGGAGGAAGATTTAACCTGGCCAACCTAAAATCCATACCGAGCGAATCAGGGGAGTATTTGATTTCATTCTCTTTACTTTTAACTTTTACATTCCTTACTTGAACATTGGAGACAATGTTCATCCAAAGTGTAAGGGGAGGGTAAAAAGATGATACCTTACATATGCACTTTCGCTTGAGTTTGTTTTGTTTGATAGTAGATGTGTAATAAAACTATGAGAAATACTTGTTAGTGTAATTTTAGCGCCAAATTTAAAATTTTTTACAACATTTAGGAGTGAAACTTTAGCCATAGCAAGCGTCTCATGGATAGGAGGTTTTATGACTAGCACATAACCGTATATTCAGAAAAATTTTCCACCCAAAAATGATAGGTTCGCCTTTAGTTTTGATAGGAAAAGCATTTATTATTGGTGCTTATGAGTGTACCGGTAGTATTTAGATTCTAGAACTTGCGTTAGTGATGCATCCCGAGACCGCTAGTGAGACTACATTCGTGTGGTAGGATTTACTACATGATAAGAGGCATTAGGATTACCCTTGTGTTAAACCCGTATCATAATTACTTGACCATTTAAGTCATATTACTTGGCTAGTTAAGTCAACTAATTTTTCCCACACCCTTAGCGTTGTACTCATTTTTAGTACACGAAACCCCTAGTACACCCCTCCGAGCCTATCTTTTCATTTCTAACTTTAAGCATCTTACTTAAAGGAAGAATTTGTTACACCCCACTTAAATGTACACCCAAATCGCCTTAGCCTTCCGTGTATGCGCTCATTTTTAGTGCATTATTGTTATTTGTTAAACCCTAAGTTAACTTTCTAATTGATTACATGGTTGCTAAGTCGAGTCATATCCTTGTACATATTGTTTTGGGACGATTGGGACTCATGGGTAAGTACTTATTTTATGGAGTAATGGAGAAGAACATAATATTATTACCCCCATATGTACGTTAATCTAAAAAGTGCTCCAAGTGTTTTGATTTTCTTAATTCGAGTCGTTAGAATAGTTAATGTAAAGTATGTAAAGATTCAAGTGTAAGGGGAACGTTCATACCCCTATGATGTATTACTTTGGATGGTAGAGTAAAAGTGTATGCAAAAAAAAAAAAAAAAAAAAAAAAAAAAAAAAAAAAAATTGAAAAAATCAAAAAAAAAAAGAAAAATAGAAAAGAAAAAGAGAAGAAAAAAAAACATACGGACTACCATCCCGTTTCATTCTATGTTCATTTTATGTTTTTTTTGTTATTTTTCATTTATTAGCTTAAGTCGAGTCTAGTCTTGGCTTAGCAACGCCATCTTGTACATGTAATTAACTGTCACAACTCGTAATTTTCGGTCATTTTCCAAACCTCGACAATTTACTATTCACAAGTTACTATTCACCATTTACTATTCATCGATCACTATTCATCGTTTTTGAGGTCAATTTGACATTTCGAGAAACATTCAGAAATTTTACTATTCACTTGACACTATTCATTCCCGAGAGGAAACCACTATTCACGTGCATTACTCATGTCATCGTAAACTTAATTTACGAGTATTCAAAATTCGCGTAACCGTATTGGTTCAGGAGTGAATTCATGCATTATCATCGAGACATTTCATACGGACTAGAAACAGTCCGCATATCATTATTATGGCACTTGCATACTATTCCACTCGTAGGGTATTCAAATTATCTTTTTAATATAATTAACGAATTACGTATGTTTATTTTAAATAAACACTAATACGCGAACTATAAATATGACTAACACGTCCGACACTCCCGACTATGATTCCAATATATTTTTATACTCATTTTTATAATATAAAAATTATAATATTAATTTACCCGGTGTTTTCAAATCAATTGCTACGTTTTCCGGTCGAAGCTTATAACTCCGTCGGTTTGCGATATTTCAACCCGATCATTATTTTAACACCCGATTATCATCAGGAATATTATTTTACAACTTTTACAACTTCGTCATATTTTATTTTAACTCGTTGCGATTTATTTTTAGTTAACTCGGTACCCGGTATCCCCTAAAACTAATAATATACACTTAATATTACACAAAGTCTTACAAAATCAACCATTTCTTCCTACTCTTTTGAAAATGCCGCCCCCCCCTTGCCTCCTTTCCCCATTTTGTGGATCTTGTCCCCTAAACTAGACATTTACTTCCAATATACAAGTATAGCAAGATTTCTTTTTACACATACTTATCATTTATAAAAGAAAATCACTAGCAAAACTCTCTCAACTCTTCCACTCTTATATGGTTCGATCCACATTAAATCAAGAAGAAAATTTATCAATTTTTCCAAGATCAATATTTATTCTAGCTCAATTGTTGATCCTAGTTTGAGTTTTGCAATATAAACTCAAGGATTGTTAGGTTTTTATCATCTAGTCACACCACATCTCAAAGTAAGTTTACAAAACTCATTTCATAATTTTTACAAAGTTATTACTATGTTTATATATTTTTCTTGCAAGATCTCATACATGCATTAACTTATACCACTCCATTTTTGTATATATTTAACTTTTAAGCCCTAGAAATGAATTTTGGTTAGATCCTTGTTAGATCTACTTGGTTGTGATGTTTAGGAACCCATGACACCCTAAGAAGGTGTATGGTAGGATTAGATTAGTTTTGTGGTGATTGAAAGTGGTTTGGTTGAAGTAGAAACTAGATTGAAACCTTGAAAATGGTTTTTGAACAAGTAAAAATACATGCTGTCCTATTTTGGTTCACCCAGAAAACTCCGAATTTACACAGTAACTTTTGATAATATTTTTAGAAAATACTTTCGAAAACGAAGCCGTGGGCGAAAGAACGGATTAAAACGAGTTAATAACGAAGGAGTTATGATTTTCCGAATTTAACGACGAAAACTATTTTCTGAAAAACTGCTTGCTGATGAACAGTACTCACGGGCAAATTCGAGGCGTAAAACTAAATCTAGCCATCCCGACTTATCAAAAATATGTTAGTATTTTGTCCCACAATTCCGTGGATATAAAGAACGAGTAAAATGAGTTTAAAACGACCAAGTTATACGCGTTTTAACATCGTCAAAACTATATATATTTTGTCACTACTAGAAAATAATAACTTACGCACTAAATGGTATATTTTCTAGAAATGTTACTAAGGACTATATTCTTAACAAATGAAATACGTATGACCCAAAGGAATATTTATACGATTTAACGACGTTATTTTAAGGTTTTCGATACGAGGAATATAACGCTAACATTTTCATACGAGATAATACGACAAGTTATATATTTATATATTTGGACTTATTTTTCCTAAGTATGGAAACTATTTTACTATGACGATAACTAGTATTTCCAAGTTACGAGTGGTATAGGCATCATGTGCACGTGCATTCATTTCATTATGTCATGATCTAAGGTAGATCGTTATTACTCATATTAGGTTGCGGTTAGAGATCGTGCCTCATTTTCCGTGTATCCATTCTTGTCATCATTGCTATCGCTCCAGGTGAGTCATAGCCCCTACTATTTTAATTGCTTTGTAAACTCTTTGGGGGAGAATACATGCTCGTTTTACTTAAACGCACTACTTGTTTTACCTGGTTGATTTCTCAAATATTCCCAGCTTTGTCTAAATATATATTTGATCACCTGCACTTTATTAGCATGCTTGACTACCGGTATTTCTTTGGTATATTTAACCACCTGCATTCATTGGTATGTTTGATTTTCTTGTATTTCATGGGATTGATTATCCTTGTTTACATGACCACATTGTCATAATTTGTTTATCTGGCGACATTGTCAGTATTATTTTATCTGGCGACATTGTCAGTATTGTTTATCTGGCGACATTGTCAGTATTATTTTATCTAGCGACATTGTCAGTATTATTTATCTGGCGACATTGTCAGTATTGTTTAGATAACCTCATTGACTGAATCATTTTATTTATATAGCCGTTTTGCTATGTTTATCTGGGAATTTGGATACCATTATTACTTATGTTCACGTAGACTTTAACACATTTGGCAATGGGTTGTAAACACACAGGTTACAAGTCTCTTATGGCGGGACTTGTAACTGAGTGGATTTACGATGCCTTTGCTGGGCGATCTTTTCTCTATAGGCATTATTTGTTAAACAAACTCTATGAACTCACCAACCTCGTGTTGACACTTTAGCATGTATTTTCAGGTTTTAAGCATATGGCACGCTACAGGAGGTTTTGGCAGGGCATGGCATGGTCATAGAAGACTCTGATAATTTATATGGGGACCGTTTTAAACTACTTTTAAGGGCCTACTTCCGCACTACTTTTAACGATGTAAATTCAACATTTTTGATTTAACGATTTTATTCTAAATGATTAAAGTGAAAACCATTTTTGTACTTGTGTTGTGATATCAATTGAGTTACACCCCGGCTGCATGTATGCTTCCGCTGGACCCGATTTTGGGGGTGTGACATTAACCAAGATTGTTAACTCGCCACCAGTAAAACTCCCTTTATCCAACAAAACCGTGTAATTCATATCCCTACACCTAACGTTATAACCCTTTAAAAGACCTCTTTGATAGTTTATCCTAGGTGCTTACGCCATGTGGTGGAGGTTTGATCCTTTCCCAAGCCTATGGTAATCTATTTTGCTATGACAGGTAGTGAGAGATATCTTCCATTTCCATAATGTTATATTACTTTATTACACCCGAGAGATGTGAGTATCTAAACACTATTTGTGAGGTGCTTGTGTATGACCTCCGTGCTTGTCTATTGGTCTTTAGTGGAACGATTATTTGTTGTAATTACTTTTATATTAGTGTTAAATGACCCCTAACTTGTCTTTTGAGTAGAATAAAAGCTCATTTGCTTGAGGACAAGAAAATCTCAAGTGTAAGGGTATATGATGAGGCGAAAAATGATCCGTTTTTAGGGGGTCATTTAAGCCCGAATCCGACTTTATTTGATCAAATATTGCCCTAAATCGTTCCTTTTGTGATTTTAGGTGTTTGGAGAGTGAATTCTGGAAAAGAGGCTATTTTGGACGTTTTTGGAGCATAAAGTGAAGAAAACGGCAAAGTACCAAAAATCCATGCTGAAGATACAAGGTGACGGCGTCAAGACTTCCTTCTTGACGGCGTCAGACATGAAGAATAAAATACCGTAGCTGGTGACGGCGTCAGATGGATAGGTGACGGCGTCAAAGTGGCCAAGAATAAAATACCGAAGGTGGTGACGGCGTCACATAGGCCGTCACAAGTGGATCTAGGGCGTCCGAGGAAGTATATGGCGGCGAGGTGACGGCGTCAGACTTAACTCTTGACGCCGTCAGAACGATTTTCCTATATATAGTTTTCTAGTTTTTTCATTAAAAAAGAGGAGAAGTTTTGGTGAAACCCTAAAGACGATTTTGGTGTCTCTTTTACAGGTTTTTCAAGGGTTCCAAACCCTTGAGACCTTGCATTGTAATTGAGATAAGTATACTCTTAATTCAATCAATATGTCTATGTGTTGGTTGTTTATCTTTTGTTCTTATCTTAATTCTACTATGCTAGGCTAGATTTACTTTGTGTTTGCTTAGATCTAATGAAACCTAGATGTTGATTATGTGTTGATTACTTGTCTATTCTTGTTTTGGATGAATGATATTATATGTTAGGCTTAAGAAAACTGGCAGATCTCCAAATGGTAACATGCTTGAACGTCTTAAGAAACATGAACCGAGGCGTACTAGGTCTTTATTGGTTGTATTTAATGCATGAGCCACTGTTTACAATCCCTATAGTTGTGCTGGGTCATGGTGTAGGAGGAGATAAGAGCTCATAGAGTTGGGGAGTTATGTATGCCACCCCACGAATGGTATTAAGGAATACAATCCGTCATCCATACAAGTGTAACAAGTAATTGACATGTAAAAGATATCTAGGGAGTAATGAAGTCTAAGTAAACACAATTTCTCCAAATACTGCTCACAACCTTAGTTTAATATTAGTGTAATTTCATTTTCATTAGTTTAATTAATTATATAATAGTTTTTGGGTTAGTTGAGTAGCAACTAATTCCGCCCACTCTTCCAAAACCCGAGATTTTACTTGCTTTCATAAAAAATATAAAAACACAAAAATAATCATCTTTCATCTCTAGAACTTTTAATTAGGCTTTCTAATCCTAGCGACACTATTCCTAAGCTGAACGATCAATCCCCCGGTACTTGTCACTATACTATACTACAACGATCAGGTACACTGCCTGGTGGGGGTTGTAAGCCTCGCGAGATCCCTCGAGAGGTAAAGCAAGGTGCGATTCCCACGCATCACGGAGTCTTAAAGTTTTTGTTGATTCTTTAGTTTTATAAACTCCATGAAATCTGCAAACATTCATTCCACAAGCATTATATCTTTAATTGTTTTGTTTTTATTCCTAAGTCTGGAATTACATCTAGTTGTGAGTTCTCTTTGTTCGGGTTGATGCATTGGGTTTTTGTCTGTTTTCTCAAGTTTAACAGGTTATATATGACAAGAAGATGATTTATATTCTGGAACGGAAGCTTTGATTGTTCATTTTCTTGGAGGAAGATCTAACCTGGCCACCTTATTATCCATATCGAGCGAATCAGGGGAGTATTTGATTTCATTCGTTTTACTTATTTCACTTTTACATTCTTTACTTGAACATTGGGGACAATGTTCATCCTAAGAGTAAGGGGAGGGTAAAATGATGATACCTTACAGATACACTTTCGCTTGAGTTTGTTTGTTTGATGGTAGATGTGTAATAAAACTATGAGAAATACTTGTTAGTGTAATTTTAGCACCAAATTTAAAATTTTTTACAACATTTAGGAGTGAAACTTTAGCCATAGCAAGCGTCTCATGGATAGGAGATTGTATGACTAGCACAAAACCGTACTATTCAGAAAAATTTTCCACCCAAATATGTGAAGTTCGCCTTTAGATTTGATAGGAAAAGCATTTACTATTAGTGCTTATGAGTGTACCGGTAACATTTAGATTCTAGAACTTGCGTTAGTGATGCATCCCGAGACCGCTAGAGTGACTACATTCGTGTATTAGGATTTCCTACATGATAAAAGGCATTAGGATCACCCTTGTGTTAAACCCGTATTATAATTACTTGACAATTTAAGTCATATTACTTGGCTAGTTAAGTCAACTAATTTTCCCACACCTTAGCGTTGTACTCATTTTTAGTACACGAAACCCCTAGTATACCCCTCCGAGCCTATCTTTTTGTTTCTAACTTTAAGCATCTTACTTAAAGAAAGAATTTGTTACACCCCACTTAAATGTACACCCAAATCGCCTTAGCCTTCCGTGTATGCGCTCATTTTTAGTGCATTATTGTTATTTATTAAACCCTAAGTTAATTATCTAATTGATTACATGGTTGCTAAGTCGAGTCATATCCTTGTACATATTGTTTTGGGACGATTGGGACTCATGGGTAAAGTACTTATTTTATAGAGTAATGGGGAAGAACATCATATTATTACCTCCGTATGTACGTTAATCTTAAAAGTACTCCAAGTGTTTTGATTTTCTTAATTCGAGTCATTAGATTAGTTTATTGTAAAGTTTGTAAAAATTCAAGTGTAAAGGGAATGTTCATTCCCTATGATGTATTATTTTGGATGGTAGGGTAAGAGTGTATGTAAAAAATATAATAATAATAAAATAAATAAAAAAAATAAAAAAATCGAAAAAAATATAGAAAAAAGAAAAAGAAAAGAGACAACATACGGACTACCATTCCTTTTTATTCTATGTTCATTTTATGTTTTTGTTACTTTTGATTTATTAGCTTAAGTCGAGTCGAGTCTTGGCTTAGCAACGCCATATTGTACATGTAATTAACCAAGATTGTTAACTCGCCACCAGTAAAGACTGCCTATATCCAACAAAACCGTGTATTTCATATCCCTACACCTAACGTTACAACCCTTTTAAAAGACCTCTTTGATAGTTTATCCTAGGTGCTAATGCCATGTGGTGGAGGTTTGATCCTTTCCCAAGCCTATGGTAATCTATTTTGTTATGACAGGTAGTGAGAGATATCTTCCGTTTCCATATTGTAATTTATACTTTAATACACCCGAGAGATGTGAGTATCTAACCACTATTTGTGAGGTGCTAGTGTATGACCTCCGTGCTTGTCTTTGGTCTTTAGTGGAATGATTATTTGTTGTAATTACTTTTATATTAGTGTTAAATGACCCCTAACTTGTATTTTAACTAGAATAAAAGCGCATTTGCTTGAGGACAAGCAAATCTCAAGTGTAAGGGTGTATGATGAGGCGAAAAATGAACCACTTTTAGGGGGTCATTTATGCCCGGAATTGAATTTATTTGATCAAATATTGCCCTAAATCGTTCCTTTTGTGATTTTAGGTACTTTGGGAGTGAATTCTGGAAAAGAAGGCATTTTGGACGTTTTTGGAGCATAAAAGTGAAGAAAACGGCAAAGTCTTGATTTTCCTTGCTGGGAACAGTACCTGACGGTGTCAAGAGGCTTTTCATGACGGCGTCAAGAGTAAAAGTGGTGACGGCCCAGAAGAAACGTGAAGGCGTCACCCAAGGCCGTCACGTGTTAACTTGTCAAAACTTGCGCGCGGAGTAGCTGATATTGTTTTGGTCATAACTTTTGCATACGAACTCGGATTTAGGTGATTCAAAAGCCCACACGAAGAGGACGAAGAGATCTACAATTTGGTGAAAAAATGATCATGACGGCGTCAAGAGAACGAGCTGACGTCGTCAAGATGGGCCGACAGAAAACATGCCTATAAATAAAACATCATAACTTCACTTTTTGTAAGCCCTAAACCCTAAGGTCGATTCCTGGGTTTAGGTGGGTGTTTTTCCAGCAACTTAGAGGGTTTCAATCACTCCATAAAAATCTTGTAATGGTTTGATGATTCTATTTTAATTCATGTCTTCAATTATCATTATTATTGCTTGTTCTTTATTAATTATGCTTGGCTAATTCACCTTGTGTCTACTTATGATTGTGTGAAACTTGTGTATAATTGATTAGATCTCATTGATTTCTTGTTGATGTTTGTGTCTATCTCCATCAATGAGGGCTTGTTGATATGTGTGTCTATCTCCATCAATTAAGGCGTGACAACTTCAATAGATTTAGTTGGTTTAGTTTATAATTCTTGTTTCCTATTGATTCTTGTTTTGATTGAATGTCTCATCAATGTTAGGCTTAAGAAAACTGGCAGACTTCCATAGGGTAACATGCTTGAACGTCTTAGGAAACATGAACCAATGTGTACTAGGTTTTTATGGTTGTATTTAATGCATGAGCGAATTCTAGTGATCCCATGTTAGGAGCTTCTTAGCCGGCTCGACATAGGAGTGAAGTTGGAGCTTATAGGATTGGAGAAGTAAGTACGCCACCCCATGAATGGTATTAAGGAATACAACCCGTCAATTAAAACAAGGTACAATTCAATAGGTAGAATTGGATAGCTAGCAAGGAGTAACATATCATAGGTAGACATGCTTCACTTTTCTTGTAGAACCTTAGTTTAGTTTTCTTGCACATTAGTTTAATTAGTAGCTTTTGGGTTAGTTGATTAGCAACTAATTCCGCCCCTCCTTCCAATACCTGAGATTTTTACTTGCTTTTCATAAAATATAAAAATACAAAAAGAATCATCCTTCACCTTTAGACCTAGTTAGATCAATTTCAATCCTAACGACACTATTCTTGAGTTGAACGATCAATCCCCGGTACTTGTCACTATACTATACTACAACGATCAGGTACACTGCCTGGTGGGGATTGTAAGCTTCTCGAGATCCCTCGAGAGGTAAAGCCTAGTGCAAGTCCCACGCATCATAGGATCATGTGACTTGCCGGCATGTGGTTTACTACCCACTAAAGATATGAGTATGTAATTGTAGTGGTTTGAGATGAACTCAAAAGGTCAAGAAATTTTCTGTAAAAGCTGGTTGCCAATGTCAGGAGTCGGAATCAAAGCTGCTGTGTGTTTTCTTCATGGATATGGCGATACTTGCACCTTTTTCTTTGAAGGTTTGTGGCCATATCTCATCATCTATATGCCAAAATTGTCCAGTTCTTATGTATAACGGAAAATACTTTGAGGCATTGCGAAGAAAATTGCTGTTGCGGGTTATGGTGTTTATGCCATTGATCATCCTGGTTTCGGCCTCTCTGAAGGGTTGCATGGTTACGTTCCCAACTTCAGTGATATGGTTGACAATGTAATCAAACAATACACAAGGATTAAAGTTATGGCATGTTCTAAATGTCCATATTTGACTTCTTCTGGTCCAATAAATCATTTTGTACTTCAGAACTGCTACAACTTTATTTGTGTTTTTAAATTATGCATTTGTAAGCTTATTAAACTCTATGACTAGAAGTTTGTGTTTTTAACAGGACGCCCTGAAGTCAGAAGGATGCCTTGGTTTTTGTTGGGCCAGTCAATGGGTGGTGCGGTTGTGCTTAAAGTCCATCTTAAAGAGCACGTGAATGGGACGGTGTAGTTCTTGTGGCTCCAATGTGCAAAGTAAAACCCTCTTCCTTACATTATGTTATAACTAAATTTAGGTAAATATATCCCTGGAAAGAAAACCAGGGTCATGTTGTGGATGTAAGTGGAACAACAGTTCGGATCAAACTGGGCTCACAAATGAAGGTTGTTACAGGTAAGTATCGTTTTCTCTTACTTTGATTTGAAGGGTAGCGAAACCAATGGGTCGAGTGACTAATCATTTTGGGTTTGAGTCAAGATGGGTAATTTTATGTGACACAAGACTGTCATCTCACCCGCATAGGCTATTACTCCATTTTTAAACTAATATAGATTAGTAACTATTATCAATAATAAATATTACGAATGCTGGTCAGGCTTGCCTACCTTTTTTTGGAGCATAATTTTTTGATATTTGTAGTGTTCTTTTTTAGTTATACGAGTCAAACTACGGTGACAATGCATTATCCCGTTTTGTACTTCTAGGATTAAGATCTGGAATCTAATGAAAGGATGTTTGATTTTGTAAGGCAGATGTGTAGGTTTGATGGAATGGGCAAGGGAGGTGGTGCTGAAAAAATGATGAAATGAATGTATGATGTAATTAGGTCGAGTTACAATGCAAGAGGCTTAACTATAGCTGTTTGGGAAGACATATTGATTGTTAGTGGAAAGGAAGACTTTTCAAGACATGGTGATAAGAAGGGTTCAAAACAAGTAGTGAAGTTAATGAACTGACCATGTAGTTAGTTTGAAAAACATTTTGGTATAAAGAACATTATGTAAATTGGTTAAGGAAATGGGTTTAGGACTTGGGTCACATGTACAAGTATGTTTTGTACTGCAACTATCAAATATATAGAAAATTATGTATCTTTTTAAGTAGTAGTAGTAGTTATTTTATATGATCCATTTGATCAATATGAGACAACTCGAATCTTTTTGATTCTTACTACTTTATTGGTTTTAATCGGTTAATATTTGAGAGATATTGCTTCATATTTTGCTTGAATCGGTTCCTCACAAAAAATTTACCTAAATTTGTATGTTTCTTTTGACTTATTTGGTTCATCTATTTTCGTGTATTCATCTTAAAACTAAATGTGTATTGGATGACAAATGCTTAAAATGGTAGTAGTAACTAGCGTCATGTATTATATACTTGATTAGATTGATTAAACAAAATGAAAAATATATTTGAAAATAAGATAAATTCACATACGTGTGCATTAGAACTACTTTTAGATGAAATTCTTAGTTTAGTAGTTTGATGTGGATTTGTAAATCTTTGAAGCTTTAACTCATAAAACCGTGTAGAGTTGGTGTGGAGGGTGTGGTGTAGGTCATGCCGCTCCATAAAATTTATATCATTATTTAAGAGGTGTTTGGTTAAAGCTAATTTTCTAATGTTTAATTGCTTATTGTTTTTCTGAAAAAACCATTATGTACTTTGAAGGTGTTAGCTTATTTCAAAAGGCTAATGCCTTTTTAGGAACTATATAAGCTAAAAAAATATAAACACTTAGATTTGGCTTTTGTGAAACGAACACACAACTTATAAGCATAAGCCTATCGAAACACCCCTTTACCGACGCTTAAGACATGTCGTTTCCGGTCATTCGTTTACTATATCTCAAAACTTTTAAGCATAAGCCTACCGAAAAATCCTTTTAGCTTTAAGCATAAGCCAACTGAAACACCTCTTTATTATATCTCAAAGTTTTATGTTTTAAATATTTGTTTCCTTATTTTACCTTCGACAGTGAAAGAAACATATATTTGCACAAGTTTCTTTAAGATACTGGGTGTCAAAACAAGTACTCTAATACTCTACAAAGGGAATCTAATCTTATAACTCCTTTAATGTCATTCTCAAAACAATCTTAAATTGGATCGATCAATATACTAATGCAGTGGTAGAAGTAGCAAAATAGACAGTAAGTTTAAGACAACGTATTGCTTAAGATATGTTTTATGTCATTTTTTTTACTATACATATACTCTTATCAACAGTTTCCTTTTAACTTGACTTTTTTCTTTTTTCATACAGTGAATGAACATGGATTATTCAAGTGTTTGACGTTGACCACATAACTTTGCTCTCCAAGACTATCTACCAGTTAGAGAAGACAATATATGAATGTTTATTTCCTTAATAGTTACAAACCATGGACAACTATATGTTGGTTTGTACTTGCGGCATCCTGTTTTCACACATGGACAACTATATGTTGCTGTTTGAAGAGTAAAAAGCAAGAAAGGTTTAAAGGTTGTCGTTTGTGATCATGATGGTAATGTCTCTAAAACTACAACAAATGTCATATACAAAGAAGTACTTCAATGTCTATGATCAAACTTCAAGAGGTATGTAAAATACACACGTTCCTTTTTCTTTCTCATATTCTCAATTATAAAATTTTATCAGTCACAACATGCTTTTACTTACATCATCTATGGACTATTAGGTGTGCACGATATGGACATTGGGTATTGAATCGATAAGCACTCACACACATCCTTTTCTATTCAAGACAATCAATTTTAGAGACGCCAACGCTTGGACGTTTATTAGTTTAATTGTAATAAACTCAATTGCTTATCGGATAATTGATGCATTGTCTCATTCTTTTTTTCTTATATTAAATGGAACATGTTTACGTTATTACTTTTCTTATCGTCTCATTTTCTCTATTTCTTTAAAACATAACCCGGTGTCAACGGGTCTTATAAGCTAGTGTGTATATATATATATATATATATATATATATATATATATATATATATATACTAGTTGTCATGGCCCGCCTAATAGGCGGGCATGTTTTGTGAGCCCGTTGGGCATGTAAGTCCGCCCTTCAAGGGCGGACACGGCATACTTATCGTTTGCATATCTTAATCACTTAGCAAAATTCCGTCTTTTTTTGTCTGAATAGAACAATTTTCAATAAATCCCTATGGACGGGCATGACTTATAATTATCGTTGACATTTTTTACTATAGCGAAAGAAGGGTGATAAAAAATAATTGAAAAGTGTAGATGTTGAAAGAGATGGTACTTTAAGTGTTTTCAACAAAACAATAAACGTGAAAAAAAAGTATAAAAGTACCAATTTTTTTTAATGAATGCATTAAGAATGAAAAATAAATGAATATTAAGAATTATAGAACATTTAAAAGTTACAAAGTTATTCATAAAAAGATAATTTATGTTTTACTATAGCGAAAGAAGGGTGATAAAAAATAATTGAAAAGTGTAGATGTTGAAAGAGACAGTACTTTAAGTGTTTTCAAGAAAACAATAAACGTGAAAAAAAAGTATAAAAGTACCAATTTTTTTTTATTGAATGCATTAAGAATGAAAAATAAATGAACATTAAGAATTATAGAACATTTAAAAGTTATAAAGTTATTCATAAAAAGATAATATATTATTTAAACTCAAACGCATTAATATAATTTATGATATCACTACCGGCCAAACATACAAAAGTTGCAAACCGACATACTACGTAATAAGGAATATTGTATACAAAAAGGTTATGTGTCAAATTTGGTTTATATTGAAATCTAACGGGTTCAATGGGTTTAACTTTATTGCTCAACTTATAATTAATGGGTTTAAAATTCATATGATGCATAACAATAAATTTAATATGTTGGTTAAATACAATACAAATGAAGCAAATGGTGACCTTTTCTTTTGAGATAGCAAACAGAAAAATTGAAAAAGTCATAAGTCATGCTTCATTATAAGTAAAAGAAATAAATCTTGCTCTCTAATCCAACGATAAAGAACCCTACCATCATCTTAACAAACATATAGTTGTACAAATGTTCTAACTGTTAGTTTATGAACATAAATTAATAGTAGTGTGTTAGGATTGAACTCGAGATCGTGGGATTGCACACTTTACGTATGAAGAGTAAAAGAATGATTATTTATAAATGTTATATATAATTATTAATAAACAGAAAACTAGTAACGACCGTTAGTATTTAACGGAGAATGGCTAACGACCGTTAGACGAAGATTAGGAAAGTAATACTTGTGATTAATTGGAAACAAGAGAAGGTTCCGGAATTCCCTTGGGGAGTCTATGACCGATCGGCCAAGGGAGGGATTCCACCTCCTTTGTGCCTTGAGCTCCAAGTAAACACAAGTATATAAACACCTCATGTGATATTGTTTTCTCATAACTTGTACACACATAATAGGTGTTTTTCTCTCCTCCTCTTGTCCCTAAATCGATCCAAACCTCAAACCCATAAGGGTTTTCGATTTTCACAGCTAAAAGGTTTTTGTGTTTAATTTACTTGCATAAACTTTTACTTGAATTAGTACGTGTGTACAAGAACACGATTCAAACATACTTTTATTTGATTCTTGGATTGAATTACAAAAGAGGTAACGGGTAATTCTTATAATCCACATAAACCCTAATTAGGGTTCTTAATTTGAATATTGCATTTGATTCTTGTTCGGGCTAGAATCACTAAGGTATGTTTATTATTTATTATTGATTAATTAATTACATGTTATATGATCTTGTTATAACGCTTCTGCATATGCTCTCTTGATGTGTTTGGTTTATTTATATGATTGTCATGATATTATAATTCCAATAGTGGCATCTAGAGTCATTATAATGTGTAATTAATTATCGAAACGCATAAAAATTGAATCTTGATTCGTTTAGTTACATGGTTTTAGGGTTTTTTTTTATTCCTAACCCTAATTTTTTAATTGGTTCGATTTAGACCTTTTAGGGTTTTAGGGTTTTGGTTTTGATTTTTAATATGATTAGAAACCCTAGGGTGTCATGTAATTGGTTATGCGTTTTATTAAACGATCTTGGTGCAATATGTTAATTGTTAAGCGTAATCCATGAAAAGTGCTTGTTTGCATGGATTTAATTGTGTGAATATTTAAATTGTTTAAATTGATGAACATGTAAATTTATTAATAGATGTCGAATTGGGGAAGACTCTAATATTAAGTAATCAATTTTGTGGTATGTGGTATTTGTTTAGTTTTGGCTTACGCAATCGATTTATTGATGCATGTGGCTCTTTTTCCTAGAAGAAAAAAGCCTTAATTAAATAAATACATTATACACCTAGACTTGATTATTAATAGGACTATTGAATAAGATTTACATGTAGCTACATGTTTTATACATATTTAATTGTTATGTTATGTATATATTTATTTGGTTGTTTATTTTTTATTATACATTACTTGTTTTTGTTTATTATTATGTTAGACATGTTTATAAACGAAAAGGGTAATTTTTGAATAGAAAAATAATATGGACTAAATAAATGGCGAAATTGTTTTGGTTTTTAAGAGCTTAAATTTCAAAGGATTGGTTGATTGATGTTTTTGTACGTAATGGTTAACTAGGCCTGACCGAAGTTTACACACTACAAGATGGGTATAAGGTTGGCTTCGCATTAAATTGTGGCCTGAGATAGACAACATTCTGTCTTAACGCTCGTTTGTGTGTAAATTAGACTTGCCAAACAACAATTTCATGTACATTGTCATCTTAAGGGTGAATTAACTACAATTCCATATTGATTATCCGAAACACTAAGCCTTAGGGCTTATGCAAAAGTATGATATAGTGGATGATAATTGTTGGTAATTCTTTAATCGGTGAACCCGATACCTCAATCAAAACTTTGCAATTTTACTCTTAGTGAATTGGTAATAGAATTGTTTTATAAAACCAATGTTATGAAGTTGTATGCATGCTTCTTCATACATTATTTTGATTACACGTCAAAATTAATACCCTTATAAAATTAAGTCGAATGCCATCTAATTAAGAACACTTGAAGTTGTAATTTACGTCATGTGAGAACTTGGGGAGATTGCAATGGAGAGGTAAATTTCGTAATTTCATTGCTAGCAGATCAACTGATGTAATAGATTTATAAGTTTGCAGTTTTTAAGTTAGACAACTTAAATTGAGTAGGAAGTGAGAGCTTGGACTCAAGGCATTAAGATGGGGATGAAAAATGCTTACATTACAAAGGTTTTGTGAATGTAAATCCCATAATTATCTAGGAATTGCAATATGATATTGGCAATTATTGTTCGACAATTACCTTGTTGAATACTATCATTACTAGCAGATCAACTGATGTAATGGTACTATGTCAATTAGGATCCTAGCTTTAAGAAAATACTATGGTTTATAAGAATATTTACCAATGGGTATTTTATTTTCTTAAAGATCTAATTATCGAAAATACTGAAATTGAATTTTGTAATTCGTTTTAATGTATTAATGCAACGTTCAAACCGTAAACGTATTTTGGGCTTTGGTAAATTGATATCATTCTGTTTTCAAACAAATGTTTGATTAAGAATAATTTACTTAAAAGACAAAAGAAGTCTCCTTTCTATGAAGAAGAGTGAGATACAATCCTATTTCTTTTCATGAATGAAAAAGGATAATAGGAATATTAGATACGTCTAAATTCTAATATATAACTCATAGCAAATTTTTAATAGTTAAGAAAATTGCGAATATTTTCAGTAGGGATTTCATCATCCTCATTCGGTGATTAAATTCTTAGTAACAAATATGATATTTGGTTAACAGAAAATTATGTATGACATTTTATGAGTTATTAGAAGCTAGATTAAGCAAAATGTTAAAAGACAAATTAGTCGTTTTGACTATTTAAAGAGGTACTACTTACATTGTAGGATGGTAGACCTATTAAGGAAGAAATTGCATGCCCAATTTTTCAAGTTAATAGCATTTGGTGGATAGTTCATCATTTACGTGGTAAAATACACTCTTTAATGCATAAGTAATTGTTATATATGGACATTCAAAGGTGTAGGAAAGTTAAAAGCACACTGTTTTCTTTTACTGGATATGAAACACTTACAATGTTGTCGAATTCAGTGGGAGTATTGTGTACTTATTACTTTCCAAGTGTAGACACTCATACTTTTAAGGATAATCTTGTACGTTTCCTTACTAGACATTGTTGTTCTATAACTACTTGTTATGCTAAAATATATGACACAATCATATTGATCACATAAACAAATGCATGGCGTGTTGTTTATCAACTATATGAGGTTGTTCCATGCACAAGTGGGAGAAATGTTATCTTTAATGTGTGCAAGAAACAACTCATAAAGATATGATTTAATGGATTCTCTTGACTGCAAGGTAAGAGAATTACATTCTAATATGAATTATACTAATCTAATTCAAGAAACACTTGGTGTTACAATTTACATTGCAACAACAAGGTGAATTTCATATTTTCATTACTAGCAGATCAACTGATGTAATTGAACTATGAGAATTTGTAGTTTCTAAATTAGCTACCTATTAGAACATGTGTCAATATGATATCAAGACTACTTTAATTAGTATATTTATGAATTCATGGAATAACATAAATTAATTAAGTAATCTAATGCTACTTCAATCTGAATATTTATGTGTTCTTGGAATGACATAAATAAATGAAGAAATAATGTTATTTACATTATTGTGAAGTAATAAATTAACTTGAAATTACTATTGAAACCAAAAGATGGTGTTCATAATTACTTTAGTTAAACATGTTTATGTTTCATTGTAAAGATATAAACATAAAGTCTTTTAATTGTTACAAGACTTATAATAAAGTAAGAAGTTATCTTGTTATGTTTTTAATTAAAACATATACATGAAGTCATTAAATTGATTAAATAACTTATAACGTATAGTGGGATTATAAAATTTTATGTCTTCTTGTAGAGACATGGACATGAAGTGACTTTGTAAAAAGTACTTGTGTTATAAAGCATGTAATTGGCTTGAAAATTATTATACCATTAAAATGAATTAGTTGGTAAATAAACAAGTCAAAACGAATATTGTTATCTTAAATATTGTTAGATTGTCTTACAATATTTATACTAATGAAATGCCAAATGTTTATGATATGTTCAGTTAGGAAAATCAAACTCTAGTTATATTGTTTGATTAAAGATAACTATGACTTCTTTTCTTCCAAAAGTTATCAAGGTTAGAATGTTGAGTATGACTTGGACATATTTAATAATACTCCAACTAGAAGATTAATAAGACATCATCATATGATGGAATGTGATGAATGTGATGAATTACATTAAGTCTTAAATTGAAGTTCTAAATTTGTTTAACTGCTTATGAAGAGGTTATTAACAAAGTAAAGTTAGGAACTGTCAATATATATTTGTAATATCCCAAAAGAGAATATTGAATTGTTGCTTTATTTGCTAAGTATTTAAAGATAGTCTTTAAATTACTAAAAGCAAGTGGGAGTTTTGATCTTTAAAAGATAAAATTACAAGATATATAATCTTCTGAAATACACTAGTAAATATCATGATGAAGTTTGACATTTGAATGTTAAATCTCAACATGATAAAAAAGTTTGACATTTAAATGTTAAATCTCAAGATGATGGAATTATGATTCATATAATAGCAATATATCTCAGATATTTGATTAATATGATGAGGACTATGATTTACATGATTATTGTAAACCTGATAATCATTATGATACATTATCAAATATGTAATTGGGTAAAGTATACATGATATGAATGATTAAGATGCTGTCCATAAAGATAATCAATTTTAGAAATGTGGTTTATCTTAATAGTTAGACTGGAAAATGAAGATGAGTTTCTTCAAAGATAAGGTAACCTTGTGGTTTAAATCTTTGTATAGAAATCATATGGACAATATTGTGCACGTATTTAATGCATGTTTTATGACAAGATTATTAATCACACTTAAGCAATTAACTGTGATTGAATATTCTTTTCTAAATACATTAAATATATAAAGATTATGATAGTCATATTTATGAAATTGACAATAGAATATCAAAACTCTTTCTTGAGTGATTACTTGAGCGAGGACGATAAGTAATCAAAAGGAGTTTATGAATTCAAATAAATCTTTGAAAGTGTACATGGTGCAATAATCCATGGATGGATAAATGCATGCATCTAGAAGATTACTCTTATGTTTAATTGTTAAATCCATGTTTTGATTTATAATTGAAATAAGATAATTTCTAAGTATTCATAAAAGCTAGTGGGAGTATTATGTTTAATTTCTTAAATCATATATGTTGTAGAACATATAAAAAGTAACATTCCATATAAGTTAAAAGTTAAGTCTTAGTTTGGAATGAAACTTTACTTGAAAGATTTAGAAAATAAGATATACATCCTTGGAATGAATGTTTATTGTTGAAACATGAGCGTTAAATGAATCTAATATAACATGATATATCATTTAGAAAGTCTGAATGGATATGTATAACATGAATACAATCTAAGTATGACTCAAAGATTTTTCATGACAATCATGTTTTGTTGTATCATGCTTGATTACAAGATGATTTGGCAATATTAATATCTAATTAAAAGTTATTAGATAACTTGTGTAATATTCTAAAAAGAATATGTTTGATTATAGAATCACATTCTAAATCTGGAACAGCTTCCAAATTCTATAGATGAACATTTTTTTAATTGTTGTGAAAATTGTCATAGCCAACAAACTTGTAAGTTTGAAAGGCATCAAACATTACATAAAAGATATTAATGTTTACGGGAAGGTTTTAAGAGCATATTGTTGTTTGTATACAATGATGCTAATGAAATTGAGATGACACTCAATACTAGTCATGATAAGGATTTCATCCTTAGTCATGGGTACGAGTTGTGCTTACTAAAAGCATAGTTGCATTATACGTTAAGAGAATAAGAATACTTGAAACTTTAAAATGTTTGGAAGTTTGATTATCATAAATTGGTGGTTAAGGATGTCACACATTTATGAAATATATATGGCATTATCAAAATAGTTGAATATGCACATATAAGAACTTCAATAGTTGAATTCTTGAAATAAGTATTCTTAAAATTTCAATAGATCAAAGTTGGATGATTTATGCCTTGTCAACAAGTATGAATGTCATTACTTGAGACATTATTCATCAACAAGAGTTATCATGCATTGATCTATTTAGTATTTGGATAAGGGATGTTAAATAATTATTATAATAAATTTAAATACATGGTATGTTTAATTTATAATAAGTTGTATCCTATATTTGTATGTTTAATCCATGAATAAATATTATTCTAAATTGTTTGTTATCAGTTAATAATATGAGAATATTATTAAATTAAGCCAAATCTGAAGGTTGGTATAATATACTTGAAGTATATTGATGCGTAGTCATGCCATTTCAGATGATATTCAATGATACCGAATATAGGACTTATCCCAACAACATGATGTTACTTTATGGATTTTGTTATTAAGTAAATCATGAGAAGTTATCCTCAGACTTGAGATGCAAGATAAGTGTCATGAATATAGTACATTTTTGTAGAACAACTTAACGCTATACGTAACTGGTAGTCATAAGGGTTGTTTTCGAAAGTGTTACAAAGTTTGTGGTTTTGCTTGTAGTCAACATAGAATTTGTTCCTTCAAATTTATTTTTTGGAGTTTAATACTGCTGGGCCCCTCGTAGGGTTGGTAAGATGCATGTGCGGCCACACCCAAGATCTCCCCTGAATATGTTTAGAAGATTTGGTAATCTTGATCAATCACAAACAACGAGAAACAGAATGGTTAATTAAGGAATGACTTTAATCCATATCTTTATTGACGTGGTATTAGAAACGAAAGGATAATAATAATGAGAAATCAATAAAAGGTTTTTCTAGGAGCCTTACTCGAGATCATACTAGAGGCATCGGCGTGTTGCAAGACGCTAACCGATGTGATCACACTATTAAGATATGTCCAAGTGGGAGCTGTTAGTTTATGAACATAAATTAATAGTAGTGTGTTAGGATCGAACTCGAGATCGTGGGATTGCACACTTTACGTATGAAGAGTAAAAGAATGATTATTTATAAATGTTATATATAATTATTAATAAACACAAAACTAGTAACGACCGTTAGTATTTAACGGGGAATGGCTAACGACCGTTAGACGAAGATTAGGAAAGTAATACTTGTGATTAATTGGAAACAAGAGAAGGTTTCGGAATTCCCTTGGGGAGTCTATGACCGATCGGCCAAGGGAGGGATTCCACCTCCTTTGTGCCTTGAGCTCCAAGTAAACACAAGTATATAAACACCTCATGAGATATTGTTTTCTCATAACTTGTACACACATAATAGGTGTTTTTCTCTCCTCCTCTTGTCCCTAAATCGATCCAAACCTCAAACCCATAAGGGTTTTCGATTTTCATAGCTAAAAGATTTTTGTGTTTAATTTACTTGCATAAACTTTTACTTGAATTAGTACGTGTGTACAAGAACACGATTCAAACATACTTTTGTTTGATTCTTGGATTGAATTACAAAAGAGGTAAGGGGTAATACTTATAATCCACATAAACCCTAATTAGGGTTCTTAATTTGAAGATTGCATTTGATTCTGGTTCAGGCTAGAATCACAAAGGTATGTTTACTATTTATTATTGATTAATTAATTAAATGTTATATGATCTTGTTATAATGCTTCCGCATATGCTCTCTTGATGTGTTTGGTTTATTTATTTGATTGTCATGATATTATAATTCCAACACTAACTGATATAATAGGTACTTTTTAGTGATTGTCTGTGTCGTCAATTTAAGTCTCCAAAAGCAAGACATCTCCATCACGAATTGATGTGGTATAAGTGGGTCGTATAGTCCATGATTTGTTAGGGCACCTGAGCGATAAACAATTCAGCATCAATCATTTTATATATTAATAAAGAAGATAAAATTTCAACGCATAAACATTAAATAAAATCATCATAGACCAACTATCTGGCCGGTAAATGGTTATGAATGCACATACCAAAGCCTAGACCAATAAAGAAATATATAAATGAGTTCAAGCAGTATGTATAAACTAAAGAAATATATAAATGAGTTCAAGCCGTATGTATTTGCAATCAAGTACATACAGTTGTAAAGGAGTTGGTGTAAAGAGTGTAAAGACTTTGCTCGGTTAACCCATCTAAAGAATATTCTTTAACAATAGCACATCTAAACCTTCCAATATCCACTGGCGAAGGTCTACACAACAAAGACCTGAAAAACAAACGCAAATAATTTCAATATAAAGAATACTAATGGCATATAACTTTCAGCCCGATAAACACATATAAAAAATTTCATACTGTGTTGTAACCAATCTTTTCATATTGTTTTCCAAACTTGAACCTTCCTGCAACACATATAATGATAGGCATTAGAGCAGGAGCTCGTGAATGACTAATACTAGCATGATGCATTATAGACTACATGGTGTTTATTTTTAAATCCGATTTTTGATATTAAAATCTTTTATAAAAAATGTTTTGATATTGTTTTTAAACCCAAAACTTGTGTGGGATTTCATTTTTGGTTCTTGTTTGACTCGTTGGCCGCGACTCAGTTGACTCACCGAGTCAACTCGCTTGACTCGGTGAGGGTTTTGAGATATTGGTTTTGTTTGATGCTTTGATGACGAAGGGGAGTATATATTTTTGTGTTTGGATTGTTATCGAGGGTCCGTTTGGTTTGTTGTTGCCTCGACAGCCGAGAACCACCACCACCGCGACTTGGGTGGTGGTGGGGGAGGGTTTATATTATTATTATTGTTGTTGTTTTTGGTATTGGGAGTAGCTTAGGATTAGTTTTGGATCGGATTGGTTGTTTGGTTTGAGCCGAGGAGAGGGTATGGCTCGTTTTGGTTTCGGATTGATTTTGGTATTGACTTGGGTTGACTTCGGAGTTTTTGATATTGTTGTGGTTAATATTTTGGGTTTGGTTACAAGTGTCGGGACATATTGTTTTATTTAGAAATGGTAACTAATAATAAAACGGTTAACAATATATATGAAATCTAAAATGAATTGTTATAGTTAAGTGGACTTGATATCGGACATGATTCCGTATTATTGCATTATGAGCTTGAATTGGACGTATTGGATTTACGGGCTTGGTTATTTGGATATTACAGACCCTTTGGTACACGAGACGGTAGGGTACGTTAGGCCCTTAAAGATCTTAACGTACCTGGAACCCAAACAAATACAAAATCGTCGATAAAACCTAAACAACTAATGGACTAAGCGAATGATATATCCAATCATATTTATATATATATTAAGATTGTTTAAAAATAAAGAGTCGTCGACTCGGGAAGCGTTATATAAACGGGCAGGTCATGCCGAAATTTTATAAAATACTTTATAAACTTAAATTATTGTACCAAACATTATTATTATTTCAAAACCTTTTTATTTCAATATTATTTTGGGAAAATGGGTAAAATCCGAGACTTATTGTTACATGTTATTATTTATTTTTATTTGAGTGAGTTCTTCTATTTTATTTTATTTCTTTTCTTTCCATTTCTTTTCGATGACTTTCTTCGAGGAGTTCTTTCATCTTTCTTGCGTACTTGGTCATTTCGCCGACATTGTTTCTTTTCTAACTTTCTTGTCTCCCACACGAGACTTTACGAAATCTATTTCTTTCAAATGCCATTGTATTTACGGAACTTTTACTCAAGCATTGTTTATTGAGGTATTCGAGTATAGTTCTGAGTTATGACATTTATATTGATTAGGTTGTGCTGAGGTCCATTTTGCTATGACGCATTATTGAGTGGTTGCTATATCTCGTTTCCTGCTACTGCTATTGTTAAGGTGTGATTCATAGCCCCGCTTTTATATTTTAATTATTTATAAACCCATGTGGTAAGACACATGCTTTAAATGTTTTCTGAGCACAAGTATTATTTTTTGTATGCTTTTCCTGAATGATATATTTTTCCTGACGATGTGCTAAGTAGCTTGTCTTTCTGGAAAGACCCTCACATCATGAGCCATTAGTCACTTGCAAGTGACTGCGAACTTAGTTTATAGGCCTATAGGATTGACCATCCCGCCCGGTTTGCTAAGGGCTTGGCGAAGCGGGTGTACTATTTTCGATTTTGATGGGTATTGGCAAGTACCCAGCCTTGGGGGCGCTTTATATTATGAAATTCCGCGGTTATTGTTTATGTCAGTACAGAGTTACTGACGATTGGTTTGGTTAATGTTTGTGTGTCATGAGCTTAGTACCATCAACCGTATGTATGCACTGGGATGCCTCTATATATTGGGTGTTACCTTGATTACCCTGGTATTTGCATTTGTTGCTTATATCGTACGATTAAAACCTTGTGCTCAACTTTATTATTTTAGACATATGGATTACACTCAACCTTTGTGTTGACTTTTAAGCATGTGTTTCTCAGGTACTACTACAAATTAGATTCTTGGAGCTTTATGATTTTGGGCGTGGTGGAGTGGCTGGACGAAGGAAGTTTTCTGTCAAGGCAGCTTATTCATTTCTACTATCTTTATTTTTCATGTCATTCGTAAAACCTTGGTGTGTCTTTAATATTTTTCCGCTGCAAAACTTGTTTATTTTCTGCTGCTAAACTTATTTACTTTCCACTGCTAAATTTTATATTTCAACTACTAAACTTGGTTTTTCCGCTGCTAAACTTTGTCATTTTATGCTGCAAACTTTTATTTTTATTCCGCCGCGCTATTTGATAAAGAGTCTATGTGCTCTAAATGGTTTGTAATTCGAATGATGTGTTTTGAGGCACTTTTAAACGTCCCGTGTTGCGGTCGTTAGCTATAAATGTGCCTGGTTTCTATTCGCGCAGCGCCCCCAGCATGTCAGCTTCCGTATTTTGAGTTGGGGGTGCTACACTGCATGTTAAAGAGACTGTCCTTTTCAATTATTGTCCTAGGGTCAACATACTTAAGAGGATCAACTTCCTATTCTCTCCTAACCTCATCAATAACATCACCATCACCTAAGTCATCGTCGGAATCCGAGTAATAAAAAGGGCCATTTTCATGGTCGTTGTCATGGTCAGATTCTTCCATTTCATAATTATTACCAAAGTGATGATCGATCGGGTGAAAGGTTTGGCGGGTGTTCAATCTCCACAACGAGAGCCGTAACGGGTAATTGGAAATTCCTAAGAAGAAAAACACAAATAACAGGAACCAAACGATCAATGTTACGGTTATCCATCGAGAGTGCTAACAATCAAAACCAAAAAGAAAAATAGACTAAAGACAAACCATAATTTAGGACAACATTTCGATGAAACATTCATATAATTTTGTGTCTATGATATATAATAATTTGTAAATTTGTATATATAATATTACATAAACTATTAAGAAAATGACATTATAGCTAGTAGGATCTTAAGATCCCGATCCGATCATACAATCACGATCTTGCAAAGATGAAAACGATCCTGGGTAGGATCCTGATCTTGAAAACCTTACATCTTAACATATGTACTCTTTGGGCGATTTTTTAAATACTAAATACACTAAAATACAAATGTACATTTAATACTTTTAGTTTTTAAACTTTTAATACTTTTAGTTTTTAAACTTTTGATGATTTTTAAACTTATAATAGTATATAATATATGCAAAGTTATCAAACACACTTCACACACTTCAACATATAATTAATACTCTTTCTATCTCACACCACAAAGTCACAAGTTTGGTTTATCTCTCTCACTCGAAACTTTTAATACTTTTAGTTTGGTTTATAATCTGATTCTTTCATTGTTTGTGACAACTGGCAAAATAGGGAGCCGTTTTATAAAACCCGCATTACATTGAAATTATAAATTTAAAATTTTTGAAAGTTTATTGTGACGAGATATTTTACAAACGTTGGTACGTGATTTTTAATCGTACGATATTTATGAGATTTGGTTATTAATTTATGGTTTGGTTTGATTCGGTCGTGATGATTTATTTTGAGATCGTTATTTTTGGAACTACATTGACTACGGCACTAGGTTAACCTAACAATTTTAATTTCATTTTATTATTGGATCGGATATTATTATTTTGGAACGGGTTTGGTTTGAGAAGATATTTGGTTATTTAAGTTTCGGGTTTGGTCCGTATATTGACACCGGGCTACTAAATCCCTACACCCACTAATATTATTATTAATATTAGAAAAGTTTATTTATTTATTTTTTTTATAAGAGTAAAAGCATGAATCGTCCCTGTGCTACACACAACAATCACCAACACTTTTCACTACTTTAATATTCACTCTCTCTCTTCATTTTATTCCCACTACCACCGCCACCCTTATTCCACCATAGTGCCGCCACCGCCGCCCTCACCATAAAAACACCACCACCATCTTCACCATCTTTTCGAGATCTATCTATTGGTATCAATCACGCGCTCTAACTCCCCCAATAACACCAAATTCGAATTAAATCCTCACGAGTTCATCACCACTTGTTCATATTTCTTGAAGATCTATTCGTTTTGGCTTTGGTTTTTGAAGGTAGGTCGAGTTTTGACTCGGGTTTGTGTTCAAATCGTGACTATAGGTCACGGTTTTCGTTTCTTTTCGGGATTTCATGGATTTTGAGACAAGAATATAGTGGGTTTTTGATAAAATGTGATCTAAAAATTCGTTTGGTATCCGGGTTTTGGTGGATTTCATGTGGAGGTCGAGTGAACCATGAGCCGTAGCTCATGGCATGGTTTTGGTTCGAGCCTTATGGCTTATGTTTGATGGTTTTGACCTCGGGTTCACGTTAGCGAGGGTTGGATTATTGGAGTATGGTTTTGGCTTGGATTTGATGACTTTTTAATGTTGTTGTTGTTCTTGTATGCCGCGACCCCGAGGGTCCGTTTGGGACAGCCTTGGTACGCTCCAAGTGAGCTTGGGTCGTGTCCCAAGCTGCCTTGGTGACGAGTCTTGTGACTCCTTGTTGTGCCGAGACCCAAGTGGGTCATTTGGTTCGGGTTTTGGCTTGGTAAACCAACCCGGAAATTTGTGTAACTTGATATTTCCTATTGTGGTTCATGTTGGTGTTTTTATTATTGTGGTGATATTTTTATTTGGTTGAATACTTTGGTTGGGTCGAGACCATTGTGGTCTCGACAATGGATATATTATGATGATTGAGGAGTTGTTGTCGAATGGTAAATGTGGGGACCGATTGTGAGACGGTCAAACTAGATTGACGGAGATAGGTTAGTCGGGTGCCGTAGTCGGACCCTATTGTTGTAGCACGTGGATTTGGGATTGATTTGGACGGAGTTGATTTATTTATTGTGACTTGGTTATTTTTATTTGTGGACTTGGACTATGAGCCGAGAGTAATGACTCGGACATGTGACCAAATTCTTATGACTCGATAAATATTAAAAATCAAACGCTTATAATAAAACTTGTAATAATATTATTAGTAATATAATCGTTTATATAAGTATATAGACGTGATAAATGTATATATATTATTATAAATGCGTATATTAATAATAAAACGATCACGAGTGAACGTTATAATAATATAACGATAATTATTATACTATGTGAATAGTGCAATAAATGTCGGAATATTATTATAAATAATAACTATAAATAATGTCGAGAACTAATACGTCGGGTAAGTAATAAATAAAAACATGATAGACTTTTATAAATTTTGGAAAACTTATCGAGTCATACGAGTTGTGGTTACTTAAGTCCAAGTGGGCTTTATTATGTGACTTTTATGTTGTCACGGATATATGACGATTAATATATCCATTTTCTATCACTACATAACTTATTTAATCGACGGGTTAAATCGAGTTTATTTAGCTATATAAAATGAGTATATTAATGGGCAACGTATCCCACGACGCCCATAGGTTGTGGTACGTGTATTAGGATAATAAATTACTATATATCTCGTGGAATGGGCTAAATTGACGAATTTGGCAAATTGGATGATATATATAGGGAATTTATTGGACTACGATATTTACCACATAGTATTCTTTGTGCTATGTGATTTAGGTTGGGTATAATCTTGGAGCGATATATTACGTAAATAAATATGGGGGATTACCAAATCAACGGATTTGATAAACTTCGATGATTTATTTAAATAATATGTTGGGCTAATATTAGACCTATAGTTGGTTTATTATTTTGCTTGTTGTGGCTTCTTGGTTTGAGTTGTGTCGACCCACCACCCGTATGGATACCAAACGTCGAATTTCAAATTAATATGAAGTTAATTTGAGAAATGGATATTTTTGGAAAGTAAAATGGAATACGTTCGGGAATGGGAATATTTGATTGTGAGGAAATGATTTCTGAACGAGTTTGATATTGTTAGGAAGTGCCGAGTCTGTAGTTGCCATTACGTGAGTTGCTTGAGATTACTTACGTCTTTCTTCTATCGTTTCTTTTGAGGAATTGCTGGACTTGTGGTGAGTCATAGCCCCACTTTTACTCTTGAACTTTATTTTCAATACTTGGGGTGAGAAACGTGCAAATGTTTTATGTGGACTATTATCGCTTTACTATTTATTTTAAAACTTGCTATGCTTATAGAACTAGGTAAGATTAAGCGAGGCCTAGTCCCGAACTAGGTAAGCTATTGATTGGTTGTTGAGCGAGGCCTAGTCCCGAACTAGGTAAGCTATTGGATTGATGATAGAGCGAGGCCTAGACTTGAGCTAGGTAAGCTATTGGTTGGATTGATTTGAGCTATAGCGTGCACCTATAGGGATGATTTGTTTTGGTTGGATTATTTTGGTTGGATATTTTGGTTGGGTGATTGAGGCCTAGTCTAGCTAGCAAGCGTTTTGCGTATTGGTCCACTATATTGAATTACGAATCTAAACCTATGAGCTCACCAGCGAAAGCTGACTTTTAGCACGTTTTCTCAGGTTATTAAGTGATGCTCTATGGATGCTTGGGATTGGAGGCTTGGCATTTGGCACCGGTTATGGATCTATGTTTCTAAAACTCTGATAACTATTGTGGACCTATATTTATTTTCTTTTGGGCCTGACTTTGGATGATTTTGGGATAATGTAAACTCTAAAACCTCGCGTGGTTGTACTTTTATTATGTTTTCTTTATCTCGTTCTTTTATGTCTTGTTTTTGGATACCAATCCCCGTAGCACCCCGAAAGCTTGTTGAGTCTTCCGCTGTACCAAATTTTGGGGGTGTTACAGATTGGTATCAGAGCCAAGGTTATAGAGAACTAGGTAAATAGACACCTAAACTATAACCGATTTTTATAGAAAATGATCCCTGACCATTGCCCGCCAGCCCTCCAGCCCGCCAAGCCGAAGCATCATTGTTATTATTGAGGTATTATGAGATTATTGAGATGAATGATAGATTTGGGATTCTTGAGATGATTTGAGGATTTGAGGTTTATTGATTTAGTGATATGATGGCGTTTTGAGGAATTATATGCGTTTTGGGGAATTATATGCGTTTTGAGGAATTATATGGCTTAATTGTTTTACGAATGATTTTAGTAATGCAATATTTTAAATCTTTCTTGATATATAAGATTTGGAATTATATGATGATTTTTGATATGGTATTTCGAATTCGCGATTTAGTTGTTTTGAAACACTTACACCTACCCTACGCCGTTGTCACAAATCATAGCCTCCTTTGCACGTGATGTTATTAAGAATTGTTATTGCTCGTACACGTCGCCCCTTGTAGATCACTATGGCCCCTGATGACCCATACGTGATGGTCATGCGTTCGGCCACTACTTTATCGTCTCATTGTCGCCCTAAGTCACCGATTTTATCGCCTCGTGGTTCACCTGCTCAGAGATGACTATTGATGGAGTACCCCTCCGACGAGGAGTATGAGGAGGAGTACGAGGGTGAGCAGAATGATAACCCTCAAGATGAGGAAGAGAATGATGACCCTCAGGATGAGGAAGAGGATGATCCTCAGGAGGAGGAGATGCCTGATGATGATTGGTCGCTAGCACATTCAGCTCATTCTGCGAAGCCCGATTCTCCGATACATCCGTTAGAGCCGGTTTCACCTGATCATCCATTTTTGTTTGAGTTGCCGCCTGGTAGTCCCGTTGAGTTGGATGCACCTTCTGAGGTTTCTGCTGAGCATGCAGAGTCAGGTGAGACTGGTAGGATGTGGGCTCAGATCACTGCACAGGTCGAGAGGATCTCGCGGATGTCTGACTGACTTGAGATGATTATTGCTGAGTTTATTGCTGATTTGTTGCTGAGTTGAGAGTTGATTTGACTACTGTCATGGGCAGGACGACAGCGATTAGGAGAGGTATTATGGAGATACATGAGCAGATAGAGATTTTGCAAAGAGGATTCCTCACGGCTCGCGAGGCAGATCGCAAGCTGTGGCAGAGGAACACGGAGCTAGAAAAGGAGGTTGCAGACCTCAAGAGGGATAGTGATACTCACAGTGTTGAGTTGGAATCATTATGGAGAGAATTGGATAATTTGTGATCAGAGTTGAGGAGTCTACGCCAGCATCATGGCTAGATCAATTTGGATTTGTGTTGTTGTTGTGTTGCTTCTTAAGCCAGGGAGTACTTGGTTAGGAGAGCTGGTTATTCTATCCCTTAAGTCGTGTTATTCGGATTGTATGTTCGTCTCGTATGGAACGATTAGTATTTATTATGTCTTTTGGTATTTTGGAACAAAGTATCGATCGCTACTTGTATGGACGATGGTGATTTCGTGTGATATTCTATGGTTTTTTGGCGTACATGGAGAATTGTGTTCCTATCTGCATGGTTGATATTGTGTTGGTATTATGTTTGTATTTCGACTTTCACCAATCGGATTCTTGTTGGACGCTATGGTACGTGTTATTGGAGACTAGTGAACCTTGTATTGTGACTTCGATCAATGGCCCCACGATGAAAGCCTGCTAGAGTTACCAGATTTGGTCCTGCAACGACTACCCCTGGTCGTCCAGGACGTCGTCCTACTCGAAATGTTGAGACTCCTACTCCTGATAACCTGGACACTACTAACCGCAACAATAGGAATCAAAATGTTGATGTTCAGGGAGACAATGATCATGTTCCACTTAATGCACCTACTGTGGATCAAGCAATGATCAATCAACTTGTAGAGCAACGAGTTGCTGAGCTACTAGCTGAGTCAAATCATTCCAACAATTCTGCTGGAACATTTCCACCTGTTCGTGCTAATGGATGTAACTACAAGGAGTTTAAAATTTGCGGACCCGTTGAGTTTGGTGGAACTGAAGGAGTGGTATACTTGGTCAGGTGGATTGAGAAGACTGAGTCAGTGTTTAATGTCAATGGTTGTGCGAAGAATGCGAAGGTAAAGTTTGCTTCTTTTACTTTCAAGGATGAAGCCTTGACTTGGTGGAACAATTACTGTAACTCGGTTGGGAGTGATGTGGCTTATGCCATGACTTGGGAGCAATTTAAGTCTTTGCTGATTCAGACTTACTGCCCAAGGAATGAGATTAAGAAGTTGGAGGTTGAATTCTGGAACCACAAGGTGAAAGGTACCGATATGGCAACTTACAATCGCCGTTATCGAGAGTTGGCCTTACTCTGTCCCGATATGGTTAGGACTGAGACCCAAAAGATTGAAAGGTATACCGATGGATTGCCGGTAGCTACAAGGAACGATGTGATTTCTGCTAAGCCTGCAAATATTCATGAGGCTATCACTATCGCTCAACAATTGATGGACCTCTTGGCATTGGAAGAAGCTGAGAAGGATAAGAATGGAAAGAGAAAGAGGGATGATCACTCTAAGGGTAATGATCGTCAAAACAAGCGACAAACAACTACTAGAGCTTATGCTATGGGAGATGGAGACAAGAAGAACTACAATGGAGATGCACCTAAATGTAACCAATGTTACAAGCATCATTCTGGTCGATGTACTATGATGTGCAAGAATTGCTCTAAGATGGGACACATAGCTAAGGATTGTAGAGCTCGACCACTTGCTATGGTTCAAGCTACTCCTGAAACTATGAGCAAAGCAAATGTTACTTGCTATGGATGTGGAAAGAAAGGACATTATCGGAATGAGTGTAGGTAATCGTGGAACCGAGGAAATCAAGGATCGGGTGGTAATGGGTACAATAATGGAAACCGTGGAGCTGGAGGAAACCGTGGACGACAAGATAATGGGGACCAACGTGCGGAAGCTGGAGCTGCTCATGGAAGAGTATATGCACTTGGAAACGAGAGAGGAGAAGATCCGAACGTTGTTACTGGTACGTTCCTTCTCAATAATCGTTATGCTTCCATACTATTTGATATTGGTGCCGATAAGAGTTTTGTGTCCACTAAGTTTGCACCCTTACTTGAGAAACCCCCGATGGCCTTAGGAATTGGTTATGATGTAGAGTTAGCTAATAAGAACATAGAGAGGATTAGGACTATCATTTGCGGCTGCACGTTAAACTTTCTGAACCGTCCTTTCAACATAGATCTTCTACCCATCACATTAGGAAGTTTTGATGTCATTATTGGTATGGATTGGTTGTCGAAGTACCGTGCTCATATAATTTGCGATGAGAAGATCGTGTGTGTGCCATACGGCAAGGAGATTCTGAACATACCAGGAGATAGAAAGGATTTGAGAGGCCCATCTAAATTAGCAGTCATATCTTGCACTAAGTTGCCAAAGCTAATGGAAAAGGGAAGTTACCTTTTCTTAGCCCAAATTTCTGAGAAAGGAGAGAAGGAGAAGAAGGAAAGGTGCATTGGAGATGTACCTATAGTTCGTGATTTTTCGGATGTGTTTCCCGATGATTTGCTGGGAATTCCGCCTACTAGGCAACTGGAATTTCAGATTGAGTTGATACCTGGTGCTGCACCTGTAGCACGAGCGCCTTATCTTCTTGCACCTACTGAATTGGAAGAGTTGTCGAAACAATTAGCGAAGTTAGCCGAAAAGGGATTTATAAGACCAAGTTCTTCGCCTTGGGGAGCCCCGGTCTTACTTGTGAAGAAGAAGGATGGATCGTTTCGCATGTGTATTGACTATCGAGAGTTGAACAAGTTAACGGTGAAGAATAGATACCCGTTACCAAGGATCGACGACTTGTTCGATCAGCTTCAAGGATCGAGTATGTATTCGAAGATCGATTTGAGATCGGGATATCATCAGCTTCGAGTTCGCGAGGAAGATATTCCGAAAACGGCTTTCAGAACCCGTTACGGGCATTACGAGTTTCAGGTGATGCCGTTTGGGTTGACTAACGCACCGGCGGTATTCATGGACCTCATGAATTGGGTGTGTAAGCCTTACTTGGATAAGTTCGTGATTGTGTTGATCGATGACATCCAAATTTAATCGAAGAGTGAGAAGGAGCATGAGGAGTATCTAAGACTTATCTTAGAATTGCTCAGGAAAGAGAAACTGTATGCTAAATTTTCTAAATGTGAATTTTGGATTTCGATGGTACAATTTCTGGGTCATGTGATTGATAGACAAGGAGTTCATGTAGATCCTGCTAAGATTGAAGCGATTAAAGATTGGGCTGCACCAACGACCCCAACAGAAGTTCGTCAATTTTTGGGATTAGCCGGTTATTACCGAAGATTCATTGAGGGATTTTCGAAGATAGCAAAACCGTTGACCAAATTGACTCAAAAGAGTGTTAAGTACGAATGGGGAGATAAGGAAGAGGAAGCATTTCAATTACTTAAGGAAATGTTGTGTAGTGCTCCTATCTTAGCGTTACCTGAAGGTAACGAGGACTTCGATGTTTATTGTGATGCTTCGCATAAAGGTTTAGGAGCTGTGCTAATGCAACGAGAGAAAGTGATAGCTTATGCTTCCCGACAGCTCAAGAAGCACAAGAAGAACTACACCACCCATGATTTGGAGTTAGGTGCTGTGGTTTTGGCTTTAAGGATATGGAGACATTACTTGTATGGAACCAAGTGTGTAGTGTTTACTGACCACAAAAGTCTGCAACACATCTTGAACCAAAAAGAGCTTAACATGAGGCAGCGACATTGGATTGAACTGCTAAGCAATTACGATTGTGAGATTCGCTACCATCCGGGTAAAGCAAACGTTGTTGCCGATGCTCATAATCGAAAGGAGAGAATTCTACCGTTACGAGTGAGGTCATTAGGAATGACTATCGTATCGCCTTTACCATCTCAAATATTAGAAGCTCAAACGGAAGCGTTGAAAGCAGAAAATCGGTCTGCTGAGAATATATTTGGGATGGTAGAAAATGAGAAGGGTTTTGTTAGGCGTTCTGATGGAGTATTATGTTTTGGAGAGTGAAGTTGGGTACCTTTATATGGAGGAATTCGAGAGTTGATTATGCACGAGTAGCATAAGTCAAGATAGTCTATTCATCCTGGATCTGACAAGATGTACCAGGATTTGAAAAGGTTATATTGGTGGCCAAATAGGAAGGCAGATATAGCATTGTATGTTAGTAAGTGTTTGACATGTTCGAAAGTTATGGCAGAACATCAAAGACCGTCCGGATTTTTGACGCAGCTAGAACTCCCGGTTTGGAAATGGGAGCGGATTACGATGGACTTTATTACCAAATTACCAAAGACAGTTAGCGGTTGCAACGCTATATGGGTAATTGTGGATCGTTTGACTAAGTCTGCTCACTTCCTGGCGATTAGTGAAGATGATAGTGTGGATAAACTTGTGAGGTTGTATGTGAAGGAGATTGTTTCTCGTCATGGAGTTCCGATATCGATTCTTTCGGATCGCGACAGCCGTTTTACATTAGCATTGTGGCGATCACTTCAAACCGCTTTGGGGACGAGACTTGATATGAGTACTGCATATCATCCCCAAACTGATGGTCAAAGTGAAAGAACTATTCAGACTTTGGAGGATATGCTTCGTGCATGCATCATAGACTTTGGTAAAGGCTGGGAGAAATATCTACCCCTTGCGGAGTTCTCCTACAACAATAGCTACCACACAAGTCTTAAGACTGCACCATTTGAAGCTTTGTATGGTCGTAAATGTCGTTCACCTATTGGTTGGGCAGAAGTTGGAGATAGCCAACTCATAGGCCCTGAGCTTATTTTGGAAACTACTGAGAAAGTAACGCAAATTCGAGATCGACTGCAAGCAGCTAGAGATAGGCAGTAAAGCTACGCCGATCAGAGGCGTAAACCCCTAGAATTCCAGGTTGGAGACAAAGTGATGTTGAAAGTCTCGCCTTGGAAGGGTGTGATACGTTTTGGGAAACGTGGGAAACTTAATCCCCGCTACATTGGACCATTTGTTATTTTGGAAAGAATTGGGCCCGTAGCGTATCGTTTGGAATTACCTATGGAACTGAGTAAAGTTCATGATGTGTTTCATGTTAGCAATTTGAAGAAATGCCTTTCAGAGGAAATACCAGTTATATCAATCAAGGATATTCGTGTGGATGAAAGTTTGAATTTTGTGGAAGAGCCGACTGAGATAATGGATAGAGAGATCAAACGACTCAAGAGGAGTCGTATTCCGCTCATCAAAGTTCGTTGTAATTCGCGGCACGGACCGGAATTTACGTGGGAACGTGAGGATGAGTATCGAAAGAGATATCCGAAGCTTTTCACTTTGTAGATGGGTTATTTCGAGAGAAACCCGGGACGGGTTCCTTCTGAGGCTGGGAGGATGTGTCAACTGGCAAAATAGGGAGCCGTTTTATAAAACCCGCATTACATTGAAATTATAAATTTAAAATTTTTGAAAGTTTATTGTGACGAGATATTTTACAAACGTTGGTACATGATTTTTAATCGTACGATATTTATGAGATTTGGTTATTTATTTATGGTTTGGTTTGATTCGGTCGTGATGATTTATTTTGAGATCGTTATTTTTGGCACTACATTGACTCCGGCACTAGGTTAACCTAACAATTTTAATTTCATTTTATTATTGGATCGGATATTATTATTTTGGAACGGGTTTGGTTTGAGAAGATATTTGGTTATTTAAGTTTCGGGTTTGGTCCGTATATTGACACCGGGCTACTAAATCCCTACACCCACTAATATTATTATTAATATTAGAAAAGTTTATTTATTTTTTTTTTTATAAGAGTAAAAGCATGAATCGTCCCTGTGCTACACACAACCATCACCAACACTTTTCACTACTTTAATATTCACTCTCTCTCTCTTCATTTTATTCCCACTACCACCGCCACCCTTATTCCACCATAGTGCCGCCACCGCCGCCCTCACCATAAAAACAACACCACCATCTTCACCATCTTTTCGAGATCTATCTATTGGTACCAATCACGCGCTCTAACTCCCCCTATAACACCTAATTCGAATTAAATCCTCACGAGTTCATCACCACTTGTTCATATTTCTTGAAGATCTATTCGTTTTGGCTTTGGTTTTTGAAGGTAGGTCGAGTTTTGACTCGGGTTTGTGTTCAAATCGTGACTATGGGTCACGGTTTTCATTTCTTTTCGGGTTTTCATGGATTTTGAGACAAGAATTTAGTGGGTTTTTGATAAAATGTGATCTAAAAATTCGTTTGGTATCCGGGTTTTGGTGGATTTCATGTGGAGGTCGAGTGAACCATTAGCCGTAGCACATGGCTTGGTTTTGGTTTGAGCCTTATGGCTTATGTTTGATGGTTTTGACCTCGGGTTCACGTTAGCGAGGGTTGGAATATTGGAGTACGGTTTTGACTTGGATTTGATGACTTTTTAATGTTGTGGTTGTTCTTGTATGCCGCGACCTCGAGGGTCCGTTTGGGACAGCCTTGGTATGCTCCAAGTGAGCTTGGGTTGTGTCCTAAGCTGCCTTGGTGACGAGTCTTGTGACTCCTTGTTGTGCCGAGACCCAAGTGGGTCATTTGGTTCGGGTTTTGGCTTGGTAAACCAACCCGGAAATTTGTGTAACTTGATATTTCCTATTGTGGTTCATGTTGGTGTTTTTATTATTGTGGTGATATTTTTATTTGGTCGAATACTTTGGTTGGGTCGAGACCATTGTGGTCTCGACAATGGATATATTATGATGATTGAGGAGTTGTTGTCGAATGGTAAATGTGGGGACCGATTGTGAGACGGTCAAACTAGATTGACGGAGATAGGTTAGTCGGGTGCCGTAGTCGGACCCTATTGCTGTAGCACGTGGATTTGGGATTGATTTGGACGGAGTTGATTTATTTATTGTGACTTGGTTATTTTTATTTGTGGACTTGGACTATGAGCCGAGAGTAATGACTCGGACATGTGACCAAATTCTTATGACTCGATAAATATTAAATATCAAACGCTTATAATAAAACTCGTAATAATATTATTAGTAATATAATCGTTTATATAAGTATATAGACGTGATAAAGTTATATATATTATTATAAATGCGTATATTAATAATAAAACGATCACGAGTGAACGTTATAATAATATAACGATAATTATTATACTATGCGAATAGTGCAATAAATGTCGGAATATTATTATAAATAATAACTATAAATAATGTCGAGAACTAATACGTCGGGTAAGTAATAAATAAAAACATGATAGACTTTTATAAATTTTGGAAAACTTATCGAGTCATACGAGTTGTGGTTACTTAAGTCCAAGTGGGCTTTATTATGTGACTTTTATGTTGTCACGGATATATGACGATTAATATATCCATTTTCTATAACTACATAACTTATTTAATCGACGGGTTAAATCGAGTTTATTTAGCTATATAAAATGAGTATATTAATGGGCAACATATCCCACGACACCCATAGGTTGTGGTACGTGTATTAGAATAATAAATTACTATATATCTCGTGGAATGGGCTAAATTGACGAATTTGGCAAATTGGACGATATATATAGGGAATTTATTGGACTACGATATTTACCACATAGTATTCTTTGTGCTATGTGATTTAGGTTGGCTATAATCTAGGAGCGATATATTACGTAAATAAATATGGGGGATTACCAAATCGACGGATTTGATAAACTTTGATGATTTATTTAAATAATATGTTGGGCTAATATTAGACCTATAGTTGGTTTATTATTTTGCTTGTTGTGGCTTCTTGGTTTGAGTTGTGTCGACCCACCACCCGTATGGATACCAAACGTCGAATTTCAAATTAATATGAAGTTAATTTGAGAAATGGATATTTTTGGAAAGTAAAATGGAATACGTTCGGGAATGGGAATATTTGTTTGTGAGGAAATGATTTCTGAACGAGTTTGATATTGTTAGGAAGTGCCGAGTCTGTAGTTGCCGTTACGTGAGTTGCTTGAGATTACTTAGGTCTTTCTTCTATCGTTTCTTTTGAGGAATTGCTGGACTTGAGGTGAGTCATAGCCCCACTTTTACTCTTGAACTTTATTTTCAATACTTGGGGTGAGAAACGTGCAAATGTTTTATGTGGACTATTATCGCTTTACTATTTATTTCAAAACTTGCTATGCTTATAGAACTAGGTAAGATTAAGCGAGGCCTAGTCCCGAACTAGGTAAGCTATTGATTGGTTGTTGAGCGAGGCCTAGTCCCGAACTAGGTAAGCTATTGATTGGTTGTTGAGCGAGGCCTAGTCCCGAACTAGGTAAGCTATTGGATTGATGATAGAGCGAGGCCTAGACTTGAGCTAGGTAAGCTATTGGTTGGATTGATTTGAGCTATAGCGTGCACCTAAAGGGATGATTTGTTTTGGTTGGATTATTTTGGTTGGATATTTTGGTTGGATGATTGAGGCCTAGTCTAGCTAGCAAGCATTTTGCGTATAGGTCCACTATATTGAATTACGAATCTAAACCTATGATCTCACCAGCGAAAGCTGATTTTTAGCACGTTTTCTTAGGTTATTAAGTGATGCTCTATGGATGCTTGGGATTGGAGGCTTGGCATTTGGCACCGGTTATGGATCTATGTTTCTAAAACTCTGATAACTATTGTGGACCTATATTTATTTTCTTTTGGGCCTAACTTTGGATTTTGGGATAATGTAAACTCTAAAACCCCGCGTGGTTGTACTTTTATTATGTTTACTTTATCTCGTTCTTTTATGTCTTGTGTTTGGATACCAATCCCCATAGCACCACGAAAGCTTGTTGAGTCTTCCGCTGTACCAAATTTTGGGGGTGTTACATTGTTTGTGTTTATTTAATTAGGGTTATTTACTGTTAGGGTTTATGTATTTGTAAATCGTGTTTTTTATTATTAGGGTTTATGGTTGTTTTTTAGTTTTAGTGCGAATATTTAGGCTAAAATCCAACTATCAAATATGGAAGAAGTATCAATGATGGATGTACCGACACCACTTTCAAGTATGAACATAAACTTGTTTTGGTGTTGCTCATCCATATTGATTCATCTTTGCTCTTGGTCAAAATACAGAAAAAATTATCAAGTATAAGTTGCAAATAATAATTCGGGTTCGATGCTTGAGAAAGAATTTTCAAGTTTTTATGCCTTGGAAACCTTGATATGTATCTGTATATCGTGTTTTTTATTGTTAGGCTTTATGGCTGTTTTTGGGAGTTGGCATTCCCTTAGGGCTATTTTATATTGGGCTTAGGTTGACTATCTGTTATAAGAATTATGTTGCATTTGTATTCAGAGAATAAGGAAAAAAAAGTGGCGGATGTGTGTGCGAATATTTAGGGTAGAACATCAATGTATCAAAGATAGAAGAAGTATCAGTGATGGATGAACAGACACCACTTTCAAGTATGAACATAAACTTGTTCTGGTGTTGTTCATCCATTACTGATTCATCTTTGCTCTTTGACCAAATACAGAAACAATTATCAAGTATAAGTTGTAAATAATAATTCGGGTTCGATGCTTGAGAAAGAATTTTCAAGTTTTTATGCCTTGGAAACCTTAATATGTACAGCCTACTAGCTGTGTGTCCGGTCTTTAGGTTCACGCTGTCATATATTGTGACGTACGTGGTCCATTAGGTACCAAGCTCGAAAACCTAGTGGGAGCCTTTTGATTCTCCAATTAGAGAAGACTACTTCCTTGTAATAAGGATTGAGAACTCGGTTTTTATACGTGTTATATCTGTTAGAAAATTCATATGTGTTCAACTTGTTATTATTATATGTACAACCCACTAGCTGGTTATTATTATATGTTCAACTTGTCATTAATGCACGATTAGCTCTCTAATGTCGTAGAATCTACATAATTAATATGTATGTTCGTCACATCTAAGGGACCAATATAAATGATAGTAAGAATCTGTTTTATAATAACTTAAAGCTCAATTATCAGGCAAGATCTATCTAACGTTGTAGATTGGTTCCCTTGCTTAATTTGGAAAACGTCTACTACCATTTGTGTGGTTGATCTTGATCACCAGTTTTGGCTCTTTCAATAAGATACATTCTTGAAAGCGCCAAAGCGTGATCTAGATCAAGCACACTACCGTTATTAGACGGTGTCCAAAAAACAAAGCAATGGAACCTTATGCAACGTTAGATGGATCTGGCCTGATAATTGAGACGTCTTCATTGCGATAATGATAAAGTGTGTATTGTTCATGACAGGCCACACTAGTTCATTATCGCATTCAAGATGAGTGATGTTGCTTAGACTCTATTCTTTACTCAACATTTGTATATATTATTTACTCAACCTGTTTATTGGGAACTTAGAAGGGTTACGTATGTTGGTTTTGCAGATTTCTTCAAGTCAATCATGTTCCATTGTGGCCAGTCTTTGTTGGCGACTAATGTTTATATAGTTCTGTCAAGAATTATAAGCATTGATCCCTGGAAAACGCTCGTCCCAATAGATCATGATTGGCCAGAAGATGTTGAAAAGGTTCAAGCCACCTGTGGGAAACATCAATCCTTTCCTGCAAGAAGTATTCATAAACAATGTCTGCAAACAACAAGAGATCAGCACAATGGGTTGAAGGAGAAGGTTCAAGCCGGTGTGCTTCAAAAAAGAAATCAGCAAAAAGTGTAAAAAATGTTAAATGGGATGGAAATGCGTGGTACAATAGGTGGGCTGTTGAAAGGAAGAAAGCAGCAAAAACACAATCTATCAAACAACATGTTGAGGATGAAAAGGAGTACAAAGCAACAAAAAACCCATCTCTCAAACAACATCCCAAGGCGTACAAGACATTGGATGATGATGATTTGTCTGATGTGGAGTTTGATGGGTTGGATTACGAAGATGCACATGTGGCATTTGACCCGGAGAAATCTCCAAAATTAGATTAATAGATTTTTAGAATGTGTAACTTTTATTTCCAGTATTTTGTAATTTTTAATTTCAAGTTTTAATGGAAAATATTTAATCTTAATTCGCGTACTTTTGTCATTGCTCAATTTTCTCATTACTTGTTGATATTAACATAATGATTCACCCTTTGCACAAAAAAAAAAAAAAAAAAAAAAAAAAAAAAAAAAAAAAAAAAAAAAGAAAATCTGCTGCTGGGTTTGTACTGCTAGAACTGAGAGTGCAGGGGTGGATTAGTAACATTTACACTTAATGGTTTAAATCCCCAATCAAATCAATAATTCAGTTTCACGCACACATAATTTCTCTATAATCACAAACACTAACATCTGTTATCAATCATTTTCAAAATCCCCAAATCACTAAACCCTAATTCACGATGGGGTTGGCAATTGAATCAACATGCACATTTGTTGACAGACACAACATGGTCGCTTTTTGAAGAAACCAGATGGTTCTGAAGGATTTACACAGATAATCGATTTCTTGAATGCTACCCCTATTAGGTATGCATTAACTGTGAATCCTCCTATATGCATTTCTTTTATTAAGCAGTTTTGGGCTACTGCTAAGGTCATAACTTTTAATGAAGAAAAACATATTAAGGCTAAGGTAGATGGCCAAGATATACTCATAACTGAGTCTTCTATTAGGGAATCTCTTAACCTACCAGATAATGAAGTGATTGTGTATCTTGAAAATGCCGCCATTTTCAAAGGTTTGAAAAAAATGAGGTATGAGAAGAAGAATAATAAATTAAAATTTTACAAATGACTCTTCTCATCTCAGTGGAAATTCTTGATTCATACTTTCTTACATTGTTTGAGTCCTATAACAACAGGTTGGAATGAGTTTGGTACTACCATGGCATCAGCTGTGATATGCCTTAGTAAAGGAAAACCTTTTAGTTTTTCAAAAATGATTTTGGAGGGTATGATCAAGACCTTGGATGATGATGGTAACTCTTTATTATATCCAAGGTTTTTGCAGCTTATTATTCCAAATCAATTGACTACTGTTAAGAGACATAGAGGAACTTTTTATGCTACCTCACTACAAAATAAAGTATTTTCAAATCTGAAAAATAATGGCAAGGATTTTTCAGGAAGAGTTGCAACACTTTTTCCATATATGGTGAACCTTCCACAAAAAAAAGGGTGAGGATGTCATGGAAGGGGATGCCACTTCTGCTTCTAGCATAGAAGCAGAGCAGGCCAGTGGTAACATACATGAGACTAAGTATACAGCCGTTGATTCACCTCTCAGGGAAGGTAACACATCTCGAAGTGATGAGGGTAGATCTAAAACACATGAATTGATGGATACTAATGTACAAAATGTCAATTCCAATGATCCATCTCTCGGTCTAGGTAACACAAGCAGAAGTCGTGAGGCTAGAATGAAACTTATACAAGATTTGAAGGACGATTGTACCCAGTTAGAAAAGGATGTTCTTGGCCTCCAAAAGCGCACAACAAAACAAGGTGAAAAGATCAAAAAGTTGAAAAAGAGACTTCGATATTTAGAAGGTCAACAGAGCTCAAGAAAAACTCAGTTCAGACGTTTGAAGAAGGTGGGTACAGCACACAGGATGAGTTCTTCTAAGGCTACTAGTTTGGAGGATGCTCCCAAACAGGGGAGGAATGAAAGCAGAGTCTCAGGGGAGGAAACAACAAATGCTGAAGGTGCTTGTGCTGATATGCATGTGGATATGGATATTGGGATTGATAGTGGTGATAATATGCATGATGACTATGTAGTTTCCGACAATGAGGGTAATGAGGCGGTTTTGGAAGATGTAAATAAAAAGCATGTAGTGGAATTTCCAGGTGAAAATATTTTACAAGCTTCAAAGATCATGGTGGAGACTAATACTAGTTTGGGAGAAACTGCTCCTAGTAGTAATGTTGAACAACTGGTTTCTGCTGCTACAACAAATCAAGTTTCTACTTCTGAAGTTTATACTGATGAAGAGGTTGAAAAGATGGTTGATGAAGTTGAAATAGCTAACTTTATGGATGAGAAAGGGAGATCTAAAGTTTCTGAATTTGAAACAGAAGAGCAAGTAGCATTCATTCTTCAAGAAAATGAGAAAAAAGAGCTCATGCAGAAAAAATGCAAGCTTTTATTGATGAGGATGAAGTTCTACAGGCTAGAGTTGCAAAACTTTACAAAGACAAGACTTTAACTGATGATAATAAAGTACAAAGACTTGCTAATTTGATAAATGAAAGAGGTGTAGAATTAGCTTTGAGTCAGCTAAGTAAGTCGATGAAGCAAGGTCAAAGTCAGAAGAGGAAAAGAAATCCCACAAAAATCTCTGCTCATGAGTGTAATGAAGACATACTTAAAGAATCAAGGTTTTTATAAACGTCATCAACTCATGGGAAAGACATATGATGAAATTACACATCTATACTACCACTGCAAGAAATATATTGAAGAAAAGTTTGTCCCCATGGGTACAGAAGAAACACCATCAAAGAAAAAAAAGATCATTGAAGACAAGCATGCTGAGAAGGAGAATGATTCATAAACAATGAAGACAACTCTTCTCATGATCAGATGATGGTGATTGTTCCTAAAACATTATATGTTGATCCTATTCAATCTAGACATCCAATCATAGACTGGGAGATTTACAAAGATAAATTTGGAAAGGCTTGGAAGATAATCAGGCTTGGTGGAGGATCAGCAGTGTGCAAAAGTTTTCAGGAATTGATAAGAAGAAGTGACAGAGAAGACTTAGACAGATTATGGAAGTTGGTTAAAAAAAAACTCAAAACAATCAAGAAGCCAGATGTGAAAGAGCAAGAGTTGTGAGTTGAGTTACACAGGTTATATGAACCTGATCCAACTGATATCTATTGGAACTTCCCAGTTCATGATCTCTCAACTTCTTGAAAGTTTTATAATAGCTGCAATGTACATCAGTTATCAACACAAGGTGGAGTTGATGTTTTTATGCTTGCAGAAAAAGTGTATCCTTTGAGTGCTAATTTACTTGTTGTGATGATATTTATAAAGATCATATGTGAAGAAAGTACAGAGGTAGTTAAAGATCTCATTGAAAGAATTTGTGCTCAGTATGAGAGACAAATGCAAGAATGGAATAAAAGAAGATAAGGTGTTTGGAGGTAGCAGGGGTATAGCTTCTCTGTTTTCATTAAATAGAGAATTGTATGTTCTTCTATGTATCTGATCTTCGGAATGCTCATATCAGCAATTGTTTATGTTGCAAAAAACCTTTTGGTAAGTAATATAATTCTATAGTCACATGATCGTGCTTCAATTAAATGTGAGTATACACATTAGGATTTTGGAAGCAAACACACACTAAACTATAGACACACATATTAACTAACATGACATATGACATTAACATTCATTCAAATTGATAACAGAAACATAACAAAAACATAATATATCATTAAAATTCATTAAAGTTCAAACATAACATTGATAAAAAGGAGGGAAACATTAAAGGAAAATTCAAAACATAGATGACCATGAAAGAAACTCTAAAGTCCCTTGACAAATGCGTGCTTGTTGAAGAGCTTGAGCTTCGCTTCTGCCATTTTCTTCTACAAACCAAAAGCTCGATAACATCGGACTTTTGAAGCTTCTTCAAGAACTCCAAGCATTTGAACATCTGCACCGAGGGACGCGTATGTTCCATTTCAGCCATCATCTTGTTCCTTTAAACGACAATATCAAGCAACTCTTGATATGCCACAAACAGATCTTTGGCATACTTGATATCACGTGTCACACCCCCTGAATCGGGTCCAGCTGAAGCATACATGTAGCTGGGGTGTAACTCGATTAGTATTACAGCACAAGTACAAACTTTGTTTTCACTTCGATCATTTAGAATAAAATCGTTTAACTAAAAGTATTGAATTTACATTGTTTAAAATTAGTGCGGAAGTAGGCCCTTAAAATAGTTTAAAACGGTCCCCCAAATGAATAATCAAAGTCTTCTATAACCATGCCATGCCCTGCCAAAACCTCCAGTAGCGTGCCATTGGTTAAAACCTGAAAATACATGCTAAAGTGTCAACACGAGGTTGGTGAGTTCATAGAGTCTTGTGAAAAAGAATGTAATGCATAAGTATGAAGATTTCCCAGCAAAGGCATCGTAAGTCCACTCAGTTACAAGTCCCGCCATAAGAGACTTGTAACCCGTGTGTTTACGACCCACTGCCAAATATGATTTAGTTTGTGTAAACAAATGTAATATGTGGACCAAGATTCAAAGATAAGTGTAGCAATGTCACTATATAAAGGTAAGAGTGATAATGTAGCCATGGCGATGTCGCCATAAAAATGAATCTGACCATAAGCAAAACGCATAAATAGTTTATCAAACCAAGTTTCATAGCACCAGTTTAGGAAAGAATATGGATTGCACTAAGTTCAAGGCACCGAAAAGGTTTTCTAGCTATATGTAGGAGGTTACGCTCCTAAGTAATGTAGGTAATCACATACCTAGGAAGTGTAGGTCATCAAACATACCCAAGTAATTGTAGGTAATCAAACATACCCAAGAAATTGTAGGTAATCAAACATACCTAGAAAATGTAGGTAATCAAACATACCCAAGTAATTGTAGGTAATCAAACATACCCAAGAAATTGTAGGTAATCAAACATACCTAGGAAATGTAGGTAATCAAACATACCCAAGTAATTGTAGGTAATCAAACATACCCAAGAAATTGTAGGTAATCAAACATACCTAGGAAATGTAGGTAATCAAACATACCCAAGTAATTGTAGGTAATCAAACATACCCAAGAAATTGTAGGTAATCAAACATACCTATGAATTGTAGCTACCGGTCCTTAACTTAGGCAATCTTAGGCAATCGGTAAATAGTTTAAATTTATGCACTCATGTCCATGAGTAAATAGCAAGTAGGTAGCAAGTGAATAATATTGTACTCGGATAATCAAACAAGTATTTAGATAAAGCTGAAAAATATTTGAGAAATCAACCATGTAAAGCGAGTAATGCGTTTAAGTAAAACGAGCATGTATTCTCCCCCAAAGAGTTTACAAACAATTAAAAGAGTAGGGGCTATGACTCACCTGGTGCGATAGCTATGATGACAAAAGTGAATACACAGAAATGAGGCACGATCTCTAACCGCAACCTAATATGAATGGTATGATCTAATGTAAGAAATGAAATGATGCTACACATGCAAATATGTATGTTATCGATACCACTCGTTAGTTTTGAAACTAACGTTTATCGTCGAAAAATATATTTTTGACGTGTCGTTAGGTTAATAACCACTTTTCATGTAAATATGTTAAAACGGTACTCCATGATCCTTGTTTGGTGTTCTATCGACAAATATAAGGTTTTTGTCGCAAAAATAACATTTTCATTACTTGAAAATATGCCCAAAATGGCCTCGCAAAACAAGTCGCGAAATGTTGTACGTTAAGGGTTAGTGATGAAACCCGGCGTTTTTGAAAACCTTGTAACAATATCTTGAAGTCGTGTCATTTAACTTTTGGCTATACGGGTTTTGATCGATGAGAAAATCGACTCTCATTGTTGTTACTTGAAAGTATTATGTTCAACACTTAGAAAAATTCTATTATAGTAAAAGCTGTCAAAAATATATATAGTTTATCGGGTATATAGATGAGGTCGTAGTTTATTCGTTATAAGTCTATTCGACAAACGGCCAATTGATTTGAAAAGTAGGCTGGGAATACTTGATTTTACTTAACTACGGCTCGGACTCAAACTGATCCGATCATAAAGAAAAACAGCCGTGAATATGGCACTTCGCGAAGACAGTTTTGCGGCAAAAATAATAATAGTGCTGAAGGAAATTTGTAAAAATCGTCTAAGTTCAAACGCTTGCATCTTTGTCGTTATAAGCCCGTTTTCTACGTTCTTTATATCCCCGGAATCGTGGGACAACATACTAATATATTTCTGATAAGTCGGGACGGCTAGATCAAGTTTTAGGCCTCAAAACAGTCCATGAAATCTGCTCAACAGCAAGGTATTTTTCAGAAAATAGTTTTTGTCGTTAAAATTGAAAATAACATATCTTTTTCGTCGTAACTCGGATTTTAGTGATTCAAGCGGCCACGGTTTCGTTTTTGAAAGTATTTTCTAAATCTTTAGTCCAAAGTTACCCAAAACCCACTGATTTTCCCACGTTTTGCATTTAAGGACAGACCCTTTTCTATTGTTGTCAAAACTCATTTTTCTTGGTTCTAACTTGTTCAAAGCTTAACCAATCTACTTCAAATCAACTCCACAATTACTAAATCCTACCATACACCTTCTTAGGGTGTCATGGGTTCCTAAGCTTCACCAACCATGGTGGGTTTCAAGGGAATAATCATTGGAAATCAAAAACCCATTTTATGTAATAAAAGCTAAATAAAGTGGTATGGATCATAACATACTTGCATCTTTTGTTACTAGATCATAAAAATACATCAAGTAAATAATTAAAAGAGTAGGAAAAATTATTAGTAACTTACTTGAGTGATTATTGAAAGATGGTGATGAAAACCTAGTTAATCTTTGTGGTTTTTATTTCAAAACCCTAACTAGATTGCTACTAAGACTTGATTAAGCACTTGGATCTTGAAAAGTTTATGGTTTCTCTTGTTGTTCTTGTCCTTGGCCAATCACCCCAAAGAAGAAAGGAAGAAAATGAGAGCTTTTTGCTAGTTTTTGGTATAAATGAAAGTATGAAAATGAAGTATAGGTAATTTTGGTCTAAGTCTTATGGTCTTTGTAATCAAGTGCACTAGCACAAAAGGGGGCATTGGGCATGATTTAGGGGGGAAGGTGGGAAAGTTTGTGGGCTAATTAAAGCTTTGGTCTACTAGTGTGAGTATTAGTTAGTCTTTGTTGGGTATTATGTGTTACCGAGTACCGAGTTAACTAGAAATAAATCGCAACGAGTCGAAATAAAATATGACGAACTTGTAAAAGTTGTAAAATATTATTCCTTGCAAGAATCGGGTGTTAGAAAAATTATCGTGTTGAGATTACGCAACCGACGGAATAATAAGCTTCGACTGTAAAATATAGTAATTGATTAGAAAACACCGGGTAAATTAATAATATAATTTTTATATTATTATTATGAGTATGTAAATATATTAGGATTGTAGTCGGGAGTATCGGGTATATGTTCGTAGTAAAAACTGAGTGGTAACGTTAATTACAAATTAAGCATACGTATATAGAAATAATGCATATCCGTGTAGGGCCTAAAGTGTTGATGATGTTACTAAGGACATATAGACTACTCCAGTCTATATGAAGTGTCATTAATGAATGATGCATGAATTTGCAGCTAAATCAAACTGGTTACGCGAATTTGAAGACTCGTAAACTCAGTTTACGTAATGGTGAATGATGATCATGAATAGTGATTCCCTCCGGGAATGAATAGTGTCACATGAATAGTAAAATTTCTGAACGTTTCTCGGAATCACAAACTGACTCCGAAAATGATGAATACTAAAATGATGAATAGTGACTGGTGAATAGTAAATAATGAATAGTAACTGATGAATAGTGAATAGGAGAAATGTCCTGAAAATGCGGGTTGTTACTGTCTCACCCCCTTAAAAGGAACTTCGTCCCGAAGTTCAGTTTTTGTTGGTCTCTGAAGTTGTATTGGTGAAAAGGTGATGATTTTTATCGTGTATACTACTGAGCTCTAACAAGGTTCAAGTCTGACGGCTACTAGGCCTACTCTGTCTGAAATATTAAATGGTCCGGTGTATATCGGGTTTAACTTTCTGAATTTTTCTGAATGGTATCATACCTATCCTAGGCAGAACTTTCAACATGATCTGGCTATCAACTTGAAGTTGTAATGGTTTACACTTATTGAACTTGTAACATATTCTTGACTTGTAGGAAATTCCTGGTTATTTCATGAATGCTTACGGGACTAGTGAGTTGGGTTTTTCAAAATTTCAATCCGTCAATGGATGTTGGCACTTCGGCCATAGTGTGCATCAATTGGTGTAGTCCCTATGCTCGTGAGGTAACTATGGTTGTAAAGTAATCTGAGTTATGGCAAATGGTTAGTCCAACCATTTCTAGAGTCAATCACTCATGCTCTGAGCATATCTTCCTATGTTTTAATCGATCTCAAATTCTGACCATTGGTCTGCAGATAATAGGTGGTGTAGTTTCAAAGGAATCTTAATGTAATCGCTAGGAGTTTGAGGTGAATCACCTTCCTCTATTAGGAATAATTGAAATGGATATCATGAATCTTGTGGAAAAACTTACAAGGTTAAGTCCATCAAAGGGTGTTGTTGAAAATAATAGATTAGGATAAGTTTGTGATTCCTTCGCAGAAATGTCATGAATTGAGTCTTTCTCCACCTACGATGCTTAGTCTCCATTACTAAGATTTTCCCCAAGCTCTATTTCATCAATTCACAAAGTCCTAAATGTATAAGTGATGTAATATAGTGATTGATTTTCAAAGTTTGTTTTGAGATTGTGTGTTTTGTTCATAAACCTTCCCTGAATAAATGAATTTACAAAATTTTTTTTAGCAAACGGTTTTCTAAGTAACATTTTTCTTGATGTTTCAAAATTTAATAGTTATGCAAGATAGGACTGTTTTCAACATTAGATGGATAGCATGGTTTACCAAAGATCGATGTTTAAAATTTCTTAACATTCAATAGTTTTGTAAAAGAGTAACAGAAAGGAATTTACTTGTCAAAATAAGTGCCTCAAAAAATTATTTCTTACAAGATATATGTTTTGTATAACGGTAGTTTGGAGAAAAATCCATTTAAAAGTGAAAGTATCAAGAGGATAAAATAGCCAGGTAGGTATATCTGCACAGATGCATAGGTGTCTAACATGTTTGAATAAAGTCTATTGGTGAGGACATGTTCAATCTATAGTCTTGGTTAATGGGTTAGATTTATCTCTATGGTGTTGCTTAGCGAGCATTCGCATCGAAACTAATCTTGTAATTCAGTCAAGCCAATACTTTCTAGATGCTGGAATTTTTGTGATCAGGCCAGTGATAGTGGTTCGAATGGTTTTGTGATATCCTGAGATTTCTGTTGAGTTTTGAATGATCTTAATGTACCGAGGGATCCTCCTCATAGATGGTATGGAAAATCTTTCCTAGGAAGGTTATTGATAATATCCACTTATCAATATTGAGAGTAGTGAGGGTTGAGTGTCATAGGATTCTATAGAGTGTCACCTAATTCCTTATATAAATAGGGGTGAGAAAGGGAATGATGGTGATGGTGAGAAGGGAAAAGACTGTGACAACAGCGACAAAATGAGATTGTGATAAAGGAAAATACTTTGATATAAGTGTATTGTGCATAGACGTGAATGTTCATGAGATGAAATGACTAATTGACGTGCTTCCAGGCGGCGGTTCACGAAGTGATGAAAAGTATAAATGTTCTAACAACGAGGGTATACACACACATGCATGAAACATTTGAAAATTGAGTAGAGAATTCAATCCAGACAAAATTTTATTATAACCATTCTCATTGTTGCAAAATTCATTTCTGAGTCAGACATAGGTGGTCAGCCTATATCTCACTATCCCGGGTTGAATATAGATGACCAGTCTATATCAACCGAGGTTCCATAAATTTTGAAATACTCAGCTCAGTTATACTAAGACTATGTCCTTCACAAATACCAAGACGTTCTGAAAGACAAAAGCAAGTGACCAAACTCGAGGTCAAATCATGAAACTATGCAAGGAAAAGCATAACGTGGTGACATATATGATACGTGAACATGCTTATATGAAAGACAGTCGTAGTATTCAACTAGAATAAATGAATATAATATATCAGATAATGAGATACAAATCTCATCATCTATGTCAGTAACCAACCACAAATGAGGCTTCAGCTTGGCAGGCAGGCACGTGACGGTCAGAGGGTTAAGTTTTCTTGAAAGTAGCTATAGTCTAGGTTTTAAAAACACTTAGTTCGCTATAGCCAAAGCTCTGATACCAATCTGTCACACCCCCAGAATCGGGTCCATCGGAAGCATACATGTAGCTAGGGTGTAACTCAATTGGTATTACAGCACAAGTACAAAATTTGTTTTCACTTCGATCATTTAGAATAAAATCGTTTAACTAAAAGTATTGAATTTACATTGTTTAAAATTAGTGCGGAAGTAGGCCCTTAAAATAGTTTAAAACGGTCCCCCAAATGAATAATCAAAGTCTTCTATGACCATGCCATGCCCTGCCAAAATCTCCAGTAGTGTGCCATTGGTTAAAACCTGAAAATACATGCTAAAGTGTCAACACGAGGTTGGTGAGTTCATAGAGTCTTGTGAAAAAGAATGTAATGCATAAGTATGAAGATTTCCCAGCAAAGGCATCGTAAATCCACTCAGTTACAAGTCCCGCCATAAGAGACTTGTAACCTGTGTGTTTACGACCCACTGCCAAATATGATTTAGTTTGTGTAAACAAATGTAATATGTGGACCAAGATACAAAGATAAGTGTAGCAATGTCACTATTTAAAGGTAAGAGTGATAATGTAGCCATGGCGATGTCGCCATAAAAATGAATCTGACCATAAGCAAAGCGCATAAATAGTTTATCAAACAAAGTTTCATAGCACCAGTTTAGGAAAGAATATGGATTGCACTAAGTTCAAGGAACCGAAAAGGTTTTCTAGCTATATGTAGGAGGTTACGCTCCTAAGTAATGTAGGTAATCACATACCTAGGAAGTGTAGGTAATCAAACATACCCAAGTAATTGTAGTTAATCAAACATACCCAAGAAATTGTAGGTAATCAAACATACCTAGGAAATGTAGGTAATCAAACATACCCAAGTAATTGTAGGTAATCAAACATACCCAAGAAATTGTAGGTAATCAAACATACCTAGGAAATGTAGGTAATCAAACATACCCAAGTAATTGTAGGTAATCAAACATACCTATGAATTGTAGCTACCGGTCCTTAACTTAGGCAATCTTAGGCAATCGGTAAATAGTTTAAATTTATGCACTCCTGTCCATGAGTAAATAGCAAGTAGGTAGCAAGTGAATAATACTGTACTCGGATAATCAAACAAGAATTTAGATAAAGCTGAAAAATATTTGAGAAATCAACCATGTAAAGCGAGTAATGTGTTTAACTAAAACGAGCATGTATTCTCCCCCAAAGAGTTTACAAACAATTAAAAGAGTAGGGGCTATGACTCACCTGGTGCGATAGCTACGATGACAAAAGTGAATACACAGAAATGAGGCACGATCTCTAACCGCAACCTAATATGAATGGTATGATCTAATGTAAGAAATGAAATGATGCTACACATGCAAATATGTATGTTATCGATACCACTCGTTAGTTTTGAAAATAACGTTTATCGTCAAAAAATATCTTTTTGACGTCTCGTTAGATTAATAACCACTTTTCATGTAAATATGTTAAAACGGTACTCCACGATCCTTGTTTGGTGTTCTATCGACAAATATAAGGTTTTTGTCGCAAAAATAACATTTTCATTACTTGAAAATATGCCCAAAATGGCCGCGCAAAACAAGTCGCGAAATGTTGTACGTTAAGGGTTAGTGATGAAACTCGGCGTTTTTGAAAACCTTGTAACAATATCTTGAAGTCGTGTCATTTAACTTTTGGCTATACGGGTTTTGATCGATGAGAAAATCGACTCTCATTGTTGTTACTTGAAAGTATTATGTTCAACACTTAGAAAAATTCTATTATAGTAAAAGCTGTCAAAAATATATATAGTTTATCGGGTATATAGATGAGGTCGTAGTTTATTCGTTATAAGTCTATTCGACAAACGGCCAATTGATTTGAAAAGTAGGCTGGGAATACTTGATTTTACTTAACTACGGCTCGGACTCAAACTGATCCGATCATAAAGAAAAACAGCCGTGAATATGGCACTTCGCGAAGACAGTTTTGCGGCAAAAATAATAATAGTGCTGAAGGAAATTTGTAAAAATTGTCTAAGTTCAAACGCTTGCATCTTTGTCGTTATAAGCCCGTTTTCTACGTTCTTTATATCCCCGGAATCGTGGGACAACATACTAACATATTTTTGATAAGTCGGGACGGCTAGATCAAGTTTTAGGCCTCAAAACAGTCCATGAAATCTGCTCAACAGCAAGGTATTTTTCAGAAAATAGTTTTTGTCGTTAAAATTGAAAATAACATATCTTTTTCGTCGTAACTCGGATTTTAGTGATTCAAGCGGCCGGTTTCGTTTTTGAAAGTATTTTCTAAATCTTTAGTCCAAAGTTACCCAAAACCCACTGATTTTCCCACGTTTTGCATTTAAGGACAGACCCTTTTCTATTGTTGTCAAAACTCATTTTTCTTGGTTCTAACTTGTTCAAGGCTTAACCAATCTACTTCAAATCAACTCCACAATTACTAAATCCTACCATACACCTTCTTAGGGTGTCATGGGTTCCTAAGCTTCACCAACCATGGTGGGTTTCAAGGGAATAATCATTGGAAATCAAAAACCCATTTTATGTAATAAAAGCTAAATAAAGTGGTATGGATCATAACATACTTGCCTCTTTTGATACTAGATCATAAAAATACATCAAGTAAATAATTAAAAGAGTAGGAAAAATTATTAGTAACTTACTTGAGTGATTATTGAAAGATGATGATGAAAACCTAGTTAATCTTTGTGGTTTTTATTTCAAAACCCTAACTAGATTGCTACTAAGACTTGATTAAGCACTTGGATCTTGAAAATTTTATGGTTTCTCTTGTTGTTCTTGTCCTTGGCCAATCACCCCAAAGAAGAAAGGAAGAAAATGAGAGCTTTTTGCTAGTTTTTGGTATAAATGAAAGTATGAAAATGAAGTATAGGTATTTTTGGTCTAAGTCTTATGGTCCTTGTAATCAAGTGCACTAGCACAAAAGGGGGCATTGGGCATGATTTAGGGGGGAAGGTGGGAAAGTTTGTGGGCTAATTAAAGCTTTGGTCTACTAGTGTGAGTATTAGTTAGTCTTTGTTGGGTATTATGTGTTACCGAGTACCGAGTTAACTAGAAATAAATCGCAACGAGTCGAAATAAAATATGACGAGCTTGTAAAAGTTGTAAAATATTATTCCTTGCAAGAATCGGGTGTTAGAAAAATTATCGTGTTGAGATTACGCAACCGACGGAATAATAAGCTTCGACTGTAAAATATAGTAATTGATTAGAAAACACCGGGTAAATTAATAATATAATTTTTATATTATTATTATGAGTATGTAAATATATTAGGATTGTAGTCGGGAGTATCGGGTATATGTTCGTAGTAAAAACTGAGTGGTAACGTTAATTACAAATTAAGCATACGTATATAGAAATAATACATATCCGTGTAGGGCCTAAAGTGTAGATGATGTTACTAAGGACATATAGACTACTCCAGTCTATATGAAGTGTCATTAATGAATGATGCATGAATTTGCAGCTAAATCAAACTGGTTATGCGAATTTGAAGACTCGTAAACTCAGTTTACGTAATGGTGAATGATGATCATGAATAGTGATTCCCTCCGGGAATGAATAGTGTCACATGAATAGTAAAATTTCTTAACGCTTCTCGGAATCACAAACTGACTCCGAAAATGATGAATAGTAAAATGATGAATAGTGACCGGTGAATAGTAAATGATGAATAGTAACTGATGAATAGTGAATAGGAGAAATGTCCTGAAAATGCGGGTTGTTACTGTCTCACCCCCTTAAAAGGAACTTCGTCCCGAAGTTCAGTTTTTGTTGGTCTCTGAAGTTGTATTGGTGAAAAGGTGATGATTTTTATCGTGTATACTACTGAGCTCTAACAAGGTTCAAGTCTGACGGCTACTAGGCCTACTCTGTCTGAAATATTAAATGGTCCGGTGTATATCGGGTTTAACTTTCTGAATTTTTCTGAATGGTATCATACCTTTCCTAGGCAGAACTTTCAACATGATCTGGCTATCAACTTGAAGTTGTAATGGTTTACACTTTTTGAACTTGTAACATATTCTTGACTTGTAGGAAATTCCTGGTTATTTCATGAATGCTTACGGGACTAGTGAGTTGGGTTTTTCAAAATTTCAATCCATCAATGGATGTTGGCACTTCGGCCATAGTGTGCATCAATTGGTGTAGTCCCTATGCTCGTGAGGTAACTATGGTTGTAAAGTAATCTGAGTTATGGCAAATGGTTAGTCCAACCATTTCTAGAGTCAATCACTCATGCTCTGAGCATATCTTCCTATGTTTGAATCGATCTCAAATTCTGACCATTGGTCTGCAGATAATAGGTGGTGTAGTTTCAAAGGAATCTTAATGTAATCGCTAGGAGTTTGAGGTGAATCACCTTCCTTTATTAGGAATAATTGAAATGGATATCATGAATCTTGTGGAAAAACATACAAAGTTAAGTCCATCAAAGGGTGTTGTTGAAAATAATAGATTAGGATAAGTTTGTGATTCCTCCGCAGAAATGTCATGAATTGAGTCTTTCTCCACCTACGATGCTTAGTCTCCATTACTAAGATTTTCCCCAAGCTCTATTTCATCAATTCACAAAGTCCTAAATGTATAAGTGATGTAATATAGTGATTGATTTTCAAAGTTTGTTTTGAGATTGTGTGTTTTGTTCATAAACCTTCCCTGAATAAATGAATTTACAAAATTTTTTTTAGCAAACGGTTTTCTAAGTAACATTTTTCTTGATGTTTCAAAATTTAATAGTTATGCAAGATAGGACTGTTTTCAACATTAGATGGATAGCATGGTAACCAAAGATCGATGTTTAAAATTTCTTAACATTCAATAGTTTTGTAAAAGAGTAACAAAAAGGAATTTACTTGTCAAAATAAGTGCCTCAAAAAAGTATTTCTTACAAGATATATGTTTTGTATAACGGTAGTTTGGAGAAAAATCCATTTAAAAGTGAAAGTATCAAGAGGATAAAATAGCCAGGTAGGTATGTCTGCACAGATGCATAGGTGTCTAACATGTTTGAATAAAGTCTATTGGTGAGGACATGTTCAATCTATAGTCTTGGTTAATGGGTTGGATTTATCTCTATGGTGTTGCTTAGCGAGCATTCGCATCGAAACTAATCTTGTAATTCAGTCAAGCCAATACTTTCTAGATGCTGGAATTTTTGTGATCAGGCCAGTGATAGTGGTTCGAATGGTTTTGTGATATCCTGAGATTTCTGTTGAGTTTTGAATGATCTTAATGTACCGAGGGATCCTCCTCATAGATGGTATGGAAAATCTTTCCTAGGGAGGTTATTGATAGTATCCACTTATCAATATTGAGAGTAGTGAGGGATGAGTGTCATAGGATTCTATAGAGTGTCACCTAATTCCTTATATAAATAGGGGTGAGAAAGGGAATGATGGTGATGGTGAGAAGGGAAAAGACTGTGACAACAGCGACAAAATGAGATTGTGATAAAGGAAAATACTTTGATGTAAGTGTATTGTGCATAGACGTGAATGTTCATGAGATGAAATGACTAATTGACGTGCTTCCAGGCGGCGGTTCACGAAGTGATGAAAAGTATAAATGTTCTAACAACGAGGGTATACACACACATGCATGAAACATTTGAAAATTGAGTAGAGAATTCAATCCAGACAAAATTTTATTATAACCATTCTCATTGTTGCAAAATTCATTTCTGAGTCAGACATAGGTGGTCAGCCTATATCTCACTATCCCGGGTTGAATATAGATGACCAGTCTATATTCAACCGAGGTTCCATAAATTTTGAAATACTCAGCTCAGTTATACTAAGACTATGTCCTTCACAAATACCAAGACGTTCTGAAAGACAAAAGCAAGTGACCAAACTCGAGGTCAAATCATGAAACTATGCAAGGAAAAGCATAACGTGGTGACATATATGATACGTGAACATGCTTATATGAAAGACAGTCGTAGTATTCAACTAGAATAAATGAATATAATATATCAGATAATGAGATACAAATCTCATCATCTATGTCAGTAACTAACCACAAATGAGGCTTCAGCTTGGCAGGCAGGCACGTGACGGTCAGAGGGTTAAGTTTTCTTGAAAGTAGCTATAGTCTAGGTTTTAAAAACACTTAGTTCGCTATAGCCAAAGCTCTGATACCAATCTGTCACACCCCCAGAATCGGGTCCATCGGAAGCATACATGTAGCTGGGGTGTAACTCAATTGGTATTACAGCACAAGTACAAAATTTGTTTTCACTTCGATCATTTAGAATAAAATTGTTTAACTAAAAGTATTGAATTGACATTGTTTAAAATTAGTGCGGAAGTACGCCCTTAAAATAGTTTAAAACGGTCCCCCAAATGAATAATCAAAGTCTTCTATGACCATGCCATGCCCTGCCAAAATCTCCAGTAGCGTGCCATTGGTTAAAACCTGAAAATACATGCTAAAGTGTCAACACGAGGTTGGTGAGTTCATAGAGTCTTGTGAAAAAGAATGTAATGCATAAGTATGAAGATTTCCCAGCAAAGGCATCGTAAATCCACTCACTTACAAGTCCCGCCATAAGAGACTTGTAACCTGTGTGTTTACGACCCACTGCCAAATATGATTTAGTTTGTGTAAACAAATGTAATATGTGGACCAAGATACAAAGATAAGTGTAGCAATGTCACTATATAAAGGTAAGAGTGATAATGTAGCCATGTCGTTGTCGCCATAAAAATGAATCTGACCATAAGCAAAACGCATAAATAGTTTATCAAACAAAGTTTCATAGCACCAGTTTAGGAAAGAATATGGATTGCACTAAGTTAAAGGCACCGAAAAGGTTTTCTAGCTATATGTAGGAGGTTACGCTCCTAAGTAATGTAGGTAATCACATACCTAGGAAGTGTAGGTAATCAAACATACCCAAGTAATTGTAGGTAATCAAACATACCCAAGAAATTGTAGGTAATCAAACATACCTAGGAAATGTAGGTAATCAAACATACCCAAGTAATTGTAGGTAATCAAACATACCCAAGAAATTGTAGGTAATCAAACATACCTAGGAAATGTAGGTAATCAAACATACCCAAGTAATTGTAGGTAATCAAACATACCCAAGAAATTGTAGGTAATCAAACATACCTATGAATTGTAGCTACCGGTCCTTAACTTAGGCAATCTTAGGCAATCGGTAAATAGTTTAAATTTATGCACTCATGTCCATGAGTAAATAGCAAGTAGGTAGCAAGTGAATAATATTGTACTCAGATAATCAAACAAGTATTTAGATAAAGCTGAAAAATATTTGAGAAATCAACCATGTAAAGCGAGTAATGCGTTGAACTAAAACGAGCATGTATGCTCCCCCAAAGAGTTTACAAACAATTAAAAGAGTAGGGGCTATGACTCACCTGGTGCGATAGCTACGATGACAAAAGTGAATACACAGAAATGAGGCACGATCTTTAACCGCAACCTAATATGAATGGTATGATCTAATGTAAGAAATGAAATGATGCTACATATGCAAATACGTATGTTATCGATACCACTCGTTAGTTTTGAAAATAACATTTATCGTCGAAAAATATATTTTTGACGTCTCTTTAGGTTAATAACCACTTTTCATGTAAATATGTTAAAACGGTACTCCACGATCCTTGTTAGGTGTTCTATCGACAAATATAAGGTTTTTGTCGCAAAAATAACATTTTCATTACTTGAAAATATGCCCAAAATGGCCTCGCAAAATAAGTCGCGAAATGTTGTACGTTAAGGGTTAGTGATGAAACTCGGCGTTTTTGAAAACCTTGTAACAATATCTTGAAGTAGTGTCATTTAACTTTTGGCTATACGGGTTTTGATCGATGAGAAAATCGACTCTCATTGTTGTTACTTGAAAGTATTATGTTCAACACTTAGAAAAATTCTATTATAGTAAAAGCTGTCAAAAATATATATAGTTTATCGGGTATATAGATGAGGTCGTAGTTTATTCGTTATAAGTCTATTCGACAAACGGCCAATTGATTTGAAAAGTAGGCTGGGAATACTTGATTTTACTTAACTACGGCTCGGACTCAAACTGATCCGATCATAAAGAAAAACAGCCGTGAATATGGCACTTCGCGAAGACAGTTTTGCGGCAAAAATAATAATAGTGCTGAAGGAAATTTGTAAAAATCGTCTAAGTTCAAACGCTTGCTTCTTGTCGTTATAAGCCCGTTTTCTATGTTCTTTATATCCCCGGAATCGTGGGACAACATACTAATATATTTTTGATAAGTCGGGACGGCTAGATCAAGTTTTAGGCCTCAAAACAGTCCATGAAATCTGTTCAACAGCAAGGTATTTTTCAGAAAATAATTTTTGTCGTTAAAATTGAAAATAACATATCTTTTTCGTCGTAACTCGGATTTTAGTGATTCAAGCGGCCACGGTTTCTTTTTTTAAAGTATTTTCTAAATCTTTAGTCCAAAGTTACCCAAAACCCACTGATTTTCCCACGTTTTGCATTTAAGGACAGGCCCTTTTCTATTGTTGTCAAAACTCATTTTTCTTGGTTCTAACTTGTTTAAGGCTTAACCAATCTACTTCAAATCAACTCCACAATTACTAAATCCTACCATACACCTTCTTAGGGTGTCATGGGTTCCAAAGCTTCACCAACCATGGTGGGTTTCAAGGGAATAATCATTGGAAATCAAAAACCCATTTTATGTAATAAAAGCTAAATAAAGTGGTATGGATCATAACATACTTGCATCTTTTGTTACTAGATCATAAAAATACATCAAGTAAATAATTAAAAGAGTAGGAAAAATTATTAGTAACTTACTTGAGTGATTATTGAAAGATGGTGATGAAAACCTAGTTAATCTTTGTGGTTTTTATTTCAAAACCCTAACTAGATTGCTACTAAGACTTGATTAAGCACTTGGATCTTGAAAAGTTTATGGTTTCTCTTGTTGTTCTTGTCCTTGGCCAATCACCCCAAAGAAGAAAGGAAGAAAATGAGAGCTTTTTGCTAGTTTTTGATATAAATGAAAGTATGAAAATGAAGTATAGGTATTTTTGGTCTAAGTCTTATGGTCTTTGTAATCAAGTGCACTAGCACAAAAGGGGGCATTGGGCATGATTTAGGGGGGAAGGTGGGAAAGTTTGTGGGCTAATTAAAGCTTTGGTCTACTAGTGTGAGTATTAGTTAGTCATTGTTGGGTATTATGTGTTACCGAGTACCGAGCTAACTAGAAATAAATCGTAACGAGTCGAAATAAAATATGACGAACTTGTAAAAGTTGTAAAATATTATTCCTTGCAAGAATCGGGTGTTAGAAAAATTATCGTGTTGAGATTACGCAACCGACGGAATAATAAGCTTCGACTGTAAAATATAGTAATTGATTAGAAAACACCGGGTAAATTAATAATATAATTTTTATATTATTATTATGAGTATGTAAATATATTAGGATTGTAGTCGGGAGTATCGGGTATACGTTCGTAGTAAAACCTGAGTGGTAACGTTAATTACAAATTAAGCATACGTATATAGAAATAATGCATATCCGTGTAGGGCCTAAAGTGTTGATGATGTTACTAAGGACATATAGACTACTCCAGTCTATATGAAGTGTCATTAATGAATGATGCATGAATTTGCAGCTAAATCAAACTGGTTACGCGAATTTGAAGACTCGTAAACTCAGTTTACGTAATGGTGAATGATGTTCATGAATAGTGATTCCCTCCGGGAATGAATAGTGTCACATGAATAGTAAAATTTCTGAACGCTTCTCGGAATCACAAACTGACTCCGAAAATGATGAATAGTGACAGGTGAATAGTAAATGATGAATAGTAACTGATGAATAGTGAATAGGAGAAATGTCCTGAAAATGCGGGTTGTTACATCATGCTCCGTCTCCGTAGCAAAAACACCGTCATCTGGTATGGTAACTCGGTTGAGTTAGCAGCTGCAGCAAGTTCCTCAAGAAGGACAAATTGAGACATCCTTTGCAAATTTGATTCAAAAAAGTTTTACTGTGTTTGTTTACTGGATGAATGAGGAAGTTACTTGGGGTATAGGCTATAAATAGGTGTGGTAAGTACATGTGAAAATGTGTTTTAGGCGTGTTTTGCTAATAAAGGATAAACGTTTGGGTTACCAACATACACATCCCAAAATTTCCTAGCAACATTAATTTATGCCTAGCAGCATTAAGTTATGCCTAGCAGCATTAACATAATTAAAGTAGATTACAACTTCATTTCGTTTAACTTGATGTTTTAACTTTATTTCATTTGTAAATAGAAAAATTTTAATTAGATTATAACTTTTACATTATAGTTTTAAATGATTGTTACAAATATCTTGAATTTAGTCACACAACCACTCAGTGTGACTAATATCAAGGTTAATGATAACTGAGTTCACATTTTGCTATAAATAATAGTCACATAAATATTTCACAATGTGACTATTTTGAATGTATTGGTCACATATAATACCCTTATAATGTGGCAATAAAAATAATTTAGATACGCATTTGTGATATGGTGTGACTATTGTAAAGCCTATAGTCATATGATCATGCTACAAATATATGTGACTATACACATTAGGATTTGGAAAGCAAACACATACTAAACTTTAGACACACATATTAACTTACGTGACCATATGTATCAAATTTTAGTTATGCTTAATCATGTTTGTATGGTTTAGTGTGACCATATATGACATTTGGTCACACTCTTAAAGTATGTGACATATATTTGTCACTCTTAAATGCATATCATGACTAACGTTTCAAACTGAATTTTTACTTGTCACACATTTCAAATTCATATGTGGCTAACTATTCAGCAAAGAATAGCAGTCACGTTTATATAATGTGTGACAAACTTGACTATAGAATTTAGCCACATACGCAAGTACTTCATGTGACCATATATCGTTTTTGGTCACACTGTTCAATTGTGTGACATATATTTGTCACATATGTATATCTATAGTGTGACTAATGTTTCGAGCTGATTTGTATAAGTCACACGACCCGAATTAAAAGTCACTAAAATGTTGAAAAATATTTACCAGTTACCCTCTAGTAACATATATACACCAATGTGTGACATATATTTTACTAAATGGTTACACAAGTGGGATCAAGTGTGGTTGTTTATTTAAGACTAGTACATTTAGTCACGTAAATATGTTGTTGTGTGACCATTCGAAATAAGCTATGTGTGACGAAAGGCCAAATCTGTACTAGTGCAAGCCATGGATGAGGAGATAAATTCAATAGTGAAGAATGATTCATGGGAGTTGAAGACCCTTCCGAAAGGCCAAAAGGCTATTGGAGTCAAGTGTGTATACAAGGCCAAGAAAAATGCCAAAGGCGAAGTGGAGAAGTACAAGGCAAGACTTGTGGCAAAAGGTTACAAGCAGAAGCATGGTATCGACTATGAGGAGGTATTTGCTCCTGTTGCTCGTTTAGAAACTATTAGAATGATTATTGCTATTGCTGCTCAATATCGGTGGAAAATCCACCAAATGGATATGAAGTCTACATTTCTAAATGGACTTCTCGAAGAAGAAGTTTATGTGGAGCAACCGGAGGGATATGTTGCCAAAGGGCATAAAGGTAAAGTGCTAAGGTTGAAAAAGGCCTTATATGGTCTAAAGCAGGCACCACGAGCTTGGAATACTAGAATTGACAAGTATTTCCAAGAACATGGTTTTACTAAATGCCTAAGTGAATATGCACTTTATGTGAAATTTGAAAGTAGAGGTATACTGCTCGTCTGCTTGTACGTGGATGATTTGATCTTTACAGGAAACTCTCAGAGTATGATTGATGAGCTCAAGAAGTCAATGACGAAAGAGTTTGAGATAACAGACATAGGACTTATGTCTTATTATCTTGGCATTGAGGTTAAGCAGACGGATGAAGGAATTTTTATAAGTCAAGAAGGATATGCTAAGGAGATATTAAGGAGGTTCGGCATGGATAAGTGTAATCCCATTGGCACCCCCATATAACATACGGCAAAGCTTTCTAAGCAAGATGGAGAGGAGAAGCAGTAGACTCAACTCTATTCAAGAGTCTCGTTGGAAGTTTGCGCTATTTGACATGTACAAGACCCGACATTCTGGTTGCGGTTGGATTGATTAGTCGTTTCATGGAAGAGACTACAACAAAACATTTGGAGATTGTGAAGAGGATCCTCCGTTATATCAAAGGTACTTTAGATTGTGTTATGTTTTATTCAACATGTGAAGACTTCAAGCTAGTTGGATATAGCGATAGTGACTGGGCTGGAAAGAAAGACGACGGAAGAAGTACAACTGGATTTCTATTCTTCCTGGGTAACAATGCCTTTACATGGTCTTCAAAGAAGCAACCTATTGTTACCTTGTCTAGTTGGGAAGCGGAGTATGTAGCTGCAACATCGTGTGTATCTCATGCAATTTGGCTAAGAATTATGCTAAAGGAGCTTCACATGGAGCAAGAAGATGCGACTGAGATCTACGTGGATAACAAGTATGTCATTGACTTAGCTTAAAATCCAGTCTACCATGATCGAAGTAAGCATATCAACACTCGTTATCACTTTATTCGAGAATGCATTGCAAGGAAGGATGTTCGAGTGATACATACAAGGTCCGAAAACCAAGTTGCAGATATCTTCACCAAGCCGCTCAACGAAAAAGATTTCTCAAGACAACAAATGATGCTTGGAGTTGGTAAATCAAGTTTAAAGGGGGGGTGTTGGATCGTAAACTTGATTTAGCCCGAGCTCATATAGAAGACACTACTAGAAAGTCGTAGAATGATATGGAAGTTTCTAGAAAGTTATAGAATGGTATGGAAGTTTCTAGAAACTCATAGAATCCTCATAGATAATATCTCGAATATGGCTAGAAATATCTAGATTGATGTTAGAAATATCTAGTTAAGATTATCTAGATGGAAGTATCTAGATCGTAGTAGAATATCTATTGAAAATATCTAGGTTCTAGAACCTTCCATGGAGTAGTATAAATAGGTGTATGGTGAAGCATTTGTATGTACCAACCTAAGCAAAGCTTAAGTAATAAAGTTCCATTGTAAAAGCTCTCTAAGTATTCCTCTCTTCATCAAACATAAGCCTAAAAGGCCATCGTGTTTCCAACAAAATTCAAATGGCTAAAAAAATTCAACGCTCCAATGCTTGGAGGGATCAGACCGGTCAACTGGTTTCCTAAGAAATCAAGAGAAGTTAACGCCTTCATGTTTCTAATGCTGTCTGGAATGCCACCATTGAGAACATTATTAGACAAATTGAGACCCAGCAATGCAGAAAGTGACATAAGCTCGACAGGTATTTCTCCGACAAGGTTATTGCTTAAAAGATCCATGTTAATGACGAATGGAAATGTTGTTGTATATTCAAGAGAGACACCTTTCATCACCTGAATCAGATTTTCTTCAGACATGGAATTTCCAGAATCTTCTATAAAAGAGCTACCATTAAGTTGTTGTGTGCAACATCCAAAATTTGAAGAGATGATTTATTGCACAAAGATCGAGGAATACTTCCAGTGAAGTTATTCTTGTGTAGCCTGAAAACTATCAAATTTGTTAAGTTTTCTCCAATCCAGTCGGGTATGTTTCCAGAAAACCCATTATTACCCAAATCTAAGATATGTAATTCTCGTAAATTTTTGAGTTCTTGAGGAAGCTCACCAGTGAAATGATTGTCATTCAAATTTAGCCAGCGTAATGTTGATGATTGAGGTACCATATGACTTGAAATGACACCAGATAATTGATTTGAGCTATATTGTATGGTAACCAAGTTTCGCATATTCCCAAGACATTCAGGAATTCTCCCAGTTAACCTATTTCTGGAAAGATCAAGATATCCCAAATCAGTCCTTCTACACAATGAAATAGGAATTGACTCATTGAAAAGGTTATCTTTCAGAAATAGACCCTTGAAATAACTGTCTGAAACACCAACAGTTCGTTCATGAGGAAGGTTTGTTAAAGGTCCACTGAGTTTATTGTGAGAGAGATCTAAGGAATCAATGAAAGGCATCTTCCGCAACCATGTTGGCAGAGGTCCTGTAATGCTAGCATTAGACAAAATTAAAACTTCAAGTTCCTTTTGTGTTCGGAGCCACTGTGGATATCCATTTATAATCTCGTTGGAACTGAGATCAGCATATATCAATTGGAATGGAGGTTTCTACTCACGTGAAACACTGAATGGCAACTTGCTGTTAGAATACGTACTTAAGCGCTTCAACATCGAAAGCTTTGCAAAGTGGGCTTCGGTAATTACCACTTCTAAAGAATTTTCCAGAAATATCAAGATCACTGAGTTTGGTGAGTTGCTCAATACAAACTGAAACAGTCCCATTTAACGAGTTTGATGACACTGAAAACCAATGCAATGAAACAAGTCTAATAAATGATAAAGATGATTGGGTGGTGTGACTAGTATTCAAGAACCTAGGCTAATAAATGATAAAGATGATTGGGTGGTGTGGAAAAGTATAAATGGATTGGAAATGAAATTTTCTGTTAAGAATGTATTTCAGGAGTTGAGATATAATGACCCTATTGTACCATGGTGGAAACTGGTTTGGTTCTCACAATGTATTCCAAAAAATGCTTTTATTATGTGGCTTGCTATAAAAGGGAGACTATCTACTCATGATAGGCTACAAAAATGGGGTAATTGTATTGTCAATAGATGTTATCTGTGTATGAAGGAGGCTGAAGATTTGGAGCATCTTTTCTTTAAGTGTGAATTTTCTAGGGAAGTTTGGGAAAAGGTCAGGTTGAAAGCCAAAATTCATAATTGTGATGTCTCATGGAATAACATTGTTCAAGAACTTGCTAATGACAATAATGGTAATAATATTGGAAGTGTGGTCAGAAGATTGTGTTTTGCTGCTTTTGTTTATAGCATATGGCATGAGAGAAATTGCTGGGTGTTTAGAGGTGAAAACAGAGAAGTTATTGATGTTGTAAAGGCAGTTATTGATACTGTCAAAATGAAGCTGATGTGCATTAATGTGAAGAGCAGTGAAGCTGTTATAGTTATGGAAAAGGATTGGGCCATAGTATGCAAGAAATCTAAGTAACAAAATGTGAGTATGGTTGGGAGTGTATTGTTCATTTCTGAGTTAGCCTACAGATGTATTAAGGGGAGATTTGATCAGTGGTTGATATTCATGTATTCGCTGATGTATTGGTTTTTAACCACTACAAATGCTTCTTACAAGTTTAAAGAAGCTTTTGTATTTCATGTTCATCACATAAGAAGGCCCTGTAACTTGGTTTGCGAAATGCTTGGAGTTATAAGAGCATGCAAATCTGTTTATAGGCCTTGGTGGAGGTAATCGCACATTTGTATGCTTTTTATAATTTTATGAGTTAAAAGTAAGCCATAAAGTGGTTACCTTAGTGTGAAGGGTTGTATGAACATTGTAGGGTAGTACATGGGATGATTTGAATAGTGAGGGGTGCAAGATGACCCTACTTGGTCTTATCAGTGTACTACCAAGGGGGCATGTAGTATCTCCCTCAAGGTGAGTGTTTCCAGTTTCTTGAAGCCTTTTGTAAAAAGGGAAATGTAGAGAAACTGGAAGAGCCCTTAACTGGATGGTTGGGTTCCCAATGAAGCCATACATCTAATTCATCTTAGCTGTTGTGGGTGCTAGTTGAATGGCCTTGATGAGTAGATGATATGGAAATGTAGTTGGATGGTTTATGGTGCTTTAAAGGTGAATTTAGTGTCCACTGTTGCGTATTGATAGTGGTTTGTGAGCTGTGAAGTTCTGTTAGTATCCAGCTTCTTGCTGTTTGATATTAATAGTAGTATTGACTGTTAAGAGTTGTATTGTTCTTTTATATACTGATTGGGGGTTGTCCTAATCGGTTGTATGGTGTTGTAAGTTGTTTTATTGTTTGATGAATAACATATATTTCACCTTTTGCACCAAAAAAATGCAATGAAACAAGTCTTCCTAGAGATGTTGGTATGGGGCCCGTTAACAGATTGAATCTAAGATCCAAATATGTTAAAGTAGTTAAACTTCCAATGGATTCTGAGATTGAACCGTTCAAGTGATTATTAGAAAGATATAGATATTGGAGTTTAGTAAGTTTCCTAGTGAATGTCGGAATGGGACCTGTTAGCTGGTTATAAGAAAGATCCAACTCTTCCAATAATCTTAATTTCCCCAGAGATTCAGGTATTGGACCTGTTAATTCATTGCCCAATAAATCTAAGCCCCTTAAATTGGCCATTCTTCCCAAGGATTCTGCAGGAAATGCACCTTTTAAGCTCTCTTGTAAGTTCAGCCTCTCGAAAACATATTGGGAGCATTCTGATACATTTTTTGGCTAGTCAGTCATTTCAATAGTAAAGTAATTGTATGACACAGTCAGTTCTTTCAAGTGACACTATCTCCAGATTCCAACATCCTCAATATGCTCAAAGTGGTTCTCTGAGAGATCAAGCCTTAAAAAGTTAGGCATGTTAGGAACCGATGAATTCAACATGTTTGATGAAAGGTCAAGGGATAATAGAGAGCTCATGTTTGTAAAAGCAGATGGAAATCTGCCTTCAGTTAGGTTCTGGCTAAGATCCAGGTGTTGGATGATAGAAATTGCGGTGAAATTTGTTAGCCCGTATATGTATTGATTTGTGTATCGGGCTTAAGCCCGCATCTAGATCATTCTATTCATGCATATTTATGTACGATGTATTATGTATTGTCAATCAATCAATCAATAAACACAGATTACTCTCAATCCTATCAAACTAATAGTCAACATGGTATCAGGCCATATTTTGTCCTAAAATACTTCATCCCCTTCGAACCCTAAACCCTAAATACACCATATGCAGATCCAAGAGTCTAGTCATTTTTTTTACTTTTGGGTGACTTGTTCTCAGGTTAACAAGTCCATAGCTATATTGTTGATTTGTGCTTTGGTTCACAGATCCTCTGCTTAACTGTTGTGTGTGATTTGGTTCACATACTTGTGCTATCTTACTGTTCTATTAAGGTAGTTTACCAATCGTACAATACAAATAAAATATCCTCTTTACTTACATGCCCTAATAACAAACCCTTTCAACACTGTAACACCCCCAAAATTTGGTACAGCGGAAGACTCAACAAGCTTTCGGGGTGTTACGGGGATTGGTATCCAACACAAGACATAAAAGAACGAGATAAAGTAAACATAAGAAAAACACAACCAAAACGGGGTTTTAAAGTTTACATTTATCCCAACAACATTCAGAGTCAGGCCCAAAAGAAATATACGTAGGTCCACAATTAAATATCAGAGTTAAGAAAAATAGATCCATAAACCACGTGCCTTAGCCGAGCCTTCCAATCCATGCATCCAAATCATCACTTAATTACCTGAGAAAACGTGCTAAAAGTCAGCTTTCGCTGGTGAGATCATAGGTTTAAATTCATAATTCAATATAGTGGACATATACGCAAAACGCTTGCTAGCTAGACTAGGGATTCACTAAAAACCTGCGGATACCCTCCGCTCCAACATAATACACGGATACCCTCCGTAACAAACCTGCGGATACCCTCCGCTCCAACATAGATATTCGGGTAACCCCCGAAATATCATAAATACTCGGATAACCTCCGAAGTATTAATAACCTATAGGTGCACACTATAGTATCCAAAATCCTCAAATAAGCCAATCTCATAATCCAACCATTATTTAGTCCACACGCGATGGTTCACTATGTGACTAGGGTTGATGTAACTCATCTAACCAAATCTAGTCCACACGCGATGGTTCACTATGTGACTAAGGTTGTTGTAACATTCGTCTAACCATAACTAGTCCACACGCGATAATTCACTATGTGACTAAGGTTGACAAATCTTCCTAGTTCCATAAGCATAGCAAGTTTTGAAAAGTAAAAGCGATAATAGTCCACATAAAACAATTTGCACGTTTCTCACCCCAAGTATTGAAAACATAGTTCAAGAGAAAAAGTGGGGCTATGACTCACCTCAAGTCCAGAAATCAGTAATAAGAACTCGGTAGAAGCAAGACGTATAGTAACTCACAAGACGGCAACTACGGACTCGGCACGACCTAACAATATCAACTCGTTCAGAAATCATTTCCTCAAAATCGAATATTGTAACACCCCTAAAATTTGGTACAGTGGAAGACTCAACAAGCTTTCGGGGTGCTACGGGATAAAGTAAACATAATAGCAAGTAAACATAATAAAAACACAACCAAAACGGGGTTTTGAAGTTTACATTTATTCCAACATCATTCAGAGTCAGGCCCAAGAGAAATATATGTAGGTCCACAATTTAATATCAGAGTTTAGAAAAATAGATCCATAAACCAGGTGCCTTAGCCGAGCCTTCCAATTCATGCATCCAAATCATCACTTAATTACCTGAGAAAACGTGCTAAAAGTCAGCTTTCGCTGGTGAGATCATAGGTTTAAATTCATCGTCAATATAGTGGACATATACGCAAAACGCTTGCTAGCTAGACTAAGGATTTACTAAAAGCCTGCGGATACCCTCCGCTCCAACATAACACACGGATACCCTCCGCTCTAACATAGATATTCGGGTAACCCCCGCAATATCATAAATACTTGGATAACCTCCGAAGTATTAATAACCTATAGGTACACACTATAGTATCTAAATAAGCCAACCTTGAATAGTACACACGAACCATTTGACTAAAGCTGACAATTCACCAATATCCAACTAAGCCAACCTTGAATAGTACACACAGAAATATGCGACTAAAGTTGACAATACATCCTAGTCCATACGCATAGCAAGTTTAGAAAAAATACAGAAGCGATAATAGTCCACATAAAATAATTTGCACGTTTCTCACCCCAAGTATTGAAAACATAGTTCAAGATTAAAAGAGTGGGGCTATGACTCACCTCAAGTCCAGAAATCAGCAATAAGAACATGGTAGAAGTAAGACGTATAGTAACTCACAAGACGGCAACTACGGACTCGGCACGACCTAACATTATCAACTCGTTCAGAAATCATTTCCTCAAAATTAAATACTCCCAAACCCGGACGTATTCCGTTTTATTTTCCGAAAATCCCTTTCTCGTATTAGTTTGGAGTTTTACGTTTGGTATCCATACGGGCGGTGGGTCGACACAAACAAACCAAAAGTCTCACAAAAGGCTAATAAAACAAACTATAGATCTAATATTAGCCCAATACATTATTTAAATAAATCAACGAAGTTTTTCAAATCCGTCGATTTGATAATCCCCATATTTATTTACGTGACATACCATTCCAAGATTACACCCAATCCTAAAGCACATAGCACAAAAATACTATATGGTATATATCGTAGTCTAATAAACTCCTTATATACATCGTCAAATTGGCCAGATTTCCCGATATATATATTTAGGGATTTATTATCCTATACATATACCACAACCTATGGGCGTCGTAGGATACGATGCCCATTAATATACTCATTTCGTATAGCCAAATAACTCGGTTTAACCTGCTGATTAAATAAGTTATTTAGTTATAGAAAATGTTTATATTAATCGTCATATATCCGTGACAACACAAAAGTCACAAACAATAACCCACTTGGACTCAAGTGACCACGACTCCGCATAACTCGATAGCTTTCCTCGTTATTGTAACACCCCCAAAATACCGCAGCGGAAGACTGTGTCATAGGGATGCTACTTCAGGGCACAAAGTACAAGATATAGAAAACGCCCTCTAAATGAGACGTTTTAGAAAAATTACCATTCGAATAGATAAAAGTCATAGTTTACAAAACAAAGATCCCAAAGTAGAATGATACATAAGTTTTTAAAGTGTATCGAATGGTAAACGATAAAAGTGAAAGTCTCCAAAAGCATGCCCTAAGACTCTCAGCTCCACAAACCTGCTATCGCCTTCCTAACCTGAGATAAACATGCTTAAAAGTGTCAACACAAAGGTTGGTGAGTTCATAGAGTTTGTCTTAGTACAGATGAAAAGCCTATAAAGAATGTTCACACAACAAAGGCATCGTAAATCCACTCAGTTGCAAGTCCCGCCATAAGAGACTTGTAACCTGTGTGTTTACAACCCACTGCTACAATATAATATGATTAAGATATGTATAAGTTCATAACAACAGTTAAGCAATTAGTAGTGAGTCTACACTTCATATCCGAAGACCTCATGTTTGTATGTATGTCTCAATGGTTGTGTCCAGCAACTTAATCTGGGGCCATTGGAAGTCTGTATGTATGTATCCATGGTTGTGCCCAGCAACTTAATCTAGGGCCATTGGAAGTCTGTATGTATGTATGATTACTGGGTGCCATTTCCCAAAGTATAATAGTAAGTATGTGTGCATGTATCAATCATGTATGTATGTAATCAAGAATAATGAAATCAAGTATAATGTAATCAAGTATAATGTTATGTGAATCCGTACAAGTAAGCAAGTAGTAGCATGTATCTCCCCCAAAGAGTTGATAGAACAATTAAAAGAGTAGGGGCTATGACTCACCTCGAAGTAATAGTACAATGCAACGGAATGTTAAGGACAACAATGCACGGTTATCTGCCGCAACCTAAAATGAATGATGAATGATCTCATTTAGATCACCAAATGATGTTATGAATGTCCATGCTCATGTTTCTATACCACTCTAGTCTTTGGAAAAACACTTGTGTTATCAAAAATATATAATCCAAGAATTTGGAAAAATATTGCTATTAGAAAATATAATAAGCTAGTTGTAATATATATATACTTATATATATATATCGTATGTTTCTATGTTAGCGTTGAAATCCTCGGGTTGTAATCCTTGTAATATCGCCTTGAAATGATGAAAACATTCTTGTAATAACTAATACTACATTAGTTATAAAGCTTGGTACTTAATATTATTTCTAGCTAATAAAAGTACTTCATAGTTTTAGTGTCCATTTTTATTAAAAGCTGCCAAATAAAAATGGTTTTAGCCGATATTCAAACGTGAATATCTTTGTCGTTACTTGTCCGTTTTACTTGTTCTTTATGTCCACGGTTACGTCTTAGTATGTAGTAATATATTTTGGAAAGCTCGGCTCCTCCGGGTTACGTCTAAAGTCTCTTTTTGTCCAATGAAAAACGTCCAACAGCAAACATTTTCAGAAAAAATACTTTTCGTCAACAATCTTGCAAAAATCATAACTTCTTCGTTATAAACTCTTTTTAATCCGTTCTTTCGCCTACGGATTCGTTTTTGAAAGTATTTTCTAAAAATTTTGCCAAAGTTCCCTTGGTGTTTACTGATTTTCCAGATTTTTACAAAACGGGACAGCATGTCCTAAACATGTTCCAAATCAAGTTTTCAAGGTTTATAACTAATTTCTACCATCACCAAACCTCTTGTAATCACCACATGGCTAATCTAATCCTACCATACACCTTCTTAGGGTGCCATGGACTCCTAACCAAGTTATTATAGCAAGGGGATTCATAACTAAAAAGTTAGGGTTTGTATGTTTCATTTTAGACAAAATAAATAGTGGTATAGCTAGTTGTACATGGTTTTTAGCATGGAAATCATGAAATACATGTAAATATAAGATGATCCATGAAAAAATAAAGTTGATAACTTACTTGATAAAATGAGATGATTAGATGATAATTATGCTTGGATTTCTTGTGTTTTTCTTGATTGATTCTTGATTAGGCAAGTAAAAGGAACAAGTTTAGTGTTATAACTTTTGAAAAATGATCACTTGATCTATATATGGTGGTTTGGTCGTGGGTTTGCAAGAGAGGAAGGAAGAGATGAGATAACTTTTGATCTTTCTAAAAAAGTATGGATTATGATTCAAGGTTTTTGGTAAAGTAAGGTTTTAAGTGTTTATTAGTTTAATACTTAGGAGTTAATGCATAAGGTTAAAAGGGGTGGTCTTGGGCCGGTTTTCAAAGGGTAGAAGGGTGGGGTAGGGGTACTTGGTATTTAATTAGAAATCTAGTGTAGCGTTAAGTGTTATTACGTGTTATTCGTTAAAATCGGGTACCGGGTTTAATAGAAATAAACGTTCACGAAGTTAACCGGGATGAAATAAAGTTATAATAATGTTAAAAACATATTAAAAATATGTTGGGTACATTTACTGAGTGATCGGGTGATTATTGTTTAGTTTTCACGAAAACCGTCGTTATATTCATACGCGTACGTTATAAATAAAATAAATCTCCAAAATACTGGGTAACTGAATGTTATAACTTTTATGATGTTAAAATGGATATAAAAATATGTCGGGACCATTGTGGGAATATTTAGATATATTCGTCGTGTATAAACCGGGTGTTAACGTTTACTATAAATACTTATACGTAAAAACGTTAAATGTATCAAATATATAAATTTGAAAATCCTGAGAGTGGTATAACATGAAAATGCTGTTATGATGATATGCAGACTATCTCCAGTCCGTATGCAGTGTACTTAACACTAATGAAATGAATTCGCACCTAAACCAATCCGGTTACGCGAATTTGAATACCCGTAAACTAAATTTACGATGAAATGAGTAATGCAAGTGAATGGTGAAAACTTTTCCGGAAATGAATAGTGTTTAGTGAATAGTAAATTTCTCAAATGTTTCTCAGAATATCAAAATGACCTCGAAAATGATGAATAGTAAAATGATGAATAGTGTTTTGATGAATAGTGATTTATGAATAGTGTTTTTCCAAAGTTCCCGAAATGACCTGAAATGGTGAGTTGTGACAGTCTTCCCCTCTAAAAAGAACTTCGTCCCGAAGTTTAGTTAATGTTAATCAGTTAAATGTGTCAAAGCTTATGTATGTGTGTTTCTATCCAACTAGGTATGTTCTCGTGGTCAGACTTGATGAGGCAAACCTTCCCAATCCCGAGCTTAATCCTCAAAAGACCTCCTTTAGGTTAATCCTTTAGGTAACCGATTTTCACTTAATCCCACAACCCAATCAAACAAGAACAGTCATGAGATTAGGCTAAATCGGTTTGAGTGATGACTTTAACTTTTAGCTTGATTTTCGCAACCCAATCAAACAAGAACAGTCACTAGAACCAAACTAAAAATCAAGGTCTGGATTCAACATCCTTAACAAAAAATATTTTGAAAGATTGGCTCGACTTTGGAATTGCTTACACTAATCAAATTACTAATGTTAGTATGACTAAGGTTAATGCTGCTAGGTCTCAGATTAGTCCGTGTTGTGTATAAGTCCTATATTAAGACTTAAGTGCTACTAAAATACGATAGTTGTTCAAGAGAATGTACCCGTTATGCTACCGCGGACATGTTGGGTGATAGGATTTCCTAAGAAATAAGCTCTGCCAATTGCGGGTGGAATCTCATTGGCCTCATCTCGTGGCCCTTCAATTGCTGCTGCTAAGTTTGGACGATTGCCTCCTTGGTTAAGATTTCTTTTTAACTTAGGACAGTTGTTCCGAAAGTGATCCGGGCTGTTACATTCATAGCATGTCCTTTGGTTGTTCGTCATATTGCCCACATTTGCTAGTTCTCTACACTGGTTTGTAAAATGACTAGACTGCCTGCAAAATGCACACAAACGGCAGGGCGCAATCTTTTGATGATGAAAGTTACATTTCGTACACTTAGGATGCGGGCCTAAATACTCTTTCTGACCAGGATTAGTTGCCGCAAAGGTCCTTGCCCTTTTGTTGTCAGCTATTGTGCCCATTTGCTTGTTTGACTCGCTTGTTCCCTTCCTTTTATCACTGTTCCTCAAGCTTCCATTTCTAACCATTTCATCAGTCAGAGTCCCTGCTCTCAATATTGCACTCTGAATTGTAGAAGGCTCAGTTGTTTTCACAGTCCCACGAATTTCTGGGACAAGACCATATATGTACCTCTCGATCCTCTTGGACTCAGGGGTAACTAGGTGTGGAACTAGTCTGGCTAATTCATGGAATCGATCTGTGTAGGCTGCATGTCCAGCCCCTATCATAGAGTGATGATAGAGTTCATCCTCCAGCTTCTGCATCTCGTTATCCGGGCAGTATTCCTCTTTCAATAATGCCTTAAAATCGTCCCATGTCATACCTACAGCTGCCGCTCTTCCCCTAGCTTGAATCTGCGTATTCCACCATGTCAATGCCTTTCCTGATAGTAAGCACATGGAATACTTCACCATTTGATGTGCTGCACAGTTACTAATGTCAATCACCGTCTCCATCTTTTCAACCCATCGAGTATACGCCAACGCGCCTCCTACACCATTGAAATCAATTGGCTTGCATGACGTAAATTCCTTATACGTACATCCAGTCCTAATGATGTTGTTGCCATTACCATTCTGGCCTATACCATTGGTGTTGTTAATTCCGCTTTCGTGGTTTGCCAAGTTATTCATATGATCGCCAACTTGAGTGACAATAGTGGGGAGAAAGTTTTCAAGTTGTCGAGCGATGATGGCTTCAAAATCAGTATTTCCTCCGTCGTTATTATCATTGTTTTCAACTCCGTGACCACCTCTTCTACCTCCACGTCCATCAGTTCTTCCACCATCGTTACTTGGGTTACTAGTGTCATTAGCAGCTCCTCTACCTCCTCTACCTCCACGTCCACCAGTCCTTCCACCCCTTGGTGTTGCGCCTCCTCGAACAGAGCTACGAGTCACTCTCTTTGGTGCCATGATTTCCTGAGAGGAAGGACATTTAGTGAACGTCAGAGATGAGGGAAAACCGTTGATTAACCAAAGTCTATACTTAACATCCTCATATATAATACCGTGCTACCAGTTGTTTCCTAAGTTGTGCCAACACCGATCTACATCTGCACAGTCATATGTCCACGTGTGTCGTGAAGCACTTATAATTATGTTGGCCACCACAATTATAAATGTTTCCTTTCACAAGTATACATATCACCAGGCACACATATTTCAGTGGTAGACGTTGCTTAAATGGGCATCTAGGGAATGTCACGCTTAGTACAAAGGAACAAAGGATTCTCCCTTAAGTGTTAAAGTCACAGGGAAGTCTAGTTTCTAACGGTTTCTACAAAGTATCTAATAGCGTGGGTCTAAAAATAAATAAATTACCAGCAAGCGTAAGTGTATGTAAAGTGCAAGGCGATAGGGAGGAGAGTCTACATGTATGTAGTTATAGTCTAGACTCTAAAACAACCTAGTTCTCTATAACCAAGGCTCTGGTACCAATCTGTAACACCCCCAAAATACCGCAGCGGAAGACTGTGTCATAGGGATGCTACTTCAGGGCACAAAGTACAAGATATAGAAAACGCCCTCTAAATGAGACGTTTTAGAAAAATTACCATTCGAATAGATAAAAGTCATAGTTTACAAAACAAAGATCCCAAAGTAGAATGATACATAAGTTTTTAAAGTGTATCGAATGGTAAACGATAAAAGTGAAAGTCTCCAAAAGCATGCCCTAAGACTCTCAGCTCCACAAACCTGCTATCGCCTTCCTAACCTGAGATAAACATGCTTAAAAGTGTCAACACAAAGGTTGGTGAGTTCATAGAGTTTGTCTTAGTACAGATGAAAAGCCTATAAAGAATGTTCACACAGCAAAGGCATCGTAAATCCACTCAGTTGCAAGTCCCGCCATAAGAGACTTGTAACCTGTGTGTTTACAACCCACTGCTACAATATAATATGATTAAGATATGTATAAGTTCATAACAACAGTTAAGCAATTAGTAGTGAGTCTACACTTCATATCCGAAGACCTCATGTTTGTATGTATGTCTCAATGGTTGTGTCCAGCAACTTAATCTGGGGCCATTGGAAGTCTGTATGTATGTATCCATGGTTGTGCCCAGCAACTTAATCTAGGGCCATTGGAAGTCTGTATGTATGTATGATTACTGGGTGCCATTTCCCAAAGTATAATAGTAAGTATGTGTGCATGTATCAATCATGTATGTATGTAATCAAGAATAATGAAATCAAGTATAATGTAATCAAGTATAATGTTATGTGAATCCGTACAAGTAAGCAAGTAGTAGCATGTATCTCCCCCAAAGAGTTGATAGAACAATTAAAAGAGTAGGGGCTATGACTCACCTCGAAGTAATAGTACAATGCAACGGAATGTTAAGGACAACAATGCACGGTTATCTGCCGCAACCTAAAATGAATGATGAATGATCTCATTTAGATCACCAAATGATGTTATGAATGTCCATGCTCATGTTTCTATACCACTCTAGTCTTTGGAAAAACACTTGTGTTATCAAAAATATATAATCCAAGAATTTGGAAAAATATTGCTATTAGAAAATATAATAAGCTAGTTGTAATATATATATACTTATATATATATATCGTATGTTTCCATGTTAGCGTTGAAATCCTCGGGTTGTAATCCTTGTAATATCGCCTTGAAATGATGAAAACATTCTTGTAATAACTAATACTACATTAGTTATAAAGCTTGGTACTTAATATTATTTCTAGCTAATAAAAGTACTTCGTAGTTTTAGTGTCCATTTTTATTAAAAGCTGCCAAATAAAAATGGTTTTAGCCGATATTCAAACGTGAATATCTTTGTCGTTACTTGTCCGTTTTACTTGTTCTTTATGTCCACGGTTACGTCTTAGTATGTAGTAATATATTTTGGAAAGCTCGGCTCCTCCGGGTTACGTCTAAAGTCTCTTTTTGTCCAATGAAAAACATCCAACAGCAAACATTTTCAGAAAAAATACTTTTCGTCAACAATCTTGCAAAAATCATAACTTCTTCGTTATAAACTCTTTTTAATCCGTTCTTTCGCCTACGGATTCGTTTTTGAAAGTATTTTCTAAAAATTTTGCCAAAGTTCCCTTGGTGTTTACTGATTTTCCAGATTTTTACAAAACGGGACAGCATGTCCTAAACATGTTCCAAATCAAGTTTTCAAGGTTTATAACTAATTTCTACCATCACCAAACCTCTTGTAATCACCACATGGCTAATCTAATCCTACCATACACCTTCTTAGGGTGCCATGGACTCCTAACCAAGTTATTATAGCAAGGGGATTCATAACTAAAAAGTTAGGGTTTGTATGTTTCATTTTAGACAAAATAAATGGTGGTATAGCTAGTTGTACATGGTTTTTAGCATGGAAATCATGAAATACATGTAAATATAAGATGATCCATGAAAAAATAAAGTTGATAACCTACTTGATAAAATGAGATGATTAGATGATGATTATGCTTGGATTTCTTGTGTTTTTCTTGATTGATTCTTGATTAGGCAAGTAAAAGGAACAAGTTTAGTGTTATAACTTTTGAAAAATGATCACTTGATCTATATATGGTGGTTTGGTCGTGGGTTTGCAAGAGAGGAAGGAAGAGATGAGATAACTTTTGATCTTTCTAAAAAAGTATGGATTATGATTCAAGGTTTTTGTTAAAGTAAGGTTTTAAGTGTTTATTAGTTTAATACTTAGGAGTTAATGCATAAGGTTAAAAGGGGTGGTCTTGGGCCGGTTTTCAAAGGGTAGAAGGGTGGGGTAGGGGTACTTGGTATTTAATTAGAAATCTAGTGTAGCGTTAAGTGTTATTACGTGTTATTCGTTAAAATCGGGTACCGGGTTTAATAGAAATAAACGTTCACGAAGTTAACCGGGATGAAATAAAGTTATAATAATATTAAAAACATATTAAAAATATGTTGGGTACATTTACTGAGTGATCGGGTGATTATTGTTTAGTTTTCACGAAAACCGTCGTTATATTCATACGCGTACGTTATAAATAAAATAAATCTCCAAAATACTGGGTAACTGAATGTTATAACTTTTATGATGTTAAAATGGATATAAAAATATGTCGGGACCATTGTGGGAATATTTAGATATATTCGTCGTGTATAAACCGGGTGTTAACGTTTACTATAAATACTTATACGTAAAAACGTTAAATGTATCAAATATATAAATTTGAAAATCCTGAGAGTGGTATAACATGAAAATGTTGTTATGATGATATGCAGACTATCTCCAGTCCGTATGCAGTGTACTTAACACTAATGAAATGAATTCGCACCTAAACCAATCCGGTTACGCGAATTTGAATACCCGTAAACTAAATTTACGATGAAATGAGTAATGCAAGTGAATGGTGAAAACTTTTCCGGAAATGAATAGTGTTTAGTGAATAGTAAATTTCCCAAATGTTTCTCAGAATATCAAAATGACCTCGAAAATGATGAATAGTAAAACGATGAATAGTGTTTTGATGAATAGTGATTTATGAATAGTGTTTTTCCAAAGTTCCCGAAATGACCTGAAATGGTGAGTTGTGACAGTTATTTATATATAAAATAATATTTCATTTAATATTTAGTTAACGTCGAGAATTTCTCGTTATTTATAATGTTTATTCATAATAACGCCTCCAATAATATTACGCTACTCTCGTAACATAATATATTTAGTCGCATTATTTATAATACTACGCGTGATTTTTGTTATTATTAATATACGCATTTATACAATTATATATACGTTATTCACGTCTATATATTTATATAAACGTTTATATTACCAATAATATTATTACGAGTTTTATTATTTGTGTTTTAAATTGTAAATAATTATCGAGTCATACGAAATGGTCACATGTCCGAGTCATTACTCTCGGCTCATTGTCCAAGTCCAAAATAATGTGAGCAAGTCATAAATAATCAATCCAACTCCGTCCAAATCAATCCCAAAACACATGCTACAACAATAGGGTCCGACTACGGCACCCGACTAACCTATCTCCGTCAATCTAAGTGACCGTCTCACAATCGGTCCCCACTTTACCATTCGACAACAACTTCTCAATATACCATAAATCCCTTGTCGAGACAAAAAAAAATGATCTCGACACAACAAGCATTCGGCCGAAATCAACAAATGCCAAAACAATAACAAGTTAACAAAAATATAAGAAGAAAAATATAAATAAAAATAAGGTCCATATTCGGGTTGGTTTACCAAGCCAAACCCGAGCCCTCGACTCACTTGAGTCTCGGCTCAAACCACGAGTCACAAGGACTCGACCACAATAACAAGAAGGTCACGAATTAAGCTCCAAGAGCCACACCAAAACTGCCCAAGTCGACCATTTGGGTCGCGGCATCAATCAACATAATCGGACAAATGGCCAAGACTCCATCAAGTCAAGCAAGGTCCAACGCAAACAAACATGAAAAACCATGAACACAAGGCCACAAGAATCAAAATAACGAGCCATAGGCTCGAATCCCACAACAAGCCGTGAGTCTTAGACTCACGGTTCACTCGAACCATCAAAGAAACACCAAAACCCGGATACCAAACCATCTTTTTAACATCAAAAACATTATTTCATCCCGTAATAATTCGATTCCCATAACAAAACTCCATGTACCCATGGAATAATCACCAAATCGAGGCACCCAAAAGCCAAATTCGATCATACTCACCTTCTAGAACCTCCAATCGAATAGATCTAGTAAAAACAATAAAGTTGGGTCGGATTTAATAAGATTTCAAGGTGTTAAAGTGGGTTATACGGCGCGTATAATACACCAAAAGAAAGAGAAAATGATAAGGAACAAGATGGTGGTGGTGGTTTTGTTGTGAGGGCGTCGAAGTGGTGGTGGTGGCCGGAATAGTGTTCGGTGGCGGCTAGGGTTATGAGGGGGAAGAGAGAGAGAGTTGGTGAGGATGAAGATGAATGTGTTGTGTGGTGTGTGTGTGGTATTATCCACATGGACGATTTTTGTAGTTTACTTATAAAAAAATCATTTTCTTTTAATAATAATAATAATAGTAATAATAATAATATTACTAATAAGAGTGGGTAATTAAAAGGGTGAGTGTAAAACACACGGTCCAAAACCCGAAGTCATTTCAAAACGTCTAATATCACGCGAAACATTCCGTAAATAATTAAATATTGTCGAACATGTAAAAACAAGTCACAAAATTTCTGTTAGGTAATCCTAGTGCCGGAGTCAACGTAGTACCAAGTGAGAATTCAAAAATAAATCACCAAGTATAATTCCATAACAATCATTAAATATAATCTCAAATCCCATAACGATATTAAATATAATTAACCATAAAATAGGTCTTTCAAGTTCGTTACGAATAAAATTTCAAATAAAGATTTATAAACGAACTTTAATGTAATGCGGGTTTCCAAAATGGCTCCCTAAATTGCCGGTTGTCACAAATATTCCCAAACCCGGACGTATTTCATTTTACTTTCCAAAAATCCATTTCTCGTATTAGTTTGGGGTTTTACGTTTGGTATCCATACGGGTGGTGGGTCGACACAAACAAACCAAGAAGTCACACAAAAAGAAATAATAAACCATCTATAGGTCTAATATTAGCCCAATATATTATTTAAATAAATCATCGAAGTTTATCAAATCCGTCGATTTGGTAATCCCCCATATTTATTTACGTAACATACCGTTCCAAGATTACACCCAATCCTAAAGCACATAGCACAAAAATACTATATGGTACATATCGTAGTCTAATAAATTCATTATATACATCGTCAAATTGGCCAGATTCCACGATACATATATTTAGTGATTTATTATCCTATACATATACCACAACCTACGGGCATCGTAGGATACGATGCCCATTAATATACTCATTTCGTATAGCCAAATAACTCAGTTTAACCTGTCGAATAAATAAGTTATTTAGTTATAGCAAATGTATTAATCGTCATATATCCGTGACAACACAAAGTCACAAACAATAACCCACTTGGACTCAAGTGACCACGACTCCGTATAACTCGATCATTTTCCTCGTTATATAGAAAAGATATTATTTCATTTAATATTTAGTTAACGTCGAGAATCCCTCGTTATTTATACTATTTATTTATAATAACGCTTCCAATAATATTACACTACTCTCGTAGCATAATATATTTAGTCGCATTATTTATAATACTACTCGTGATTTTTGTTATTATTAATATACGTGTGGAAAACTAGAAGGGGGAGTTGAATAGTTTTCCCTTCTTTTTTGTTTTATAAAAACTTTGTTTCAAAATGTTGATTAGAATTGATTCAATTGTTTGTTTGAAAAACCTTCAATTAGATTTTCGTATGAAAGCAACATATAATCAATATGATCAATTATATATGGGAACTTTTAGATTAGTTTTCAAAACTTAGTTTTATGAATGAAGCATAGATCAAACTTTATATGAATACGTTTTCCTTTTAAAATCTTAAAACGTTTTGTATCAAATTATCTATCAAGTTAAACTTAATATGAGAAGTGTGAATAATAATCTATTTGACCATATCATGCAATTATACACACAATCACAATATTAACTTCTATGTATAACACATTCAATCATCACAACTATATAAGCAACAATTAAGACATATAGGCAAGCATAGATGTAAAGCGATAAATGCAAGAATGAATGAAAAGAAATGAGAGAAAGAAAATGCAAACCGGACATGATGATTTATAGTGGTTCGGCTACAAGGACACCTTCCTTGTTCTTACTCCACTCCCCGAGTCACCTACTTGAGAGTTTTCTTCACTACTCAACAAGCTCCCTTTTGGCGGAGAAAACCGTACACAACTTTTGCTTACACAATTTAACGACACTAAGCTAAATGTCGAGTTCTAATAGTAGCTAGAACCAATCTCCCAACACAACTTCGATCACTACACAACCTCTACACAACTTCACGACTTCTTCACGACTTTACGACTTCATCACAACTTCTTCTAAACTTCTTCACGGCTTCACGAATTCTTTACGACTTCACGACTTCATCACAACTTCTTCTAAACTCCACTACTTATTCACACACCTACATCTTCACAACTACATGTCTTCTTCACACTACTACTTCCTCCCACTACTTCTTACTCACTCATTAAATCACTACTAAGTAAGATCATCTTGATCTACTTATTACATATACATAACTCACAACTTCACATAAGCACTAACTAGATCCTAATACATCTTTGGGTTTATGATAGGGAGGATTCTTCTCTTGCACTTTGAGTGATGAGAGATTGGATCACTTGAAACAAAGATTAATAATGTTATGATCAAAGGGTTTTAGAATGATGTTTAGAGAGAATTGGATCTGAAAATTTTTGTGCAAAAGGTGAGAAAAATTCCAGGTTTGAGGTGGTATTTATAAGGAAAAATTTCTGACCAAATCTGACAGGGGAGCGTGGCTGGTCCCCTTAATTGTGTGCCGGTCCCCTTAAAATTAAGGGGACCGCCCCTTATAATTAAAGGGGCCGCCCTACTGAAACGGCCAGATTTTCTGTCTTTTAGTGGGGAAAGTTTATTTGGTGAAAAACTAACTAATTTTTGTTAAAAGTTTGAAATCATATATTTAGTATGATTAGAACATTTTTCTTTATTACCAAAACTGTTTTTCAAAAATATATAATATGTTTATATAATTAAATAAACTTTGTATTAGTTAATTAAATACCCCTATGATCATGAGATGTATTAAACACTTGTTTATCCATACCTTAAGTGATTGTTGAAGCATACTTGAGACATTGAGATGTCGAGGCTTGTTGATGTAAGAATGCATAGAAGAATTGTGATCACAAGTAACTTAAGCACTTTACGTTATATGTTGTAACTTACATCTTTGTCATCATCAAAACATGAAGAGGATGTTTAGATTAAATATCGTAATATTCATGCCAACAATCTCCCCCTTTTTGATGATGACAAACTATGTAAATTATAACTTATAGTAAAATGTATAAGTTACTTGTTTACACTTCTTCTCCCCCTTTTGTCGAAGCAAAAAGGTGGACTCTAAGACGAGACTTCTACTACACTTGAACTCTTGAGATAGAATGTAAAAGGCGAGCTTGCATCATCGTAAGTGAAGCCTTGATCCTATCAACCTCAATGCTCCCCCTTGGTGTATGCTCAAAACTTGTTTTGGCTACCAAAGAATCGAGCGGTGAAGTAATCCTTCAAAACAAAGTTAGTAGACAAGTGCACATATATATAATGATGATAATAGATATATGCATGAAACTAATAGGGGAACAATATATGGACATATTAGGTATATGCACTAAAAGTATGACACATGCAATTATTGTTTTAAAAACAACAACCTAAATTAAAAAAAAAAATAGAACCTAATGCAAAGATTAGAACCTAGGAAAATGTAGGAGAATGAGGAGGGATGATCGTGAATGTAAAGGGAAGGTGATAACAATGGGTTGACAATTATGGTTTAGATTAATATATCGTTCGACAAGGGTGGATGATAGTGAATCATGGGATTTTTAGGTGTTTTGTTGATGGTGGTGGAGGTGTTGTGTTTGTTGTTGGTGGTAGAGGATGCAACAAGTTTTCAATGTGGGAAAACATGTATTGTATCTCATCTCTTAGTCCGAACACAATTGTTCGGTTGTGGATGCAACAAAGGAAAGTGTCTCCATGAGCTTCAAGTAAGCTCCATGGGACGGGGTTATAGGTTGGTGGATTGATAGGAGATGATGAGAATGGTATGGAGGAGGTAGAGGTTCCTTGAGTTGGATTGTGATTAGGGATTGAGGTTTGGTCATGAAACTTATGATTCATGTTTGGATGAGATTGATGGTTATTGTTTTGATATTGAGTATGATCCTCAAAAGGATCATTTGGTAGAATTGAGTGAGATGAATGTGGAAGTTTATTAGTGAGGGTGATAGTTAGGTTGTCTTGTTGAGCTAAAAGAATGGTTTCATTTGGGTGATCATGAAAGCATGATGAAGGTATGGATGAAAGTGATTCTTCATGTGTGGATGGTAGTTTGGATGTTGTATGTGGGGTGATAACAATGATGTTAGGTTTGTTGGGAGATGACATGATGGGTTGAATGATGATTTTGATTATGTGTATATGGAAGGATAGTAGGTGTTGGATTGGTTAGACAAAACGTGTTGGTTTAGGAGGTATTATTAAGGAGTGATTTAGGAGGTATGCTATTGATTCTTGGTTTCTTTGAGGACATGGAAACGGTGGATGACTCAAGATTGGTAGTATAAAGGATGACTCGGTTTTGGGTGTGAGGTAGAAGGATATATGTGAGTGAGTGTGATTTCCCTTCCCATTAAATTCATGCTCATCCGGATATATTATGAGACTAATATGACCTATCGGATTATGACACTAAGGTTCTCATGAAATGAGGGTGTAGGATCTAAAGGTAAGAAAAATATACCTAGATGAATGATACATGTAGAGTAAACCATGTAAAGGAATACAATCAAATCACATAGGAGCAAATAATCATCTAGAAATAACATATATGCGATATGCCATAAATCTAGGAATGAAAGCATCTAATGAGGAGCAAATTTCATAAAAGTAAACTAGCATTAGGTATATTTAGGAAGAGCAATTTAATCAAGTTGGAGAATGAGTATGAGACTATTACTAGTGGTGCTCAATTCAGGCTAAACACGACCATTTTTACAGGTTACACACACCCAACTTCTCACATAGAAGCAATTCAACCGTTAGGTTAAATTTAATTTCTAGTCAATAGATTCTCCAGTAGTCATTCTCTTTTTAGAAGAAACTGAGTTCCTAAATTAACCTATCGAAGAGTACCAAATATGAAGTTTGCTTGATTCACTAATACTTGGCTTAATGTGACTCAAACATCATGTTTTTATGAAGGTAAGTCTACATGATATATTTTACTCACTATCCCAATAGAGATGTGTTAAATGTTTAGATAAGAGTAAACGCAAAGTTTTAATCTTTTGTTCATGATTAACCGGTTATTTGGTTTTGATGGCATATTACTTGATTTAATAAATGTGCTTGATTTAAGAATGCTCCTTAGCATATCTTGAAAAATGAATCTCATTATGATTATTTATCTTAAATGAGATTGTGATTCACAAATGATATCAAAACTAGACATTTATAAATTCTAAAGCAAATATTATTTTCTATGATTTTTGCCAATGTTATATATATCATAATTTTAACTAGTATTTGAAACAAAATCAATTTTACTTGTTTATGCATTGTGACAAGTTATTTTTCAATTTTAATAACTTAAATTATTTCAAAAAGAAAAGTGTAGTGCATTATCTTGTAACACAACCATTCATGCTACAAAGAAAATGAAGTACATATAATATATAGTGTGTATTGTTCTTAAATATGTATTTTAGCTTGAAGTGATGATTTTAAGTAGTGTGAGCAAAGTTTACATATGTTGTTAGTTTGCTCATATTTGGTTTTTCGGATATGACACATTTATCCATTGTTTTGCAATGTAAATTGCTTGAATATTTCGGATGAAACATCCAAGTCGTCAATCCTACTTCATTGTATATTTTATGCATGTGTTAAACATGTTATTCTAATATTTGGAACACAACTATTGGACAAGTAGATTCAATATGGCATTGTCAACACAAGTGTGAGTTATGATCCAATGCATATTCTTTTCATCTACAAAGGATGTAAATATTTTCATATCAATCTTAGTGTGATTGAGTATGTAGATTCAAGACTATATCCTTTGTTAAAATTTGATGTAATCTTGAAACTAAGCAAATAACAATCTAATTTCTTGTCCATACTCAAAAACATGTCAATTAGATTTGATGAATATATCAACCATAATTTGAATAATGAATTGATATAATATCAAGATCTTTCTTGACCCTCACAAACACTCATTTAAAATAAATATACATTTTGATAGTGTGTTCCATTAAACCTGAGATTCTTAATGAGTGAGGTTGGTGAGTGATTGAAATTTGACTTATTACTTCATGATTGTTATAAGTTTTGTTTATGTGAAAGACTCTTCATTGTTACTTATAATGAACACACTTTAGATTTTGAAAATACTTTTTCTTTTGTACTACTACTAATCTTTTACAAAGATTCAATTTCTCTTATTAAACAACTTAATGTAAAACAAGGTAATTTGTTGAAAATATTTAAGTGTGTTGTTAAGAATAGATTAAATTGTTTGAAATATTTAGGTGATTAGATTTAACGTATTTACAAGATGTTTGAGTAACATTAAGCCATCTATACCTATATGCAATGCAAGCATATTATAACAATCCTAACGCAAGAAATCTAGCATAAGATCTAGTTAAGTATAAATCAAGTCGACTCTCTCTAGGGGCGATTTTTCTGCCACCTCCTCTTCATCCTTTTCCGGCCAAAAACCACCACCTAAAATCGCCTCTCTACTTCTGAATGGTCCTCTGATTTGTTCAGTTAGTATGCAGTCGGTTTTAGGGGTGTGTTGTATCAAGAGGAGGCTGGTTTTCTGCGAAACCCTAACACTCTTATTTGATTAATCGTTTTTTTCCTTAATCGATCTCTAGTTTTAGGTTGGTTTAGGGATAATTCGTTATATCTTAGGGTTTATTAATCGACCCCATTATCTCTTTTATTGTTATTTTTATGCGATCGTTGTCTGGTGGTTATGGGTGATCAAAACCTCCTCTATAAGCCTTCTATCTCTTTTGGGATCGCATGGTTGATTAGGGATGCTCTCTTGAACGAAACCCTAACTTTAGGGTTTCGGTTTCGATGGTTTTGTTTGGCCTGGTGATTGTTGCTGTTGAGCGTTAATGTTTATCTATTAGGTTGTAAGTTGGACTGTTGTCCATTCATGCCATGTAAGTCGATCTTGTGATCGTGGATATATTATGGTTTGTGATGATGATTCGTGGAAGTGGGTTGTGAGAGGGGAAGTGATGGTGTCGTTATGTAATGGAAGGTTACAATTGGATGTTCTACGATGATTCAACTTTGGTGATTTACTACCATGGTTGCATCATGGTACTGTATGTGTCCTTTGGGACTGAGGTGAAGGATTTCACCCTCCTCCTATGTGGGATGGATGTGGGATGTTCGCATCTCAAGGTTGTCTTGTTCTTATACCTAGTTTGATACTTTGTAATTAGCTAGGTTTTGTTTGTGTTTATGGCCTGTCATAAACACTTGTTTATCAAGCGCATGTGCTTGAGGTTAATGTGGTACTTCAGCCACATTCCATTTGTACTTAAACGTTTTTTTGGATAATATATTTACCGGGTCGTTGACCTTTTACCCAAAAAAAAAAGTATAAATCGGCAAACTAGCTATACACTAATAGGGCACATATGCATAGATATATACATAGCTAAACTTCAAATAGCAACAATCATTTAATATATTCAATTAAAAAAATAAAATCACAAAGAAGTTCACATAACACATAAAACACTTGTCGTCGTTTTGTGTATTATATACACCAATGTTTACTCAGCTCGAATTTATTTGAAAATAAAATAGTTTCCTCCCATTCTATAATTTAATTAAGATCAATATTTTGAAAACATAAATACTTAATTTTTCAAAAGTTTATCAACTAAGAATACCCGTCTTGAAGGAAAAGGTAAAACAAAAGTTTTACGTTAAAACGAAACACAAATTTTTGACCACCGTATAGTATTTTGACTTTCTTACTTATTTAAGTTTGTAATGGTTACTTGTAAGTATTTTTAAATGAAAGTAGACTCAATTACCTTTAAAACTCCGGGTGGCACGACTTCTACGGGGTTACGGTTAATTTTATATGATTTTTCAAAGTTTTCGAAAAACTGTCGAACAGACAGGCGGACCCCTTAAATAATTAAGGGGACCGCCCAGTATTAAAGGGGGCCGCCCATCTGTTACTCAAAATTTCATTTTTTGTAAAAAATTGTTTTCTGACTTTTCGGAAAGGTGTGTGACTTTCTGATTTTGATACCGAACATATAACACTTATTTTAAGCATAATATTATTTCGAGCTAGTATAATTAGTGTATATATCATCAAAACTAATACAAGTTAATCAACAAAACACTTTTCATATTTAATCCTCCTTAATGGATAATTTGATACATAGATCGTACTCAATTTTTAAAACCATTTGTTTTGAAAATTTGAGCGGCTTGGCTCTGGTACCAATTGTGGAAAACTAGAAGGGGGGGTTGAATAGTTTTCCCTTCTTTTTCGTTTTATAAAAACTTTGTTTCAAAATGTTGATTAGAATTTATTCAATTGTTTGTTCGAAAAACCTTCAATTAGATTTTAGTATGAAAGCAACATACAATCAATATGATCAATTATATATGTGAACTTTTAGATTAGTTTTCAAAACTTAGTTTTATGAATGAAGCATAGATCAAACTTTATGTGAATACGTTTTCCTTTTAAAATCTTAAAACGTTTTGTATCAAATTATCTATCAAGTTAAACTTAATATGAGAAGTGTGAATAATAATCTATTTGACCATATCATGCAATTATACACACAATCACAATATTAACTTCTATGTATAACACATTCAATCATCACAACTATATAAGCAACAATTAAGACATATAGGCAAGCATAGATGTAAAGCGATAAATGCAAGAATGAATGAAAAGAAATGAGAGAAAGAAAATGCAAACCGGACACGATGATTTATAGTGGTTCGGCTACAAGGACACCTTCCTTATTCTTACTCCACTCCCCGAGTCACCTACTCGAGAGTTTTCTTCACTACTCAACAAGCTCCCTTTTGGCGGAGAAAACCGTACACAACTTTTGCTTACACAATTTAACGACACTAAGCTAAATGTCGAGTTCTAATAGTAGCTAGAACCAATCTCCCAACACAACTTCGATCACTACACAACCTCTACACAACTTCACGACTTCTTCACGACTTTACGACTTCATCACAACTTCGTCTAAACTTCTTCACGGCTTCACGAATTCTTTACGACTTCACGGCTTCATCAAAACTTCTTCTAAACTCCACTACTTATTCACACACCTACATCTTCACAACTACATGTCTTCTTCACACTACTACTTCATCCCACTACTTCTTACTCACTCATTAAATCACTACTAAGTAAGATCATCTTGATCTACTTATTACATATACATAACTCACAACTTCACATAAGCACTAACTAGATCCTAATACATCTTTGGGTTTATGATAGGGAGGATTCTTCTCTTGCACTTTGAGTGATGAGAGATTGGATCACTTGAAACAAAGATTAATAATCTTATGATCAAAGGGTTTTAGAATGATGTTTAGAGAGAATTGGATCTGAAAATTTTTGTGCAAAAGGTGAGAAAAATTCCAGGTTTGAGGTGGTATTTATAAGGAAAAATTTCTGACCAAATCTGACAGGGGAGCGTGGTCGGTCCCCTTAATTGTGTGCCGGTCCCCTTAAAATTAAGGGGACCGCCCCTTATAATTAAGGGGGCCGCCCTACTGAAACGGCCAGATTTTATGTCTTTTAGTGGGGAAAGTTTATTTGGTGAAAAACTAACTAATTTTGGTTAAAAGTTTGAAATCATATATTTAGTATGATTAAAACATTTTTCTTTATTACCAAAAGTGTTTTTCAAAAATATATAATATGTTTATATAATTAAATAAACTTTGTATTAGTTAATTAAATACCCCTATGATCATGAGATGTATTAAACACGTGTTTATCCATACCTTAAGTGATTGTTGAAGCATACTTGAGACGTTGAGATGTCGAGGCTTGTTGACGTAAGAATGCATAGAAGAATTGTGATCACAAGTAACTTAAGCACTTTACGTTACATGTTGTAACTTACATCTTTGTCATCACCAAAACATGAAGAGGATGTTTAGATTAAATATCGTAATATTCATGCCAACAAAACGCATTTATATATTTATATATACGTTATTCACGTCTATATATTTATATAAACGTTTATATTACCAATAATATTATTACGAGTTTTATTATTTGCGTTTTAAATTGTAAATAATTATCGAGTCATACCAAATGGTCACATGTCCGAGTCATTAATCTCGGCTCATTGTCCAAGTCTAAAATAATGTAAGCAAGTCATAAATAATCAATCCAACTCCGTCCAAATCAATCCTAATACACGTGCTACAAGAATAGGGTCCGACTACGGCATCCGACTAACCTATCTCCGTCAATCTAAGTGACCGTCTCACAATCGGTCCCCACTTTACCATTCGTCAACAACTTCTCTATATAAAAATAAATCCCTTGTCGAGACCGAAAATGATCTCGACTCAACCAAGCATTTGGCCGAAACCAACAAGTGCCAAAACAATATCAAGTCCACAAAACATAACAAGAAAATATAAATATCAACAAGGTCCAATATCGGGTTGGTTTACCAAGCCAAACCCGAACCACTCGACTCACTTGAGTCTCGGCTCAATACACGAGTCACAAGGACTCAACCTCAATAACCAAGAGGTCACAAAAGAAGCTCCAAAGAGCCACACCCAACTGCCCAAGTCGACCCATTTGGGTTGCGACATCAACAACCATAATCGGCCACAAAGGCCAAGACTCCATCGAGTCTAAACAACTCCAAGTAAATAAAACATGAAAACCATGAACTCAAGGCCACAATAAGCCATAATAACTAGCCATAGGCTCGAATCCCACATCAAGCCGTGAGTCCTTGACTCACGGTTCATTCCACCCATCGAAGAATCACCAAGACCCGGATACCAAACCATTTTTCGTCATCAAAAACATTATTTCATCTCATAATAATTCGATTCCCATAAAAATACTCCATGTACCCATGGATTAATCACCAAATCGAGGCACCCAAGTGCCAAAATCGAGCATACTCACCTTCTTGAACCTCCAAATGTATAGATCTAGTAAAAACAATAAAGTTGGGTCGGATTTAATAAGATCTCGAGGTGTTAGGGTGGGTTATATGGCGCGTATGATACACCAAATGAAAGAGAAAACGATAAGGAACAAGATAGTGGTGGTGGTTTTGTTGTGAGGGCGGCGTAGTGGTGGTGGTGGCCGGATTGGTGATCGGCGGCTAGGGTTAGAATAGGGGAAGAGAGAGAGAGAGAGAGAGTGATTTGGTGAGGGTGAAGTGTGATGTGTTGGTGTGTGTGTGGTGATAACCACATGGACGATTTTTGTAATATACTCTAAAAAAAATCATTTGCTTTTTAATAATAATAATAATAATAATAATAATAATAATAATAATAATAATAATAATAATAATAATAATAATAATAATAATAATATGCGTGGGTAAATAAAAGTGAGTGTAAAACACCCGGTCCGAAACCCGAACTCATTTAAACGTCTAATATCTCGCGTAACGTTCCGTAAATAAATAAATATTGTCGAACTCATAAAAATCAAGTCATAACATTTCTGTTAGGTAATCCTAGTGCCGGAGTCAACGTAGTACCAAGTGAGAATTCAAAAATAAATCACCAAGTATAATTCCATAACAATCATTAAATACATCTCAAATCACATAACGATATTAAATATAATCAACCATGAAATAGGTCTTACAAGTTCGTTACGAATAAAATTTCAAATAAAAATTTATAAACGAACTTTAACGTAATGCGGGTTTTCAAAATGGCTCCCTAAATGGCGGTTGTCACATCCTCCCAGCCGCAGAAGAAACCCGTCCCGGGTTTCTCTCGGAACAATCCATCTACGAAGTGAAAAGCTTTGGATATCTCTTTCGGAACTCGTCCTCACATTCCCACGTAAATTCCGGTCCGTGTCGGGAATTCCATCGAACCTTGACGAGCGGAATGCGACTTCGCTTGAGTCGTTTAACCTCACGATCCAAAATCTCTATCGGCTCTTCCACAAAATTCAATTTCTCATCAATACGGATATCCTTCATCGGAATAACCGGCGTCTCATCAGAAAGACATTTCTTCAAATTACTAACGTGAAACACATCGTGAACTTTACTTAGTTCATGTGGCAATTCCAACCGATAAGCCACGGGCCCAATTCTTTCCAAAATAAAAAATGGTCCAATGTAGCGAGGGTTGAGTTTTCCACGTTTCCCAAAACGTATCACACCTTTGCAAGGCGAGACTTTCAGCATCACTTTGTCTCTAACCTGGAACTCTAGGGGTTTACGTCTCTGATCGGCGTAACTTTTCTGCCTATCTCTGGCTGCTTGCAACCGATCACGAATCTGAGTCACTTTTTCAGTAGTCTCCAAGATAAGTTCAGGGCCTGTGAGTTGGCTATCTCCAACTTCCGCCCAACCAATAGGTGAATGACATTTTCGGCCATACAAAGCTTCAAATGGTGCAGCTTTAAGACTTGTGTGGTAGCTATTATTATAGGAGAATTCCGCAAGGGGTAGATACTTCTCCCAGCCTTTACCAAAGTCTATTATGCATGCACGAAGCATATCCTCTAAAGTCTGAATGGTCCTCTCACTTTGACCATCGGTTTGGGGATGATATGTAGTACTCATATCAAGTCTCGTCCCCAAAGCCGTTTGGAGTGATCGCCACAACGCTGACGTAAAGCGGCTATCGCGATCGAAAATAATCGATATCGGCACTCCATGACGAAAAATAATTTCCTTCACATACAACCTCGCAAGTTTATCCACACTATCATCTTCACTAATCGCCAGGAAATGAGCAGACTTAGTCAATCGATCCACAATTACCCAGATAGCGTCACAACCGCTAGTTGTCTTTGGTAATTTAGTAATAAAGTCCATTGTAATCCGCTCCCATTTCCAAACTGGGAGTTCTGGTTGCGTCAATAATCCTGACGGTCTTTGATGTTCGGCTTTAACCTTAGAACATGTCAAGCATTTACTAACATACAACGCTATATCTGCCTTCATGTTTGGCCACCAATATAACTTCTTAAGATCCTGGTACATCTTGTCAGATCCAGGATGAATAGAGTACCTTGACTTATGCGACTCATGCATAATCAACTCTCGAATTTCTCCATACAAAGGTACCCAAATCCGATCTCCGAAACATAATACTCCATCAGAACGCTTAACGAATCCTTTCTCATTTTCAGCCATCCCAAATATGTTCTCAGCAGGTCGATTTTCTGCTTTCAATGCTTCTGTTTGAGCTTCAAGTATTTGAGACGGTAACGGCGATACGATAGTCATTCCTAGTGACCTAACTCGTAACGGTGGTATTCTCTCCTTTCGACTAAGAGCATCAGCAACAACGTTTGCTTTACCAGGATGGTAGCGAATTTTGCAATCATAATCGCTTAGCAACTCAATCCAACGTCGTTGTCTCATGTTGAGCTCTTTTTGATTCAAGATGTGTTGTAGACTTTTGTGGTCAGTAAACACAACACACTTGGTTCCATACAAGTAATGTCTCCATATCCTCAAGGCAAAAACCACAGCACCTAACTACAAATCATGGGTGGTGTAGTTTTTCTCGTGCTTCTTGAGCTGTCGGGAAGCATAAGCTATTACTTTCTCTCGTTGCATTAACACAGCTCCCAAACCCTTATGTGAAGCGTCACAATAGACGACGAAATCCTCATTACCTTCAGGTACCGCCAAGATAGGAGCACTACACAACATCTCCTTAAGTAATTGAAATGCTTCCTCTTCCTTATCTCCCCATTCGTATTTAACACTCTTTTGAGTCAATTTGGTCAACGGTTTAGCTATCTTCGAAAATCCCTCGATGAACCTTCAGTAATAACCGGCTAAACCCAAAAATTGACGAACTTCTGTTGGGGTTGTTGGTGCAGCCCAATCTTTAATCGCTTCAATCTTAGCAGGATCTACATGAACTCCTTGTCTATCAATCACATGACCCAAAAATTGTACCGTCAAAATCCAAAATTCACATTTGGAGAACTTGGCATACAGTTTCTCCCTCCTGAGCAATTCTAAAATAAGTCTTAGATGCTCCTCATGCTCCCTCTCACTCTTTGAGTAGATTAAAATATCGTCAATGAATACGATCACAAACTTATCTAAATAAGGCTTACACACCCGATTCATGAGGTCCATGAATACCGCCGGTGCGTTAGTCAACCCAAACGGCATCACCTGAAACTCGTAATGCCCGTAACGGGTTCTAAAAGCCGTTTTCGGAATATCTTCCTCGCGAACTCGAAGCTGATGATATCCCGATTTCAAATCGATCTTTGAATACACACTCGATCCTTGAAGCTGATCGAACAAGTCGTCGATCCTCGGTAACGGGTATCTATTCTTCACTGTTAACTTGTTCAGCTCTCGGTAATCAATACACATACGAAACGATCCATCCTTCTTCTTCACGAATAAGATCGGGGCTCCCCAAGGTGAAGAACTTGGTCTTATAAATCCTTTTTCGGCTAACTCCGCTAATTGTTTCAACAACTCCTCCAGTTCAGTGGGTGCAAGTCGATAAGGCGCTCGTGCTACAGGTGCAGCACCAGGTATCAACTCAATCTGAAACTCCACTTGTCTAGTAGGCGGGATTCCCGGTAAATCATCGGGAAATACATCAGGAAAATCACGAACTATAGGCACATCTCTAATGCACCTCTCCTTCTTCTCCTTCCCTCCTTTCTCAGAGATTTGAGCTAAGAAAAGGCAACATCCTTTTTCCATTAGCTTTGGTAGCTTAGTGCAAGAAATGACTGCTAATCAGGATGGGCTCCTCGAACCTTTTCGATCTCCTAGTATTTTTAGAATCTCCTTTCCGTAAGGCACTCGCACGATCTTCTCATTGCAAAGTATGTGAGCGCAATACTTTGACAACCAATCCATACCAATGATGATATCGAAACTCCCTAACGTGATGGGTAGAAGATCTATGTTGAAAGGGTGATTCAAGAAATTTAACGTGCATCCGAGAATGATAGTCTTAATCTTTTCTATGTTTCCATTAGCTAACTCTACATCATATCCAATTCCTAAGGTCATCGGGTTTTTCTCTAGTAAGGGTGCAAACGTAGTGGACACAAAACTTCTATCGGCACCAGTATCAAATAGTATGGAAGCATAACGATTATTGAGAAGGAACGTACCAGTAACGACGTTCGCATCTTCTCCTCTCTCGTTCCTAAGTGCATACACTCTTCCCTGAGCAGCTCCAGCTTCCACACGTTGGTCCCCATTATCTTGTCGTCCACGGTTTCCTCCAGCTCCACGATTTCCATGATTGTACCCATTACCACCCGATCCTTGATTTCCTCGGTTCCATGATTCTCTACACTCATTCCTATAATGTCCTTTCTTTCCACACCCATAACAAGTAACATCTGCCTTACTTCTCATTTCAGGAGCAGCTTGAACCATAGCAAGAGGTCGTGCTCTACAATCCCTTGCTACATGTCCTTTCCTTGTGCAATTCTGGCAAATCACAGTACATCGTCCTGTATGATTCATGTGGCAACGACCACACTTGGGTGCATCACCATTGTAGTTCCTCTTATTTCTATCCCCAATAGCATAAGCTTTAGCTTGTCGCTTGTTTCGGTGATCATTACCCTTAGAGTGCTGGTCTCTCTTTCTCTTTCCATTCTTATCCTTATCAGCTCCTTCCAATTCCAACGAATCCATTAATTGTTGGGCAATTATGATTGCCTCATGGATGTTTGCAGGTCTAGCAGCAATCACATCATTCCTTGTAGCCACAGGCAACCCATCGGTATACCACTCAATCTTTTGAGTCTCAGTTCTAACCATATCTGGGCAAAGCAAGGCTAACTCTCGGTAACGATGATTGTAGGTCGCCATATCAGTACCCTTCACTTTGTGATTCCAAAACTCAATTTCCAGCTTCTTAACTTCATTTCTTGGGCAATAAGTCTGAATCAGCAAGGACTCAAGTCATAGCATAAGCCACGTCACTCCCAACCGAATTTCGGTAATTGTTCCACCAAGTTAAAGCTTCATCTTTGAAAGTAAAAGAAGCAAACTTTACCTTCGCATTCCCCGCACAACCACTGACATTAAACACTGACTCAGTCTTCTCTATCCACCTGACCAAGTAGACCATTCCTTCAGTTCCACCAAACTCAATAGGTCCACAAATCTTAAACTCCTTGTAGTGACATCCATTAGCACGAACAGGCGGAAAAGTTCCAGCAGAATTGTTGGAATGATTTAACTCAGCCAGTAGTTCAGCAAATCTTTGCTCCACAAGTTGATTGATCATTGCTTGATCTACAGTAGGTGCATTAAGTGGAACATGTTCATTGTCTCCCTGAACATCAACATTTTGATTCCTGTTGTTGCGGTTAGTAGTGTCCAGGTTATCAGGAGTAGGGGTTTCAACATTTCGAGTAGGACGGCGTCCTCGGCGACCAGGGGTAGTCACTGCAGGACCAGTTCTGGTAGCTCTAACAGGGTTTCTTCATGGGGCCATTGATCTGAAGCATCATGCAAGGTTCATAAGTTTCCAATAGAACTTATCATATGCTCAACAAGAATTAAATCAACGAAGCCAAGTCATGGAAAGAATATCAATGATACACCAAAAGACATCAATAAAGCGATTAGGGACTCTATTTCCGTAACATCCAAAAACCACATAATACCATATAATAATAACCATCAACCATACAATAAAGATCCAACATCGTTCCAACTACCAAGACACACAAAAGACAGTAATCGTTCCAAACGAGACGAATAATCAACGGAAAATACATCAAAATAGGATAACTAGCTTTTCTAACCGAACACTCCTCGGTTAAGAAAGCAATAAGACAACATAGCTCAAACATCTAGCCACGCTGCTGGCGGAGGTCTCTCAACTCTTGCCTCAAGCTCTCAAGCTCTCTCCATAGTGATCCTAACTCCACACCATGGGTGTCGCTGTCTCTCTTGAGGTCAGCCACCTCCTTCTCCAGCTCGGCATTCCTCTGCCATAACTTGCGGTCGGCCTCTCGAGCTGTAATAAAACCTTGATGTAAACTCCCAATGTGCTCGTGCACCTCCATCAAACCCCTCCTCATCTCAGTAACTCTCCTCTCAGCCGTAACCATGTCAATCCTCAACTCCCGAATGAACTCAACGGTCACCCTATCGATCCGCTCAGACATACGTGTAACTCTCTCACCAAGATCAGTAATCTGAGCCCACAACCTACCAGTCTCACCTAACTCTGCATGCTCAGTAGAAACCTCAGAAGGTGCATCCAACTCAACGGGACTACCAGGTGGAAACTCAAACAAAAATGGATGATCAGGTGAAACAGGCTCAATCGGATGTATAGGTGAATCAGGCTCCTCAGCCTGAGCTGGCGGCACTAACACATCATCATCATCAGGCATCTCCTCATCTTGAGGGTCATCCTCCTCCTCAGGGTCATCATCATCACCCTGCTCAGCCTCCTAAGGGTCATCAGCCTCATCCTCACCCTCGTACTCCTCCTCCTCCTCATCGGAAGAGTACGTCATCAATCGTCGTCACCTAACGGGTGAACCATGTGGTGAAGGGGTAGGTGATCTAGGACGACGACGCAATGATGCGGGTGGTGCCTCTGACAGGAGAGAGAGAGCATCTATCCGTAAAGGTAGTGGAGTAGGGCGTACCGACATACGTGCCGTAGCTCGGTCGGCAAAGCGTGGAGCCACACGAGCCAAAGCCTGATGAAGAGTAAGCTGCCTCGATGTACCAGGGAGCCCTAGAGAAGATGAGGGTCCCTGCATAGATGCAGCAGGTGGTGTTAAAGTAGAAGCTGTCGGCGACACAGTAGCTGAATGCATGGCAACCTGGTAAGGATCATCAGGTACCATAGTGAGCTGTGCTAGGAATACCGGTGCAGTAAGAATATCCTCAACAACATCGGGCATATGGGAGGCCATGGTCTGTGACAACGGCGTAGGGTAGGTGTAAGTGTTTCAAAACAACTAAATCGCAAACTCAAAATACCATACCAAAAATCCTCTTCATATAATTTCAAATCATATATATCAAGGAAGATTTAAAATACCGCATTACTAAAACATTTATAAAACAAATAAATCATATAATTCCTCGAAACGCCATCTTATCACTAAATCAATATATCCCATAATCTCAAGTCATCTCAAATATCTCATAATACCTCAAATAATCGAAGATGCATCGGCTTGGCGGGCTGGCGGGCAATGGTCAAGGATCGTTTTGTATAAAAATCGGTTATAGTTTAGGTGTTTATTTACCTAGTTCTCTATAACCTGGCTCTGATACCAATCTGTAACACCCCCAAAATTTGGTACAGCGGAAGACTTAACAAGCTTTCGGGGTGTTACGGGGATTGGTATCCAACACAAGACATAAAAGAATGAGATAAAGTAAACATAAGAAAAACACCACCAAAATGGGGTTTTAAAGTTTACATTTATCCCAACAACATTCAGAGTCAGGCCCAAAAGAAATATACGTAGGTCCACAATTAAATATCAGAGTTTAGAAAAATAGATCCATAAACCAGGTGCCTTAGCCGAGCCTTCCAATCCATGCATCCAAATGTGCTAAAAGTCAGCTTTCGATGGTGAGATCATAGGTTTAAATTCATAATTCAATATAGTGGACATATACGCAAAACGCTTGCTAGCTAGACTAGGGATTCACTAAAAACCTGCGGATACCCTCCGCTCCAACATAATACACGGATACCCTCTGTAACAAACCTGCGGATACCCTCCGCTCCAACATAGATATTCGGGTAACCCCCGTAATATCATAAATCTCGGATAACCTCCGAAGTATTAATAACCTATAGGTGCACACTATAGTATCCAAAATGCTCAAATAAGCCAATCTCATAATCCAACCATTATTTAGTCCACACGCGGGATGGTTCACTATGTGACTAGGGTTGATGTAACTCATCTAACCAAATCTAGTCCACACGCAATGGTTCATTATGTAACTAAGGTTGTTGTAACATTCATCTAACCATAACTAGTCCACACGCGATAATTCACTATGTGACTAAGGTTGACAAATCTTCCTAGTTCCATAAGCATAGCAAGTTTTGAAAAGTAAAAGCGATAATAGTCCACATAAAACAATTTGCACGTTTCTCACCCCAAGTATTGAAAACATAGTTCAAGAGAAAAAGTAGGGCAATGACTCACCTCAAGTCCAGAAATCAGTAATAAGAACTCGGTAGAAGCAAGACGTATAGTAACTCACAAGACGGCAACCACGGACTCGGCACGACATAACAATATCAACTCGTTCAGAAATCATTTCCTCAAAATCGAATATTCCCAAACCCGGACGTATTTCGTTTTACTTTCCAAAAATCCATTTCTCGTATTAGTTTGGGGTTTTACGTTTGGTATCCATACGGGTGGTGGGTCGACACAAACAAACCAAGAAGAAACACAAAAAGAAATTATAAACCATCTATAGGTCTAATATTAGCCCAATATATTATTTAAATAAATCATCGAAGTTTATCAAATCCGTCAATTTGGTAATCCCCCATATTTATTTACGTAACATACCATTCCAAGATTACACCCAATCCTAAAGCACATGGCACAAAAATACTATATGGTACATATCGTAGTCTAATAAATTCTTTATATACATCGTCAAATTGGCCAGATTCCACGATACATATATTTAGTGATTTATTATCCTATACATATACCACAACCTACGTGCGTCGTAGGATACGATGCCCATTAATATACTCATTTCGTATAGCCAAATAACTCGGTTTAACCTGTCGATTAAATAAGTTATTTAGTTATAGCAAATGTTTATATTAATCGTCATATATCCGTGACAACACAAAGTCACAAACAATAACCCACTTGGACTCAAGTGACCACGACTCCGTATAACTCGATCGTTTTCCTCGTTATATATAAAAGATATTATTTCATTTAATATTTAGTTAACGTCGAGAATCCCTCGTTATTTATACTATTTATTTACAATAATGCTTCCAATAATATTACACTACTCTCATAGCATAATATATTTAGTCGCATTATGTATAATACTACTCGTGATTTTTGTTATTATTAATATACGCATTTACATATTTATATATACGTTATTCACGTCTATATATTTATATAAACATTTATATTACCAATAATATTATTACGAGTTTCATTATTTGCGTTTTAAATTGTAAATAATTATCGAGTTATACGAAATGGTCACATGTCCGAGTCATTACTCTCGGCTAATTGTCCAAGTCCAAAATAATGTAAGCAAGTCATAAATAATCAATCCAACTCCGTCCAAATCAATCCCAATACACGTGCTAACACAATAGGGTCCGACTACGGCACCCGACTAACCTATCTCCGTCTATCTAAGTGACTGTCTCACAATCGGTCCCCTCTTTACCATTCGTCAACAACTTCTCAATATAACAATAAATCCCTTGTCGAGACCGAAAATGATCTCGACTCAACCAAGCATTCGGCCGAAACCAACAAGTGCCAAAACAATATCAAGTCCACAAAACATAACAATAAAATATAAATATCAACAAGGTCCAATAACGGGTTGGTTTACCAAGCCAAACCCGAACCACTCGACTCACTTGAGTCTCGGCTCAATACATGAGTCACAAGGACTCGACCTCAATAACCAAGAGGTCACAAAATAAGCTCCAAAGAGCCACACCCAACTGCCCAAGTCGACCCCCTTGGGTCGCGGCATCAACAACCATAATTGGCCACAAAGGCCAAGACTCCATCGAGTCTAACCAACTCCAAGCAAATAAAACATGAAAACCATGAACTCAAGGCCACAATAAGCCAAAATAACGAGCCATAGGCTCGAATCCCACATCAAGCCGTGAGTCCTTGACTCACGGTTCATTTGACCCATCGAATAATCACAAAGACCCGGATACCAAACCATTTTTCGTCATCAAAAACCTTATTTCATCTCATAATAATTCGATTCCCATAAAAATACTCCATGTACCCACGGATTAATCACCAAATCGAGGCACCCAAGTGCCAAAATCGAGCATACTCACCTTCTTGAACCTCCAAATGTATAGATCTAGTAAAAACAATAAAGTTGGGTCGGATTTAATAAGATCTCGAGGTGTTAGGGTGGGTTATATGGCGCGTATGATACACCAAATGAAAGAGAAAACTATAAGGAACAAGATGGTGGTGGTGGTTTTGTTGTGAGGGCGGCGTAATGGTGGTGGTGGCCGGATTGGTGATCGGCGGCTAGGGTTAGAAGAGGGGAAGAGAGAGAGAGTGATTTGGTGAGGGTGAAGTGTGATGTGTTGGTGTGTGTATGTGGTGATAACCACATGGACGATTTTTGTAATATACTCTAAAAAAAATCATTTTCTTTTTAATAATAATAATAATAATAATAATAATAATAGTAATAATAATAATATAACTAATAATATGAGTGGGTAAATAAAAGTGAGTATAAAACACGCGGTCCGAAACCCGAACTCATTTTAAAACGTCTAATATCTCGCGTAACGTTCTGTAAATAAATAAATATTGTCGAACTCATAAAAATCAAGTCATAACATTTCTGTTAGGTAATCCTAGTGCCGGAGTCAACGTAGTACCAAGTGAGAATTCAAAAATAAATCACCAAGTATAATTCCATAAGAATCATTAAATACATCTCAAATCTCATAACGTTATTAAATATAATCAACCATGAAATAGGTCTTACAAGTTCGTTACGAATAAAATTTCAAATAAAAATTTATAAACGAACTTTAACGTAATGCGGGTTTTCAAAATGGCTCCCTAAATGGCCGGTTGTCACAAACACCTATAACCATGACTGGAAACGACCTTTCCCCCACTCCTCTCTCATAAAAATTAACCCTCGTAACACATCACCATCTCCTCATTCGGGTCCCCATAAAACTCGACCTCGAGAATTGGAATTATGGGTCATAGGTTTTCTTTTTTGAACAACTATGCAGCGGATACGAGGTATCAAAATACATACATGGCCTATCCACCGATGCCTCTGGGAGTCCTCCTACCCCTCTTTCTCCGGAAGAACTCAAGGTTGACAACATTATTTTATCTTGGCTTCTTGCCACTCTTTCGGGGTCTCTACAAGCAAGATTGGTCGTGGAACATCCACGATCCGCTAAACATGCATGGGACCTCATCACCGAAATCGTACAAGACAACAAAAGGTCTTGTGCGTTTGCTTTAAAGGCAGAACTATAGACGCTTAAACTTGGTGACATGAGTATTGATGCATATTTCAAGAAGATTGAATCGATTGCTATGATTCTAACAAGTCTTGGATCCCCGGTTAAAAGTGAAGATGTTGTTACCTTCGCACTTGAAGGCTTACCGGAACAATATGACCATGTTTGTGGAATCATGCATCATCGGGAAACTTTTCCCGATCTCAAAACCGCGCGATCCATGCTCACAACGGAGGAGATGTGTCTAAAGTCCATGTCTCGTTCTCTAACCGTGGACTCTACTCATGACCGACAAAGGTATGGCTCAAAATCCCAGCAATCTTCAAGTGAAATCGTGGAAACCATGTATTAACTATGCTAAGGGTGCATGTCGATATGGCGCGGGGTGTAAATTTGTTCATGAGAATGGGAGGAGAAATAACCAGCCTAGGGTGCATGTCGATAGGGATAAAAATCATACGAAAGATATTGTCCTTAATATTTTATCTAAACTTGGTATTACGAGGAATCAAAAACACAACACACCTACTGGTGGACCAGGACCCAGTGCATACTACACCTCCACGAGCCCAACCTAAGCTACATACAACAAATACCACCTAAGGACTGCTAGCACTATGGGCCCTCCACCTGGCTTTGGATACATTTCAGCCCAACTCCCATATGCAGGTCTAACTCCACCACCACCCTATATTAGCCAAACGCAGCCCACAACTGCAAACCAAATCAACTAGTCAAACCCAACATACGTTACTGTTCACCAGGCAGCCTCCCCCCCATTCACTACTGTTCACCAAACAGCCCCCCTCCCATTCACCACTGTTCACCAGGCGACTACCTCGGGACAAGAAACCGTGTTGCCACATGCTTTTACAGTCGGGACCCTTCATTACCCCACTTCAGGTGCCTTGGAATATGGACACAGGTGCGAGCTCCCATCTTAATGCTTCAGTTAATAGTCTTAGTAATGTTTTTAATACTTGCATGTATCCGTCCATCTCGGTTGGTGATGGGCATTCTATTCCTGTCACCAATATGGTCATAGTATTTTGCCAACTCCTTTTTGACCTCTCCATCTAAATAATGTTCTCATTACACCCCATATTGTCAAAAATCTAATATTTGTTCGTCAATTTGTTTGTGAAAATAATTGTACTGTTGAATTAGGTCCTTTTGGTTTTTCTGTTAAGGATTTCATGACGCGTGGGGTGCTTCTCTGATGTGATAGCACAGGCGACCTGTATCGAGTCACAGCACCATCTCCAATTCCTCAAGCTCTTCTTGTCAGTCCGCATATGTGGCATCAACGTCTTGGTCATCTAGGAAGCGAAGTGTTAGGTCATCTCGTTTCAAATAATTTCATTTCATGTAATAAGGAAAAACCTCCCATGCTTTGTCATGCTTGTCAGCTTGGCAAGCACGTTAGACTTCCATTTTCTAGTTATACTACTATTGTTAATGCTTGTTTCGATATTATTCACTCAGATGTATGGACTTCATCCATTCCGAGTCTTTCTGGTTTCAAATATTATGTATTGTTCTTGGACCATTATTCTCAATTTGTTTGGGTTTATCCTTCAATTCACAAGTCTGACGTTTTGTCTAAATTTGTATTATTTCGTAACTATGTTTACACTCAATTTAAGTGTGAAATCAGGTCTTTTCAGTGTGATCATGGGGGTGAGTTTGACAACCGAACCCTTCATAAACTTTTTGCCGACAGTAGCATCCAATTTCATTTTTCTTGCCCCAAAACATCAAAACAAAATGGCAAGTCAGAATGGATGATTCGCACCATCAATAATCTCATTCGGACCTTGCTTTTTCAGGCCAACCTACCACCAACATTCTGGGTTGAAGCTCTCAACATGGCAGTTCACTTACTCAATATCTTACCCTTAACTGCCATTTCAAACGACATCCCTTATACCAAACTCTGTGGCCAAAATCCGGACTATAGCCTTTTACGCACATTTGGTTGCCTATGTTACCCCCACTTATATCCCAATCACAAACTTGAACCACGCGCCACACCCTCCATTTATTTGGGACAAGCTTCCAATCATCGTGGGTATCGATGCCTTGAATTAAACACTAAAAAAATCATTATTTCTCATCATGTCACATTTGATGAAACTATTTTTCCATATCACACCTCTAAACCAACATCAGCACCAAACTACAACTTCGTGGACGACTCACCTGATATAAACCCTCCAACCATTCCATCTACCTCAGTTGCGCAACCCGCGGTGCTTCAACTCACAAACGAACCAACATCACCAACTCAAACCAGCCCTAATACACCCCCACATGAGGCAGCTCATGACTCACCACCACCACCAAATTCCCCACCACCTGTAGATGAATACATTATTCCAGATCATCCTCATAACCCAAACCCTGTCTCTACTCATCCCATGGTCATACGCTATCTGGTCAAGACTAATCGTCCTACTACGCGTTTCAACATGCATGTGTCTTCAGTTTCACCTCTACCAAAATCTTATCGTGATGCTTTTCATGATCCAAATTGGCAAAATGCTATGTATGATGAATACACTGCTCTTATTAAGAACAGCACTTGGACCTTGTGCCCCGACCTACGGGCATTAACATTATCTGCTGTATGTGGCTTTTTCGCCATAAGTATTTGGCTGATGGTACCCATAGTCGCTACAAGGCTCCTCTTGTGGCAAATGGCAGTAATCAAATAGAGGGAGTTGATGTGGATGAGATCTTTAGTCCGGTGGTTAAACGGGGCACTATTCGGACTGTTCTGAGCCTAGCTACTTCTCGACATTGGCCGATTCATCAGCTTGATATTAAGAATGCTTTCTTGTATGGTGATTTATCTGAGACAGTATATATGCATCAGCCTCTGGGGTTTTGGGATCCTGTGCATCCTGATTATGTGTGTTTATTACAGCGGTCTCTGTATGGGCTTAAACAGGCCCCTAGAGCTTGGTTTCAGTGGTTTGCATCTTATATTACTCGGGTTGGGTTCCATCATAGTCGATGTGACTCATGCTTATTTATTTACAGACAAGGCACGGATACTGCATATCTGCTATTATATGTTGATGATATTGTATTTACTACTTCTTCTGAGACTTTGTTGCAGCAGATCATTAGTTCATTACATCAGGAGTTATCGATGACAGATCTGGGTCCACTTAACTATTTCATGTGTATTTCTGTTACTCATGATTCTTCTGGGTTGTTTTTATCTCAGAAGAAATATGTTGTTGAAGTATTGGAGAGAGCACATATGGTTAATTGTAACCCTTGTCGGACTCTTGTTGATACTGAGTCCAAATTAGGGGATGATGGTAATCCTGTATCTGATCTGACTTTATACCAGAGTCTCGCGGGTTCTTTATAGTATCTTACATTTACTCGACCGGACATATCTTATGTAGTTCAGCAGGTTTGTCTTTATATGCATGATCCTTGAGAGCCTCATTTCTCGGCTCTTAAATGGATTTTGCGATATGTTTGAGGTACATTAGACTATGGGCTACAGTTATTTACATCCTCCACTACATCCTTGGTTGCCTATTCAGATGCATATTGGGCTGGGTGTCCAACCACTAGGAGATCTACTTCTGGGTATTATGTATTTCTTGGCAACAACTTACTCTCGTGGTCCTCTAAGCGTCAATCGACGCTTTCTCGCTCTAGTGCAGATGCAGAGTATCGTGGTGTTGCCAATGTTATTGCTGAAACTTGTTGGTTAAGGAATTTACTTCATGAGTTGCACACTCCTTTGTCTTCCGCTACACTTGTATACTGTGATAATGTTAGTGCTGTTTATTTATCTTGTAATCCAGTTCAGCATCAACGTACTAAGCACATTGAGATTGATATTCATTTTGTTCGAGACTTGGTTGCTGCTGGTCAAGTTCGGGTGCTTCATGTTCCTTCTCGATATCAATATGCCGACATTTTCACCAAAGGCTTGACATCAGCTCTCTTTGAAGAATTTCGCACCAGCCTGAGCGTTCGTTGCCCTCCCGCTCCGACTGCGGGGGAGTGTTAGCCCGTATATGTATTGATTTGTGTATCGGGCTCAAGCCCACATCTATATGATTCTATTCATGCATATTTATGTATGATGTATTATGTATTGTCAATCAATCAATCAATAAACACAGATTACTCTCAATCCTATCAAACTAATAGTCAACAAAATTAAGATGATTGGGAGATAGGTGCATGTTATGGATGCCACAACTTGACAAACGCATCTTTGGAAAATAATGGATCGTGCTTAGAAAGTTTGTAGAATTCCATGAAAGACTGAAATTGAAGTATGAAAGGTCTAGGAATTCCAGGGATGTCATGTTTTGAAAAAAGCTTGGAAATTGACCTTTGAAATGATTGCCACCAAGATCTAGATGCTTAAGCACATAGAAGATGTCTGGTGACGATACAACTAACACTACGACACCACTAAAACCCGTAACACCAATCGCACAGAATCAATGCCCTAAATTGAAAGCCACAAACTACACAGTTTAGGCTATACAAATTAAGGTTATATTAGAAGCACATGGTTGATGAGAAGAGATGGAACCTAAGGAAAATACGCAAGTAGATGATAAAAAGGATAAGGCAACAACGGCCTTCCTATATCAAGCGTTGACCGAAGTTGTTATTTTACAAGTAGCGGGCTCTAAAACGGCAAAGGAATTATGGGAATTTTTAAAGAAGAGACACGTTGGAGAAGAGAGAGTGCAGCAAGCACGGTTACAATCATTCATGATTGGGTTTCTTACACTTCAAATGAAGGAAGATGACACGGTGGATGCATTTACGGCTAAACTAAATGGCTATGCCACTAAGGCTAAAGAACTTGGGAAAACTTTGGATAAATCACTTTTACACTACTACAGATTTGTGAATAGAGCCCCCTTAATAGAGCCCGGTTTTAGTGAAAAAGGGGCTCTAAACGGATCCTGCATTTAGGAAAAAGGTATAGAGCCATGTTTTCTTTCAGAAAACCGGGCTTTATGTTAGAAAAGTATAGAGCCATGTTTTCTTTGAAAAAACCGGGCTCTATTACTAATATAGAGCCATGTTCTCTATTATAAAACCGGGCTTTATGTGCTAAGCTATTAGAGCCCTGTTTTCTTATGCAAACCCGGGCTGTATTCCACTACCCACCTTAAAAATTTCCATTAGTCCCGCTCAAAACTTTCCCCAAAATCAAATCCTCCCTCCACCCATCTTTTATCCTTTTGACCTCAGATCTCATATCCTCCAACTTATCCCACACTAATTTCTTAATCTCTCAAAAATCCTCTCTCGTCTCTATGGTCAACCGGAAGCCATCCACCAATCGTTGGTCGGACCATCGACGACAATTTTCAAGTTCAGTTATCCATAAAGTAGGTATTTTATTGTATTATATCTTCAATTTGGTAATCAATTTGAAGTGTTCATGTGTTAACTTAGTGATTTTATGATTTTTTAAATTAGGGTTAACGTGTCCCCAAATTTAAATAAATGGGGGAACATTAGTTTTGCTGCTATTAAGGTTCATTACATCTTAATAATGTTTAATGAATGTTAACTTATGCTTAGTTTTAAATGTCAATTTTATTTGTTACACGAGACTATGCTAGCTTCTTTGGGCGTGTGTTTAATTTGTGTATACTCTGGCCATTTTTAGAATAATAGCTCAAATAGCATGACTTTTTGTTGTTTATATGCAAGTGTATTTGTTTTAGAGACTATGATAGCTTGGTCGTGTATACTTTGAATTTTAGTTGTATTTTTCTTTCAAATACTATGATAGCTTGTTTGCTGTTTGGTCTAATGGGTATAAGTTGATTTTTTTGAATTTCAATGAGTAATCTTTTGTTTAGAGTAGTTAGTCATCTTGAGTATCAAATGGGTTTTCACATGAAACATGGCGTATTAGCAATGGTGGAACTTGACCATTTTTGACATGGGCCAAAATCATAAAAATGTTTAATATGATGTTTTGGATTGCATAATTTTCAGGTTTGTGCATATATGGAGTAGTATATAGTAGACATCTTCCTGTGTTACTTCCATTTGTTCATATGAAGTTTGAGGAGATGTGTGGCTTTTTGTAATATGGTACTTTTTCGTTAGATAGCACAGGTAATGTATGTAAGTGGGTGGTTTTTTGGATATTTAGTTTAAGAGTGCTGGCCATACAATCAATTGCCTAAGAATACTAACTATGCACCATTTGTTTTCTAAATCACATAGCCACCTTTATCCTCTTCATTTCATCTCACTTTATCTTTCCATTTTGTCATCAACTAAGCCAAATCCGATTTCTATAATGGACCCTTGCTAGTCACAACACCAGTCGTCACTCGTATCCTTGCAAATCGATATATTGGGTAGATTTGGGATTTAGAGCTTAAAGTCGCTTATTATGCCATTTCAAAATGGGTAACTGTTTTTGGGAGTTTACTAATTACTATATTTTGTGTTTCTTAATAAGGCTTAATATTTTATGATTGCAGGTTTAGAAATGTTCCTTTGAATTTTTGGGCATCCATGGACCTGGTCAGTCCAGTTTATCACTATTTTTCAAGTCTTCATGGTTTTCTAATTTTTTATTATCATTATTTTTGTGTTTGAAAAATTTAGAGTTACCTTGAAATTGTGCTAGAAAAGTTACCTTCATCCGGTAGAAGTTCAAGCGGGATTTATGCTTAACAAGCTGTACGGTTGCAAGAACTAGTTGACAACATACAATCACAGGTTCTCTCTCTCACACGGTCTCGTACATAAATATCAAAATACGTGTCCAGTCATCTAATGTAATACAACAAATTTGTAGCATGTCATGAAAGACGACGACTTAAAAAGCATATATATCTGTACAATACAACAAATTCTTATTATTTATTGCTTTAGCAATACTTCATCCCACTCATAAAGTGCATATTGTTTATGGTTATCAGGTGGGTACTCAAGCTTTAAAGTTGAGTGTTGGAAAGAACATGCAATCGAAGAAGGTGTGTGAGCATTTTTCCTATGTAGATGCCTTGGAGTGACAAGAAGCCTTTTAATACTAAGGAGTTGGACGACATCGTGAGCTCGTGCATTTCAGTGTGTGGCATCTAATCAACAATCATGTTAATGTTTAGGAAAGGTTGGCATGTCGTCATGTCTTTTGTATCTCCTTTCCTTTAGCCCAACAAAACAATTGATTGCGAAACTGTTGTGGTGATGCTAAATTAGTGGTATTTAGTATGTTAGGACCTGTATTAAACTTAAAACTGTTGTGATTTGTGAAACTGATCTTAAATCCATTCGTTTTGTTAAAATTTTGTTTCCGGTATTGCTATGGGTTTGTAATTGGAAATACAATGTAACAGGTGGTATCTAACAAAAAAAAAAAAAAAAAAAAAAAAAAAAAAAAAAAAAAAATCCATTAAGCCATGTTTTGTAAGGAAAAAACAGGGCTTTATGCTAATTAAAAATGGTTTTTTTTAATCACATAGAGCAAGGTTACCAAGTTCCAACAGGGCTCTATTACGAATTATAAAGCCCGTTCCTAAAACCGGGCTCTATGTCAATTTATTATAGAGTCCCTCCCCCTTTGAGCCCTCATGCAAAACCGGGCTTTATAGCCATTTTCAACCGGGCTCTATGTCAGTTTTTGTAGTAGTGTTAGTACGAAAACTATTAGATTCCATACAAGATAGGTTCATTCAAATAGTAGCATCAATAGAACAAACCAATGATCTTGACGATATTACCGTAGATACCAAGATAATGAATGAAGACTGAATAAAATGTGGAACATATAAATATGTGAGAAATGGTTTGGGTATAGAGGGAAATTTGGATGTTATTGGTGTTACTACTTTTGGTCAAAACCATATTCATCGCCCTTTAAAAACAAGTCAATTTAAAAATCATTTTCATACAAAGATATTGAATTTTGATGTATTGATTTTTGGTCATTAAAGAGGGTGCAGAGACAATAACCTGCTCTTCAGTATTGATGCATGTAAGTTTGGTTAGCCCGTCAAAGTTCAGATATCTTGAGATCAAGTCCGTAATGAACTTATAAGGGACAACACTACATACACGCGTTAGGCTTGTCTTAGGATTTGTCCTGAGATCAAGCTCCTGTGTGAGAATAAGATAGGGTAAAAAATAAAGGATAAGCAACACATACATTCATTGTCGAAATAAGTAATTAGAGTATGTCCATTTCTAGTAAATTATCATTACATAACATTTCAAATGTATACTTAGAAGGTTTATGTAGAGTAAGAAATGTGATAATACTGGTCAATTTACTTTTAAACTAGTTGATCTTATATGTATATTGCCTTCTACCGATCAAATAGATGAATTTCGACAAGTAGTTTCCAATGAAACTGAATAAGCAACTACTACATGTTTTAAAAGTTAGTTGCATCAAATAGATGACTCCTTGTGAATTCAATGTTATTTGATCACAAGTTGCAGGTCAAGAAAACAGATCAGGTAAACCTGTAAAACCAAACTTCAACACAGATTTCCGCTCAAAGGAGGATTCTGAAGGCCACAGAACACAATTCCAGCCATTGAAAAAAAGTAAGCTTTCATCTCTTTTTGACTTGTTGTTTTCTAGGAAAGTTTATGACTCGTAATGAATGCAATGTTATTTGAGATCAAGTTGATCTTCCAATTTTTATGCTCTTACAAATGGTGCAGTTGATGGAAACACATCATTAGCGCGCTTTGGAGAACAAGTTGATCAAATTAACAGGCCAAACTAAGAAGCCAACCTGGATGAATGAGTATGTGAGCCCCAAGACTAAAGCTTCATATCAGATTTAATCTTTATAGTTGTTAATAATTCCATTGCTACTTTTCTGCAGAAATTTTAGAACAGCTAATGATGTAACGATACTTGTTACTGTTAGATTTTGGGTTGTTAATATTTCGTATTTGTTTTAAGGCTACCTCATTATCAGAGATGGGTTATGAAAAATATTTTCAATACTAATTTTCGTAGAACCATTCTTTTAACCATGATGCATACAAAATTTACAGAAGTTTAACAATGTGCTTTCATCTTGTCATATACATCATTTACTCGGCCTTTTAGAAAACATTTACAAAATATGAGTTCTACAATCAAAATATGGAATTTAACTCGAAATAAAATTAAATAGTGTTTAGTTTGAACATAGCAAATAGCTGAATGCAATCACAAACATCAGTAGCAGCAGTAGTGAAAAACGCAGCCATATACAACTGAAACATATATAACACCGTTTCAATGCACACATTTAACGGAATATAAACATAAATATCATGTTGTTATACAAAGAGAATCATGAACACAATATTAATAAGGACAACATAATTAAAAGACAAAATAACACGTAATAATATATATGACCGAGCATTCCAGATGACCTATGCGGATTCTCTTCCTCTCTTCATCTTGTCAACTCTTAGCACCACTGCAACGTATATCTTGTCCACGGTTTCCTCAGCAAACATGAAAAGCTTATGTCTCCAATGTTTCTTGAACAACAAAACTCCAATAACACCCCAAAACCCTGTTGCAAAACCGCACATTATGTCCATATAGAACCATACCTTGTTTGATTTATGAGTAGCTGCTTTGCTGTTTTTGTGCATTGTTGTTTGGTCCTCATTGTTGGAGCAATTCTTTGGTAATGGAGCACCACATAGGTCTCTGTTCCCAACATAGATTGATGGATCCGTAAGGGTCTGCAATTGATTTCCTGTTGGAATTTGTCCGGACAAGTTGTTGTGTGACAAATTCAAATAGCTCAAAAAATTCAAAGCTGCAATACTTGGAGGGATCGGACCAGTCAACTGGTTTCCTGAGAAATCAAGAGAAATTAACGCCGTCATGTTTCCAATGCTGTCTGGAATGCTACCATTGAGATGATTATTAGACAAATTGAGACCCACTAATGCAGAAAGTGACATAAGCTCCGCAGGTATTTCTCCAACAAGGTTATTGCTTGAAAGATCCATGTTTATGACGTATCTGAATGTTGCTGTATATATAAGAGAGACACCTTTCATCACCTGAATCAGATTTTCTTCAGACAATAAATCTGAGGTAACCACATAAATGCTACCAAGCGTAAACTCTGAGCTACCGTTAATCATAGCATTCAACTTTCCTAGACAATGAGGGATTGGCCCCGTTAAGTTGTTGAGTGCCACATCCAAAATTTGAAGATATGAATTATTGCACAAAGATTGAGGAATACTTCCAGTGAAGTTATTTTTGTGTAACCTGAAAACTGCCAAATTTTCCAATTTATCTCCAATCCATTCCGGTATGTCTCCAGAAAACTGATTGTCGCCCAAATCTAAGATTTCCAAATTTTGTAAATTCCCCAATTCTCGAGGAAGCTCACCATTGAAATGATTGTTGTTCAAGTTCAGCCAAGTTAACATTGATGATTGTGGTAATATAGAACTTGGAATGACACCAGATAATTGATTTGAGCTAAATTGCATGGTCTCCAACTTTCGCATATTCCCAAGACATTCAGGAATTCTCCCGGTTAACCTATTTCTGGAAAGATCAACAGATCCCAAATCAGTCCTTCTACACAATGAAATAGGAATCGACTCATTGAAAAGGTTATCTTGCAGAAATAGTTCCTTGTAATTGTCTGAAACACCAACAGTTCCTTCATTAGGAAGGTTTGTTAAAGGTCCGCTGAGTCTATTGTGAGAGAGATCTAAGTAATCAATGACAGGCATTTTCCGCAACCATGTCGGTAGAGGTCCTGTAATGCTAGCATTAGACAACTTCAATCTTCCTAGTTTCTTTTGTGTTCGGAGCCACTGAGGAAATCCATTTATAATCTTGATGGAACTGAGATCAGCACTTGTCAATTGAAATGGAGGTTTCCACTCACATGAAACATTGAATGTCAGCTTACTGTTAGAAGCAATATACAAACCCTTCAACATCGAAAGCTTTGCAAAGTGGGCTTCAGTAATTACTCCTTCTAAAGAATTTTCAGAAATATCAAGATATCTGAGTTTGGTGAGTTGCCCAATAGAAACTGGAACAGTCCCATTTAATAAGTTTGAAGACACTGAAAACCCCTTCAATGAAACAAGTCTTCCTAGAGATGTTGGGACGTGACCAGTTAACTGATTGAAATCAAGATCTAAAACTGTTAAAGCTGCTAATCTTCCAATGGATTCTGGGATTGAACCGTTCAAGTGATTACGAGAAAGATCCAACTCTTCCAATAATCTTAATCTTCCCAGAGATTCAGGCATTGGACCTGTTAGCTGGTTACGAGAAAGATCCAACTCTTCCAATAATCTTAATCTCCCCAGAGATTCAGGGATTGGACCTGTTAAGTTGTTCTCCGATAAACTTAAGCCTCTTAAATTGGCCAGTCTTCCCAAGGATTCTGCAGGAAATGCACCTTTTAAGCTCCCAACTAAATGCAGCCTCTCGAAAGCGTATTGGGAGCATTCTGATACATTTTTTGGTGAGTCGGTCATTTCAATATTAAAGTAATTGTATGACACAGTCAGTTCTTTCAAGTGACACTGTCTCCAGATTCCAACATCCTCAATATGCTCAAATTCGTTATCTGTGAGATCAAGCCTTAGAAGGTTAGGCATGATAGGAACCGATGAATTCAACATGTTATATGCGAGGTCTAGGGATAACAGAGAACTCATGTTTGTTAAAGCAGATGGAAATTTGCCTTCAATTAGGTTGAAGCTAAGATCCAGGTGTAGGATGATAGAAATTGCGGTGTAATTAAGATGATTGGGAGATAGGTGCATGTTATGGAGGCCACAAAGACCCAAACTCATCTCTGGAAAATAATGGATCGTGCTTAGAAAGTTTGTAGAATTCCGTGAAAGACTAAAATTGAAGCCTGAAAGGTCCAGGAATTCTAGGGATGTCATGTTTCGAAAAAAGCCTGGAAATTGACCCTTGAAATGATTGTTGCCAAGATCTAGATGCTTAATGTTGGCAAGTGTTGTACTCGAATTACTAAGAGTACCAAGATCTGCATTCGTAAACCCACATCTCCACAAACTTAACATTTCTAAGGACGGCATCATGTAAAACACCATGTCACGGTTTTTAGCCTTACTAAGATCTGCATTAGACAAGTCAAGAGACTTGAGTGACGAAAGGCCAGATATCCATGACATATCATGTGATATCAGCATGTCAGCAGTGTCAAATTCTGGGAATGATGCGAGATCAAGAACTTTTAAATTTGAAAGATTTCCAATGTGAGGAGGAATAACACCAGTAAAAAAGGCATTCGAGAGATTGAGGTAACTTAGCTGTTTGAAGGATCCAATGAATTCAGGGATCCGGCTTCTTCGAAAATTATTAAAACTCAAGTCCAAGAATTTTAGATTCCTCAAGTGTTGTAAAGAAGAGCTCACCTCGTTACCAATTAACTGTTCTGGACCACCAATGTCTTCACCTCCTAGATGAAGGCTTTCAACTTTCCCAGTTACTTTGTCGCAATGGACTCTTTCCCACTGGCAACAGTCATTGCCAACCCATGATGACAGCATACCATAGCCATCGTAGACACTGTGTTTGAACTTGAGTAGAGCTAATCGCTCTTGCTTAGAGCAAACTGCAGCCGAGATATTTAAAGCACACAAACAAGTATGTATGTTTGCAACAAAATATATACTTAAAACGAGTAGGATTAACAAAGACCGGTGATTCGCCATTTTTAGTAGTAGTAAAATGCAATGTGTAAAGATGGGTTCAAATGATCAACAAATTAGTCCATTTAATTTATGGTGTCATAGAAGACTTGGAAGTCATTGTGGCTAAGCTTGAGGTCAATGGAAAATTTACATCCACAAAATGTATTGATTCTTATCCTGGATATATTTGGTCACACATGTTAACCGAGTATTAAAATAAGGCCAAATCATGTATTGTGATTAGTACATAGATGTCAATTAATGTAATTAGTTAGCTTAATTTATGGGACTTGCCCAAAATATCCTATGTAATCTTCCTATTTGTAGCCCTTGGTTTGGCAGTACTCATCAAGCAATCATTAACAAAACATTCTCAGTATATTATTGTCGTGTATATTCTCACATGGTATCACAGCACTAGGTTTATCGATCCTCTAAACTCTAAACCTAAACTCTTCCGCCGCCGCCGCCTCCGACCACCGGCAACATGCCGGAGGTTCGGAGGGCTCCCTTTAAACCTTAACCTCTATAAGCGCTATAATAAACCCCACCCATGTTTTGATTTTTATATGTGAGGTGGATCTTTATGTTTTTCTAGGGAAAAACACGCCCCGTTTGTTCGGAAGGTTCTTTGTGGGGTTGAAGTTTTAGAACCAACTTGCGTTTTCTCATCTTTTTGTTGTGTTGGTGATTTGTGCTAAGGTCACAAATCCACACATTATTATTGTGTTGTTCTGATGCTTGAAGAGTTTCGACTAAGTTATGTTTTTATTATGTTAATGTCTTTTTTCTTTTTCTTTTTTTTTTCTTTTTCTAGATTACTACTCCAGTCCGAGCTTTCGCGATTTCGCCGCTTGGACTGCGGGTAAGTGTTAACCAAGTATTAAAATAAGGCCAAATCATGTATTGTGATTAGTACATAGATGTCAATTAGTGTATTGTTAGGTCACGAGCCTGTTATTTGACTTCTGATGCTTGAAGAGTTTCGACTAAGTTATGTTTTTATTATGTTAATGTCTTTTTTCATTTTCTTTTTTTTTTTCTTTTTCTAGATTACTACTCCAGTCCTAGCTTTCGCGATTTCGCCGCTTGGACTGCGGGTGAGTGTTAACCAAGTATTAAAATAAGGCCAAATCATGTATTGTGATTAGTACATAGATGTCAATTAGTGTAATTAGTTAGCTTAATTTATGGGACTTGCCCAAAATATTCTATGTAATCTTCCTATTTGTAGCCCTTGGTTTGGCAGTACTCATCATCATTAACAAAACATTCTCAGTATATTATTGTCGTGTATATTCTCACACTTACAAGTCTTGACAAGGAAAGTTGAAGTCAATGGAAAATTTATATCCACAAAATGTATTGATAGATAATGTAATACCAAGTCTTCACCGGAACATTGTTTACAACCACGACCATCATATTTGGTACCGCCATTACCACTCCACTACTGCGAGATCTGGTAACACGTCACCAGCGCCACCATCCCACCACTGGATCTGTCAATCACCACCGCCATCTCTTAAAACCACCACCAAAAGAATTTATATCAAATATTATTTTCTAAATGAAGATGGTAACTAATGATGTGGAGTTCTTATTTACTTTTACTTTATGCCTTAAAAAAATGCTTGCACATTGTTTTTTGTGATTTGGTATAGACTATAAAATGAAAGTGGAGGGAAAAAGGTCGCGTAATATTTTACCACTCAGAGGAAAAAGTTTTAAAGAAGTTAAAAAAATAATAATAAATAAATAAATAAAATAAAATAAAATAAAATAAAAAATCACAATGATAGAGACATATTTGAACCCATCTTTCATTCCATTAAATTGTGGATGTAAATTTTCCATTGACCCCAAGCCACAATGACTTCCAAGTCTTCTATGACAGTGATGCCATAAATTAAATGGACTAATTTGTTGATCACGCCATAAATTCAAATATATCCTACCAATTTGGTGACTATCAAGTATAGAACATATTTATGTATCATTTCTAGTTTGAAAGTAAAGAGTTTTAAACAAACATCATTAATGGAATGAACATCCATTCCTTCATTCCCATTCCGGCATACCAAACGCACCCTTTGATGAGAATAGAATTGCGTTAGAGAATGAGAATTGGAAGAATGGGAATACGTATGGAGAAAGGAGACCGATTCCGCTGTTTGGTGCACACCAAGAATCTATAAGAAAAGAATGATTCTCGTCTTTGCTTATTATATTTGTAATTAGAAATGTGTTTGAATAAATAGATGATAATTCGTGTTTTCATCTCCTTCATTCTTTGAACAATACATATATGTGCTATAAATTTTCTAACATAAGTAAAGATGATCTTATACATTAAAATAATTGGTAGTACACTAGGAAGAAGACCATTCTGCAAAAGCTTATACTTTATTGATAATCACCAAGGACCAATGATCTAACGCTAAAAATTTGAGAAAATAAATTAAATCATAACAATGAATGTAAATTCATTATTTTATCATAATTTGCAAGATACACTTTGCAGAACCGGAATGTGACTGGGCTAGTGAAAACAAAAAAGAAGATGTAAGAAATTGAAGTTAAATTAATGATGGATAATAAGAACAGATGAATAAATTAATGATGGATAATAAAAACGATGAATGAGGATGATTATTTGGTGAACAAAAGACCACCAATGGAGATTGAGAGATGCAATATTAGAAAAGGAGATTTAAATCGTCAATAACTTGAGAGCAAATAGGGCTAAAATTTAAAACAATTTTTTGTATTGGGATAACATGTGCTCTTCACATGCCCTTCCTCTTTATATCTGGTGTTTTTTTCTATTGAATCCTCCCATTCACACAAAGAATCCTTTCCATTCTCCCCATTTTTTAGAGAATGAAAAGGCGGGAATGAGAAACATGAAATGAATCTTGGTTTCCATTCTCAGGCTTACCAAACGCTGCATTGCTCATGATTCTCTTTCTTAGCATTCCATTCACCCCTACCAAACATCCCCCAAGACTAATACCCTATTGATTCCCAAGCGAAGTAACACAAAGAGTGGGAGAAGACATCCACATAGACCGGTCAACACCTATTTGAAACTCATAATCGAGCCATCTGTTGGAGATGAGGAAAAAGATCTTTACGGAGAATAGAAGACACATCATCAAGAGACACATGGACCACTTCATTCCACCACTTCCAAATATACAAAACAAGGGACCAAGTAACCCACGGAAAGCTTTAGCGCCCACTTGTTAGTGAAAGAGATCCCATACCCATAGATAAAGGCATCCAAAGAAAACCCCGACAAATCCACACCCCACCAGCTCCCTACCTTAGCCCAAACCGATCTCACTAAAGGACAATTGACAAGGTAGTGATCTAAAAGCTCAATCTCCGAGTTACAAAGAGGACAAAGAGTGGACGAGACCTAAACACCCCTAGAGGAAAGGTTGGGTTGTGATGGCAGCCCAAGTTCGAACAGTCTAAAATACGGTCATGTATTATAGTCAAAAGATTGTCAACACTGAATTTCTGAGAACTATGTGACTCCACTACCAACAATCACAAGTAACACCAGATAAGGACATCACATCATCTAACGAGCGACCACGAGCTGGAACCCTCCAATTCCAGCAGCCGTGCCAAAGACCAGAATATACCAATTAGAGAGGATTTTAGATGGGTGATATCAGCTTGCAACTTGTTCTCATAATGTTGCATTTTGGATTATTCTAGTGATAAGATGCTTGATTATAGCCATTATATATAACCCAGACCTTTGATGTTTACCAAATCGCAGTTAGCGGAACATCTAAAATCATCAAGGCAAACCAAAACATATGATGCATAGACAAATCCGTTGGCAAGTTCAACGTCATTTAAAGTATAAGATACAACTTCTCAAAGCATTATTGCTTCAAATATTGCAATACTAGTTCATGTAAACACCACCAAGAACAGTGACTTAGGACTCCTTATACATGGTTTCACGTATATTATCAAGGAAAAAGCTGTACATACTACATAACCTGTTGCGATAGCAATACCTAATATAATTATAGGAGGTAAAAGCACAAATGCTCCAATGGTGGCAAAGAAATTTGTATCATTTCGTTGTGATACTTCATTTAGGTTAGACTGCCTTTTTATATTTCTCTTTTGGGCAACAGTTAAAAGCTTTGGAACTCTCATTTTTTCCCCAATCGCATGCTGAAGTCATCATCACGGTCACCTAGCAACACTAGCTTTTCACGGATCGTAAGTTCTTTATAGTTTCCATCACTTCCAGAACCTGGTAGCCACATGAATCCATCATTGCTCTATACATGCATAAGAAGATCACATATAGAAATGTACTAGAGGTGGCAATTTATCACCCATTTACTTATTGGATATGCTGACTAACGTTATGCTCTATCTCTAATGGGTCAAACAACTAAAAAGGAAAAGTGATCAGATGAGCAGAACGGGTTAAACAGGTTCAAGAGATACATTACTAATGGAATAATCATACTTGACACACTATTTTCTTTGAAAAAGAGTAAAGTTTTGGGAAAAGAGTGTAGCAGGTCAACCCAGACAGGATAAAATTACCCATTTTAACCCGCACCCGTATTGACAGTTACCTAACTAACCAACCACCCCTTTTTTCACCTTAAAAAACTACGAATATAAGTTGGTCGGTTATTTCTAACATATGAACTGAACAACCCAAAACCATGGTTTGCACATTGATGGGATTAGTGATATATTATTTACTTCCTTTTTATATTTGTCAAGAATAATGCATCTAGAGATGAACCAACATGTGGTACATGATATGATGTATGGGTGCATGGATAGTCATGATACATGGAACCCATGAAGCATGCATGTATCCTCTTCAATAGACCTAGGGTTAATGGCATGTAATAGCAACGTACTTTCTCATTTGTTCCATTATCAGATACGAACCCAAAATATTACAAAAGTACCCTACAAACTTATATATTTTTGTGTCGATATCATACTTTTGCTTATGTGGCATGATTCGCAACCGGCTAAATAGGTTAAAATTAAATACGTGGATTTTTTTTTTTTTTTTCATCTTCTTCCTTGGAAAAACCCTAGCCCAGTTGCATGGTGATGGGAATGATACGTTCCACCGGATCGTGTTAGCCCGCACGGCGGATCTGAGTCTTGTTAAGGCGGCCATATCTCCGGCTATGTCGTTGGAAAATGAAAATTCCGGCAGAAAAAGGAGTAATAAGATGAATGAGGTTAAAAGATTTATGGGTTTCATTTAAGATAGGATTTGATTAATGCGTTTTTTTATAAAATTTGAATCTTGATATGAATATATGAATTTGACTGAATCCACGTACTTAAAATTCCGGTAGAAAAAGGAGTAATATGATTAATGCGTTTTTTTATAAAATTCAGAAAGATGACCGGAAAAAGATTACTAGAAAGTGGCCGGAAGAAGTGGAGAAGATGACCGGAATATGATTACCCAATTTTGTAGGTCAAATGATGATATAGACACAAAAATATATAAGTTTGTAGGGTATTTTTGTAATATTTTGGGTTCGTATCTGATAATGGAACAAATGAGAAAGTACGTTGCTATTACATGCCATTAACCCATAAACCTACCATATAACTCAGGTGTTGGATTATCTTTCACCATAACCATTATGTTCTCTATATAAGTCTATTTGATTACCATTTTCAAAACATGTAGTTACAAACTAATTAACATGCTCATCTGTTGCTAAAGGTTTCAGACTAATATTTAATGGTTGACCACGAATGTTGTAAAACACGGTAAACGACCACCTGATAAATTTAGTAAATATTTAATAAATATTTAGAGATTATTTAATAAATATTTCTTACACACATAGTTTTAAATATTACTATGGAGGATCAAACCGAGCAAATATCAAGGGATTTTAAATTTACTAAATATTACTAAACTCCTTGATAATTCTATACTACCAAGTTTATCCAAACGGCCCCTTAGACATCATAAGCTACTTTGAAATATGGCTAGATATATATTAGATTATATATCTTGCTATTTCTTACGAGTTTGACTAATGATAAACTTGTTTAGAAAGTGAAAACGTAAACTTTGATTTAAAAATATCATTTTTATGTTAAACCAAACGCTCCCTTAACTAGATAAATAACGACCAATATATCAATATATATATATATATATATATATATATATATATATATGTGTGTGAGTTATATATTTTAATGACTCCAATTTATTAGTTATGTGTTTATATGTTTATCAAAATGTTGTAAAGTTCATATCATCCTATCTTAAATATTCCTAGAACATGAACCAAACGCCTATGTTATTTTTACAAAACTTTACTAATGATTTGAAAAATATGTTTTTGACGATTAGAACATTAAATTATCACAATGTAGTAAGTTTTAACTAGTTTTTAAGGCATATATCAACAATGTATTTAGAAAGAAAAAAAAATTGAATATGGGTTTATGAAAAATTCAAGCTTTTGATATATAGTGATTATGTTATGAGTTGGTTTAAGTGGCAGAGGTGAGATCTATGACAAACCACTAATATCTAAAGAACAAATCATAAGATATAAACCATCCATCCTCTTTTCATCCAATGGTAGAGATTAAATCAATCAATAACAAAGAAAGGGCATAAATGTAATTATGTAAAAACTCATTTCCACCTTTTTTTTAAAAGTGACATATCTTGCAAACGGTAAGTCTTTAAGCTACGAAAAATATACCGTCGCGACGAGAATTAAATTATCTTTCTATCGATATGCACTAGTATATACTTTCGACGATTTTTTTTTTTTAATTTTCGTTTAGGAAAATCACATGTTTTTTTTTTAGTCTGGTTTTCTGACTCGGCATTGCGAGCCGACTAAAATCACATGTGATTCGAGTGTAAATCACATGTGATTCTATTTTAATCTAGAAAGTAGTAAATCATACGTTATTCTGTATTTTTTGTTGTGATTCGTGTGTAAATCACATGTGATGCGTGTGTAAATCACATGTGATTTAATCATCGTAGACATTATACAAACAAATATTAACGTCATAACTTTTGTCTTTGGTTTTTCACATTCTGGTTTGGTCAAAACTAACAAAAAAATGAAATTAAGAAAACACTAAATTAAATTGAACCCCAAAAGAGTGCATTCATTCAGAATCCGAACATCTCAAAGTACACATGTGTTTACTTAAATACAAAACTTTTTAGAGAATGCTCATTTTTAGTATTTGTATTATGTTTGAAAGTAAGACATAAGAGAGTAACATTTTTATTAATTGTCTAAAAAAACACAACATGTGATTTGCAAAAAACATGTTATCAAAGTAAGAATACATGCAAATCACATGTGATCCGTGTGTAAATCACATGTGATTTGTGTGTAAATCACATGTGATTCGTATGTAAATCACATGTGATTCGTGTGTAACTAAATGTGATTCACCTTAAAAAATAATGAGGTAAGATTCGTGTGTAAATCACATGTGATTCGTGTATAAACTAAATGTGACTCATCTTAAAAAATAATTAGGTAAAATCACATGTTATTTGAGGTAACTTACAACAAACAAAGCAACCAAAAAGGCTATGACTTAAACTTTGTCTTTTTTTCATTTATGATATTTTTTAAACAAAAGCACCTAAGATCAACATATTTATATCAAACAATAATCATCACTCATACATACATAAAGTAACTAAAACCTAATCATACAATAAAATTCAGTGATAACGATTTCACAAGTTGAATATCGTAACACATAAAGTACCTAAAATCTAATCACCTTCCCTTTGAATTTCTTTGACGCCTTCTTACGCTCATCACTTTACGCTCATCACTTTCAGAATCTTCGTCGAAATATAATAACTTCCTTTTTCACTCAATAGGCTTAGACTAAGCCTTCGGCTTATGATTTTCTTCGACCTTTTTTAAGCAAGACTTGTAATTAGCTACATAAGTAAGATGTAATTTTAAATGATTGTTCATAGTTATGCTACAAAATCATAGGTGATTCAGTACAAATCTTATGTGATTTTTTCAAAAACACATAAGACCGGTTACGAAAATCACATGTGATTATGAATAAATCATTTGTGATTTGTCAAAAACCTCATGTGAACTTCTACAAGGTACCAACTAAACCAAACCCGTAAATCAATTGATTTAAGTGTTAAACTAAAATCACGTTAATAAGTATCAGAAATTGAAAATGAAAGTTGTCATAAATACATGTGTATAAGTGAAATTATTGAAATGGTCTTGCCCAGGCGCTTTGAAATAATGGCATTAAAATTTGAAACATATAATGACAGTGATGGTTAAATGGCAACTTTAACACTTATCGTTTGTCATACATCGAATTACTTTTATATATACTTATGATGTTATTGAATAAAAAAAAGACCTGATATATACAAATATTTAGTTAGTACATGTACTTGTAAATTATTACTCAAAGTTATATAACATGTGATTCTGAACAAACCACACATGATTAAGAACAAATCACATGTGATTCAAAACAAATCACATGTGATTCAAAACAAATCACATGTGATTTTTTCAACGTATACCTTTTACAATTAGGGCATCGCCCAGGGGATTTGCTATAGCAAAGAAGTTAATGATCGACTAACAATATTGGTCAGTCTAAACTGTTTTATTTACAAACTACTACTGTACTATACTCTGCTACTAACCGAGCCGTTTCGCATCTATCTGGACTCTCAAATAGGTATTTAATCAGTAGATGATATAACTGTCAACATAATAATAATTAACAACTTTACACATGCAATGTATATAACAAAATGCAACATCATATATCAAATCGCACGATATGCACATTATTTGAATCAACATATATGAATTATAAGATCGAACGAATCCTGAACAAAGATTTACTCTCATATATGAATTATAAGTTTCATGACGATATAATAAGCTGATACCAATATTGACACCACAAGCAATTATAACTTGCTACAACTCAAACCGGGCTGTTTTTTGGAATGTAAAAGCATTTTATCAAACCGGATCTAGTTAGTTTACCTTGGTAAGAACGCATATCGGGTCTCAACTCATGAGCAGATCTGAACGCAACCACAGCTGAATCAAGTTGATTCAGTTACAGAAGCAAGTTACCCTTCACTATGTGCCAAGTTATATGTCTCTTGTCAATACGGATGCTCTGATCACATTAGGAAAACGTTAGCAACACAAAAAAGATGATATAATTGAACACGTTGAGTAACAAGACATCACGAGTTCACAGCAAAATCCAAACTGGTCAAATTGACCCGATACCCTTTTGGCGTCTTTTGAACCATAAAAAGTTAAACGGGATGAAGTTTCCACTTAATATTACTTTTTCGACATTAGTTAGAGTGGCTCTGTCATCTTTCCTTTCCCATAAAACAGACAAAGCCACAAACACTTCAGGCTTGGCTGGATCAATGGTTAGCAGATCATGCACTAACTTGTTCAGCTTTGGTACATCAGATTTTAGCAACAAAAGCATCGCATACTCATTCATATAGGTAACGCCATGAAAATCAATCGACCGAACCTATAATAGTAGAACCAAAAATGAGCAACACAAGTTTAAAACGCCAACACCTGTGTGGTGTGCATCAAATGAAAATTAGTCACAACTCACAATTATTGAAAACCAATAAAACACTACTACGATGAAAGATTCTTTAAAAAAGCATTTTATTAAAAAAAATTTTGAAGTACTTGTGCTAGTAATTCAAAAATGTAATTAAAAATTATTGACAACCAAGAAAACACTAACTTTTGTGTCACCTTCCAAAGCATCCTTGGCTGTAACTCATACCTCCACCATATCTACATTAGAAAATCATGTAATTAAAAATTGTCTAGAGATTGATTCCAGGTAAAACAAGCTTGAAATGTCAAATCAAAGTAAGTACCCAGGCATGACCCTTTAAATAAAATAATATGAAAAAAAAAATCAAATGTATACCAATATAGAACATTACGAGGCTGATTTTGATAGGTGAGTGGCAACGAAGAACGATTGGAGCACCGAATCATGTTTTGATAGTTCTATTTCATCTCAAATGTCCATTGCTTAGCACTGATTTTAATCAATTTTGAATTAGGCGGTTAGGGTTTGTAATTTGGGGGAACCGACCCCTGTAAATTATGATTGATATTCCTAAAATGTCCCTATTTAAGTAATTATATTAAAATGATAATTAATCTACACCCTTAGATTTAAAAAAGATGAATGGTTAAGATCTCTTATTTTGATCTTTAGATAATTCTTGTTCTGCTTTTCTCTTAAGTGGCAATTCTACACTTTAATCCTAAGGGGAGCATTTAGTTATGGAAATCCTAGACTTAATTTCAACAAAATTCGGATTTAGAAAAATTTGAGTAAAATACCTAATTATGATTGGACTCAAAATTGGATGAAATTAGACAAAATATGTGTTGAAAAACTAAAGAAATATATAAATGAGTTCAGGCCGTATGTATTTGCAATCAAGTACATACAGTTGTAAAGGAGTTGGTGTAAAGAGTGTAAAGACTCTGCTCGGTTAGCCCATCTAAAGAATTTTCTTTCACAATAGCACATCTAAACGTTCCAATATCCACTGGCGAAGGTCTACACAGCAAAGACCTGAAAAACAAACGCAAATAATTTCAATTTAAAGAATACTAATGGCATATAACTTTCAGCCAAATAAACACATATAAAAAAATTCATACTGTGTTGTAACCAATCTTTTCATATGGTTTTCCAAACTTGAACCTACCTGCAACACATATAATGATAGGCATTAGAGCAAGAGCTCGTGAAACATGGCTATAAAAGTTCCAAGCAACTATAAATAAGCCAATGTATCACAAAGATACAGTTAGTTATAAAATCAATCTCTAATGACTAATACTAACATGATGCATTATAGACGACATGGTGTTTATTTTAAGCTTACGCATTGGCCTATGAAGTTATTTGTCTCGGGTTATATATCATAACCACTTTCTGAACTTATTTTCATGTGTAATCGGGTGTTTCCATAAGCTTATTTATTAGGTTTATAAGCTTATAAATTCACTTTTTCTGGCTATGAGCTTTTTCACTTGAACGTAAACACTTTATAAGCTCAAGCCCATAAGCTCATAAGGCCACAAAACTGAGCCTAGCAAATTTTCAATAAGCTTCTTACTTCTTAGTCCATATCATGAAATGCAACTAATATACTAAATATCAAACATTTATATAAACAATGAAATAGTAAGTTCAACCCTTGAGGCAAGAAGTAGCATTGCTATTAGGCAGTAATTGTTGAGGGAGACCCTGCCATTAGACATATATGAAAATTTAATATTGGAAATGTCATAACCTAGATTAGTCCGGGGCATGAAATAGTTGGGGTTTTTATTTTTCTTTTATATATAAAGATTAAATGAACAATGAAGATAAACGTGTTCATGATTTCCTCTAGATGGGATAACTCCAGCTCGGCTTTGCAAAAAAAAGTTGCTAATATATAAGATCGAGAAAGAATGTATTGGATAATAAGAGTTTCAGGTCACGAAATATAGAAACATAGATTTACCTTCGTCCAGTCTTGTTCTCTGTAACCTTGAGAAAAATTCTAGCTTCAAACTAAATGATCCCGTCATAATTGCACCCTCTTCAATTGAGCCGCAACTAAAGATGATCTAACATCTGTTGAGAAAACGAACGCTTCAAACACTTATGATCTAAAGGGCTATACAAGATATTATAGTCTTGCACCATGAACCTGAGTATATTATGAACGTAACCTTCCACGATCAAGTTTTCATGCTTGTTATAAGCTTCTTGCATAGTATCGGTCTTCCCACTACCTGAACAAATTCATTTTTTATAGTAATATCAAGGTATCAAATGAGCTGATGTGTTAAGGAACTACACTAACGTGGACCCTTTAAGGTAATCAGGGACAGAGGGATACTGAGAACACCAGTCCCAAAGTTAAAGAATAATTGCAGACAATCTTTGTGACAAAATGCTTTAGATAAATATTAAGAGACATACCTGGAATAAATTGTAATATTTGGCAGTTTTTATCACATCCAGTGAAGAAGCCGAGTCGGCAAATATCAAATCTAAGCTTTCATAAGTAATTTTCTCGATTTCTTCACCTATCTACAGTTATTCTTTCAAAAATGGTAAATAAATTAAAAATGATAACAAATAAATTGGAAAAAAATGAAGCATAGTGACCCAGGAAGCGAGGTAATCTGGCACCATTTAGTGTTTATAACTGTAATGATCTAAGAACAAACAAAGTTTCCGCTAAACGAAGGATAGATAAAAATGATATAGATTGAATGCCCAAACACCCAAAACAGGTGATACTTATTTATTAACATCAGTGTTAGAAAAAAGGCTAGTCGCATTTCAGATTTGAATTCAATATTCCAAAAACTGTTAGGAGTTGAAGGAAGTGCAAACCTGTATCGATGCCTAGAAACTCCCTCACAATGCTCACAACGTAGGTTATGGTTTTTGTTGTCATCACCACCAGGAAGAAAAGCATCATAGAACTTCTTACTGGTTCAACTTCAAACTGTAACAACAACAATTTGGACCCGTTAACCAACTGTGACCACTTTAAGGAGTGTTTGGTAAACTCTAACAGCAACAACTTTGACCCGTTAACCAACTGTGATCACTTAAAGGGGTGTTTGGCAAACTCTAATAGCAACAATTTTGACCCGTTAACCCACAGTAGCAGCTACTTAGTAAATCAAATAAGAAAACATACTGAATGTGAAGAATGCATGAGATTTCAATCAATTCACTACCCCTATTGTTTAGATATATTATCCCATTATAGCTGACATGTAGATGTTTACACATCAAAGTAAACAATAGTCACATCGACTAATGAAAACTCAGAGGATGGTTACTAAACTGTTTTAATGTCCATTATGTATCCCAAAGCTTACTAATCTTTTAAAATTAACTTTATGGACTATTGAATAACATATTAACTACCTTGCCTGAAGATAAAACAGGTATAGCTGTAAGATACCAAAAACTCAAAAAGCTTGTAAAATTGGGCTTAACATAGTCGATGGTAAATTGATATGAAGTTCAAAGTTAAAATGTGTAAAATAAATAGCTAGTGTGTATACCTTAGCGTCACCATGAGTAGGGTTCGAGATACTTTTACTACGTACACGTTGATCCTTCCAATGCACCAGTAGCAAACTTCTGGCAAGAACCATGAAACTGCACAGCTGATATTGATGCAAAAGCATATGGCAAAGGAACATTTGCAAAAGTTAGAATTCCATATGTGGTTGTAGCTGCACTTTTACTGTATACTCGTTAACACACATTGGCGTGGAGTCCCAACTTCAATCTTGGAAGCGTACCTTTTTTTTCCAGCCGATTGTTCAAACTTTCAGGGTATTCCACGTCGCCACACTCTACATTTAAATCAGTAATGTGTTTTCCTAATTAGTAACTCAGTTGTTTGGAAACCGCACAAAACCCCCGCCATGGCTGCAACCACAATATGTGTGTGGCCCACGTGGGTTTTTAGAATCGTCCGCCATGAGTCCTTTTTTTGTCACAATATATAGATTACACAAATCCAATCCTTACTCATCTCTTATTCCTCCTCCTCCTCACACACTTCTTATATAAATAAAAAAATAATCAAAGATGATGAAAACTAAATAAATAAACCCATCGATCTGTTTGGTTTTATACTTTTTTATACAAAGACGAATAAGCGGTGTGTGGATCTGAGGGCGGAAGAGCAGTACAGGGTCGTGGTTATATACTTCAAGACAAGCAGAAATGAAACTGTTACCATAATCAGGGAAGAGGTCTTTCACTTGACTGATCTTTGATTCAATTATTGCGCTGTCTTCATCCACTTTCGTATTTGTTGTAGGTGACAAATGTGATACATCCATGCTCGTAGGAGCTAACATAATTCCAGAAAGAAACTGCAAGTGTTCATTATCCATTAAAATCCACCCTTTATCCCCCAACAACCCGAGCCTGCCCATCAACTGGTATTTCCTATCAACACTTTGAAGCAATGAATGGATGTTCCTTCCATCTTGAACAATGGAGCATTCTTCACTAATTTCACGAAATTTCTGAACCAAATTATCAGCCTTGATGAATGGTTCTATTAGGCACTTTACCATTCTCAAGCGCAAACTTTGCCCGCTATCGGATTCTGATAAGGCGAAAAGTGTACCGCTTTTAAGGGGTCATTTAAGCCCGAATTCGTGATTATTTGATAAATTATTGCCCTAAATCGTTCCTTTTGTCATTTTAGGTACTTTTGAGAAGAAATTCATAAATGGAGTCATTTTGGATGTTTTTGGAGCGTAAAAGTGAAGAAAACGATAAAGTCTCAAAATCCTTGCTGGAACAGTACCTGACGGCGTCAAGAGTTAAAGCATGATGGCGTCAAGCTTGGCAAAAGAGATGGAAGTGGAGAATATAACGTGACGGCCCAGAACATTTTTATGCTTTGGACCTGACGGCGTCACCTAGGCCGTCAGGGTCCAAACACACGTGACGGCCCAGATTATTTTTCTTCTTGACGGCGTCACCATTGGATCTAGGCAATACGATTTCTATCTTGGCGACGAGTTGACGGCGTCACAATTTACAACGTGACGCCGTCACCTTGTAAAATCTATATATAGTTTTGCAATTTTTCGTTGTAAAGTGTGGAACATTAGGGTAACTTTGGAGGGACGAATTTCATAAACCCTAGGTCGAACTTTGCAGCTTTTTCAAGGGTTTCCACCCCTTGAATCTTCTATTTTTTAATAAAGATAAGTATTCATTCACATCATTCAATATGTCTATGTATTGTGTGATTATATCTTGCGCTTTTCTTTCTTTTAACATGCTAGGCTAGGTTTTTATTGTGTTTGCTTAGATGTAGTGAAACCTAGATATTGATTATTGGTTGATTGTTAGCTTATAATTGTTTTGGATGAATGTAGTCTATGTTAGGCTTAAAAAAACTGGCAGACTTCCAATTGGTAACTTGCTTGAACGTCTTAAGAATCATGATTGGAGGTGTACTACGATTTTCTGTTGTATTTAATGAATAAGCGAATTCTAGTGATCCCATGTTAGGAGCTTCTTAGCCGGCTCAACATAGGAGTGAAGTAGGAGCTTATAGAGTTAGGGAATATTGTACACGGCCCTACGACTAGTATTAAGAAATATGACCCGTCATCCATGCAATTGTAACAAGCTAATCAACCGGTAAAAGATATCTAGGGAGTAATGAAATATAAGTAAACACAGCTTTCCCCATTACTGTTTCCACCAAAATTTAGTTTAAGTTTTATTTTATTTTATTTTGATTGCATCTTTAGTTAATTGTGTTAGTTGACTAGCAACTAATTCCGCCCACTCTTCCAATACCCGAGATTTTACTTGCTTTTCATAAAATATAAAAATACAAAAAGAATCTTCCCTCATCTTTAGACCTAGTTTAGTAGATTGTCTAATCCTAGCGAACACTATTCCTGAGTTGAACGATCAATCCCCTGGTACTTGTCACTATACTATACTACAACGATCAGGTACACTGCCTGGCGGGGATTGCAAGCTTCTCGAGATCCCTTGAGAGGTAAAACCTTTTGTGAGGGCGCAATCCCGCACATCAAGTTTTTGGCGCCGCAGCCCGGGGAATAGTTATTGTCTAGGTTAGAATTTCTTTTTATTAGGTCTACTTGCTAGATTCCTTTCTAGTAAGATTTTTATTTTTATTTTTAGGTTTTCTTTAGTCTATCTTTTTCTTTGTGTCTTTGTTCTTAATAACATTTCCATTGACTCTTCCGTTCACCATTATGGAGAACGCGAATCCACCATACTACCAACCACAAAATTCACCCACTCCAAATGACATCATGATGTTTAAACAACATGAAGATGAACCTATCTATGATGCATGGGCTCGTTTTAAATATTTACTCCGAAAAGTCCCTCATCATAATTTCGATCTGTGGTCCCAAATTGAATTAATTTACCATCGTGTCGACCACTATAGCAAAATGGACATTGACCATGCCGCAGATGTGGACCTTTGGGGATTAAGTGCTGAAGAAGCATGGGAAGCCATAGAATATTGTGCCATACTCGCCAAAAAGATTGACAACCCAACAAACGTTGTTACTGATCAATTGATCGCAAGTTTGAGGGAACAAGCAAGAAGTTTGTTTGGGGATAATAAGCCTATAGATGAGATACCTAGGTGCACGGAGTGGTTGGATTCCACCATAATACAAGATGAACACATAGGTAATCTAGATACGATGGAGGACGAGGTGAATAACATAAGCCCACTCAGTGCTCCACAAGTCCTACCATCATTGGATGCGTACACACCTCCCTTGACTTACCTGGAAGAAGTAGAAGAGACTATAGAAACCCCCAATAGAGGTAGAACCCTTGGACCAAGCAAAACTAGAGAATATAAGGTTTAACACTTGTAGTGATGACCTTTCTTTTAGTTCTAAGGAAGTTCCTAGTTTTGATGAACCGGAGCCTCAACTAAAACCGTTACCTAGTCTTCCATCCTTGGATGAAAGTTTAGGAATTGAAAAAGGTCCCGATCCACACATCAAACCATATAGTCCGGGAAGTCTTAGGATAAAGGTGGTAGACTTTAAGCCATGTAGAGTGGAAGCCAATATTGGAGTGGAACATAACCTTACATACTTGCATCACCCATTCATGATTGATCACAAGAAACATTATGGGTTTAAACCGGGTTTATTAGGTCAAGATGAATTCCCAACTAGGAGTCTCTCAAAGTTGATAGAAGATGATCCCTTTCTAAGAGAAAATCTTAATCCACCCAAACCTAATTTAATTAGGTAAGGTTATGATGATAGGAGCACACCCGTTTGAGCATATAATTCATTCACTACTCTTTTCTCATGTGGCATATTTTCACCCTAAGGGTGTGTATCGCTACTTTCACCCGCACTTAATCCTAAGTGTAGGGAAAACCTCCCCTGTTTCTGTTAATAAGGGTAGAGTCAGGCTCGTGACTCGAACAAAAACAAGCGCTTATTGGGAGGCAACCCAAGCTTTATTTATTTGTTTGTTTGTTTGTTTGTTTGATTTTATTTGTTTCCGTATGCATGTTTTATTTTTATTGTTGGTCAATCATGTTTCAAAATAAATTGTGAAAATGTTTTATTTTGTTTTTAACTTCGTCTTAATTACATATAAAGGTATTTTGCAAAAGCTAAGTGTAAGGGGAGACCCGAAATTTGGTTATAAGAACGAAAAATGAACATGATTTACCACAATATTAAATGAGCATGTATACTAGTATTTGTTAGAGTCAAATGCTTGTATCGAGTCATAATGATGTTTTGCAGAATTTTCCAGGAAATAAAGCATAAGTTTTTCCAGAAATTTTCTGGAAACTTAACAAAAGATTTTTTCAGGAACATTCTGACCGCGTCAGGAATTATAACCTGACGGCGTCAGGTACATAAAATCTGAAAAATTTTGCGAGTTTCGTTTAAACCGGAGTCTTAAAGTTTTTGTTGATTCTTTAGTTTTATAAACTCCAGGAAATCTGCAAACATTCATTCCACAAGCATTATATCTTAATTTGTTTTCTAGGATTATTTTTAGTATATATAGATTGCCGCCGATTTTACGCGAGGTTTGCCTTGATTGTTTTCTCAGGTTTAACAGGTTATATGGGACAAGAAGATGATTATATTTCTGGAAGGATGCTTTCAAAGTTCATTTTCATGAAGGAAGATCTAACCTTGTTGACACACTATCCACACCGAACGAATCAGGGGAGTATTTGTTTTCATTCTTTTACCTGCTTTACTTTTACATCCTTTAAATTGAACATTGGGGACAATGTTCATCCTAAGTGTAAGGGGAAGGTAAATGATGATACCTTATAGGATACAATTGCACTTGAGTTTGTTTGTTCGATAGTAGGTGTGTAATAAAACTAAGAGAAATACTTGCTAGGGCAATTTTAGCGCCAAATTTAAAATTTTTTACAACATTTAGGAGTGAAACTTTAAGCCTTAACAAGCGTCTCATGGATAGGAGTCGTATGACTAGCACAATACCGTGCCACTTAAAAATTTTCCACCCAAATATGTGAGGTTCGCCTTTAGATTTGATAGGAAAAGCATTCATTAATAGTGTTTGTGTGTGTACCGGTAGTATTTAGATTCTAGAACTTGCGTTAGTGATGCATCCCGAGACCACTAGTGAGACTACATTCGTGTAGTAGGATTTACTACATGATAAGAGGCATTAGGATCACCCTTGTGTTTAAACCCGTATCATAATTACTTGACCATTTAAGTCAAATTACTTGACTAATAAAGTCAATTAATTTTCCCACACCTTAGAGTTGTACTCATTTCTAGTACACGAAACCCCTAGTACACCCCTCCGAGCCTATCTTTTCGTTTCTAACTTTAAGCATTTTACTTAAAGGTAGAATTTGTTTACAATCCACCCAAATGTGTAACCAAATCGCCTTAGCCTTCCTTGTATGCACTCATCTTTAGTGCATTATTGTTATTTGTTAAACACTTAGTTAATTATCTAATTGGTTACATGGTTGCTAAGTCGAGTCATATCTTGTACAAATTTTTTGGGATGATTGGGACTCATGGGTAAAGTACTAGTGATATGGAGTAATGGGGAAGAAGTCATTTATTACCCCCATATGTGCATTAATATTTAAAAGTACTCCAAGTGTTTAATTATCTTGATTCGAGTCATTAGAGTAGTTTATTGTAAAATATGTAAAAATTCAAGTGTAAGGGGAATGTAACTCCCCTATGATGTATTATTTTGGATGGTAGGGTAAAAGTGTATGCCAAAAAAAAAAAAAAAAAAAAAAAAAAAAAAAAAAAAAAAATACGGACTACCATCCCGTTTCATTCTATGTTTTTTTTAAGTTTTTATTATTTTTGATTTACTAGCTTAAGTCGAGTCGAGTCTTGGCTTAGCAACGCCACTTTGTACATGTAATTAACAAAGATGATTAACTCGCCACCAGTAAATATTGCCTTTATCCAACAAAACCGTGTTTTCCATATCGCTACACCTCACGTTATAACCCTTCAAAAGACCTCTTTGATAGTTTATCCTAGGTGCTTACGCCAAGTGGTGGAGGTTTGATCCTTTCCCAAGCCTATGGTAATCTATTTGCTATGACAGGTAGTGAGAGATGTTTTCCATTTCCATATTGTGCTATATACTTTATTGAACCCGAGAGATGTGAGTATCTAAACACTATTTGTGAGGTGCAAGTGTATGACCTCCGTGCTTGTTTTTGGTTTTTAGTGGAACGATTATTTGTTGTAATTACTTTTATATTAGTGTTAAATGACCCCTAACTTGTATTTTGATTAGAATAAAAGCATATTTGCTTGAGGACAAGCAAATCTCAAGTGTAAGGGTATTTGATAAGGCGAAAAGTGTACGGCTTTTAAGGGGTAAAAGTGAAGAAAACGACAAAGTCTGAAAATCCTTGCTGGGAACAGTACCTGGCGGCGTCAAGAGTTAAAGAATGACGACGTCAAGCTTGGGAAAAGAGATGGAAGTGGAGAATATAACGTGACGGCCCAGAACATTTTTATGCTTTGGACCTGACGGCGTCACCTAGGCCGTCAGGGTCCAAATACACGTGACAGCCCAGAGTATTTTTCTTCTTGACAGCGTCACCATTGGATCTAGGCAATACGATTTCTATCCTGGCGACGAGTTGACGACGTCACAATTTACAACGTGACGCCGTCACCCTGTAAAATCTATATATAGTTTTGCAATTTTTCATTGTAAAGTGTGGAACATTAGGGTAACTTTGGAGGGACGAATTTCATAAACCCTAGGTCGAACTTTGCAGCTTTTTCATGGGTTTCCACCCCTTGAATCTTCCATGTTTCAATAAAGATAAGTATTCATTCAAATCATTCAATATGTCTATGTATTGTGTGATTATATCTTGCGCTTGTCTTTCTTTTAACATGCTAGGCTAGGTTTTTATTGTGTTTGCTTAGATGTAGTGAAACCTAGATGTTGATTATTGGTTGATTGTTTGCTTATAATTGTTTTGGATGAATGTATTCTATGTTAGGCTTAAGAAAACTGGCAGACTTCCAATTGGTAACTTGCTTGAACGTCTTAAGAAACATGATCGGAGGTGTACTATGATTTTTGGTTGTATTTAATGCATAAGCGAATTCTAGTGATCCCATGTTAGGAGCTTCTTAGCCGGCTCGACATAGGAGTGAAGTTGGAGCTTATAGAGTTAGGGAATATTGTACACGACCCTACGACTAGTATTAAGGAATATGACCCGTCATCCATGCAATTGTAACAAGCTAATCAACCGGTAAAAGATATCTAGGGAGTAATGAAATCTAAGTAAACACAGCTTTCCCCATTACTGTTTCCACCACAATTTAGTTTAAGTTTTATTTTATTTCATTTTGATTGCATCTTTAGTTAATTGGGTTAGTTGACTAGCAACTAATTCTGCCCACTCTTCCAATACCCGAGATTTTACTTGCTTTTCATAAAATATGAAAATACAAAAAGAATCTTCCCTCATCTCTAGACCTAGTTTAGTAGATTGTCTAATCCTAGCGAACGCTATTCCTGAGTTGAACGATCAATCCCCCGGTACTTGTCACTATACTATACTACAACGATAAGGTACACTGCCTGGCGGGGATTGCAAGAATAGCGAGAAGTATTCAAGGTTTATGTGGGAAAGTGACTTGGAATTCGAAGGCAAAAACAACGAGAACAACAAGGGTTTGTTTGGAAGGATACCGAGAACAACAAGGTTTGTTTGGAAGGATACCGAAAACAAAAGGAGCTCTAGGACACGGGTTGTGGAACAAGGAATTCAAGTCAACACAAAAAAGGAAGATAGCAACGTGACAACATGTGTGGAATACCAAGAAAAAACAGAGACTCGTTTTGTTTGGTTTGGGCAGAAACAATTCGACACAAAAATAAAAAGGAAGCCGAGGGGGTTTTTTTTTTTTTTTTTTTTTTTTGCGAATTGTTTTGAGAAAAAAAATAACAACGAGGCAACAACAACAAGCTTTTGGTGAAGATCATAAAAGAAAAGCAACGATTTGTTGGGATTTGGTGATATTAACGCGGAGACAAGGGAAAAGGAAAAGTTGTGGGTATAATTATCTACATACCGACACACGAGAAGGGAATAAGTTTGTGTTTAACACAACAACGAGGTCATAAGTCAAATTTCTCTAATTCTATTATAATAAGTAGTATAGAAGTTTTATTTTGTACTATTAGGAAATCCCGAGAACTATTTATTGATCCCGTACTATTAGGATTCCCGGAAAACTATTTCTATTCCCGTAATAGTAGGAATACCATACTAGTTAGAAAATTCCCATACGATTAGAAGGTGAAGATCATAAGCACATAGAAGATGTCTGGTGACGATACAACTAACACTACGACACCACTAAAACCCGTAACACCAATCGCACAGAATCAATGCCCTAAATTGAAAGCCACAAACTACACAGTTTAGGCTATACAAATTAAGGTTATATTAGAAGCACATGGTTGATGAGAAGAGATGGAACCTAAGGAAAATACGCAAGTAGATGATAAAAAGGATAAGGCAACGACGGCCTTCCTATATCAAGCGTTGACCGAAGTTGTTATTTTACAAGTAGCGGGCTCTAAAACGGCAAAGGAATTATGGGAATTTTTAAAGAAGAGACACGTTGGAGAAGAGAGAGTGCAGCAAGCACGGTTACAATCATTCATGATTGGGTTTCTTACACTTCAAATGAAGGAAGATGACACGGTGGATGCATTTACGGCTAAACTAAATGGCTATGCCACTAAGGCTAAAGAACTAGGGAAAACTTTGGATAAATCACTTTTAGTACGAAAACTATTAGATTCCATACAAGATAGGTTCATTCAAATAGTAGCATCAATAGAACAAACCAATGATCTTGACGATATTACCGTAGATACCAAGATAATGAATGAAGACTGAATAAAATGTGGAACATATAAATATGTGAGAAATGGTTTGGGTATAGAGGGAAATTTGGATGTTATTGGTGTTACTACTTTTGGTCAAAACCATATTCATCGCCCTTTAAAAACAAGTCAATTTAAAAATCATTTTCATACAAAGATATTGAATTTTGATGTATTGATTTTTGGTCATTAAAGAGGGTGCAGAGACAATAACCTGCTCTTCAGTATTGATGCATGTAAGTTTGGTTAGCCCGTCAAAGTTCAGATATCTTGAGATCAAGTCCGTAATGAACTTATAAGGGACAACAGTACATACACGCGTTAGGCTTGTCTTTGGATTTGTCCTGAGATCAAGCTCCTGTGTGAGAATAAGATAGGGTAAAAAATAAAGGATAAGCAACACATACATTCATTGTCGAAATAAGTAATTAGAGTATGTCCATTTCTAGTAAATTATCATTACATAACATTTCAAATGTATACTTAGAAGGTTTATGTAGAGTAAGAAATGTGATAATACTGGTCAATTTACTTTTAAACTAGTTGATCTTATATGTATATTGCCTTCAACCGATCAAATAGATGAATTTCGACAAGTAGTTTCCAATGAAACTGAATAAGCAACTACTACATGTTTTAAAAGTTAGTTGCATCAAATAGATGACTCCTTGTGAATTCAATGTTATTTGATCACAAGTTGCAGGTCAAGAAAACAGATCAGGTAAACCTGTAAAACCAAACTTCAACACAGATTTCCGCTCAAAGGAGGATTGTGAAGGCCACAGAACACAATTCCAGCCGTTGAAAAAAAGTAAACTTTCATCTCTTTTTGACTTGTTGTTTTCTAGGAAAGTTTATGACTCGTAATGAATGCAATGTTATTTGAGATCAAGTTGATCTTCCAATTTTTATGCTCTTACAAATGGTGCAGTTGATGGAAACACATCATTAGCGCGCTTTGGAGAACAAGTTGATCAAATTAACAGGCCAAACTAAGAAGCCAACCTGGATGAATGAGTATGTGAGCCCCAAGACTAAAGCTTCATATCAGATTTAATCTTTATAGTTGTTAATAATTCCATTGCTACTTTTCTGCAGAAATTTTAGAACAGCTAATGATGTAACGATACTTGTTACTGTTAGATTTTGGGTTGTTAATATTTCGTATTTGTTTTAAGGCTACCTCATTATCGGAGATGGGTTATGAAAAATATTTTCAATACTAATTTTCGTAGAACCATTCTTTTAACCATGATGCATACAAAATTTACAGAAGTTTAACAATGTGCTTTCATCTTGTCATATACATCATTTACTCGGCCTTTTAGAAAACATTTACAAAATATGAGTTCTACAATCAAAATATGGAATTTAACTCGAAATAAAATTAAATAGTGTTTAGTTTGAACATAGCAAATAGCTGAATGCAGTCACAAACATCAGTAGCAGCAGTAGTGAAAAACGCAGCCATATACAACTGAAACATATATAACACCGTTTCAATGCACACATTTAACGGAATATAAACATAAATATCATGTTGTTATACAAAGAGAATCATGAACACAATATTAATAAGGACAACATAATTAAAAGACAAAATAACACGTAATAATATATATGACCGAGCATTCCAGATGACCTATGCGGATTCTCTTCCTCTCTTCATCTTGTCAACTCTTAGCACCACTGCAACGTATATCTTGTCCACGGTTTCCTCAGCAAACATGAAAAGCTTATGTCTCCAATGTTTCTTGAACAACAAAACTCCAATAACACCCCAAAACCCTGTTGCAAAACCGCACATTATGTCCATATAGAACCATACCTTGTTTGATTTATGAGTAGCTGCTTTGCTGTTTTTGTGCATTGTTGTTTGGTCCTCATTGTTGGAGCAATTCTTTGGTAATGGAGCACCACATAGGTCTCTGTTCCCAACATAGATTGATGGATCCGTAAGGGTCTGCAATTGATTTCCTGTTGGAATTTGTCCGGACAAGTTGTTGTGTGACAAATTCAAATAGCTCAAAAAATTCAAAGCTGCAATACTTGGAGGGATCGGACCAGTCAACTGGTTTCCTGAGAAATCAAGAGAAATTAACGCCGTCATGTTTCCAATGCTGTCTGGAATGCTACCATTGAGATGATTATTAGACAAATTGAGACCCACTAATGCAGAAAGTGACATAAGCTCCGCAGGTATTTCTCCAACAAGGTTATTGCTTGAAAGATCCATGTTTATGACGTATCTGAATGTTGCTGTATATATAAGAGAGACACCTTTCATCACCTGAATCAGATTTTCTTCAGACAATAAATCTGAGGTAACCACATAAATGCTACCAAGCGTAAACTCTGAGCTACCGTTAATCATAGCATTCAACTTTCCTAGACAATGAGGGATTTGCCCCGTTAAGTTGTTGAGTGCCACATCCAAAATTTGAAGATATGAATTATTGCACAAAGATTGAGGAATACTTCCAGTGAAGTTATTTTTGTGTAACCTGAAAACTGCCAAATTTTCCAATTTATCTCCAATCCATTCCGGTATGTCTCCAGAAAACTGATTGTCGCCCAAATCTAAGATTTCCAAATTTTGTAAATTCCCCAATTCTCGAGGAAGCTCACCATTGAAATGATTGTTGTTCAAGTTCAGCCAAGTTAACATTGATGATTGTGGTAATATAGAACTTGGAATGACACCAGATAATTGATTTGAGCTAAATTGCATGGTCTCCAACTTTCGCATATTCCCAAGACATTCAGGAATTCTCCCGGTTAACCTATTTCTGGAAAGATCAACAGATCCCAAATCAGTCCTTCTACACAATGAAATAGGAATCGACTCATTGAAAAGGTTATCTTGCAGAAATAGTTCCTTGTAATTGTCTGAAACACCAACAGTTCCTTCATTAGGAAGGTTTGTTAAAGGTCCGCTGAGTCTATTGTGAGAGAGATCTAAGTAATCAATGACAGGCATTTTCCGCAACCATGTCGGTAGAGGTCCTGTAATGCTAGCATTAGACAACTTCAATCTTCCTAGTTTCTTTTGTGTTCGGAGCCACTGAGGAAATCCATTTATAATCTTGATGGAACTGAGATCAGCACTTGTCAATTGAAATGGAGGTTTCCACTCACATGAAACATTGAATGTCAGCTTACTGTTAGAAGCAATATACAAACCCTTCAACATCGAAAGCTTTGCAAAGTGGGCTTCAGTAATTACTCCTTCTAAAGAATTTTCAGAAATATCAAGATATCTGAGTTTGGTGAGTTGCCCAATAGAAACTGGAACAGTCCCATTTAATAAGTTTGAAGACACTGAAAACCCCTTCAATGAAACAAGTCTTCCTAGAGATGTTGGGACGTGACCAGTTAACTGATTGAAATCAAGATCTAAAACTGTTAAAGCTGCTAATCTTCCAATGGATTCTGGGATTGAACCGTTCAAGTGATTACGAGAAAGATCCAACTCTTCCAATAATCTTAATCTTCCCAGAGATTCAGGCATTGGACCTGTTAGCTGGTTACGAGAAAGATCCAACTCTTCCAATAATCTTAATCTCCCCAGAGATTCAGGGATTGGACCTGTTAAGTTGTTCTCCGATAAACTTAAGCCTCTTAAATTGGCCAGTCTTCCCAAGGATTCTGCAGGAAATGCACCTTTTAAGCTCCCAACTAAATGCAGCCTCTCGAAAGCGTATTGGGAGCATTCTGATACATTTTTTGGTGAGTCGGTCATTTCAATATTAAAGTAATTGTATGACACAGTCAGTTCTTTCAAGTGACACTGTCTCCAGATTCCAACATCCTCAATATGCTCAAATTCGTTATCTGTGAGATCAAGCCTTAGAAGGTTAGGCATGATAGGAACCGATGAATTCAACATGTTATATGCGAGGTCTAGGGATAACAGAGAACTCATGTTTGTTAAAGCAGATGGAAATTTGCCTTCAATTAGGTTGAAGCTAAGATCCAGGTGTAGGATGATAGAAATTGCGGTGTAATTAAGATGATTGGGAGATAGGTGCATGTTATGGAGGCCACAAAGACCCAAACTCATCTCTGGAAAATAATGGATCGTGCTTAGAAAGTTTGTAGAATTCCGTGAAAGACTAAAATTGAAGCCTGAAAGGTCCAGGAATTCTAGGGATGTCATGTTTCGAAAAAAGCCTGGAAATTGACCCTTGAAATGATTGTTGCCAAGATCTAGATGCTTAATGTTGGCAAGTGTTGTACTCGAATTACTAAGAGTACCAAGATCTGCATTCGTAAACCCACATCTCCACAAACTTAACATTTCTAAGGACGGCATCATGTAAAACACCATGTCACGGTTTTTAGCCTTACTAAGATCTGCATTAGACAAGTCAAGAGACTTGAGTGACGAAAGGCCAGATATCCATGACATATCATGTGATATCAGCATGTCAGCAGTGTCAAATTCTGGGAATGATGCGAGATCAAGAACTTTTAAATTTGAAAGATTTCCAATGTGAGGAGGAATAACACCAGTAAAAAAGGCATTCGAGAGATTGAGGTAACTTAGCTGTTTGAAGGATCCAATGAATTCAGGGATCCGGCTTCTTCGAAAATTATTAAAACTCAAGTCCAAGAATTTTAGATTCCTCAAGTGTTGTAAAGAAGAGCTCACCTCGTTACCAATTAACTGTTCTGGACCACCAATGTCTTCACCTCCTAGATGAAGGCTTTCAACTTTCCCAGTTACTTTGTCGCAATGGACTCTTTCCCACTGGCAACAGTCATTGCCAACCCATGATGACAGCATACCATAGCCATCGTAGACACTGTGTTTGAACTTGAGTAGAGCTAATCGCTCTTGCTTAGAGCAAACTGCAGCCGAGATATTTAAAGCACACAAACAAGTATGTATGTTTGCAACAAAATATATACTTAAAACGAGTAGGATTAACAAAGACCGGTGATTCGCCATTTTTAGTAGTAGTAAAATGCAATGTGTAAAGATGGGTTCAAATGATCAACAAATTAGTCCATTTAATTTATGGTGTCATAGAAGACTTGGAAGTCATTGTGGCTAAGCTTGAGGTCAATGGAAAATTTACATCCACAAAATGTATTGATTCTTATCCTGGATATATTTGGTCACACATGTTAACCGAGTATTAAAATAAGGCCAAATCATGTATTGTGATTAGTACATAGATGTCAATTAATGTAATTAGTTAGCTTAATTTATGGGACTTGCCCAAAATATCCTATGTAATCTTCCTATTTGTAGCCCTTGGTTTGGCAGTACTCATCAAGCAATCATTAACAAAACATTCTCAGTATATTATTGTCGTGTATATTCTCACATGGTATCACAGCACTAGGTTTATCGATCCTCTAAACTCTAAACCTAAACTCTTCCGCCGCCGCCGCCTCCGACCGCCGGCAACATGCCGGAGGTTCGGAGGGCTCCCTTTAAACCTTAACCTCTATAAGCGCTATAATAAACCCCACCCATGTTTTGATTTTTATATGTGAGGTGGATCTTTATGTTTTTCTAGGGAAAAACACGCCCCGTTTGTTCGGAAGGTTCTTTGTGGGGTTGAAGTTTTTGAACCAACTTGCGTTTTCTCATCTTTTTGTTGTGTTGGTGATTTGTGCTAAGGTCACAAATCCACACATTATTATTGTGTTGTTCTGATGCTTGAAGAGTTTCGACTAAGTTATGTTTTTATTATGTTAATGTCTTTTTTCTTTTTCTTTTTTTTTTCTTTTTCTAGATTACTACTCCAGTCTGAACTTTCGCGATTTCGCCGCTTGGACTGCGGGTAAGTGTTAACCAAGTATTAAAATAAGGCCAAATCATGTATTGTGATTAGTACATAGATGTCAATTAGTGTATTGTTAGGTCATGAGCCTGTTATTTGACTTCTGATGCTTGAAGAGTTTCGACTAAGTTATGTTTTTATTATGTTAATGTCTTTTTTCATTTTCTTTTTTTTTTCTTTTTCTAGATTACTACTCCAGTCCTAGCTTTCGCGATTTCGCCGCTTGGACTGCGGGTGAGTGTTAACCAAGTATTAAAATAAGGCCAAATCATGTATTGTGATTAGTACATAGATGTCAATTAGTGTAATTAGTTAGCTTAATTTATGGGACTTGCCCAAAATATTCTATGTAATCTTCCTATTTGTAGCCCTTGGTTTGGCAGTACTCATCATCATTAACAAAACATTCTCAGTATATTATTGTCGTGTATATTCTCACACTTACAAGTCTTGACAAGGAAAGTTGAAGTCAATGGAAAATTTATATCCACAAAATGTATTGATAGATAATGTAATACCAAGTCTTCACCGGAACATTGTTTACAACCACGACCATCATATTTGGTACCGCCATTACCACTCCACTACTGCGAGATCTGGTAACACGTCACCAGCGCCACCATCCCACCACTGGATCTGTCAATCACCACCGCCATCTCTTAAAACCACCACCAAAAGAATTTATATCAAATATTATTTTCTAAATGAAGATGGTAACTAATGATGTGGAGTTCTTATTTACTTTTACTTTATGCCTTAAAAAAATGCTTGCACATTGTTTTTTGTGATTTGGTATAGACTATAAAATGAAAGTGGAGGGAAAAAGGTCGCGTAATATTTTACCACTCAGAGGAAAAAGTTTTAAAGAAGTTAAAAAAATAATAATAAATAAATAAATAAAATAAAATAAAATAAAATAAAAAATCACAATGATAGAGACATATTTGAACCCATCTTTCATTCCATTAAATTGTGGATGTAAATTTTCCATTGACCCCAAGCCACAATGACTTCCAAGTCTTCTATGACAGTGATGCCATAAATTAAATGGACTAATTTGTTGATCACGCCATAAATTCAAATATATCCTACCAATTTGGTGACTATCAAGTATAGAACATATTTATGTATCATTTCTAGTTTGAAAGTAAAGAGTTTTAAACAAACATCATTAATGGAATGAACATCCATTCCTTCATTCCCATTCCGGCATACCAAACGCACCCTTTGATGAGAATAGAATTGCGTTAGAGAATGAGAATTGGAAGAATGGGAATACGTATGGAGAAAGGAGACCGATTCCGCTGTTTGGTGCACACCAAGAATCTATAAGAAAAGAATGATTCTCGTCTTTGCTTATTATATTTGTAATTAGAAATGTGTTTGAATAAATAGATGATAATTCGTGTTTTCATCTCCTTCATTCTTTGAACAATACATATATGTGCTATAAATTTTCTAACATAAGTAAAGATGATCTTATACATTAAAATAATTGGTAGTACACTAGGAAGAAGACCATTCTGCAAAAGCTTATACTTTATTGATAATCACCAAGGACCAATGATCTAACGCTAAAAATTTGAGAAAATAAATTAAATCATAACAATGAATGTAAATTCATTATTTTATCATAATTTGCAAGATACACTTTGCAGAACCGGAATGTGACTGGGCTAGTGAAAACAAAAAAGAAGATGTAAGAAATTGAAGTTAAATTAATGATGGATAATAAGAACAGATGAATAAATTAATGATGGATAATAAAAACGATGAATGAGGATGATTATTTGGTGAACAAAAGACCACCAATGGAGATTGAGAGATGCAATATTAGAAAAGGAGATTTAAATCGTCAATAACTTGAGAGCAAATAGGGCTAAAATTTAAAACAATTTTTTGTATTGGGATAACATGTGCTCTTCACATGCCCTTCCTCTTTATATCTGGTGTTTTTTTCTATTGAATCCTCCCATTCACACAAAGAATCCTTTCCATTCTCCCCATTTTTTAGAGAATGAAAAGGCGGGAATGAGAAACATGAAATGAATCTTGGTTTCCATTCTCAGGCTTACCAAACGCTGCATTGCTCATGATTCTCTTTCTTAGCATTCCATTCACCCCTACCAAACATCCCCCAAGACTAATACCCTATTGATTCCCAAGCGAAGTAACACAAAGAGTGGGAGAAGACATCCACATAGACCGGTCAACACCTATTTGAAACTCATAATCGAGCCATCTGTTGGAGATGAGGAAAAAGATCTTTACGGAGAATAGAAGACACATCATCAAGAGACACATGGACCACTTCATTCCACCACTTCCAAATATACAAAACAAGGGACCAAGTAACCCACGGAAAGCTTTAGCGCCCACTTGTTAGTGAAAGAGATCCCATACCCATAGATAAAGGCATCCAAAGAAAACCCCGACAAATCCACACCCCACCAGCTCCCTACCTTAGCCCAAACCGATCTCACTAAAGGACAATTGACAAGGTAGTGATCTAAAAGCTCAATCTCCGAGTTACAAAGAGGACAAAGAGTGGACGAGACCTAAACACCCCTAGAGGAAAGGTTGGGTTGTGATGGCAGCCCAAGTTCGAACAGTCTAAAATACGGTCATGTATTATAGTCAAAAGATTGTCAACACTGAATTTCTGAGAACTATGTGACTCCACTACCAACAATCACAAGTAACACCAGATAAGGACATCACATCATCTAACGAGCGACCACGAGCTGGAACCCTCCAATTCCAGCAGCCGTGCCAAAGACCAGAATATACCAATTAGAGAGGATTTTAGATGGGTGATATCAGCTTGCAACTTGTTCTCATAATGTTGCATTTTGGATTATTCTAGTGATAAGATGCTTGATTATAGCCATTATATATAACCCAGACCTTTGATGTTTACCAAATCGCAGTTAGCGGAACATCTAAAATCATCAAGGCAAACCAAAACATATGATGCATAGACAAATCCGTTGGCAAGTTCAACGTCATTTAAAGTATAAGATACAACTTCTCAAAGCATTATTGCTTCAAATATTGCAATACTAGTTCATGTAAACACCACCAAGAACAGTGACTTAGGACTCCTTATACATGGTTTCACGTATATTATCAAGGAAAAAGCTGTACATACTACATAACCTGTTGCGATAGCAATACCTAATATAATTATAGGAGGTAAAAGCACAAATGCTCCAATGGTGGCAAAGAAATTTGTATCATTTCGTTGTGATACTTCATTTAGGTTAGACTGCCTTTTTATATTTCTCTTTTGGGCAACAGTTAAAAGCTTTGGAACTCTCATTTTTTCCCCAATCGCATGCTGAAGTCATCATCACGGTCACCTAGCAACACTAGCTTTTCACGGATCGTAAGTTCTTTATAGTTTCCATCACTTCCAGAACCTGGTAGCCACATGAATCCATCATTGCTCTATACATGCATAAGAAGATCACATATAGAAATGTACTAGAGGTGGCAATTTATCACCCATTTACTTATTGGATATGCTGACTAACGTTATGCTCTATCTCTAATGGGTCAAACAACTAAAAAGGAAAAGTGATCAGATGAGCAGAACGGGTTAAACAGGTTCAAGAGATACATTACTAATGGAATAATCATACTTGACACACTATTTTCTTTGAAAAAGAGTAAAGTTTTGGGAAAAGAGTGTAGCAGGTCAACCCAGACAGGATAAAATTACCCATTTTAACCCGCACCCGTATTGACAGTTACCTAACTAACCAACCACCCCTTTTTTCACCTTAAAAAACTACGAATATAAGTTGGTCGGTTATTTCTAACATATGAACTGAACAACCCAAAACCATGGTTTGCACATTGATGGGATTAGTGATATATTATTTACTTCCTTTTTATATTTGTCAAGAATAATGCATCTAGAGATGAACCAACATGTGGTACATGATATGATGTATGGGTGCATGGATAGTCATGATACATGGAACCCATGAAGCATGCATGTATCCTCTTCAATAGACCTAGGGTTAATGGCATGTAATAGCAACGTACTTTCTCATTTGTTCCATTATCAGATACGAACCCAAAATATTACAAAAGTACCCTACAAACTTATATATTTTTGTGTTGATATCATACTTTTGCTTATGTGGCATGATTCGCAACCGGCTAAATAGGTTAAAATTAAATACGTGGATTTTTTTTTTTTTTTTTTTTCATCTTCTTCCTTGGAAAAACCCTAGCCCAGTTGCATGGTGATGGGAATGATACGTTCCACCGGATCGTGTTAGCCCGCACGGCGGATCTGAGTCTTGTTAAGGCGGCCATATCTCCGGCTATGTCGGCGAAAAATGAAAATTCCGGCAGAAAAAGGAGTAATAAGATGAATGAGGTTAAAAGATTTATGGGTTTCATTTAAGATAGGATTTGATTAATGCGTTTTTTTATAAAATTTGAATCTTGATATGAATATATGAATTTGACTGAATCCACGTACTTAAAATTCCGGCAGAAAAAGGAGTAATATGATTAATGCGTTTTTTTATAAAATTCAGAAAGATGACCGGAAAAAGATTACTAGAAAGTGGCCGGAAGAAGTGGAGAAGATGACCGGAATATGATTACCCAATTTTGTAGGTCAAATGATGATATAGACACAAAAATATATAAGTTTGTAGGGTATTTTTGTAATATTTTGGGTTCGTATCTGATAATGGAACAAATGAGAAAGTACGTTGCTATTACATGCCATTAACCCATAAACCTACCATATAACTCAGGTGTTGGATTATCTTTCATCATAACCATTATGTTCTCTATATAAGTCTATTTGATTACCATTTTCAAAACATGTAGTTACAAACTAATTAACATGCTCATCTGTTGCTAAAGGTTTCAGACTAATATTTAATGGTTGACCACGAATGTTGTAAAACACGGTAAACGACCACCTGATAAATTTAGTAAATATTTAATAAATATTTAGAGATTATTTAATAAATATTTTAAAGACTTTAAAAGTCAACAGTGAACTATAATTATGGGACGGATGTAGTAATATTTATTAAATAATCTCTAAATATTTAGTAATATTTATTAAATATTTAATCCTAGGGCGTAGTTTACAATGTTCCTTTATTTTAATTTTTAATATGCTTAAAATGTATCTTATGATAACAAGGAGTAGTTGTGGAGCTGGTTCGATATAATACCAAGTTTATCCAAACGGCCCCTTAGACATCATAAGCTACTTTGAAATATGGCTAGATATATATTAGATTATATATCTTGCTATTTCTTACGAGTTTGACTAATGATAAACTTGTTTAGAAAGTGAAAACGTAAACTTTGATTTAAAAATATCATTTTTATGTTAAACCAAACGCTCCCTTAACTAGATAAATAACGACCAATATATCAATATATATATATATATATATATATATATATATATATATATATATATATATATATATATATATATATATATATGAGTTATATATTTTAATGACTCCAATTTATTAGTTATGTGTTTATATGTTTATCAAAATGTTGTAAAGTTCATATCATCCTATCTTAAATATTCCTAGAACATGAACCAAACGCCTATGTTATTTTTACAAAACTTTACTAATGATTTGAAAAATATGTTTTTGACGATTAGAACATTAAATTATCACAATGTAGTAAGTTTTAACTAGTTTTTAAGGCATATATCAACAATGTATTTAGAAAGAAAAAAAAATTGAATATGGGTTTATGAAAAATTCAAGCTTTTGATATATAGTGATTATGTTATGAGTTGGTTTAAGTGGCAGAGGTGAGATCTATGACAAACCACTAATATCTAAAGAACAAATCATAAGATATAAACCATCCATCCTCTTTTCATCCAATGGTAGAGATTAAATCAATCAATAACAAAGAAAGGGCATAAATGTAATTATGTAAAAACTCATTTCCACCTTTTTTTTAAAAGTGACATATCTTGCAAACGGTAAGTCTTTAAGCTACGAAAAATATACCGTCGCGACGAGAATTAAATTATCTTTCTATCGATATGCACTAGTATATACTTTCGACGATTTTTTTTTTTAAATTTTCGTTTAGGAAAATCACATGTTTTTTTTTTTTAGTCTGGTTTTCTGACTCGGCATTGCGAGCCGACTAAAATCACATGTGATTCGAGTGTAAATCACATGTGATTCTATTTTAATCTAGAAAGTAGTAAATCACACGTTATTCTGTTTTTTTTTTTTTTTGTTATGATTCGTGTGTAAATCACATGTGATGCGTGTGTAAATCACATGTGATTTAATCATCGTAGACATTATACAAACAAATATTAACGTCATAACTTTTGTCTTTGGTTTTTCACATTCTGGTTTTGTCAAAACTAACAAAAAAATGAAATAAAGAAAACACAAAATTAAATTGAACCACAAAATAGTGCATTCATTCAGAATCCGAACATCTCAAAGTACACATGTGTTTACTTAAATACAAAACTTTTTAGAGAATGCTCATTTTTAGTTTTTGTATTATGTTTGAAAGTAAGACATAAGAGAGTAACATTTTTATTAATTGTCTAAAAAAACACAACATGTGATTTGCAAAAAACATGTTATCAAAGTAAGAATACATGCAAATCACATGTGATCCGTGTGTAAATCACATGTGATTTGTGTGTAAATCACATGTGATTCGTGTGTAACTAAATGTGATTCACCTTAAAAAATAATGAGGTAAGATTCGTGTGTAAATCACATGTGATTCGTGTATAAACTAAATGTGATTCATCTTAAAAAATAATTAGGTAAAATCACATGTTATTTGAGGTAACTTACAACAAACAAAGCAACTAAAAAGGCTATGACTTAAACTTTGTCTTTTTTTCATTTTTGATATTTTTTAAACAAAAGCACCTAAGATCAACATATTTATATCAAACAATAATCATCACTCATACATACATAAAATAACTAAAACCTAATCATACAATAAAATTCAGTGATAACGATTTCACAAGTTGAATATCGTAACACATAAAGTACCTAAAATCTAATCACCTTCCCTTTGAATTTCTTTGACGCCTTCTTACGCTCATCACTTTCAGAATCTTCGTCGAAATATAATAACTTCCTTTTTCTCTCAATAGGCTTAGACTAAGCCTTCGGCTTATGATTTTCTTCGACCTTTTTTAAGCAAGACTTGTAATTAGCTACATAAGTAAGATGTAATTTTAAATGATTGTTCATAGTTATGCTACAAAATCACAGGTGATTCAGTACAAATCTCATGTGATTTTTTCAAAAACACATAAGACCGGTTACGAAAATCACATGTGATTATGAATAAATCATTTGTGATTTGTCAAAAACCTCATGTGAACTTCTACAAGGTACCAACTAAACCAAACCCGTAAATCAATTGATTTAAGTGTTAAACTAAAATCACATTAATAAGTATCAGAAATTGAAAATGAAAGTTGTCATAAATACATGTGTATAAGTGAAATTATTGAAATGGTCTTGCCCAGGCGCTTTGAAATAATGGCATTAAAATTTGAAACATATAATGACAGTGATGGTTAAATGGCAACTTTAACACTTATCGTTTGTCATACATCGAATTACTTTTATATATACTTATGATGTTATTGAATAAAAAAAAGACCTGATATATACAAATATTTAGTTAGTACATGTACTTGTAAATTATTACTCAAAGTTATATAACATGTGATTCTGAACAAACCACACGTGATTAAGAACAAATCACATGTGATTCAAAACAAATCACATGTGATTCAAAACAAATCACATGTGATTTTTTCAACGTATACCTTTTACAATTAGTGCATCGCCCAGGGGATTTGCTATAGCAAAGAAGTTAATGATCGACTAACAATATTGGTCAGTCTAAACTGTTTTATTTACAAACTACTACTGTACTATACTCTGCTACTAACCGAGCCGTTTCGCATCTATCTGGACTCTCAAATAGGTATTTAATCAGTAGATGATATAACTGTCAACATAATAATAATTAACAACTTTACACATGCAATGTATATAACAAAATGCAACATCATATATCAAATCGCACGATATGCACATTATTTGAATCAACATATATGAATTATAAGATCGAACGAATCCTGAACAAAGATTTACTCTCATATATGAATTATAAGTTTCATGACGATATAATAAGCTGATACCAATATTGACACCACAAGCAATTATAACTTGCTACAACTCAAACCGGGCTGTTTTTTGGAATGTAAAAGCATTTTATCAAACCGGATCTAGTTAGTTTACCTTGGGAAGAACGCATATCGGGTCTCAACTCATGAGCAGATCTGAACGCAACCACAGCTGAATCAAGTTGATTCAGTTACAGAAGCAAGTTACCCTTCACTATGTGCCAAGTTATATGTCTCTTGTCAATACGGATGCTCTGATCACATTAGGAAAACGTTAGCAACACAAAAAAGATGATATAATTGAACACGTTGAGTAACAAGACATCACGAGTTCACAGCAAAATCCAAACTGGTCAAATTGACCCGATACCCTTTTGGCGTCTTTTGAACCATAAAAAGTTAAACGGGATGAAGTTTCCACTTAATATTACTTTTTCGACATTAGTTAGAGTGGCTCTGTCATCTTTCCTTTCCCATAAAACAGACAAAGCCACAAACACTTCAGGCTTGGCTGGATCAATGGTTAGCAGATCATGCACTAACTTGTTCAGCTTTGGTACATCAGATTTTAGCAACAAAAGCATCGCATACTCATTCATATAGGTAACGCCATGAAAATCAATCGACCGAACCTATAATAGTAGAACCAAAAATGAGCAACACAAGTTTAAAACGCCAACACCTGTGTGGTGTGCATCAAATGAAAATTAGTCACAACTCACAATTATTGAAAACCAATAAAACACTACTACGATGAAAGATTCTTTAAAAAAGCATTTTATTAAAAAAAAATTTGAAGTACTTGTGCTAGTAATTCAAAAATGTAATTAAAAATTATTGACAACCAAGAAAACACTAACTTTTGTGTCACCTTCCAAAGCATCCTTGGCTGTAACTCATACCTCCACCATATCTGCATTATAAAATCATGTAATTAAAAATTGTCTAGAGATTGATTCCAGGTAAAACAAGCTTGAAATGTCAAATCAAAGTAAGTACCCAGGCATGACCTTTTAAATAAAATAATATGAAAAAAAAATCAAATGTATACCAATATAGAACATTACGAGGCTGATTTTGATAGGTGAGTGGCAACGAAGAACGATTGGAGCACCGAATCATGTTTTGATAGTTCTATTTCATCTCAAATGTCCATTGCTTAGCACTGATTTTAATCAATTTTGAATTAGGCGGTTAGGGTTTGTAATTTGGGGGAAAAGATTCTTGGTGAGAGTAAAGGATAATGTGTATGTGAAATGAAGAGATGAATGAAATGAGTGAATGGGATGGGTGTAACCGACCCCTGTAAATTACGATTGATATTCCTAAAATGTCCCTATTTAAGTAATTATATTAAAATGATAATTAATCTACACCCTTAGATTTAAAAAAGATGAATGGTTAAGATCTCTTATTTTGATCTTTAGATAATTCTTGTTCTGTATTGAACTTTTCTCTTAAGTGGCAATTCTACACTTTAATCCTAAGGGGAGCATTTAGTTATGAAAATCCTAGACTTAATTTCAACAAAATTCGGATTTAGAAAAATTTGAGTAAAATACCTAATTATGATTGGACTCAAAATTGGATGAAATTAGACAAAATATGTGTTGAAAAACTAAAGAAATATATAAATGAGTTCAAGCCGTATGTATTTGCAATCAAGTACATACAGTTGTAAAGGAGTTGGTGTAAAGAGTGTAAAGACTCTGCTCGGTTAGCCCATCTAAAGAATTTTCTTTCACAATAGCACATCTAAACGTTCCAATATCCACTGGCGAAGGTCTACACAGCAAAGACCTGAAAAACAAACGCAAATAATTTCAATTTAAAGAATACTAATGGCATATAACTTTCAGCCCGATAAACACATATAAAAAAATTCATACTGTGTTGTAACCAATCTTTTCATATGGTTTTCCAAACTTGAACCTACCTGCAACACATATAATGATAGGCATTAGAGCAAGAGCTCGTGAAACATGGCTATAAAAGTTCCAAGCAACTATAAATAAGCCAATGTATCACAAAGATACAGTTAGTTATAAAATCAATCTCTAATGACTAATACTAACATGATGCATTATAGACGACATGGTGTTTATTTTAAGCTTACGCATTGGCCTATGAAGTTATTTGTCTCGGGTTATATATCATAACCACTTTCTGAACTTATTTTCATGTTTAATCGGGTGTTTCCATAAGCTTATTTATTAGGTTTATAAGCTTATAAATTCACTTTTTCTGGCTATGAGCTTTTTCACTTGAACGTAAACACTTTATAAGCTCAAGCCCATAAGCTCATAAGGCCACAAAACTGAGCCTAGCAAATTTTCAATAAGCTTCTTACTTCTTAGTCCATATCATGAAATGCAACTAATATACTAAATATCAAACATTTATATAAACAATGAAATAGTAAGTTCAACCCTTGAGGCAAGAAGTAGCATTGCTATTAGGCAGTAATTGTTGAGGGAGACCCTGCCATTAGACATATATGAAAATTTAATATTGGAAATGTCATAACCTAGATTAGTCCGGGGCATGAAATAGTTGGGGTTTTTATTTTTCTTTTATATATAAAGATTAAATGAACAATGACGATAAACGTGTTCATGATTTCCTCTAGATGGGATAACTCCAGCTCGGCTTTGCAAAAAAAAGTTGCTAATATATAAGATCGAGAAAGAATGTATTGGATAATAAGAGTTTCAGGTCACGAAATATAGAAACATAGATTTACCTTCGTCCAGTCTTGTTCTCTGTAACCTTGAGAAAAATTCTAGCTTCAAACTAAATGATCCCGTCATAATTGCACCCTCTTCAATTGAGCCGCAACTAAAGATGATCTAACATCTGTTGAGAAAACGAACGCTTCAAACACTTATGATCTAAAGGGCTATACAAGATATTATAGTCTTGCACCATGAACCTGAGTATATTATGAACGTAACCTTCCACGATCAAGTTTTCATGCTTGTTATAAGCTTCTTGCATAGTATCGGTCTTCCCACTACCTGAACAAATTCATTTTTTATAGTAATATCAAGGTATCAAATGAGCTGATGTGTTAAGGAACTACACTAACGTGGACCCTTTAAGGTAATCAGGGACAGAGGGATACGTGTTTTGCCCATAAGTAAAGCATGCAATCTCTTATTATCAGTAAGTTCAAATCTAAAAGGGACTGATGGGATCAGATCATTAAGCATGTCAGCCGCCCATTTTCCAAACTGTTAACGTTTGTATTCATGGTAGGCATCAAAAATCTTAATTAACATGTATACAGTTGGGTCAAGTGCCATTTGCTTAACAAAGTTCTTAAGCTCACCCATGAAGCCATACCTACTATAAAGTTCAATTAAGGAGTATCAATTTATAATGCTATTGTAGCATAATGATCACTTAGAATGTTGTATTAGTGTGTTATTTATGTAATTTAAGTACTTTAGTCTTATGGGTCACAACGGGTAAAACTAATGGACTGGGTTATACCCATATCCAAACACCCCGTTTGTTTATTTGACAGTTATATTCGGTTAAGGCAGTTAGTATTGAAACGTTGCAATGTTTCATGAAGGGACACAACGTTTCAACTTAGTATATATAGTTAGAATCGAGTCAAGTGTAAGGTTACATAATCTTATCAAAGTTATAAAGTATTACTTTCATTTATCAAGTTATTTTACCCATATTACTTTTACTGTGTTAACAATTCGTCCCATGGTTAACTATAATCAAATCCTCAAAAGGAATTGGCTCCAAGCCAAACCTGTGAAACCGGACCAACAGTGGTATCAGAGCTTATGTTCTGATTCCTGGATGGAGCCATCAACATACGAACATGGTGCCACTTCTACACGAAACAAACAACCCTCGCATAAGGATTTTTTGTCTTGGAACACTACGAAGAAGAAGATATCTCCTGAAGGAAAACGAATGCTAAAAGAAAAGATACAAGAGATTGTTTCATACAATTCGAAAAGACTGTAAAAGGAAAAGAAAATCGATGACAGTTACAAGAAGAAAGATAAGAGGCCAAGATGCTATACGTGTAGAAAGCGTGGACATGTTTTCAGAAACTGCCCTTTGAAACAAGAAAAACTTCTCACCAAACAACGTATCACAGAACCACTTTTTGTCTCATCAAAGATGAACCCTTCGAATGCATAACTTCAAGAAAAGGCGAAATACCAAGAACAAGTTCATGTTCTTACGGATTACATGGTTGAGGGGACTGAAAAAGAAAGTTGGGATAATATTTGGTATGTAAGTTCTGCATACAAACAACACATGTCTCCAATGAAACATTTGTTTAAAAGGATGTTCAAAAGATTCAAAGTGGAAGGAGTAGAAGAGGATGAAAGGAAGTTTATTATTTCATATGGCGTGGGAGAAGTAGTCGTTGACACTGATAATGGGGAACTCATAATTGCAAACGTGTTGTATACACCAGAAATCACCCTAAATGTGTTAAGTATGCATCAACTTGAAGAGCAAGGATATATAGTCACTTATGGATCAGATCGATGCAAGTTAAAATACATGTTTGATAGTTTTGAGAATTATGGGAATGAAGAGAGTATGTTGGAAGAAGAAAATGATGAAAGTATAATCACAAGCCACAACAAGTTTCTTGATGATTATTTCAAGTCTTTGGATATTGAAGAAGAATGCTCGCTTATCAAAGGTTTAGAAGATTTGAAAATGGAGCAACATGAAGATCATGATTACATAGATCAAGAATACATGAGTTTGAATGGCACGTTATACACTATGAAGGTCAATACTTTTCCTAGATTCATTGCTTTTCTAAATTTAATCAAAGTTGATAAGTTAGTCTATGAAAATTGGGAAGTATTGAGTAAAAGATTCTTAGAGATGCTTGAATGGTTTTATATGGGTTTTATGAGGCAAAGTGCATTAGGAAATTTACCACCCATCATTGGGGTGATAAAAGTGGATATGTTAGGATTGTATAAGTTTGTAGATGCACTTGGAGGATATATGAATGTTACTTTCAACAATCAATGGCACCAAGTTGCAAAACTCTTAGGATTGGCAGAAGAAGAAAAGGAAACAGTTAAGGCATGTTACAAGGAATACTTAGGATTGGTGAAAATTTACTACGAAGATGCACTTAGAGCAAATCAAGTGAGGGCAGAAAGTGATGAGAATGGCAGAGGTACTGCAGACATTATACCACAGCCGTGTGAAGGTTTGGAAGATGCAATGGAAATAGTTGATGAATCACCAAAGAAAAGGATCAAGATTGAAAAGGAAGAAGCCATGAAAGAGGACAGCAGTTCAAGTGAAAGTACAGAAGATGATGACTTTGTCATCATTGTTTGAAGAAAAAACTCAAGCATAGCAAGATGGAAGGAATCAACATTCAGTAATCAGGAGGGAGATGTAGCATAATGATCACTTAGAATGTTGTATTAGTATGTTATTTATGTAATTTAAGTACTTTAGTCTTATGGGTCACAACGGGTAAAACTAATGGACTGGGTTATACCCATATCCAAACACCCCGGTTGTTTATTTGACAGTTATATTCGGTTAAGGCAGTTAGTATTGAAACGTTGCAATGTTTCATGAAGGGACACAACGTTTCAACTTAGTATATATAGTTAGAATCGAGTCAAGTGTAAGGTTACAGAATCTTATCAAAGTTATAAAGTATTACTTTCATTTATCAAGTTATTTTACCCATATTACTTTTACTGTGTTATCAATTCGTCCCATGGTTAACTATAATCAAATCCTCAAAAGGAATTGGCTCCAAGCCAAACCTGTGAAACCGAACCAACAGCTATCAGTTTCTACATTTAAATGCACTAACCATTTGAGATCCGACAAAACATAAGGGAAACTGAGAACACCAGTCCCGAAGTTAAAGAATAATTGCAGACAATCTTTGTGACAAAATGCTTTAGATAAATATTAAGAGACATACCTGGAATAAATTGTAATATTTGGCAGTTTTTATCACATCCAGTGAAGAAGCCGAGTCGGCAAATATCAAATCTAAGCTTTCATAAGTAATTTTCTCGATTTCTTTACCTATCTACAGTTATTCTTTCAAAAATGGTAAATAAATTAAAAATGATAACAAATAAATTGGAAAAAAATGAAGCATAGTGACCCAGGAAGTGAGGTAATCTGGCACCATTTAGTGTTTATAACTGTAATGATCTAAGAACAAACAAAGTTTCCGCTAAACGAAGGATAGATAAAAATGATATAGGTTGAATGCCCAAACACCCAAAACAGATGATACTTATTTATTAACATCAGTGTTAGAAAAAAGGCTAGTCGCATTTCAGATTTGAATTCAATATTCCAAAAACTGTTAGGAGTTGAAGGAAGTGCAAACCTGTATCGATGCCTAGAAACTCCCTCACAATGCTCACAACGTAGGTTATGGTTTTTGTTGTCATCACCACCAGGAAGAAAAGCATCATAGAACTTCTTACTGGTTCAACTTCAAACTGTAACAACAACAATTTGGACCCGTTAACCAACTGTGACCACTTTAAGGAGTGTTTGGTAAACTCTAACAGCAACAACTTTGACCCGTTAACCAACTGTGATCACTTAAAGGGGTGTTTGGCAAACTCTAATAGCAACAATTTTGACCCGTTAACCCACAGTAGCAGCTACTTAGTAAATCAAATAAGAAAACATACTGAATGTGAAGAATGCATGAGATTTCAATCAATTCACTACCCCTATTGTTTAGATATATTATCCCATTAGTTCAATGACGCTTAATAGCTGACATGTAGATGTTTACACATCAAAGTAAACAATAGTCACATCGACTAATGAAAACTCAGAGGATGGTTACTAAACTGTTTTAATGTCCATTATGTATCCCAAAGCTTACTAATCTTTTAAAATTAACTTTATTGACTATTGAATAACATATTAACTACCTTGCCTGAAGATAAAACAGGTATAGCTGTAAGATACCAAAAACTCAAAAAGCTTGTAAAATTGGGCTTAACATAGTCGATGGTAAATTGATATGAAGTTCATAGTTAAAATGTGTAAAATAAATAGCTAGTGTGTATACCTTAGCGTCACCATGAGTAGGGTTCGAGATACTTTTACTACGTACACGTTGATCCTTCCAATGCACCAGTAGCAAACTTCTGGCAAGAACCATGAAACTGCACAGCTGATATTGATGCAAAAGCATATGGCAAAGGAACATTTGCAAAAGTTAGAATTCCATATGTGGTTGTAGCTGCACTTTTACTGTATACTCGTTAACACACATTGGCGTGGAGTCCCAACTTCAATCTTGGAAGCGTACCTTTTTTTTCCAGCCGATTGTTCAAACTTTCAGGGTATTCCACGTCGCCACACTCTACATTTAAATCAGTAATGTGTTTTCCTAATTAGTAACTCAGTTGTTTGGAAACCGCACAAAACCCCCGCCATGGCTGCAACCACAATATGTGTGTGGCCCACGTGGGTTTTTAGAATCGTCCGCCATGAGTCCTTTTTTTGTCATAATATATAGATTACACAAATCCAATCCTTACTCATCTCTTATTCCTCCTCCTCCTCACACACTTCTTATATAAATAAAAAAATAATCAAAGATGATGAAAACTAAATAAATAAACCCATCGATCTGTTTGGTTTTATACTTTTTTATTACAAAGACGAATAAGCGGTGTGTGGATCTGAGGGTGGAAGAGCAGTACAGGGTCGTGGTTATATACTTCAAGACAAGCAGAAATGAAACTGTTACCATAATCAGGGAGGAGGTCTTTCACTTGACTGATCTTTGATTCAATTATTGCGCTGTCTTCATCCACTTTCGTATTTGTTGTAGGTGACAAATGTGATACCTCCATGCTCGTAGGAGCTAACATAATTCCAGAAAGAAACTGCAAGTGTTCATTATCCATTAAAATCCACCCTTTATCCCCCAACAACCCGAGCCTGCCCATCAACTGGTATTTCCTATCAACACTTTAAAGCAATGAATGGATGTTCCTTCCATCTTGAACAATGGAGCATTCTTCACTAATTTCACGAAATTTCTGAACCAAAATATCAGCCTTGATGAATGGTTCTATTAGGCACTTTACCATTCTCAAGCGCAAACTTTGCCCGCTATCGGATTCTGATAAGGCGAAAAGTGTACCGCTTTTAAGGGGTCATTTAAGCCCGAATTCGTGATTATTTGATAAATTATTGCCCTAAATCGTTCCTTTTGTCATTTTAGGTACTTTTGAGAAGAAATTCAGAAATGGAGTCATTTTGGATGTTTTTGGAGCGTAAAAGTGAAGAAAACGATAAAGTCTCAAAATCCTTGCTGGAACAGTACCTGACGGCGTCAAGAGTTAAAGCATGACGGCGTCAAGCTTGGCAAAAGTGATGGAAGTGGAGAATATAACGTGACAGCCCAGAACACTTTTATGCTTTGGACCTGACGGCGTCACCTAGGCCGTCAGGGTCCAAATACACGTGACGGCCCAGATTATTTTTCTTCTTGACGGCGTCACCATTGGATCTAGGCAATACGATTTCTATCTTGGCGACGAGTTGACGGCGTCACAATTTACAACGTGACGCCGTCACCCTGTAAAATCTATATATAGTTTTGCAATTTTTCGTTGTAAAGTGTGGAACATTAGGGTAACTTTGGAGGGACGAATTTCATAAACCCTAGGTCGAACTTTGCAGCTTTTTCAAGGGTTTCCACCCCTTGAATCTTCTATTTTTTAATAAAGATAAGTATTCATTCACATCATTCAATATGTCTATGTATTGTGTGATTATATCTTGCGCTTTTCTTTCTTTTAACATGCTAGGCTAGGTTTTTATTGTGTTTGCTTAGATGTAGTGAAACCTAGATGTTGATTATTGGTTGATTGTTTGCTTATAATTGTTTTGGATGAATGTAGTCTATGTTAGGCTTAAAAAAACTGGCAGACTTCCAATTGGTAACTTGTTTGAACGTCTTAAGAAACATGATTGGAGGTGTACTACGATTTTCTGTTGTATTTAATGCATAAGCGAATTCTAGTGATCCCATGTTAGGAGCTTCTTAGCCGGCTCAACATAGGAGTGAAGTAGGAGCTTATAGAGTTAGGGAATATTGTACACGGCCCTACGACTAGTATTAAGAAATATGACCCGTCATCCATGCAATTGTAACAAGCTAATCAACCGGTAAAAGATATCTAGGGAGTAATGAAATCTAAGTAAACACAGCTTTCCCCATTACTGTTTCCACCAAAATTTAGTTTAAGTTTTATTTTATTTTATTTTGATTGCTTCTTTAGTTAATTGTGTTAGTTGACTAGCAACTAATTCCGCCCACTCTTCCAATACCCGAGATTTTACTTGCTTTTCATAAAATATAAAAATACAAAAAGAATCTTCCCTCATCTTTAGACCTAGTTTAGTAGATTGTCTAATCCTAGCGAACACTATTCCTGAGTTGAACGATCAATCCCCTGGTACTTGTCACTATACTATACTACAACGATCAGGTACACTGCCTGGCGGGGATTGCAAGCTTCTCGAGATCCCTTGAGAGGTAAAACCTTTTGTGAGGGCGCAATCCCGCACATCAAGTTTTTGGCTCCGCAGCCCGGGGAATAGTTATTGTCTAGGTTAGAATTTCTTTTTATTAGGTCTACTTGCTAGATTCCTTTCTAGTAAGATTTTTATTTTTATTTTTAGGTTTTCTTTAGTCTATCTTTTTCTTTGTGTCTTTGTTCTTAAAAACATTTCCATTGACTCTTCCGTTCACCATTATGGAGAACGCGAATCCACCATACTACCAACCACAAAATTCACCCACTCCAAATGACATCTTGATGTTTAAACAACATGAAGATGAACCTATCTATGATGCATGGGCTCGTTTTAAATATTTACTCCGAAAAGTCCCTCGTCATAATTTCGATCTGTGGTCCCAAATTGAATTATTTTACCATCGTGTCGACCACTATAGCAAAATGGACATTGACCATGCCGCAGATGTGGAACTTTGGGGATTAAGTGCTGAAGAAGCATGGGAAGCCATAGAAAATTGTGCCATACTCGCCAAAAAGATTGACAACCCAACAAAAGTTGTTACTGATCAATTGATCGCAAGTTTGAGGGAACAAGCAAGAAGTTTGTTTGGGGATAATAAGCCTATAGATGAGATACCTAGGTGCACGGAGTGGTTGGATTCCACCATAATACAAGATGAACACATAGGTAATCTAGATACGATGGATGACGAGGTGAATAACATAAGCCCACTCAATGCTCCACAAGTCCTACCATCATTCGATGCGTACACACCTCCCTTGACTTACCTGGAAGAAGTAGAAGAGACTATAGAAACCCCCAATAGAGGTAGAACCCTTGGACCAAGCAAAACTAGAGAATATAGGGTTTAACACTTGTAGTGATGACCTTTCTTTTAGTTCTAAGGAAGTTCCTAGTTTTGATGAACCGGAGCCTCAATTAAAACCGTTACCTAGTCTTCCATCCTTGGATGAAAGTTTAGGAATTGAAAAAGGTCCCGATCCACACATCAAACCATATAGTCCGGGAAGTCTTAGGATAAAGGTGGTAGACTTTAAGCCATGTAGAGTGGAAGCCAATATTGGAGTGGAACATAACCTTACATACTTGCATCACCCATTCATGATTGATCACAAGAAACATTATGGGTTTAAACCGGGTTTATTAGGTCAAGATGAATTCCCAACTAGGAGTCTCTCAAAGTTGATAGAAGATGATCCCTTTCTAAGAGAAAATCTTAATCCACCCAAACCTAATTTAATTAGGTAAGGTTATGATGATAGGAGCATACCCGTTTGAGCATATAATTCATTCACTACTCTTTTCTCATGTGGCATATTTCCACCCTAAGGGTGTGTATCGCTACTTTCACCCGCACTTAATCCTAAGTGTAGGGAAAACCTCCCCTGTTTCTGTTAATAAGGGTAGAGTCAGGCTCGTGACTCGAACAAAAACAAGCGCTTATTGGGAGGCAACCCAAGCTTTATTTATTTGTTTGTTTGTTTGTTTGTTTGATTTTATTTGTTTCCGTATGCATGTTTTATTTTTATTTTTGGTCAATCATGTTTCAAAATAAATTGTGAAAATGCTTTATTTTGTTTTTAACTTCGTCTTAATTACATATAAAGGTATTTTGCAAAAGCTAAGTGTAAGGGGAGACCCGAAATTTGTTTATAAGAATGAAAAATGAACATGATTTACCACAATATTAAATGAGCATGTATACTAGTATTTGTTAGAGTCAAATGCTTGTATCGAGTCATAATGATGTTTTGCAGAATTTTCCAGGAAATAAAGCATAAGTTTTTTCAGAAATTTTCTGGAAACTTAACAAAAGATTTTTTCAGGAACATTCTGACCGCGTCAGGAATTATAACCTGACGGCGTCAGGTACATAAAATCTGAAAAATTTTGCGAGTTTCGTTTAAACCGGAGTCTTAAAGTTTTTGTTGATTCTTTAGTTTTATAAACTCCAGGAAATCTGCAAACATTCATTCCACAAGCATTATATCTTAATTTGTTTTCTAGGATTATTTTTAGTATATATAGATTGCCGCCGATTTTACGCGAGGTTTGCCTTGATTGTTTTCTCAGGTTTAACAGGTTATATGGGACAAGAAGATGATTATATTTCTGGAAGGATGCTTTCAAAGTTCATTTTCATGAAGGAAGATCTAACCTTGTTGACACACTATCCACACCGAACGAATCAGGGGAGTATTTGTTTTCATTCTTTTACCTGCTTTACTTTTACATCCTTTAAATTGAACATTGGGGACAATGTTCATCCTAAGTGTAAGGGGAGGGTAAATGATGATACCTTATAGGATACAATTGCATTTGAGTTTGTTTGTTCGATAGTAGGTGTGTAATAAAACTAAGAGAAATACTTGCTAGGGTAATTTTAGCGCCAAATTTAAAATTTTTTACAACATTTAGGAGTGAAACTTTAAGCCTTAACAAGCGTCTCATGGATAGGAGTCGTATGACTAGCACAATACCGTACCACTTAAAAATTTTCCTCCCAAATATGTGAGGTTCGCCTTTAGATTTGATAGGAAAAGCATTCATTATTAGTGTTTGTGTGTGTACCGGTAGTATTTAGATTCTAGAACTTGCGTTAGTGATGCATCCCGAGACCACTAGTGAGACTACATTCGTGTAGTAGGATTTACTACATGATAAGAGGCATTAGGATCACCCTTGTGTTTAAACCCGTATCATAATTACTTGACCATTTAAGTCAAATTACTTGACTAATAAAGTCAATTAATTTTCCCACACCTTAGCGTTGTACTCATTTCTAGTACACGAAACCCCTAGTACACCCCTCCGAGCCTATCTTTTCGTTTCTAACTTTAAGCATTTTACTTAAAGGTAGAATTTGTTTACAATCCACCCAAATGTGCAACCAAATCGCCTTAGCCTTCCTTGTATGCACTCATCTTTAGTGCATTATTGTTATTTGTTAAACACTTAGTTAATTATCTAATTGGTTACATGGTTGCTAAGTCGAGTCATATCTTGTACAAATTTTTTGGGATGATTGGGACTCATGGGTAAAGTACTAGTGATATGGAGTAATGGGGAAGAAGTCATTTATTACCCCCATATGTGCATTAATATTTAAAAGTACTCCAAGTGTTTTAATTATCTTGATTCGAGTCATTAGAGTAGTTTATTGTAAAGTATGTAAAAATTCAAGTGTAAGGGGAATGTAACTCCCCTATGATGTATTATTTTGGATGGTAGGGTAAAAGTGTATGCCAAAAAAAAAAAAAAAAAAAAAAAAAAAAAAAAAAAAAAAAAAAACATACGGACTACCATCCCGTTTCATTCTATGTTTTTTTTAAGTTTTTATTATTTTTGATTTACTAGCTTAAGTCGAGTCGAGTCTTGGCTTAGCAACGCCACTTTGTACATGTAATTAACCAAGATGATTAACTCGCCACCAGTAAATATTGCCTTTATCCAACAAAACCGTGTTTTCCATATCACTACACCTCACGTTATAACCCTTCAAAAGACCTCTTTGACAGTTTATCCTAGGTGCTTTCGCCAAGTGGTAGAGGTTTGATCCTTTCCCAAGCCTATGGTAATCTATTTGCTATGACAGGTAGTGAGAGATGTTTTCCATTTCCATATTGTGCTATATACTTTATTGAACCCGAGAGATGTGAGTATCTAAACACTATTTGTGAGGTGCAAGTGTATGACCTCCGTGCTTGTTTTTGGTTTTTAGTGGAACGATTATTTGTTGTAATTACTTTTATATTAGTGTTAAATGACCCCTAACTTGTATTTTGATTAGAATAAAAGCATATTTGCTTAAGGACAAGCAAATCCCAAGTGTAAGGGTATTTGATAAGGTGAAAAGTGTACGGCTTTTAAGGGGTCATTTAAGCCCGAATTCGTGATTATTTGATCAATTGTTGCCCTAAATCGTTCCTTTTGTCAATTTAGGTACTTTTGAGAAGAAATTCAGTAATGGAGGCATTTTGGATGTTTTTGGAGCGTAAAAGTAAAGAAAACGACAAAGTCTGAAAATCCTTGCTGGGAACAGTACCTGGCGGCGTCAAGAGTTAAAGAATGACGGCGTCAAGCTTGGGAAAAGAGATGGAAGTGGAGAATATAACGTGACGGCCCAGAACATTTTTATGCTTTAGACCTGACGGCATCACCTAGGCCGTCAGGGTCCAAATACACGTGACGGCCCAGAGTATTTTTCTTCTTGACAGCGTCACCATTGGATCTAGGCAATACGATTTCTATCTTGGCGACGAGTTGACGGCGTCACAATTTACAACGTGACGCCGTCACCCTGTAAAATCTATATATAGTTTTGCAATTTTTCATTGTAAAGTGTGGAGCATTAGGGTAACTTTGGAGGGACGAATTTCATAAACCCTAGGTCGAACTTTGCAGCTTTTTCAAGGGTTTCCACCCCTTGAATCTTCCATGTTTCAATAAAGATAAGTATTCATTCAAATCATTCAATATGTTTATGTATTGTGTGATTATATCTTGCGCTTGTCTTTCTTTTAACATGCTAGGCTAGGTTTTTATTGTGTTTGCTTAGATGTAGTGAAACCTAGATGTTGATTATTGGTTGATTGTTTGCTTATAATTGTTTTGGATGAATGTATTCTATGTTAGGCTTAAGAAAACTGGCAGACTTCCAATTGGTAACTTGCTTGAACGTCTTAAGAAACATGATCGGAGGTGTACTATGATTTTTGGTTGTATTTAATGCATAAGCGAATTCTAGTGATCCCATGTTAGGAGCTTCTTAGCCGGCTCGACATAGGAGTGAAGTTGGAGCTTATAGAGTTAGGGAATATTGTACACGACCCTACGACTAGTATTAAGGAATATGACCCGTCATCCATGCAATTGTAACAAGCTAATCAACCGGTAAAAGATATCTAGGGAGTAATGAAATCTAAGTAAACACAGCTTTCCCCATTACTGTTTCCACCACAATTTAGTTTAACTTTTATTTTATTTCATTTTGATTGCATCTTTAGTTAATTGGGTTAGTTGACTAGCAACTAATTCCGCCCACTCTTCCAATACCCGAGATTTTACTTGCTTTTCATAAAATATGAAAATACAAAAAGAATCTTCCCTCATCTCTAGACCTAGTTTAGTAGATTGTCTAATCCTAGCGAACACTATTCCTGAGTTGAACGATCAATCCCCCGGTACTTGTCACTAAACTATACTACAACGATAAGGTACACTGCCTGGCGGGGATTGAAAGCTTCTCGAGAACCCTTGAGAGGTAAAACCTTTTGTGAGGGCACAATCCCGCACATCAGATTCTCTTCAGGAACAGCAAAAGACTGAAGGTGAGCTGCTTTTTATAATTCTAAACGTGCAGCTTTTTCACTTTCGACATCCTATAAAATCACCAACATAATTAATTTTGTATTAAAAATGAAAACATATGATTGTTATGACAGAAACATACCTGAATAGCCTCGACGTGCCTCCGAGGAAACACATTGTTTAGTGAACCACCCGCATTAATTGAAGTAATGTTTGTGTAGTTGCTTGAGTTCGAGCTTATTGTGATACCGTACTTGTACTATCGAGGGAGCTTCGTAATAAAACACTCATTTTCTCTATATGTTCTTCATGAACCAAGCCATCTTTTATGGGAATTCAAGAATCAAAAGTTAACTTTATGGGAATTCAAGAATCAAAAGCCAAAGAGGTTAATGAGATCACAATTCAAGCCTTGTGGGGGTCTGGAGATGTTGATTTTGTTTATAAACCTGCAGATGGTCTATCCGAAGGTATTATAAATATATGGGACAGGAGTTGTTTCACTGTAAAAGATAGTTATGCAGGAGATGGATTTATAGTAATGATAGGAAAGTGGGTTGGAATTAATGGGGATCTTGTTGTTGCTAACATTTATGCACCACAAAATCCTTCGGAGAAGAAGAAACTTTGGGAAAATTTAAAGGTTATTAGGAGAAACACAGAGGGTCATTGGTTATGCTTTGGCGATTTTAATGCTATTCGGGATGTATCAGAATGCAAGGGCATACATTTCAGCCCAAGAGTCTCACGGGAGTTCAATCAATTCATACTTGATTCTGAGCTAATTGAAGTCCCTCTAGGAGGTAGGAATTTTACTCGAATTACTAGAGATGGAAAAAAAATGAGTAGATTGGATCGTATTCTTATCTCTCCCGATGTTACTGAGTTTTGGCCTAAAATACATGTCACGGCTCTTCCAAGGCGATATTCGGATCACTCTCCTCTGTTGTTAAAAACAAATTCTGAAGATTTTGGTCCTATCCCATTTAAGTTTTACAATGTTTGGCTTCAATATGACTCTCTGGATCACATTGTGGTGTCGACTTGGAACAACGCTAACAATCATTCCCGTCCAGACATTACATTTTGTAGAAAACTTAAAGCAGTAAAAGTAGCTGTAAAAGATTGGTACAGAAAGTTAAGAGAATCATTGTCGTGTGGGAAATCCATTTTGGTGAAACATCTTGAGGATCTTGATGTGAAAGCGGATTGTGGTTTGCTATCAGAGCCTGATTTTAACAGAAAAAGTGAGGTGCTGAAACGCGTTTTTGAACTTGAGGTTGAGTATATATCATCTTTAAAACAAAGGGCTAGATGTAAGTGGAGTATCGAAGGAGACGAGAATACAAAGTTTTTCCATTCAGTCATCAACAGGAGGAATAGGCGTCAATCGATTCATGGTGTTATGCTTAATGGAAACTGGACTACAAATCCGAGTTTAATCAAACAATTTTTCTATGATTCCTTTTCTTCAAGTTTTAAGGAGGTTCTAGTCACCAGACCTCGGTTTGAAAGTCTAAAGTTTAAGAAGATATCAGAACATGAATGTCTAATCCTAGAGAGACCTTTTGAAATGTCTCAAGTTAAGAAGGCTGTTTGGGATTGTGGAAGTGACAAGTCTCCAGGACCAGACAGATTTACATTCAAATTCATTAAACATTACTGGGAACTCATAGGTGAAGAAATTCTACAAGCGATCAAGTTTTTTGGCTCGTCCCGTTCCATTGCAAAAGGGTGTAATTCTTCCTTCATATCTCTAATTCCTAAGGTATTAAATCCGATTCATCCTCAAGATTTTCGTCCCATCAGTCTTGTGGGGAGTTATTACAAAATAATCTCAAAGGTGTTAGCTAACCGATTAAAAGTGGTCCTGAACTCTGTTATTAGCAATGTTCAATCTGCATTTATTACTGATAGGCAAATTTTTGATGGACCATTGATAGTGAACGAAGTAATTTCTTGGGCTAAAAAAGCTAATAATAAAATTATGATTTTCAAAGTTGATTTTGAAAAAGCTTTTGATTCAATAAATTGGGGCTTTATCGATGATATCATGATGCAAATGGGATTTGGTACTCTCTGGAGAAATTGGATTCGAGCTTGTTTGGATTCTTGTTTTTCATCCATCCTCGTTAATGGTAGCCCAACCCCAGAGTTTAAACTTTCCAAGGGCCTTTGTAACAACTCGCAAAATTTCCCGTCATGATTCTATTGTGAGAAACGGCCATTTATTTAGAGTTTGATATTATTTATGAAAAATAAGGCATATTTATGGTCATTTTAATCGGAAATAATGTTCTGAGCGCAATGACACGATTCCCGTGTATTAAATCCACCGTTTACTCGCCTAAATATATCCCGAAACCCAATATTATGAAAGATTACAAAAATTACAGTTTGGCCCCTGTGGTAATTTTACCCACGCCCTCCCTTCAACTTTCATTAACTTTACACTAAGTTTTATAACTTTTCTTTTGTGATAAAAAGGGGTGCCAGCATAAGGTTTCATCTCATTTAGTCATAGCCTCCATCTCCACACCCACCACTGTTCACCGCCCTCTACCACCATCAAAACACCACTCAAACATCATCACCACACCCCATACACCATGAACTGTGGTGCACGCGCCATGTTTCGCCACAAACGACTACCATTGCCATTTCTTTCACCTCTATACGTGCCCCCACCGTCCCATATTCCTTTTGTTTTCTTGTATACGTTGAAGGAAAGGATAGATAGAGCAAGAGGAGTTAGTTTGTTCACGTCCTGAAGCCACCACAGCCGCGTACCACCACCATCTTCACCTCGTTTCTCTCTCTCTCTGGTCGTCCGAGTGGTATGGTAAAAACCACTCCATGTGTTATTTTGTTATCAATTAAAGATTTTGTCAATGTTTTCGTGGATTACAAATTGGTTAATAACGTGTTGGAATAATCATTCGTGTGGTGAGAATATGGTTTTTGGGCATAAAACATAAGGAAACAAAGATATTAAAAAAACATTATATATACAATTTTTATATAAAAGAAAACTGTGTATTTTGGTCATCATTCATTGGGTAGCATATATGTTGTCCGAATATAGTTATATATTTAATATTTGGGTTTTTCTAACTTGTGCCCTAACGGCACAAGTTAAGTACATCAAAAATTACATAAAAGTACTCAGGGGCCCACACAAAAGTACAGATAAGTGTACTTTTGTATTAATTCTTATGTCCTTTTTCGTGGGTCCTATTGTACTTTTAGTGTGCTTAACTTGTGCCCTAGGGCGGGCACAAGTTAGAAAAACTCTTAATATTTCGGGTACTTGAGAAATTGATACTTAGTTATTTGATTGTGGCTTGGATAATATTTGAATGCTTTGAAACATGGCATATTTGGACTAATACCGGATAATATTATTTGGACATTGGACAATATCGGTTACGTAATGGATGTAACACCCCCAATTCATGGTTTCAGCGGAATTCGAACTGGGTGTTACTTAACAGCACAATAGTCACAATAATAGAAAACGAACTCCAATTGAGTCGTTTTAAAAGATTTATCATTCAAATTGTATAAATATCAGAGATTTACAAAATGAGGTCCCAAATGGTTCCATGTTTACAATGTATAATAAATGTGTTTTTGAATGATAATAAAATTTATAGCCTTCTTGACCATCCATGTCCTTCCGTGCCATCCTTGATCGTCATGAACCTGAAATACATGCTTGAGAGGTCAACACAAAGGTTGAGTGATATTCATAGAGTTTGTTTAATGTTTGAACACAATATGTTGGTAGTGTGAGTTATAGGCTCACACCAATGTTTGGAAAACAAAACAGGTAGGCTACGTTATTATACGCCCATAAAATGTATTATACACTAAGCTTATGAAACCAAAACGTTAACGTGTACCAATATCGATTGGCAGATTTATCCCGGTAGGTACTTTGCCGTCATACCTAATGTCTCAAATATTAATGCATCTGTTTGAACTTAGTCAAAACAAATGGGATTCGTCAATCCCAATAGGCCTATTATTAATATTCGCGCTCACTATTGCTAGTGACTAAATGGTTCATAATAAAGGATCTCGGTTTAGCAAGGTTGGTACTTAGTGATAATAAAACATCGTCGTGAAGCATACATTAGAAAGCATTGTATTCGATTTAGAAATAGCATGTATTCCCCCCAAGGATTTGTAAAACAATTAAGTAATGGAAAGTGGGGCTATGAACTCACCTTAAGTAAGATAGCAAGTAATGAATGTAACGGTTGAATCGTGAAGGTTTCTACGAGCAACCTATAATCGAATGTTGCGACTTAGGATCGGAGTTAAGAATATGAAGTAGTGCCTATATATATATCTTGCATTTAGTCCATGATGTGGTATGATGTATATTGTAAGTCTTAGAAAGAAAAGATTCATGAACATGTATGTTTTGTATATCGTTTACTACCGTTCGGGCCGACATAATTCAGAAGTCATGTTAGTAAGCGTTCGAGGAGCCAGGACACTTTAATTCGTAAATCCACAACTCAACTCGACGGCTTACATAATGAACTCCTCACATGGGGCTCCCTACTATTGTAGTAGTTGATGAAATATATAGATATAAGTTTTGATCCGAAAAGTTACATGTCCGATATTTGAATAAACTTAGGAAAGTTTATTAGTACATGAAGATTGTTATTAGGGGTAGTTTCATAAGTCTTGAATGACCATTTTCTCTTGGTAAAATCTCATGGTTTCCTTTTAGGTGAAGTAGATCCAAATTGCTTGTTCATGTTATCGCCTAATTCATTGTTTCATGTTTACGCCTATGTAAGTTGTTATGGTCATTTCGTCATGGCCTAGCCATGACCTTTGGTCCTTGTTCGAAGGTCATGAGACACAACCTTAGCTCTAGCCATGGTGGTGGTCTTGATTATAGGTCATAAGACCTCTTGTTCCTTTTAAAGTATAACCATAGTCTAGTGACTTTCGCCTAAAAATGGGCTGTTTAGAATTTGAAGAATTTTATCACTCAGAAAGCATTTTTAGGTCTCGAGCTTCTTTGTTCCTGAACGAAAACGTCATTCCGGACAACTTTCGTGTTTTAACTTTTTGATGAATCGGACCAGAAGTGTGACTTTCAAAACCCAAATTTGATCAGGAAGCTATTTAGGCAGATTTGCCGGAAATCTTTGGTAACTTCAAATGGGCGTAACTTTTGACTCGTATACTCGTTTTGGGTGGTTCAAATTGCTATGGTTTCCTTGTTAAGTCCTCTACTACAATATGTAATGATCCAATATCATATTTTTATCATTTTGATCAGGTCTTACCAAGAAATTCATTAGTTTGCTTGTTTTAGTAACTTGTTTCAATAATTCATTACAACAACATCTTTTACTCATCATGATACATCATGGACATAATTACAACACATAATATAGCAAGAATAACATGTAAATGATATGAACATGATTAATAAACAAGAAGCAAGTTAGGGTTTGGCTTACAACTTGTGGCTTTCTAATAAAGAAAGGAGTAACAAGTAAGGAAATGGACTTTGATAGACTTGCTTCAACCCTTTTCACTTCATGCAACCTTTCTACCCTTGGTATTCTTGAAAGAATGATGATAAAGGTTGAGGTGAATTGAGTGGATTTACACTCAAAAGAAATCACCAAGTATATAAGGTTATGGAAGTGTTTTGATGAATGATAACCTATCTAGGGTTTCTACCTTGAACTAGCACTTGAATCTTGCATGAAACTTGGAAGAGAATGAGCTAAATGTGAAGTGTTGTGGTGTGGTTTGATGGCCGGCCAAAGGAAGGGATGGGGGGGCTTTTATAGGGTCTTAAGGAGGTTAGAAATGTTGACTAGTCCAACCTTGGAGGCCAAGGTGAACACATGGATGAAATCTAAGGCCACTAAGCTTGAGATCAAGCCACCTAGTGTGAAACCCCCCCCCCCCAAATGGCGGTTCATAAGCTTGGGGAGGAAGCTTTGGCTTTTGCTTGGTATTATCCTAAGTATTAGGATGAAACTTGACTCCGGGAAATGCCAATCGTAAATGATTAAGCCTCAAAACGTAAAACCGGGTGTCGTAAAATTATGGAACTTGAAAGTATTGATAAACATGTCAATAAGTTCCATAATAAAATATAAAATGAGTGGTAGGTTCCGTTTGGGTGGTAAACCCTGCTAAAAACTGGAAACACGGGTCTAAAACGCGTAATTCGTAAAATGTACGAATATTGCGTAAAATTAAGAAAAGTAAAATGTTACTTTTCTAATATGATAAAAATGATTTAAAATGACTTATAATGTCTAGACTGGGCTCAGTCTAGTGTCGGTTGGTATTAAATGTCTTTTAGACATCAAACCGTAAGCCTAAAAATCAAGGAATGACTTATAACATCAAGGAATGATTTTTGGTCAATGGAGGAGGGAAAGAATATGTTGACAACTCAAATTGTGTTAGAAACGTGTTTTGTGGTCTAACGGTTAATCGCCCATACGGTTAAGCGTGCTCATATGAGAATAGTACTGGTTTGGGTGACCTGCCGGGAAGTCTTTGGTCATGTTTTTCTCAGTCACGATTAATTCTCAAATAAATCATGAGTGTGTCAAACATTTTTCTGATGCGGGGTCACTTAACGCGGTCGAGTTTCGTTATACGTAGAATTTCTGAATGACGTTTTACCCTAAAACGTGTAATTCCTTAATAACTTTCACAAAAATGATCTGACGAATGTCAAACATTTAATTTGCCATGGAAATGATTTATCACTCGAGAATATCAAATAAAAATCAACTTTCGGGAAAGTTTCGGGAAAATGAATAGTAAAAGTGAATAGTGAAATTTTCCGGGAATGGTAATTAACCTGAAATTGCGAATTGTTACAGTCTCTACCCCTTACGGGGAACTTCGTCCCGAAGTTCTATGTGTGTCATATGTTGGAGTGGTATCGATGAAAAGGTGTGGTTACTTATAAGGACTAAAGTCTGGAATTACTAGTGATGTAGTTTGATTTGTCTCAGAATATGGTGTGTCAATAGAGATTGATAACATGGTTGAATATTAGTAGAGATCCATATAATAGTCGAATATCAAAGAAAATTGATATAGCAGTCGATTATTAATAGAAATTGATATAGTAGTTGTACAGAAATTGATATAGTTAAATATCAAAATGGAAATTGATATAGTTGTCAAGTATCAATAGCAATTGATATAACAGTTGAACAACAATAGCAATTTACATAGGAATCCAATAAATGGAAATTGATATAGTAGTGGAATATCAATGGAAATAGGGATAGTAGTCGCAATCATAGTCTAGTAGGTAATCGGTTGTTGTACCTAGTGTTTATGTCATGGTTTGAAGCGATGTCGGTGAAAAGATAGGATTTCTTGTGGTGAATATAATGTAGGTATCATGCCATACCCGAGCAATGTAATGTAGGTATCAAGCCATACCCGAGCAATGTAATGTAGGTATCAAGCCATACCCGAGCAATGTAATGTAGGTTGACTTCATACTTATGTTATTTCGGATACAAATAAGCCCACTTGTTTATAATTCTTTATTTACATAGAGAGGCATCCCAAACAATGTAAATAGAGGAATATAAACTTATGGTTCGGTGATTTACAATTTCTTTATTTAAATGAAAAGGCATCCCAATCCATTCAAATAATTACAAATCATCCTACTTAAGAATTCCCAACACAACATTCATACTTAGCCGGTGAGTTACAAGGTAGTGTATTATGAGATGATATTGGTGTTCCAAAAGTACAAGATGAATATTCAAACTTGTAAAGCTGATGAGGGTACTTGTGGTGTAACTAAGGATGATTTGAGCTTTAAAAGTGCATCAAAATCTGTTAATGAGCTTATGGTTCCAACGGTTGTGAAGATAATGTTATGATATGTTGATGAACAAAAGTGTGTAGTGTATGCTTAACATTAATACTCTTAGGTATAGATGTTGAGTTTGCTTTAAAAATCTTAAGAGATTTTAAAAGTTTATGATGGAATGGTATCCTTAGGACCTAAACAGGATAGTACTTCTACAGGATGAAGAGAATAATTGATAACTATCCCAAGATAGTAGTTAGGATTATCTCATAAACGAAAAATTTCAAGAATGAAATTAGGTAACACAAATAAGGTGTTAAGATTTCGCTGAGTGGTAAGACATTATCGTGTCTCTAGATTGTTTTAATGTATTCTGGTGGTTTATCGAGTTCATGTAGGAAATCAACCTAAACATAACCCTAGTACAACTACTCTCAGTATTTGAAAATTCTAAGTCGAATATAGTTAGTCAGACTATATTCCACTGTCCCTAGGTTAAATATAGGTGACTAGTCTATATTTAGCCAAGGTTCGATAAAATTTTCAAATACCTAAACTAGGTATACTTTTGATATGTCCGTTGCTTTCGGGAAACTGTTCACTAAACAAAGGCGATGTCAAACCCTTAAGTTGCAAGTCCCGTCCATACAAGACTTGTAACGTATGTTTTCATATTCCATTGCATAGAAGGTAGTAAGGGTAGGTACGTATGGAAAGGAAGTTTTAAGTAGTTCTAAAATAGAACATACTTGGTCAAGATCATGAACTTTTAATAATGAAGGTTTCATAAGAAAACTTTGATGAATGTAGGGCTGAACTTCAGCTTTTGTAGGTGATGGATTTGTTTGTCCTTTAGAAATCTCATATTTCTTGTTTGAAAATCGATAGATTGTGATGGGTTTTTGATATCATATGAAATGATATTGATGATGTGATGGAATAATTCCAGAGACCATTACGTAAATCACAATGTCTCGGAAGTAAACTAGACCATTGTGCAATTCACAATGTCTGGGAAGTAGGTTAGACCATTGTGTGACTCAAAACATTTGAGAAATGGTTAAGACCATTGTATAATACAATGTCTTGGAAAATGAATGAGACCATTGTATCTCACAATGTCTTGAAAAAATGAATGAGACCATTGTATCTCACAATGTCTTGGAAAATGAATGAGACCATTGTAACATACAATGTCTTGAAAAGTGAATGAGACCATTGTATCTCACAATGTCTTGGAAAATGAATGAGACCATTGTAACATACAATGTCTTGAAAAGTGAATGAGACCATTGTAATATACAATGTCTTGAAAAGTGAATGAGACCATTGTAACATACAATGTCTTGAAAAGTGAATGAGACCATTGTAATTAGTTACAATGTCTTGGACATATTATGTTGGAGTAGGAACATGATTGGGAGAGTGTGGCTGTGCCGAAATGCCTTAGAATAGGCATACACAGATATGTTTAGTCCATTGTTTAGATAAATGATTGAAAATAAACCGAGTTTATATATCAATATACTAATGCTTACGGGGAAATGCTCAAAATGGGTATATATGAATATACTAATATGTTTGTGTATCATAACATGCTTACTAAGTCCATAATTGTCTGGAGGATGGAAGACACGGAGAGCGGAAGGCTATAAAATGTTTTTGTTTGTGATTGTAGTTATAGTTTAGGGTCTCACTTAGACCCGTTTCTCTATAACCATGGCTCTGGTACCAATCTGTAACACCCCCAATTCATGGTTTCAGCGGAATTCAAACTGGGTGTTACTTAACAGCACAATAGTCACAATAATAGAAAACGAACTCCAATTGAGTCGTTTTAAAAGATTTATCATTCAAATTGTATAAATATCAGAGATTTACAAAATGAGGTCCCAAATGGTTCCATGTTTACAATGTATAATAAATGTGTTTTTGAATGATAATAAAATTTATAGCCTTCTTGACCATCCATGTCCTTCCGTGCCATCCTTGATCGTCATGAACCTGAAATACATGCTTGAGAGATCAACACAAAGATTGAGTGATATTCATAGAGTTTGTTTAATGTTTGAACACAATATGTTGGTAGTGTGAGTTATAGGCTCACACCAATGTTTGGAAAACAAAACAGGTAGGCTACGTTATTATACGCCCATAAAATGTATTATACACTAAGCTTATGAAACCAAAACGTTAACGTGTACCAATATCGATTGGCAGATTTATCCCGGTAGGTACTTTGCCGTCATACCTAATGTCTCAAATATTAATGCATCTGTTTGAACTTAGTCAAAACAAATGGGATTCGTCAATCCCAATAGGCCTATTATTAATATTCGCGCTCACTATTGCTAGTGACTAAATGGTTCATAATAAAGGATCTCGGTTTAGCAAGGTTGGTACTTAGTGATAATAAAACATCGTCGTGAAGCATACATTAGAAAGCATTGTATTCGATTTAGAAATAGCATGTATTCCCCCCAAGGATTTGTAAAACAATTAAGTAATGGAAAGTGGGGCTATGAACTCACCTTAAGTAAGATAGCAAGTAATGAATGTAACGGTTGAATCGTGAAGGTTTCTACGAGCAACCTATAATTGAATGTTGCGACTTAGGATCGGAGTTAAGAATATGAAGTAGTGCCTATATATATATATCTTGCATTTAGTCCATGATGTGGTATGATGTATATTGTAAGTCTTAGAAAGAAAAGATTCATGAACATGTATGTTTTGTATATCGTTTACTACCGTTCGGGCCGACATAATTCAGAAGTCATGTTAGTAAGCGTTCGAGGAGCCAGGACACTTTAATTCGTAAATCCACAACTCAACTCGACGGCTTACATAATGAACTCCTCACATGGGGCTCCCTACTATTGTAGTAGTTGATGAAATATATAGATATAAGTTTTGATCCGAAAAGTTACATGTCCGATATTTGAATAAACTTAGGAAAGTTTATTAGTACATGAAGATTGTTATTAGGGGTAGTTTCATAAGTCTTGAATGACCATTTTCTCTTGGTAAAATCTCATGGTTTCCTTTTAGGTGAAGTAGATCCAAATTGCTTGTTCATGTTATCGCCTAATTCATTGTTTCATGTTTACGCCTATGTAAGTTGTTATGGTCATTTCGTCATGGCCTAGCCATGACCTTTGGTCCTTGTTCGAAGGTCATGAGACACAACCTTAGCTCTAGCCATGGTGGTGGTCTTGATTATAGGTCATAAGACCTCTTGTTCCTTTTAAAGTATAACCATAGTCTAGTGACTTTCGCCTAAAAATGGGCTGTTTAGAATTTGAAGAATTTTATCACTCAGAAAGCATTTTTAGGTCTCGAGCTTCTTTGTTCCTGAACGAAAACGTCATTCCGGACAACTTTCGTGTTTTAACTTTTTGATGAATCGGACCAGAAGTGTGACTTTCAAAACCCAAATTTGATCAGGAAGCTATTTAGGCAGATTTGCCGGAAATCTTTGGTAACTTCAAATGGGCGTAACTTTTGACTCGTATACTCGTTTTGGGTGGTTCAAATTGCTATGGTTTCCTTGTTAAGTCCTCTACTACAATATGTAATGATCCAATATCATATTTTTATCATTTTGATCAGGTCTTACCAAGAAATTCATTAGTTTGCTTGTTTTAGTAACTTGTTTCAATAATTCATTACAACAACATCTTTTACTCATCATGATACATCATGGACATAATTACAACACATAATATAGCAAGAATAACATGTAAATGATATGAACATGATTAATAAACAAGAAGCAAGTTAGGGTTTGGCTTACAACTTGTGGCTTTCTAATAAAGAAAGGAGTAACAAGTAAGGAAATGGACTTTGATAGACTTGCTTCAACCCTTTTCACTTCATGCAACCTTTCTACCCTTGGTATTCTTGAAAGAATGATGATAAAGGCTGAGGTGAATTGAGTGGATTTAAACTCAAAAGAAATCACCAAGTATATAAGGTTATGGAAGTGTTTTGATGAATGATAACCTATCTAGGGTTTCTACCTTGAACTAGCACTTGAATCTTGCATGAAACTTGGAAGAGAATGAGCTAAATGTGAAGTGTTGTGGTGTGGTTTGATGGCCGGCCAAAGGAAGGGATGGGGGGGCTTTTATAGGGTCTTAAGGAGGTTAGAAATGTTGACTAGTCCAACCTTGGAGGCCAAGGTGAACACATGGATGAAATCTAAGGCCACTAAGCTTGAGATCAAGCCACCTAGTGTGAAACCCCCCCCCCCCCCCAAATGGCGGTTCATAAGCTTGGGGAGGAAGCTTTGGCTTTTGCTTGGTATTATCCTAAGTATTAGGATGAAACTTGACTCCGGGAAATGCCAATCGTAAATGATTAAGCCTCAAAACGTAAAACCGGGTGTCGTAAAATTATGGAACTTGAAAGTATTGATAAACATGTCAATAAGTTCCATAATAAAATATAAAATGAATGGTAGGTTCCGTTTGGGTGGTAAACCCTGCTAAAAACTGGAAACACGGGTCTAAAACGCGTAATTCGTAAAATGTACGAATATTGCGTAAAATTAAGAAAAGTAAAATGTTACTTTTCTAATATGATAAAAATGATTTAAAATGACTTATAATGTCTAGACTGGGCTCAGTCTAGTGTCGGTTGGTATTAAATGTCTTTTAGACATCAAACCGTAAGCCTAAAAATCAAGGAATGACTTATAACATCAAGGAATGATTTTTGGTCAATGGAGGAGGGAAAGAATATGTTGACAACTCAAATTGTGTTAGAAACGTGTTTTGTGGTCTAACGGTTAATCGCCCATACGGTTAAGCGTGCTCATGTGAGAATAGTACTGGTTTGGGTGACCTGCCGGGAAGTCTTTGGTCATGTTTTTCTCAGTCACGGTTAATTCTCAAATAAATCATGAGTGTGTCAAACATTTTTCTGATGCGGGGTCACTTAACGCGGTCGAGTTTCGTTATACGTAGAATTTCTGAATGACGTTTTACCCTAAAACGTGTAATTCCTTAATAACTTTCACAAAAATGATCTGACGAATGTCAAACATTTAATTTGCCATGGAAATGATTTATCACTCGAGAATATCAAATAAAAATCAACTTTCGGGAAAGTTTCGGGAAAAATGAATAGTAAAAGTGAATAGTGAAATTTTCCGGGAATGGTATTTAACCTGAAATTGCGAATTGTTACAATGGACAACTCTTATTGAACAATATCAGTTACTTAATAGACAACTTATATTGGACAATATCAGTTACATAATGGACAACCCATGTTGGACAACTGTTAACGGACTATTATTGGACTGTGAAGCCCGATAATAGTTACGTACAACATGTCAGATTATCTCAACACATTTAATTAGATTAATTAATTTTTGAAACGTGTTCAATAAACGAATTATAATAAAATGTTACTTATAGATTTCTTCAATCTAAAACCAATGATAAAACAAAATTATAGTTTTTATTTAATATAACACACTTTTCCTAATCAGATTATTTTAACCTATGTTTTATTTATAAAACATACCTTTCTTATAAAACTATTTGGGATTTCTTGGTGAACATCGAAACGTACAATTCACCTATTTTATACTATATAGCTAACTGTCCTCTCTGTCTAGATTTTCTTTAATTAACTTGAATTTGTCAGTAATCTTGTCAACGTCGTTTCCTTTTTAGCGTAAGTTGTATGTTGATGTCTTTTCCATTTTGGCGTGAGATGTATTTTGTGTCTATGTTTTCTTACCACACCACAAGAAACATTGATACTAAACTTTTTATAAGTAATGACTTGAGTAATCCACGAAAACTACAACACATTGTCTTCAATAAACTTTATTATTATTTCGCGAGCTATTTCTAAGATCGTATGCATATTAGGTTACACCGTTTCTGTACCATTGTACTCATCGTACCTATCTTCTGGATACCGTTGTGATTAGCTCTAGATGCCAGTTGTGTTAGTCGTGATCTTTGCATTACTGTGGCTAAGGTGAGTTCATGGCCCCTACTTTTTACTGGTTTTACAACTGTTTTGGGGGAGAATACATGCTCGTTCTTTTTAAATAAACTTAATGCTTTTCAAATGTTTATCATGCTGTGATCTACTGCTTTTCATCATTTGGACAATATGTGCGTTTGATTTCAATATGTGCCTTATTGTGTAAATTTCAATTTGTGTGACTTGGCCTGAATGAGCGTAACTGTTTAAAGATGCATTGTTAAGACTGGCCACAATAATCAAATCGACCGAGTCGGTCGAGCAAAAGGACTCGGTCCTCCATGTTGTAAGCAGTCGGTCGCGACCGATTTGGAGGAAATGAAGGGACGAAAACGGTCGGCCTCTCGACCGATTTTCAAACCATAAAAACTTGGTATTTTGATCCGTTTGAACAAGAATTAAATGGTTGTAGCCGTTTGTCAGTTGAAATAAAAAACAAAAAAAAAATAAAAAAATAAAAAAATAAAATTCTTACCGTTTAACTAGCCGTTGGGGACAAAAAAAAATCACTTATAAATACATAGCATAAACACATTTCAAATCACACAATTCCATTTCAAAAATTCTATATATTTTCTCACACCATGAATTCTTTCGAGATATTTTTTGCCGATTCGGATGATGAAGATGAAGTTAGTAACGACTTTTTGCTGTTTGCGCAAGATTGTTGGGGGGCTTATCAAGCATCACAACCTACAGAAACACGAAACCGTGTTAGTAGGGATCTTGTGGGTGCTCATGAACGTTTAGTTGCTGCTTATTTCTGCGATAACCCAACATACGGCGATGAACAATTCCATGATCATTTCCGAATGAGCCGTAGACTATTCACACGAATTGTACGAGAGGTAACCGATCATTCACTTTATTTCCAAAAATCTTGCGCGGGCGAAGTTGGTATTTCTCCTTTGATAAAAATGACTTCCTCAATTCGTCAATTGGCATACGGAGTCAATCCTGATACGCTTGACGAATATGTGCAAATGGGTGCGACAACAGTTCATGCGTGTCTCTATAAATTTTGTGAGGCCATCATGGAGTTATATGGTGCAGAGTATTTGTGAAAGCCGATGGTTACTGACGTTGACAGACTATATGAGCATCACCATCGAGTTCATGGGTTTCCAGGGCTGATAGGAAGCATTGATTGTACTGATTGGCCGTGGGAGAATTGCCCACATGCTTTAAAAGCTCAATTTTGTAGGGGTGATCACGGGAAAACTCCTTTCATTTTATTGGAAGCAATCACCTCTCAAGATTTATGGATTTGGCATGCGTTCTTTGGTGTCTCCGGAATGAACAATGACGTAAATGTTTTACGTGCATCCCCTCTTTTCAATGATCTCAAAATGGAGAGAGCACCGGATGTGGAATTCGTTGCTAACAGTGTGCCTTATAAACGGGGATATTATCTTGCTGATGAGATATATCCGGAATACTCTGTTATTGCGAAGTCCATTAAACATCCAGGGATGCATGATCACAAGCGTCAATTGTATAAGAGGATGCACAAAGTAGCAAGAAAAGATGTGGAACGTGCTTTTGGTGTATTAAAGAAGAAGTTCCTAATGATTAAACATCCGGCTAAAGGGGTTGACAAAGAGCGTCTTGGACATATTATGTACACATGCATCATATTACATAATATGATTATTCAAGACGAAGGGAGGGCGATATCTCCCGAATTCTTTCCAGCGGAGCAGAACCGTTCTTATGATCCCTTAAATACGCATGCGGAATCATTGGAAATTACTAGGGAGATATGCAATAAAACAACTCATCTTAGCCACAAAGCCGATTTGGTGGAACACATTTGGCAGCATCATAATAATGAAAACTAGTTTAGTCGTTTTATCATAATGTTATTTGAATTCTATTGTAACGTTTTAATTATGAATGAAATTTTATTTTGTGTTAAAAAAAAAAAAAAAAAAAAAAAAAAAAAAAAAAAAAAAAAAAAATTGAACTTCGTCGCCCTTATTGTGGCGCTGAATCGCCTGCAGGTCGCTGGAGAGAGAAAGCTGACGTGACAGAAAAAATGAGGGGGATTGACCCTCCTTATTGTGCCTAGCCTTAATATAACTTTCGGGAAGTGGCATCCAGTACATCATTTGGGAAGTAGCACCCAGTACATCATTTGCGAAGTGGCACCCAGTACACTATTTGGGAAGTGGCACCCAGTCTATGTGTGGATCATTTATGCATGTTTGCAGTCCGAGGTTTTGTTAATGTTAGTTTGTTATGTGCTCGCATTTGTGTATCCTGCTCACTACTGTCCTATGCTACAATTTTTCACAAACTCTATGAACTCACCAGCGTAAGCTGACCTTTTAGCATGTATTTTCAGGTTTAAGGTGATAGCTCACTATTTGAAGGCGCTTGGCAAGGGGCATTGGTCATAGGCGACTCTGATATATATTTGGGACCGCTTTAACTTCTTTACGGGCCTACTTCCGCACTTCTTTTATAAAATTTAAACTTAATGTTTTGTTAATGCATTTTATTCTCAACGAATGAAATAAAACCCGTTCTTTGTACCTTATGTTATGATACCGATTTCGTAGCACCCCATGACATGTATGCTTCCGTTGGACCCGAATTTTGGGGGTGTTATAGCCTTAGACAAGGAGACCCACTCTCTCCTTTTCCTCTTTATCATAGCTATCGAAGCTCTTCATATAGCTATGTTGGAAGCGAGGGAGAAACAAATTTTCCAAGGTATAAAGATTGGGGAAACTACTATTTCTCACTTTACAATTTGCAGATGATGCAATATTTCTTGGTGAATGGTCTAAGCAAAGCGTTCTACTAAATCTCATCAGAATCTTAAGATGTTTCCAGGTTGCATCGGGATTAAAAGTTAACCTTTCAAAAAGTCGTCTAATTGGGGTGGGTCCGCGGGTGGAAGAAATCAGAATGTTTGCTAGGGTTCTAAAATGCAAAAGAGGGGTATTACCATTTAAATATCTTGGGGTGCCGGTCGGTGCAAATATGAAGAAAGCATCTAGTTGGGAACCGATCATATCTAAATTTCAGTCAAAACTTTCCTCGTGGAAGGCTAAGATGTTATCATTCAGAGGAAGACTAGTTCTTATTAAATATGTTATGTCGAACTTACCCGTTTACTTCTTCTCACTCTATCGGGCTCCGAGTAAAGTCATTAAATATCTTGATCGTATCCGGATGAATTTTTTTTGGGTGGGAGCCTCGAAGATAAAAAAATATCTTGGATTTCATGGAAAGATGTTACCGCTCACTTAAAAGAAGGTGGTGTCGGAATTGGTTCATTAGATGCTTGTAATATTAGTCTTTTAGCCAAATGGTGGTGGAGATGGAAAACCGAAGATCTAGCGTTATGGAAACAGGTTATACATGCGATTCACGGGCCTATCGAAGGAGAAACTATAAGTAAAGGTACATGGGCTAATATAAAAAAGCTTGACCAGGAGCTTCAATAGTATAACATCCCTCTAAAATCTCTTTTCACTCGAATAGTCGGAAAAGGGGACTCGGTTAATTTTTGGAAAGATGATTGGCTTGGTGATTTCAATCTTGCTAGTATTTTTCCTCGGTTGTATACTCTTGAGATTGAAAAGGACTGTTCTTTAAATGAGAGGCTTATTCGGGAGGGTGATTTTCAATCTTGGAATTGGAGGCAGGATCTAAGAAGTGGGCGGGAGACATCTGAGTTTGATCACCTAATTGAGGTGGTTCAAGATGTGACCTTGTCTAATCTCCCAGACTCATGGAGGTGGTCTCTTGAAAAGTCAGGTAAATTCACAGTTAAATCTTTTCGCTCTAGAATTGAGAAGCAAATATTTCAGTCTTCTAATCATTCCACTAGATGGGTAAACTTGGTTCCAAAGAAGGTCAATATTATGGTGTGGAGAGCCAGTCGAGACAGGTTAGCCACTATAGTTAATCTCTATTCAAGAAACATCGATTTGCACTCAATATTATGTCATGTTTGTGACTCTGAAACTGAATCTATGGAGCATTTGATGGTGTATTGTTCTTGGGCTAATGTTATATGGAATAAGGTTTTTCAGTGGTGGGGATTCTGTTTGCCACAAGATACGGGTGGGAACGCTTTTTTGAACATAATTGATTTCGTTCGGAATCTAAGCCCAAGAATAAAAGCTTCTTTTAAGCCTCTTCAGTTAAGATGCTTTGAAGCTGTCCTTTTCACATCAGCATGGGTTATGTGGAGAAGTCGAAATCGTAAGGTGTTCACGGATAAATCTCAATCTAGCGTCGAGGTCTTCAAGGAGATTCAACAATTATCTTACAATTGGATAAGCTGTAGATGTAAAATCTTGTCTTTAAACTGGGATGTTTGGATTGATAATCCTCTAGAAGCATGCATAGACTCTATTAGTTAAGCCTTTTGTATCTAGCTCCTTGCTAGCTTCTTTCTCTTTTAATAATATCCGCAGTTAAAAAAAAAACCATCTTTTGAAATTAGAGGAAGTCTAGTCTTTGAGCAGCTTCTGCAACAACTAATCGATGCTCAAGCGCTTCATATACCTGTAAAAAAACAGAAACAAATAAAAAGAATATATCAAATTTATGATGATCAATGAAAGGAACAAAGTTACCCATGTTTTTATCCCAAAATGCAACTCCGGCAACCATTAGCAAATGAAATTAAGTGACATGTATATAATATTCAGGAACTTTGGGAGAAAACTTTATAAATTGGAAAATAAAATAACTGAAAATTATACCTGAGGGGAATTTTTTAGGCCGAGATTTGAGTGAAAACCTTGCAATTCCTCCAAGATTAGCCACAGAAACAGCTTGTTGATAATGTTCAACAATGCCAATTGCTTAGCAATATATAGCCTATGCATAGCAAAACAATAAACTTATATATTATAGAAAAAGAGCCTCATAAAAAGTTCTACACATTGACTATAATAATCACTATATCAGACCATGATACATAGTAAAAGGGGTTTGGGACTGCTTATTATAATTACTTATAAGTTCTTACAATATGACCCGTTACACTCGTTGAAAACCTTAAAATAGACAAGTCTCTATAACTAACTTCACAGATTTCGGGTATGGTCACAGTTAGTGTTTCTTTTCTTCATCCAGCACATATTCTTCCTGATGTACTTGCGAGATTCTAGACATGTGAAAGCCAAATGCATTAACAAAGTGAACCGGTCAATTGGTAAAATAAAGACAAATAGTTAAACACATAAAACAACATGGCTCTGATACCAATCTGTAACACCGCCAAAATTTGGTACAGCGGAAGACTCATCAAGCTTTCGGGGTGTTACGGGGATTGGTATCCAACACAAGTCATAAAAGAACGAGATAAAGTAAACATAAGTAAAACACGACCAAATGGGGTTTTAAAGTTTACATTCATCCCAAATTTTATCCAAAGTAAGGCCCAAAAGAAATAAAAGTAGGTCCACAATTACATATCAGAGTTTTAGAAAAATAGATCCTTTAACCGCAGTGCCAAGCCAGGCCTCCAATCCAAGCATCCAAAGCAATTACTTAATTACCTGAGAAAATGTGCTAAAAGTCAGCTTTCGCTGGTGAGATCATAGGTTTATATTCATAATTCAATCAAGTGGACATATACACAAAGTGCTTGCTAGCTAGACTAGGCCTCAATTCACAACGCAAAATCCTATAGGTGCACACTATAGTTCAATCACATAATTCTCAAACAAATCATTCTCATCATCTAACCATATTTAGTCCCCACGCGATAACAAAATTCACTGTGTGACTAAGGTTGATGTAACTTCCAATATCATCTAACCATATCTAGACCACAAGCGATAACAAGATTCACTATGTAACTAAGGTTGATGTAACTTCCAATATTATCTGACCATATCTAGTACCCACGCGATAACATTCACTGTGTGACTAGGGTCAATATAGCCTACCTAATTCTATAAGCATAGCAAGTTTTAGATAAAAGCGATAAAAGTCCACATAAAATAATTTGCACGTTTCTCACCCCAAGTATTGAAAACAGAGTTCAAGAGTAAAAGTGGGGCTATGACTCACCTCAAGTCCAGAAATAAGCAGAAATAAATCGGTAGAAGTAAGATGTATCACAACTCAAAAGACAGCAACTACGGACTTGGCACTTCCTAACAATATAAACTCGTTTCAGGATTATTTCCTCAAAAATCAAATATTCCCAATCCCGAACGTATTCCTTTTTATTTTCCAAAAATACATTTCTCGTATTATTCTCGTATTGGTTTGGAGTTTGGCGTTTGGTATCCATGCAGGTGGAGGGTTGACTCACTCAAAATAAAGAAATCACAACCAAAAGAAGTAATAATAACAATCTACGGGTCTAATATTAGTCCAATATATCATTTAAATAAAACATCGAAGTTTACCAAATCCGTCGACTTGGTATTCCCCCATACATTATTTACTTAATATATTATTCCAAGCTTATAACCAAAACCTAAATCACATAGCACGTAGGATACTATGTGGTAAGTTTCTAAATTTAATAAGTTCCCTAAATACATTGTCAAACTTACCAAATTCGTCAATTTGATAAACCTCATGAGATATTTAGTAACTCATAAATCTTGTACACATACCACAACCTATGGGCGTCGTAGGATACAATACCCATTAATATACTCATTTTATATAACCAAATAGGTCCTATTTGATCCGTCAATCAAATAAGTTACGTAGTTATAGAAAATGGATGTATTAATGTCACATATCCGTGACAAGCACAAAAGTCATAAAACAAATAATATGGCCCACTTGACCACGATCCCGTATAACTCGTAAATTTCCCGTTTTATTTTCCAAAAAGTATTTAATTTCGTATATTCATTCAACGTTATAATTATGTCGGCATTTATAATTGTTTAATCATAATGACGTTCTCGACATTTATTATACTACTTTCATAGTATAATATTTATCGTCACGTTATTATAATATTACTCGTGATCGTTTTATTTTTAATATACGCACTTGTATAAATATATATACGTTTTCACGTTTATATATTTATATAAATGTTTATATTATTAATAATATTATTACGAGTTTTTATTATTAATTTTGATTATAGTTTATATCGAGTTATATGAGATGGTCACATGTCCGAGTCATCACCCTCGGCTCATTGTCCAAGTCCAAGTGTTAAGGCGTATTGTCCAAATCAATCGTTGACTAAAAAGTCAACGTGACTTCGACACGCACAACCAAGTAATAATAACCAATCATAACCGAGTAATCCATCTCCGTCAATCAAGTCCCATATCACGTGCTACAACAATAGGGTCCGACTACGGCACCCAACTAACCTATCTCCGTCATTCTAGTTTGACCGTCACACAATCGGTCCCCATATCATTTTCGTCAACACAACTCCACAACAATAACCATTATACCATTCGTTCTCGGCTCCCAAGCAACGACAACAACATCAACAACGCCAAAGGTAATATACCTCAACAACCATAACAATAATAACAACAAGAAAAATATACCAAGAAGCCAAATAAAGTCACCAAATAATACATGTTATCCGGGTCGACTACCAAGTCAAACCCTGGGTCAAGGGACTCACTTGGAGTCACGGCTCCAACATGAACCACAAAAGGTCATACCCGAGATCATCATGGTCTCGGCTAGCTCACCCAAGCTCGACACAAATCCAAACCGACCCCAAGGGTCACGGTAACTACCAAACAACTTCAACATCAAATAAACCTTGGCCAAAAATCAACCATAACCAAGAATTTCATCAACATCACCCTCGATATCATCTATACACAAGACCAAGAATCAAAAACTCCACCAAGCTCAAAAAAATACAAGCCGAGAGCATGGAGCTCTTGGTTTTACCTCGACCTCCTCCAAAAACATGAAATCCGGATACCAAACTATTGATTCATCACATTTTATTCAAAAAAAAACCATTTATATATCATGTTTTAATCCACAACCCAAACGAAAATCTTTAATTCGTGACTCTCGGTCACACTTTCATTAAAAATTCGAGTGAAACTCGTCTCACCTTTGATTCTCAAGACCCAAAACGTGACAAACTTCAAAAACAAGAAGATGGTGATGATTTTTAGTTATTATACGAAGTGATATAGGGGTATAGGGGCGCGTGTGATGGTAGATCGGGAAGGAAATGAGATAAGGAGTGGATTGGTGGTGGTGGTATGGTCGTGGGAATGGCGGTGTGGTGGTGGCAGCCGGAGTTTGGGGAGGCGGCTAGGCTTTTGGTGAGGGGGAAGATGATATTAAGAGAGAGAGAGATGGGTGATGTTTGTGTTGTGTTTGTGTTTGGTGTGAAAACCAGGGAACCACAAGGACGATTTTGTAGTTACTCTTTTTATTATTATTATTATTATTATTATATAAAAACAATGATAATAATATTAGTATTATGAAAGGGGGAGGTTGGCTAGTTATAAAACGCAAGGCCAAACCCGTAAACTTTTCAAAGTATTTCGACATTCTCAAATCGAGCTCGTTCCCAATATTTAAAATCTCACGATACGTTCAAAATAAATATATAGTCGAATCGTAAATTCAAAACATTTAATTTCTGTTAGGTTATCCTAGTGCCGGAGTCAACGTAGTGCCACGAGTATTCAGATCGATAATTCTCAACATAATATCCAAATCAAAACGATAATTCAAATTTGATTCCATAAAAACTTAAAAATTGTCAACCACAATTTAAATTTCACAAGTTCGTTACGAATAAAATTTCAAACATAAAATTATAAACGAACTTTAACGTAATGCGGGTTTCAAAATGGCTCCCTAATTTGCCAGTTGTCACAAATTACGACAATAGGAAAAGAGTTTGGAAAATGCCTCCAGCTTGGTATGTTAGCTATTTTATTTTGTATTTTGTGCTGCATTGATTTAGGGTATATTGTTAATTGTATTCAAAAAATAATTGTCTGTTTCTTGATTAATATGCAGGTTCGTTTTTTGTGATGCATTGATTTAGGTTATATTGTTAGTTATATCAATGTTATAATTGTGTATATGTTGATTAATATGTTGTTTCCAACCATCAACAACAAATTACTACTTGAATAGCATTTTCTTAAACATTTAAGAGATTTCCTAAGCATTTTTTGATGCATTGATTTAGGGTATATTGTTAGCTATATCAATGTTATAATTTTGTATATGTTGATTAATATGCAGGTTCCAACCATCAACAACAAATTACGACAATGGGAAAAGAGTTTTGAAAAGGCCTTCAGCTGGTATATTAGCTATTTTATCTTTTTCATGGTATGTTTGATATAATTGGTTTTTTATCGTTCATGTGTTTCGTTTATGTGTTTTTACATTTATATCGTGACAAGGTTCCAAAAAGGAAAATAATACAATGGAGACGTTTGTTATTGAAGATGACATACCACCAATGCAGTTAAAAGGTATAATTGTTTTGTTTATTGTTAAGGTATTAATATTTTGCTAATGAAATTCTTCCAGATATTGTATTGTTAGTTTTGCAACAATTATAGGTTCCAAAAAGAAAACAATCCTAATAAATACAATCGTGGTTGACGGTGATTCGGAAGCAATCATTGTTAAAGGTGACAATATAATAATCTTTATCATAAATTATTAATGTTAATATATTATGATAGTTACATTCAGCTGATCCTTTCACGTTTGAAGGTGATACACCAACTAGACGTCTACAAGGTATTATGATTTTGTTAACTTTGTAATACAACTGTTTGTTTTTTATTTTGTGTTATATGTTTTTTTGTTATGATTTGATAATCTTTATTTTTCTTAATATACCACATATATGCTTTACAATTTACAGTTGTTAATGTTATGCAAAAGAAATAAACTTCAACTGATTACATGGATATATCCATGTTTAAAAGTGAAACATTATCAAGCCAGTTCCAAGGTAATAGACCTTTTTTTTTAATCTTTGTAATACAAATGTCTAAGTTTGTTTTTATGTTATATGTATGGTTGTTATGGTTTCATCATATTTGTTTTTCTTACGTCACAGATTCAACACTGTTGGAGAATTTCAAATCCGTAAAGTTGGTAGACCACCATCAAGTTCTATAATAAATGCACCTACTGCGCGAAGATGAAGGCTTGCAATACAAGATTTCTTGAATGTTTCTTGGCCAAGATGCCATCCTAGACATGACTCAGCTCAACCGAGTAAGAACTCTACGTTAATATATATAAATTATGGTTGAATTTTAAACATAATACTAAAATTTGACTATAATTTATCTTTATTACGGTAAAGTTCTTACTCGGTTGACCTAAGTCATGTCTAGGACGTTCTCTTGGGAGAGAAAAATTTTCAAAATGCAAATCAGAAAGACTTAAACTAAAAACCATAATGTACAGACATACGATTTCCAAAAGGAATGTTTTAACTAACACAATTTCATCAAAAATTCCATTTATTGGCATGTGTAACGTTATGAAAATTACATCATTCATTTAAATATTTATGTTGAGCTAGCTATGTATGTATTCATAATTTCTATATAATTACATATGCGATTGTTCTTCAGAATAGTTGGTTAAATTTCATAACGTAACAATACAGGAATATTATATTTTATATGGTAAAATAGAAAAACGATATGGTTATATGATTGAGGTATTGTGTATTGTATTTTTAAATATCATTAAACATTTTAAAAAGTAGCAATAAACACAATCTAAGAGGTTATTTATTCCGATAGAATGTAACAGGAACCAGTAAGTGACACTACACCTCCATTCGTACATACAATACATGATGATATAGTAGCGGATGATGACAATGATCAAGACATTTTTAATGATTTTAGTTGTTTCTTTTATGACTTTTAGCCTTATAATATTTGTTATCCTTTGTTACTTTTATCATGCATTCAACATTCATCGTTGAAATACACTCGCCCAAACTATTTACCACATTTAGATTAAAAATTTATATTCAGCATGCAAATTCCAAATCAGCGTGCGTATATACAATTAATCGTTTACATTCATTAATCTAAATCAACGTTATAAAATTCAAAATTAATTTCAGTTTTTGTTAGAAGCTATTATGCAACATTATACAAGTTGCTATTTTCTTCCAAAGTTGTTAAATTAATACTAATTTAGTTTTCCACATTGATAGATATATATAAGATACATTCTAAACTAATCTTCTAAAGCATATATTTTATCAATTAAACATCTTCTAAAACATATATTCTATCAATGAAACATATACTTTTAAAAATATGATATACACATTCATTTGAAGATTATATCTATTCTGAAACCTTATGATTTTGATATCAATAATACATTTACAAAACTAATTCCATAATTATTATGATACGATAGAGTAATTTTAAATATTATAAAATATGGTTTTGATTATAGTTATTGATGACGCATAGCCTATAGTTGGGCCACAAGCCCAAATTATAGACATTACTAAGCCCAAACCCACCACGAGTGGGTTATCATGACAAATGACTTGGGCCATAAAACCAATGGCTTGGACTCATGAAGTCCAAGGCCCAACCAAACTACCCGGTTATAGGATAAGGATCTTCTATTTACGGAATAGATATTGATGAATGTGTAAATACTCATCATTTTTGTCTTATATGAACTGCCAAAACGTCCAAAAACACTCAGTAATGCATCAAAATACTAAAAATATTCCAAAATTGTGTTTTATACGTTTTATATGCAAAATGTTTAAAAACAAATGAAAAACGAACAAAGTTTGCATAATTGGCAGTTTCAGTCCCTCAAGTTTCAAAAATTGACAAAACTAGTCCCTGAAGTTTTAAAACAAAAGAAAAGTCAACCCAAGGCATTTAAAAGTGAAATATGATCAAAAACGATCCTTGGGTAAAAAGTTTGAGAAAATTACACATTTGGTCCCTCAGAATCCAAAATTGACATAAAAGGTCCCTGGAGTTTTGGAAATTGACAGATTCAGTCCTTGGTGGGATATTTTTGGATAAAAAATCATTTTTAGTCCTTGGAAGTTCAAAAATGTTCAAATTTGGTCCTTGGATAAAAGATTTTACAAAATGGCAACTTTAGTCCCCGGATTTTGAAAATCGACATAAATAGTCCCCGGGTGATTTAAAATGGGAAAATCACAATTTTGGTCCTTTGGTTGTTTTAACATGGCAAGATTGGTCCTCGGAATATTTTTGGAAGTTACCAAATCAGTCCCTAAAATTCAGAATGTTACAACTTTGGCCCTTGTGAAATTTCCTAAACCTAATGGACCAAAAATAAAATTCCTAATCCAAAACACAAACCTGCCAACAGCCCACTCCCTTTTTATTTTAAACCCAAGCCCAAAATAAACTAAGCCCACCCCATCCCCATGTTTGACCCCGGTCAACACCACAATCAAACCACCCTTCCCACCAAAACCACCCTCACCCCTGCTAATACCATCCCTGGTTTTTCCCCCCTTGCTCAACTTGCCTCTGCCACCCCATCCCTTATCCTCTCCTCACCCCAATGCACCAATCACATCACCCCCCCCCCCCTATGGCATTTTTCAGAACCAATTGGCTTAAAAGCCACTTTCCCGCCAAATTGAGGAATGAGACAAGAGGCATCCAAATGGCTATATTACTGGTGGGATTTGACCCTGTGGGTCCCACTAACACCCTGGATGATATAAAATGAAGAAAGGAGCAGAGGAGGAGACGTATTAGTTTAGTTTTATTTTTTATTGTAATCGTAGGTAGGGTATTTTGATATTCAGTTGTAATTTCAATGAAAAACTTGTTGTACTCAGTTAAACTAGTGTAATACAAACTTTATTTACTCTTTAATTCAAGTCTTCCTTTGATTATCAAAAATTAGCAAATTTGATTGAATTTGACAAATTCATTTAAAGTTGTTAATTATTGTTATTCTGTGTTATATTAAGCTCATTTAGTCTCATTTACTAGTTATCAAAAGTTTTCAAAGCATTTCTTTCAGTCTTATCCAGTGCACTAGAAAATCAAAAAAATTGCCTAAATAATTAGTGAAAAATCAAAAATCAAAAAGAAGAGAGAAAGAAGATTGGAGCAGTGGTGATTTGGATTGCTGTGGTTATTAGTAACCTCATGGGAGGTATAGGATGAGTTAAAGATCCTTGGTTCATTGTGTTTCAGCTTGATGCCCTTTGTAAGCATAATCTCAATTCTATGTGACTCACTGTAGCACCTCTTAATTATTGCATATCTCTGTGTTTCTCGTGTTATTTGGTATATGTTAGTCAATATATTGCTTTAAATTACAAGTCTGTTCCAATAAATTTATATTTGCTCTTTATTGTTATTTAACTGCCATAATTAGTATCTAATGGATTTTCATAGTAGAGTTGTTAGTTTTAATGTTTAAGTGTTCATTTAGGTTTAGTTTATCTTTACAAATGATCATAAATCAGTTGCATGGTTTGAACACACCATATGCCTTGAAAATCTTAAAATCATATGCATAAAGGAGTGTTTGGTTCATGTTGTTTGTGTGAGTTCAGGGTGTAAGGAATGGTTCTTTCTGGTTGTGTTAAGTTACAATAGGTTAGTTAGAGTCAATTTGGTCATAAACTTGCTTCTACATAAGCAGAAAGTCAAAAATCATCTTGATCCTTTGTAATTGTTGACTGTTAGCAATATTTAGTTCCAAAATCACCCAATCAGCTCATTTGTAGTTATTATAGCTTATGTTAGTCTCACTTTAGCTTATATTATCCTAATTAGTCATAAGATCAACCCCAAATCTCACAAAAGTCAACTTGTGTCATATTTCTCAAAAAGTCAAATGGCCATATTTCAGATTATTGCAAAATTTCCAGGAATTGTTTAGATTTGTTTAATGAGAACTAGACCTTGAGATTTTTAGGATTGGTAACCTCCCACCTCACCTTCAACTTCCCATCTTTGTTGCATTTTTTAGAATTTTCTGGTGGGCCCCACAGCCCTCCAAAGTGGGCTGCAGGGCTGTGCACCCATCTGCATCAGCAGATACACCTCCACACCACTCACTTTGTGGTGGTCTTCTGGCCACCATGGTGGTCCACAGCCACCCATATTGGTTTCTTTGAACCCTCCCCCTACCAGGCTTCACCCCTTGACCCATGGTTTGACCTGAGGTCCACTGGGTCCCACCTAGAACCACATCACAAACTTGTCCCATTTTTCAGTCAAATAACAAATTTCAAGTGCTTATATTGTGGCTTTTCTGCTTATTTTGTGATCTCATTTTGCTTTTTATGACTTATTCATGTTCCTTTCAGTTCTTTGCATCTAAGTTTCTAGCTTGTGAGCCCTGGGTAGCTTATTCAAGCTCATAAGCCTTGACAGTTGACCAAAGTCAACTGTCCAAGCTTATTGAGCTTTCTCAGCTTATTTTTGAGCTCCAAAACTTTTGTTTTTGTAAAAGTTTATTGTTTTTAGATATAAAACTAGTTTTCAAAAAGAAAATCCAGAAAAACAAATTTAAAAATAAGTGATAGTTTCTATTTAATTTAAATTAATTTTAATTTTCATTTTTAGATTTTTATTAAGTAAGTTGTGTTTTTATATTTTTAATAATTTCATCTCAGGTTACAGTAGTTATAATAATTTTTTCAGATTTTTATTTCATCATTTAGAATTTATTAGAATTAATCTTAGTTTTATTAATTATTAATTAATAATTAGTTTAAAATAGCATAATTAGTTTTTATTAAGCAAAACCTTGTTTTTATATTTTTTGTAGCTTTTATATGTTATAAAGTAATTTTAGAAATTTTATTATAATTTTTACTGTTCATTTAGTATTTTTTCTTAATTTAAAATAGTTTAATTAGTTAATTAGTAATTAATTAGTAATTAATTAATAGAAAAATCACAAAAAGACAAAAATACTTATTTTTATTTTTAAAACTTATTTTTAGTTATTTTATAATTTTATAAATTTTATTTTCATTTTTCTAGTATTTAATTAGTATTAAAATATATTTAAGTGTTTTAAATATTAATAATTAGTAATAATTAGTATTTAATTAATATTAAATAATTAATTAGGGTTAAAATTTATTTTAATTTTCTAAAAATTTTCTCTTACCTTTTAGTTTGTAAAAAAGTCATTTTCACCCCCTGGGTGTTTTCAGATTTCAGTTTTTACTTTTTATTTCGTACGCTTACGTTTTATTTAAACGTGAACGTACGCGTTTTAAGTTTTAAACGTTTCTGGTTTTTCTGACTTTCTAGTATTGTTAATATAGTGTATTTAAGCTATTATCTTTCATATTCCAGTAGTGTAATCATCACAACTAACTTATACCCCTTCCCGTCCAATTTCACCCGATCACAAACCCGTTTTAATACCATCCACACCTCGTCGGGACATAACGACCCGGGGAAACCCTATACTTCCACGGAGATTGATTCTAGGTTGTTTGACTATTATAGTTGACCATTCATAAGTGGTTGACCAATAATCGTCTGACGGTTTAGCACCAATCAATATCCTCACCCCGGATAAGCACTACGTGTGCGAAGAGTAAGGAACAAGAAACCTACACGGTTTATGCGCCTCTATATATATAGAATGATATATTCTCATTAAAGGTACGATTCACACAATCTTTAACTCTTCAACTAAACCCTAAACCGATTACTTACTCTCATGCCGGAGTTTAATCGTGGGAGACAATCCCACGATAAGCCTAACGATGTTGTTTGCTTTCTTAGTGCGCAGGTTTCACAAGCACTAAAATTCTAATTGGTACGAGAGCAGGAGTCCAAACAAGGCAAGCCCAACTTTTGTATCAACAAGTGGCGCCATCCGTGGGACCCTACACTAAGAACTCAAGACCAGAATGCCGAAAAACAAGAACTCAGGCCAGCGGACTCCGCAGCTGGAGAAAAAACGTGATGATTCACACAAGAAGAACCATCAAGATTCGACTCCAAGGCCAATCTCTGGAACAACCAGTGCGCCTAGTCATCGCGAGTCGAATGTAACTCCAATCCCTACCACGGTAGAATTGCCTTTGGGGATAACCCGAGCCACTACCGTAGTCCCAAACGCTGAAGATATTCAGCGTACTCTCTTTACCACTCCCTACCAAACGGCACCCATAGTGGGAAACACTGTGCCACCAGGAGCACCTAATAGAGAGAGGGAACCCCATGCGGAGACGTACATCCTCGCAGTAGAAGAGGATGCACCTGAGGTAACATTAAACGATTTTGTGTCCCAACACTATGAGACTTTAACTAGTCTCATGCGAGAGGAGGCGAGAAGAAGGTCAAACCACGGCCTGCAAAACCGGCTAGACTTTAGCCAAGAAAATTCTCCACCGCGCCACTATGAGCGCAGAAACAATGAGAGGCGCACCAATGTTCACGATAGACTTGGTACAGCAACTAACTCTCAATACTCGGAGGACTACGAAGACAACGTGCGGCACACCAATGTCCACGCTAGGCTTGGTAGCCGCAGAATACAAGATAGACTTGGACGTCAACGCTCACCGAGCGTAAGCGTCTCGAGGTCAGGAAGCAGAAGAATCCAAGATAGGCTTGGGAAACACTACTCCCCAAGTACAAGCTCTTCAAACTCGGACTCCAAGGAAAAACGGCGCAAGCGTCACAGGAGAAACAACTCCTCCTCGAGCAGCTCCTCGGACAACGAGGATAGAGAGACGAGACATTGGAAATCTAAGAACCGACGCCGGTACGATGAAGACGAGGATATCTCCCTTCCTTGGCATCGCCAAAAGGTTGATGCGTTCACGCGACGCATAAGCGATTTCTCAGATGACAAGAAAAGACGCATGCCCACCAATGTTAAAACATACGATGGCACGGGTGATCCTGATGATCACCTAAAAATTTTCGAGTCAGCGGCTGCTATCGAAAACTGGCCACAACCTGTGTGGTGCCATATGTTCAACTCTACCTTGGTGGGGAATGCACGAACATGGTTCAGCAAGCTTCCACGACGAAGCATAAATGGGTTTGAAGAGCTGCGGAAAGCATTCCGCCTTAATTTCACGCAACGAAAGAAGTGCGCAAAGAACCCTGTGGAACTAGCCAAAGTAAAACAGCGCCAAGGGGAATCCACAAGCGCCTACATGGAGCGCTTCAAGGATGAATACATGCAAGTCAAGGCATGCCCCGAGGTACTAAAAATCTCAGGGTTCATGAACGGGATCAATAACCTAGAGCTGATACGGAAGCTAAATGATAAAGTACCCCAAAGCTTTGATGAGCTAACAAAGCGCACCAGATCCTTCATCCAAGGGGAAGCGGCAGCGGCAGACAGCAAAAAAGGTTACTCAACCTTTAAACCACAAGAACAGTCAAGGAGACAATCCAATGACCAAAGTGGCAACCGCAACAGGAATTACCGCAACCAGGGTAGTGGAAGGGATAACAACAAGTACGTCCCACTCACAAAAACCCCTAAGGAAATATTCGCGATAGAGGAAGCAAATTGTAGGAACCCAGCACTCCTTGATCGTTGCGGGCTCTAGACTCGATACGTCTAATATTATCTATATCTAGGAACACATAATAACGAAAGCGGAATATTCAAACAATGAATTAACGTTATCATGAACAAGGTTTTTCATTATCATTAACTTTAACAACTACTAACTAACAAACCCTAGACGTTTATAACTTACGTCTAGGTTACACACACACACCTTTACTAGACGTCTACATTGTGGAAGACTTCAGTTATTCTAATGACCCATGTCCTCTTTATATACTAGAGGATTAGGGTTTACAAGATACTACAAAGGACTAATAAATAAAACTTCTTTTGCAAGCAAGTCCTTCCCATCTTTTGTAGAATTCCTTCTTGTCACTTCAAGCCCTTCATGTTTCATTCTTCTTGTTTTGTATCATCAAATCAATAAATATAATTCCCAACAATCTTCCCCTATTTGATGATGACAAAACAAACACCTTCTTGTACGAACTTCCCTAGACGAAGTAGAAAAGTTGAGATAATTAAACCTCACCATGAATGAAACAATCTTGTCTTCCCCTTAAGCCATGCCATGCCACTCCAAATCTCTTCTAACATCTCTTCCCCTTTTTGTTATCAACAAATAGGGAACATATAAGCAATAGAAACTTCCCCTTGAGTGGTGCATGTACATCAAATGATTAAACACATAATAAGATACTTCCCCTGAAATTAATGTGTTAACCATCTTCATGATTCTTCAAATCTGTAAGCTCCTTGTAATGATCACTTGTGAAGAAAATCAAGTATAACGAATTTGATGAAGAAGTAGAATAACCCAAACTTGTGTCTTAAATCTTTACTATCCACGTAACTCCATACTTATACCCAACCATAAATATAAGTAGACCGCAATCCCTTGACAAAATCCTCAACTAATATGAGACACTGAGTACTACAATGTAACTCCTTTAAGTGATAGCCAATGTGTGCATAGAGCATCATAAGAAAAATCACACATTGCTAGATTCATCAAGCTATATAATAAGAACACAAACCCAAATAATTCCACTTCATCTTCAAATAAGTGATAAACAATCTTCTTCGTAATCAATTCTTTCAATATGAACAAATACGAGCCTGTTAAAACCTTTAAGAACCAACTAACCATCTTGTGTGTGTGGAACTAACAACTTGTGTGTGTAAACTAATATCAATCAAACTCATCGCGACTTCCCCTTACTCCTTGTAAATCATGCATATATATTAAACCATAAAGCTCTTTACTTGTCTCCATAACTCATCTTGTAGCAGCACTTTGAGACAAATGAACAATACTTTCAATAACTAGCAGCAGTACCTTGGTTCAAGAGCAGTACGTATCAGCAGTACTTTAATTCCAAATATGAGCAGCAGTACGTTGAGAATAACAGTTCCTTGCAGCAGCAGTACTTCCAATTCGAGAGAGCAGTACTTTGAAAAACATACCTTTTGAACAAGAGTACTTTGCTCATAGAAGTACTATAAACTCATATATCATTAACAAAAACGTGCAGCAGCTAGCAGTACTTTGAGACAACTTAGTCATATACGTTGGAGCAGTACTTTAATCAGGCATGCAGCAGTACTTTCATCATCCAACAAGCAGTACTTTAAAGAATGAGCAGTACGTTGAAACATATAACGAGCAGCACTTAAGTTTTCAACCACCTCTTTAAACCAATTCAGTCCAGACTTAGGATTGTCTTCAAAAACACATAAATCACTCACCCTTTGCATGAATAGATACCATCAATAGCCACGATGATAATTAAAAACTTCTACCACCGACCCATTATAGATCACAAAATAATAAATTCCTCCTCACAGTCGACACATTAAATTCAAGTACGAGGTTAATAATGAATCAAGCATATGCACCGACCCATAATCTGATCAATAAATCATTGTCGAATTAGTAAATTAAAACCCTTTATGCGCAAGACGACGAAAGTAATATATGAGTATCCCACAGCCCGACCAAACAATCAGATATATATTTGTACGCTCCACTGACCAACAATTAAAATAAGGTACGAGGTGAGATCACAATCAACCGACCCATGATAATCATTGACCAATTAACTCACTCGCAGCAGACTATTAATTTAGCATGAGGTTAATATGAATCTTCGAGAAAAGTAATTAGCCAATCAGTTTTGTGTCTTTCACCGACCCATGATATATGGATCAATCAACCAGGAAGAAGAATATCATGCATTAAATCAGATCGACCACCATAAAGTAGAGAGAATTTGCTAGGGTTTCATCATACTTCAAAACAAGTCATGTTCACGGCCAAACAATCATAGATTCTGTGTTCTTCCCCTTAACTTCTTACGACAAACAGGAAGCAACAAGCAACAATAATCAACCAAAAAAAAATTGAAACCCTAATATTCGAATCAGCTTCAAAGCTTCATTCTCCCATGAATTATAGGCACCAACAATATATATCCAACTTCCAGTAACGAATTAAGTCAAATAAACACGAATTAAGGAAGTTGAATAACATAGAAACCCAAAAATTCGACTTACAAAATCTTTGTCTGCAGCAGTTTTCGTCACACCAGAACTTTCCCATAAAAGCTCAGATTGAAAATCCCTCCAGTGGAATAATAGCTAGATATACCAAGAATCTTCACAAAAAATTTCAGCCCGATCCAACGGTTAACGAACAAGATATCGTCTCTTGAAAACAGCACTGCAGAAAGTTATGAAAATTTAAACGGAAGTGGATTTTCTTCATCTCTCTTCGACTAAAAACCTTGTAGAATCCCAGATATCACGAGCCCCAGGCTCTGATACCACATGTAGGAACCCAGCACTCCTTGATCGTTGCGGGCTCTAGACTCGATACGTCTAATATTATCTATATCTAGGAACACATAATAACGAAAGCGGAATATTCAAACAATGAATTAACGTTATCATGAACAAGGTTTTTCATTATCATTAACTTTAACAACTACTAACTAACAAACCCTAGACGTTTATAACTTACGTCTAGGTTACACACACACACCTTTACTAGACGTCTACATTGTGGAAGACTTCAGTTATTCTAATGACCCATGTCCTCTTTATATACTAGAGGATTAGGGTTTACAAGATACTACAAAGGACTAATAAATAAAACTTCTTTTGCAAGCAAGTCCTTCCCATCTTTTGTAGAATTCCTTCTTGTCACTTCAAGCCCTTCATGTTTCATTCTTCTTGTTTTGTATCATCAAATCAATAAATATAATTCCCAACACAAATTTTCCAAAACCTCCACCCATGATCACCCCAGAAGAAAAGCGCATCAGAGGAGGATACTGCAAATACCATGGACAGAAGGGTCATACTACTAATGAGTGCGTTCAACTACGTCAGCTAATTGACAAATTAGTAAGAGAAGGGAAGATGGACCACCTCGTTAAAAACATCAAAGAGGGGAAAGATAGGCAAAAGCATGGGGCCAAAAAGGAGATACCAAAAAATAAGGCTGATACGATATACATGATACAATCATGGCAACGAAATACGAAACAAAAAGTCAGCCAAAGATTTTCCAAGGGAAACCATATCTCTTTCCCTACTCTCACTGCGGACAACGCAGTAATAGAACCACCCACCATTGAGATACAAGCGGGAGGTCATGAGATCCACCGCATGTATGTCGATGGAGGAGCGTCTGCGGACATCATGTACAAACACTGCTTCAAAAGGTTAAAGCCTGAGATACGAAACCAGTTAATTCCAGCCACAGCGTTGCTAACTGGATTCACAGGCGAAAAGATTTGGCCCATGGGACAATTACGCATACTTGTGGTAATCGGTAATGAATACCATTCCACAACAGCCTGGATGAACTTCATGGTTATCAGGTCCCCCTCGGCATACAATGGCATCATCGGGCGACCAGGGATATCAGCCATGCGCGCAGTTCCATCCACAGCACATGGGATGCTTAAGTTCCCAGTGGAAGCAGGAATCGTTACCCTCTACAACACTACCGCATCTCCACGAGAATGCAACATAGTGATAGATGAAGTTCCGCGCATTCCAGAACAGCACGCGACCAAGGTGACAAACCTGAAAGTTGCAATCCACCCAGATTATCCTGACCAAGAGATATCAATTGGAGGATCACTGTCCGACAAGGGCAGAGCAACTGTGTGCGCACTATTGCAGAAGAACCTAAACATCTTCGCATGGGAACCCAAACACATGACCGGAGTGCCAAGACCCATCACGAAACACAAGTTAAAAATCCGACAAGGATATCTTCCAATACGGCAGAAAAAACGCGGTGTGCCCTGCGATCTGGGTATTATTGGCCCACCATGCACCGTGACGCGCGGGACATGATCAGAAGATGCAACGACTGCCAAGTCCACAGACCCATTTCGCATCAACCACAACATGAGCTAACACCCATCACCTCACCATGGCCATTCCATAAATGGGGAATTGATATCGCAGGACCCTTTCCAGTCACAGCAGGAGGACTGAAGTTCCTCATTGTTGTCATTGACTACTTCACCAAATGGATCAAGGCAAAAGCAGTGACAAGTATCACAGGCAACCAGGTCAAACGATTTGTTTGGGATAACATCGTATGCCGCTTTGGCCTACCTGGAGAAATTATTTCGGACAACGGAAAACAATTCTGCGATAACCCATTCAAAGATTGGTGCGCGCAGTTAAACATCACACAGCACTTCGCGTCAGTTAAACATCCACAAACAAATGGATTAGTAGAACGCGCGAATCGTAGCCTGGGTGAAGGAATTAAGGCACGCTTGGACAGACATAAAGGAAGATGGGTGGACGAATTATCGCATGTTTTGTGGGTCCACCGCACAAAAATCAAAGTCAGCAACGGCGATACACCCTTTTCTCTTGTCTATAGGACAGAAGCTGTTATACCAGCAGAAATTGGAATGCCAACAATCCGTACATCGGAAGTTAACGTCACAACAAATGATGATGAACGACGCATTGACTTAGATCTGTTGGAAGAACGATGCGAAAGGGCGGCTATCCGTGAAGCAAAAGCTAAATCAAAAACGAAGAAGTATTATGATACAAGAGTCAAAAACACTTCTTTCAAACCAGGGGACTTTGTATATCGTGCCAATGATGCAAGCCACGCAGAAGACACGGGCAAACTCGGACCCAAGTGGGAAGGGCCTTACGAGGTCACAGAGGCATTAGGCGACGGTGCGTACAGAGTGCGCTACATGAAAGGCCACGAGCTACCACGCACCTGGAACATTTGCAATCTCAAGAGATGCTACCTTTAGGTCACGACCCACACACTGACACCTCTGCACTTTAGTAAGTGCTCAATAAATGTTGGTGTATTTACTTTTTTTTATTTTTCATAGGAAATTGTCCTTTTGCACTTGCAACAATTAATAAAACGTTGTGGTTTCTAGTTAACTCCACAACACATTTCAACATTATTGCTTACATTATTCACTTATGTTTCAATTCTATTTATATTCTTGCCTACATGGCGTGCATGCACATATTAAGACCACACGAGGGCAGACAGGATGAGTAAACCTACTAAAGTACTCGTTGAGTAAGAGGGTTGCAAACCCATCAACATCGGGTCACGTACCCCTGTTAAACACCTTACTATCAAGACGTTGGAGTAAGTTAACAAGTGCATCCCACGATGGATGCACTTTATAGCATACTGTGCGCGTTTAACAAAACAATTGACTCCTACATAGGGGAATTCGCAGTACGCTGCACTCCACTACATGGATTCAAAACAACTGACTCCTAAATTCGCACACTAACTTCATACAAGCTTATGAATTTAGTACGCATCCCACAATGAATGCGCAACAACAAGTTTAAAACGAACTAATAAACCAAGACACTTGGTTACTAAAAATGACAAACGTAGCACGCTACACATTTACTCGCACGTTTGCTAAGGTTCTGGACCGCAAACGTTTCTTAAGTTACGGACTTAATGAACAAGTTCTGGACTCAAAACAAGATATTGTATGCACATCATAACTCTAGATAAGTCTTTCACGTAATAAAGACAAAAAGTCTAAGTATAAAACAATATATGTGCACAAAAGAGTCCCATAATTTCATTTACCAAAAAACTACGAGTTTTTACAAAGCTACAAGTACAAGTTATACATATCTACACACTATGGCAATGCTCGGGGGAATGCTCTGGCGCAGCAGAACTCCCCGCCTCTTGAAGTGTCCTCAACAACAGCGCATCTTTTGGTGACACAGTCGCCACACTGACTGCAATACCATCCGACCTAGGAAGATGTGCAGCACCCACACCGCAGAGACTAGCCTTCCCTTTAAGACCCTTCTTCTTGGCCGCTCTCTCTGCATGTCACTCCAAAACTTCCTTCAGAGGTACCTCCGCCTCAAGGGCGAAGGGGTTAAGGATGTCACGCGGTTGCGCGAACACGGGAACCTGCAATTAAGACTCATCAGGCCTCAAGAAAAAGTCAGCTTCAGCCTCTGCGTTCTCTGCTATATGCCTCCCAAGAGTTAATCCCTGCATGATCAATCTGATAGGATAATCTTGGTCGCGCTCCATCTGTGCAATGTGCGGAAACTCAAAGACCCTCATTCCTTCCGTCGCCTGCACAAGTTCGTCAAAAGCACCAGCATTATAGTCTGGAACCTCATCGGGGGAAACCTTCAACAGTTGAGCCTCAGCCAGCTCTTCAACAGCCTGCGCCTTGCCACGAGCAACGGCGCACTCCACCACCTTCCCAAAGGCACCCACGACCTCTGAGGACTCCAATGTGCTCATAGCAACCAGGCGCAAGCCATGGCTGATCAACCATCTGCACAAACACCAACAAACGCATTAGAAAAGAACATAAAAGATGCAAGAATTAACGAGGAATGTACAATAAGTACCTGCGCTCTGCAATCGTAGACATCAGATGAGGATACAACTCCTCATCATACTCTATGCTCAGCCTGCGCAGCTTCTCTTCCTGCACCTCCACAGAGTTTTCTACCTTCTTACCAAAGACGGCAAGCTGATTGCACAGCTCAGTCTTCTTCTCCTCCAGATATTTAACCCCCAGGCTAGGTCCGCCTTGTACTGCTGCGACTCCCCACGTTCGCGCTGCAGCTCAGCCATCACAGTTAGCTTCTCCTCAGTGGCCTTTTTGGCGCGCTCATCGGCAGCCAATACCTCTGCCTGTATCTCAGCCACCTGCGCCTTGAGCTGAGCAATTTGCTCATCCCTTTGGGCAAGGCTGCCTCCCTCCACAACGGCCCGCGCCTTCAGCTGAGTGACCAACTCAGCCTGGCGAGTAGTAACACCAGCCAACTCCTCCACCAACTCCTGCGCAGACATCTGCGCCGCCGCCTTCAAAGGCTCCTCCACATTAGCAGTCTGTGGCGATGCGGCACGATCAGCAAAAACCGCATCACCATCTGTAGCATGGTCCCTAAAAAATGAAGAAGGTGCAGTTAGTACGCGAATACGACAAATACATAAGATTACAGTTATAGATACTTACCAAAGTGGTGGAGATTTGGCCTGATTCTTCTCCGCGCTAGTAGCAAACATATCATCTGGTGCAGCTGACTCCTCATCAGCAATCAGATGGCGCCTCCTTTTGGAGGTACCAGCACCATAACCACCAAAAGACGCTCCCTTGTGCTTCTCTCTACGAACCTCTGAAACAGGCTTCAAAATTTCCACGCTGCTGGACGATTCAACATGTGCCTCCTCCGCCACGGGAGACTGCTCCCAGTGGGAGAAGCACTCTGCACCAGTGCAACAAACGCGGCTGCAGGCAGGGAATCTTCATGCGCAACGGACCCAAATACCGTTAAGTGCCCCGCAGTAGCCTGCAAGAGGGGCTCCACACCATCCCTCAGAGGGCGCACCCCCACTGTCACACGCTTGGGCTCCTTCAGCTTTACAACAGCGAACAGATCCATCTCTGCGACAGACAAAAGACAAATAACAAGAACAACTTAGTTATTCAAGTAAAGTAAACAAACACTTACATAATAGATGCAAAGGCGAGAAAGGATGAGCACCCACCCTGGCTGTTCTCATCAATGAAGGTTGGAACCTCATTTGGACCATCAAAATAATTGCGACTAAGCCTCATATGCACCAAGAACTCCTCAGGATAGGAGTTAATGGGAATACGGTTACCATCAATTATGTCCGCATCCGCGGCGCTATAAGAACCAGGGATAGGACGCTCATCCTTCGGCAGCGACCCTTGAGTATAGAACTCAAAGCGCGATGGAAACACAACATCGTCTACCCAAAAGAAGTACTCTCTCTAATGCTTTAAGGAATCTACCTTCTCTTCATAGCATTGAAGGCGCCCTGCGCGTTGGCAAAAGTAACCCATCCATGCGACCATGTTGTGTGGTAAAATGCACGGAAAAGTTCAACTGTCGGATTGATAGCAAGTAACCGACAATTTATTTCAAAATTGGATATCTTAGTCGCACCTATACAGTGCAGCTGTGAGATATGGAGTTGGTAATAATTGAGCACGTTGCTCAAAAATACAGAAATGGGTACGCGATAATTCGCGTAATCAAAAAAGCGTGTATATAAACCGATCTTCCCAACGGGGAAATCGGCAATACACGCATCCACATCTGGTGCTTCAGGATGGATGTCGAGAGGAAGGAAGTAGTCAGAAGAAAATTGACGTACGTCATCCTCATCCAACCTAGAGCGAAACTCGTGTAACTGAGCAACCATTGTATAAATACGGTATACTAAATATTGCGCACGCGCAGTTACCTAATAAAAACAGAAGATTGAGGAGAGAAAAAGCTTTAAGAATTTTGCAAATGGTGAAAATCGTTTTGACTGTGTGAACCACAGTGAAATGGGGGCGGTGATTTATATATACTATCAAGAAACCCTAAATGGGACGCCACGTGGATCCCACTAACAAAACGTGTGGTTGGGAGACGAACGGTACCACACTTTTACCCTTTTCTCGAGGCACATGTGGACAACCTCCCCGTTTTTCGAAGCACCCTTTGCGATATTTTGGGACTTGGTACATTGTTCCTATCATTTGGGCGGGAAGTATTTAATTTCTTCCCGCCATGCTTGCCGCTAGTTCCTTTAGTCTAGTATCCGCGGCTACAAGCCACGCACACTAGACTGGGGGGACATGATGACGCATAGCCTACAGTTGGGCCACAAGCCCAAATTATAGACATTACTAAGCCCAAACCCACCACGAGTGGGTTATCATGACAAATGACTTGGGCCATAAAACCAGTGGCTTGGACTCATGAAGTCCAAGGCCCAACCAAACTACCCGGTTATAGGATAAGGATCTTCTATTTACGAAATAGATATCCTCACCCTAGATAAGCACTACATGTGCGAAGAGTATGGAACAAGAAACCTACACGGTTTCTGCGCCTCTATATATATAGAATGATATATTCTCATTAAAGGTACGATTCACACAATCTCTAACTCTTCAACTAAACCCTAAACCGATTACTTACTCTCACGCCAGAGTCTAATCGTGAGAGACAATCCCACGATAAGCCTAACGGTGTTGTTTGCTTTCTTAGTGCGCAGGTTTCACAAGCACTAAAATTCTAATTGGTACAAGAGCAGGAGTCCAAACAAGGCAAGCCCAACTTTTGTATCAACAGTTATATTCATCAATATTTTATATATTCGAGTTACATTTTACAATCTATATATACACGCTAAACATAATTATTTCCTAATTTCTTAAGCCTAAATCCTACATCTATATACTTACATATAGATGAATTCACCTAAGTCTTCTATCAATCAATTAACACCAATGTCATTTCCTTCAACTATCAGATTAAAAGGTGCTAAGGACATAGTGTTGGAGAAACATGTTCAAGATGATAAAGTTGTTTTTCCGATGCTGGAAGTCAATGCTACAAATTCTGAATTGAAGCCAAATGATACAAAAAAAATGTATTTCTGATGTTATAGATGTTGAGTTGCTGAATGTTGAAGATTTGAAAACAAAGAAAAAAAAACACGATTGGATGTTCACATACTCGATGTTATGAAAGAAAAAGAGTCGTGGGACAAATGGGATTGGGAACATTGTGAAGCTTTAGAAGATGAATATGAAGATGATTATTGTTACTGCACAACATGTCAACAAACGTGTAATTGTATTCTTGATGAATGAAATTGCTACATTCTTTAAAAAAATATGTTTTATATATTTTTTGTTTAATTTTACATTAATGTTAATCTTAAACGTTATTTTTTTTTATGAAGTTTATGGTTTCCATAATTATTGCAATTGTAATCTTTTTTCTAGATAATAAACGTGTTGCTAAATATAAGAGATATAATATACGAATTTTTAAAAACTACGATTATCTTTGTTGAGATTTATTTTATACTTAGCTTATGTTAAATAATAAGTTTATGGTTTCCAAAAATATTGTGATCGCAATCATTTTTCTAAATAATAATCGTGTTGCTAAATATAAGGGATATATTATCCAAATTTTTAAAAACTGTCATTATCTTTGTTGAGTTTTATTTTATACTTAAATTATGTTAAATAATAAGTTTATGGTTTCCATAATTATCGCAATCGTAATCTTTTTTCTAAATAATAATCGTGTTGCTAAATATAAGAGATATATTATACGAAATTTTAAAAACCACAATTATCTTTGTTGAGATTTATTTTATACTTAGATTATGTTAAATAATCTATATATACTCATCGAACAAAAATCAATCTTAAGCCTAATTCACAAATTTATACATCGCCAGTACGAACGAAGATGAGATCTCGAAAGGCTTTTATTAGAGAGTCAACACCATAACTAAATCCTTGCACTATCAACGTAAAAGTATTAAGGGCTTGGTGTTACAGGGAAGCAACCATGCCAATAACTCATAGACACTTTGAGATGATTGTCATTGATGAAAAGGTTTTTAATTTTTTCCTTTATGTTTTTTTTCCCGTTTTAAAATACGTTTTTCTATCAAACTGTTTATTGTATCATTCTTATTTTTTTAGGGTGACAAGATTCATGTTATCGTAAAGAATGGTCGCTTAACGTTTCGTGAAAAATATTTCAAAGAGGACATTGTGATTCTTATAAGCAATTTTAATGTTATTCCTAATAACAAAGATTACAAATACACGAAACATCCATACAAAATAAGCTTGGATGCATTCGCAATGGCATGCCGCTCAAAAACGTTTGATGCCGATGTTAATACAACTGGATTTGAAGTCACCAAGTTTTCTGATATAATATCACTGAATTTAGACACAGAATTACCTTTTGGTATGTGTTTCAAGATATACAAATTTATATAATGCCAATATTTTTAATTTGCATATTCTCATAAATAATCTAATATTGACGTTATTTGTGTTCTAGATATTCAAGGAGAAGTATTCAGTTGGGAGTGCGAACTTAGAGACTATGAGGTTTATGGATGTAAAACGAAGATGTTACCTCTCAAGCTTAAGGATTCATTGTAAATTTACAAAAAAACCTTTTTCTTTATCATACTTAACTATATAAGCATACCTTATGAATACACTATGTTAAAATTTAACATTAATAAACTACATTTATTTATTACCTTTCAGGGGTGTCAAACTTACATGTTTAGTAATGGGTATAATGGCGGAAAAGTTGCTTGATTACATTAAATCTATTGAGAATCGTAAATGTTTTTTTATGTGTAGGACCTTAGATATATCAACTTTAACACAAATATAAGCACTAGAAGAAGGAAAGATGGTGACTTGATATGATATGTGTGGCGTTAGATTATATGAAAAAGAGTAATAAGATGAAGAGAACTTTTATTATAAAACACACACAATACACACACAAGCACACACCTCAAATGAGCCTTTGAGGTGTTTAAATAGTAAGATACATGAGATGCCCTAAAAGGCTTTCTATGGGCTTGGTCTTGGGCTTGGCTTTCTTTTAGATAAAAAGGCTTATATTACTTAACCTATGACATATTAGCTTACCAAGACGAAGGCCCATTGACTAAACTATTACTAATCTTAACGAACGACACAAAGTTACAATATGAGAATGACCATCACTTCTATATATAAATATTTTAATGCTAACAATCTCCCCCTAAGGGGTGGTCATTCGAATGATGCTCCACGTGATTTAATCTTCTTTGTTCTTTGTTGTTGTCCATTGTGTGTCGTAGTAGAATAGTCTTTAGTTTTTGTTCCTTCATGCTTAGTGATCGTTGATGACTGAATTTTCATCATTCGTTGTCTGCCTTTTGTCACTTCTGCGTCTGTGGTGGTTGTCTGCCATTCCAACATGCTCATACATCTTCAGTCTTTGTGATACATGCATTTGTAGTTCCCGTTCTTTCACACAGATCTTTGTCACTTTACTTCTGTAGATTCTTTCACATTGCGTAGAATCTTTCTTTGAACCTTTCTTTGCTTTGATCTTTGCGAGAACTTTCCTTTGACTTCGAGATGCATGTATGAGCATGTGGAATCTGTCGCCATGGAGACGAAGTGTCCCTGCATATAAACAGTTAGCAATAAAACATCCGGTACTTACAGATAAGAATTAGAGATCGTCAACAGCATAGTGTGAAGACTCCTTCTAACCCTTACCAAGGCCGTTCCCATGTCAGATACTCTCGAGAGAGCTTATAAGACCTACTTAGTAGCTCAATGACTGGGTGAGTCGCTGGGGATCACTCCACGACTGTAGACCGTTTGAAACCACCGCGAACACTAAGAGTAATCCATAAAGAATTACCGAAGTGACCTGCTGTCAGGGCTGCTTGATGTTGACCCTGGCAGGAATTTCCATTCAATCATTGAGAATCACAAATGTGAATCCTCTCATAAATGTTCTGGCAGATTGCTAAGATCTGAGTAGGACTCTTAAGTTTACATCTGGCGTCCTTAATGATGAACAACCAGTGTAGAAATATCATGTGTTCCTATGAGATCTTTTGATGAATCTCGGGGCTCTAGACTCGATAAGTGCACATTTGGTTTCCTATGCGGAGATTAGGGAGAGGTCTCCTGCTTCAATATCAACCATCTCTAAGAGAAAGGTCGATAGATTACACTGGTTCCCCGTGAGAATGAAACAAGTACCTTTTAAGAGATACCCGAGTGGTTAAGAAGGTTTAGTGCAGTGCGTCACTGGGTCCATGACGTCTTTGTCTTCAATACCGGTGTCACCTTAGTAACAACCAGTAGCATATGAATTGTACCCGGTGTCTGCCCTAAGGTTGAACATATGGAAGGCTATTTCTTTTCACCCTTTTTCATAACTTTTCTTTTTAATTCTTCAACCCCTTCTTTCTCCTTTCTCATTTTCTCCTTTTTTCAATCATACCTAAGGACTTCTAATTCTAATCTATTGGAATTGTCCTTGGGTAGATCCCTCCGGCTCTGGCGGATCATAGGACGGTTTTTCCTAACCTTAGTCACCTTATAACTCCATGACTATCCTATACTTGATCACGTGCCATAAAACCTTTTTGTGAAAAATCTCTCAAAGTGTTTATGATAATAAAACACATTGTTGTTACCACTTTGAGAGTTTTGTAATTTTGAAGGACTCCCCCTTCACATGTGCTCATGAATATTTAAGAAATTTGCACAGGCGAGAGGAGTTTGCACTTTTGAATTGATCCACTTTCAGCGAACATGACCGATTCGAGACACGCTTACATCACTAGTTAGACTAGCTTGAAGTTATTACCCGTCCTGGTCAAGTCCAAAGAAAGTCTCTCGATACGGTACATTCTACTCAGACAAGTCCTATTCGAGACACGCTTACATCACTAGTTAGACTAGCTTGAAATTATTACCCGTCCAGGACAAGTCTTTTCGATTACTGACATTTTAAGCTTCGTCAATTCATTGGTACTATCTGAGTCGAGCTCTTTTGAGATTCAGTCACAATCTTTAAACATCTTTGATCACGTTTTAATCATGTCTTCTCCCCCTCAAAAATAGCATATCGTGATATTTTTGATATCAAATGATTAAGAAAAAGCTTTTTGGAGAGAAAGACAGATTTGTTTTTGCATGAAATCGGAACATTTTGGTTTTTTGTACTCCCCCTTGATGATAGCATATTTAAAGTTACTTAGGGGTTTTGAGGGAGTTATCTTGAGCACTAATTTTGAGAGATTTTGAGAAATCTTTTGAACAATCTTGAAAAAGTGCTCAAGAATTTTGTTTAAAAACGAGTTTATGCTTGAAATCTTTTTCGTTTGTTTAGACTCGAACATTTTTGAAAAAGAGTTCGTCATTGAACGTACGAGTCCTTGATTTGAAAATAATCAGAAGTCATCGTTGAAGTACGGGTTTCGTACAGATGTATACGAAAGCCATTGTGAAGAAAATTTTGAGAAACGACATGTTTTAGAAAACATTAAAAAGAACTCCCGCTCAAGCATCTGTACATGTCCGTATCATTGTTGAATGACATTTCTAGAAACGTACAGAATATTGATTTATACGAGAGACATGTCGTGAGAAGAATATTTTTGGATTTTTTTTTTTTTTTTTTTATGTTTTTATTTTTATAATGTTTTTGTATTTTTTGAAATTTTATATTTTTGTATTTTGTTTTTGTTTTTATAAAAGAAATGGAAAATCAAAACTAGAAGATTGAAAGAATAATTTTATAGAATTTACAGAATTTGAACCCTTTGAAGAACTGGGTTCTAAGATAGTTGAATCACCTGCAACCAAAGACGAAGAGGTTTCACAAATAACAGTGTTAGAAGTACATGAATCATCACTTTGCGGGTGTTGACTATCAACGGTTGTTGTGGTTTCTACTTTCTTATCCTGAAGATTATCACTATTATTTGTCTTGGTGCAACTATCAAAAATCTTTCCTGTGGGAATCCATCTAAGACCAACTGTTTTAAAAACTTTCCCCGTAGGAATCCACCTAAGGTAAGATCTAGATGTAGTTTTCTTATCAGATGCAGCGGAAGTCTCAGTCTTGGAAAAACTACATTCTTTAGATATCCACCTATTAGGTTTCTTAACCTCTTGCTTCTTATCAATGGGTTTGTTTTGATTTGGTGTCTTAGTGGATTGGGTCTTGACACTAGATTTGGAATTCTTTGTGTTGCATTCTACTTTCCTAGCATTCTTGTTTGTGCTACTACTCTTAGATGCATGCCAATCCATAGTATTTTGTTGAAAGTTCCTAGGTAATGGTTTACTACTACTAGCGGTGCTTTGGAATCTTGTAGAATTCATCACACTAGGTTTTGCACCTAAAATTCCATTTTTTCGATGTTGTGCCTTTTTTCTAGCTTCTTCTAGATGATGATTGAGGACCATGTCATTAGAACCAACAGACTCATTAACAGTGTTTGTTGTCTTATTTGGTGTACTATACTTAGAAGAGCCAGGTGAAATCACATTTTTGTTTCTTTCAACAAACAAATTTTGTTTTTCAATAATCTTTTCCATTACCTTTTCCTTGGGCAAGGGTGGTGGAGTGACTGGTTTTGACAAATCACTTTTCTCAACGACTTTTGGAGCAAACCGTGAAATTGACATTTTTGGTTTTTCAACCGTTTTTGAAACATTTGGTTTCTCCGAAGTCGATGGTTTTGCAAACTTAGTTTCCTCACCCTTCCCTTTTTGATTTTCAAGCTGAGCCCTCAAAAGATCATTTTGCTCTTTCATGTTCTTGTAAGCACGCTCATACGACAGTTTGTCATACTTGCATTCTTCCTTTTTTCGATCAAGTTGTTTAAAACATGACACATTTTCTTTTTCGAGCTTTATAATAGCATTTTCATACTTTGAAACAATTTCGGAGGTCTCAGCTCTCAGTCTTTCATCGTCTTGCACAGAATATGTTTGTAAAATGATGGACATAATATCAGTAGTCATGATAGCTTCGAAGAGAGAATCATTAAGGTTTTCCAAAACATTTATGTTTTCACGAGTATCATTAGCTTCGTTTACCAGGGATTTGTGGTCCTTGACAAAGTCAGCCGTTTCTTTTAAGAAAGCTTGTTCAAAATGGATTACCCTCGCACTGATGTTATTCAGTGGGATAGTAATTTCGTTTTCAAAAACTTTTTTCTGCTCAATATGAAAACTGGAATGCCAGTTGTTAATATCGATTGTAGTTTTAGAAGCAACAATATTTTGAAGTTCTTGAATTCTCTTTTTAACGTCATCCAAAATTTCTCTAGCCTCACTTGTATTAAAAGTGTTGTTAGAAGAAATTTGTTCCATTTTTGAAAGAGATTTGGAAACAATTACTTTCTTAGAAAATATTTTTGAGAATGGTCGTTTTATGGAAAACACAGATGGTTCTTTTTGTGGAACAAAAGTAATTCCCGAAAGTTTGTTCAATTTGTTGTAATCAATGGGTTTCAAATCCTTTTGTTTCATTTTAGTAATGCTCTCTTCGACATGTTCAATCGTTTGCACAGAATCCCGAACGACGGGAGGATCATGTTTGGTGTAAATCATATTACCATTATACAAAACATTCTGTTCTTGCTGAGCTTTCTTGAGATTATTGGGGGTGTTGTTTCCAAGAGCCACTTTATGTTTCGTATGGTAAACCGGATTAGTTTGATTTGAAATCATTTTCATTGTTTGACTTGACTGACCCGACTTAACCACCAATTCTTCTAAATGTGCAATCATGTGTTCGGACTCTACGATTTCGGCCAAAAGTTTGTCTTCTTTCTTTGCAAATTCCTTTTTTAACTCGTCCCTTTCTTTTTCAAGATTGGTATAAGCTGATTTTTGTTTAGAAAGTTGGTTTTGCAAATCAGAAATTTCCGCGTTTAAAGCTTTTATCTTCTTGAAAGAATTAACATCAAGTGTATCAAACTTGAGTTGCAATTGTTTTTCCCTTGAAACGGAATTTTGATAACCAGTTTCTAATTCAGACAATCTTTTGTTATGAAATTCAAAAGCTTTAACGTTTTCTTTGTAACTCTCAAGCTCAGCGTTCAATTTAACATTCGCGGCCTTAACATCGCGATTGACCTTTTTCACATTCTCAATTTCAATACGACAATTATTCAATAATGATTCAAACAAAGCACGTGTTTCCTCATCATTCTCAGCATGCTGTGAAACGAAGCCTCCATTATGATACACATCTGGAGTTACTGAAGGAGTATTGCTACTACTTGGTGTGTCCAGGTATGTATCATAAGTGGGTGCTAGCTTCTCAGAATGTTGTTCCTCATGAGGAGACATATCAGATATATCATTATTGTGACATGTGTTGAAGTTGGATACCTCAGATGGTGCATTGGTGTCATAAACAGGAAGTGTGTCAGAATCCGTGTCATACTTAGCTTCCTGAAGATTCGCCATGAATATGCAGTTCGCATCGATATCCTCTCTATCTTCCATGTCATCCATAAGAGCCATAAAATCATTCTCCTCTGCGTTCAACTGAAACCCTGCCTCATTCTTTTGTGCCAACAGTAATGCTTTCTGCAAATACGCTGTGTCTTTCTTGTTCGGCTTAGTAGGACAGTTCCTTGCCATATGACCTACACCCTGACAGTTGAAACACTTTACCGGGTTACCCTGATTCACATTTCCCAAATTCCCAACTACTGGAGCTGCAACATTTCTATTCTGATTACCCATTGCCTGATTACCAACATTCTGACCCCTCTGATTTCCAACAAACTGACCCAACTGATTCCCTGCATACTGACCATACTGATTTGCTGCATTCTGATTCCCTGCATTCAGCATATTCTGATTCCCCATGTTAATTCCAGTAGCATATCCTTGCTGATTCCCATAAACTCCAACCATTTGGCCTCCGTTGCCCATATTGAAACTCGGCTGAGCAATCTGCTTATTGCGAGTGTTCGATGAAATCCTTTGGTTGTTGTTTGTTGGTGTAGAATAGCGTCCTTGGAATGCCTTTGACAGAAAAGCAAACGCTTGGGTCAATGCTGCAGTAGCTTCATCATTTTCAGTGAATTCTGGTTCTTGGAATTGTTGGTATTGCTGTTGTGGAATAACATGTTGTTGCTGTGGGTAGAACTGTTGTTGGTAGACCGGTGTTGTTTGTTGAATGTATGATGGTTGCATGTAGTTGTGAGTTGAAGATAATGATGGTTGTTGTGTGTTCACTGATAGCGGTGTTGGTGTAGTAGCAATTAATGCGAGAGGATCATGATTCTTTGCCAATCTTTCTTTCCTTACTTCATTAGCCTCAGCTTGGTTTTGCTTCAAAAAGTCATAGAGTTGATCATAATTCACCTTATGTAAATCCTTTGTTTGATTGACAATTGTAACATAACGACCCCATTCTTCTGGAAGGTTATTGATGAATTTGATGTTTGTTGCAATTGTGCGAGGTGTCAACTTGTTTCTGATTAACTCATTCATCAAAGTGCAAAACCTTGTGTAGTATGATTCAATCTGTTCACCTTTAGTGGATGTGAAATTCTCCCATTCAGTAAGAAGTTTGTTCTCAACGTCCTGTTGTCCAATCTCTGTTCCATGACATATCCTTCTAACACGTTCCCACATAGCATAAGCAGTTTCACAACTGTCGACCGCAGCAAAGATCTCCCGTGGTAATCCAAGTTGGATTAAATGCATTGCCATATCATCAGCGGTGATCTGCTTCTTGTCTTCCTCTGTGTAATCTGCTTCTGTTTGTTCACGCACGAATGGTTGAGTAGGAGGTGTTGTATTTGGATTTCCTTCAATTTGAACTTGTCTTGGCTTGAATGGACCATTTGTAATGGAGTTGATCATTAATTTACCATCAGGCTTTGTTTTGATGTAACGAAGCATGCGGCTTGTCCATGGGAGATATCCACCTTTTTCAAGCATTGGAGGTCGGTTTTCCGCACCGGCTGCATGAATATCTTGCTGAGTAGCCATTGATGAAGTGTAGATTGATAAAGTTGATTCTTGGATCGATTCAACGAAGTAGGAGTTGTGTTTAGTGTAAGTTGATGCAAGTTTTTATGGTGAAAAATTTGATCTAAAACCTTAAAACCTCAATAACTTCTTCTCGGAGCGTTTTTAGGCCTCGAAACTTGGGTTGAATGAATAAATTAATTAAATGTGTCCTTCTTCTCTGTCTCACGGTCGTTTTGACAGCTGATTCGTCGAAAACGGAGTTACGGTTCAAAGGTTATGGCCGTTTGAAGTTTGGTTGTCAAAAAGACAAATTCTTACGCGTAAAGCTTGATTTTACGCGTAAACCTTGAATAATCTTACGCGTAAAATGTTATGCGTAACCTTTAAGTTATGCGTAAGATCTAAAGTTATGCGTAAATAGTATTGTTTATGCGTAGACTTTGATTTTACGCGTAAACTTAGAGTTTATGCGTAAGAATGTTACGCGTAAGGTTTTTCAACCAAATTGATCTCTCAAACTTGTCCAAGCTTGAAAGATATCCCGTGTCGAAGTATTCCACAAACTTATCCAAGTCAGGGAAGTACTGAGTAATCTCTGATCGTTGAAGAAAACTTATGCGTAGGATCTTATGCGTAGAAAAACTTATGCGTAGAACTTCTGCGTAGAAACTTAAGCGTAGGATCTTATGCGTAGGATCTGAACTTATGCGTAGGATTTGCAACTTAAGCGTAAAAAGAGGGTTTTGACCCTAGTTACTCGTAGGAAAAGGGTTTTGACCTCAAACTTACGCGTAAACAGTACTTTTATGCGTAAAAAGTACCAAAGTGTACTATTGACAGCTTTGAAATCGTACTATGCTCAAAATCTTACGCGTAGAATGACCCAAACAGCCAAAAAATCCGATTTTTACAACCAAAAACACTTTTTCCACTTGATTCTTTTGATCAAATCTTTCCCAAAACACTTAGAATCACTAAAGCTTCAAGAAAAACAACAACTTTAACACTAAAACACTTAAAGATCAAGACTTTTTAAAGAAAAAGTGCACTTTTACAAGAAAAAATGCAACTTTTTAAGAAAAAACTTGAAAAATACGATTACCACACACTCCTAAATCATTGTTAGGCGATTGATACCACTTGTAGGACCTTAGATATATCAACTTTAACACAAATATAAGCACTAGAAGAAGGAAAGATGGTGACTTGATATGATATGTGTGGCGTTAGATTATATGAAAAAGAGTAATAAGATGAAGAGAACTTTTATTATAAAACACACACAATACACACACAAGCACACACCTCAAATGAGCCTTTGAGGTGTTTAAATAGTAAGATACATGAGATGCCCTAAAAGGCTTTCTATGGGCTTGGTCTTGGGCTTGGCTTTCTTTTAGATAAAAAGGCTTATATTACTTAACCTATGACATATTAGCTTACCAAGACGAAGGCCCATTGACTAAACTATTACTAATCTTAACCAACGACACAAAGTTACAATATGAGAATGACCATCACTTCTATATATAAATATTTTAATGCTAACATTATGGATATAGGGAATGCTAGAGTTTATGATGATGGTAAAGGTATGTGTGTATGTTCCATATTCATTATTTTTGTTGTTTTTTATGATGAAACAATTATTTTGTATGAAATAATTATTTTGTAATTGGATTTAGTTGATTAATTAACATACACGCTTTGCAGGTCTGCCTATGATATACATTAACCATCATATTGGGAGCACGTTTGAATTCTTTGATTGAAGAAACAAAGCTTAATAGTTAGGATTGTGATAGGGAAGCATAGCTTATTTCATAACAAGGAATAAAAACTCTAATTGATTATTTTGTTTTATGTTACTTGCAAAGCTATGAATTGTATGTTTTCATATGAAACAGTTATATCTTATTTCATTGCTTTTAATTGTTAAAATACATAAACGAAAATATAACAACTTCATTTATGTTTTAAGGATATATTTGTACATGTTTAATGTTCCAAGTTTAAATTTAACCTTACAACTTCCATATTTATTTTCTTAACGATTATTGATATTTTATTTTACAAAGCTTCGTACTTTACATCATTATACCTTTTACAAAAACCACTCCTAACCGCCATATTGGAATCATAATGGGTAAACTAATAAATATAACAAGAAATTATGCTGAAAATAATCAAGACGAAGCAAATAATTTCAAACAAGTTTAACAGGTTATTGTTTGGTCTGTTTTATATGATCCCATGAATAGCATTTGGAACACATAGATTATGACAATCATTGTTTAGACAATTTCAAATAAAAGTAGACTTTAAAATAAACTGAAAATATATGTGGAACAAATTAACATTTTCAAACACAAGGTAATACATTACCATTATAAACACATAAACCATATGGATAATAGGTTACAAAGCTTAGGATGCTTCAGATTATATAGGCAGTATTTATTTTCAAAACATGATCAAACTTACAAAATAGCCAGACCAAGGAATTCTTGAGTTTAATATTGTTCTAATTATAGACACACAAACAACTAAAACATTAAAATAGAGGAAATGTCATTAATTCAACATATTAAATCAGCAGATATCAAATATTGGAACGAGAACCGGAAACTCAGGATCAATCGTCTTTTCCAAATCTGTCATCATGTCAACCATCTGGACTCTTACCATTTTGTCTTTCCTAAAACCACACTGCCTGTTAACCTGCTTCCATTTGTCCCTTGCAATTATGGTCACATGGTTGTTCCGAATCTTTCCCGTCCGTTTCTTGTTGTGCCTTTGGATGTTCAGATCAACCAGGAATTGCATGGTACGATGGCGAACAATTGCATTGTCATATGTAAATAGTTCATTTTCATCAACATATTTTGCAGGTACAGTCTGTTTTCAAACATAAGACAACAGAAATTAATATCTTTTGTGTAACTTAACATGTATTTTTCCATTACCCAACTTATATTCACCAGCAATCACAACTACTTACCAGACAGTTATCGTCTAAAACGTAGGCCATCATTTGAGCGTAAATACAATCATCTTCGTTGTTGTGTCCCTGATGTCCTTCCTAGTCGCAAATGTGAAACATCCTTTTATCTATTTTCAGTGCATTAACAAGACATCTTATAATTATATGATGATACTTATATCATTTTATATCTAAAGGTATTAAAAATTTCTAATAATAAGTTGACATACCTTTGTCCATGGGATCTCGAAAAATAGGAAAATTTTCATTCACGGGCGGTCTTACAATGGTTTCAAATCCTAAACCAAGCCCATTCTTTGCAAAAGTAATTAATGACAGTGAATTGCCACCTGCATTTGTCAAAACAAATGGTTTCCCAGGATCTAAACGCTGACTCTCAACAACATGATTCCATCCATCTCCATAAAACCTGTGTCTGAACTTTTTAGCCTCATTTTTTCTTCCAACAAGAACACGACGATGCCTAACAGTTGTTAAATCCATTCCACCAACTCTCACAACGTATTCGTTACTTTCATTGTATTCAAGAAAATCAACAGGAATCCACTACATACATTAATAATAAAATAACTTAGTAAGTAAACAATGCATATATTAAATTGAACAATTTAGCATTAATAAAGAGTTTAATAACTAAACAGTACCTATTTTAAATCGAATAATAGTATACTTATAAAAAAAACAATATTTTGTGAAGTTACCGGAGAACATCTAAGATTATCACCCATGGTTAAGAAACATCTAATTTGCCTTGTGCCAATAGCCCTTCTGTTATATCCACCACATTCAATACCATCATCACTGTACGCAGTTACGTAGTATGTGTCTCTTTCCAAACTAATGAAGTGAAAAACATCAACACTTGTGTACATGCTGATTTTGAGAAACTTAGCCCACTCCTTACCACACAATTTGTAAAGATTACAAGTGTAATTCACATGATTAATCCATACTTTGTGCTTTGTCCCTTTATTGTGAATTAAGTATAGCCAAGGACTACCATTGTAGAATCTTTCGGTGAATAAAGGTGGTAAATGCTGATAAAGGGAAAACGGTAACCATATGTCATTTGAGTTTATACAACTCAACGCTTTTAAAAGTAACTAAATAGTATTTTAACCATATGAGCATATAGACATACCACTTTTTCCGGAAAATCCTGCTTATCCACAGCAACTGCAAATTAAGCACTCATTCTGCAAAAATATTAGTGAAATAAACAAAATATTGACTTAATGACTAATTACCCTTTGACAATCAAAACACACATGGATACCCGACCACTGTATGTTTAACACGACTATAGGAAAAAAAATAAAGAAAAAGAAAAATTACTCTATAGCAACTACAAAACTTAACACAAAACATATTAACCCTTACATAACAAATGCATCTTCATCAAACCAACATCATCCTACTTATCAAAAAATATCTCATACAAATACACTAACACAAACAAGAATTAAACAATGTGTTTACTGAAATTACCTGAGATAATCAAAACAAACTAAAAGAAATCCCCCTAACCTAAGATAATCAAAACAAACTAAAAGAAATCCACTTAATCTTCTACAAAAAGGAATCCAACGAAACAGATCTAAAGTAATCATAGGATTGCTGAATGTATCTAAAATAATATTGTATAAACTATTTTAACTTACATGATGATCAAAATGAAATGAGAAATAATATTGTATAAACTATTTTAACTTACATGATGATCAAAATGAAATGAGAAATCAGTGTTTTTATAGTTTTTAGAGATGTAGATTCGTTCATGTTATTAGAACGATTTTTTTTTGCACTTGATGATGATGAATAAAGATGGCCTTTGCGTGTTAGTAAACTCTACCCCTACACATTTAAAGACACAGATACAAGTTGCAATTAGTATGCAAGAGTAATCACTAGATTTGAAAAAAAAAAAAAAAAAAAAAAAAAAAAAAAAAAAAAAAAAAAAAAACATACATAATATATATTTCATGTTTAAATTATCCTTTCATGTTATGTAATTAACTAGCCCAATCTTAGTCCATTTATTATCCAAAATTTTGTATCAAATGAAATGGAATAAAAGAGTTTACACACTAAAATATAACAACAACTTATTATCAAACAAAAATCTTATCCTCTATACGGCATCATCTATATATGAACAATTTTCATAACTATTTGAAAATTTTGAGCTAACAATTTCGATTTTTAATGTGTCAATCTTGGTAGCATCTTTAAAAGTGAGTGTAAAAACTTGTGTACACAAACATATGTTGAAATTAATATAATATTTCATATTTTTTTTTTTGAAAATATGTATATCTCAAATTTCACAACTCATTGAAGAGTTTTTTTTTGTTTTTTTTTTTTTTTTTTTTTTATTTAGGGAAAGGATAAAGGTTGTAATATTTCAAATTTAAATAGAATATTATCATACAGTAAATAATCAAGGTAAATATTTTTGATATATAAGTTTTGATATGTTATATTGTCACAAAATCTTTACTATAGTTGACATCAAACTATAAAAAATATCCAAAAAATCTTTACCCGATATCGACTACAACATATATTCAAATATCAAAAAAAAAAAAAAAAAAAAAAAAAAAAAAAAAAAAAAAAAATGATGGGTTTGATTTAAATCATTTTAGTAGTCGTATTCCAAGACATATACCTATAAATATATCATTCAAAACATTAACAACACTATGTTTCGTCTTGGAATTCATTAGATCAGCAAACTATTATGTCAAATACTAATCAAAAAACGTTTTGCATGGCGTAGACAAAAAACAAAAACACTTATCTTTAAGGCCTGATAAGGCGAAAAGTGTATCGCTTTTAAGGGGTCATTTAAGCCCGAATTCGTGATTATTTGATCAATTACTGCCCTAAATCGTTCCTTTTGTCATTTTAGGTACTTTTGAGAAGAAATCTGGAAAAGGAAGCATTTTGGACGTTTTTGGAGCATAAAAGTGAAGAAAACGGCAAAGTCTCAAAATCCTTGCTGGGAACAGTACCTGACGGCGTTAAGGCTTCACACATGACGGCGTCAAACTTGGCAAAAGAGGTGGAAGTGGAGAATACACATGACGGCCCAGAACATTTTTAGTGCAATTGACATGACGACGTCACCAAGGCCGTCAGGATCAAAATGAATGTGACGGCCCAGAGCATAATTCCTTCTTGACGGCGTCAAGATTGGATCTAGGAAATACGATCCTTAATTTGGCGGCGAGTTGATGGCGTCACAAGCTACAACGTGACGCCGTCAGGATGTATTATCTATATATATTTTTTCAATTTTTCATTGTAAAGTGTGGAACATTTGAAGAACTTTTGGAGAGCTTAAATCCTAGATGAATTTTCTGTAAAAATAAAGGTTTCAACCCTTGTTCCATCCATGCTTAATTGAAGATAAGTTTTCCAATAATCATACGATATGTCTATGTGTTGTGTGATTCTATCTTATGCTTGTCTTTATTTTAACATGCTAGGCTAGGTTTTTATTGTGTTTGCTTAGATGTAGTGAAACCTAGATGTTGATTATTGGTTGATAGTTTGTTTATAATTGTTGTGGATGATTGTATTCGATGTTAGGCTTAAGAAAACTGGCAGACTTCCAATTGGTAACTTGCTTGAACGTCCTAAGAAACATGATCGGAGGTGTACTACGATTTTTGGTTGTATTTAATGCATAAGCGAATTCTAGTGATCCCATGTTAAGAGCTTTTAGTCGGCTCGACATAGGAGTGAATTCTAGGGAATATTTTAATTTTTTTTTCGATAATTATTTTTTGAATTTTTTTTTCAAAATTTTTTTCGAAAAAAAAGAATTAAAAAATAAAATTTTGAAAAAAATGTTGTAGAAATAAATTTTCAAAAAAAAATTTTGAGAAAAAAATATAATTTTTTTTTTAAACAATTTAATTTTTTAAAAGATTTTCAAAAAGAATTTTATTTTTTGAAAAAAATTGAAAGAAAAAAGTTTTTGTAAAAACGTACCAAAGGTGAAAGTCAACCCAAACCACAAGAACCATTATTGTAACTTTCATAACTGAAAAAAAGTTAAAGGATGACCGGTGAAAACATACGCAAACCACAGGGGACAATAATGTATGTTTTATTAAGTATTAACCTACAAACCGGTCAAACAGGTAAAAAATCGGTCAACATTGCGTATATTGTGAAAATTTTGAAAGTATCTTAACGATACAAGTAATAGATTTAGCAGGTTACGTATTTCGGTACGTTTGAGAAAGTATGTTGCGTATCTACAAACTTAGTCCTATTTTCAAAAACTCGTTAAAATTCGTAAAATAATTCACGTGAAATTTATATTTTCATTTAGAACAATATAATTATAATAAGGTTTCCGACGATATTATACTATTTTACTAACTTAATATTGGTCGTTAACGTTATTATTTTCACTACTCGTGATTTCTTATTTATTATATATGCATACACACAAATATATATACGTTTACACGTTTATATATCTTATATACTAAAAGCTTAAGTAGCCTTATAAATGTAAGTGGTCATAATAAATGGCTCATGAATTGAAAGTGAAATGTAGATGCTTCATGTGTTAGTACATTGATTTAATAGTCATGCATAAGCATAAGTACATAAGAGATGAAGTGTTTGGTGCCATGAATGCATAAATTAAACACACCAATTAGTGGTTAGTCTTTTTACCTTCCCGTCCATGAGTTACAAATATTTTATCAACTATATAATGTGTCAAAAATCACACACAACAAACCACAACTTCCTCCACACCGCGTGCACATTGGTCTACAACTTATTATGGTGGTAAAGTAAGCATCATATCGTCTTATTTATTTAGCATATTGATTTATATTGTTTATGTAAATTTCACGTATGTTTTGTGTGTATAACAATGTAGGACATAAAGATGCCACTTAGGAGGTTTGGTTGTAACATCATCTTCTCTAATGGTTTAAGAGATCCTACACATCGTTGTCTTATCAATTAAGTGAAACATGCACGGACATTTTTACTTTTATCGAAAATGCAATATATTGATTAATTGTATTTAAGTTATTAACGATCAACTATATCTAATTGTTTTTTGTAGCACATCAAGAATCATTAAAGAAAGAGATCGAGAAGTTACAAAAATTGTATCAAGAACAAAACATTCAAAAGGCCAATGAACAACAACGACAAAGACAACAACAAGAAGAACAACAACAAAAACAAGAACAACGCCACGGCCATCGGTGGAATGAATACTTAGCATTCATATTAATTGTACGTTACAAATTAAACATACAATATTTTACTTTATGTAATACCGATAAACGGGCTAATACTATCGAATCGTTAACAAGTAAGTTTCTTGAAAATAATGTGACGAGCATTCAATTTTTAATCAATAATTATTACTACACTTTGTTGGTGCATTTTAATATTTTGCTCTTAATGTAGTTTTTTGTCTTGCGGTGTGTTAATATCACTATGGAGATTAATTGATTATCTTAATATGATTTTAGTTTCATTTGTAAAATGACAAACAAATTTAGCAAAATGAAATTGTCATATTAGTTATTAAGAGTAGAAAAATTATATGTTGAGATTGATGTCTTCAAATATATTTATATATGTAATATGCTACAAATTAAATATACTAAAAATATTAGACCGATTTTCACAACAATAAAAAAATATTGAAACTTAAATGGTTTTTGTGGATAAAATAAAGTTCGAGTAACTAAGCATAGTAATTTGGAGTTACCGTATTTGATATGATAAACCAAAAGGATAATTCATTGTCACAATTTAAATCTCAAAATATAGAGAATATCACTTTGTTATGATTTTATATAAGGGTTACATTTATTTTGAAAGAACCGTATGCGTTTAACCTCCCTTTGACATTTAGCATGTAACTTATGCATATTAAAAATTACATGTGAAGAGACTCTTTTAAATGTAACATCTTGAAAAAAGTCTCTTCATGTATACTATTTTAATGTCAATAAACTATTTAAATGTGTGTCATGCTTAGAAAAAGTGTGATAACATCACAACTTAGATATATAATGACGAAAATAAGCCAAAGATTACGCTATGAACACTTATATACAGCCCATGAAATGACGAAAATTAGTGTTGAACAATACACTCATGAACATTTAGATTAACCCCTTGTGCATTGCACGGGTATGAATGACTCAGTCTAAATATAAAAGTCACCAAACAACTAATTAAACTCATTCATAAACTCATGCGATGCTTACAAAAGTTGTGATACCATCACAACTTACAAACCTAATGACGAAAATAAATACCACACATTACACTATGACCAATTAGATAGAGCCCGTGTGCAACGCACGGGTCTGAATGACTAGTTTATATGAATGTTTATATCGATATATAAGTTATTACGAGTTTTAATATTTGACTTGAGTTATAAAATATATACGAGTCACAAGTCCGAGTCATCACTTCTCGTCTCATTGTCCAAATCCAAATGTCAAGGCGGTTGTCGAAATCAACCATTGACTAACAAGTCAAGGTGACCCCGACTCGCTCAAGCTCACAAGTCCAATAATATATCATCATGTATCAAAATAACCCCGTCAACAAGTCCAATTAATCCACTCAACAGCTACAACAATAAGGTCCGACTACGGTACCCAACTAACCTATCTCCGTCAATCTAATAACCGTATCACAATCGGTTCCCGTTTAACCATTTCGTCAACACCACTCCACAATAAAAATATCAATTCATTATCGAGACTACGAGGTCTCAACCTCTTCTTTTACCTTCGGCCAACAACACAAAAACAACAGGTAACAATAGCAACAACAATACTAACAATAGAAGGAATAACAATAAGAACATCAAGAAATATATGCCTCGGGTCCATGTATCGAACCAAATCCAAGTCGAGAGACCTCATGTGGGTCTCGGCTTGGTTACACGAGCCACGAAACACAACCCCGAGACCAAAAAGGGTCTCGGTTAAGCTCATCCGGGCTCTAAGCCCAACCAAACGGACCATACGGTCACATAAGCTCAATAACAACACCAATATCCAAGATTTCACAACCAAGAATCAATCAAAACCTTATAATATATAACCAAACACCCTCGATATCAATACCACGAGGCCAAAATCATCAAGAAAACCACATAAGCTTACAAAATTCACAAGCCGAGAGCCTAAGCTCTCGGTTTCATCTCGACACCCATAAGAAAAATGTAAACCCAGATACCAAACTTGTTTAAAATCACTTTTTATGTACAAACCCACATATTTTTCATGTTTTTAATCAAAACCCAACCGGAAAAATATAACTCGCGGCCTCTCAGTCACGTTTTCAACACAATCCGAGTCACAACCCTCTTGTGACTCACCTTACCTTCGATTACACAAGAAAAGGGTCACGAAAATCTTCAAAATAACAAGAAACTAGCGCGTGAATTAGTGGATCTAAAAGATCTAGTGATAGAGATTATTTTTGAGGTGGGTTTGGTTGGTGGTAGGCGACGGTGTCGCGGTGGAGGCCGGCCAAAGAGATGGTGGCTAGGGTTTGGTGTACTAGAGATAGAGAGAGAGAGAGATGAGGAAGATGGAATAGGTTGTGTTTGTTTGTGTTTTCCAGGTTTATCACAAGGACCATATGTACTTAAATCTTTGTGTACTGACTCTTTTATATTAAAAATATATATATAGTAATAATACTAATAATGAGGGGAGGGGGCGGCTAGATGTAAAACATAAGGACCAATTGTGCACTTTTTCAAAGTATCCCGACCCTCGCTTCCCGAGTCCATCTTTATTGTAAATAAATCATCAACACGCGTTTACTCACGCACCATTATTTTCAAAACCGTCTCTCCACAAAATTATCATCAAATACGTCATCGAAATATATAATATAACCGTTAATTTGAAACTCTCAAATTATTCGATAATCCTAGTGCCGGAGTCAACATAGTGCCTAACTATCGCAACAACATAATCCACGACATATACATCTCATATAAATTCCACGATACGAATAAAACTCCACATAAAATTCACAGATTCAAAGTCACATATCGAAATTCAACATAATTCACTTAAATTCCAAACATTTTTGTATCGTTAAATTTCAAAATAATGCGGATTTTTAAAATGACTTCCTATTTTGCCAGTTGTCACAATTACTCCCCTTTACCCAAAAAAACATACAACACAAAATGCAAAAAAAAATAGCATAAAAGATTTAACATAAAAAATGCCAATGTACATCATAAGCCACAACATCAAACTAGAGAAAAAAATATATATACAATAAATAGCTTGAAATAAAAAACTCACAACAATAAAACAATAAATCAAAAAAACACTTGCCAACACAACATCATTAAATAACGAAATTTTGAGGAACAAAAAGAAAATCGTACCTATGGTGATATGGTTATGTGTAGATCTTGATTGAAAACAAAGTGAATATAGAGTAGATTGAGTAAATAAGATAAAAATTAGAGATGTAGTTATATTTATTTTATAGTGAGGAGTAATATAAAGTGAAAAGTTTGATGTAAAATGGTGAATGAAAAGAGACAGATGAAAAAAGTTTGGTAGGGATAAAAGATATTTTAAGGTCAATTTGGTCTTTATATTTTAATTCCCAAGGAGTTTAAAAAATTCCATCAAGTTGTGGAGGGAATGCTAAATTCCTTTGTAAGCAAATTATTTCTTTTTTAAACATTCTAACTTTACTCCATTTACAGCCAAACATGATTTAGAAAAGGAATCTAATTCCAAATCCCACATAATCCATCAACCAAACATGACCTAAGTCAACTGTGAAGGATAATATTAACGGACAAAAATCAAGGCGGGATTCTAAGCCATAGCCAACTGTGAAGGATACCAAGTAAATCAATCATTGTCTAGCTTACTATATGGTTTCTATTAAGCAACACATTTGCGAACATTTATTTTTTATTTTATTTTTTTTTGATATTTTACATTGATAATGCTTATGCTGGGATGGAACACTTCTGCGAAAGGTTTTTTTCAGGAATCCAAAGATGTTTTCGGAGCGTCTCTTAAAAAGCAGCTTGTGAAGACGTTGCTAGTGTTGGACTTGGTAGCGGTTCTTCAGATTGCTAAGTTCTACCCATCCTACAAAGTGCTTTTGGAAAGGTTTGGGCCCGTTCTTTCTGTATCGTGGTTTGTTCTTCGATTATCTGCTTATACATTCATCAAACCATCAACGGGTGAAACAAAGGAGTAAGAGTTTGTGACAGTAAATATGGAGAAGTAATGTACCTATTTCATTTTCTGATGTATGAATTTAGAACATATATTGCCTTCTTTTAGAGATGACATGGTACGAAGTCTACAAAATTGTAAAGAAAGTCTTGAACTAGTAACTAATTGAAGATTCATATGTAGTTATCATTGATTAATGAAGGAATGCCAATTGGCAATAATTGTATGCTTGTATTCGTTGCTGTTATACAAATGTTGAATTAATAGATTGTGATTTTCTCCACTTTGAAAAGAGGTTGTGTGAATTAGATATGCAATCTCAAACTTCCTCAAATAACATGTATCAAGAAACAATAAGCAGATTAGCACTTTTATTAAGCAATTGTTTGTCACTATTGAGTTTCATATGCCATCCTATTTCGAGGTTCCTTGGATTTCCTGATGGGCATCTACACAAGAAAGTTATTGGCTTATTCATTTTTAGCGTAGATAACCTGCAGATATGTTAAGTGTGTAGGGACGGAGGAAATTTATACAAATACAGACCTAAATTGGGGATATTGAAATTGGGTCTTTAGAATATTTAAGTAACTAAACGAGTACCCGTGCATAACAACGGGATTTTATAGCGACATATAGTTTATTGATTAAAAAAAAGTTTATAGGTTATAAACGAAAATAATAAAAGTTTGAAGATTTGGGAATTAGACATAATGTTTTGAAACCCGGTTCGACCCGGGTGGTTCAATCGGTTGAACCGTTTCGGTCGAAAAATGGGTTGATTTAAACTGGGTCAACTTGCTAGGTTGGGCCGAAAACAGGTCAACCCGGTTTGTGATTTGTGTTAATAGTTTCCTTTTGAAATATATATTTTCAACATTTCCGTTTTTAGTTTCAACTTTTTACTTTTCAGTTTTTCCTTCGGGTACTATGTGACGATTAACCGGAGAAATAGATCTCGATGAGGCCTGATTCACTAGTTTGTATCAGTTTCAACGGGTCCTATCTGGTTGTTTTCGGATGGTTTTTATTGGTTAGCCGAACCATTGGCGACACCGGTTCCCGGTTGAACCTGTTGGTCTTGTCCAGTTTTTAAAACTATATGTACCATCAACTTGTTAGGTTGTATGAAGCTTTGTGTGTTTTATAAATTTGTATAATGTGTATAATAACATGTACTTTTCATTTTAGGGTGTTTAAAAATAACATCAATTAGTGTGTTTAATTATTTCATATGGATTATGTTGTAGCTTATTTAAATTGTACATTATGAAAATTTTATTGTACTTTTTAGTAAGTGATATTTTAATTGGTTGTATTTAATTTGGTAGATATGTTTTTAATTGCTTGTACAATATAAATAAATCATTGTACTTTTAAGTAATGGGGTATTTTAATAAGAGTATTAATTACAGTATTTTTCTCTCTCATATGACTTTTCAACAACTCAACTTTTTCACTTTGACTGTTTTTCCTTTATAAGTAGTATAAATATAGATAAGGATAGTGAAGAATGTTTATTTATCAACAAGTAGAGATGTTGATGTGGTTTGGGTGTAGCCTTTACAGAACACTGAGCACAACGGAGCTACATCAGCTGCCTTAGCTGAATCTTCATACATTAGCACTTTCACTTGGCGCTCTTTAAATAATAAACCCATAGGCACATAAGAACTGTATTAAGTTAGAATATGGGATTCAAATGGATTAAAGAAATGTTGGAAAACACAAGAGCCTTTTAGGCTTATGAAAAGAGCAACGCTTATAAGAAAGTTTACAGTATTATTGATTGCTTAAGCTTTGCTTGCTACTTACAATGCTTACACCACCGCCTATTTATACTAGTCCATGAAACATTCTAGATCGAGATATTTTTCATGGATCTCTAGATTTTTCTACTAGATATTTTACCACACCTAACTATATCTTCTAATAGATATCATCTACTAGACTACTACAATATTCTAAACACTTCTGTAGATATTTTCTATGACCATTTTATAACTTTTTAGAAGCTTCTTCTATATGGGCTTGGGCTTTTATGGATAGTACAATGTTTATTGGACTAAATCAAGTTTATGATCCAATAAGAAACAGTCTCTTTATGGCATCAAGAGTTGGCATATTTTGATTTATTTCATGACCAGGATAATTGATTCTAAAAGATGAATCACATTACATTCCTAATACATAACAAAATGTGTTTCAATTCAACAACTGTATATTATCTTATCTATGATCATGAGTTCATGACCAAAAATTTCTTTAAGGACATCATACAAGATCCATCCACGACATTGACACGATATCTTTGAGCTTGAGTTTCTTTTGATAATACTAGAAGAATTCTATTTGCAAAACTAGTATCCTAATGTTGTTGTTGTTGTTTTGGCTTTTTTTTATTTTTTTTTTATATATTTTTTTTAAATGCAAGTATGTTTTACTTGCAGGTCAACAGGTCAAAGTTAAACCTGAATATCAAACATGTCAAATGGGACAAAAGTCGCCAAAAAGTGTCAATGGCATAACAGTATAATACGGAGTATGAAACTAAGTTAACATTAAAGAGGTCAACTGCAGATACCTATATGATTCAAATCAAATCGATTGGATTGGGTTGACCCGAGACATAATGCCATTCTGCATTGCAGCACATTACATCAAACAAAGATTGCATTGCAGCATACAAAACATAGATAACATGAAACGAAAACTTTCTCAAGATTGCATTCCAACACTGATGCGTGGGAATCGCAACAGGTTTTACCTCTCAAGGGATCTTGAGAAGCTTACAACCCCCACCAGGCAGTGTACCTGATCGTTGTAGTATAGTATAGTGACAAGTACCGGGGGATTGATCGCTCAGCTTAGGAATAGTGTCGCTAGGATTAGAAAGCCTAATTACTAGTTCTAAAGGTGAGGGATGATTATTTTTGTATTTTTATATTTTTTTAGAAAGCAATTAAAATCTCGAGTTTGAAAGATTTGGGCGGAATTAGTTGCTATTCAACTAACCCAATACTACGATGCAATCAAAATAAACAACTAGAAATGAAAATAAACTAATTTATACTAAAGTTGTGAGCAGTAATTGGAGAAAATGTGTTTACTTAGATTTCACTACTCCCTAGATATCTTTTACACGTTAATTACTTGTTATAATTGTATGGATGACGGATCGTATTCCTTAATACCATTCATGGGGTGGCACACATAACTCCCCAATTCTATGAGCTCTTATCTCCTCCTACACCATGCCCAGCACAACTATAGGGATTGTAAACAGTGGCTCATGCATTAAATACAACCAATAAAGACCTAGTGCGCGTTGGTTCATGTTTCTTAAGACGTTCAAGCATGTTACCAATTGGAGATCTGCCAGTTTTCTTAAGCCTAACATATAAATCATTCATCCAAGACAAGAATAAACAAGTAATCAACACATAATCAATATCTAGGTTTCATTAGATCTAAGCAAACACAAGATAGATCTAGCCTAGCATGATAGAATTAAGACAAGAACATGATATAGACAAACAACACATAGACATATTGATTGAATTAGAAGAACACTTATCTTGATTAAACATGCAAGGTATCAAGGGGTTGGAACCCTTGAAAAACCTGTAAAGTTACACCAAAATCGTACTTAGGGTTTCTCCCAAAACTTCTCTCTTTAAATGTGAAAAATTAGAAAACTATATATAGGAAAAGGGTTCTGACGGCGTCAAGACAAAGCTTGTGACGCCGTCACCTCGCCGCCAAAACAATCCTCGGACTGCCTAGATCTACATTTGACGCCGTCAAGTACAAATCATTTCCAGGCCGTCATGACTTTTACTCTTGACGCCCTACCTTCATGACGCCGTCAAATCTCTTCTGGATCGTCATGGAATTTTACTCTTGACGCCGTCAGGGAACTACTCTTGACGCCGTCACCTACTGTTCCCAGCATGGAAAATTAAAAATTTGGCGTTTTCTTCACTTTTATGCTCCAAAAACGTCCGAATTGCTTCCTTTTCCAGATTTCACTCCCAAAGTACCTAAAATCACAAAAGGAACGATTTAGGGCAATATTTGATCAAATAAATTCGGATTCGGGCTTAAATGACCCCCTAAAAACGGATCATTTTTCGCCTCATCATATACCCTTACACTTGAGATTTGCTTGTCCTCAAGCAAATGCGCTTTTATTCTAGTCAAAATACAAGTTAGGGGTCATTTAACACTAATATAAAAGTAATTACAATAAATAATCGTTCCACTAAAGACCAATAGACAAGCACGGAGGTCATACACAAGCACCTCACAAATAGTGTTTAGATACTCACATCTCTCGGGTGTAATAAAGTATAAATTACAATATGGAAACGGAAAATATCTCTCACTACCTGTCATAGCAAAATAGATTACCATAGGCTTGGGAAAGGATCAAACCTCCACCACATGGCGTAAGCACCTAGGATAAACTATCAAAGAGGTCTTTTAAAGGGTTGTAACGTTAGGTGTAGGGATATGAAATACACGGTTTTGTTGGATAAAGGAAGTTTTACTGGTGGCGAGTTAACAATCTTGGTTAATTACATGTACAATATGGCGTTGCTAAGCCAAGACTAGACTCGACTTAAGCTAATAAATGAAAAATAACAAAAACATAAAATGAACATAGAATGAAAAGGGATGGTAGTCCGTATGTTTTTTTTTTTTTTTTTTTTTTCTTTTTCTTTTTTTTTTTTCTTTTTCTTGATTTTTTTTTTTTTTTTTTTTTTTTTGCATACACTTTTACCCTACCATCCAAAATAATACATCAGAGGGGATGAGAATTCCCCTTACACTTGAATCTTTACATACTTTACAATTAACTAATCTAATGACTCGAATTAAGAAAATCAAAACACTTGGAGCACTTTTAAAATTAACGTACGTATGGGGGTAATAAATGATGTTCTTCCCCATTACTCCATAAATAAGTACTTACCCATGAGTCTCAATCGTCCCAAAACAATACGTACAAGGATATGACTCGACTTAGCAACCACGTAATCAATTAGAAAGTTAACTTAGGGTTTAACAAATAACAATAATGCACTAAAAATGAGCGCATATACGGAAGGCTAAGGCGATTTGGTTGTACATTTAAGTGGGGTGTAACAAATTCTTCCTTAAAGTAAAATGCTTTAAGTTAGAAACGAAAAGATAGGCTCGGAAGGGTGTACTAGGGGTTTCGTGTACTAAAAATGAGTACAACGCTAAGGGTGTGGGAAAAATTAGTTGACTTAACTAGCCAAGTAATATGACTTAAATGGTCAAGTAATTATGATACGGGTTTAACACAAGGGTGATCCTAATGCCTCTTATCATGTAGTAAATCCTACGACACGAATGTAGTCTCACTAGCGGTCTCGGGATGCATCACTAACGCAAGTTCTAGAATCTAAATGCTACCGGTACACTCATAAGCACTAATAGTAAATGCTTTTCCTATCAAATCTAAAGGCGAACCTCACATATTTGGGTGGAAAATTTTTCTGAATATACGGTTATGTGCTAGTCATACAATCTCCTATCCATGAGACGCTTGCTATGGCTAAAGTTTCACTCCTAAATGTTGTAAAAAAATTTAAATTTGGCGCTAAAATTGCACTAACAAGTGTTTCTCATAGTTTTATTACACATCTACCATTAAACAAAACAAACTCAAGCGAAAGTGCATATGTAAGGTATCATCTTTTTACCCTCCCCTTACACTTAAGATGAACATTGTCCCCAATGTTCAAGTAAAGAATGTAAAAGTGAAAAAGTAAAATGAATGAAATCAAATACTCCCCTGATTCGCTCGGTATGGATAATAAGGTGGCCAGGTTAAATCTTCCTTCAAGAAAATGAACAATCAAAGCTTCCCTTCCAGAATATAAATCATCTTCTTGTCATACATAACCTATAAAACCTGACAAAATAGACAAGACAACCTAGCGTAAAATCGGCGGCATCCTATGTAAGTTACTAAATCCTAGAAAACAAGATAAGATATAATGCTTGTGGAATGAAGTTTGCAGATCTCCTGGAGATTATAAAACTTAATAATTCACAAAAACCATAAGACTCCGTTAGAAAAACAAAACCGGTAAAATTTCCAGATTTTTACACCTGACGCCGTCAAGAGTAAACTCCTGACGCCGTCAGAATTGACCTGCAGAAATTCTTATGTTAAGTTTCCGGAAAATTTCTGGAAAAACTTGGTCCTACTTCCTGGAAAATCCTGCAAAACTTCATTATGACTCAATACAAGTATTTGACTCTAACAAATACGAATATACATGTTCATTTAATATTGTGGAGAATCATGATCGGTTTGTTTCTTAAAAACATATTTGGGGTTTCCCCTTACACTTATCTTTTGCAAAAATACTTTTAGGTGGAGTTAAGACTAGGCCAAACAACAAAGTAAAGTATTTCCACTTTTTAATTGAGAAACATGATCTACCAACAATAAAAATTAAGCATGCATACGGAAGCAAATAACAAACAAACAAAAATAAAATCACACAAAACATGGGTTGCCTCCCAAGAAGCGCTTTTCTTTATTTACGAGTCTTGTAGCTAGACTCAAGATCATGGGTTACTACGTGACCTCATCATTGGTTTCATCCTCTAGGTCGTCTTCTAAACCAGTTTTGTATTCCGGACCTAGTTGTAAGCATTCTTTATAGAAACCAAGCATCCTATTCTTTACATATTCTACTCCTCTACGTCTATCCTCCTCATTCCTATAATAAGCCGCTTGCTTGTGTTCTTTTTCAAAATTAGAGAGAAGGCGGTATTGCTCAATCTTGTAGGGCATTTGATAGGCAACCTCATCGTTCTCTTCCTTAAATCTAACTATCCCTAAAGTCGGATCATAACTCATCCTAGTGGCCTCAACAAATGGTCTTCCGAATATTATTTGGCTTAGGCAAGCATCTATCACCGGACGAGTGTCTTCCACTATCATAAAATCGATCTCATAGGTAAGATTCCCTATAATTACATGCAATCCCTTCACCCTTCCTGCAAAATTACTTATCAGATTCTTGTTGGGCATCATTCTAAAGTTAAGTTGCTTTTTCATCACCCAATTGTAATAAGTCCTAGTCATGATGTTAACGGGGGATCTAGGGTCTATGTAAGCTTTCCATATATGCATGTGCCCGATATTGCATGGGATGTTAATGTTAGAGGGATCTCCCATTTTGATAAGGGGTGTGCCGAAGATATATGGTCTCTCGGGACTATCAAATAAATCCTTATGGTACTCCCGTTCTTCCTCGGTGGGCAACTTATCAAAATATTTTTCTATAGGCTCTACCTCCTCTAATTCCTCTTCCTTGTTAACCTCAACTTCCCTATTCTCATCCTTAGTCTCGGCTTCTACTCTAACTTCATCCTTGTCACTCTCTTCTATCTCCTTATCTATCGGCTTAATGGTGAAAACATTGACAAAGTGGACATATTTGGATGATGAGGGATCCTTAATTTGGATTCCACTATTGGTGTCCCTAGTGTCCTTCCTAGGTGTGATTAACGCTTGGTTGTTGAGGGCTTTCAACAAGTTGTCAATCTTGTTGGTCATCTCCGTTTGTTGTTGGTTGAATTCGGTTTCAAACCTAGCTATGCGAGCTTCTTGAGATGCCATGAACTTTGACATCAATCCTTCAAGATTGTTGGTACTACCATAGTTGTTAGAAGGATTGTTGTTGAAAGTACGGTTGGATGGTGGACCGTTTGGTTGGTAACGATTAGGCGGATTGGAAGAATTGGGTTGATTTTGTTTCCACCTAAGGTTTGGGTGATTTTTCCAAGAGGGGTTGTATGAATCACCGTAAGTGTTCGGCTCGGGCTTGAAAGTGTACCACTTATCTCCCGCTTCGTCGGTACGCGTGGATACGTAGTCCGCAAAAGCTGTTCCGGGGAGTTCCACACAATCACGAGTGTCATGGGGACCACTACATAATTCGCATGAAGAAGTGATTTTGTTCACTTGGCTTGAAGGCTTAGGAGCTTCGTAAGATTTCATGAGAAACTTGACTTGGTCCTCAAGTTCCATGATCCTACGGTCGGGAGTGCTAGAATTGTTCGAAGGCAAAGATATTGCCTTGACCATTTTGTTCAAATCACGGGGATCATTCCAACTTTCGTTGTCATAGAGAGCAAGATCTTCTATGAGTTCCCATGATTGTTCCGCACTAAGATCACGTAGCTTACCACCGGCCGATTGGTCAATGGCTCGCCTCATGGAGATGTCGATATGGTCATACAAGATTTGGACTTGGAGCCAAAGATCTATGCCATGATGAGGGACTTTTTGGAGTAAGTCCTTGAAACGAGTCCATGCTTCATAAAGAGATTTATTTTGACGTTGTTGGAACATCAAGATGTCATTTCTAAGCTTAGTAGTTCTCCCCGGTGGGAAAAATTGAGCAAGGAAACGAGTGGTGAGATCATCCCATGTGGTGATGGATCCCGCGGGTAAACGCTCAAGCCATTGACTAGCTTGATCCCGTAGAGAGAATTGGAATAGGCGTAAACGGGTAGTCTCTCTAGTTTCAACACCTAGGTCTATGGAATCTACGATTTTGAGAAAGTCCTTAAGATGTTGGTTTGGATCTTCGGAACGAAGTCCATGGAATGCACATCCGCTTTGCACCAACCGGATGGTGTCGGATCGCAAGGGGGTCACATTGGCTCCGGTGAGCTCAATGGTGTTTCGGTAGCCTTGGTGGCTAGGTCGGGAATACTCTCCTAAGGTTCGGGGCCTAAGGGGTTCTAGTGGTGGGTTTTGTTGTGGTGGGATGACGGGTTCAAAGATGTTACCACCTTCCATGATGTCGGATGGTAAAGAGTTACGAACAAAAGCACAAAGAAATAAGATAGACTAAAGAGACCTAAAAATAAAAATAAAAATCTTACTAGAAAGGAATCTAGCAAGTAGACCTAATAAAAAGAAATTCTAACCTAGACAATAACTATTTCCCGGGCTGCGGCGCCAAAAACTTGATGCGTGGGAATCGCAACAGGCTTTACCTCTCAAGGGATCTTGAGAAGCTTACAACCCCCACCAGGCAGTGTACCTGATCGTTGTAGTATAGTATAGTGACAAGTACCGGGGGATTGATCGTTCAGCTTAGGAATAGTGTCGCTAGGATTAGAAAGCCTAATTACTAGTTCTAAAGGTGAGGGATGATTATTTTTGTATTTTTATATTTTTTTAGAAAGCAATTAAAATCTCGAGTTTGAAAGATTTGGGCGGAATTAGTTGCTATTCAACTAACCCAATACTACGATGCAATCAAAATAAACTACTAGAAATGAAAATAAACTAATTTATACTAAAGTTGTGAGCAGTAATTGGAGAAAATGTGTTTACTTAGATTTCACTACTCCCTAGATATCTTTTACACGTTAATTACTTGTTATAATTGTATGGATGACGGATCGTATTCCTTAATACCATTCATGGGGTGGCACACATAACTCCCCAATTCTATGAGCTCTTATCTCCTCCTACACCATGCCCAGCACAACTATAGGGATTGTAAACAGTGGCTCATGCATTAAATACAACCAATAAAGACCTAGTGCGCGTTGGTTCATGTTTCTTAAGACGTTCAAGCATGTTACCAATTGGAGATCTGCCAGTTTTCTTAAGCCTAACATATAAATCATTCATCCAAGACAAGAATAAACAAGTAATCAACACATAATCAATATCTAGGTTTCATTAGATCTAAGCAAACACAAGATAGATCTAGCCTAGCATGATAGAATTAAGACAAGAACATGATATAGACAAACAACACATAGACATATTGATTGAATTAGAAGAACACTTATCTTGATTAAACATGCAAGGTATCAAGGGGTTGGAACCCTTGAAAAACCTGTAAAGTTACACCAAAATCGTACTTAGGGTTTCTCCCAAAACTTCTCTCTTTAAATGTGAAAAATTAGAAAACTATATATAGGAAAAGGGTTCTGACGGCGTCAAGACAAAGCTTGTGACGCCGTCACCTCGCCGCCAAAACAATCCTCGGACTGCCTAGATCTACATTTGACGCCGTCAAGTACAAATCATTTCCAGGCCGTCATGACTTTTACTCTTGACGCCCTACCTTCATGACGCCGTCAAATCTCTTCTGGATCGTCATGGAATTTTACTCTTGACGCCGTCAGGGAACTACTCTTGACGCCGTCACCTACTGTTCCCAGCATGAAAAATTAAGACTTTGGCGTTTTCTTCACTTTTATGCTCCAAAAACGTCCGAATTGCTTCCTTTTCCAGATTTCACTCCCAAAGTACCTAAAATCACAAAAGGAACGATTTAGGGCAATATTTGATCAAATAAATTCGGATTCGGGCTTAAATGACCCCCTAAAAACGGATCATTTTTCGCCTCATCAAACACCAATTGGATAAAAAAAAATTCAATGAAGACTACATCAGAGAATCCGATATTCAATCCCAAATGGCTAATCTCCACTCTCAAAGGGCATTATGTAGCAGAGCATTAGCTTTATCAGGTTTAAACTGGCTATCTTAGGAAAAACATAAGTTGCAGGTATGTTTCATAATCAAGGATTGCTAAATTATACGGGTCAACTTTTTTCACTCACATAGAAGTTTATGTCAAATTACCAATAGAATAAGGTCAATGGGATAAAGAGGTGAGATCAATACAGTCATCCATTTTTTTTTTATCTAAATTAATAAAAAATCATTTTTTTTTAAAACAACATATCTTGCAAACGGTAAATCTTCAAGCTACAAAAAATACACTATCGCGACGAGAATTAAATTATCTTTCTATAAATATGCAATTCTATATACTTTCGACAAACTTTTTTTTTTCGGCGAACTATTTTTTTTTTTATTTTCGCCCAGAAAAATCACATATAATTTGATTTTTTCAAATCACATATGATTCTTACGAATCACATGTAATTTTTACAAATCACATGTGATTCGTAAAAATCACATATGATTTGATTTTAACGAATCACATGTGATTTCTAAAAATCACATGTGATTTTTATGGGCGAAAAAAAAATCATCAAAAAAAAAGTTCGTCGAAATTATATAACAATGCATATCTATAGAAACATAATTTAATTTTCATCGCGATGGTATGATTTTTTTCGCGTAACGATTAACGGTTTGCGAGATATATATATATTTTATTTGATAAAATAAAATGAATGGTTTCATGATCCATCCTTTGCATTCCCATAGGAGGTAATGGGGTCCTCACTCAAGGAGTGTGTTTCTAGATGTATGAAGCCATTTTAGAGATGGAAATGTAGTACATCTAGAAGAGCCCTTGACTTGGAGGGGTTATGGTGTCTAGTGATGCCCATCTCTTGTCCTGTTTTACTATTGTGGTGGCAGGATGAATGGTTCAAATGGGAAAGAGATGGGAAATGTAGCTAGATGGTAGGTGCATAAATGATTTAATCATTTGGTGAATTTTGAAGACAAGGAATGTTTCTGATTGATCATGTGAAGATGAATTAGCTGGGTGAATTCAGAACTGTAATAAGAGGCATTCAGATATAGTGGTTAGTATTGACAGATTTATGTAGTATTGAATTCTATTTCAATGATTCTATATTTGGGATTTGTCCAAAACAGAAGTTCTTTATTCCTTGTACTGTAATCATTTGAAGTAATATATAAATTCACCATTTGCACAAAAAAAATGAATGGTTAGGATTTGTTCATTGGTTCTATGGCAAATATGAATTATATATTGATCTTTTGTGATGGGATAAGAGTGTATTCAAATGGGTCGGACATATTGCACTAACAAAGATAGAATTAAACAACATAAAAAAACCATATAACTTCCAACAGATTGCATTTCAACACCAGTTACTAACAAATGTCAGTACAGGTTGCATCGTGTAACACCCCCAAAATACCGCAGCGGAAGACTGTGTCACTGGGGTGCTACTTCATAATACAAAGTATAAGTTATAGAAAACGAACTCTAAATGAGACGTTTTGAAAAGTTACCATTCGATTAATGAATTCAAAGTTACAAACATGAGATTCCAAAGTATGATACATAAATGTATACAAAATGTTTTGAATGGCAAATGATAAAAGCGTAAGTCTTCAGAATATGCAGCTTGACTCTAAGTTTCACGCACTAGCTATCGCCTTACTAACCTGAGATAAACATGCTAAAGTGTCAACACAATGGTTGGTGAGTTCATAGAGTTTGTCTTAAAACAGTTGAAAAGCCTCAAAAGAATGTTTACACAGCAAAGGCATTGTGAATCCACTCAGTTGCAGGTCCCGCCATAAGAGACTTGCAACCTGTGTGTTCACAACCCACTGCTAATATATAGTTTCTAAGGATTATATTCACCCATGGTCACATCATTTTGGACCCATAGGCGGGGAACCACCATCCCAAATAGTACATGTCACCCAACGTCTCGAATCTTGGACTTGGGTGGGGGGTATAGGCCCATACTAGTACTATTAATACCTCTCCTTTGACAGCATAGAGTATTGTGTATGCACGTAAATACAAATCTTGTATTTAAATTAAGCAAGTATAGTGTAACAAGTATGTATAACGCAATCAAGTATAATGCAATCAAGTATAATGAAATCAAGTATAACACAATCAAGTATAAAGCAATCAAGTATAAATGTTTTGAGTATTTGTACAAGTAAGCAAGTAGTTGAGCATGTATCCCCCCCCCCCCAAGAGTTAAAACAAGTATGAAAAGAGTAGGGGCTATGACTCACCTTAAGTCTATGTAATGAGAAATGAAAGTGGTAGTCGAATCACGAAAGTCTCTAAGAGCAGCCTATAATAGAACGTTGCGACTTAGGTTTGGAGTAACGTCTAAGAATACGAAGAATTGCCTATATATGTCTTGCATAATGTTCATGATGTAGTACTTAGTATATAGTGTAAGTCTTTGAATATAAATGGTTTATGAAACATGTATAGGTTGTATATCTCTTACTACCGTTCGGGCCGACATAATTCAGAAGTCATGGAGTAAACGTTCGAGGAGCCAGGACACTTTAATTCGTAAATCCACAACTCATCTCGACGGCTTACTTAATGAACTCCTCACATGAGGCTCCCTACTATTGTAGTATTTGATAACATATATATAATTTTTGATCTTTAAAAGTTATATGGTCTTTAGCCGTGGCTTTGCCGTGACCTTGGTCATTGTTACCATGGTCTTGAGACTCAACCTTGGCTTTAGCCATGGTTGTGGTCTTGGCTTTAGGTCATTAGACCTCTTGGTCTCATCTAATTATAATCATTATATAGTTACTTTGGTCTAAAAATGGGCTGTTAAGAATTTGAAGAAAATTATCACTCAGAAAGCGTTTTCAGGGTTCGAGCTTCTTTGCTCCTGAACGAAAACGGCGTTCCGGACAACTTTCGTGTTTTAAGTTTTTGATGAATCGGACCAGAAGGATGACTTTCAAAATGGCAGAATGCAAAACAGTAGGGTATAGGCAGTTTCGACGTTTTGGTGTCGCTAACTTCTTATGGCCATAACTTTTGACTCGTGTACTCATTTAGGGTGATTCAAATTGCTATGTTTTCCTTGTTAAGTCCTCTTTAACAGTAAGTAAGTGTCAAATATCATAGTTGTACTATTTTGGTCATGGTTCTCCATAAAAATCACTAGTTTGCTTGTTTACTTGTCATAAGTTAACATATGTATATCAATACTTGTTTTATCCATTTTTAAACATCATGAACACAATAACAAAAACATATATAGCATGAAAGGAACACAAAGAGCATGAAAATGATAATTAAGCAAGGAGTATGTTAGGGTTTGCTTACAACTTTTGGCTTTCTCTTAAGAAAGGAAGTCAAGTATGGAACTAGGACACTAAACCTAAGCTTTCAACCAATCACCACAACCCTTGCTAACCATTGCTAGCCTTGATATAACCCTTGTGAAAACCCATTAACTTCAGCCCTAGTAACCTTGTGTAGCTCCTAAATCAACCATGGAATCACCAAACAAACTTGAGAACTAGGTAGAGAATACTAAGACCTTGAACTCTTATGTGTAACTTATAGTTTGAAGATCAAAGGATCAGGGTGCTAGGGATTAATGGTGTGGCGTTTTTATGATGAAAAGATGAAGGTATGAGCTTGCTTTTATAGCATGAAGAGGAGGTTAGGAAGGTGTCTAGGAAGGTTCATTGAGGAGGTTACTTTGGTAGGCTAGATGTTATCAATTTTGCTTCCTAAAGACACTTGTAACCATCCTAGAGATCAATGGTTAAAATTTAACCACACATGGTGATTCCCCCCCCCTATGGCGGTTTCAATGGGATAAGGGTGACTAGATGAGTAGTCATGGTCTTTGGATGATAATATCCTAAGTATGTAGCTAGTTTTGACTCCGTAAAATGCTAACCGTAAGTTTTTAAGTCACGAAACGTAAAACCGGGTATCCTAAAAATATGAAACTTATAAATATGCTAGAACTTATCAATATACTCCATAATAAAATATAAAATGAGTGGTAGGATCTATCGGGTGCTAAAACCCTGCTAAAAACTGGAAACGCGGGTCTAAAACGCGTAATTCGCGTAAAACGCTGAACTGGAAAACGTAAAATTTCAAAACTTTTGGAATTGTCCTAAAATGAGAGAAAATCATATTTCTATTGTTTATAATGTTTTATGGACATATCGGGATGCTGGAATGACGTTTAAACCTAAAAGTAAATCTCGGACACGGATTCGTGATTTTTGCAGAAATGATCCGACGAGTGTGAAATTCTCGGATTATCATTAAAATAGTTTAACTTACGAGAATATGAAATAAAAATTTTGGATGTGAATAGTAAAAGTGAATAGTAAAAAGTGAATAGTGAAATTTTCCGGGAATAGTAATTAACCTGAAATTGCGAATTGTTACAGTCTCTACCCCTTAAGGAAACTTCGTCCCGAAGTTTAGTGTGTCTAGGAGAATTCAGGATCTCTAAAATAGTGGTGTTCACTCTGATTCGTCTAAGGTTCTGGGTAAGGAGTCGTATCGGCTACAATTAAGCCCACTTATTTATAACACATTACTTACATAAAGAAGCGTCCAAATTTATGTAAGTAAGGTCTCATAAACTTATGGTTCGGTGATTTACAATTTCTTTATTTAAATGAAGAGGCGTCCCAATCCATTTAAATAAGGAGATTCTAAAACATCCTACTTAAGAATTTCCGACTCAAAATCTGCCTTCTGAGGCCGATAGTAAGATAATCAAGTCATCAAATCCCTAAAGCTAAGCAATAATATTATTTATACTGGTAGCATCGACTAGAGGTGCACAAACCGGGCTTTTATATATCAAATAATCTCGGGTTTAAAAAAATCCGGGCTCAAAATATTACTTAGGTTGTTTTGGCTCAAATGGTCCGGACCGAATTTAGCTCGGCTCGGGCTTGGGATTTTTTTATATATTGTATTATTAATATAGTTATTATATATATAAATATTTTATCAACATTTTTAAGTACATTACTAAAAATCTAAAATTTTACTCTTTTCATCTTGAGTAATGTCATCTTCTGACTTAATAAGTGGATCTATAAAAAGATGTTTTGTTTTGTTGTCGTTTTACACTATCAAAATCTTTTAAGTAAATGCACAGATATCAAAATAATTAAAACTAGAAACATTCATAAGAAATTATTTTATTGAATCTTATAAAAATAAATAGGCCAGACTTTTTTGGTAAAAGTCCAGTTTTTTCGAGCTTTTCGGCGGGTTTTTTCAGGCTTCTGACTTACCTAGTGCCGGACCAGACTTAAGAATGTTAGTAGCCCGGATACGGTGAAAAGTTTTTATTATTTTTTAATTTTATTTTATTTTTTTATTTTATTTTGATTAATAAAAATAAAAGAAAATAATATTAATAATACTAAAAAAAAAAAAAAAAAAAAAAAAAAAAAAAAAAAGTTTACTAAACAAACTTTTATGTCGACGTGTTAATGATGCGTGTCCTTAAATAACAGAAATTCTTCTTAACTCCCAAACAAACATTCTTTTTCACAGATTCACGCTTCCTTCATTACATAAATCTCTAAGTTTTTAATCGGTAAGTTTTTTTCTTTTTTCTTTTTTCTTTTTTTTATATATCATGTATCAATTACCATTAAATTACTAGTAGTATCTCTTAATTAATTTGTTGCAGATCAATTCATTAACTGTTGTATTAGATTTTTTATATTTACTAATTTAGAGTTAAGTTAATTACCATATAATTTGATTACTCGCGCATAGCAGCGGCGGTGTATAGCAGCGTATGTGTCTCTATAACTAGGGATATTTTTGTCTTACAACATTACTTATTTTATAAGTTTCTAAGTTTTAAGCGGACGTGTTGTCTCTTTATATGTAGTATAGATTATAAATTTAGTTACTCTGATATTAGACGATTACTCGCGCGTAGCGGTGACGGTGTATAGTAGCGTATGTGCCTATAACTAGGGGTATTTTTGTCTTACAACATTACTTATTTGATAAGTTTTTAAGTTTTAGGCGGACGTGTTTTCTCTTTATATGTAGTAGTGTAGATTATAGATTTGGTTAGTGTGATATATGCGGCCTAGCCTAAGCCTAACTGGTATTACCAGTGGCCGTTTCTGGACTCTTCCCTGGCCATCCTAAGATGTGTGCATACCCGAGACATTCGGGATGCCTTAACTAGCTCATAAACAAGTACAACTCATATGTAAATGTAATCCGAGATTAATAGTATTGACTTATTTGCATTCATGTTATCGTGTTGTTGTGTGTGTTTCGTGATTTTGTAACAACTAAGGACCTTATTTAAGTGGACGATATGGATATAACAAATACTATTTATCACATACTTAGGGGGTGTTTGTTTCGGCTTATATAGCCGGCTTATAGCTTATTTGGTTTTAGGCTTATGTTTCATAAGCTTACTTTTTTTGTGGCTTATTTTTAAACTTTTCGGCTTGTATAAGCTTATTATGACATAATAAACTTATTATATAAGCCGAAAAATTTCAAAATAAGCCATAAAAAGTAAGATTATGAAACGTAAGCCCAAAATCAATAAGCCATAAACTGGCTATATAAGCCGAAACAAACACCCCCGTAGTCACTAGTCACTATCTTTTTTGGATTTGGCCTTATTTGCATTCCTGTTATCGGGTTGTTATGAGATTTTGTAACAACTAAGGACCTTGTTTAAATGGACGTTATAGATATAAGAAATACTATTAGTCACATACTTAATGTGGCCGATGGTGATTATCAAATGCGGCTTTAGTGTTTTTCTGCGTTTTTTGAAACGTGGTTTACTTTATGTATTTTTCTATGCGTTCTGTGAAAATGCCATTGTATGACACTTCCGAGAATTTGTAGCGTGCTGTATATATTTTCGCTAATATGAGTAGGTTTTTAGTTTTAAAAGATGGGATACTTTAGCTAACTTCTGTATTTAATGCTGTTCTAGATTGTAGATTCTTTCCCTAAGGAGCGTGAACATTAGTGCTGTCGTAAATAGATAGAGCAGGCTCATTATGAGATAATGGAATCACCTGGTTAGTCCCTTCAAACTTTTTCCTATTTTAGCATTAACTTTGATTTGGTTGAGTATCTATTATGATCTAGTGACGGCAATTTCGACCCAGTTGATTCACGTATGAATGGGTTGATTTGGGCTTTGGTTTATCACTAACGGGTCAAATGAAAAAAGTTAGCTTAAAGGAAACCCGAAAAAATAAGCAATCATATCTAAGTATTTGGCAAACTTACCATTTATTATTAAGAAAATCAGAAAAAAAAAAAAAAAAAAAAAAAAAAAAAAAAGTATTTCCAGTCAACCCGCCCGTTTTTAGTCCTGAACAAAAAGTGACCCGTTACCAAAACCCCTAACCAGCCCATTTTGCCACCTCCAGTATGTTTACATCAACAATCAAATCTTGTATACTTTATGCTAATTTTTGGATTCTCATACTTTGCTCCCATTGTGCACTACTACTTTATATCAGTTACAGCTGGCGGATCGAGGAATACGTCCGTGGTTGTTGTTACACTTGATACCAGTGAGGTATATATCATTGTTAGTTTGTCTTTTAGGACCGACACTCAGGTCATTTATATTGACCCAACGACCGGAATTCTTAGACACGACCGGAAATTGGGTTATGATGTTTTCAACTCCCAAGATGAAGCACTAAACTACATCACAGATGATTCCAGAACGATTTGCAAATATACAACGTACGCCAAAGCTATATTGGGTTATGCAGTGCTTGGGGGCATTGGTTTGCTGCTAGTTGCAACAAAGTTGACTGCTAGCATTCCGTATTTGCCTGGTGGCGGGTGCGTGTACACCATTACCGAGAGCAAATGGATCAAAATTACGCTTCTAAACCCTCAACCGCAAGGGAAAGGAGAAGTAAAGAATATTCAGGAATTGACTGAACTTGAAATCGATGGAAAACATTACTTTTGTGAAACGCGTGATGTCACCCGGCCATTTCCTAGCCGTTTTTCCTTACAAAACCCTGATGATGAATTTGTTTGGAATGGGTGGTTCTCGGTTGCTTTCAGAAGAATTGGGCTCGGGCATCATTGTGTCACTATGCTGCAGGTATGGTGCTTTAAACCATTCTATTACATATTTACATTCACTCCCGAAGTCATCTCATGTATAATCCATGTCAACTTACAGGGATTTGTAGAATATCGAACATTTGGAACTGCAGGCCAGCAAGAAGGGATTGTTGCTCTTATAGCTCGTCGTAGTAGGCTTCATCCTGGCACTCGATACTTAGCAAGGGGCTTAAACGCTTGTTACAGCACAGGTAGATTGACATATTTAAAAATGATTTATTATGTTTATTTCTTCTCGATACTTGCATATGATGTACAGATACGGAGTATCATATTTTTGAAGCTTGTTCTTTTAGTTTATTATGCTTTTTTATTAGTATCTGTATTGGACAGGAAATGAAATCGAGTGCGAACAACTTGTATGGGTTCCAAAAAGATCTGGTCAAAATGTGCCCTTCAACACATATGTATGGAGACGAGGCACGATTCCTATCTGGTGGGGCGCAGAACTAAAGATGACTGCTGCAGAAGCAGCAATATATGTTTCTGATGATGATCCTTATAAAGGAAGTGCACGGTATTACCAAAGATTAGCCAAAAGATATGACACGCGAAATTTGGATGTACTTGGTGCAAATCAAAATAAGAATAGCTTAGTCCCTATTGTATGTGTCAATTTGCTTAGAAGTGGTGAAGGGAAATCAGAAGCCATTTTAGTTCGACATTTTGAGGAATCACTAAATTATATCCGGTCAACTGGAAAACTTCCGAACACCCGAATTCATCTAATACATTATGATTGGCATACTAGTAACCGATTGAAAGGCGAACAACAAACCATTGAAGGACTTTGGTACCACTTAAAAGCACCTACAATATCCATAGGCATTTCTGAAGGTGATTATCTACTTTCTCGTCAAGATATGGAAAATTGTGAAGGTGATAAGATTTATAATGATGACATCAGTGGTTTCTTCTGCTTAAGAGTACGTCAAAACGGAGTAATTCGTTACAACTGTGCTGATTCTTTGGATCGAACAAATGCTGCTAGTTTTTTTGGTGCCCTTCAAGTTTTCACAGAGCAATGTAGACGTCTCGGGATATATCTTGATAATGATTTGGCTATTGATCACAAAAATAGGACCACGAGTACGAAAGATAAGCCTTGGAAGCGTTTTGATATGACATTTGAGGAATTTAAAAGGTCGACTCTTTTATCGCCCATATGTCAATTAGCTGACCTTTTCTTGATTGCTGGTGATGTTCATGCAACGATTTACACGGGCTCTAAAGCAATGCATAGTCATATTCTTAATATATTTAGTGAAGAAGCAGCAAAGTCCAAAAATTTCTCGGTGGCACAGAATGTGAAGATAACCCTACAGAGAAGATATAATAATGCAGTTACGGATAGTTCTCGACAGAAGCAGTTAGAGATGTTTCTTGGATTAAGGCTTTTTAAGCATCTTCCGTCAGTATCAAGCCAGCCTTTGCATGTATGTTAAGGATTTTTAATTTATATTTTTTAATATAAATGCACACGTTTATTTGATGTCTCTACATTTCTTGCTAGGTACTTAGTAGACGATCTGCCTTTCTTCTTAAACCAATTGCTAGTGTCGACCCGAGCTTTGGTGATGGAGACTATCTTCTTAGTTTTAAGCAAAAAGACATCATATGGGTAACTATAGTCTGTTTTCTTTCTAGGCCTTGAAACTTTGATTCATTTTATGGTTTGACTCTAGAACTCTTTTTCCGCAATGGGTTTTTCCTCAACTTTGTTTAATGTTTCATTTAAAGAGCCAACTTTTGCTAATCGGTTAAACCCCCTTAACTTGTTTTTTCCATCTTGTACACAGAAAAATTGTGAAAAAGTGACCCAAAAAAGGTCGATGGACTAAACCATTGCGAAAAAACGTTTTGAGTGTTGAACCGTAAATTGGGTGAAATATTTGAAGGTTAAACCATATTAACCTCTATCTTTATCTGAAAAAATTGTAGTACTACATTAAACTGAGAGTTACTCATAGTTTTCAATAAATTATGATTCAATATCCAATGTAAAGTGGGTTGATTATTGTACAGGTGTCCCAGCAGGCGGCTGACATAATACAACTTTTTATCTACCTTAGCGAGCCTTGTCATGTTTGTCAACTTCTCTTCACTATTTCACATGGTGCAGATGATTCAACATACCCAGCAACTGTTGATGTGAGAACAGGACGTGATCTAGATACGTTAAAACTCGTTGTGGAGGTTTGACTTATCTCTTGACATTAGGCATGTTATATTCGCAACCACACTCTAATTTTTAATAATTGGCACAAATATGAAACACATACAAAACTAAGGGTATTACAGTCATTTTAGAATTTGTTGTAAAAGAAACCAATTTTTTTTTGCAGGGAGTCTCCATTCCTCGGTGTCCTAATGGTACAAACATGGTAATACCCATACCAGGGCCTATTAGTGACGAGGATATGACTTCAAAGAGAGCCGCAGCAAGCGTACCTACCACCCAAACCAACCTTCCATTTCTATATGACTTCAAAGGACAGGAGAGCGAATTGGACTTTCTTACTCGTGTGGTTGTGCTAACTTTCTATCCAGCTGAGTCGACCATCTCCCCAGTTACTCTCGGTGAGGTACATTGAACATAAGTTAATGAATTTTTTAATACTTCATTTAACTGTTTTATCTTTTTATTTTGAATTTTTTTTTTTTTTTTTTTTTTTTCTCATTTTGATTAGCAAAACCATTAACGTGTCAGGCAGCATTATCGTATTTGTAACCATTAAATTTTGTACTGGTGGATGATATCCGTCTATTAAAGTGGTGCATGTGATTCATGTTTGATTACTCTGTACTGGTTTATGTGACAGGTAGAGATACTTGGAATTTCTCTTCCATGGAGAGACATCTTTGCTTCGGAAGGCCCTGGCCTAAGGTTATTGGAGCGTGTTGTTAATATTAAAGATGAGGCCAACTCATTCTCGTCTAAAATAGATAACACTAACAATGTCGTCGCCTCAAAAAATGATGTCTTGGCACCTGGAAAATCTAATACATCCCCCAGCTCTCAGACGGATCTCTTGTCGGGTGAAAACATTATATCAGGATCCGATTCACTACCAATAACGGAAATCAGTTTGGAAGAATTAGGTTATAGTTCGTGTCATGATCACAATGATGAGAACAACTCTCAAGAAAATTCAACGCAAGATATAATACAAATTAAAAGGGGCGCAGAGCACTACATAAATGGCTTTGAAACTTTGACCGCCTTACATGGGGTATGCTATCTTACTCAAATTATCTTAATGTTGCATTGCCGTTGTTCTTTTTGTTACTGTAAAAAAATGTGCTCAGTTAACTCGACTTCGCATATACGGAGATACAAAAATAACTGACTATGAAGCTTTGCCTTTGCAGGGTAACAATTTAGGTTTTGTAGAAGCAATGAAACTTGAAATCGAACGACTTCGCCTCAATCTCTCTGCAACTGAAAGGGATAAAGCTTTATCTTCTATCGGCATTGATCCCGCTACTATAGATCCCAACACATTGGTAGAGGAATCCTGCATAGCTTCATTATGCAAGGCATCAAACGCCCTTGCAATTCTTGGTCAAGTTTCTTTAGAAGACAAGATTACTGGTGCTATTGGTCTTGATCCTCTCGATGACGATATTGATATAGATTTCTGGAATATAAATAGAATCGGTGAGGGTTGTTGTGGGGAACCATGTAAAGTTAACGCAGAAACTTTGAGTTTAAGTTTGACTTCATCTCCAAAGTCAATATTTGTGTGCTCTGCATGTCAACGCAAGGTTTGTAGAGTTTGTTGTGCTGGTAAAGGGGCTATTCTTTTGAAAAACAGTAATAGTGGATCAAGTTCTAATGGCGTGGATGGGGTTATATGTAAGCTGTGTTGTCATGATGATATTCTTGAAGCATTGACATTGGACTATATAAGGGTTTTAATCAGTCAAAGAAAAAATACCCGTGCGGAAAAAGCTACTTTGAAAGCTTTGGATCAAGTGATAGGGAATAATTTTGTCTCTGTAAAAAAGGAGGTGGGCGATAAGTATGGAGACGTCAAGGCCCTTCAACAGTTACTTAATGGAGAGGAATCGTTAGCTGAATTCCCATTTGGAAGCTTTTTGCACTCGGTATTATCTTTCCTATGATTCTTTTACATGCTAAAAAGTTATTAATACTATTACTGGTTCATCGTGGTAACACGTCAAATGGACCAATTGGAAAAATAGCTAAAACATAATGTAGCTCTAAATTTTGTTTCCTTTTTGTTTTTTCAGATTGAATCAGCATCGGGTTCAGCTCCACCCTTGTCATTGCTTGCGCCTTTGAATACTGGATTACGACAGTCATACTGGAGAGCTCCAGCTGGCACCACTTCTGCCGAGCTTATTATTGTTCTTGGAAATCTTTCTGATGTCTCTGGGGTTGTTCTTCTTGTTAGTCCTTGTGGCTATTCTATGTCTGATTCCCCTACAGTAAGTACAAAACAAGAATCTTTAAGCTTCGTGTAAACTTTTCACTAAAACGTGTTATCCTAAATATCTGTATGGATCGTTTTTAATTGTTTGTGATTCGTTTAATTTCTGTGGTTATACAGGTTCAAATTTGGGCAAGCAATAAAATACATAAGGAAGAAAGATCATGTGTTGGAAAATGGGAAGTTAGATCACTCATCACATCTTCTCCCGAGCTTTGTGGTCCTGAAGAATCTGGTAAGGAAGGTCAAACTCCTCGCCACATCAGATTTGACTTTAGAAATCCAGTTCGTTGTCGCATGATCTGGATAACGCTAAGTTTTCAGAAAATTGTTTCAAGTTCCGTTAGTTTCGGGAAAAATACCAATCTTCTATCCTTGGATGCGGACGCTTTATCTGGGATGGGGAGGCGGGCCTCTATAGCAGGAACGTCTGAAAGTAATCCATGTATTCATGCAAAAAGATTCATTGTAACTGGATGTGCGGTGAAAGAAGATATAGGGAGACGATCTTCACGAAGCTCTGAGCATGCTAGTAGCATAAGAAATTGGTTGGAAAAAGCTCCGTTATTAAACAGATACAAGGTATGGTTTACGATCATACGTTCGGTGAGGTTCAACATGTCTGATCTTTGACCCACTTGACCCGAGAATTATTAGCCTATTTTTCAAAATATACCCAATTGACCCATTTGAAACAATGTATAACCCGAGCTCACATGTTTGCCATACATGGAAAATTTTACTGCCATCTCTATTTTCATGCAACCGTTAATCATATCGAGCTTATCCTCCTTGTTGCAGGTTCCGGTTGACTCTGAGAAGTTGATTGACAATGATCTAGTCCTGGAACAAAACATATCTCCAGCTTCACCCGTGATGGCAGGTTTTCGTCTAGATGGTTTTAGTGCTATAAAGCCTCAACTAACCCATTCACCTTATTCAACTGTAAATACAATGGATGCATCATCTATAGTTTTCCAGCATAGATTCTTATCTCCGGCCGTACTACATATTCAAGTATTTGCATCACAGGTACTTTCAACACCAAAAATGTCTTGTATATGTTAAAAAAAAAAAAAAAAATTCGCTGTTTGTAAATTTACTTGTGAGTTTGTATGAATATTAATATGTTATGATGCATGGTCTCAGGGTTCGTCGGATGAGATGGTGGTGGTTGGAGAATACAGGGTTCCAGAGGTGAAAAGCGGGACACCCATGTACTTCGACTTTCCAAAATTAATTACCAGTCAACGGGTATGGTTTAAGCTCGTTGGAGATGTTACACGGTTTGCAGATGATCCCGAAGAAGGGGAAGGAGGGCGGCCGTTAGCATCAGGGCTAAGTTTGTTAAACAGAATCAAGTTATATTATTACGCCTACCCCTCGGAGCTCGGGAGATGGGCTAGTCTTTCTGGTATATGATTTTGTGTCTATATAGCATTATTTTATTTTTTATTTAGGTATTTTTAGTACAAAATAATCAATTTCATTTTATTCCAAGGGTGTTTGCAGATTTTAAAAAATTGTGATTTATTAAAGGTCATAATAATCAGGTGTTGAAAAGCATGTAAAGAATTATTGCAACAAATTGATTTTTAGGGTAAATGCAAAATTATACAATTGATTTTAGTGTTACTCTATATTACCGGGTGAAATACCCTTTACCCAAATTTTAGTGTTACTCTTTTTCGTGGCGATAAATATATGTGATTTTGATTCTTAAACAAGACAATGATCACTTGGTAGTTAAACATATATCAAAACATAAAAGATCATCTAAGAAAATACATAGGTGCATATTTTCTAAATCATATTGGATTTATTTTATTATCTTTTTAAAATTCTACAGTATACTTTAAGGTATTTAAGTTACTTGGGCTATATATAGAGTAAATTGAGAAAACCATCTTGCGGTTTGGTCAAATCGCATGCACGCGTAGTCCTTGCAACTTTAAAAGTGCAGACAGTCATCGTAGGGAACTTTGTTGTGCAATTATCGTCCAGTAACACACTCTCAAATTTTATAAAACAAAAGTTCTATGAGTTGATAAACTAACCATAGGACAACTTTTCACTACTTCCTAGATTTATAGACAGGACTGAGACAGGGGTTTCCACGGGTGCTCGTGCACCTCATGGATTTTTTCAATGTAGTGTTAATTTTTGAAAAAAACATCGATTTTTCCTACAGTCATCTTAAATGCACCCGGTCCATCGAAATATGTTTCTAGTATTAGTGTTCAATTTTTTTGTGCACCCGATTATATTTAGTCCTGGTTCCGTCCCTGTTTATAGAGCAAAATCAAAAGCTATCATAATTTAATTTAAATATAGAAATGACCTAAGATTGATGGCATCAATCATTGATTCATTGATGAAGGAAGCTTGCAAAACACTTTAATAATAATGTGGTCCATATGCTTTTATAATTCTTTAGAATCTTTACAAAATTTTGTATAACATAAGTTGAGACATGATAGTGGTTATGATAAGATTATAGGCATATTCTAAGAACATGCGTAATTGGTAAGCTTGTTGAACCATCAAAAATAAAACATTTTTTAAATACATCTCTAGTAGGTAAGCTTGTTGGATCATCTATATATAATATTTCTTGCTGGACTTAATTAGAAAGAGTGATCTTTAATTAAGTCAAGACAATGACACTTGTATCAACCAAACAAGAAAACCACAAAATATGGTAGAACATTCCTTAATTTCTATATCTAAGTGTTATTTCCTATCTTTATTTCCTAAATATTTGCACTTAAAATTTTGTTTTCAAAATTTTAAAATGTTCATGAAATAAAATGATTCGCGCTCCTCTAATTAATTGGGACACTCCAATTTAGTGTAGTTGGACATTTATACACCTACAGTTACCCTTACATTTTCACTCATAAATGTCCAACTACATTAAATTGGAGTGTCCCAATCAATAGGGTGAGTGTGCAAATCATCTCCCGTAAAACAAGGCAAAGAATCATTTTATTTCATGAACAATTTAAAATTTTAAAACGTGAAAATGTAAGGGTAATTGTAGGGGTATAAATGTCCAACTACATTAAATTGAAGTGTCTCAATGAATCGGGTGAGTGTACAAATCATCTCCCTTGTTTTACACATGTAATATCCACTTCGAGCCAAAGCCCAATAGTATGTGAGCGTCCCAACAATCTCAAAGTTGTGGATTTAAGTCTCGATGAAAACATGTGAGATTGATTGTAAAAATTTGCCGTTAAAAAAATATGTCGATTTAAAGTTATATTTGCTAAAAGTTGAATTAACCTATATAGGTTAACACACACTTATTTAAGTTTCGATATATTATACCAAAAAAGTATTGATCGTTAGAATTACATAACATATGAAGAACTCGTACATCCGGTAACTTCAACTCATAAAACATGGCAATTCGGACAAGTAGCATATCAAAGGCTCGAATAAACCAAAATCTAGCTAAAAAATGAAATCGGGTCTGAATTCGTCTCGTGTATACATCTTTGTAATGTATGTAACTTCTTAAGTCACTTTAACCAGTTAGATCATTATCGTAATACCATAGTCCGTGTCGATAAATTGTAAGAATTATAGTTTGTGCTATATGTATTTAACATTTAGGTTTCCAGAAAGAATTTAGACTAAAAAGAGCTAGTCGTCAACACTTGCTGGCTTTATACCTAATCCACCGAGTAAGTTTGTTGACATATTTTGAAGTTGAAGGCAAAAAAATTCAAAGAGTGACCTAATAAACAGTCGAACTTGTAGACTAGATTTGTTGCAAGCTTGGACATTTCCTTTTGGCATAAGAATAGTGGTAATAATATCACAAAGACGCGTCCACCTATATGGCACCGCCAAGACTCACTTTCTTTATTAGGCTCATCCTAGTCACACGCGTCTTGAGGCTGAAATTGAATGACATGGTCGTCCCAAGACCAAGTCGTGGAGGAGTCTTGTGTGGGCCAAAGGTGAGTTGTGTAAGTTGTTTAATTTGTTTATATATAGTATATTTGGGTAGTGAAATTGGTTGTTTTATTACGCTAAGTTGGTATTAAAATTGGTTGTCAAGAAAAAAGGTTGATGTAGCGCTGAAGTAACTGAAGTTAAGTTGGTCGTGGTTCTCTCTTATTACCACTAGCCTAACGTGTTCTTTACTAGTTTTCTAGTGTGTTTTAAATATAAACTTATTTGTCTTTCTTTTTCCTTAATAGAGGTAAACTAACAACAAAATCACTACACACTATACATATTCACATATGACATATTGTGAGTACTTTTTATAATCACATTTATATATGTTTTATCTTTATCATCGGGTTAAGTTATGACTGTGTACATCATATCTCTCTCATACCTAGTTTTGATGACATTGTCTTGTTGTCACTACACTATTTAATTGCTAGATATTATGTTGTGTGTCCATCAGTAAATCTAACTTTTTATGTGTCGTAAACATGAAAACAAATACTCAAATCAACCTAAATTTATGTACATTTAACCAATATATTGGAGCTCTATGCAGAATGATGTGTATAGTTATGAACAAATAGTTGATAATCATATTATTTAACTGTTTTTAAATTCTTTTACCTAGTGAAAATTATGTGAGCAATATTGGTGAGGTGTTGGGTTTTACTATATTTAGTTTTTCATTTTTACAAAAAGTCAATGCTAAAAATAGTAAAAACGTATTTTGGTAGCCATACATATATTTATTGAGAGGTGATTGTGAGGCCTAAAAGATGTGCCTAAACCTATGTGCTGTCATCCAGTTAGTTGCAGCCAAGGGACCCACTTTTTCACAAACTAACATAATCATGCCACATAAGTTTAGGCATAAAATTAGGGATATATTTAGGTCTCCCCGTCATTTTTCATATTTATTTCAAATGTCACGAATGCAAGGCTTTTTTATTATTTTTTTGTCATTTGTATATTTTTAGACAAGATTTTTATATATTTAGATATGTTATTTTAAAGTGATCATTCTATAATTAAAAGTTTAAAACTTTACAACTCCTTCAACTAACTTGAGCTTAAAAAATTACAAAGGATGATAATCATTTTTTATCAAGCAATCAATATTAATTATTGTAGCTTAAGGTGGCATCAATTAATTTAGAAACATGTAAAACACCTCTTATTATCTGCTCATAAAGGTAATGATTAATGAAATAGATATCAGGGCAGACCGAGGGGTTCTCAAGGATGCACGAGAACCTTATGGGTTTTTCTTGCATAGTGTAAAATTATGTCAAATATACCGATTCTAAAATGAACCTGATCTTTAATTTTTGAGTTACAATTTTTGATACTTCTTATAAAATAAACCTGATAACTCTTGGTCTTAGGTCCCGTATAAAATAACCTGATAACTCTTGGTCCTGGGTCCTGTAATTGGATATACAGAATATGGAGTTGATACTTGATAGTGGTCAAATGATTGACATGATCGAATATGCTAGTTGACATGAAAGACATCTCATAATTGCGAAATTAACTAAACAAAAGTTTGTACCAACCGATTATTCCAACTAATTAATCAATCACAAAAGTCACCTTTAGTACTATAACTCGATTACATATGTTCTTCATGAGTACTTTCAACTCTTTTTGGACTTATCATGTAACAAAAAAAACGACAAAAGAAAATCCTTTCAAGTTGAAGATAACTTGATTGATCAAGTTACAAGCATCAACCATTGGATAAAATCCAATGGCTCAAATCATCTCCTATTCTTTTGATTTGAGCCATTGAATTTGATCAAATGGTTGATATTTGTCTAACTTGATCAATCAAGTTATCCTCAACTTGAGAAGATCCTTTCCTTAAAACGACAACAGTGAAAGAAGACCAATGTCGTTTTGCTAATTATTTTGCTAGTATGTTATGATCATTATAGATTTTTTACCGAGCAACTTGATTGTTATATTGACTAATCCTGTTACAGATTAAAAGGATGACGCGTAATCTTAAATGTTTCAAAATTCATTTTGATGATTAAAAAATTTAAACAACCAAGTTGGATAATTAAAATTTTTGAAACTTACCATCGCTTTCATGTAACACTCGACGTTGCTCGTTATATAAATTGTGGAAAATTTTGTTTTAGAGCAACTTGTACGTAAATTCGATGTGACATGCACACGAGGATGAAAATCATGTATGCCGATAACGGTTGTGCATGTCTCGTACCCTCTTGTATAAGTTGGTACCTTTCTTATCATAGAAATAGAATTCTAACAAACTCGTTATTGTTTGACAATATATTACATTGTTTTAATTCCAACAACTTTTGGTTGTTTGTTATTCATGTTTTGTAGTTTTTAAGCAAGTTGGTTTAGCAAGAAATGAGAACTACTCTCTACGTCTTAAAAAGAATGTTCACAAACAAAAATGTAAAAAAATTATGATATGTGTAAGTGTAATTAACGTCAGTTTTGATTGATGAAAGTTATTTTTACCCTTATAATTAATACAAAAATAAAAAATGAGTAACTAATATAAGTTTTGATTAGAATGATAAAGTAGAAAAATCAATCATAATTAATGTTTATATATAAAAACTGAACACTTATTTTTAGACAAATATAAATAGTAAGATGGACACTTATTTTAAGACGGAGGAAGTATTATTTATTGGGTAATCCATTGTATATTCAATGGTTGTGAAAACTAAGTTGATTGTAAAGAATTTTATGTTTTAAAAAAACTTTTATTGAATTTTAGACACTTTGACATCCACATCACCTTAATTATTGAGTCACTAAAGCAATCTTTTTGTTTCATTTTATGATTTGAAAGTTTAGATGATCATTATGCTTTTCAAAAATTGTTTTTGAAAGTTTGGTTAAAAGGTCCATTTTACTTTTTAGATGTTTCTAACTTTTTAATTTTCTTCGATGCTAAGGATTCATCTTTTTTTTTTTTTACTTTCTAAATATATTTTGCTTTTGAGAAAGAGGATATATTTTAGGTCATTTTCATGTCATTAGTCTAAAACATCGGTAATGTTACGTGTAAGACTCGCTATACATTTTTGAATTTTGGGTAGTTTCATTTTCAAAACAATCTCACCCCATTAATCACGTTGGTAATTAATACACAATCTTCAATTAAAACCAAATTCATTACACACTCACATAACATTATCTTCTTAAAACTTTATAACATCATCTCATCTATATCTACATTATTTACTTATTAGCGATGAAAAAAAAACGTAAACTACAGTATTTACTTTACAACTAGAAAAACCAAAAAGTGAAAAGTGAAAAGTTGAAAATAAAAAAAGAAAATATTGAAAACATAAGTTTCAAAAAAAAACTATTAATACACATCGAAAACCGGGTTGACCCGGGTTAATTTGACCCGTTTTTTCGACCCAACCCGTCGGGATGACCCGGTTTAAATTGACCCATTTTTCGACCGGAAGAGTTTAACCGGTTGAACCACCCGTGTTGAACCGGGTTTTAAAATATTATGTTTAATCCTCAAATCCTCAAACTTTTATTATTTTTCGTTTATAACTTATAAACTTTTTTTATCACTAAAAATATATGTCGCTGTAAAATTCTGTTGTTATGCACGGATACTAGTCTAGTAGTACTATATATATTAGGTGTACCTTATTTCTTGAAATTTCAAGAATCTTGAAAATTCAAGAATTTTGAAAACTTAAAATTTATTTAAAGAAAGGAAACACACCAGAATATAAAAGTTGACTTGAGAATACATTATATTAATGTAGTAGTAGTCTTGAAAATATATGAGACTGAAACACGGTTATCAATACTAGGCGCATACACGTGCATAGCAACGAGATTTTAGAGCGGTATATAGTTATAATTATATTTTTATTAATTGTATTGTGTAACGATTTGTGTAACTAAAATATCACTATAACTATTTGCCGCTATAAAATCTCGTTGTTATACGCGGGTACTCGTCTAGTTTACATTTATGTATTTACTGAATCTATTAAAACTTTTATTTATGTACTCGTCTAGTTTACATCAACAATGGTGAAGCTTTGATGACCATTGTTGATGTAATCTACATTTAAGACATTAATAATACAAGGGAGGTCATCAAAGTACGTATTTATTTTCACTTATACAAAATCCGGCAATTTTTTCAAATAAAACATATGAAATATTAACAATAAAGATAACACTGTCGTATTAAAAGTTTAAAACAATACCGATAAGAATTTGAAAGTGAAATATCACTTGTGTCTTTTAGATCATTTTTGATAAAAATAAGTATACATTTAAATAAAAAAATATTACTGGTGTTTCACATTTATACTATTATTATTGCTTTAATATGCTAAGTTTAGCTTTATTTCTTATTTTTTCATATATGTTGAGCACTAAGATCGGCAGAAATTGGTATAAGAGAAGACAGTTACGTACTCATCTAATACTTTAGCTTTATTACATGGACCAGTGGGAAAAAATTGAAATATTAGATGGACTCCGTATATATTATCTCATAACCAAAACCTTTTACATTAATATAAATGAATTAAAGAGAGTTGAATTGTTGTTGATATGATAATAAAATACATATAAAAGTGCAAGTGGCAAGTATGATACATTATTGTGTCATTAGCCCATAAAAAAACTTGTCGTCAAAGAGATAAAATTATAAAAATGTGAAACAAAAACAAAATAAATCATATTACATTTTTAAAAGACATAAAATATTGTCCATCAGATAAAAATACACATGTTAAAAAAACATTTATTACTGTTTTTTGATATTTTCAAAACCTACAAAAAGACTGTTTTACTTTTTGACAATTAGTTAATGCTTCCTTAATTTTGTACATATCAGTTTTAATTAGAGCATCAAAAATAGTGAAGCTTTATATATGTTTATAACCTTGCATAATTATTAATTTATAAACCTATTGGCGTTATAAACTTATGTTCATTATGTATAAAAAAAACTTTTAGGAGGGTGTCAGTCATGCTTCCGAAATCATCCATACCTCTCAAATCCACCAATAATATCATTCCACCTCATTCCACCTCATTTATACTTTTTCCATACCTCCCAACCCTTTTTTAGTGGCAACCATGCCTTTTTCATACCTCCATACTAATTTTTTTTTTTTTTTTTTTTTCATAAATTAAATTAAACAATTTAGTAAATATTCATCACTCCAGATCCTACTAAAAAGCTTAAACCTTCGCCCTTCATCATTAGCCGGCATATCTGCCACCATAATATTATTGTTATTGCAATAGCTATTATCATCAACAACAATAGTATTATCATTTTGGTTAGGAAGCCCAATATGGAGTAAACTGCAAAATACATCCATGTGGTTTACACATTTTGGCATCTTAAATCTCTGTCAGAAACTTTTGGCAATATACATCCCTCGTTAGGCAAACATTTGCCACAATACATCCCTCGTTAACAATGAGGACTAACGGTGCAAATTTTTCCTCCGTTATCTCTTAACGAGACTGAAAATATTACACCGTTAGTTTCGTTAGCCAAACATTTGCACCGTTAGTCCTCTTTTTTAGGGAAAAAAATGTTTAAAAAATTTAAAATTAAAAAAAAAAGTTAAAATTAAAAAAAAGGAAAAAAAATTAAAAAAATATTTTTTTTTAAGTTAATATTTTTAAAAAAATCTAAATTTTTTAAAAAAATTAATATTTGCGAAAAAAAAATAATTTTTTTTATAAATACGCATTTTTTAAAAATATTAAAAAAAGGAAAAAAATTTTAAAAAATTAATTTTTTTTTTAAGTTTATATTTTAAAAAAAATCAAAATTTTTTAAAAAAATTAATATTTGCGAAAAAAAATTATTTTTTTTTTATAAAAAAAAATAAATTTTTTTTATAAAAAAAATAATTTTTTTTAAATACGCATTTTTTAAAAAATTAATTATTATTTATAAAAAAAATTAATGTTTTTATAAAAAAAAATTATTTTTTTTTGTCGCAAATATTAATTTTTTAAAAAATTTTGATTTTTTTAAAATATAAACTTTAAAAAAATTAATTTTTTTAAAATTTTTAAAAAATGCGTATTTATAAAAAAAATTTCTTAAATATTTTTTTTTTAACTTTTGATTTTTTTTAAATATTAACTTTAAAAAAAAAAAAAAATTCCCTTTTTTTTTAATTTTAAATTTTTTTAACCTTTTTTTTCCTAAAAAAGAGGACTAACGATGCAAATGTTTGGCTAACGAAGGCTAACGGTGTAATATTTTCAGTCTCGTTAAGAGATAACGGAGGAAAATTTTGCATCGTTAGTCCTCATTGTTAACGAGGGATGTATTGTTGCAAACGTTTGCCTAACGGGGAATGTATATTGCCAAAAGTTTTTGACAGGGATGTAAGATGCCAAAATGTGTAAACCACAGGGATGTATTTTGCAGTTTACTCCCCAATATGCAATGCCACAGTTACATCTTCCTCATCCTCAGCATTCTTTCTCTTGCATGGTTCAAGAGAAAGAAAGTTAAAAAATGGTATCGTTTTCGATGACTCTTCATCATCCAAAATACTCCAACGGTTACTTTTCAATCTCGAAATCTCCAAACCGCGGAAGCAAATATTGCCGTTGGAACTATGCCTTTGGCCATACCGCCAAGGTGGTGGCGGTGTTCACCGGCGGTATGGCCATGCCGTTTGGTGATGCCGCTGCCACTGCCACCGTTCTTACAGCTCTTTAAATGATTCATAATAACACATGCATTAAATTAGAAAAAAGTTAAACAATATGAATCTCTTCATACCACAAGTAGTATGATAAAATTCAAACAATTTCAACCACTATATTTAATAAAGTGAACAATTATTTTGAACACATTGCATTGATGATGATAATGCTTAGGGTTGTTAGTTGAGGCTAAAAAATATTATGCGTCCCCGACTCTGTTAAAATCTTGGGTTAGTCTGGTTCAAGTAGTTTACCTCTGATGATTGCAATAGTTCAAGTAGTTTACAACTACTCTATACAAGTTGTCCAAAAATTATAAATATTTGTATATTCGGATATATAAAACAGTTATCCGAAATTTCAGATATCCAAAAAATCAGTTTCAGGTATTCGAAATGACATTAATCATCTTAATCCAGATAGGGTAACTTTCTATTTTATACCCGTTTCAAGTATTAGATGTTTTGGTGGACTAACGTGTTTTTTGAAATAAGCTAATCAGCAAATCCATGGACAACCTCATACTAACTCCAATGTGTTTATCATGTAAGTATTAAATGATATCTCTGTAATAAGAAGTAACAACTAAAAACTATGATTCTAACAATAGCCAATTCAAAACAAATTAAACCTTACACACAAAATGTCACTGGAATTTATTACCTTTATTTTAATTATTACTAAACTAAACTAAACTAAAAAAACTAAAAAAAAAAACAAAAAAAAAAACAAAAACAAAAAAAAACCAAAAAAAACTATATAAAAAAAAAAAAAAAAAAAAAAAAAAAAAAAAAAAAAAAAACCATTTAAAAATAATCATGAATCTTTGTATTAATCGAATTCAAAATTAAACAAACCTGGATGAGGGTTATATCATGAATCTTTGTCTCGATTCCTCCTCCTCACCACCACTAGCAGAAGCTGACAACATCAACGGCGACGAAAAACCCCTGATAATCATTGCAGTTGTATTATGTGTGCTGTTGGTGGTAGGAGTATTAATTTACTTCAAATGGTTCGCACCAACACCAGCAGCAAGGCGTCTAAGGAGGATGGGTCTCGACATGGAAATATAGAGGAGACTGCCAACATAGACGTTCACTGCTGCTGAGGGTGAGGGGTGAGAGTAGTGAGCAGTGTGTAATTTGTATAACTGTATTTGAGGAGGGGGAGGAGGTCAAGGTATTACCATGCAAACACATGTTTCATGTCACGTGCGTTGACACTTGGTTTGATGACCACTCCTCTTGCCCAACTTGTCGCCAAATAGTTGACTAGCTAGTACTTTTATTTTTATTATTTTATTATTGTAATTATTATAGTGTAATCTCTTTTTATTTTATATATAATAAAAGTTTAATATTATTGTTCTTGTTTATTGTTATTCGCTTTAGTTAATTTTCTTTTATCTTTAATTATTTCTTTTTCATATTTTTTACATTATTTACTTATCATAATAACTATAATCCACTGAAGGTCTCTTTTCTCTTTAATTTGGTTTTTCACCTTTTAGAAATTAGCCCATTTTAGATATGCAGTATGCTTGTAAAAAAAAGTCATTTCTAATTCTGATTATAACAGTTTTGGTTTCTCACCTTAAGCAATCACGAAACAAGAAAATTTGATACTATGAAAAAAGGAAGTACATCCCGTTACTTACCTGTAATCATAGCATTCCACGTTACCAAAACTTTCCTACCCATCTCAATCAAAAACCATCCTCAGCTCAACGACACCAAATCCCCACACTTCCCATACATAAGAATTCATCTCTTCAACCATCTTCCCCAACTCCAAAAACACTCACACCACCATGTCGTCTCGATTCACCAGTGGACTCCATCAGCGACGGAAAAAACTCCTTAATAATCATTGTAGTATTATGTGTGTTGTTTGTGGTAGCAGTAGTAAATTACTTCAAATGGTTCGCACCAACACCAGCACCAAGGTGTTTAAGGAGGATGGATCTCGACAGGAAAATATTGAGGAGACTGCCAACAGAGACGTACGTTCACTGCTGCTGAGGGTGAGGGTGAGAGTAGTGAGGAGTGTGTAATCTGTATAAATAGCTTTGAGGAGGGAGAGGAGATTCGAATTTTACCATGCAAACACACGTGTGTTGACACCTGGTTTGCCTCCCACTCCTCCTGCCCAATGTATCGCCAACATATTTATTTTTATTATTTTGTAATTAAAGTGTTCTTTTTATTAATGTATTTTATATATAATAAAAGTTTAATTTATATAATCATTTGTTATACTAGTTAGATACACATATAATTCATTAAAAAAAAAAAAAAAAAAAAAAAAATCTTTATTTGGGTCAATAGAATCGACCCAAACAAGAGTTAGCCAAATATTTTCAACTCGAAACCCCGCCCTATTTAGTACTCACTCTGTCTCAAAAGTATAGTCTATATTTCTTTTTCGAGATGTCTCAAAATAATTATCCATTTTTCTTTTTAAGTAAAAATTAAATAATTTAGTGGATGAATATTCCAAAATAGTAATAAAAAAGTAAAAGTGGGACACGTGTCGATCATAGAGGCTGATTGAGCAGTCGAGCATGACCAAATTGGAAAAAGATGTCAAATCATGACCAAAAATGAAATAGCTGAATGTTTTTGTACCTTTTTGTTAATTTCCCTCTTTCCATTATCTTCTTCTACAGTAGTAAAAAATTTTATAAACTTTATAAAATTATAAAAAATTCATTTTAGAAAGTAGTAAGTGGATATTACCACCACCAAAAAGACACACTACCACTACTAATAAAAACATAACGGAAATAAAAAAAAATTATAAAAAAATAAAATTTATAAATAAAATTTCTGTGTGTGTGTTTTTATTTCCTCTTCTGGATCACCTTCTTCTTCTTCTTCTTCACCATCAAATCAATCCGTCACCGCGCGTGTATTCCAATCGCCGCCGCCAAATCCTAATTTTTACCGATTTTGTTTCATTTTATATTTTTAGGTCAAAATTGGCTGCTGCTTGTGTCTTTCACGATTGCATTATTTGGTAAACCCTAATTTTGACTCTTGATTACTTGATCTGATTGATGTCAAGATGAAATGATGCTTTGATTCATTATTTTTTTTTTAATTTTATTTATTTATTTATTTTTTGTGATGTTTTATGTTTAATAAATGTGAAAATTTGGAGGTGTTCGGTTTCGATATATCGGGATGTTTTACGCGCGATAGTCGAATTAGTTATGGTTTTAGGTTTCGTAGAAATGTGGAAATTTAAGGCGATATGGTATATAGCTGAATTAGTTGTGGTTTTAGGTTTCGTAGAAATGTGGAAATTTAAGGCGATATGGTATATAGCTGAATTAGTTGTGGTTTTAGGTTTCGTAGAAATGTGGAAATTTAAGGCGATATGGTATATAGCTGAATTAGTTGTGGTTTTAGGTTTCGTAGAAATGTGGAAATTTAAGGCGATATGGTATATAGCTGAATTAGTTGTGGTTTTAGGTTTCGTAGAAATGTGGAAATTTAAGGCGATATGGTACATAGATGAATTAGTTGTGGTTTTAGGTTTAGTGTTTGCGAAAGTCGAGTTACGGTTTAGTTTAATGAGAATTTGGTTACTGTTTCGATATTGTTTCGTAGAAATGTGGAAATTTGAAGTTGTTATGGTTTCGCTAAATTAGGTGTATTGAAATTTTGATTTAGTTTCGTGTAAATGTGAAAATTTGAAGCTGTTATGGTTTCGATATAGGTGTATCGGAAGCCGAGTTACGGTTTAGTTTAACGAGAATTTGATTACTGTTTGGTATAAATGTGAAAATTTGAAGTTGTTATGGTTTCGCTAAATTAGGTGTATTGAAAATTTGAGTTAGTTGTGGTTTTAGGGGGTGTTTGTTTCAGCTTATATAGCCGGCTTATGGCTTATTTGATTTTCGGTTTCGATATATCGGGTAATTTTACGCGATAGTTGAATTAGTTGCGGTTTTAGGTTTAGTGAGAATTTGTTGATTACTGTTTTGATATTGTTTCGTGTAAATGTGGAAATTTAAGGCGATATGGTGTATAGCTGAATTAGTTGTGGTTTTAGGTTTAGTGTTTGCGCAAGTCGAGTTTCGATATTGTTTCGTGTAAATATGAAAATTTGAAGTTGTTATGGTTTGGATAAATTAGGTGTAGTTGAATTAGTTGTGGTTTTAGGTTTAATGAGAATTTGTACGGAGAGTAACAATGATTTTTAGGAGTTATGTGAAAATTTGAAGCTGTTATGGTTTGGATATAGGTGTATCGGGAAATTTTACTGTTTCGATTTAGTTTTGTAGAAATGTGAAAATTTGAAGGTGTTCTGGTTTCGATATATCGGAAGATTTTACGCGATAGTTGAATTAGTTGTGGTTTTAGGTTTAATGAGAATTTGATTACTGTTTTGATATTGTTTTGTATAAATGTGGAAATTTGAAGTTGTTATGGTTTCGCTAAATTAGGTGTATTGAAATTTTCATTTAGTTGTGGTTTTAGGTTTAGTGTTTGCGGATGTCGAGGGTTGCTAGAAATGGCTGTTGAATTGGTGGTGTTAGTGATTAGTTTATCTGGTTGGTTGGTTATGTTTTGTTGTTGGAAGTTCATGTTAGCGAGTAATGTATTATAGGGGGTGTTTGTTTAAGCTTATATGTGGGCTTATGAGCTTATTTGATTTTGGCTTATATTTCATAAGCCCAAACTTTCCGGCTTATTTTGAGATTTGTGAGCTTATATAAGTTTATCATATCATAATAAACTTATATAAGCCCACAAGATCATAATAAACTTATATTAGCTCACAAATCTCAAAATAAGCCAGAAAATTTGGGCTTATGAAATATAAGCCGAAACACAAATAAGCTCATAAGCCACATATAAGCTTAAACAACACCCCCATAGTTAAGCTGTCGAATTTACCGTTATATTTAGTGTTTAGGTTTTGCATATTCTGCAGCGTTTAAGATTGCATTAAGGGACTTGTACCGGTATTAGAGTAACAATGAGTTTTAGGAGTTGTTACCTATGTATACATGTGGTTTTAGGTTTAGTGTCTGCCCAAGTCGAATTAGTGGTTGCTAGAAACGGTTGTTGAACTGGAATGTTTTGATTTTTGAAGATAAAATGATGCTTTGATTGATTACTGTCAGTTTTGATGTTTATGTTTAATTTAATTAGTATATTTGTAAGAAATTTGAAGCTGTTACAGTTTCGCTAAAATAAGTGTATTGAAAATTTGATTAGTGGATGTTCATTTAGTTGTGGTTTTAGGTTTAGTGTTTGCGGAAGTCGAATTAGTGGTTGCTGGAAATGGTTGTTGAATTGGAATGTTAGTTGCTCAATTGTGGTGCTAGCGGGTAGTTTATTCGGTTATGTTTTGGTATTAGAAGACTAGAAATTGATGTAAGATTGTTAAGCACTCGATTTTACTGCGATACTTAGTGTTTAGCAGGAAGTTCATATTTTTATCTGGTTTACATGTTTTGTAGCGTTTATGATTGTGCGAAGGGACGTGTATAAGTTTAGTAAAGCAACAATGAATTTTTAGGAGTTTTTGCCTATGTATTTATGTATGCTATCCTCCACATGTGACTATAGATCAGAAGTTTACGTTAATGTAACTTCTCGACTAAGGACAAGTTTATGATTATGGGTGCGGAAACTCATGTGGAATTTCGTTTATGTGGTTTATCTGTCAAGTTTGGCTGTTAGCGCCCTTTCCAGCTCATCATTAATGTCAGTATAGGAACATTTCTTTCTTTCTTTCTTTCTTTCTTTCTTTCTTTCTTTCTTTCTTTCTTTTTTTTTTTTTTTTTTTTTTTTTTTTTTTTTTTTTTTTTTTTTTTTAATATCAGAGAGATTCCCACAATGCTTCTAAGTCAATACGATCCCGAACCTAAAGTTAGTTAATTTAAAAAGGCACTTCATTTAACGTTCACAATAGAAATCAGAAAGTGGATATATAATGGGTTTTATGTATGCATTCTTATGTTAGGCTGTTATTTTGGTCTTATCCCATCTTTTGATGGGTATTCCTATGGGGGGTAAACTATTAATAATGGGGTTTTAGGCCAGTTTATTTAGTTTATCAGTTTTTAGTTACACCTAAGTCTTATGACCACTTTCTTTATTCCCTGTGTCTAAGTAGGGGTTGCTAGGAATCAAAGATCAAACAGTTTTCTATTTGATTTTTGAGACAAGCAAGTTTAGGTTAGATGGCATAGGTCATGCACGAAATATCTCATGCAACATAGGTGATGTGTAAACCGTAAACCTTAAATGGCTAGTGTTTTTACTCACCCCCATCCGATGGAAGGTAAAGTTTGACTTTACCCTTAATTATTGGAAATGTCTAATTATTAACCAGTTTTCTTTAGACTATTTATTCATGAAATTTAAAGGAACCGTTTCCAAACAATATCATCAATTTTGTTTGATGACGACAATGTGCAACTAAGTGATTCTGATTAAAAATTCATCGAAAGGAAAGTTTGCGATTCCATGAGAGAACTTCAGGAATGAATTGCTTCACTTTTTAGGAACTGAGGAAGTAATCCTATTTATTGACCACATATATCAATATTCGACTCATTTTTTTGTTTATAAACACATGATTCACTTATTGGATGTTACTTATTTGCTACATTGTTGTTTTGGAGCTTTATATCTGGTGAGACTGTAATAATGCATACTGTTCTGTTTTTCTGGTTCTTATGATGGACATTGCATATTTATTCATTTTACAGCGAAGGGGAGGTTTCGATTGCCGCTGTCTGTTGTGCTTCATTCTTTTCGCGTTGGAAACGGCATGCAGAACAGTGGCAGTCTTCCCAAGAGCAATTCTTTAAGAACTCAACAGTCACTCCGCCGCCTCAATTTTTGCTCGCAAGTAGCAACGGGTCAGCAAACATCTCCAGTCGTGTATCCCGAAAAGCGTACTAAGAACAAGGCTTCAAGAAGAAATGATGTCAGCGCCAGCAGCGATGATTCCAAGAAAGCAAAGAGGGAGGAACACAGGATTGATATTGGAGATGAGCAATCTGATTTGTTGGGATATGAAGTCATTTCTGGGAAGCTAATTTTGGATAAGAGAAAGAACATTAAAGCTACCGATGCAGAAAAAACAACTGAAAATGCACACTTGGATACTGTTGACGCTAAACTAACAAGCAGGATGTTGGTTTGGGGTTCACATGTTTTAAGCCTTGACGACGTAGTTTCAGTAAGTTTTCTAAACAAAGTGGAAAACGGAAACAAAATGCAATGTAGTGATCACTTCTTACCAGTATTTAGAATGCACTTTTTTACATGGTTAAAAAGTACGTTTCATGTATTTGGTAAAAAATGAATAGTAGTACATCGTATTTTGTTGCAGCTTGTCGAATAAAAGTTCAGATTATTCATGCTTTGTTTCGTTGACTTTTTCTATATTGATGGTTATTTTGCCTTCTCACATGACTTGTGCAGGTGACGTACAACTATGGTCTTAGACATTTTATAGTACATTCATACCCTAAAAAAAAGTCCTCATTTTGCTTCTCGAAATCTGGCAGAAGCAGGAAGGATTTTTGTTTCCTGGCTTCAACTCCAGACGAAGCTTCACAATGGGTTACTGGGTTTGCAGATCAGCATTGTTTTGTGAATTTAGCTCCTCATCCTTTGGTCTCTTCAAAGAAGCAGGATTCCGAAATAATGGCATTAGATTTTTCTTACACACATATTAAAAGTAAAAGTCCACCTCGGATGCTTGTCATCTTAAATCCCCGATCTGGACGTGGTCGCTCCAGCAAAGTTTTTCATAATTTGGTTGAACCTATATTTAAGGTAACACATAACCTCTGATTTTTAGATATCTTAACAACCTATTTTAGTTAATTGAAGTTCTATCTGTTACCGATGTCATTGCTGATAATTATGCTTTGCAAAGATCAGTGGATTAACTAGACATTAGATATTGATACAAAAAGTGCTACTTTTCTGTATGTATTTTGTTATTATACGAGTCTCTGTTTATGGACTTGTATAGATTCAAGTTATTTCTCAAATCCTCGGTTTCCTTCCTTTTATATAGTTGGCAATATGATATGCATGTTCAATATGGCTTTACTAGAAAATTTTCATCATAAAATCCTCTAGGACTTCTGCTTTTTATGAATTTATCACATGATCTAATCTGTTTCGAGCAAGTTCTGTTAGCGAGGATTAATTTTCATTTATCCACATCTATAGCTTGCAGGGTTTATGCTGGAAGTAGTCAAGACAACATCTGCTGGCCATGCTAGGAAACTAGCTTATAGTGTTGATTTTAGCACATGTCCTGATGGTACGCATTCTATACCCTTTCGTTTTCATTTTAGTTTGCATTCTTGGAGAATTATTTGTTAATCCCCAACTATTTGTATTTTTTTTACCTTATATCAGGAATTATATGTGTTGGAGGCGATGGAATTGTCAATGAGGTTGGTGTTTATTTCTTCACTTAGTCATATATGTCCACAATAGCTTTTATAATGCAAGTGTTTAGCATCTCTGAATTACAAGCGCGTGAGTTTGAAAACATTTTAAGTTTTCCTTAACAGAATCAACGGCATGCTAGGCTGTATAAGTTTTATTATCATAGTACATGGTTTGGATTAATATAGCAATTATTTTTAGTCTACAACTGGAGTAGTTCTTAAAGCTTTCGATATAGAAGCTTAATTTGTTTTGAATAGTAAACCACATCCAATTATGTTTTTTTTTATGTGATGTCATTTCTTGTGCAGGTACTGAATGGTCTTCTTTGTAGAGACAACCAAAAAGAGGCAATTTCAATCCCAATTGGTATCATACCGGCTGGCTCTGATAATTCTTTAGTATGGACTGTTCTTGGAGTTAGGGATCCTGTATCTGCTGCACTAGCTATAGTGAAGGTAATGATTGGTACAGGTTTCGAGTGAAGCGTGAGGTCAAATGGAAAAGTCTCCAGTCTAAGCTAATTGTGCATCTTTTTTCCAGGGAGGTCTGACTGCTACAGATGTATTTGCTGTCGAATGGATTCAAACAGGTGTCATTCATTTTGGAATGACCGTTTCATACTTTGGATTTATCAGTGATGGTAAGCCTCACCACTCTCTAACTACCGACAAAAGCTATTGTTTTCAAAACACCTCAATATTATGTTTACTATTATTTAATTAATAGCTATACTGGTATATTAACAAGTATATATATCTTTACACTTTGTAACAGTGTTGGAACTTTCCGAGAGATATCAGAAGCGCTTCGGTCCTCTACGTTATTTTGTTGCTGGCGTCCTCAAGTTCTTATGCTTACCAAAATACAGCTATGAACTAGAATATCTACCTGTATCCAAAGAGAAAGCCGATCTAGAAAGACAAGCCTTAGCTGACAAAGATATGGTGGACATGTCAGATTTATACACTGATGTCATGAGGAGATCAGATGGCATCCCGAGAGCTTCTAGTTTATCAAGTATCGACTCTATAATGACCCCTGGTCGGTCTGGAGTTGATATGGATACGACCTGTAGTAGCACAGAGCCATCAGATTATGTACGTGCCATTGATTCAAAGTCAAAGCGCCTTTCGAGTGGAAGAAGCAATGTGACATCAGAACCAGAAGTCATTCATCCTCAGCCACCACTTTCATCAACTCCAAATTGGCCAAGAACACGGTCGAAGTCAAAGACAGATAAAGGGTGGAGTGGACTGACATCATTACAGGTGAGCAATTTAGTGACTTTTTGAAAAATAGCTAAAACAATTACAGAACTTAGTTAAAAGGAAATGGGCCGAGTGGGTTGAATGGAAAGGGGCAAAAGTCGCCATAAGTAATGTTAATGCACCCCTCTAAATCTTATTATAGTTTTTGCAATATTCATTATTTTAAAAGTTGGACAAAAAAGTGTTATGGGTTAATCCCATCTGATCTGTTTTGACCTCCTTTGAAAACCCTGCGTTTCAACCGGAAGCTTTTTTGACCCATTATCTAACCTGCCTGTCTCGTCACTTTTGTAAAATTTGATCAGCTAGTATACCGTGACATGGTTCTGGGTTGAGAATATTGATTTGGTGCATAAAGTTTGATAAAACTTTTGACAACAGGATCCTACTAGATCTTCGTGGGGAAACTTAGGAGCACATGATAAAGAGGATATATCATCAACAATGTCAGATCCAGGCCCGATTTGGGATGCTGAACCTAAGTGGGATACAGAACCCAATTGGGAAATGGAAAATCCGATAGAATTGCCTGGCCCACCAGATAATGATGGAAATGAAGAAAGGAGGGAAATTGGGATTACATTGGAAGAAAATTGGGTTGTTAAAAAAGGCAAGTTTCTTGGGATTCTGGTATGCAACCATTCTTGTAAAACTGTTCAAAGTTTGAGCTCTCAGGTGGTGGCACCAAAAGCGGAACATGATGACAACACTATGGATTTATTGTTGGTTCATGGAAGTGGAAGACTAAGGCTGTTAAGATTCTTTATACTTCTGCAGATGGGCCGGCACCTTTCTCTTCCTTATGTAGAATATGTGAAGGTATATCACTTACCTAAAGGTCTTAATTTAAGAAATATACGAGTAGTTTTTTTTCACATATGGTATATTGAAATGTTGTTAGCCAGCGAACAAAATCTGTGCAAATATATGAGCTTGGTACACATGTTTATCTATTGCTCTTTTGGGTCAATGGCTGCAGTTCCATTGGCTATCTCGTTTTCGTTAGAGAATAGTCTAGAAGTGGCATTTTGGACTTAGTTGAATAGGATTATGTTTTATCTCTAACAGGCTATAAGATTAAAAATAGTTGAAAGGCAATAGGGTTCACAAGTTTTTATCATGAATTCACGATGATTATTGTTAGAGGTAGCGAACTAGGCAGGTTGAACATGTTAGGTAAAAATTAACAAGTCAAAACGGGTTAAAGTCCGAATTGTTACTTTCTAATGCAGGTCAAAACTAGCAAGGTTGAACTACTGACATTTTTTGTTCTTTTTACCTTGATTCCTGTACAGTGATATAAGAGGATATAAGCACTTACGCACATTTCAGTCACTTTTACTTGGTTTATAAACATCAGTTTGACCGTATAGATATAAATTATTTCCCAAATCAAAACCCATTTCTAAGTAAATTAGTCAAACTAAACACGCATAATTTTTGTCCAAATCTGAATATAGCATGTGAATTGACAACATTGCTTTGCAGGTCAAGTCAGTTAAGCTGAAACCATTAAAAAGCACACACAACGGGTGTGGAATCGATGGGGAACTTTTTAGTCTCTCTGGTCAAGTCGTCTCATCTTTACTTCCAGAACAATGCCGGCTCATTGGTCGCCCTCCAAGCAACAACAATGTGAAATAATAACCATTATAGCCTCCAAATCTGATCTGGATGATTTACCCGAATCATACCATATCACTGTTACATATCTGAGGTCACTTGTATAATTTGATCCTTTTTCCCCTCATCCGGCTTGATAACTTGCTTGTTCTTTTGTCTTCCGTCCGTAGTATGTCCCATCTTATATATATACATACATAAGACACTTTGTATCTATTGGTGCCTAGAGTGCAATCTTTTTTTATGGACGGAAACAGTATTTTGGAGTTGATTTGAATTCGGTTGATGTGTATTGTAAAGCATCGTTGTGTAGAGTTGGATGTGTTGTTTCCACTTGTTGGCTGCTTCTATATTTTATGTAGATTGCCGGACTCGGTAACTGATTAGTGTATTGTTTAATATTTGTGTAACTATCTAAAGGTGACTTTCTGCTATTATAAGCCACCATGTATCATAGGTTCATAGCATGCTACAATCACTAGATTCATCCTATGCTATCCTAGATTCATGATTAGTGGTGAAAAAGTAGGAAGGTAGGCAACAGTCGTTTTCTAGGATCAGTTTTGCTATATCGTCCTACTTGTTATTCTTACTTATCTGCGTGCCTTAAAAAAAAGTAACATGCGTATTTCACTCATTATCTCTCTTCATCTAAATGTCAGTTGTATCACGTGACAATGTAGGAAGAAATATCATTTCTCTTCAAAGATTTGTTGCAACGATTATCCTTGACTTGTATGACCCTTTTTTTTTTTTTTTTTTTTTAAATTATTATTATTATTATTTTTTAATCTTTTGAAGACTATTTTACAGAGCTAGAGATTATTATCACTCGGGTAAAGTTTTTACATTAAGAGCTGTCACCATTTGAAGTAGTTCTAACTAAACATGATTCATTAGCAAACCCCTATTTATTTATTTATTTATTTTTATTATTTTATTATTTTTATTATTTTTTAATTGAGACTACGATTAATATGGATGGATAGCTAGACATGCATTTATATCAAGTTAAATCTTATACTATTTATGGGCCATTGTATTAAAATATATAAATGGATCTAACTTCATCTTTTTGTCATCTTCCATATGCAACAACGAGATGAAACAATTGTTCAAGGACAACCTCAGATTGCGAAATCTGTATTTGAAATAGTTCCTAACAAATCATCTTGTCCGTCACGATATAGGTTATAATAATCGTCTTAATATCCGAAAATGATGTTTTTGGAGTGGTTTAAACTTAAGGAAAATGATTGGGAGACTTAAATGTATAAATGTATGCTTAATTTCATGTCTAAACTTATATGACATGATCTTGTTGGCTTCTGAAAAGGTGGGTCCCTTAACTGCAACAAAAAAGATGATGCCAAATAGGTTTAAGCATAAATTTAGACACATCTTTTAAGCCTCTCAATCACCACTCTAAACTTAATTAGTAGTTCTACTAAAACTTTGAAACATAAGATACTACCTGTGGGCTGCGGCACATGGTGATTTGGTAAGATTTCCTGTTGTTTTTGTTATCCATACTACTTATAATAAATATTACACCTTCTCTCCTTTTAAAATTTCTTAATATATACGGAGTAGATTTTAAGTAAATACACATATTAAAACTTTATGTACAATTAATTTATACACAACCATGTATATTAAACACCTTCAATTAATACTCTTCTTAAATCACCTCATTACTGAAAAATGCAACAATTTTACCACATAGTACAATCTAATCAAGTTATTAATCATCTATTGTTAAAATTCAATAGCTCAAGCACTTAAAACACCAGCAAAAAAACATAACCTACACAACTTAAAAGACCAGCATGTACAACTTAAAGGAACAACATAGTTAAAGTTATTTAAATATAAAATTCTCACAATCTATAAAGTTATTGTAACGAAAACATAAAATTAAAAGACATTAATCGCCACAAATTTTGTTACAGGGTACCCGCGGCCGCATCGCGAGGGTACCCTGCTAGTTGTTACATATGAGTTGAAAGATTAAGAGGTTTTTATCTTAGGGTGTGTTTGTTTTTCTAAAAAAAAATGGTATTTGGCGGAACCATCTCAAGTCCGTGTACCTTTTTGGTACCAAGCCCCCCACCCAACAAGGAAGGCATATCCCGGTAAATTACCTAGGCAACACTGGCTGACCAAGTTGGAGTCCGGATTCGAACCCCCGCCTTTAAGCTTTGACTTGGTCAACTACGCGCTTTTGCAGTAGTTGGTGGCCAACTGCCCTAAGGCAGCTGGTTGTGTGTTTGTTTTTCTAAAAAAAGCTCTTACCATCTTTTATCACTTACCAGTCAGACAAGGTAAGAGGCAAAGATTGTTTATTTTTTTCTTAGTCTAAGTGTGTTTGTTTTTCTAAAAAAAGCTCTTACCATCTTTTATCACTTACCAGTCAGACAAGGTAAGAGACAAAGGTTGTTTATTTTTTTCTTAGTCTCACGCGGTAATAGGTTATCCCTCTTACCAAATAAAATGTGGTGGTAAACTCTTATTGCCTCTTATTTAACAATTTATTACTACCTCCGTCCCATATTAAATGTCCACTTTGAATTTTCAAAGTCTTATTTTATCAACTTTGACCTTTAATATTTTTATTTATGATATATTATACATGATGCAAAATATATGAATGAATTGGATTTTAAATGTATTTTTCATTGACATAATTTTTATCAAGTATCATATAATACAAACAAAAATATTTAAGGTCAAAGTTAATGAAAAAGACTCGAAAAGTCAATAGTGGACATTTAATAAGGGACGGAGGGAGTACTATATTGTATTACATTTATAAAAATATTTTGTTTCATGTTTATACAAGCTATTTATTCATTGCATTGATATTGTTTAATATATACTTAAAAAAAAGATAATCAAAACTATTCAGACAAATATTAAAAAACAAAGAACATTATTTCATTCAGATCCAGACTTTATAACCACATCTTAACAGTAAGATGAGGTACTTAGATTTAGACCTAAAACATTTTAAAGAAACAAAAACACCTGTTGTTTTGGGTTTTAGGCTTATATTACATATGCAATTTACTGCTTGTAAATAATAAGCTCATAAACACGTGTTAACGACGCATTCTTTCGTCCCGACTGTATATGAAAGCCTCTGGTTAACACAAATAAGTATTTTCAAATGTTATTGAGAGGTGAGACACAACTTACCTATTAACTTAAACATGTAATGTGCCGGTTGAGTTATTCTAATGTGTAAATCCAAATTATACCGATAAGAGGTGTAATTGAGCATAACACTGAAGCTCAAAACTCAAATCAAGTCCTATCAAGTAATAATTTTGAACACACGAGTTTTACAAACTAAGTATCATGACACTAAAACTCGACATGCTCTAACTTAAGTTCATGTGAATCTAAATGAAGTCGATTTCAAGTCTTTTGCAGATCAGTCTCAAACAACTCGGTAATTTTATCCCATCTTGACCTTTGCTCATAGCATTGTAAACCAGCCAAGCCGCTCGTGAAATGTTTGAGATCAACTTGGTAAAAGCTTGAATCGATCCGAGCCATAACGAACTCAAGCCTGAGCTCCATATCCAAAGCTCAATTAAGCTCACGAGCTCGAAAAAACTGAAGACATTATGTGTGTATACACGTGAATAAACTCCCTATACAGACAATTATATATGTATTTATGTATATCTACATATAAACGAGCTTAAACTAAATACAAGAGCTCGATACTAATGTACTTAGCAAGCCGATCTTAAGTCGAGTTATAATTCGTTAACAATGTCATAAAAACGAGCCGAGTACGAGTCCATGAAATATTTCGACGAGCTCGAAATAAAACCTTAAGACTTGAAACAAGCTTGACTGCTCGAGCTCAACCTCTATAAACTTAAATGAACCGAGCTCGAGCTCTCAACTCGTTTCCATCCAACTTGCCCCTAACTAAAATCGCAAATCAAAATAGTAATCCTTAGTTCTCAAGTTTTTTGAGTACAAAAAAGTAAATAAATAAGAAGTAAACATTTTCAGCCTTTTTGAGCGTAAATATTTCATTTCAAAATCAACCAAAGCACATTTATTTTACAGTCATTTTTCATTTTTTTCCCTCTCATTAAACAATACTTGCGAACACAACTTTTTCAGTTTCACTTCATTTCATTTCCTTTCTTTTTTCCTTAACACTATATTCTCAAGTTTTTTGAGTAAGAAAAAGTAATGAAATACTCTCATTCACAAATTATATGTCCACTTTTATATTTCACAAAGTTGGCCGCTTATAATATTAACCAATAAAAATTTATTCTCACTCACTTAGAAGTATTTTAATTGGTTGAAATTGAAAGTGGACATTAATTTTTGGATGACACAAAATAGCAAAGTGGACTTATATTTGAGAACGAAAGGAGTAGTAAGTAAACACTTTCAGCCTAATTTTAAAAGAACATTTTACTTCAAAATCATCTTCTTTTTCAGTAATTTTTTCATTTCTTTTTTATATAATAGAGGTAATTTGCACACTTTATAAAATGATTAAAACACTCCAATTTATTGTGTTTGAACAGTTATATGCTCACAGTTACCCTTACACTTTCACCCATACGAGGGGATAAATGTCCAAAAATTAATTAATTAGGGGGTGCTTGGTGGAGGGGTTAGGGGGGGGGGGGGGGGGGGGTGGGGAATGTGTAAGGTATTTAAAAGTGCACACATCACTTAATATATGGTGCTTGGTTAGGGAGTGCAAATGTATTGATTACCCGTAGTGGGTAATCAACCATTATAGAGTAAATTGGGAGGTAAAGTATTCATTACCCACCCCACTCATTCTTTTGCATTCCCTTTCCCTTTCCCCACTTTGAACCAAGCGGACTCCATCATTTTGATAAAGTGTGCAAATCATCTCCCTTTAAATAATACTCCCTCCGTCTCAAAATTATTGTTCATATTTTCTTTTTTGATGTCTCAAAATAATAGTTCACTTTCCTTATTTAGTAAAAACTAGAGAATCTAATAGAGGAATATTTCATTTTAGTGGTTGAAAATAAAAGTGACACACTCTTCTTAAACTTTGTAATTTCTCTCTAATGACAATAATTTTGAGACGGAACGAGTAAAAAAAAACACAAAATCTTTTATTTCATTTCATTTTAAGTGATACTCCATAACAGAGTGTAAAAATCTAACACATTCAACACACGTACGGAAACAAATCAAAATAATTAGGCACACTACCTCACCTCACCTCACCTAAAAAAAAAAAAAAAAAAAAAAAAACACACCTCTTCTTCTTTATTCGATTTCATTTCTCTCTAGGGCTCACAATCCCAATCCATCCCAATTCATGGATCCATCAAATCAACAACCCGACACCGAAATGTCCGACGCACCACCACCCTCCCACCCACCGCCGCCGTTGACCGCGGACACCATCCCCGCCACACTCAGTCACGGCGGCAGATTTATCCAGTATAATATCTTCGGTAACATTTTTGAAGTCACTGTTAAGTATAAGCCTCCTATCATGCCTATTGGTAAAGGCGCTTATGGCATCGTCTGGTAATTTTTTTTTTTTTTTTTTTTTTTTTTTTTTTTTTTTTTTTTTTTTAATTAGTTAGTTTTTTTTCTAAATGTATCTGACTTGTCATAAAATTATTTAGCGCGTGTCAATCTATTTTTATACCTGTTAAATACACTAACCGTCTAATCTTATTATTGCTGACATGGCACCGGTACGGTGCCATTGTGTAAGATTAGACGGTTAGTGTATTTAATAGGTATAAAAATAGATTGATACGCGCTAAATAATTTTGTGACAAGTCAGATACATTTAGAAAAAAACTAACTGTATAACTAATTGTATAATCCCGGTTAGTGTATTTAATATTTAACAGGAATAAAAATAGATTGATACGCGCTAAATAATTTTGTAACAAGTCAGATACATTTATAAAAACTAACTATATAAATGTATCTGACTTGTCACGAAATTCTTTAGCGTGTATCAATCCATTTTTATTCCTATTAAATACAGTAACTGTCTAATTTTACTGAAATGGCACCGGACCGGTGCCATGTCAGCAAGAGTAAGATTAGACGGTTAGTGTATTTAATAGGGATAAAAATAGATTGATAAACGCTAAATAATTTTGTGACAAGTTAGATACATTAATATAGTTAGTTTTTTTCTAAATGTATCTAACTTGTCATAAAATTCTTTAGCGCGTATCAATTTATTTTTATACCTGTTAAATACACTAACTGTCTAATCATACGGTAATGGCACCGGACCGGTGCCGTGTCAGCAAGAGTAAGATTTAGAGGTGGCAAAACGGGCAGGCACGGGCTAGATCAGGCGCGGGCTAGAATGGGCACGGGCTAAACGGGCACGGGCCAAGCGGCCACATGTTATGTAAATCACTTTATAAAAGACCCAAAATGATGAAATAAATTCCCTAAACGTAATACCTCTTTTATATTTAAAAAATTAAATATAAGTTTTTTTTCCAAAAACAATTATAATGTTCTCAAATTGAGAGAAAAATATGTGCCCGTAAGTGTCAATTTAACTTTTCAATGGGCTAAATGTGCCCAAATCTTTTACAAAATAACCAAAATTAGCCCATTTTTTTTCCCATTTGGGCACAAATTGCCACCTCTAGTAAGATTAGACGGTTAGTGTATTTAACCGGTATAAAAATAGATTGATACACGCTAAAGGATTTTGTAACAAGTTAGATACATTTAATAATTAGTTAGTTTTTCTGAATGTATTATAAATGACGAGTGCCACGTCATTAATAGTACTACACAATAGGAAAATTAGGTAGTAAATGAATTTGATAGTTAATAAAATAGATTGATATACACTAAGGAATCTTGTAACAAGCTAGATACATTTAGAAAAACTAACTAATTATAAAATGCATCTAGCTTGTCACGAAGCTCTTTAACGTGTATCGATCTATTTTTATCCTTATTAAATACACACCGTCTAATCTTACTATTGCGTGTACTAAATAAGAGATGAGATGGCATCTGACCGGTGCCATGTTCAAGTTGAGACAGTCCGTGTATTTATTAGGGATAAAAATAGATTGATGCACACTAAAGAGCTTTGTGACAAGTCCGATACATTTTATAGTTAGTTCAAAATGTATCTAACTTGTCACAGAATTCCTTAGCATATATCAATCTATTTTATTACCTATCAAATACATTAACCACCTAATCTTACTACTTTATATTATAAATGACATGTGCCACGTCATCAATAGTAGAACACAATAGGAAGATTAGGCAGTTGGTGTATTTAATAGGAAATAAAATAGATTGATATATGCTAAGGAATTTTCTGACAAGTTAGATACATTTTAAACTAAGTGTTGTATTTATTTTTACTGATTTTGTTGCATTTGTTTTAGTTCGGCGTTGAATTCGGAGACGAATGAGCATGTGGCGATAAAGAAGATTGCGAATGCGTTTGATAATAGGATTGATGCCAAGAGGACGTTGAGGGAGATTAAGCTGCTCAGGCATATGGATCATGAGAATGTTAGTCTTTTGTTTCTTGTTGTCACGTGTTGCTAATTGTGACATTAGTTTTGCGGACTTGGGGGGTGTTTGTTTTAGCTTATTTAGTAGGATTATGTTGCATAAAGTACCGTATTGAAGATATTAGTTCGTTGTTTGGTTATTAGCTAGTGGTAGGGTGCCGCCAATAGAGCAATAGTTTTGTTTGCTCAAGCTGTGATTAGCTGGTATTGGTGTACCCGTAATTATGTGTATTGGCAAGATGGGTTTCCGATGCTGCTTGATCATATGAGCTGTGAAGTTCATGCATTTCATAGGTTTTACTATTGCTTGTTGGATAATGATTAGGGAACTTTATTAGCTGCCATATGATTAACATGATTAGGGTACTTTATTCGCTACTACTTTTCATTTAATTTTTAAAAAAGCACTTCTTGTACCTTCCTTTTCTCAGGAATTCTAAACTATACTTACTGTTTATAAACCTGATGTTTTTATATTTTTTGTGTTTGTTGCACTTTGTAAGTTCAGGATTAGGGGTTTAGGGTTACTGACACTGGTGAGGGACGGAAAGCCAGCAAGAGGATAATCATGTTTAGAACTTGGTAGACTCGTATTTGAGCCAGCCACCTATATGATTCTTGACTTACTAATGAAAATTAGCCAAATGCCAGATATGTATGGGATTATGGGGACATATCGTTTGTGGCCTTAGAAATTTAGAATTGGATTCTGATCGTTTTATGATAATTTATTATGTCCAAAAGGACTTTGTGCCAATGGAATTTGAGATTGATCAAGTAGCTTTGAAGTTCTTACGTGGATGAACCATGATTAAACTTCTAGTCTGGCTATTACATTGTTATCTTATCTTCAGTCTGTTTAGCTAGTTGCTATAAAATCTTTGGGTATTCATTCATACAATTTGATACCATATTCCCTCAAATTAGCTAGTTCCTCATGACCCCCATGTTAAAGCAATACCAAGTTACAGAGGTTGGCTCACAGCATGACTATTATTTGACTCCCCGTTCTTTGAAAATAAATTTTGAACAATAAAGAATTATCAGATTCAGCTGTTAGTGTGAATTTCTGTGACTGACCCTTGGTCCCTCTTTCATGTAGGTCGTTGCAATTAGAGATATAATTCCACCCCCAGAAAGGATGGCATTTAATGATGTCTACATTGCTTATGAGCTCATGGACACTGATCTCCATCAAATAATCCGTTCTAACCAATCATTATCAGAGGAGCATTGCCAGGTATGCTTTTCGCGATGTACTTTCTCGGGTGCTTTATGTTGATGTTTATCTCGACTTAATGCATATGTTCTTGATCTTTTAGGGTGTTTTCTTAGACACTTTTGTTCTCTTTTGCTTAAGCTTCGTGTAGCACTTCTGTTAATTTACTTAGCCCAATTCATTTTTTCCCCTTATATGATCTTTTAAGCTCATGTATGTGGTTGAAATGTTGTTTGGGCAACATCAACCCAAGTTGGTATTTTCGTTGTTGGTTATTGCTTATAGTGATGGACCCAATGTCTAAATGCTATTGGAACTTTCTTCTGGTTTTCTGGCCTTTCTGTGTTCCATGTCGGTTGTACTGCAGCATTGGTGAATCTCACTTGCTTCAAGTATAGACAGATTTTCCCGTAGTTGATAGGAAAAGATTTGCTATACCATTATGTTCATCTTGATACTGAAAGAAAGAATACACGAGTTCTTTTAAGATATCTTACATGCTGTATAAAAACGGGTAATAAGCAAACAGACAGTGATGGATAAATTAAGAAAAAAACGGAAAGGCTAGTTCTGCTGTCGATTTATGATACAAGGTGTGAAGATTTTTACATAACAAGTTGCTGTCACTATTATTAAGGTTACTAGAAGGCTTGTGCTTTAGTGCTTCTTATCAGCCACTATACTGTTAGTTAGCATAACACGAGTGTCATTGTAAATGATTCTTCATTATCACGTTAACCAGCAAAAACAATAATGTTTGTGTTACGAAGTCATCTCAGATCGTAAAGGTTAGAGTGATAAGAGATGCAAATCTCTTTTCTCATGCGTTGGTATTAGATGAAATCAACCTTCATGATGATAGAGAAGTGATATATCTTTTGGTTGCAATCTTCGTCTAGCTCTATGCCTCTATGAAAAGTTTATAACATATTTAGTTAGTTATAGCTGTGCAAAAGGAGAAGCTTAGGACGGATTAAGATACTTATTTATGTGTAGGTAGACTAACAATAGGTGAACTTACATGGAAGTAATGTTCAAGCATCCTGTTTGGACGGATTTTGTAGGTGGAAATGTTCATGTAGGTAGAGATGGCAGAGGCTATGAAAGATCCCATGGTGTCGTGTTTATGATAAAAAAGATGGAAAGTTCAAGCTATTATACTGTAGCTCATGGTTTGCTTGCTGTGAAAACTTTGTAGATCGTCAACCTACTGACTTTTGTAATGTTCAAAACTCTAGTCTTGTAGAAACTATCCTTTCAAGGAAAAATGATATAATGGCATGCATAAATTGTAAGGCTACCACCGAGGAGTGTGGTGAGTTTAACGAGTCAAGCTTATGAGCCATTTGATGGAACTATGGGACTGAATTATGAAGCATCTGTCAACACTTAGCACCAAGATCCCAGAAGATGCATTTGGATTCACACTCAGATGATGTAGTCAACTGATGGTAAGATATAGCAGACAATAAGATTTGGCCTATGGGATCCATTGATCTAATAAGTGCATCTGTTAGGGGTGCTATGGAGTGTCGTAGTAGGTACTTAAAAGAATAATGTCTCTACAATATAGGGTATTATGAAACACACTTTGGCTGTAATATAAGAATATGAAAGCACGCCTGTAAGAAGACCTTAATTAGAAAGCACGGCTGTAAAATAAGAATATGCCATTCATTTAAGATTCATTTTAGGCCGTCGTCTACCTTCTCTAATCTCGATAGAAAAGAGAAAAGTGATATATGATGGTTTATCAGATACATTGTGTTGGTCTGTTGGAAGTTTGGAGATCTGTGGATTCTGAAACTTTTTGGTTAACTTAAAAATTAAACAACATAACATAATACAGATAAGCAACGTTGAGAAGGAAGTAAAAGCGTGGTAATGGTGACCAGACATTAACTAATTAGGAAGGATACCATTCAGATAAAAAAAGTGAGGTATTGGTATGATAGATAAGGTGGTTGAAATGACCAGAAACATCATTCAGGGCCTTGTGTGACTGAAAAGCTCCATAATATTGAAAGGTTTACATGGCAGAATGTGATGGACGATGTAATGCATGTAAATGGTTTACAGGGCAGAATGTCAAGGGCAACATACTCTGTAAAAGAAATTTCGAGATCTTAGGTGCTCAACTAGATAATAGGCTATTTGTCTGTTGTGTAACTTGTGTAGGCATGCATAAGTATAACTGATCATGCTAACGAGTCATTAGTCTTTACTAGTTCTTTGTTTTCCTTGCAGTATTTTCTTTATCAGATCCTGCGTGGGCTAAAATACATACATTCTGCAAATGTGCTGCACAGGGATTTGAAGCCTAGCAATCTTCTCCTGAACGCCAATTGTGATCTGAAAATATGTGATTTTGGATTAGCTCGTGTTACATCTGAAACTGATTTCATGACAGAGTATGTTGTTACAAGATGGTACCGTGCACCAGAGCTGCTGTTAAACTCTTCTGATTATACAGCTGCCATTGATGTATGGTCAGTTGGCTGTATCTTTATGGAATTGATGGACCGTAAGCCCTTATTTCCTGGTAGAGACCATGTACACCAGCTAAGATTGCTTATGGAGGTATTTAACATTCTCTTAAAATAGATGTTTCAGTCTGAACGCTTTTGTGATTATGTATGTGACTTTTAAAATTATTTTGACCTTGCAGCTGATTGGAACTCCATCAGAAGCTGAATTAGGATTTCTGAATGAAAATGCAAAAAGATACATTCGACAACTAAACCATTATCCACGACAATCGTTCAATGAAAAATTTCCTCAAGTTCATCCTGCTGCCATTGATCTTATTGAAAAGATGTTGACTTTTGATCCTAGGCAGAGAATCACAGGTATGCTATATTTATTTTACGCCACACTTGGTAAAGGTTTTGCTTCAAACATGATGTTAATGTTATGTTAAGATGGTTCTGGTTAACTCGGCTTGCATATGCGTATAGTCTTCATGATTTGTTGATACCTTAACATATATAAAGAAACCATTTTGCTTGTCGCTTGCAGTTCTTTCTTGAATTTTTGTTAAGAGTAAATTACTTTTACGGTTCCTGTGGTTTGCTTCACTTGACGGAATTGGTCACTCGCCTATACAGATTAGTGATATGGTCCCTTGAAGCACTGTTTACTATATTTGGTTCCTCGCCCTTCATTTTTTAGGACCAAAAGCAAAATTATTTACGTACTTGAGGTACCAAAAGTGAAATTAACTACATACTTGAAGGACCAAATGTGAAAGCCAACAGGGACCATATTTCTTATGTGTATGGGCGAGGGATCACTTCGTAATTTTGAGCGAATCACAAGGACCATTTATGTATTCTAATTTCGTGTTCAATTTTCAAAAATAAATTTAACTTGTGTAATTTGTTGGTTTCAGTTGAAGATGCACTTGCACATCCGTATCTAACATCACTGCACGACATCAGTGACGAGCCTGTGTGCTTGACTCCTTTTAACTTCGACTTTGAACATCATGCCCCAACCGAGGAACAGATGAAGGAGATGATTTATAGGGAGGCTCTTGCTTTCAATCCCGAGTACCAGCATCTGTGAGGAGTACTTGGGTGTTTGTTTGTTGTGTGGTTTTATTAGTGTGGTAATTTGTGATTTGATAAATTTTACTTCCTGTTTGTTGTATATAAACAATCTCATCTAAAACCTGAAGTTGAATCTTTTGGTTAGGTCATGGCAACCAAATACCATTTAGATGCCGTTGTCGTATGTTGTTTTATGATCAATATTATTGGAACAGTCGACTCTTATATCTTTATGTTTTGTTTCTTGAATTTGCTTGAGCATTAGTCTCGGGCTCTTGGCGCAAATGCTAATAATGATTCAAGCTTATGAAGTAGTATTATTTTTTCAAGTCTGTCATTATTATCCTAGCTCGTCATGACATGATTCACTTTGACAATATCCCCTTGTGCAAATATTATAATGGTGCATGAGATGTGTTTCAGGTGCAACTAAGTTGGTAGTAGGTTGTTGAAAGTTTGTTTAATGTCGAGTAGTTGGGGATCATTGAATCCTTAAAAAGACAAGTCGGTTTCTTATCCTTAAATGTGTGTTCAGCCTAGGAGCTAGGCTTATGGTTTTGTTGCTTTGGGTTACATCACTTGAAAGCAAAAAGATAATTAGAAGAGTCTTGCTTTCTAGAAGGTTTATTAAAACATGGTTATGTTGTTAAAGGGTTAACCAAAAGGGTCAAGAATTTTGAGCAGGTACTCAACTTCTGATTTGGGTGGTGGTTATCGATGAAGAGCGGTGGGTTGTAGTGGGGGGAAGATTCGTTATGTCAAATAAAGAACTAGAAGATGGGCGTTTGTCATATTTGACTGGTTTATAAACTTGTTAAAAGTTTGATAAGCTTATAAGCTTTTCTTTGTGTTTATGTGGCTATACACTTGAGCTTATAAGGTCGGTAAGTTCAAGTTTATATGTTTAAAAGTCCAAAAATAAGCTTATCAAAAGTTTAGATAAAAAGAATGAGGAGTTTGTGGGTGATAGAGATTCGGCTAAAGTTTTATGATTGGTTTGTATGTGGACATAAATATTTGGTAGATCGATCAGTTGAGAATAATGATTTACGAAGTAACACAAAAAGACAAGCATTTTTTATACTCCCTCCGTTCCAAAATAAGTGTCCAGTTTGATTTTTCAAAGTCAAACTGGATTAACTTTGACCTTATCTATTTTTGCGAGTGTTATATAATACTTTATATAAAAAAGTACACCAATAAAAAATATACTTAAAACTCAATCCATTCATATATTTTTCATCAAGTATTATATAACACCCGCAAAAATAAATAAGGTCAAAGTTGATCCAGTTTGACTCTGAAAAGTCAAACTGGACACTTATTTTGGGACGGAGGGAGTAATATGTTTGGAGTATAGAGTTGCGATCATGTGAAGAAAAAATTTTAAAAAGTCGAGAAAGCTACTAAGATAGTGTCATGTGTCCCCCACCCAATCTCTCCCTTTTTTCTTTAATATTTTCGGTTAGAGGGCATTTTGGTCATTTAACATATTTTTTTAATTCCACCTTAAATTTCAAATGCAAATAACTTTCAAACGACAAACTTTTACAAAAAACCGATTTCACCATAATTTTTAAAATTTAATCCTCTTTAATTTGGTATAAATCTTTTTAATTTTTCGAAACTTTTTTTTGACATATTCATTGGGTCATGATTTTCTTAAAAATTTTAGCATTTTCGGCTCTAATTTTGTCTAGTTTAAAGGCCGAATTTTGCAAAACTTAAAGCACGAAAGTTGTAGCTTTTTGGCCATTCTTTACCTAGAAATTTGAATCACTCAAATCTGATATGATATGAGTGAGATATCGCGCGTTAAAAATGACGTCTTAGTCATATTTAGTGCACACAAAGTGTTTGATAAAATGACTAAAAGAGATTTTTCATATAAAAATACATTTAAAATGCACTAATCGGTCAAGTTATTTTCAGTTTAACAAAACTATCAGTTTGTTTTGTTAAATAGAATTGATAAACCCAAACATTTGATCAAATTGATTAACCTGAAAAAATTGATGAACCTGAAATTTGATGAACATGAAAAGAACTGTGATCAATTTGATGAACCCAAACATTTGATCAAATTTGATGAACCTGAAATTGATGAACCTGAAAAAATTGATGAACCTGAAATTAATGAACCTGAAATTTGATGAACCTGAAAAAATTGATGAACCCAAACATTTGATCAAATTTGATGAACCTGAAATTGATGAATCTGAACAAATTGATGAACCCCTGAAATTGATGAACCAAAGTAACTGATGAACAAAATGTCTTTTTTAAAAATCAGTTAATAAGGTTCATCAGTTAAAAAAAAATAATAAAAAAATTTGAATCTTACATTAATAAAATGATTAATGATGAATTGTGGTACAAAAATTAATGCAATTAACGCAATTTTAATACTAAAAATCTAAGCTAGACATTTCATCAAACACATTGTGTACAACAAATATGACTAAAATGCTATCTTTAACGTGCGATATCTCATTCGTATCATTTCAGATTTGAGTGATTCAAATTTCTGGGTAAAGAGTGAACGAAAATCTATAACTTTTATGTTTTAAGTTTTTCACGATTCGGCATTTATGAGGGTAAAAAATAGGGCCGAAAATGACAAAAAGAAAAAGAAAAAAAAAAGAAAATCAAGACCCATTTGATATGTAAAAAAAAAAAGTTTCAACAAAATTTATACCAAATTAAAGTAGATTAAATTTTAAAAATTATGGTGAAATCGTTTTTTTTTTTTTTTTTTTTTTTTTTTTTTTTTTTTTTTTTTTGTCATTTAAAAGATATGTGCGTTTGAAATTTAAGGAGGAAAAGCAAAAAACGGGTTAAATTACAATTTTACCTCTAGGCGGATTTTTTGAATAAAATAGGTGATGGGACACTTGTCAAATAATTAGTGCTTTCTAGACTTTGCAAATTTGATTACTTTTTAATTAATCGCCTACCTTGGAGGATAATGCATCACATGACACATATTAACAATATTAGTCTATAAATCAATCTTTAAGTTGAGCATCATCGATCTGGTTAGACCCTTTGGAAATAGCTAGTGGAAATAGCTAGGGATTGCGAAGAGGGTGTCAGTGATAAGCAAGTGATAGTAAGTGGATGATGTGACACTCAAATAACAGTAAATGAATAGGTTTTCATGAGTAACAACTACGTACGCATAATTAGTCAGCTGAGCTAGGTTGTGATAAAGGTGGCTATGTGTGAACCAATAATCGCAAATAAAATTGAAAATATATGATAACAGTTGAATTTGATTCGAACTTGACTCAAAAAGCTCAATACATTTATATGAGTAGTGTATTTACATATAATCCCTTAAAAAATACATGCTATATATAAAGAACATATATATCACGTAAAAGCTCAAAAAGCTCGATAATAACTTGAATCGAGCTTATATAAACTCGAGGTCGATTCGTTAAACATTTCAAGCTCATTGAGCTCAAGGCTCGATAAAGCTCAGCTTAAACAAGATCGAGTCACGTTCGAGCTCGAGTTACACGACAAAAGCTCGACCTGTTACGTTAAGTCAATATCTTTGACTCCTTTTTCAATGTAATCAATATTTACTTTTGATGGAAAAAAGAACACACACAAGAAGACACGATTTTATGATAATATGATTGTAATACCAACCACCTTAATAAATATTCAACATTATACAAATCAATATTTAAGTTGAACATCACAATATCTCAGGAATGCCTAGAGAAAGTTACGAGGCGTGCTGTGTGAACCAATACACGCAAAGGTCTGAATCTTTCATCTCAATTGATAGCTTATTGAATTTATGGCCAACTACTTGTTAATGAAGAGGGTAAGAAGATGTCATCAATATACACAATACAACCCACCATTGTATCTTTAATGGACATTTAAATTAGGAGCTTATGTTCAACAACCAACCATTGCCTTAATTCAATTCCGAATGTCTCAAATTTGTACTTTTTTGCTGCCAAGTATATTTTAAAAAACCCAGAGAAGGTTTTAAGACAACCAAAACAAAGAAATGAAGATATTTTTACCCAACAAAAAAAAAGATATAAAGATAGTACTATAAGATCCTATGGTGGGTTGAATTAATAATGAGAAAAGTATTCTAGAGGCGAAAAATCTACCTAGAGGATTTTAAGCCAAACACACTGCATCTAGAGCCGAAACTAGACTCGATCTTTACATACTCACTACCATGTATTGTACTAATATCACTCAAATCTAGCAAAACGTTCACGAGTGTATATGAATTAGTTGACGTGTCGTAGATAACAAGTCACACAACAAGAAATTGAACTTTCAGTGACGCCCACAATTTAGGGATGACATTTGTCATCCCTAAAGTAGCCGGACTACTTTTTCAACTCATTTTTTGTCAAATGTTGACCGTGGGACGGCAATGTCGTCAGTAAGTGTATTTATTTTATTGAAATCAAATTCCTTACAAACATTTTAAAAACAAAAAAATAAATAAATAAAAATAAGCTTAGTGACGATTTTGTCGTCTCTAAGCTACGTGGCCCCACTTGGTAAAGAGTTGTGGTTGAATATATGTGGGCCCCACAAGTCGCAGCTAAGAGCATTGACTCGGCTTCATTATGTTGTTTGTCGGCTCGGATTTGTGGTCAAAATTTAGGGACGACATGTCGCCCCTAAGCTCTTTAGGGAGGACAAAACACACGCTTATGGACGACATGCTTCGTCCTTAAAAGTGAAAATTCTTGGAGTGTGATCGATTTGGATCCCACTTATGAAATACTTTGTTATTCAAAAACATATAGCCCCAAGAAGTAAGATCCAAAGCTAATGCAAATAAACATCTTTTCGACCATACAGATTTTCCATTCATCACCCAAAGGTCGAATGTATTATTGATGCTCGATCTTGTTCCCCAAACAAAGGCATCCATCTATTAATCCTAGACGATTGTGATTATATGAATTTTGAGAAGGTAGACATATCTTAGAATATGCCATCTCTTTAACATCATGGACGATTAGCGTTCTCTTTATGTGGAATCCGATACAAATATCCATTTATAAAACGTACGCATAATGTAATAAACGAAAAAGCTTGTTGTTCTCTTTAAACCTACCAATCTTTAAGACATCTACGACAGTTTCATCGTATCTGAATCCATACACATAGGTCGTGTGGTGGCGATATTGAGAGCCTTGACTTAGTATTTGTTAATATATATATATATATATATATATATATATATATATATATATATATATATATATATATATATATATATATATATATATATATATATATATATATATATTTGGAAGGGATCCAATAAGAAGAATAATTAAAATAAGAAGGGTAAGAAGTAATTCTAGCCACACATTTTAAGTTGGGAGGAAAAATTTGAATGAAGATACATCCATTTTTGTAGGTGCATCTAGAATGCGTGGTTGTTATTACTTCCTATTCTTCTTATTTTTATTATTCTTCCTATTTGATTCTAACTCTATATATATATATATATATATATATATTCATTTAAACACGTCGTATAGAAAAACAAAGTTTCATACAAACAAATTTACATGTCATGTTTCATGGTCGATATACAAGTATAGGAATGTATTGTAGTCATATTAGTTATAACAGATGATATAATATTAAACTTAAATTTAGAGGTGTCTCCACAAGGTTTCAAAATACATATGTGAGAATAGAGCAAGAGCAGAGTGATAGATGGTTGCAAGTGTAACTCAAAAAATGATCAACGTGCTTGGAGATACATAATTCTAGAAGGGGTTTGCCACGTAATTCAAAGATAGCTATTTATTCAAGTGGTCTGTCTTGTATCAGTGTCCTAAATTATTTGAGTTTCTAACTTAAATACTTTAGCACACCAATACATGACAGACCACTCGATTAAATAGCGATCTTTGATTTTCCCTAAGGGGCATTATTGTTGTTCCCTGCATCTTCGTGGCATTAGAACGAAACTCTCATTGTATAGTCTTGGATTATAACCTTCTCGATCTTCTAAGGCTTTGCATATCGAGTCTATCAAACATCTTTTCACTCTTGTCCTTTTGTGAAAGTTGGTCGTTAAGCTATGATAAAGATATCACCCTTATTACTTTATTATAAATGCCAAAAGATCTAACTATTAAATGTATTAAGTTAGTTGGCCAACAAACACAACACCCTTTTCTCCTTACAAATATTTATAGAGATAGCCCTACCCATCTCACACAACACCGTCCAGAACCGATTCATGGTCACATGTATCTTTTTATAACAACAAGGGGCGATCTGCCCAGACTTCAACCGTATGACTTAACAAGTAGGTAGAAAAGACGTTTTTATTTCAATGTCGGAGATTATGGAGATGGTGAAAATCCGAACCATGTTGATGGTGTTGTCGCTCAAGGTGTAGCATTCAGCAACTGCTTATGGTTGAGTATACCCTTCCCGAGAAAGAGTATCATGCTGAAGAAGCTAGATGTCAGTCTTGAAGCGGCTTGAACCTTGGAAAATATCTATAATTATCGTGGTAGGAGTATAGGACATGTTGTTCAGTGGGAAGATGATCACACATACATCATGTATCTACAAAAATGAAAGAAAATAAACAACACTGGGAATAATTTCCAACTTAAACCAGAAAAAATATGTGATTGTGTTAACAAAGCTAAGTAAACATGGATCTATCTAAAGAGAATGTCCTGGAAAAGGAAAACAAACAATTAAGGAACGGTACATGTACTTGCACGAGTTCTATCCTACCTTTCAGTCTCTAGTTTTCTTGTAGATGGAAAATATTTTGGTTTTAGAGAAGTGTTGAAAACATGCAAAACGGGTTTAGTTGATGTTACATTTTCTTTAAAAAATAACAATAAAATAAAAAATCATGGAGCTGCATATAATCATTTTTCCTTCTAATACCTTTAATAAAGAAATAAGATACCATGATATACAATTAGTTTTTTTCTAAAGGCTTGAAAAGAGTAAACAGAAATGCATACTTTTGAGTTTAGATTAGGTGGAAGAAGATATTTAGATCTAACGAAAAGTGATTATAGGTAAATTACAAGAATAGTCCCTGTGGTATGAAATTAAAATTGATTAATAGTGCAATACGTAATTTACCTGAGTCAGGAAATCAAGATCACAATCACCACCATAATCAGCATCACAAGTCGGACCATTACGCGTATGTCGTGGAGGCAACACATGTGGCAGGCTGAGGGGATCCGTGATGTCACCATTTTGAGTTTGTAAACTCAGCTGTGAAAAATACTTAACATATCATAATTAAGTAAATGGTCTACTCGAGCAGAAATAAGAAATAAAAACATACCTGCCCAACTGGGGAGATATCTGTTACCTGGTATCTAGTGTTGTGGACAAGTGGACACTACAATAAAGAAACTACTTAGATTCACAAAAGAAAACCGAAATAAACTACTTGATTACAAAAACATGATAGTTGATAGAAACATGATTACATACCTCACAATCTTCACCATAATTCTCTTGACGTGTATAAGCTTCCCCGGTGAAAATGTCAACCGCATCAAATTTAAAGATATATTTTTTTTGTAAGAGTTCTGGTAACTCTGGTAACCTGCGAGACACAAGTCAGTTTACAAAAGTTTAAATAGTATCTAATACTACCAAGCGCCATTATTCATTTTCTTTGCCATTACTTATACCTCATAACCCCCAACCAAGCATCCTCTGAGTATGAAATTTAAAGATTAATAGTGTAGTGCGTAATTTACCCGAGATTGGTAATCAAGATAACAAGCACGACCTCAATCGGTAATAAAAGTCGGACAATTTGACGCATGTGGTGGAAGCAGCAGATGTGAAGGTGGCAAGGGGAGGGAGGCCTTCGTGATCAACAGAGTCGCTAAACTCAACTGAAAGAAATACTTAACATATCATAATCAATTAAGTGGTCTACTCGAGCACAAATAAGAAATAAAAAAAATAATACTTAACATATTATAATCAATTAAATGGTCTACTCGAGCAAAAATAAGAAGTAAAAACATACATGCCCATCTTCAGATGACATCTGTTATCTCGCATTCGGTATCGCGAATAAGTGGACACTGCAATAAAGAAACTACTTGATTCACAAAAGAAAACCGAAATAAACTACTTGATTAACCTACAAAAACAACTTGATTCACACTGCAATAAAGTTAAACATTTTTGCATTTTCTTATAGCAAGCTAGTTTTACAGTAGTTTCTAAGTTTCAACCATCTTCTCATTTTCTTCAAGCCTTGAACTACCCCCTTCAATGTCCTTAATATTCAATTAGGAGTGGCAGTTCTTCATTACTATCTCACTGCTGTTGCACCAGGGGCGTCCTACTGATCTGGGTGGCCCGGTGCGAAATCACGAATGACGCCCCAATAAATCACGAAAAGTTTAAATATTATAGAAAATAAAAAGTTCTACGATATGTGGCGCGGATCAACTTTGATAATATTTAACAAAGACACTAAAAATTCAAAACATTATATACTTAAATATGTATAAAACTATAAATACTAATGGATGTATACTAAATTGGGGGCTCCTTACAATGAGGGGCTATGTGCGGTTGCACCACTTACACATGATAATCGCCGCCATTGTGTTGCACATTGGTAAGTAAATATTTTTAGGGTTATTTCTCCATATAGGTAACGAACTTAGAAAAATTTCTCATGTTATGTAACAAACTTTCAAAAATATTAAGTTAGGTAATGAAACTTATTGCAACCTTCAATGTTACGTAATATGACCGGTTAAGTTATTTGGGCCCACATGTCACGTCACATACCCACTTATATCTCTCTATTCCCCACTTATATCGATCTAAATCCACATCTGCTCCAACAAAAGAAGGAAAAAAAAAAAAAAAAAAAAAAAAAAAAAAAAACCCCAAAGTCACAAACAAATCCAAAATCACATTAAAAATAAGAAACCGATCATTCAAAAAATCATTACCCATACCCAATTCAAATCATCTGTCAATCTATAAAAAAAATCGTAACAAGCCACTAAAAGAGATGGCGGTAAGTTTCAGGTAAAAAAGATTGGGGCAGCTGAGATGGTATATGGGTTTAGGATCAGATGAAAAATGGGTCAGATAAGGATTTCTGGTGTGGGATTAAATTAGTTACCCGAAAATTGGCTAACTGATGATGTGTTGGTTACTGATTCTGAATTGAATTTGTGTTTGGGATTATAAGTGTTAAAAAGATTAGGTTGGTGTTCTAAGTGTGATGGAATGAGGTTTTTGAGATCATTCATGTACTTCGAGAATGATTGTTGTTTGCGTGTCGGGTTTATGAGTGATGATTTTTTATAAATTTGATGGTAGGGAATTTCAAGAAGAATATTACTTTCATGTTGAATTCTGAGAAAATGTCAAAGTCGACTAGGAATTTTAGGACGTTAAAGCAAGCTATTTAGGACGTTGGATGGCCTCTTATCGGGTTACATATGTTCATCTGTTGATTCATAGTTATTTGATTCAAATCTGAATATTTCTAACTAGATTAATTTTATGTTTGGTGTGTTATGTGGATCGAGAGAGTGGTGAGGTAAGGGTAGCAGTGGTGGGGTTTGCACTAGCAGTAGCAACTTGAATATTTTACACATGACTATTTTTTGACTTTCAAATGTTATTAACCCTCAACTAAGTATGCCCGACCCATCCGTCTTTGATATGGACCAGCAAAGTGATGGAGGTTGAAGATGAGGGTATGCGTAATTGGGGATTAGGGTTCTTCAAAATTGGGTGAAAACATTTTTTTTAGTAAAGTGTATGTGTTAACGTTATATGTATGGTCAAAGATAATGGTCAAACAAAAGTAACCGGCACAACCGGTTACCAGTTGCAACAATGGGGATAATTACCTAACTTTGACGGTTTTCGAAAGTTTTGTTACTTAACTTAATATTTTTGAAAGTTTGTTACATAACACGGGAAATTTTTCTAAGTTCGTTACCTATATAGAGAAATAACCCATATTTTTACGAGAACTTATTTTGGGAACCAACAATTGCTGTAAAGCTTATCTTCTTATAAAAACACACAAAGTTGTCTGATATTTTCTAGCTTCAGGACATGTGTTACTTTCTAGCTTCACGACATGATTTGATGCTTTGTTTATTAACCTTTTTTTTTTTTTTTTTTTTTTTTTTTTGGTAATCATGGGTTTCCGACTCGACATTGCGAGCCGACTAATCCCACGGCGACTATCCTTTTGGATAGCCCGGAGTCAGCGCAGGTGAACCTCCGTGGCCACAAGGGGATTAATTTTCTCCCCATTAACCTTTTACTTTGGCCAATGTGTAAACCACTAAACTATATAAAACCTGTGGGATATTGATATATGAAAGATTACAAAAGCATAACAAGTAATAACCGGCAAATATAGAGCTAAAACCAACAACCCCAATCTCGATCTCATTTTAATACTACCTCCGTCCCATAATTATTGTCCAGTGTTGACTTTAAAAGTCTTTATCTTGCAACTTTGACTTTAAATATTTTTATTTGTGTTATATAATATTTGATGAAAATTATACAGATGAAAATACATTTAAAAACTCAATCTATTCATATATTTTTCATCAAGTAATATATAATGCACATACAAATATTTAAGGTCAAAGTTGAGAATTAAAGACTTCAAAAGTCAACACTGGACAATAATTATGGGACGGAGGGAGTAACATAATACAACATAATCAAACTTAGATCACATGCACCAGAAAAATAACTAAAAATCATCTTATGATACACCGAAACCCTAACTTGTAATATACATCTAATAGTGTATAAAAATTTAAAATAATTAAATCTCAATAAGACTCACCTATTACGAAGGTAGTCTAGTCCACACATTGACATGATCCTCATTTTCCGGTCATTCATCTTTAACAAAGTCTTGGATTGCATCCATAAGACAAAAATTCGAAAAATAGAAGTACCGAAATAGTTGACTAAGATATCTTAACCGATAGTTCTGCAAAAAAAAAAAAAAAAAAAAAAAAAAAAAAAAAAAACCGCTATTACAACAAGAAAGTGGTAAAAGCGTCAAAACAACAACAACCACCCGTGAGCCTACATTATTTAACCAAACTTAATGCATAAACTAGAGTTCTTATAACGTAACACAATACATTCTACATTTATTTTTACAAACAAATTGATAAAACATGAAATGCAAGACAACACATTGGATGTTTAACAAAACAACACACTACCAAAAATCACCCATTTCCGAACTCTAATTCACAAAGTAATAACCATTTATCGGCAAAAATGCGAAAATACTCATTTTTCTCACATAGGGATAAATAGTTTTAACAATAACCTCAATATATCTTCAATAGCTAGATAAACAAAACCGTAACAAGCAAAAATTTAAGATTTAACTATTTAAGGGAATAAACTGAGATTAGAAACTAACCTTTGTGTAGTATGTTTTGTATGTGTTCAATAGAAATTGTTGTGTGTAAGTGTATTTTACCGAGAGACAAAAAAACCATCAACCATTCATTTCATAGTTGAAGCTATTGACTAAAGAAGAAGAACAAGTGCTTAACTATCTACTGTGTTACATAGACGATATAGAATGTGTAATGTGTGTTCATTTTTGGGGTGCAAGTGATCTTATAATGGTGCATGCAATTAATTTGGTAGTTGGAGCTTTGTTTAATATAGTGTAGTTGTGATAAAGGTGTTCCTATTCCGTCTGCATCTGCCAATAAGAGGGCTAACCCATTCTCTAAGGTGGGTGATATTGTGGTTACTGATAGTGATGAGGAGGAGGTTCTTAACACGTTCGACGAATCTGCAAATCTTTTTGGTAGAGGTCATGAGCGTGAAGATGAGATGGATGACTATGATGATTACTCGAAGCAAATTTATGATCTTCCAGGGGAATTGGATGCTCTTAACGCCATTTATGGCTTTAATCACCAAGGTCGTAGGAAGTAGGTTATATTTTTGTCCGATTCTTTAAATGGTTTGTTTTCTTGTCTAGAAAATTGGAAGTATCTTGTTATGTAAGCCTTTCGCCTATGTAACGAGCTGAGATATGAGAATCACTCATATCCGTTGTACTTAAATGTTTTTGGAGTAATATATTTACCGGGTCGTTGACCTTTTACCAAAAAAAAAAATATAGTGTAGTTGGGGATCATTAAATCCCGAAAGACTAGTCATTTCTCATCCTTAAAAGTGTATTCAGCCTAGGAGTTAGGCTTGTGTCATGTCTCTTCTAAGCAACATGGTTTTATCTTTAGGCTACATTACTTGAAAGCAAAAAGATAATTAGAAAAGTCTGGTTTTCTAGAAGGTTTATTAAAACATGGATTTGTTGTTAAAGATAATTAACCAATAAGGGTCAAGAATTTCAAGCAAGTACTCCACTTCCGATTTGGGTGGTGGTTATCGACGAAGAAGAGTGGTAGGTTGTAGAGGTTGTGATTCTGTGTGTGTGTGTGGGGGGGGGGGGGGGGGGGGGGTCGTTATGTCAAATAAAGAACCAGAAGATAGGCGTTTGTCTTATTTGACGGGTTTATGAACTTGTTAAAAATTAGGCTAATGGCACTAAAATGTATCATAATTGTCACTTATTTCTTTTATATGTATCGAACAATTTTTTTCTTATTATGTGTACTAAACTTGATTATTTGAGTATTTTTGTGTATTTTATAACTATTTTGCTCTTCATTTTATTAACACGGGAGGGGTAAAATAGTTATAAAGTACACAAAAATGCCAAAAAAAAAAAAAAAAAAAAAAAAAAAAAAAAAAAAAAAAAAACTCAAGTTTAGTACACATAATAGGAAAAAAAAAAATTGTTTGATACAACTATGATACATTTAAAGGCCATTAGCCTTTAAAAATTTGATAACCTTGTAAACTTATTTTTGTTGAATAATGTAAATCCCGTAGGTTATAATGTTTATTGAGACATAATATATAAAGGTACGTTACATAACCTAAAAACCCTAATAGACCCAAACCCACACGGGCCGAGGCCTTATAATCTATTGACTAATAATTTTGTGTTTACAAGGTTATACAAGTACGTTCAATTGTATATAATATATGTTTAAGAGTCCAAAAATGAGTTTACAAGCCTATCAAAGTTTCAGTAAATTCATAAGCCGTAAAATAAGGTTTACACAAACACCCAACAGGTTTCAATAACAGTAAATGCGTAAGTTTGATGAGTAACGACTACACTTAATTTATGGCCAACTTCTATTTCATGTAAGAAAAAGTCATCAATATACACGACAACACACCAGCTATGTATATTAATGGACACTTAAATTCGGAGCCAACAACCCCAGAGAAGTATATTTGAAAAAAGTCAAAAATTGACCCTATCCAAAGTATATTTGAAAAAAGTCAAAAATTGACTCTATCCAAAGTATATTTGAAAAAACCCTAGAGAAGGTTTTAAGACAACCAAAACAATGAAATGAAGCTATTTCTATAAAAGATTCTATGGTGGGTTGAATTAATGAGAATATATAGTAATCGATCCTAGAGGCGAAAAATGTACCTAGCTAGAGGATATTAAGCCAAACACACTATGCATCTAGAGGCGAAACGACTAGACTCGATATCTACATATACTCACTACTGTGTATTGTACTAATTAATACAGTATCACTCAAATCTAACATAACGTTTACGAGTTATATGAATCACTTGACGCGTCATAGATTGCAAGTCGATTGGATCTCACATAAGAAATTCTTCGTTATTAAAAAACAAATAGCCCCAAGAAGCAAGATCCAAAGTTAATGTAAATAAAAATCATTTCAACCATACAGCACTACTACAAAAAACGTCTTTTAGACCCCCTAAGAAAAACACAGGTCTAAATGTGAAATTTTCCATCGAAACTGTTATTTAAACCGGTGCAAATGAAAGCAACCGGTCTATATATCTTTTTCTTATTTAGACCGGTTCATTTAGCGACAACCGGTCTAAAAGAGTCTTATTTAGACCGGTGTGTTTTTACATCAACCGGTCTATATAGCAAAAACATTTAGACCGGTTAGAATTATTTAAACCGGTCTAAAAGAGTTTTTTTTGAAAAAAGAGGCCAACGGCTACATAACCAGATCTGCCATTATTAATACCCAACAACCTCAATTTTCTCATTTAATTCACCCGAAAATTATCAAAAATATCCTTATAATTACCAAATTTTTCCTCATTAACTACAATTAAAAGGTATGAATCACTTCTTATACATTTATATCAATACTAATTAATGTTTTTATGATTATTTTTGTAATCTTTTATATAAAAATGTTATACTTATGTTAATCACTACTTGTTTGTTTATGTATATAAATTTTTTATTATGCATATATAAATCAAATATAACATGAATATTTTTTCTATTTGTATAGGAACGTTTGTGTAAATAGGCCTTGTATGGTTGCGTTGTTAGGTTGATTAACTCGTGGAAGTGAGGTATTTTCTAAATTTACGGAAATAATTTTTTTATGCAACATTCATGTAGTATAAATTTATTGCAACTCTTGCGCCATTAGTTTAGTTCCCGTCCGAAAATAACCTAATAGAGGTTAATTTTGGATTGTCCCCATTTGAGAATGCTTTTTGAATACTTTGTCGCATTTAGGATGTGAATGTGTATTATCATATCGAGTGTAATTTAAGATGGATCGTAGTGTATGGATGTACCAGATAGAACGTGCTACCATCGAATACTTGGAACATTTGTCTCATTTCCTAAAAGTTGCCGAAGATGATCGGGTGAAAAGAGGAAAATCAAGAGTTCATTGTCCTTGTAAAAATTGTTTGAATTGGAAGTGTCATACTGATTTGAAAACTATTAAAAACCATCTTATAGAAAAAGGGTTTATGCAAAGGTATACTTGTTGGGAATTTCATGGAGAAGTCAAAGCTAAAAGTAACACGTCTGTTTCCAATTGTAATGTCGAACAAAACAACGATTCATACAATAATGATCGTTTAAATGAGATGTTACATAATTTGGAGGATAATGTTGCTGAAAAAAATCAAAAGCAATTTCAACAATTGCTTGTCGACTCAGAAACACCGTTGTATGAAGGTTGTGAGGATTTTACCAAACTATCTGCTGTTTATAGACTCATGAACATTAAAGCAGTTAATGGTTGGAGTGACACAGGTTTCACAACTCTCCTAGAAGCATTACTTGAAATGTTCCCAAACGCCAAGTTGCCTGTCTCAACATACCAAGCAAAAAAATTGATGTGCCCGATGGGAATGGAAATTGAAAAAATAGATGCATGTCCAAAAGATTGCATGTTGTATAGAGATAACGACAAGGACCTACATGCATGTCGCATTTGTGGTAAATCGAGGTACAAACGAAAAAAAGATACACCACTTAACCCCGATGTGACCAAGAATGGCCCACCTGCTAAATTATTGTGGTATTTTCCAATAAAACCAAGATTAGAACGATTATTTTCAAATGAAAAAGATGCAAAATTGTTACGTTGGCATGCCGAGGAGCGTAAAAGAGATGGAAAAATGAGACACGTAGCTGATTCCCTTCAATGGAGGAACATCGATAATGAGTTTCAAGAGGAATTTGGATATGAGATTAGAAATATACGCTTTGGACTTAGTTCAGATGGAATTAATCCTTTCGGAAACATGAGTAGTCGTCATAGCACTTGGCCGGTTCTTTTATGCATATACAATCTTCCACCATGGCTATGCATGAAACGAAAATACATCATGATCTAAGAGTTTAGTTGAGCTTAAATAGTTGTTGGTTTCGATTGGATTGATGTTTTTGGTTCAATAATCTAAGAGTTTAGTTGAGCTTAAATAGTGTACTATACATTAGTGACTAAAGCTTATCATCTTAGTTTAAATGTTGTACATTGTAACTCGATCTGATAAATGTTCTACATTTTGTTTTTTAAGGATGACAATCAACTTGCAATGGTTGACCCACCAAAACGAAAACCGAGAGGACCGAGCAAACTTAAGGAGAAACCTAAGGAACCGTTTAATGTGGAGTTCGACAATAATGGCCGTGCCATAGGTAAACACCAAAATGATTGGGCAACATACGTTGGTGGTATGACAAGACTTCGAATATCCATTCTTGATGACGATTGGGGTAAAATCAAAGCTGATCAGAAAGATGCTCTATGGGGGATTATCAAGGTATAATATTTGAAGACTTTTAATTTCATTTTTAGTTTGCAATGTATGTGTTAACATCTAATAAGTAAGGTTTATTTTCATATCAAACAGGATTACTTTGATCTTACCGATGATGATCGCAAAGAATCAACACTTAAGCAATGCAATCTTGCGTGGAAGAGATTTAAGACAACGCTCAAAGCCGATTACATGATACCCAAAAAAAAACCTTATAAAGATGAGAAATACTCTTTCATAGAGCCGGCAGATTGGGAAAAATTCATTCGAAAACATCAATCAACAGAAAATATGGTTTGTTAACTTTATTATTTATCAAAATAATTATAATAACTTTTACTAATTTGTCTAATTAGCCTTGTACACTTTTTTGAAGAAAAAACGAGCCATTGGGGGACATATGCGAAGCTTCAAAAGAACTATGCGCATCTAGGAAGATCAGGGTATCGGGGAATGGATGTTGATTTGTCCAAAGTGAATATGGATGAAGCATTAAAGAAAGAAATCTTGGATATTTCTTGTGAGCGCACAAAACGATGGATCCTTGCTAGGATCAATTGTCCCGATATGGAGGAAATATTTAGAAAATTGGTAAGACTTCTAAGATTATTTCAATTTTAAGGTTATTGTTCTTTACTGATAGCAATTTTATTAATAAACTATTCTGAAATTTGCATCTACAGGTAGATGTCGATAAGAAAATGGTTCAGGGACTGATTCCAAAGGAAAAGGGAGCAGACCCTTTGATTGTGGTGTTAGGACCTGAGCATGGGGGTCGCACAAGGACTGTGGGGGACGGTATAGGTTTTAGGAAAGCAATAGAGGGGTATAAACAAACGAAGAAAAGGAAGAAAAGCACAGAAGAAATAGAAGAAATTGAAGCGATTGTGGATAGGAAACTTGCTCAAAGAGATGCGGAAAGAGATGCTACAAGAGATGCCGAAAGAGATGCTGCAAGAGACGCTGCAAGGGACGCTGCTAGAGATGCTGAATTGGACGCTGCAAGAGATGTTGAATTAGACTCTGAAAGAGATATAGAAAGAGAAGCAAGCAATGAGGGAAGATTACTGAAGAGAAGGAAGCAAAGCAGCTGTGAATCGACGACCGCTGTCTACCAAGATAAAGAAAAACTAAAAGATATCAAGGTAAATTTAATCTTGCTGGTGTCATTTTTTTGCAAAGCCTACCTTTTAAGAACAAAGAATGTTTGAATTTTTGAAATCTAATTAGGGGGTGTTTGTGAAATATGTCCTCGTGGGTCTGGAAAGGGATGGTTATTGTGAAATAGGTGCCGTTTGATTTCGACTTAATTGATAATATTACGTAATTGTTGTAACTGATTTGTGAATAATATTGTGTTTTAGAGTGTTTGGTTGTGATATTATTGGAATTGAGATGCATACGGAAATTGTTCTTTAAATGTAGTCGCAAGCATAGATTTACGGCGTCAGTTGTTAGTGCAAAATGTATCTGTTATAGTTGCCCCTTTCCAATGTTTTTAGTAAGTCTACCTACTGGTTCGCTGGCATGGTTAGGTTAGTTTACTTGTGATTTAGGTTTTATCAGTTGTAACTGATTTGTGGAGAATATGATTTGAGAAACAATGGAATTGTTAATCTTTTCATGTTATTGGTTTTGATTGCGTGTTTAGTATGCATAACTGGATTAGTTAAGATAACCAAAAATAATATGGATACGGAACTTGCAAGCATATTATGTTATCTGTTTTGGATACGGAACTTGCAAGCATATTGGTTTTGTTTGCATTTGTGTTCTAGATTGGGTACCAAAATCAGTTATTTGTGGTTTGAAATTCTGAAAATTGCAGTTAAGGGGATGTTTGGTTAGACAGTGAATCTCATTGTTTAGTGAAGTTCACATAGGGAAATCTTGCATGCTTGAACTTGTGGTGCTCATTTACTTGTTTCCAATTTTTGTAAATTTTTTCTTGAGCTTATGGCTAGTTTATGAGAGGCTTGTAAAAGCCCCATCAGTGGGTGTTTGGATTAGTAGCTTATTTAGCATGATTATGAAAGAAGTAAAAACGCAATCTTAAACTCCCTCCAACTCTATTTCGGTCTTTATTGAAGTGAACAAATATACTTGCTGGTACAACTATTGTTTTCAGGTTTATTTTTATGACATAATAAATGATGCATCTGTATGTATTGTAGGAGCCCAAACAGTGTATGTTGTTTTCACCTTACACCGAGGATACGATTCCGATAGCACGCGGGATGGTTTATCCGATTGGTGATCGAACCATACATGGAGAACCACTTATACCTTATTACATGAAGGTGTCGGTGGATACTTTTGTTCCAGCCTTTGGAGATACTAGGCTTCCAATATTGTCGAAAGCGGATGACACAATTACTTTGTTAAAACAATCAGTTGGGAGCTTTTTTCAATGGCCACGTTGCAGAATTTCTCGCATTTTGGTATGATAAACTCAACCATACTTTTTTTGGAAAAAATGGCTGTTATAGTTATGTTGTGTAGTTTTACAAATTTCCCACTTTATGTACTCAACAATATTTGTATTTAAAATAGGAAAAGTATGAATGTGCAAGACTGACACAATCAATTTTCCCTACTATTTTTTGTGATATTTGTATTTGTACCTACTTAGGCTAATTAATTACTTGTTAACAGGAGAACACCCCGACTTCGAAAGATAAAGCTTCACAGAGAAAAGCATCAACGTCAGAACCCACATTGGCCACACCCACTCCTGTAAACACTAAACTTTCTAGTTTTACATGCATAAAAATTTCAAATTTGTATAAAATCAAAGATATAACGGTGTATGTGCAGGTGGCTCAAGAAACAACACCGTTGCTGCCGGCCATACAAACACCAACGTTATTGGAGACCCAACAAACCGAAACATCATCGGCAGTGGAGGATGCTATAAAAGCTAGAAAGGAGGTGGAGACAAAATTTGATAACTTTGAACATGTCGTGTTTAGGAAACAACCGTGCGTGCAAGCTGCCCATCTTCGTTGGTCACAACGTGATGATGATATGGCTGACCACATTTTTGAAGTTCGTGGCGGGATGATTGCTGGTCATGAAGATACATTTAATGTTCCAATTTCTACCGCAGACATATTGAACTTATGGAATTTAGATGGGCTCAGTAGTAGCATCTTATTATATTTCGAGTGGTAAGTACATTAACACTCTTGTGCACATTTTTCATGCTAAATCACAGTTTCGTATCTGTACAATGTCTTGTATTTTTTCAAGGGGCTATGCAATATGTTGCGGTCAAGAAACGACAACCGATGTGGGTTTTTGAACCCTTATTCGATTGAAGGGAGCTTATGTATTCAACCGGGTCCTGCTGTTAAAGATTACTTGACACAGGCATTAAGCGTCTCTAACTACGATTTTTTGCTGGCACCTTATGCTCAAGAGTACGATATACTACTTACTAAAGCTTTATATAAACGGTTTATGTGTTGATTATCTTTACTAACATGCTAATGTATTTACACTTTACTAGGGACCATTGGGTATTGTTTGTTATATGCCCAAAACAACGCACGGGGTACATCCTGGATTCAAAAAATAAGAAGCAAACAAAGACGGAGCGCAGTTACTGGTTGACAAGACATTTGCAAGAGTAATTCTTTTTTCCAAAACTGTCATAGGATTTCTATTTCTTTTTACAACATTAACACATGGCGTATCTACTTTGCAGTGTTGTTGGCAGCTACACATGGACTATGGCAAAGGTAACTTTATCTCACTGTAAATATATAAATGCCACACATAGAAAAAATAGATTAGTTTGTTAATTGGATTGATAATCAGGAGGTTTTATAGAGGTGTTTGCATTGGTTAAAGTTGTGGCATCAAGTTAGGGGATACTTGGATTAGGCGTTGTGTGGATTAGGGGTTGCTTCGGCTGGTTTTGAGACACATTACTGAACTTTTTTTGCATTGCTTAAAATTGTGGCTTCAAATTAGGGGCTGTTTGGATTAGGGGTGTACTTCGGTCGGATTTAATTTGGATAAGCTTGTCTTGTGTGGTATTAGGAGCTGTCTGGATTAGGGATAATTGAACTGTGTTTGGATTAGGGGCTAATTGGATTAGTTAAGTAGTTGATGCCTTATCCAGGGTCACTCTTGACCTCGTGGGATTATCTGCCACAGTTTCTGACTTAAGCACCACCTTCAAGAAGATGGGATGTAGATGACGTACTCAATACTATCTTTAAGAGTTGGAAGAAAGCAAAGAATAACATACCAGATTTACTTGGAAAAATGTTAGGATTAGGGAGAATAATAGACTGGCAAATGGTGATCACAAGGAACTTAAGTAATACGGAGTATATTTCAAGGTGGATTCATGATTCATTTCTGGGAGGACATTATGGGGTCGCATTCATTTCTGAAAGATCATTTTCTGCCATAAATGTACCACAAATCTTTTTGAATAATATCTGTAGGTTGCTTGGGTTTCCTAGTCCCATAACTTTTGACAGAGACAATATAGCCATTAGCACCTTTTTGAATGAGTTATTGACTAATTGGTAGTACACGGCACAAGATCAAAACCTTTCAAGTGCTTCTCATCCTCAATAGATGACCAATCATAAGTTCTCAATAGATGCTTAGAATGCTACCTCGTGTGCCTGTGCTTCTCTAAGCCGAGCGATTAACATAAATAGCTTTCAGACTTCCACGATCTGAGTTTTGGTACAATACAAACTCCCACAATGCCACCAAAACCATTCCCTATGAGATGGTCTATGGTCAATTTGGTCCTCCACACATGCCCTATCTTAACGGCTAGGGACAGCTATGGCCCAGATTCAGATAAAGTAGCTGATTGTGTATCTTCTGCTGCAACTGCGCACACAATATTCAGTTCAATTGAGGACTAATCAGAAGTTATTAGCTAAATACTATGGCCAGTCCTGCCCTAGCTAAAGTAAGATGTGTGGCTTACACACCAACTGTCTCTATTCATCCTACATTCCATGTTACCTGTCTAGATTAGGGTGTACTTCGGCCGGTTTTAAGACACATGTAGTTATACTAAATATATTGTTGATTTTTTTTTTTTTTTTTTTTTTTTTTTTTTTTTTTTTTTTTTTTTTTTAATAAATAAAATTACCTCTGTATAAATGCATATTTCAAAGCAAATAAAGAGTTTAGATGAAGCAATACCAAACATCCCGTAAGTAAAGCAAGTTGCTTTCCATTTTCAAGTTTTCTAAGAGGGTGTTTGGGATTGCTTTGTTAATTATTTGTCTGATTATTTTGGATGTATAAAGCACTTCAAAATATGTAGTTCTTTGGACTCCTAGTTTTAGATCAGCAATCGTCAATATCTAGTGGCTTGTTAGCTTTTCTGATGTGCGCCTGCTGTATTAATTATCTCATATGAGCTTGTTTCATGCATGTTTTTTCCTTTTATCTTTTGAATATGAGTATGATGATAGTCAATAAATCTGAGAGTATAAAAGATTACACTAGATTCAGATAGAAAGTTTTATGCCTCGTAGTAATGGTACCGAACTGGGTCTATAGAACCGGTATGGGTCGGTATGGTTGCATTACTGAATTGTTTTCCCGGTGCCGCTGCTCATTCCTACTTAATAATATAGAGGTTGTTTCCTTAACTGTTTAGGCGTGGTTTTTCTAATTGCTTATTCTCATCGTATATTCGTATTAAATTGTAGAGCAATCAACAAAAAAGCGACTCGCATGCCGGTTATTATGTCATGAGATGGATGTATGATTTTGTGAATACTCATCAGCTTAAGTTCCCTAAAACAGTACGTACCCATTAGCTCTTTTTTGACTTTATCTCTTTCTATATTAGTTACATATCATATTTATGTATTTTTATACCTTTTAAATATAGATCCCATGGATGTATCGAAGCCAGCTTGTTGAAAAAGAAATCGATCGAACCGTCGAGCAGTGGCATACCATGTGTCCTATTTGATTATGGATGAAGTGATTTTTCTTGGAATTGGATTAATGCTTATTAGATACAGCTCTCGTGTGCTTTTGTTGAGGCTGTTAGGATTGCTCTTTTGTTTAAATGATGTCTAGAATTCTGCTTACTTTGAAACTATGTATGGATTTCTAATTAAAAGTAGCAGCTTAATTACTTGATTTTGCTTCTTAAAGTATTGAGCTACAGGCTTTGCTTATAAAGTGCTTACTGCTGGGACCAAAACTGCTTGGCCCAGCTTTTTTTTGTCTGATAATACATATTTAGACCGGTGGTAACGAACCCAGCAGGTCTAAGCTTCATGTATTTTTTAGACCCTTGAACATGTCTTTTAAACCGGTTGGTAACGGGTCTAAATAATAGTCAGCATGTCTAAGCTTCATATTTTTTAGACCCATGAACATGTCTTTTAAACCGGTTGGTAATGGGTCTAAATAATAGTCTTTTAGACCGGTGCTTACACCGGTCTATAAAAGAAATACTCTTTTGGACCTCCCCCCATCTAGACCCTCGGGGACACCGGTCTAAAAGTACTTTGTAACCGGTCTAAAAGACGTTGTTTGTAGTAGTGCAGATTTTTCATTCATCACTCAAAGGTCGAATGTATCATTGATACTAGATCTTGTTCCATAAGACCATAAACAAAGGCATCCATCTATTAATCCTAGATGATTAATGTGATTATATGAACTTTAAAAAGGTATACGTATCTCAGAAACTACCATCTCTTAAACATTGAGGGCGAGCAGCATGTTCTCTTTACGTGGAATCCGATAAAAATATCCATTTATAAACGCATGCGTAATGTAAAAAACGTACGACAAAGCTTCCTTTTCTCTTATAAACCTAACAATCTTTAAGACATCTAGAGTTTCACCGTAGCCAAACCCATACACACAGGTCGTGTGGTGGCGATATTGAGAGCCTTGACTTAGTATTTGTTAATATATTTCTTTCCGTTGAAACACGCCGTATAGCAAAACAAAGTTTCATACAAACAAATTTACGTATCATGTTTCATGGTAGATATACAAATAGAGGAATGCATTGTAGTCATAGCAGTCATAACATCTGATTTAGTATTAAATTTAAATATACAGGTATTTCAAAATACATTTGTGAGAAGAGAGAGTGATAGATGGTTGCAAGAAATCGCTGATATATAATTCTAGAAGGCGTTTGCCACATAATGCGAAGATAGCTATTTATTCGAGTGGTCTGTCTTGTATCAGTGTCCTAAAGTATTTGAGTTTCTAGCTTACATATTTTAGCACACCAATACATGACAGACCACTCGATTAAATAGCGATATTTGATTTTTCTTTAAGGGGCGTTGTTGTTCCGTGCATCTTCGTGTTATTAGAACAAAACATTCATATGCTCTCTTTCACCCAATGACACTAAGCAGCACCAACAGCAGAAGCATTGTCACATTGGGACCCATGAAAGGTTCCAGGTGTGACACACAAGGTGTAGCCCATAAAACCATATTCGTCACGTGCTAGGGATGCACGATAGTCTTCCAATGCACTGAAATACACAAACCCAAAACGACCCCTCTTAGGTAGGATAACATTAGGAGTCCTCCTTTCCAAGCAAAACTTGCTAAAATAATCCTTGAGTTGGTGCCTCTTAACAAACTTAGGAAGTCCAAGGAACACAATATCACGAGTCTACAAAACAAAATTAAAAGGGCATTCATATCATTAAGACACAATTAGTTCTCATGTATAAAGGGGATGTGAACAGTATTGAATAATAAGTTACCGTAAATTCACTAATTTGACCAAAATCAGTTGAAAATTGAAATAGGACTATATGGATATCTTGGTTCACCGTACGGACTAACGCCTATTTCAATCAGGTTTATGACATCGGTTGCCAAATATTTGCCAAACTTATTGAAAAAACTTCTCATGAAATCTGCATAAACATGCAATGGAATTAACATCACTAACATGTCACTTTTAAATAGCGGCATAACATAAACAAAAATTTGAGTATTGATACAAACATATAAAAAATGTTACCTCCAAGTGTGCGAACTTGGCTAATCATAGATAAGCTGAAGAAATTATACAATCTAATTAAGCTTGCTCACCCAGTGGTTGAGACTTGAGAGCTACTGCTTCTAATATACTTAAGCCACTTTTTTTCTTCATAAATTTAGTTCTTTTAAATCAAAGTAAATTAACCATCAAAGAACTAACATTTCGATTTTGGAAAAAAATTTAGAGTAATATGATAAATTTCACCAAGCATATGCAGATGAAAAAAATGGGAATAAAGAAAAACCCAAGAAAATTTACAAATCCAACAGATCTATTAAATCTTAAAAAACACTTTTAACATATTATAGTCATATTTCAAACGTGCAACATATATCAAGAACAAATCATGGATCTTAAAATACTTCTCAAGTGAATAATTCAAACAAAACGTAAGCACTTTCACGATAACAATATTAAATGGTGAAATGAAACTAAAATGAGGTGATATTACCTTTATATTCCGAGACCACCTATTCCAACAACAACGATTTTTTTTTTTTTTTTTTTTTTTTTTTGTTTGTGCATCAAAAAATAGAAGCAGAAACAATTTATGATCTTCACCAACGATGTTCATCACCACCACAAGAACTTGGTATACTTATGTTGGTGCGCTTTAAAGAGATATGGTAATTATATGTGCCATTTGAGGTGAACAAATTCACCAAGATATATGAAAAAAATAAAGAGATGTGCAATTACTTTATGATATTAGGTGCGCTTGTACAACATTAATGTTGCTATAGGTCAGTTGGTGGTTTTAAATGAGCACTTCGAAAAGTCGCTATCTATGAAATGCATGCACAATGCCCAATGGACAAGAACACATGCGAGGTTATGTTTGAATACTCGATGGAAAACAAATGGGTCGGTTTTTAATAAGGAAGTGGATGAGGAGTTTGATGTTTAGATTTAACTAGAAGGTTCCCGTGCAATGCGGTGGCGGATACCCGGTGACTATGTTTGGCGAGCAAATATTTTTCATTTTAAACCTTCCTTATTTAATATTGTCTCAAATACTTTAAAACGTAGTAGATATATCTTTTTTAAAAGTTGAACATTTAAATTATTAATAGTGTAATGTGTGTTTAGAAGCTTAGATAAAACTGTGTTAGTTTGTAGGCTTTATATATATGAAATATGCATTAAAAGGTAGTTATAGTATAGAAGTTTCATATTTTAAAAAGGCATAGATTTTTTTTTTTTTTTTTTTTTTTTTTTTTTTTTTTTTTAATTGAGCTGTTATATCACATTTATTAAATATGCTATTGCAAGTTAATGAGGTTTATAAATATTAGTGGCTCCTACAATTAAAGAGATTAAAATTTATAATGTAACTTAATTCCTATTCATAAGATTAGTTAGAAATCCTTCGAATTAAAGAAATATTTTTGGTCTTATTTTTTTAAGACTTTCTTTTTACGAATGGCCTAAATGATTTATAATGTAGTTAAGATATTCATATGTGTCTTTTGATGATAGTTGGGTGTGGGATAGTTATTGTACTACTTTAAGAAGACTTTCACTTAATGTTAGAGCTTGTTGATATTGAAAGCTTGTTGATTTTGAAAAGCCATTAATAGTAAGGCTTCATGAAACGAAAATGAATTAAATAGATGAGAACCTAGTTAGTTTTGATATTATAAAGTTAATGCTATAGGTAGTTAGGACATAATTTTAATGGTGTTGGATAACATGCATGTGGTTCGCTGATACAAATGCCATGGGAGATGAGGTTTCCTAGAGGTTGTAGGGAAATGGAATGGTTTGGTTGGGTTCATTAATATTTTTTGCTCTTCATGACATGAAGTATAAAAAATCTTTGGAACAAAACCTCTGGTATAATAAACTTAATAGATGCCTCATGGTGTATTTTTGAGGTTTTTAACGAGGTTAGAAATAGTTATGAAAGACGTAATTTTAATAACCTGATAAGTGGAGAAAACTTGATTGATATACCTTTGGTGGCAAATGTGCAAGATAATTAGTGACGATGGCTGAAAATTTAGTAAGATTGATCGGTATTTGGTAAATGATTATTTTTGTGATTTATGGGACGTCTTTAGTGGTGGTTGCTAGAGAGAGAAAACTTTTTTTGGTACACAAGGGTTTTCGACTCGACATTGCGAACCGACTAATTCCACGGTGGCTACCCTTTTTGGATAGCCTGAGTCGGCACAGGTGAACCTCCATGACCACAAGAGGATTAATTTTCTCCCCGTTTGATTCGAACCCTTGACATCCTCTTTGGAAGGCTGATATTCTTAATGCTGGGTCACCCCTTGTGGTTAAGAGAGAGAAAACTTTTAGAACATTGCCCGATTGTTTTTTAAGATAAAAATATTGATTATGGTCCAAAGCCTATGTTTTGTTATTTGGATGGAAGACAATGAGTGTGAAAAAGAACCGTTTATTCTTTAAGCCCAGATGTGAGATTTAGAGACAAGTTGAAAAATGTTTTTTTTTTTTTTTTTTTTTTTTTGGAATATAAAACGAATTAAAAACTGAAGTGAGCATTTTTTTTGGGGGGGGGGGGGGGGGTGGTTTAAAGGGTTTTCTCGGAAAACACTGGTAAATTTTATTACTCAAAAAAATATTTAAGTACATTAGATGTGGGTGAATCCCACATCGAAACCCAATACAAAGACGAGAAGCAAACACACCAATTATGATTCAAACCAAAACTATCATAAGAAATACAAATCTAAGTTTCTAACTTATAAACAACTACTATAAGAACAAGAAATAAAACTAATGTTTAAACTGACTACGAAGATTAATATTCATCGCATCACACAACACATGTTGTTTTGAAGTTAATCCTTGAAGGTCATAGGTATCAAATAGATCATAGTCTTCATCCTCACTAAAGTAGCATCGTATGCACCTCCATTAGTCATGTACTTAGAAGTCTCATCATAAACAACTTTTACTTCATCACTATCCTAGTCCTCTCCTTGTATTTCCAGAGTAGATTTAGATCCACAGACCGATGTCACATTAGCCTCCTTTTGCATAGGAAGCGGCTTCCCATCATCACCTATTAGCACAAGCTTCCCATCAATTATTTGATTTTCTATATTATTAATCCTTTCAACGATAGATGTAGTACCTGGACTGCCAGATGAATCACTTGGAGCACTTGTACGATTATCCATGTTCACATTCTCATTACCAACAACCAAATCATTATGGGCCTCTTCCTCCTCCACATCCACCATGGAGCTTAAAACATCAAAAGAGTTCGAAGTGGAAGGAACCGAGGTATGAGTTTTAACGTTTTATCATTAGTTTTCTTCGGTTTCCTTGGAGCCGTTGGTACATTTGGAGTCCCATTAGCCTTTGCCGCCTTTTTGGTATAAATGAGCGTGTTTTTTGATTGTGTGTCATAGGAATGTTATAAAAGAGAGTGTTTTTTGACTGTGTGAATTGTGATATAGAAATTATTTACATATCGTACGTACTGCGAGTTTGGGGTGGTCGATCGTTTGGTTTCCCACGTTTGGTAAGGACCCTAAAGTCTAAGCAGAGTCACGAGTTGGTGTGATGCTCATGAGCCGACTCAGTTGGTTTGTGTCAATTACCGAGGATACTCAATTTGATAGATAGAGAGACGAGTTTGTCGAAGAGAGAGTGACTAAGATTTGGTTTTAAGTTTTGTGATTGGTTAGTATGTGGATATAGTAGTTGGTGGATTAAATATGATTGATGATTCGTCACATAAAATTAAGCATAATAGAGGCTCAAACCACGCGTTCCCCCTTCTCCCAGATGCACGTTGTCATTATTATTACGTCACCACCACCATGACATTGGTGTGGTGGGTTTCTGAGGAGATGTTGGTGGAGCACACCACAACTTGGGAGAAGATGGTAGAGTTGACGGTGGAATAAAAATTGATGTAGCGATGATAATAATGACTATTACACAGTATAAGGATAACGCAATTGTAATTATTTGTGACATATGAATTGAATAAGGAAAACGTAACTATAATTTTACTACCTAAACTAAGATAGTTAACTAGCTGTTAATGTGTCTATTTTGGAATATGTTTTACATTTTAGACTTTCTGAATAGTTAAAAAATAATGTTTCAATAATACTAAATTAACTACTATCACGATGATCTGTTAATGGTAAGAGTTGTTTATATGGGATATGAATAAATTTCGTGTTTTAATATCATGTTTACCTTTTGTTCTATGTTATACGTAAACCCAGAACCTTTGATTAATTTGCTATAAATTATGTGACATTTCAATTAATGAATATCTACTTTCGGCTAAAGAAAAAATATACATAGAAACGAAAGGACCAGCATTTATGATAATATGAACCAATACATGCAAAGGTCTAATCTTTATGTCAATTAAAAGTTCATCAAATTTATATATGGCCAATAACTTCTTCAAGGAGAAAGTTTCATGTAAGAAGAAGTCATCAATTTACACAACAATAACACTAGCTATGTATATTTAATGGACACTTAAATTAGGAGCTCATGTAGAACAACCAAACATAGCCTTAACTTAATTTTAGGTCTTTCAAACTTGATTTTCTTTTGCTGCGCCAAAGTATATTTGAAAAAAACCCTAGAGAGAAGGTTTTAAGACAACCAAACCAATGAAATGAAGATATTACTATAAGATATGGTGGGTTGTATTAATGAGAATAGTAATCGATATAGAGGCGAAAAATCTACCTATAGGATATTAAGCCAAACACACCATGCATCTAGAGGCGACAATAGATTCAATTTCTACATACTCACTACCATGTATTGTACATCACTCAAATCTAACAAAACTTTTACGAGTGTCATAGATAACAAGTCGATTGGGATCCCCCGTAAGAAATTCTTCGTTATTCAAAAGCAAATTGCCCCAAGAAGTAAGATCCAAAGCTATAATGTAAATGAACAAGTTTTCGACCTACATATTTTCCATAAATCACCCAAAAATCGAAGGTATCATTGATGCTCGATCTTGTTCCGCAAACTAAGGCATCCACGTGTTAATCGCAGATGATTACCGCGATTATATGAACTTTTAAAAGGTAGACGTATCTCAGAAAGTACCATCTCTTTAATATTGAGGACGATTAACGTTCTCTTTACGTGGAATCCGATACACATATCCATGTATAAACGTACGCATAATATAAAAAACTACAAAGCTCGTTGTTCTTTTATAAACCAAACAATCTTTAAGATATCTACAGTTTCACCGTAGCCAAACCCATACACATAGGTCACGTGTGGTGGCTGGTGGCGATATTGAGAGCCTTGACTTAGTACTTGTTAATAGTCTTTTTCTCTTTTCTTTAAAACACCTTGTATAGCAAAACAAAGTTTCATACAAACAAATTTACATATCATGTTTCATGGTCGATATACAAATAGTCATATATTAGTCATAACATCTGATACAGTATTAAACTTGAATTTAAAGGTATCTCCACAAGGTTTCAATATACATTTGTGAGGAGATAATGATAGATGGTTACAACTTACAAGATATAACTTGGAGATACATAATTCTAGAAGGGGTTTGCCATGTAATTCAAAGATAGCTATTATTCGAGTGGTCTATCCTGTATCATTATCCTATCCTAATGTATTTGAGTTTCTAACTCACATATTTTAGCACATCAATACATGGCGACAGACCACTCGTTAAATAGCGATCATTGATTTTACTTAAAGGGCATTCTTGTTCCCTGCATGTTCGTGGTATTAGAACTAAACATTCATATTCTCTCTTTTGTTTACAACTAACACGTATAGTCTTCAATTATACCCTTCTCGGCCTTTTAAGGCTTTGCATATCGAGTTTATCATACATGTTTTTCACTCTCGTCTTCTTCTGAAAGTTCGTCATTAAGTTATGATAAAGGTATCACCCGGCCTTATTACTTTGTTCTCAATGCAAAAAGAAGTAACAACAGTAACCAATGACTTTTCCATCTCAACATGAGATTACTAACCACTATGGTCCACAACTTTATTTATTTATATTTATTTGATTTATTTATTTATTTATTTTTATCTTTCTAACACATTTCTTCTTAGCAACTCTATATACTAATGATCTTACCTTCATCATTAACATCCTTCTACATACACCACTTGATACATACTAGCTAGGAGTACAAGCATCAAAGACTCCAAAATCGTTAAGCATGATCACACGTGCACCGTGTATCTATGGAAAATAAATAAATAAATTAAAAAAAAAAAACTATGAATAAATTTCAACATAAACCAGAAAAATCAATGATGTGTGATTGTGTTAACAAACCCGAGATGGAGCTATCTAAAGAAAACGTCCTGCAAAAGGAAAACAAACAATTAAGTAACGGTACATTTACTTGCACGAGTTCTATCCTACCTTTACGTCTCTAGTTTTCTCGCAGATGGAAAAGATTTTTGGTTCTAGAGAAGTGTTGAAAACATGCAAAACGGGTTTAGATGATGTTATATTTTCTTGTTAAATTAAAAATGAAATCATGGAGCTGCATATAATCATTTTTCTTTTCATATACGAGTATATAGTTTACACCTCCTCCACACTTATATATCAATGTCACAACCGAAAGATATCCTTGGAATGTTGTTGTTATGGATGATGCACCATTCCTGGATGTACTCGACCTCATTCAAGCGGAACTCGATGTTATCGTGAGAGGTGAATATGACCTAACGTGTGAACATCATTATGCTGATGTTCGTGCCGTAACGGTGAAAACCAACTGGGATTGGTACAAAGCTCGTGATTATGATATGCGATTGGCTGCTGTCAGCTCGTTGGAATTACTTTGACACTTACTACGTGAGAGTAATTCCAATGAGATAGATAATCACAAGCTCTGTGCCAATCACGATGGTTCTCACCGTTAAAACACTTCACTAAAAAAGAACAAGTGCTTAACTGTATAATGTGTTACATAGACTAGCAGGGTACCCGCGCAATGCGGCGGTGGGTACCCGGTGACTAATTTTGTGGCGAGCAACTATTTTTCATTTATACCGCGTGACGCAGCGGGGTTGATTTTTAGCCGAGGTTTTTTTTTTTTTTTTTTTTTTTTTCATTTGTTTTATTGTAACTTTTTGGTTTCTTAATTTTTATAATATTTGTATAAATATAAACCATAAGCCACTCGTAAAGCAAAAGTAACATGTTCATGTTTTAGGCTGCTGCTGTATCTTGAATAATGTAATAATTATATTGTACTTTGTGGTTAAAAAATTGTATTTTTTGATGAGGGGTGTTTTTAATAATGTATTAATTATATTAGGTAAGTATTCTTTTTTTAGTTTTATGTGTGCTTTGAGTCCTTGTAAATAATGCTTATAAGGTAGTATTTTTCACTTAAAGGGTATTTTAATGATTACTATTTAATAGCATTAATGTGGTTTGATAGAAAAATGGTCTGAAAATGACTCCATGCTTATTTTTGTTGTACCATATGCTTGTTTTGTTGTAATTCTCAAAATTTGATGCATTAAAGTATTGTAAACCATGCTTTATTTCTTGTAAGTCTGAAAATTTTAGAGAGAGATTCATTTGTGCATTATATGTAGTATAGATATCAAAGGTTTTATGTGCCAAGTCTTATTATTTCATATGTGACTTTCTATTCGTATACATACATATACACTAGCAGGGTACCCGCGCAATGCAGCGGTGGGTACCCGGTGACTAATTTTGTGGCGAGCAACTATATTTCATTTATACCGCGTGTCGCAGCGGGGTTGATTTTTAGCCGAGGTATTTTTTTTCATTTGTTTTATTGTAACTTTTTGGTTTCTTAATTTTTATGATATTTGTATAAATATAAACCATAAGCCACTCGTAAAGCAAAAGTAACATGTTCATGTTTTAGGCTGCTGCTGGATCTTGAATAATGTAATAATTATATTGTACTTTGTGGTTAAAAAATTGTATTTTTGATGAGGGGTGTTTTTAATAATGTATTAATTATATTAGGTGAGTATTCTTTTTTTAGTTTTATGTGTGCTTTGAGTCCTTGTAAATAATGCGTATAAGGTAATATTTTTCACTTAAAGGGTATTTTAATGACTACTATTTAATAGCATTAATGTGGTTTGATATAAAAGTGGTCTGAAAATGACTTCATGCTTATTTTTGTTGTACTATATGCTTGTTTTGTTGTAATTCTCAAAATTTGATGCATTAGAGTATTATAAACCATGTTTTATTTCTTGTAAGTCTGAAAATTTTAAAGAGAGATTCATTTGTGCATTATATGTAGTATAGATATACAATGTGTAATGTATGTTCTTTTTAGGGGTGCAAGTGAATTTATAATGGTGCATGAGATGTGTTTCAGGTGCAACTGAGTTGGTAGTTGAAAGTTTGTTTAATGTCGAGTAATTAGGGATCATTAAATCCCTAGCTAGAAAGACAAGTCGTTTTCTCATCCTTAAAAGTGTGTTAGCCTAGGAGCTAGGCTTATGTCATGTCTCTTCTAAGCCAACAACATGGGTTTTTCGCTTTGGGTTACATTACTTGAAATCAAAAAGATAATTAGAAGAGTCTTGTTTCCTAGAAGGTTTATTAAAACATGGTTATGTTGTTAAAGATTAACCAAAAGGGTCAAGAATTTCGAGCAAGTACTCCACTTCTGATTTGGGTGGTGGTTATCGATGAAGAAGAGCGGTGGGTTGTAGTGGTTGTGATTCTGTGTAGTGGGGGGAAGATTCGTTATGTCAAATAAAGAACCAGAAGATGGACGTTTGTCATATTTGACGGGTTTATGAACTTGTTAAAAGTTTGATAAGCTTATAAACTTTTGTTTTGTGTTTATGAGGCTATACACTTGAGCTTATAAGGTCGGTAAGTTCAAGTATATATATGTTTAAAAGTCCAAAAATGAGCTTATCAAAGTTTCAATAAATTTATAAGCCGAAAAATAAGCTTTAGGGGGTGGCAACGTATTTGGTTTCGAGCTCGGCATGCCTCGGCATGAACATTGCCACTATTTCGGTATGGAGCTCGGCACAAGGAATTTGGTAAAGATTGCCGAATCGGCATGGCCACTTGGTTTAAATAATTCGAACGTTGGCAATTAATGACTTAGGTGAGGTATGATGAATCATAGTTGGCACTAAAAAATGAAGGTGAGGTATGGTGAATCATGAAATGTGTTGGCAATATTTTATTTGCTCATTTTGCATCATGGTGAATTATGGTGTGGCATCGTTGCCATCCATTACACAAACACCTAACAAGTTTAGATAATAAGAATGATCGGAGTTTGTGGGTGTTAGAGATTCGGTTAAAGTTTTATGATTGGTTTGTATGTGTGTGGATATAATAATATTTGGTGGATGAGTTGAGAATAATGATTCTTGAAATAACACAAAAAGACAAGCATTTTTGATAATATGTTTGGAATATCATGCATGGCATATTAACATTATAATCTACAAATCGCAGGGTGTGAGTGATAAGCGAGTGATAGTGAGTCGATGATGTGGTGCACATAACAGTAAATGAACAGATTTTGATTAGTAATAATGACTACGTGCATTTAGTCAGCTCAGCTAGGTTGTGATAAAGGTGGTTAGGGCTTGCTGCATGCGTTAACCATTACACGCAAAGAAAATTGAAAATATAGGACAAGAATTGAATCCGATACGACTCAAAAAGCTCGATACATTTATATGAGTAGTGTATTTACATATAATCCGTTAAAATATACATAATACATATAAAGAACATATATATCACATAAAAACTCAAAAAGCTCGATAATAACTTTAATCGAGCCTATATAAGCTAGCTTGATTCGTTAAATATTTCAAACTCATTTTATGGGCTTGAGCTTGAGCTCGAGGCTTGATAAAGCTCGGCTTAAACGAGATCGAGTCAAGTTCGAGCTCGAGTTACACGATAAAAACTCGACCCGTTTACACCCTAGGTACATTAAGCCAACATCTTTGACTCCTTTGCTATGAGCTATGTATCATTCAATGTAATCAATATTTACTTTTGTTGGGAAAAAAACACACACATGAAGACAAGATTTTATGTTAATATGTTTGTGCATGCATGAACCAATACACGCAAAGGTCTGAATCTTTCATCTCGATTAATAGCTTATCGAGCTCATGGCCAACTACTTGTTCATGAAGAGGGTAAGAAGATGTAATCAAAATACACAACACAACCCACCATGTTTCTTTAATGGACACTTAAATTAGTAATACTTGTTAGTGACGTTTTAATAAGATAATAAAGTGAGCTCTCTATCAATTTTAATAGACTGATGCAATACGTAACATTTAAACAATTTTAATAAGATAATAAAGTCTGACATTTTATATATAAAATTCAGTAGTTTGTTTGAAAAATGGTTCATTTTTCTACGAGAAGATGATGAATAAATGGCGAGTGAGGGTAGATAAGAAAAGTAAATCTTAATAAATGGGTATGAAGCTGGTTGCTTTTATTTATACTATCCGAGACCCTAAGGATACTTAGAAAACAATATAAATACAATGCTAGTAATAAAGAAGAAATAGTAATAAAAAGGGGTATACTTAAGTGGTTTCTAATGACATATATAATTTTTTTGTTGAAGAAGTTAAAAAAAAAAAAAAAAAAAAAAGGTTGGAGCAAAAGTTTGATCTTGTGGCACGTCGTAAGCTAAATGCTATGTTTGTCACACAAAATTGTTGAGAATGCTTATTTTTTTCAAAAAATAAGCTATTTAAAAAATAAAATATGTTTGACAGACATAACTTATAAGAGATTATAAAAAAAATAATTTTTCATAATCTCTTAAAACCAAAGGTTACTTCATGTAGCTTATAAAAATAATCTCTTTTTATAATCTCCAGTTCCAGCAACAGTTACTTTCGTCAAATGTTTACAACTCTACATAGTTAAATAAGTATTTAGCTAGTAGCTTAGGTGCCTGTAACACATTCATGTTTTATTTATTTTTTGATTTTTTTATCTCTAAATATTGGGTCGCGGAAAACGGATGGAGAGCAACAAAAATTGCACGTCATGAATTTTTATTAATACCCCCACGACCGGTATTAAGGGATAGACGCTTCAACTAAAACAAGGACGTAACAATTCAACAAATCAGTAAAAGATAACTAGAGAGTAGTGAAATCTAAGGAAACACGTTTGTCTCACCATAAGAAGTTAACCATTTTACTTTTCTTATTATTTTTAATTTTAGTTTCATAAAGGTAGTTTTTGGGTTAATTGGATAGCAACTAATTCCGCCATTCCCTTCAAAACCGAGATTTTACTTGCTTTATAAAATGTATAAAAACATAAAAAGAATCATCCCTCACCTTTAGACTTATCTCGACATACACTTCAACCTAACGACACTATTCCCCTAGAGAACGATCAATCCCCCGGATTTACCTATACTACACTACAACGCTTAGGTTCACTGCTTGGAGGATTGCAAAACTTCTTAAGATCCCTTGAGAAGTAAAACTACTTGTGAGGTTGCAATATCTCGCATCACATATTCCAACACAATATGGGCAGACCTAAAGAAAGAGTCAGATCAAGGAAATCTGCTTGATAAATGGGAAAATATTGTCAGGATCATGACCACTATAAAGCATAATTAGTCTATTAAGAGTATCTTGAAGAGAATTGGTTTTGCAGCATGCGTTTACTTCATTGGGAATGAAAGAAATAGAAGGTTATTTACCAATGAAAAAAGAGATAGGAATGAGCTGAGACTTGCTGTGGTAAACCATGTGAGATTGAAACTTTCTAGTTTAACAGTAAAGCCATCAACACAAGTAATGGAAAATGGTCATGAATGGTAAGAATGGAGAAGGTGTTCTACTAGAGTACTAAATGAACATAATCAGTGACTAAGCAGTGATCAAAAAGTTTCCGGGTCATCATAGTATGAGTTAAAGGGGTGTTTGGATTAAGGGTTTACTTGTAGAGGGCTAATATCTTAGAGAGCTACCAATTACTGGACAAGTCAAAAAGTACTTTGGGTATCTAGTTGAGATAGCAGAGTATTCTTTAGGCCTTTTCTAGTAGTGAGGTTTTGCTCTACCATAAGGTAGTTTCCTGCAAAAAGGAATGTATCGTTTCCAAAACTGTCAAAAAGTGTCTAGTATATCCTTAAATACCAGATCTTACTACAAGAATGTGGACTTCTATATGCAGAGTTGACGTTCAAGTTTATCTTCAAAATTGACGGTTCTTTTACCTTTTCTTCTTCTGCTTCTAGCATTTGAAAATGAAGAATTTTAAGCTCACTACAAATGATGGCCTTGTAATTTGGTGTCCTTTACCTTGTTTGCTGTAATCATCCATGTTAGACCCCTCAATAGGCCTTTGTTAGGTAATTGTGAGTATGTTTGTATGCTTATCAGTGACAGGAGATATTAGGATATTGGTACACCATAAATTAGGTATCTATTTGTGAAGGGTAAGTGAGTTGGTGGGCAGTGTATGTTGCTAGGAATAGTAAGGAGTGCAAGATGAACCTACTTGTTCCTAGCTGTACACTGCCATTGGAGGTTTGGTTGGTTTCTCAGTCAAGGAATCTGTTCCCAGTACTTGATGCCTCTTAGTTTCTCTAAGATGAAAATGTAGAGTTCTGGTATAGTCCTTGACTTGAGAGGTTGGGTGGCTATAGTTTCCATAATGAAGCATGTTCTTACTTCCTCGTAGGTTATTGTGGATTTTGGTTGAATGATTTTGGATTGAAGTTTGAATAGGAAATGTAGTTATGAAACTACGCTCTTGGTGCAATAATGGGTGGATTTGAGAAGTGTTTGTTGCTGTTCAAGGGTTCCCTGTTTTGATTACACTGTGTTAAGATGTATCAGATGTAGTGTATAGCCTATCCGAGATAATGTTCTAGTTATGTCTTTTATCGGATAGGTCTAAGTTTTTTAGTATGTTGTTCTCTGGTTGGGATTGCTCAATCTAGTGAGTTTTAATTTGTTTTTGTAACATGTGTTTGATATTAATATATAATTCACCCTTTGCATTAAAAAAATTTGGCAACATCAAATGAAGCAACAGTCCTTAATCCACATTTTTGATTATTAGCTTTAAGATATCATCACTTGATCTCCTAGCATCTTGAAATTTTAAGGTCTCATGAGTACCCAATTTTGAAGAAGAAGAATAAAAAAAATGCCAAAACACCCTATTATTAGATATATTTAGTAACAGTGCATGACACTCCCTAATCCTATAAACCTTTTATATTTTCTCTAATCCTATAAAACTTTTATATTTGACCATCACTTAAATATCATTCTTATTTAACCACTAAGTTAGTTAATAATTAATATATATATATATATATATATATATATATATATATATATATATATATATATATATATATATATATATATATATATATATATATATATATATATTAAATGGCGTGGATTCGGTGCAATATGATTCGTCCCCGGTATTCTTCATTGCTTTTTTCTGGACTTTTTTATGGGCTGAAATTGGCCCACGAACTTGGGTTTGGTATGCTATGCGTTTGGGCCCATGTTGTTTGACATACTCTTGGTTTGTTTTGTTTATAAACCGGCTAAAAAAGTCACAACGTAGTAAATCCAAAAACAAAAAACTAGGCAAAAAAAAAAAAAAAAAAAAAAAAAAAAAAGCCAAAAATCCCGGAAGCCTATCGCCGATTATGTACCGTCAAATAACTAACTACATAAACCGACGCCCCGCTGTAACGCGGCGGACCGGCGCCCATCTCGTTACTATATATATATATATATATATATATATATATATATATATATATATATATATATATATATATATATATATATATATATATATTAAAAGAGCTGAGATGGGCCGACAAGTCAATATTTTAATAATATAATTAACGGGCTAACATTCAGTCCAACTTGAAAGGTTTCTAAAACTGCCCTTTGTTTACTTACCAAACAAGACTTTGCAACATTGATTTATGGGTTGTACTCCAAACATTTTGTATCCATTTAAATAAGCACACAAACATTCACTTTTCCTACCTTTATCTTTTACTAGTTCACTTGTCTTTCTTCTACTCCCTTTTCTAATAAATTTCAACATTGATATAGGGGAGGTTCTATAAACCCTAATTCACTGCGGCCGCTTTTTTCTAACCCGACCGAGGTATGAGGTTTGATATAATAATCCTAGATCTATCTATTTGTTGTTATTTTTATGCCCAATATCTTAAATTTATTGAATGTTGTTTTGATTTTGGTTCTAAAAAAAGCCAAATATGTTTTATCTTCTTGCTTGAATAGGTAGGTGTATTAGTATAGCCCTTGATATGTTTTTATGTTTTTATGTTTTTTAAAAGGGCTCTTAAACATGAACATTCGATTTTTCTAGTATTTAGTATGTTTGTTTGCCGGTAATTTCAAGTTAGCATATCATTTTACTACTAACTGTGTATGCTCATTAGTTATCTTTTAGTATGTAGTATTAGTTTGTTACTTGTTGGAACTCACTAGATTTTTACTATTGCAAATTATAACTTCATTTATCTTTTTCATGTATCACACGACAGGTGGTGGCTGGAGGGGAAAATTAGTAGAGCAAGTACGTAGAGGCAAAAGTTCTCGTTCAGTTACCGTATCTAACTAACAATTTTATAAAAGGGGCAATGTCTGACAACATACCTTTTGATGTTCAAACACATATACTGCAAAGGCTTCCTGTCGTATCACTCGTTCGATTCCGATCCGTTTCGAAACAATGGAAGTCTCTTATCGATAGTACTAAATTCATCATCAATCACACCCGCATTAATCGCAATGTATCTCAGCGCCATTTACTTGTACGGCACAAGTTATATCATCAGGACCCAGAATACACTTCCATTATCGATGACAATACTTTCCCCAACCAGAAATCTTCGGTAACCCTCCCGCCACCTCTTAGTTTAATGGATAATAACAATTTAGAAAAGCTCAATTCTGTTAACGGGTTGTTATGTTTCTACGGTTTTAATAGAGCATTAAGAACAGGCATGATTGTTCTGTGGAATCCTACTATTAGGAAAACTGTTGGTATTCCTATCCCGTCCATAGATGAAAATGATGTTTTTGGTTTTGGATTTTGTCGGGATTCTAGTGATCCTAAGCTTGTTAAGATTAAAGGTGGTAATTGTACAATTTATAGGGGGGGAGTATCATATTGGGAGGTTGATGTTTTTACATTAAGTTCACGTGTTTGGAAAACTGTATCTAAAGGCCGGCCTCCTGTTGACGCATTTCTTTTTAAGAAGAATCATGTTTGTATTGATGGCTTTATTTATTGGGCAGCGTGTTATGATAGTAGTAATAATCAAGGTTATAATGACCCTAATGTTATTATTTCCTTTGATTTGAAAAGTGAGGAGTTTGGTCGAGTGTATCTTCCGGATACGTTATTATATTCAGATTTGGCGGAGGTGAATGAGTCACTTGGGGTGCTCGATTATAATTATGATTCTGACTCTAAGGAAAATTTTTGTCATGTGTGGATGATTGAGTTTGTTACTAAATCATTTGCTAAGATGTTCACTGTTAAGGTACCTGGTCAATCGTTGGATTGGGGAGTATTGTGGTTCAGGAAGAATGGTGATCTTATAGTAGAAGTAGAGGAGGAGGATGGTATAAAGAAGTCCAGACTTGTAGTTTATGAACTGTCAGGACGTATCAACGGTATTGGGATTAATGGAAAGTCTTGGAAGCAACGTGTGAGTTCGTACATGGAAACACTACTTTTACTTGATGAGACAAGTTGTATCATTCCTAGATGATGATGTTGGAAGGTATAACTATCAAAGTGGTTTAGATTGTGTTATCATTGAGATCAATGTTTTCAGTGTTATTAATATGATGGTGAATCTCACATGTGAGAGTTATAAATGAATATTTGAGAGATGTAGTTTTCTTTATAAATTCTAAAGTCTGATTCTATTTTAATTCTTATCCCTTCTAAAAACTGGAACTTCGTGATTCCATCTTAATTCGTGTGTGATGTTATTTTTATTATGTTAATCTTGGTTAATCAAGTCTGAAATTTCTAATGAGTGCAAAGGGTTTAACGTAATGTGTCGTTGTGTGAGCGAGCATTAACAAGATGATTGCAAATATTTGAAGGTGATACATGACTTTGGAGCTCTGAACCAGTTATTTTGGGATCTAATTATTTTGGTTGACAAATATTGAATGTAGAAGCTATATGGTTTTATGATTCTGGATGCTGATATATGGTCTGGTGTTCCGTTTATATGCCTTAAGATATTTCTGCTGTTTTTATCCCCCTATACATGAGTTTATGTTTTGTTACCGGAAGTTTTTCTGTGATAGTTTTGGTCTTAAAATGGTGCTGTTTTGCTGTCATGGGATGGTCAAGTTTTTGACAGGTATGAGTGTAATGGTTACGTAGCCTGGTTCTTCTTTAAAGATGGAGTGTTTTTTGGTAAATCGTAATGGTGGAAAGAATGTTAAATTCAGTCTTAATGGGTAATTTTTTTGTGCTGTTTTGGTTTTTTGGTAGAGTTAGAATATTTGGGTGATGGGTTAAGGGGTGTCTGGATATCGATTTTCCCCGGCTAAAAAGAATTTTGATCTATGTTTTAATTAGTTCAAGGATAGCAGCAGAGTAACGAGGTTTTATTTGGTTTTTACACGAACACCTAACAGGTTTCAATAACAGTAAATGCATAGCTTTTGATGAGAAACGACTACACTTGGTTAGCTGAGCTAGGCTGTGATTAAGGTGGTTAGAGGTCTGCTGCATGCAAGAACCAATACACGCAAAGGTCTGAATTTATGGCCAACTTTTTTTCCATGTAACAAGAAGTCATCAATATACACAACAACACACCATCTATGTATATTTAATGGACTCTTAAATTCGGAGCCCATGTACAACAACCCTAGAGAAGTATATTTGAAAAAACTAAAAAAATTGACCCTATCCAAAGTATATTTGAAAAAACCCTAGAGAAGGTTTTAAGACAACCAAAACAATGAAATGAAGCTATTACTATAAAAGACCCTATGGTGTGTTGAATTAATGAGAATATATAGTAATCGATCTAGAGGCGAAAAATGTACCTAGCTAGAGGATATTAAGCCAAACACACTAAATATCTAGAGGCGAAACTAGACTCAATATCTACATACTCACTATCATGTATTGTACTAATATCACTCAAATCTAACATAACGTTTTTGATAACAAGTCGATTGGACCTCACATAAGAAATTCTTCGTTATTAAAAAACACATAGCCCCAAGAAACAAGATCCAAAGTTAATGTAAATAAAAATCTTTTCAACCATACAGATTTTTCATTCATCACTCAAAGGTCAAATGTATCATTATTGATACTAGATCTTGTTCCATAAGACCATAAACGAAGGCATCAATCTATTAATCCTAGACGATTACTGTGATTATATGAACTTTAAAAAGGTAGACGTATCTCAGAAAGCACCATCTCTTAAACATTGAGAGCGAGTAGCATGTTCTCTTTACGTGGAATCCGATAAAAAGATCCATTTATAAACGCATGTGTAATGTAAAAAACGACAAAGCTTGCTTTTCTCTTATAAACCTAATAATCTTTAAGACATCTACGTTTTCACCGTAGCCAAACCCATACACACAGGTCGTGTGGTTGCGATATTGAGAGCCTTGACTTAGTATTTGTTAATATTATTTTTTTCCTGTTCAAACACGTCGTATAGCAAAACAAAATTTCATACAAACAAATTTACGTATCATGTTTCATGGTCGATATACAAATAGAGGAATAAATAGAGGAATGCATTGTAGTCATAGCAGTCATAACATCTGATTTAGTATTAAACTTAAATATACAAGTATCTCCGCAAGATTTCAAAATACATTTGTGAGAAGAGAGAGTGATAGATGGTTGCAAGAAATAGCTGAAATATGTTCAACCTGCTATACATAATTCTAGAAGGTGTCTGCCACATAATGCGAAGATAGCTATTTATTCGAGTGGTCTGTCTTGTATCAGTGTCCTAAAGTATTTGAGTTTCTAGCTTACATATTTTAGCACACCAATACATGACAGACCACTCGATTAAATAGCGATATTTGATTTTTCATTAAGGGTCGTTGTTGTTCCGTGCATCTTCGTGAAATTAGAACAAAACATTCATATGCTCTCTTTTATTTACATATTCCACGTTTATTCTTCAATTATAACCTTCTCGACTTTTTAAGGCTTTGCATATCGAGTCTATCATACATCTTTTCACCTCGTATTCTTCTCAAAGTTCGTCGTTAAGTTATCAGACTCTAGTCTATCATGTAGTAAGAAATAAAACATATACGCCCATCCGCAGAGATATGTGTTATCTCGTATTCGGTGTCATGGACAAACGGACACTGCAATAAAGAAACTACTTGATTAACAAAAGAAAACCAGAATAAACTACTTGATTAACCTACAAAAACAAGATAGCTGATAGAAACATGATTACATACATCACAATCTGCCCAGTAAAAAGGAATACTTTGTGCCCGTAAGTCTTGTATTAACCTGTATAACAAAGAGCACCACGCACAAGTCAGTTTACAAGCAACCTCATAATTTCATGAATGTAACTTCAAAAGTTCAAATAGTATCTATACTACTGTATTAAAAGAATTTGGTAGCCACCAACCAAGGCAAAAGAATTTGGTATATTTGAGTCTTTTTAGTAGGGTTAATTGGTTAGTGAGTTTTAAAGAGAATGAGAGATGTAAAAACTAATCATATTATGAAGGTAGTCTAATCCACACGTTGACATAATCCTTATTTTCCAATCATTCATTCTTAACAAAGCCTTGGATTGCATCCGTAAGACAAAATTCTGAAATCGTTGACAATACCTTAACCGAGAGTAAACTGAGATTAAAACCTAACCTTTATGTAGTAGGTTTTCTATGTGTTCAAGAGAAATTGTGTTGTGTTATACTGAAAGACCAAAAAACATCATAAGCATTTTATAAAGGAAATAAAATAAGGTATGTAAAAAGTAGGGTTATTTAATGAGAAATTTTAAAAAGTACACAAGTTGGATATGTGTCATAAATGTTTTAAAAAAGGGATAATTACCAAAATAGATCATTGACTTTTTGATTAGTCACTTTGTAGACTTTCAAATTTCACTTTCCAAAATTAGATTAGTGCAACTTAAAAAATGGTCAACTCAATTATAAACGCGACACGTGTCCTTAAAAGATTCTAGATTCTATACTATACATTCCAAAAGATTCTAGATTCTGTACTTTATTAATAAAATATTCGACACGTGTCGCACATATATGAAAGTTGCTCAGTCGCCAAGTTGCTCTGATCCGCCGGAGGAAAGTGATTTAAAAACATCTATTCAAGGAATGTGCTTTGGGCGACTGATCTATTTTGGTAATTTTCCCTTTAAAAAAAAGAAAAGGAAAGAATGTATCATAAAGTCTTTTGACATAAATATTTGCGTGTATCTTTCACACAAGCAATCAAAACATCGGGCCACACAAAGATGCACAAGTTAAAAATTTATATAGAATGGTAAACGTGAAAAATAATCTGTGTTTACTTAAGTTTATTCAACTGCTTATCATTTTCGGTTTAAAAGTACAAAAATGAGTTTATGAGGTCAAGTTTCAATAAATTTATAAGCCGTAAAATAAGCTTTAATTTACACAAACACCCAACAAGTTTAGATAGAAAGAATTGAAGAGTTTGTAGGTGATAGATATTCGGCTAAAGTTTTATGATTGGTTTGTATGTGGACATAAATATTTGGTGGGTCAGTTGAGAATAATGATTCTTGAAATGACATAAAAAGACACGCATTTTTGATAATATGTTTAATATCATGCACCTTAATTGAAATATTAACATTATAATCTATAAATCAATATTTAAGTTGAGCACCATCGATCTGGTTAGACACCTTGGAAATAGCTAGGGATTGCGAAGAGGGTGTGAGTGCTAAGCGAGTGATAGTAAGTGGATTATGTGACGCTTAAATAACAGTAAATGAATAGGTTTTGATGAGTAATGACTACGGACAATTAGTTAGCTTAGCTAGGTTGTGATAAAGGTTATGCGCGAACCAAATTGGCAAATAAAATTGAAAGTATATGATAAGATTTGAATTTGATTCAAACTCGACTCAAAAAGCTCGATACATTTATATGAGTAGTGTATTTACATATAATTCCCTTGAAATATACATAATATATATAAAGAACATATATATCACATAAAAGCTCGATATAACTTGAATCGAGCCTATATAAACTCGAGGTCGATAATTCGTTAAACATTTCAGGCTTATTTTTTGGGTTCAAGCAAGGCTCGATAAAGCTCGGCTTGTACGAGATCGAGTCAAGTTCAAGCTCGAGTTACACGATAAAAACTCGACCCGTTTACACCCTAGATACATTAAGCCAACATCTTTGACTCCTTTGCTATGAGCTATACATCATTCAATGTAATCAATATTTACTTATGGTTGAACAAAAAAAAATAATAAATAAGACAAGACTTTATGTTACTCTCTCCGTCCCAAATTTATTGTCCACTATTGACTTTTATAGTCTTTCTTCTTCAAGTTTGACTTTAAATATTTTTGTAGGTGTTAAATAATATTTGATACAAAATATAAAAATGGATTGAATTTTAAGTGTACTTTTTAATGGTATAATTTTTCTATCAAGTATTATATAACAAAAAATATATATTTATGGTCAAAGTTGAACTAGTTTGACTTTGAAAATTCAAACTGGACAATAAATTTGAGACGGATAGAGTAATATGTTTGTAAAGAGGCCTGCTGCATGCATGAACCAATACACGCAAAGGTCTGAATCTTTCATCTCGATTAATAGCTTATCGAGCTCATGGCCAGCTACTTGTTCATGAAGAGGGTAAAAAGATGTCATCAAAATACACAACACAACTAACCATGTTTCTTTAATGGACACTTAAATTAGTAATACTTGTTAGTGACGTTTTACTAAGATAATAAAGTGAGCTCTCTATCAATTTTGATAGACTAATGCAATACGTAATATTTAAACAATTTTAATAAGATAATAAAGTCTGACATTTTATATACAAAATTCACTAGTTTGTTTGAAAAATGGTTCATTTTTCTAGGACAAGATGAAGAATGAATGGTGAGTGAGGGTAGATAAGAAAAGTAAATCTTAATAAATAGGCAGGTAACGGTAACACGTTCATGTTTTATTTATTTTTTGGTTTTTTCTATTTATTTTTTAGTTTTTATTTTTTTATCTATATATATTGAGTCGCGCAAAACGGGGTGGAGAGCAACAAAAATTGCACGCCATGAATTTTTATTAATATGACTTGGACCACATGGAAAGTAAATACACAAGGAGAGCAAACAAAATTTGCACTCTTAGTAGATTTTGGTAATTGGTAAAAAAAAAAAAAAAAAAAAAAAAAAAGTATCGTGTTTGATTAATTGGTTTAAAGAAGGTAGATTTTGGTAACAAGTTTTTGTATTTTTTTCCTACATTTAATAAAACATGGCAATGTTGTTATTTGTTAAACATTAACCAAAAGGGTCAAGAATTTCAAACAAGTACTCCACTTGTTATTTGTGTTGGTCACATTTTTGAGTTGGGTGGTGGTTATCGACGAAGAGCCGTGGGTTGTAGTGGTGGTAATTTGTTATGTCAAAGAAAGAACCAGAAGATGGGTGTTTGTCATATTTGACGGGTTTATGATATGAGACTATACACTTGAGCTTATAAAATCCTTAAGTTTAAGTGTATATGTTTAAAAGTCCAAAAACAAGTTTATGATTATATGTTGAAACCCTAACTGGTTTTCAGTTAGAGTTTTCTTACTTTTGTGATCGTTAATCTGGTGGTTTACTTTTGTGATCGCTGATGGGAATGTATCACAACCGACTGAGCTGATTGGCTTTGAGAGTAATGCTACTATGGATTCAACTTCTACAAGTAATATTACTCCTTTGAATTATGAGGTTACTGGTGGTGATACTCTTGTGTCTACTGGTCAAGATAGTTCTCATGCTTATGTCGTTGAACCTGTTTTGGTTGGTGGTGCTCATAATAGTTCAGTTGATGTTAATTCTTCTGTTGGTGCTGATTTTATGAACCCTCAAGGTGGGGAGGGAGTTGTTGAATCTTCACAAGTTAACGTCAATAATAATCAACCTGCGGCTACTACGTTTAGGGAGTCAACAACTGTTGGTGGTAGTAAGGATGCAGGAGGTTCTATCCCACGTCTAACCTTGGACCTGCTGCTACGAAGCAAGTGGAACCGATTTCACTTGCAACGCCTACTACTAATGGTATTGATAAGGTTGTCTTGGATGCTTGTAAAGACTTTGATACTGTAATGCATGCTGTCCAATTAAAGAATGTTGTGAATGCTTTGAAACAGCTTACTACAACGTATGCGGGTGCTACTTCTAATGAACCTAAGAAACACACCTCTAACTTTCGTAGGCTGGAGCGTAGCAAGAAAACAAAGGGTATAGATCTTACGGTCCCTATGAAAGTGGTTGAAGAGGTGAACACTAGGTATGAGAATACTCTCTATGGTTATTTCCTTGGTAAACGTGTTGCTTTTCCTATTATTGATTATTATGTACGCAATGTGTGGGCTAAGTATGGTATACAGAAGGTTATGATGAATGCTCAGGGGTTCTTTTTCTTTAATTAAGTTTAATTCGAAGAAAGGTGTTGAGGATGTCCTTGAAAATGGTCCGTGGTTTATTAGAAATGTCCCTGTTTTTCTTAAACCATGGACCTTGAACACCAACTTACTTAAAGAGGATTTAACCAACATTCTGGTGTAGGTCAAATTCCATGATGTTCCTCTTGCTATATTTTTTGGTGACGGTCTTAGTCTGCTTGCTACATTGATTGGTACGCCGAGAATGTTAGATGCTTATACTAGTCAAATGTTCAAGGAATCATGGGGCCGAAGTAGTTTTTCTAGGTGCTTGATTGAAGTTAAAGCGGATGAGGTGCTTCTAGAAAGCCTCACTGTTGAAATACCCTTACTTGATGGGTCGGGTTCGACCATTGAGAAGATTCGGGTTGAATACGAGTGGAAACCACCTCGATGCGATATGTGTAAGATTTTTGGTCATACTCTGGTTGATTGTGTAACACCCCCAATTCATGATGCAGCGGAATTCAACTTGGGTGTTACTCGACGGCACAACAGTCATAATAATAGAAAACGATCTCTAAACGAATCGTAATAAAAAGAGTTGTCATTCATATTATTCAAATATATCAAAGTTTACATAGTGAGGTCCCAAAATGTTGCATTGTTTCAAAACACATCAATATAAAGTCTATGATGTTTTTATAGAATGACAATATAGTTTATAGCCTTCTTCCTTCGGTACGTGCCCTTCCCGCTCCATTCTTGATTATCATGGACCTGAAATACATGCTTAAGAGGTCAACACAAAGGTTGAGTGATATTCATAGAGTTTGTTTAACGGGTGAACACAATATGTTGGTAGTAAGAGTTAATTAGACTCATACTCATGTTAGAAAACAAAACAGTTATTATTATGTACTAAGCTCATGCAACCAATACGTTAACGGGTACCAATATCAATCGGCGGTTATGTTGCCCCGGTAAGTACTTTGCCGTCATACTTAATGTTTCAAATATAGTGCATTCATTTGAACTAACTGCTCAAACAAATGGGATTCGTCAATCCCAATAGGCCTATTCACAATACTCGCGCTCACTAATACTAGTGATTAAATGGTTCATGATGGGGCCTAGGATTGGCAAGGTAGGTACTTAGTAATAATAAAACAATCAGGCAGCATACAGTTTCAAAGCATTGTGTTCGGTTTAAAAGTAGCATGTATTTCCCCCAAGGGTTTGTAAAACATTAAAGTAATGTAAGCGGGGCTATGAACTCACCTCAAGTATGATAGCAAATAATGAAGGTGATGATCGGATTGTGTAGGTTTCTACGAGCAACCTAGAATAGAATGTTGCGACTTAGGATTTGTGTAAAGAATATAACGGAGTGCCTATATATATGTCTTGCATTTATTCCATGATGATGTATGATGTATATTTGTAAGTCTTTGCAAGAAAGTTTTATGAACATGTATGTTTTGGTATATCGTTTACTACCGTTCGGGCTAACATATTTCAGAAGTCATGTTAGTAAGCGTTCGAGGAGCCAGGACACTTTAACTCGTAAATCCACAACTCATCTCGACGGCTTACATAATGAACTCCTCACATGAAGCTCCCTACTATTGTAGTAGTTGATAAAGTATATAGATATACGTTTTGATCCGAAAAAGTTACATGTCCGATATTTGTATAAACTTAGGAAAGTTTATAGTACATGAAGATTGTTATTAGGGGTAGTTTTATAAGTCTTGTATGACCATTTGTCTTGGTAAAATTTCATGGTTTCCTTTTAGGTGAAGTAGATACAAATTGCTTGTTCCATATATCGCCAATTTCATTGTTTCATGTTTACGCCTTTGTAAGTTGGTTTGGTCATTTCGTCATGGCCTAGCCATGACCTTTGGTCCTTGTTCCATGGTCATGAGACACTACCTTGGTTCTAGCCATGGTGGTGGTCTTGGTTATAGGTCATAATACCTTTTATTCCTTTGAAAGTATGTCAATAACTTAGTAACTTAAAATATGTAAATAGCTGTTAAGAAAACTGAGAAATATCTCACTCAGAAGGCGTTTTCAAGGCTTGAGCCTCTTTGTTCCTGAATGAAAACATGATTCCGGACAACTTTCGTGTTTTAACTTTTTCATGAATCGGACCAGAAAGGCCTCTTTTTGCGTGTTTTAGGTTCTGTCACAGAAATCACAGAAACATTTAGGCAGATTTGCCGGAAATCTTTGGTAACTTCAAATCGCCATAACTTTTGACTCGTTTACTCTTTTTAGGTGGTTCAAATTGCTATGGTTTTCTTGTTAAGTCCTCTACTGTAATATGTAATAATCCAATATAAAATTTTTACCATTTTGATCAGGTTATACCAAGATATTCACTAGTTTGCTTGTTTTAGTAATTTGTTTCAATAAGTCATTACAACAACATCTTTTACTCATCATGATTCATCATGGACATAATTACAACACATAATATAGCAAGAATAACATATAAATGAGATGAACATGATAAATAAACAAGAAGCATGTTAGGTTTAGGCTTACAACTTTAGGCTTTCTAATGAAAGAAAGGAGTAACTAGTAAGGAAATGGACTTTGATTGACAAGCTTCAACCCTTTTCACTTCAAGCAACCTTTCTACTCTTAGTATTCTTGAAAGATAGATGATAAAGGTTGAGGTGTATTGAGTAGATTTAAACTCAAGAGAAAAACACCAAGTATGTTAGGGTTTTGGAAGATTTTTGGTAAGAAATAAGCTATCTAGGGTTTCTATACTTGAACTTCACTTGAACCTTGCAACAAATTAGAAGAAATAAGCTAAGTGGAGAGTGTTGTGGTGTGTTTGATGGCCGGCCAAGGGAAGAGAGGGGAGGGAGTATATATAGGTCCATGAGGAGGTTAGTTTTCAAGAGATATTTTGGCCAAAAATCCACATGTATGCATCTTAGGCACCAAACCACAAGATCAAGCCACCAAGGGGTGTGACTCCCCCCCCTTGTGGCGGTTCAAAACAGATAAGGAGGGGAGGTGGATTGGTTTGGTATTATCTTTGGTTAAAAGATGCATTTTGACTCCGGGAAATGCCAACCGTAAATGATTAGGCCTCAAAACGTAAAACCGGGTGTCGTAAAATTATGAAACTTTAAAGTATTGTTAGAAATGTTCATATGTCCCATAATAAAATATAAAATGGGTGATAAGTCCCATTTGGGTGGTAAAACCTGCTAAAAGCTGGAAACACGGGTCTAAAACGCGTAATACGTAAAATGTACGAATGTTGCGTAAAACTGAGAAAAGTAAAATGTTACTTTTCTAATATGCTAAAAATGATTTAAAATGATTTATAATGTCTAGACTGGGCTCAGTCTGGTGTCGGTTGGTCTTAAATGTCTTTTAGACATCAAACCGGAAGCCTAAAAATCACGCGATGACTTATAAAATCAAAGAATGATTTTTAGTCAATGGAGGGGGGAAAAATATGTTGACTTATTTAAATAAGTTGAAAGCTCAAATCATCTTAGAAATGCGGTGCAGGTAAAGGCTAGGGTTACGGCTGAGTAAAAACGCGTAAAACTGAAAATTCCAGTTTTTCACGGCCGAAGTTTATTTGGGCCATGATTTTTCTCAGTCATGATTTATTCTCAAATAAATCATAAGAGTGTTAAACATTTTTCTGATGTGGGGTCACCTGACGGGATCAAATTTCGTTGTGTGTAGAATTTCTGATTGACGTTTTGCCCTAAAACGGGTAATTCTGTGTAATTCCTTAATAACTTTCACGAAAATGATCTGACGAGTGTCAAACATTTAATTTGCCATGGAAATGATTTATCACTCGAGAATATGAAATAAAAATCAACTTTCGGGAAAATTTCAGAAAGAAATGAATAGTAACATGAATAGTAAAAATTTCCGAAAATAGAAATTAACCTGAAATTGCGAATTGTTACAGTCTCCACCCCATATGAGAGCTCCGTCCCGGAGGTCAATTAGCGTTGGAGGTAGAAGCTTCGTTGGTAAAAAGGTGTGGGTATTTCTTTCGTATCTGGTCCTCTCGTTCCCATGTGTATTCAGGACCACGTCGTGAGTTCCAACAAACTTTAACAATTGGTATACGGCTTTGCTTGAGTTGTTTGACCTCTCGGTCCATGATTTCTACGGGTTCCTCAACAAATTGAAGATCGTCATTGAGTTGAATTTCATCGAGTGGAATCACAAGTGATTCATCCGATAAACATTTCTTTAGGTTAGATACATGGAAAGTGGGGTGTACACTACCGAGTTCTGAAGGAAGCTCAAGTCTGTACGCCACAGGGCCAACCCTGGCTAGGATTTTAAATGGTCCGATGTATCTTGGGTTTAGTTTTCCTCGTTTGCCGAATCGTATCAAGCCCTTCCAAGGCGATACCTTTAGCATAACCCTATCTCCGACTTGGAATTCTAGGGGTCTGCGTCGTGTGTCGGCATAACTTTTCTGTCGATCTCTTGCGGCTTGTAACCGATTTTTGATTTGTACAATCTTATCCGTTGTTTCACGGATGAGTTCTGGTCCAGTGAGTTGAACTTCTCCCACTTCAGCCCAACAAGCAGGTGAACGACACTTTCGACCATAAAGTGCTTCAAATGGAGCTGCTTGAATACTTGTATGATAGCTGTTGTTGTAGGAAAATTCGACTAATGGTAGATGAGTATCCCATCCTTTTCCAAAGTCTATTATACAAGCTCGAAGCATGTCTTCAAGTGTTTGAATGGTTCGTTCACTCTGACCATCGGTCTGAGGGTGGTACGCTGTACTCATGTCTAGATTTGTTCCAAAGGCGCCTTGGAGTGACTGCCAGAAATTGGAAGTAAATCTACCATCTCTGTCGGATATGATGGATATCGGTACACCATGTCTTGAGACTATTTCTTTGACGTACAGTCGGGTTAGTTGTTCCATTTTGTAAGTCTCTTTGATTGGTATAAAGTGTGCGGATTTTGTAAGGCGATCAACTATGACCCAAATGGAGTCATAACCGGATGATGTTTTTGGGAGCTTGGTAATGAAGTCCATAGTAATTCTTTCCCATTTCCAGGTAGGAATTTCTGGTTGTTGCAATGGACCGGATGGTTTTTGGTGTTCGGCTTTTACTTTGGAGCAGGTAAGACACTTGCTAACATAAGTTGCAATGTCGGCTTTCATGTTCGGCCACCAATAGAGTAACTTAAGATCATGGTACATTTTATCAGATCCTGGATGTATGGAGTATTTAGACTTATGTGATTCATGCATGATCAAGTCTCGTAGGCCACCAAAAAGTGGTAACCAACTTCGACCTTGGAAGCATAGAGTTCCATCGGAACGGGTTTCGAATTTCTTTTGTATCATGCCATCCAACCTCTCCTTTTGGATGTCTTCTTGTTTCACCGCCTCAGCTTGAGCGTGAAGGATTTGGGTAGGAAAGTTGGAATTTATGGTTAAAACTAAGGCTCGGACTCGTAATGGTTTAACCCGTTCCTTTCGGCTTAGTGCGTCGGCTACTACGTTTGCTTTTCCTGGGTGATAACGAATGTCGCAGTCATAATCACTAAGTAATTCCAACCAACGACGTTGTCGCATGTTTAGTTCTTTTTGGTCCAAAATGTGTTGTAGACTTTTATGATCGGTGTACACAGTACATCTAGTACCGTATAGATAGTGTCTCCAGATTTTTAGTGCAAAGACCACAGCTCCTAACTCTAAGTCATGAGTGGTGTAATTTTCCTCATGAACCTTGAGTTGTCTTGATGCATAAGCCATGACCTTATCGCGTTGCATCAATACGGCACCTAACCCTTGGTGCGATGCATCACAATAGACTACAAAATCTTCTATCCCATCGGGCAATGCTAGGATAGGAGCACTACAAAGTTTCTGTTTGAGGGTTTGGAAAGCTTTTTCTTCGTTTTCATCCCACACATATTTCTTGTCTTTCTGAGTTAGCTTAGTCAAAGATTTTGCTATTGAGGAAAATCCTTCAATAAACCTTCGGTAATACCCGGCTAAACCCAGAAATTGCCGAATTTCTGTAGGTGTGGTAGGTGTTGGCCAGTTTTTGATAGCTTCAATTTTAGCGGGATCGACATGTAAACCGGTCTTGTCAATCACATGCCCAAGGAATTGTACGGATTGAATCCAAAATTCGCATTTGGAAAACTTTGCATACAATTTCTCTTCCTTGAGTAGTGCTAAAATTGTTCTAAGGTGTTCTTTGTGTTCCTCTTCGTTTTTGGAATAAATTAGAATGTCGTCTATGAATACGATCACGAATTTGTCCAAATATGGTTTACACACCCGATTCATGAGATCCATGAATACTGCCGGTGCATTTGTTAACCCAAAGGGCATCACTTGGAATTCGTGGTGACCATATCGTGTCCTAAAGGCTGTTTTTGGAATGTCTTCATCACGAACTCTAACTTGGTGGTAACCTGAACGTAGGTCGATTTTTGAGTAATAGGTTGAACCTTGTAATTGATCGAATAAATCATCAATTCTTGGTAGTGGGTATCGGTTCTTTATGGTTAATTTGTTTAGTTCACGATAGTCAATACACATGCGTAATGACCCGTCTTTCTTTTTCACGAATAAAACTGGAGCTCCCCATGGTGAGGAACTGGGTCGAATAAATCCCTTGTCCGCAAGTTCTTGTAATTGATTTGATAGCTCTTGCATCTCTGAAGGTGCTAGCCGGTATGGTGCGCGGGCAACTGGCGCCGCTCCTGGTATTAAATCAATTCTGAACTCTATTTGACGATTTGGTGGTAGTCCGGGTAAGTCTTCTGGAAAGACTTCAGGAAACTCGCGGGCAATAGGAACATCTTCGAGACGTTTTTCATCGGTTTTCTTTTCTGTTACGTGGGCTAAGAAAGCATAACATCCTTTCTCAATGTACTTCATGGTTTTGATACATGAGATGATGTTTATTCGGGTTCCACTTTGATCACCACGAATGATCAAAGTTTCATTGTCACATGGAATGTGCACAACTCTTTCACCACAAATTATGTTAGCTTGATGTTTAGACAACCAATCCATGCCAATAACAACATCGAAACTTCCGAGTTCGATTGGCATAAGATTGATGTTAAAGGGGTGGTCTAAGAGATTAAGGGTACAGTTTGGGATTACGGTATTGGTATTTACTAAGTCACCGGTAGCTAGCTCAACATTATAACTAGTGGTTAAAGTAATTGATGGAATATCAAGTAAAGGCGCAATTCTAGTAGATATAAAGCTCATATCAGCACCAGAATCGAATAATACTTTAACAGGAATATTATTGAGTAGGAACGTACCGGTAACCACGTTCGGGTCCTGGTGTGGTTCTTCTTTTCCCATGACGTAGGCCCTACCACGAGCACCTCCGCCTTGGGGTCCTTGGTTCTGAGGACAGTTGTTCTTGTAGTGTCCCCTTTCACCACACCCGAAACATGTGACTATGGGCTGTGTGTTAGCCCCAGTAGCTATACCCTTGCCTCTGCAATCCTTGGCAAGATGTCCGGGCTTTTGGCACTTGTGGCATTTGGCCGGGCAAGGACCCTCGTGATGGTAATTACACTTGGTACATTGTGGTTGATTACCCACGTACCTACCACCAGCTGGTGCAGCAACATAAGCCGTCGCGGCTTCCTGTCTCTTGTTCTGTTGATTGTGGTGGTTGTTGTTTCGGGTTTGGTTGTTGTTGTTGTTGTTGTTATTCCCACGGTTACCATCATATGGTCGTTTGTTGTTGTTGTTCTTGTTGTTGTTGTTGTTACGGTAGTTGGAGTTGTTGGGGTTGTTGGCATTGCTGTTGTTGGTGTTGTTGGTGTTGAGGTTGGTGTTGAGGTTGTTTTGCTTGCGGGTTTCCGACATACGTACCACTTGATCCATGAGACTACGGGACATCCGCATAGCCTCATCAAGTTCATTGGGATTTGCCGAAGTCACATTCCCCTGTATGCTTGAGGGAAGTCCCCAAATATACCTTTCCAACAATTTTTCCTTTGGGGAAACCATTGCTGGACAAAGTATCCTCAGTTCCTGGAATCTACGGTTGTAGGTCATGATATCATGACCCTTAACCGTAAGATCCCAGAACTCAACTTCCAACTTTTGTATCTCACTACGTGGACAGTATTCCTTGACCATCATTTGTTTCAAATTGGCCCAAGTAATTTTGTAGGCATTCTCAATGCCCATGGGTTGAGCAATTGAGTTCCACCAGGACAACGCCTCATTCAACAAAGTACTTGTGGCATACTGAACTTTATCCGCCTCAATACATTTACTAACAATGAACACCGATTCCGCCTTTTCGAACCAACGGGTCAAACCCACAGCCCCTTCAGTACCCTTGAATTTGAGGGGTTCACATTTCAGGTAGGAAATGAACGAGCAACCCCTTGGCACTGTAGTAACATTGGTCACCGGAGGGGTAGGTCCTCCAAGGTTAAGACTGGCAATTCTTGCAGCTTCCGCAGCAATGGCGGCTTCATCAGCTGCTGCAGCATCAGCAGCTGCTGCAGCATCAGCAGTTGCTGCAGCATCGGCGGCTACTGCAGCATCAGCAGCACCAGCAGCTGTGGTGGCTTCGGCAGCTGCTGCAGCTACGGCTGCACGTTCTGCAACAAGTGCTGCATTGACACTATCCTTTACCAGTTTGCGGATGGCGGCTTGTGTCATCGTTGGTGGTGGGGTCTTTTTCTTTGGCGCCATGGTTCTATTGTTCAAAAGATACGTTGTAATTAGAGAGTTGTGAAATGAGCACAATTTGATAAAGATGATAGGATAATAATGTTGAAATTTAAAAGCATAACACATGATGGTATATAGAACAAGAGTTTTATTTATATAACGTTGATTACAAAATCGAACTTATTACAAGTTCATTCAAAACTTACTAACTGATACTTTCAGTTAGTAATTACAACGTCGTACAAAAGCTAACTAGTACTATAACACTAGTCTAACGTCGGTTGGGAGGTTGTTGTTGTCCGGTCGGATTATTATTTCCGCGTGTTGCTAACACATCTACACTTTCGTTCGGACGGTATTCTTTGACATCCTTTTGGTATAGCCTTTGTTGTATGGAACTCATTTGAGTTTGCATTCCACACAAATCATTCCTAAGTTGATACCTATCAAAGTTTGCAACATCTAACCGGATTTCGGCGGTATTTAGGTGGTTAAGTAGTTTGTGAATTTGAACCGCATCCTGTTCTTGGGCTTTCTCAACCAAAGTGAGTCTATCTTTGACGTTATCCAGGCCGGTTAGAGGATTTAAGACCATTTCCCCAAGATGAGTCAAGTCCCTCTTGACATAGCTCATGTCAAGCTTAAACCAATATAGTTCATCTCGGGCATTCATGGCGTCCATTCTGGCAGAATTTACCTTGGACATACATTCGTGCATTTGAGTTGCCATACATTTAACTTTGAGTTGGGTCATGTGGAGAGCTTGTTTCAAAGAGTAGATTTCGTATTGAGCTGAGTTTGCGAACATATGTGTAAATGTAGATGTTCCACCGGTTTGGTGAGTAGAATTCGGAACTTGAGCTGGAGTGGTACGGTTAGATTCGGATGAAATTGGTGAAACCGGAGGTGGAGATGTCAATGGTGATAGATGTGGCACTACTAATAGTTCCTCCGCTTCCTCAATGTCATCGATGCCTTCGATGTCAACATTCATTTCATGATCCTCTTCGTAATCATCGATGTTTATGTCCATATCCATTTCAGGATCTTCGTCCGAATCTACATCTAGATCCTCGTAAGGTTCTTCCTCGTCGTCGTAATCAATTGGTTCAAAATAAGGATCATCGGGTCCGGGAAGAATTGGTAAATACTCGGGCATAGCATGAAGATGATCGGGAGATGGAGGTGCGGACATGATGTCTACAATTAGTATTTCGATGTCAAAAATAATCAAATGTTTATGGAAAATGCTCAAACTAAGGAAATGTGCATATGACAATATACAAATATGTTCATGTAGCATATCATGTGTAATAAGTCCATAATCTTCTGGAGGATGGAAGGCACGAAGAGCGGAAGGCTATAAAAATGTTTTTGCTTGTTATTGTAGTTATAGTTTAGGTCTCACTTAGACCCGTTTCTCTATAACCATGGCTCTGGTACCAATCTGTAACACCCCCAATTCATGATGCAGCGGAATTCAACTTGGGTGTTACTCGACGGCACAACAGTCATAATAATAGAAAACGATCTCTAAACGAATCGTAATAAAAAGAGTTGTCATTCATATTATTCAAATATATCAAAGTTTACATAGTGAGGTCCCAAAATGTTGCATTGTTTCAAAACACATCAATATAAAGTCTATGATGTTTTTATAGAATGACAATATAGTTTATAGCCTTCTTCCTTCGGTACGTGCCCTTCCCGCTCCATTCTTGATTATCATGGACCTGAAATACATGCTTAAGAGGTCAACACAAAGGTTGAGTGATATTCATAGAGTTTGTTTAACGGGTGAACACAATATGTTGGTAGTAAGAGTTAATTAGACTCATACTCATGTTAGAAAACAAAACAGTTATTATTATGTACTAAGCTCATGCAACCAATACGTTAACGGGTACCAATATCAATCGGCGGTTATGTTGCCCCGGTAAGTACTTTGCCGTCATACTTAATGTTTCAAATATAGTGCATTCATTTGAACTAACTGCTCAAACAAATGGGATTCGTCAATCCCAATAGGCCTATTCACAATACTCGCGCTCACTAATACTAGTGATTAAATGGTTCATGATGGGGCCTAGGATTGGCAAGGTAGGTACTTAGTAATAATAAAACAATCAGGCAGCATACAGTTTCAAAGCATTGTGTTCGGTTTAAAAGTAGCATGTATTTCCCCCAAGGGTTTGTAAAACATTAAAGTAATGTAAGCGGGGCTATGAACTCACCTCAAGTATGATAGCAAATAATGAAGGTGATGATCGGATTGTGTAGGTTTCTACGAGCAACCTAGAATAGAATGTTGCGACTTAGGATTTGTGTAAAGAATATAACGGAGTGCCTATATATATGTCTTGCATTTATTCCATGATGATGTATGATGTATATTTGTAAGTCTTTGCAAGAAAGTTTTATGAACATGTATGTTTTGGTATATCGTTTACTACCGTTCGGGCTAACATATTTCAGAAGTCATGTTAGTAAGCGTTCGAGGAGCCAGGACACTTTAACTCGTAAATCCACAACTCATCTCGACGGCTTACATAATGAACTCCTCACATGAAGCTCCCTACTATTGTAGTAGTTGATAAAGTATATAGATATACGTTTTGATCCGAAAAAGTTACATGTCCGATATTTGTATAAACTTAGGAAAGTTTATAGTACATGAAGATTGTTATTAGGGGTAGTTTTATAAGTCTTGTATGACCATTTGTCTTGGTAAAATTTCATGGTTTCCTTTTAGGTGAAGTAGATACAAATTGCTTGTTCCATATATCGCCAATTTCATTGTTTCATGTTTACGCCTTTGTAAGTTGGTTTGGTCATTTCGTCATGGCCTAGCCATGACCTTTGGTCCTTGTTCCATGGTCATGAGACACTACCTTGGTTCTAGCCATGGTGGTGGTCTTGGTTATAGGTCATAATACCTTTTATTCCTTTGAAAGTATGTCAATAACTTAGTAACTTAAAATATGTAAATAGCTGTTAAGAAAACTGAGAAATATCTCACTCAGAAGGCGTTTTCAAGGCTTGAGCCTCTTTGTTCCTGAATGAAAACATGATTCCGGACAACTTTCGTGTTTTAACTTTTTCATGAATCGGACCAGAAAGGCCTCTTTTTGCGTGTTTTAGGTTCTGTCACAGAAATCACAGAAACATTTAGGCAGATTTGCCGGAAATCTTTGGTAACTTCAAATCGCCATAACTTTTGACTCGTTTACTCTTTTTAGGTGGTTCAAATTGCTATGGTTTTCTTGTTAAGTCCTCTACTGTAATATGTAATAATCCAATATAAAATTTTTACCATTTTGATCAGGTTATACCAAGATATTCACTAGTTTGCTTGTTTTAGTAATTTGTTTCAATAAGTCATTACAACAACATCTTTTACTCATCATGATTCATCATGGACATAATTACAACACATAATATAGCAAGAATAACATATAAATGAGATGAACATGATAAATAAACAAGAAGCATGTTAGGTTTAGGCTTACAACTTTAGGCTTTCTAATGAAAGAAAGGAGTAACTAGTAAGGAAATGGACTTTGATTGACAAGCTTCAACCCTTTTCACTTCAAGCAACCTTTCTACTCTTAGTATTCTTGAAAGATAGATGATAAAGGTTGAGGTGTATTGAGTAGATTTAAACTCAAGAGAAAAACACCAAGTATGTTAGGGTTTTGGAAGATTTTTGGTAAGAAATAAGCTATCTAGGGTTTCTATACTTGAACTTCACTTGAACCTTGCAACAAATTAGAAGAAATAAGCTAAGTGGAGAGTGTTGTGGTGTGTTTGATGGCCGGCCAAGGGAAGAGAGGGGAGGGAGTATATATAGGTCCATGAGGAGGTTAGTTTTCAAGAGATATTTTGGCCAAAAATCCACATGTATGCATCTTAGGCACCAAACCACAAGATCAAGCCACCAAGGGGTGTGACTCCCCCCCCCTTGTGGCGGTTCAAAACAGATAAGGAGGGGAGGTGGATTGGTTTGGTATTATCTTTGGTTAAAAGATGCATTTTGACTCCGGGAAATGCCAACCGTAAATGATTAGGCCTCAAAACGTAAAACCGGGTGTCGTAAAATTATGAAACTTTAAAGTATTGTTAGAAATGTTCATATGTCCCATAATAAAATATAAAATGGGTGATAAGTCCCATTTGGGTGGTAAAACCTGCTAAAAGCTGGAAACACGGGTCTAAAACGCGTAATACGTAAAATGTACGAATGTTGCGTAAAACTGAGAAAAGTAAAATGTTACTTTTCTAATATGCTAAAAATGATTTAAAATGATTTATAATGTCTAGACTGGGCTCAGTCTGGTGTCGGTTGGTCTTAAATGTCTTTTAGACATCAAACCGGAAGCCTAAAAATCACGCGATGACTTATAAAATCAAAGAATGATTTTTAGTCAATGGAGGGGGGAAAAATATGTTGACTTATTTAAATAAGTTGAAAGCTCAAATCATCTTAGAAATGCGGTGCAGGTAAAGGCTAGGGTTACGGCTGAGTAAAAACGCGTAAAACTGAAAATTCCAGTTTTTCACGGCCGAAGTTTATTTGGGCCATGATTTTTCTCAGTCATGATTTATTCTCAAATAAATCATAAGAGTGTTAAACATTTTTCTGATGTGGGGTCACCTGACGGGATCAAATTTCGTTGTGTGTAGAATTTCTGATTGACGTTTTGCCCTAAAACGGGTAATTCTGTGTAATTCCTTAATAACTTTCACGAAAATGATCTGACGAGTGTCAAACATTTAATTTGCCATGGAAATGATTTATCACTCGAGAATATGAAATAAAAATCAACTTTCGGGAAAATTTCAGAAAGAAATGAATAGTAACATGAATAGTAAAAATTTCCGAAAATAGAAATTAACCTGAAATTGCGAATTGTTACAGATTGTCCTAAATCTGTACCACCTAATACTCAGCCCATACAGAGTGTTAATGATGGGTTTCAAATGGTTAATCACAAGAATAAGGGTAAGAATGGTGGTCAAAATGTTTCGGGTAAAGGTGGAGTTACTAAATTTGTGTTGGGTAAGAAGTTTCGTTATCAACCCAAAGCGCCTCCTCCGGAACCAAAAAAAGCGGATGTCACTAAGAAGAAGGCCACCGATGTGGCTAGTACGAGTGGTGTGAAGATTGCTACATCAAACCAGTTTGATACCCTTCATATGGATGATACTGATGACTTTGGTATTCCTACCAGTGAAGTGACTAAGGATGTGAATTCTGGTATTACAAAGGAAGCTAAGGAGGACGGGTCTCAAAAGAGTAGTAATGCATCACAAGAACCGCTTGTGAGTGATTCAATGGAAGCTAACGAGGTTGGTCCTATTCCTATTATTGAGAAAATCGGGGAGCTTGAAAAGCTACTTATTGATAGGAAAGCTACTCTCGTGGATGATGATGGTCATCCTATTAAAAAGGTTGATTATCTGGCTCTGTCTACTTCTTCTACTAAGAGGGTTAACCCATTCTCTAAGATGGGAGAGATTATTGATTCTGAGATTGATGAAGAGGACGTTGGGAACACTTTTGATGAGTCAATGAACCTATTCGGTGGTGGTCATGATCGTGAAGATGAGTATGATAACTATGATTATGATAACTATGCGGATCAGGTCTATGATCTACCATGGAATTTAGATGCTTTTAATGACATGTATGGTATCAAGCTCCAAGGCCTTGGTACGAAGTAATTTTGTTTTGCATAGGAGTCTAATGCTATCTTTTGAGTAGTGGCTTATTTTCTTATTTAGAGAATAGGAAGTATCTTGTTATGTACGCTTTACCGCCTATGTAACGGGGTCAGATATATCCTTTGTACTTAAACATTTTTTGGAGTAATATATTTACCGGGTCTTTTGACCTTTTACCAAAAAAAAGCCTATCAAAGTTCCATTAAATTTATAAGCAGTAAAATAAGCTTTACACAAACACCCAACAAGTTTAGATGATGTGACTCTCAAATAACATTAAATGGCTAGGTTTAGATGAGTAACGACTACGTTTAGTCGGTTGAGATAGGTTGTGATAAAGGTGGCTATGGCCTTGCTACATGCACGAATCAATACACGCAAAGGTCTGAATCTTTATGTCAAGCGATAGTATACAGAGAATTTATGGCCAAACTACTTTTTCATGTAAGAAGTCATCAAGATACACAACAACACCAACTATGTATCTTTAATAATGGACACTTCAATTCAGAGCTCATCTACAACAACCAAACATTGCCTTCATTTTAACTTTCTTTGCTGCCAAAAAAATACTTGTATTAATGTTATGTTCGAAATAAAGCCACAATTCCAGTAAGCATTACCCATTGTCTTGCTTTTACTAATACACTTTGCAAGTAATCTAGAAGCGAAAAATCTACCTAAATGATTTTAAGCTCAACACATATTCATCTAAAGGCAAAACTAGACTCGATCTCTACATACTTACTACCATGTATTGTACTAGTATCACTCAAATCTAGCAAAACGTTTATGAGTGTATATGAATCACTTGACGTGTCATAGAGAACAAGTCGATTGGCCGGATCCCATATAAGAAATTCTTCATTATTCAAAAACAAATAGCCCCAAGAAGTAAGATCCAAAGCTAATGTAAATAAACATCTTTTTTACAATATGTATTTTTTGTTCATCACCCAAAGGTTGAATTCTGTATCATTGATGCTTAATCTTATTTAGCAAACAAAGGCATCCATCTATTAATCCTAGATGATTACTGTGATTATATGAACTTTGAAAAGGTAGACGTATCTCAGAAAGCACCATCTCTTAAACATTGAGGGCAAGTAGCATGTTCTCTGTATGTGGAATCTGATAAAAAGATCCATTTATAAGCGTATGTGTAATGTAAATAAAGACAAAGCTTGCTTTTCTCTTATAAACCTAACAATCTTTAAGACATCTACCGTTTCACCAAAGCCAAACCCATACACATAGGTCGTGTGGCGGCAATATTGAGATCCTTGACTTAATATTTGTTAATATTTTTTTTCCTGTTCAAACACGTCGTATAGTAAAAACAAAATTTCATACAAACAAATTTACGTATCATGTTTCATGGTCGATATACAAATATATAGAGGAATGCATTGTAGTCATAGCAGTCATATCATTTTATTTAGTATTAAACTTAAATTTATAGGTATCTCCACAAGGTTTCAAAATATAATTGTGAGAAGAGAGAGCGATAGATGGTTGCAAGAAATAGTTGAAATTTGCTCAACCTGCTATACATAATTCTAGAAGGCATTTACCACGTAATTCAAAGATAGCTATTTATTCGAGTGGTCTATCTTGTATCAATGTCCTAAAGTATATGAGTTCCTAGCTCACATATTTTAGCACACCAATACATGACAGACCACTCGATTAAATAGCAAATTTTGATTTTCTTTAACGGGCGTTGTTGTTCTGTGCATCTTTGTGGTATTAGTGCCCTAAAGTATATGAGATCCTAGCTCACATATTCTCTCGTTTGTTTACAACTACCATGTATAGTCTTCGATTATAACCTTCTCGACCTTTTAAAATATAACTAAATAATGCAAATATATCACATTCTCAAACTAGGTTTTCACTTGTTCTTCAAAGCCGGAGAAACCAATCGATTCAATGCCTTTAAAATGTCCCTATATCATGAAGTTTGTGTTTGGTTGGGTTAACATTGTACCGATGGCTAACAAGAAGACACTTGACGCCAAGCTAGCCCGGTCAAAGAAAGATGTGTTCGAAAATGGAACTCTGCTTAATAGACTTGGTAACTCCCCATTAAGAAATATTTGGGCTTTCTTTGGCGTTTCACCCTAACACATGTCTTTTGCTCCTCTTGTTGCTACTTGCTTCCCCGCTGCTTCAAATACTCTTTTCAAGGATCGAGGCCATCAAGGAGCAACCTGTAAAATATAAAACATGATTAGAATGGAACATTAAAAAGTAACAGGTGGAAGAAACTTTCATGAATCTCAAGTCAAAAAAGGAGATGTTAATCAAAGAAAAGATTAAATACAAGTCAGGGGCGGTACCGCGGGGTTGGCACTCGGACGGCGGTACCACGGAGCAGCTTAGAAGCAACCCATGTTCGTCCATATTTATTTTTTACCACAACCATAGTAATATAGGCGCAAATGCGTGATTGATCATTATCAACCTTCAATAAAAAATTTAGGTGTAAGAATGGCAGTTCTAAAATAGTTACTATGTTTTAAAGAAAAAATATTAGTCAAAGGTATACCTTTTGTGTTAGGGTGCTCATTGATGTATAAAAACACATGTCGAGTGATCCATGGAACAAAATATCGAGAGTCTACAAAACAAAATTAAAAGGGCATTCATTTCATTAAAACACAATTAGTTCTCATGTATAAAGGGGATGTGAACAGTATTGAATAACAAGTTACCATAAATTCACCAATTTGACCAAAATCTGTTGAAATAGGACTATATGGATATCTTGGTTCACCGTACGGACCAACGCCTATTTCAATCAGGTTTATGACATCGGTTGCCAGATATTTACCAAATTTATTGCAAAACCTTCTCATGAAAACTACAATCAAATTGAAATAAATTTATTTCATTAAACCTGCAATGGAATTAACATCACTAACATGCCACTTTTAAATAGCGGCATAACAAAACAAAAATTTGGGTATTGATACAAACATATAAAAAATGGTACCTCCAAGTGTGCAAACTTGGCTAGTCATAGATAAGCTAAAGAAATTATACAATCTAATTAAGCTAGCTCACCCAGTTGTGGGTTGAGATTTGAGAGCTACTGCTTCTAATATACTTAAGCCACTTTTTGTTCTTCATAAATTCAGTTCTTTTAAATCAAAGTAAATTAACCATCAAAGAACTAACATTTCGAATTTGGAAAAAAATTTAGACTAATATGATAAATTTCACGAAGCATGATGCAGATGAAAAATGGGAATAAAGAAAAACCCAAGTAACAACAGATCTATTAAACATAAAACATAAAAAAAATAATAATAATAATAATAATAAAAAAAAAAAAAAAAAAAAAAAAAAAAAAAAAAAAAAAAACACTTTTAACATATTATAGTCATATTTCACACGTACAACATATATCAAGAACAAATCATGGATCTTATAATACTTCTCAAGTAATAATTTAAACAAAACGTAAGTGCTTTCAAGACAACAATATTAAAAGGTGAAATGAAACTAAAATGACGTGATATTACCTTTATATTCCGAGACCACCTATTCTAATAACAACGGAAAATATTTTTTGTTTGTGTGTCAAAAAATAGAAGCAGAAACAATTTACGATCTTCACCAACGATGTTCATCATGACCACCACAAGAACTTGGTATACTTGTGTCGATCGGTGAACTTTAAAGAGATATGCAACCCTAAGGGCTGCATATATCATTACCCTAAACATAATAATAAGTGTAAATGAAATATAAAAGACTTATTTAATCTCATCTCCCAGAGAAAAAAATGTATTTTATACTTTCATCATCATGAAAAAGACATAAAGACCTGCATCCTTAGTCGATTATCACCTATGTCCAACAATAACTTTTTTCAGGAAAACAGTAATAAGTATCTCACAAAAACCACTTGATAATACTTTAAAAAATAATAATAATAAAAAAAAAATCGCGAATCGCACGGGTTTAACACTAGTTATTATTATTATATTATTAAAGGCTTCATTTTTCATGAATCTACGCCACGTGTTACTCTTCTCTAATTTCACCATTTAAAATTTTAATTTTTCAAAAAAATAAAAATAATTTATCAATCCTCGAACTCAAGAACTCCAAGTGCTTGTTTGGTTGCACAAAAGTAAATGTGGGAAGTTGGAATTCATGGGAATTAGAAAATAGGTGGGTTGTTTGGTTGACAATATTTTATGAAAATTTAGGCATTACACATTCATGGGAATTGCAACTTCCCACAAAACATGGGTAGTTAATTATCCACTCTTCCCTTGGTAACTCAAAATTTCCATGAATTGCTACTTCTCTCATTCTAACCAAACAATAAGTTTAGTCCAATCCTATGAATTTGATAAGGGAATTTAATTCTTATGAAATATAAATTTCTATGAGAAGTAAATTTTCATATTAAGTTAAACAGTAATGTTTTATCCACTACATCAAATGAAGAGTAATGTTACTTTAACCTAAATAGTTGCTATTAACTACATTACATTGTCATTGTGCATTGCATCGGAAATAAATCTAAATTGATGGTAAAAAGGCGTGCCGTACTCCGTATTTTGGTTTTAAAATGGAAACTCGTGATCTATTGTTTACTCCAAATTATAAACTAAGGCTACTCACAGTAGATATCCCCGATCGACAAACACGATCGATTTGAACTTGGTCGCCCTTATGTTGTGATTCAATAGCCAGACGAAAAAAACCCAACTTGGTCACGAATACGACCGATAATCGTTTCTCTTTTATTTCTTTTGTTTCATGGACGAGTTGAATGAGTCGTATAGCAAGTTTCCTTCTCAACTATTTGATGTCTTGGTTTGCAAGTATGGCACGTAAATAAGGTAGCATGATTGTGATATGGTATGTTTGCATGATATATGGTGGTACGCTGAGAAGATGATTTTGTTTAATGAGAATGCATGGGGTAAATGAGATATTAAGTTATATATGTGCATGTTACATATATACAAATGGGGTATGTTTCTTGAATATAAAGTCACTTAATATGTACCGAATAATACGTGTTTGCATTGCATGACAAGGATTTATGATGCTTATAATAGGTTGGCACGTTGCATGGTCACAATTTGCATGATTTACATGTTTTATGGGTCACAAGAGTATTCTATGATGCATATAATAGGTTGACTCATCTTTGCCCGTACTACAACGACAAAAAATGTAACGTTTTAATTATTAATGAAATATAAGTTTGTGTTAAAATAAATAAATAAATTGAACTTGGTCGCCCTTACTGGGATACCCAATCGCCTGTAGGTCGCTGGAGAGAGAAAGCTGACTTGGCAGGAAAAAATGAGGGGATTGAATCCCCTTACTGTGAGTAGCCTAAGAATAAATGTGGGGACTCTTAGGGTGCGTTTGGTATCCCACTATGAGAATGAATCTATGACTTTGAAATTCATTAATGTTGTTTGGTTGGTTATGGGGCCCACCACAATGGAATGAGGATACTCATGATATGTGGGTTTCCTTATAGGAGTATGATTTAGTGCGTATGTTGATACCCATAAAAAGTGAAATCTACATACCCATTTTCATTCCACTTTATTCTCAAACCTATACCTATAGTGATTCAATCAAGCATACCAAACGCACCCTTAGTTAGCTCTTAGGAGAGAGAAAAAAAGTAAAACCTAGCTCTTAGGCTACTCACAGTAACACCAAGTGATCGACTAAGTCGATCGATCGTCACTCGATCGTGTTTATGTGGCTAATCGATCGCAGGACGAAAAAAACCCAAATGGGTCGTGGAGCCGATCGAGTACTTTGCATCTTTTTTTTCTTTTTTTTTTCTTCGATTTTCTCTTGTGTGTGTTTTGCTAATCTGTAGTTGGACTTTTTTTTGCTTTTAAAAAAAATATTTTTGTAATGTTTTAAAATATTATTTGTAATTTGTTCTTTTATAAAAGAAGGAAAAGAAAAAAAAATAACATGCAATAAAATTAAATTTTTTTAGTTGAAAAAGTTGGAAAAAAAAAAGAAAAAAAATGAACTTGGTCGCTTTTAATTTACTGGGGCAACCAATCGTCTGTAGATCGTTGGAAAGAGAAAGCTGACGTAGCAAGAAAAATGAGAGGAATTGAATCCCCTTGCTGTGAATATCCTTAAGGTAGGATGAGAGGCTCTTATTCAGAGGTTGGAGAGAATAATTCTAAAATAAGAGCCCCCAACTCTTAATAAGAGCTATTTCTACAACACCTTCTTTTACACTTTTTTGAATAAAAAGAGGAAAAAAATTCCAACACATAGACATCTTTACCGGCCAAAGGAGAGAGGCTAAGACATAGTGTAAAATCTACTGCATTTCTTGAGATTTTGTTAGTAGAGTTAGGATCGAATAAGAATAATAATAAAAATAGGAAGGATATGAAGTAATCACAACCACACATTTTAGATGCACCTACAAAAATGGATGCATATTCATTCAAATTTTCCCTCCCATATTAAAATGTGTGGCTAGAATTACTTCTTACTCTTCTTACTTTAATTATTCTTCTTATCGGATCCCTACCCTATATAATCTCTTATTTTTAGTGGAAAATGATATGGCATAGGAGAGAATTTAAGAGACCTAATTTAAGAGTTTCTCCCAAGGTTGTCAGGATCGGGATCCTACCTAGGATCGTTTTCGGCTTTGCAAGATCGTGATCGTAGGATCGGATCGGGATCGTAAGATCCTATGAAAATGTATGTATTTTTGCATAGGGGTTGTATTTCTATACTTATATATATTTTTATATAATATTTTATATGATAAACGAATATAAATAGATGCTAAAACAATAAGTTCCTTGTTCAAATACCGTATTAGTAAAACATTAGATATATTGCAATATATACTTGCACAAAGTTACTTCATGTTTCAATCGCTAAATGAGCAATTTGGATATAAAAGAGATACTACATATGTGCACCACTCATGTTTCAATCATTAAATAATGATGTTCGATACAAAGGAAATACAGACATAGTCATAATGAAAGTTTATAAACTAGCGATGGTGCAAACTAGCAATTATCAAAGAAGAATCTGAGATTTTTGGTGTATTTCAATTAAGAATTAGTTTTTTTTTTTTTTTTTTTTTTTTTTTTTTTTTTTTTTTTTTTTTTTTCCCTCTTAATAAAAAGAATGCCCATACTTTAAAGTTTGCTTCGTGGTGAACAATAAATAAACTAGTTTTTAGTTTATACTATTTGAAATGTACATACGCAAGACTTAATATAAATTAATAAATCATATGTGTGTTGGTAAAAGTAGCATGTAGTTGTCGTGAAAATATTGTTAGTCATTATCGTAATAATTTCGTACTTAATTTAGCCAATGCTAATGCTAATTTCCTATAATGAGCATCTGTCACTTTAAACCGAATGGTCAGATGTGAAAAACAATGAATTAGTGATTGTGATTGGGATTTTTGAATCAAACATGGGCTTAAATGCTTCGCATAGGAAAAAAAAAGTAAAAAAAAAAGGGTTAGCAACAGGATCGGATCGTAAACGATCCCACGATCCTACGATCCGATCCTACGATCCTGAACGATCCTACCTGATTTAAGATCCCGTTAAGATCCTGATCGTTTTTTGAGTGTGGGATCGTAGGATCGTGCGATCCTACGATCAGGATCGCGATCCTGACAACCTTGGTTTCTCCACTATTGATGCTCTAACTAATCAATGGATTAGAAGGTTACTAGTGGTCATTGTTAACGATTGTTGTGTCAATATCATATCATACTACGGAGTATATTGTAGTTGTAAAGCATGTTGACTCGGTGATTGTTGTGTCAATATCATATCATATTATATTGTAATTGTATGCATGCATGTTGACTCGGTGCTTATTCATGGTGATAGTAGCATGCTAAGTTGTTGCATTGTTTGTGGACTTGTATGTATATATACTCATCTTTGCTTATTACGCGTGCAATTGTGTGTATGTTGTTCACTTTTCTTTCTTGGTGGACCTATGATGGTCCATTATTTTACACAGATAATTCTTAGGTGATGATGAATTAATTGATTAGAGTTCATTTGCATCAAATTATCGAGATTATGGGCTGTGATTGAGTGTGTGATCCTTGGTTTGATTTAGGGTGTGTTTGTTTTATTTAGGTATTTTAGGTCTAAATCTGACTACCACATTTTACTACAGTAGAAACTCGATAAATTAATACTCGATTATTTAATAAACTCTCTAAGATAATATTTTTTGCCGGTCCCGACTCGGGGATAGGGTGTTAAATTAATAATTCGCTAAAATTATAAGATACTCCCTCCGTCCCACATTAAGTGTCCATTTACATCATGCACGTAGTTTTAGAAAATTCCACTAACTACACTCTCCACCAATCAAATATAATATTTACCCACTAAAGTCTCATCTCATTGGTTAGAATAGAATATAGACACTTAATTTGGGACATTCCAAGATTCTATTATGGACACTTAATATGGGATGGAGGTAGTAATACATTTTTGATAATTTCTTTAGACCCCATATAAAATATAAATTAATAATTCCTTATATATAGCATATTACATGAATGATTTATGAAGGTTTCTTGAAAAATGACTCAATTGTCTTTTGTTTTTTGTTGAAATCATAATAAGGTGGGAGATTGAAGGTTTCTTTCAAATTGGGCCGTTCATTTGATATACATGCATTGTATACAATAATTAAGTGGAAGCTTGAAAGGTATTTGTAAACTAAGTATTCTACTATAAATTAATAAAATATTAATTAATATATAAATTAATAATTATTAATTTATCGATTAATTAATAACTCTTTTAATTAATAAATTCTGGCGGTCCCAATTATATTATATTATAGAGTTTCTACTGTAGTAAGAGGTAACTAGAACGTCTAAATCTAAACGAAATAATGTTGTTGTTTTTTTTGTAAAATTGTCCGAATGATTTTAAGTGCTCGTTTTTGCAATTGATTTAAGTAACTTGTGTAAATATGAAACAAGACTTTTTATCATAAATATAACATAGTTAATAAACAATCAAATATATTATATTAACACGAGTCTTCAATCTCTCTTATCGAGTAAGAGACAGTAAGACAAGTCCCCCACCTCTTACTGAGTAAGATATTATATGACTAACTGGGTATGACTCAAATGAAAAAAACAAAAAAGCAAAACGTCTGCCCACCTCTTAATGATAAGAGTAAGATGAAGTAAGAGGGTTATTATGACATTTTTTTTAAAAACAAACACACCCTTAGTTTTTATAGTATATGTTTAGCCAATGTTGCAAAAATCGTGAATCGGTCCCGAGGCGGTCGAGGGCCGTGTAGCGATTTTTGGCCGATTAATCGCCGATTCCAAGGTCTAAGGCCGATTAATCGGCCGATTACCTTGTAATTCGCTCCAAGATCCAAGGCCGTTAAGCTTGTAATCGCCGATTAATCGGCCTTGTAAGCCGATTTTTGCAACACTGTGTTTAGCGTTTTCAAAACACTTCGTAATATGGTTTGAATTGACTTTTAAACTAAGTTTGGCAAGCTTATATATTGACATTTGATTTTGAACAAAGGGCCAACATTGGCTTTAGGTTGAAAGACTTTAATTTAAGGGTAAATTGCAAAAACGGTCCTTAATGTCTCACAAAATTGCAAAAACGGGACCGAGACAAAAAGTAGCGCAAAAAAGCCACCCACGTTCCACATTTTCGCAAAATCGCCACTGAGAGCCCTTTTCCGTTAATTTTCCCGTTAAGTGCCACGTATTTGAGGGTAGTATCGTCATTTTACTGTTCATCGGGTACTAAGCTAGTGACACTGTAGCTTGAGGGACTAAATTTGCAAGCGATTGTTTGCCTTTTTTACAAACGGTACAATATCCACTCCCAGTTAAATATGAACGTTGCAGCACATCAAAGTTTCACACTTTCCGAAATCCGGCAAAAAATATGGTCGTGATCTGTGACTGTGGGAAACAAGCAACAATCAAAACAAGCTGGACAAACAGGAACCCAGGACGACGATTCTACTGTTGTCCTTCATGTGGGTTTATTGGATGGACGGATCCTCCAATGTGTTGCCGAGCAGTTGCTGTGATTCCAATGTGTTGAGGGCGAGGAACGAGCTTGAAGAAGAGTTGGAGGAGCAGGTGAGGTTGATGAGGGAGAAGGATCAGCGGATTAAGAAGCTCAACAAGTTTCTTATTTTTAGTTGGCTCTTTTTTTTTCATTGCCATTAAGTTGCTTTAGGTGTGTTGACATCTTTCTGGGTTGTATCATCACAGGGTATAAGGTCATCCCTGGTTTGTATTGACCTTCATGTTAATAAAAAGTGTTTGATTTTAGCAGTATAGTGGGATCATCGTTGTTTTGGTTGTCCTTGTTATTATAAGAAGACAAATGGAGTCAATATTACAGAATCAATATGCAGTAAACTTGGTTTCTGGTTCCTTATCAACTTTGACTTACAAAAAGTCAAAACAAGTTTGGGTCATTCGGTATACTTATGTAGTGGGCATGTTGGGTCATTCAATATACGTAAGTATATGATGATGGCAAACCACAAATTGTGCACAACATAATACAACAAATAAGTATATGCTGATGGCAAACCACAAATTGTGCACAACATTATGCAGCAAATAATGATGGTAAACCAAAATGAAAACAAATACCATTCCTGATTAATCAAGTCTAAAAAACAAATCACGTACAAATTATTGTCTAGAAGACAGAAACTCAGTTACACAATCCATACACTCATTGTGTTAAAACACATAAACAAATAACCAACCAAAGGTTATTGCACCATCACAATTGTGTTGACTCACTTGGCGATTTTGGCTTTTCTCTTAATCCTATTCTTCCTTTGACCTCCACCATTCCTAGTAGATTGTGATACATGACTTGCTTGTGTTCCGACTTGATGACTTGGCCCTCCTGCTACCTCACTTGCTTGTGTTCCAACTGGCTGACTTGGCCCTGCTCCCACCTCTGTTGCAGAAGATCCCACTGGCTGACTTGATCTTTTTAGTACCTCATCTGGTACTCCTTCCCTTCTTCTTGTCCCTTGGTTGCCTCTTCGTTCCGTACAAGCTCTCTTATTATGACCCTGCCCACCACATGCACCACATTTGACAGTCTTGCCCCTTTTTGACAGCTTCCCATTCTTGACCATTGATTTTTTCATAACCTGTTCAGCAATCTCATCCCTTGACACTCTTCTCTTCTTCCGTGGTCTCCCAATTGGAACATGGTAGTGAGGTGGCTTTTGTTCACTAGGGATAGGGCAATTGGGCCAAAAGTGTCGACCAGCAATTCCTTCAATCTTGTGTTGATACATCGCCCTCCATGTGGTTAACCAATAGCATTGGTGCACATAATCCTCTGGGATCACAACCATGTTGTCAGTTGATTCCTTGCTGTGTTTAGCCATGTCGTTGATAGCCGCAACAACATGCTTACATGGAATACCAGTGAGTTCCCATCTCCTACATGTGCATTCCATTTTCGGCATATTCACAACACATTGGTCACCCCAACCTCCCGCACACTGGTATGTATCCCCCCCACTCCATAAAACCTTATACTCATTTGCTTCCTCCTTGATGGTTTCTAAAATTTTAGTTGTTGTTGGGGTTAAGAGACCTTCACATCTGTCTATTACATGCTGCACACTAACACTTCTCTTCACAAGATACTGCCTGATGTACTCCAAACAACCAATGATTGGTTGATCTCTGCCGCCCACTAACTTGCTATTGAACGATTCACATAAGTTGTTAAGAAGGATGTCACATTTAGCTCTGCCTGTAACCAATATATCAATATCAACAACACTTTTAATCTTATTAATATTACAGATGACAGTCATAATATCAACATCACTTTTAATCTTATTAACATTACAGATGACAGTCATAATATCAAAATCATTTTCAATATTATTAATAGTACAGATGAAAGTCATAATATGTGTATAGTGTACCTGAAAAATGTGACCTTGACCATGATGATGCTGGTATCTTCCTTAACCAGTCATAAGCTTTAGAGTCGATTGATTTAAGCTCTTCCATTCCTCTATTAAACTTAGGGATTGTTGATGCTCTAGCACACCTCCAAACAAGCTCCTTGATACTCTCCCCCTTAAATAACTGCTTCATGTTGTCATATATGTGTCGCACACAGAAGCGATGTTCAGCAGCAGGAAACAGTTCTGCAATGGCTGGTAATATTCCCTGTAGATTGGTACAAAACTTATTATGGTAATGAGGATTGAATTGGATTGGAAATCAAGTAATTGAATTTACACAATGTTTATACCTTTTGTCTGTCGGATATAAAGGTGAAGTTTGAATTTGGTTGCAAATCAAGGTCATCTCCAAGATTGCTAAGGAACCATAACCATGAACTCTTGGACTCAGTTTCAACCACTGCATAAGCAACTGGATAGAGGCCATTATTGCTATCGACACCAACAGCAGTTAAGACTTGACCAGTGTGATGTCCTTTGATAAACGCCCCATCCAGCCCTAGTATGTCCCTTCTGCCTGCTTTGTAACCTTTTCTCAATGCACCAATACAAACATAGATCCGTCTGAAAACCCTTGAAGAAACACTTGAATAAGGGTTTACTTCAACTTGAATCTTCACAGTTGTATCTGGGTTTCTATTCTTCAATTCCAAAGCGTAATCCCTAAGACTGGCATATTGTTCTTCATGGTCGCCGTCAATTTGTTTCTGAGAAAATTCCCTTGCTCTTGATATCTTTGTGGTCGGGACATCAAGCTGCAATTTTTCATTTATTTCCATTGCTATTGCAGTTGTCGGCGCTGTGCGGTCCCTAACAAGAATTTTAGCAACCTCGAATGAAAGGAATCGTGCAGTCAACAATTTAATTTTTCTTGTTTGTAGGCATTTATGTTCATCATTTAATGTTTTGACACTCCAACTCCTTTCATCACCCACTTTTGACACATGTAGGGACCATTCGCACATGGCCTTGCTCTTTTTTTTTTGTAGGTTTTGGTACTTTCAAATTTGCCCTTTGACTGCAAAGAAGAAGCTGATGGTTGACAACTTCCTGTATCATTTCTGCCATAACCCACAACAGTCCCTCTGCACATCGCTCGAATCCTTTCTTGGTCACACTTTTCAATCCTAATATCTCTTCGGGACTCCAACGCATAGATTCTGAGCTTATCTTTGATTTCCTTGGGGTGTTTAAATGTTTCTGTTACAAAAAACTCTCCCTTCTTGACATTCGCCCTACCCTCATACTCCTTCCTTATTTCTTTTAACCTTATCTTGCGTAGGTTGACAAATTTGTTATTATTGCCTTCTTCATCACTATGAAAATCATCATCAAAGTTATAGCCACTATCATGATCCGTATAATCCGCCATACACTCATCAGCTAACTTTGCTACATTCTCAAAGTGGGGATCAAAATCAAACTTAAAGTCCGTCATTTCCACTTGTGGCTCAATAGGGGCTGTCACATCATCCTCTTCATCTTCAAACTCAGACACATGTACAACATGTTCTTCCTCGTTTACCTGCTGTGTTGAGGTGCCCACATCATCCCTTTCAACATCTTCGATTTCAACATCATCCCTTTCCACATCATCCCTTTCCACTACTTCTTCTAAATCAACATAGTTTTTGTTGAGCTCTAAAACCACATACTCACTCTGGTCAAGTTCTGCAACCATGTCTGTAATCAAGTCGTCTCCCACACCAACATTATCTCCAGGACTGGCAAACTGGTACAAGTCCTCATCTGTATGTTGAGATTGTTGCTCAACTTGTTCTGGGCCATCAACGCCACTTACAGGTTGTTGTGCAGCATGAGTGTCTGTGTCACCAACAACTCGGCCTACATGTGGTTGCGCAGAAGGAGTGTCTGTAATCAAATCGTCTCCCACACCAACATTATATTCAGCTTGTTGTTCTTGACCAGCAATCATAGGCACAGGTGATTGACCATTGGTACCATCAATTGAAGTCTCAGCTTGTTCTGGATCGATGGTAGGATCATTTGAAGGCTCCACCCGTACTTCATTCGTTATTTTACATTTTCGTCCTCTTTTGGGTCTTCTGCGTTTCATCTCAACATACACCTCAATCTCTCTATGCGTTGGAATCAAATCCAACATATCCATCACATCCTCATCCCTCTCCAACGGGTACAACCCAACATCCAACGTCTCGCCTGGTATCCTATAATAATAGCCTGCAACCCCACCTTTCACACCTATGTCAGCTACCAACTCTTCAAAGGCGTAAAAGCTAAACAAGTCATAATCCACACAATCATACCACGAAATAACTGGATCAACATACATCCTTCCTGGTAGTGGCGTGAATTTTCCACCGTGGGTTGCTTTAAGAGTGAAGTAGGTCGGCTTTGATGTTGTATGCAAACAATAAACATCAACACACACACACTAACAACATGAAAAATCAACTTAATGTATAATCCACATCCTATTCGTACTGTTCATTACAATCACATATCACTGTAGATAAAAAAATCGATACAATTAACAATGCCCAAAACATACCGTAAAGTTGCTGAAGATTAGGGATCGGAGACGATCGTTCGCGGTTTTTCCCAAATAAACTAACCATCTTCTTCAATTTTCCCGGTACGGAAATCGTAATTGGAAACTTTAGGGCAAAAAATGCGATTGACTTTGGGCAAGGGAGTGTTTGGATCAGGGGATTAATGTGCTTGTTCGGTGGGTCTAATATTGTTTTAGGCGGGAACCGTGAAATGACGATACTACCCTCAACTACGTGGCACTTAACGGGAAAATTAACGAAAAATGGCTCTCAGTGGCGATTTTGCGAAAATGTGGAACGTGGGTGGCTTTTTTGCGCTACTTTTTGTCTCGGTCCCGTTTTTGCAATTTTGTGGAACGTTAAGGACCATTTTTGCAATTTACCCTTAATTTAATTTGTTGATACTAGACTTTTTCTGGAATGGAAATTGCATGATCCAGCTCGAAGAACGCCACGAAAAAGTGCCTTGAAAAATGTGTTAGAAATTATGCCGGAAAGACCTTTTGTGTTCTTTTCAATGTTTTGAAAACCGGATTCGAAATTGACCCGGTCAAGTCATCGGGCACCGGGTCAACCAGTTCGACCGGTTGGACGGCAGGGTCAACCCAGTTTTCAATTTATTATTATATTTTTTCGACCTGGTCATCCCGGGTTTTAATTAAAACATTTTGAAAAAACAAAACCCGGCCGGGTTTCGAGAACCGGGTTGACCCGGGTCACTCAAAATTAGGCGGGTCTAACCGGTTAACCCGGTTTTATAAACCCGGGTTTTTTTGACCTGTTTTTTTCGGAACCGGTCGAACCGGTTAACCCGGCTGGGTCGACCCGGTTTCAAACCACTGGTTCTTTTAATGAAGTCGAAATTTTAAACAGCCAGTAGATCGAATAGTAGTAACACATGTGTCACTTTAATCTATTTTTTATAAGGTTAAAACATAACCGATCATGACTTGTTTAAAACGAGGATTTAAACCCGCGCTTCGCTGCGGGTCGTTTGGCTAAAGAAGTATTTTAAGCTTCATTTGGTTTTATTTGATTTAGTGAAAGTTTGTTTTGTTTTTTGTTTTTCTAAAATGTGTAGCTATTAAGAGTGTTTGCAGCCCGACATGTAAGGCAAGTAATAGAAGCTGTTCTCAAAACTCCTAACCTGATACATCAACTAATAAGCATGTATTTAGTTGATATAAAAATGAATTAAATATAAGATAAATTATTCCAACAGCTCAAACACATACGCAACAGAAAATAAACTATACACTTTAAATTGATCCATTTGATATGGCTTTAAATTTCACATTGAACTAACTGTTACCAAATAGTCACCACAAAAGGCATCACCTTGTTTGCAGCTGAAAATATGACATTAGCGGGCAACTAAATACCACTATCTTTATAAATCTTCGATTATGTTTCCAACCATATACTTACGTAGAACACCATTACGGTTTTGTGCATTACAAATGCAAAACTTAATAAATTAAAAACAGATAATCTGTATTACATCTATGTTGGCCTATAACACAAAAAAATACTCCAAATGACCCATTGTGACCCAACCCTCTTTTGAGATGTTACCCAACCGGCACAACCCACTCATGTCACCACCTCTAAAGTAAATATTTGCGCAAGCTAAACTAATAAGTATGTGAACTTGCCTTTCAGCTAAAGCTTTCTTGCCAACTCGTCCTTGCTATCACATCAAAATAATCCACAATTCATGCATCAAACCTATATCCCTACCATAAACAATAAAACCGGAATCTTGTAAAATCATTCATATGGTTAATAAAAGCTTATAAGAACATGTATTCATATTACTAATACAATTTGATATCACAAAAGGAAGTTTTGGCTTATACACGTTCATACCATCAACCCCAATATTTGCCCGTGTAAATAGCATACTATCACTTATCTACTTAATTATCAGACATATGAACTACAAAGGACAAAGTTATGGCAATTTATTAATGAACATTTGATTATACTGAATTTCAAGCATACAAATAATTAGAGGTTAAAATGTCAAGCTGCAAATGTGCCAAGAAAAAGAAAGAAAAAAAAAAAAAAAAAAAAAAAAAACATCAGCAGCTAGCTATACAGCCTGCATTTTCACAGGTTTAAACCAATGCTAATATTGTACTTCACTCTATATAGCCCAAACCATGATAAAAAAAAAGTGAAGGATACAGTTAAAACTTATAAATACATAGTATTGTTTATTAATCTCAAATATCTAAAATGATTCAAAAGACTTTGCCTCTATGTTTTTATCTTGCTACAAATAATAACAGTAAGAGGCATGGATGAATCATATACCATTAACAATAGATACTTTTTAGACCATTTATATGTTTAATAATGTCCCATGCTTTAACACTAAACCAATCCATAACCGTGCTTAGGTAATGATGCAAATTGACCCACCAAAGAAAACAATTATTCATGGTAAAACTCAAATTCGAATGTTGGCAACCAATCACTGAAACAGTTGTCAATGCCTGCTAATTTTTTACTGGACAGGTTGGAGAAAACATTCTCAATCTTACAAACCTTAGAAGTCTTGAATAATAGGGTGTTTGGATACACACTTTAGACTCGCAGTGACACATTCCTTTCCTATCCATATCCTCTTATTTAACCCATAACATATCATACCAAATCCAAACTGACCTGTTCATCAATAATGTTGCACCACCCTGCCTGCTAAACATCATCTGTCTCTTCAAACCAAAAAAGGGCATGACGATGCGGACAAATGCAGTCACAGGAAGTGAAAAAATTATATTCTGGTGGAGGGCCTGCAAAAATGTATGAAAATATAACACACATGACATATATTTGAGAAAAGTAGTGCGGGAACACGGTACATAAGAAATTGGATATATAAAAATGTGGCTCACTTCAATTAACCGCGGGATTATGATTGTCACCTACACGTGAGTTAAAAAAAATGTAGCTTGCGACTGCATCCCGCCTAAATGTCAGCAAGAAATTAACAGATAAATGTTTAGTACCGGAACAAATAAACGCTCTTTTGAGGATGCAACAGGTTGTTGTTCACGTAACCTGTTTCTCTACAGTGCAGACATTTATTACATGCAAACGAAGAACTCACACTTCTTGCTTCCTGAGCTTAAAAAAAAAAAAAAAAAAAAAAAAAAAAAAAAAAAAAAACGAAAAAAGTTGGTGTGTAAATGTCTTCACCTGGGAAAGAAGGGGCACAACTGTAACTCCATGTCGACCGACCAACGCATCAGAATTCAAGCTCTTTCTGCAATCATATATAAGGCCAATAATGATTAATGCATAAAGTTAATGGAAACCTAAATCAAATCCAGAATATTATATTATAAGATCTTGAATTCTTCCAACTAAATAGTTAATATGATACCTTGTTCGATACAGTGTAACACTGAATATCAACAAACTCTTGTAGATCGAAAATGCTAAATGAACTATACAAAACAACTATAGTAATTACAATATCTATGGTCCACTACAGGTAAGTTCAGATCCCATGCCACAAAACGACTTAACTCATACTAAGACTTGCAGATTTCTACATCTTTATAATATTATGCATGACTTAAAGGGGTTTTTGGCATTATGCCATTTTTACTCGCTTTTTACCTGTTTTACTTTATATGGGCCTAACGATAACAGCATACCCAATCCCGCCAGGGCGGGGTGACTTTATATGGGTCTAAATGTAACTAAAATGGTATGTTCAGCTTAATTATTACATGCATCTGTACCACAATCTCTCTCTTCAACATCATATCTACGACAACTGGCACTGATTAGCCTTTCTTACTTAAGCAATGACGCTGTTGTAGCAGTAACTGCCTTTTCAGCAGCAACTTTCTGATAATGAGCTTCAAATAAAGCCTTCTGCTCTGCAACAGATCCAGCCTGGGCATAATTATTGGCCTCTTCAACATATCGCTAATGTGGAAAATTGGGCCATTTTTCCCAAAGCTAATTACTCTGATGTAAACCTCCCAAAAAAAACTGAATGACTAATACCATGGACATTGTTACCCTACAGTACAAACAACAGCAAAATCTTCAATCAATTACCCCATAAACACAAAATACCAAATTCATAATCTCATATATAAAATAAACAAAATGTGATACAAACAACAACAAAAACAACCTATCAACCCAAAACCACAAAATAAACCAAGTACATAACAATATTGGTGGATAAAAAATGAAAAGTTCTTACATACACCATTGCCCTGTCAGATGATTCGTGGTTGGCCCTATGATATATGACCCATACCTTAGCTTTAAAGTGAAACATCGTCTTTTTTTCCATCGATATTATCTCAATGGCATATTGAACAGATACAACATCTTCTAGTTTTCTCCTGTAACCTTGTCCTTTTGCGCGTAACAGATTTGATGAATCTGCCACCTGTTAATGGCGACAAAATTAGTATAGTTTGTGTTTCCATATGTAACGAAGGAGGGCCACCATGTGGACCTGTATGAGTGCATTACAATTCCATCATAATGTGATGGAAATAAATTAAGATATGTACTTACGTTAACAATAGATGTAATCAATTACCGGTGTTTTGGTAACAATTGTCTCACCGAATAGCCCTTCACTAAAAATCCAACACCAATGGCATGTTTGTTGTACCTACAATGAATATTTGACTAAGTTACTATGAAGTTTAAAAATTGTACTATCAAGTTGTATTTTTATAGACCAAACTAAAACATTACCAGCACGCTATGATGTCCCTCCGATGGACATGGGCATTTGTACATTATCTAGCTCGTTTGTAGACGTACAACCTTGTATATCATGTGTGCCTGAACCAAACCTCCAACTCTCTAATGTACTTGGAGAACACATTTGATGACTCTCTGATCTAATGTCCCCTGACACAATGTCTAGGATACATGGCGTGCCTGGCAGACCTAAAAGAATTTTTTTGCAAAGTTGTTATCAAGCATACAAAATAAAACATAAATTTGAAAGTGACGAAGTAAAGTCTGCCAATAACCTTTAAACGATGGTGCACACAAAGGTTCATTTGCTGAAAATACATGAGCCGTAGAGGTGTCCATACTTTTCTGCTTTCTGTTCAAACAGAGTGGGACAAACCTATTGTTATGCACACCTTGCATCCCTACGGAGGTAGTAATCTCTGAGGATCAATTGAAACCCGCCGATCATTTGCACATGAACATAAAACTATTGAAATTTATAAAAGGCACCAGTTTTTCACAATTGTCCATCACTTCTTACACAACTAATCACCAACGGTATTAATTTCAATTAAAGGGATTAAGAATGTGGGAATGAAAGTCAGATGAATCGGGATCGGGAAAAAGAAAAGACACCGAGAATGGCTGCAAACTCAGTATGTTGCCTCACCAACATGTAAACAATCTCATTCTTAATCGAAACCTATCATAGTCAATACCATTTGCCAACAGCGACTTTTGAAGGGGCCCGTTTATTTCTACACAGCTTAAGCATAAGCACAAAATATAAGGAAGCGAAGTTCATAACCTGTCTAAGCCAATGAAAATATGTTCCATAGAATATGAACATCTCATAACCATATATTTGCACAAAAGAGAAACATCAAAAGATTTTAGAAATGGAATAAGCTGTTTTGAGGTTTTGGATGAACTGATACTGTGTTTGTGTGAACTTATTTAGCAGGTTTATTAGGCTTCAACTTTTGAAAAGCCCATAAGCCGACTTTTCCAAGGTTATTAGCTTATTAAATTGAACTTATGAGTTTAAATAAGCCATAAAGTCAGTTCAATAAGGTCATAACCCAAAAAAAACAAACTTGTACCAAATCAAAATCTTAGGCTCATATTCATTGACATAAAATTGCAAAACACCAAATGAAAATCATAATTTCACTTTTTCCATTTAACGAAGCAACAAACACATAAATCATACAAATAAACCTAGAAGCTAACTAATCTAAACACAAAAGCTATAACCATAGTTTTTCTCATTCGGCTTCTCATGAACCATTTCACAAAAACCCTTAAATTAATACGATACCCAAATCCAAAACAACCCTAATTTCAATGGCAGACTTCCAATCCCAAAGAAGTCGCTTTATAACAAAGAAATCAAACAAAAAAGCACCTATAATGAGCCATCAAAGCAACTCCAACAACCAAAAAAAACCTACAAAAAATACACATCGGATAAATTTTTGTCTTTAACATACCCATTAATTGAAAGCGATAAAAAAAATGTCTTTAACACACCCACCAATCAAAATTAATAGAAAAACAAACCAATCGAAAAAAAAATGAGATAATCTTACCTGGTCTAGTCTAATCCGCTGCGTGTTCTTGTTTAATCCGTGTTTTTTTTGTTTCGTATGGGTGTGTGTGTTTTGTGAAGAAATATGAGTGTCAAAGAAGGATCTGGAAGAAAATATGGCTGAAAGCCAGCCACAAATCCTCACCCAAACACTGTACACCCATTAAAAAACTGCACACTGTAGCATTAACTGTAGCCACACACACATAAAACACTATAGATGCCCCGACTCGAATTGCGTTTGGGTTTTTTTTAGGTCCAGCGGATCTCCGGTAAACCGGAAGTGTCGTGAGAGAGGTGTGAGAGGAGAAGCGTTAATTTCGGAGGCGGGTATAACACCCACGGTCGGTTGGGCCTCCAACGGGCTAAAAAAGTTCTACAGTAAAGAAACGGGCTAAAAAAGTTCTACAGTAAAGAAACGGGGATTAGTATATAGATATAATATAATATATAGACATAAAAGCTTGACTTATTATGAAAAAAGCTGGACTTTAAAAAAAAGAATGGATTAAAAATTGACTTATTTCCTAATTTGTTTTGTGGCACACAAAAGAAGCTGTAAAAGCTATAGATTCGATCACATGTGCTTTGTGTGTTTTTTATGATTTGTTTATGCTTTTCTTATTAAACTAGCAACCTATATGCTTGTGTGAGAGATACATTAATTGGGTGGGACACTCATAAAATTTTTCATTATTTCCCCAATACAGCAACTAAGAATCAGATCCTTAATTATAAATTCTTCTGCAAACCATTTCTCAGCTGATCATTATACCCACGAAATAGTAAAAAAAAAAAAAAAAAAAAAAAACATATAGGGTAGATATTTCAATGGCCATACCAATAAGCATTTGTAAGGGTATGGAGGCTGAATTATATGAAGCAGCAGTTAAAGGCTTATTTGAAGCCATGAGTGGTATATCTAATTGGAAGGAACAACAAACTCCCATCAAAGACAATATTCTCCATATTCATGTGGGCAAACATGTGCTCTATGAGAAAAAAGGGGTTAAAACATCAGAGGTTAGCAAGGAGTTCATTGAAAAGGTTATGGAAGATAATGAGGGATATAGGCTTCTGTGGGAAAGCAACGCCAATGGGGACACTCCCCTACACCTAGCTGCTAGATTCGGGCATAGTAACGCAGTTGAAGCGTTCCTTGACCGAGCTAGTAAGGTGAATCAAGAGGAGGTGACAAGGTTGATGAAGATGAGCAACAAGAAGAAGGATACAGCCTTGCATGAGGCAGCTCGTGGTGGCCATCATGGTGTAGTGGAGCTGCTCGTGTTGCAGACAATCGTGGAAGGAGGCCATGCGCATGATTGCCCGCAACACAAGCCTAATGAAGAGGGTGATGAGACTCCTCTCTACCTGGCTGCTGAGAGGGGATGTACACCCTCAGTGCTTAGCATTCTATCCACTTGCAATAAACTAGATCTTGCCTTTAAGGGTCCTTGTGGTCGAACTGCTCTTCATGCAGCCGTACAGTGTGGAGACTCAGGTATGGACGTACTCTACTTAATTCTTTGCATGCTTTCTAGATATGCTGTTGGCGCGTAGCTAGTTTGTTGTCTTTGCTCAAAAGTCAAGTTTTTTTTTTTTTTTTTTTTTTTTTAAATGGAACAAGCTAGTCAACTATTTTATCATAATGGGGTAAAATATTTAGGGTTGCCTAGTTTTACTGATCATAATGGTGATCGACCTCGTTATTTGTTAAAGTAAGAGCATGCATAACACACTACAAGAAAAAGGGTTGTTTTCGATGGTTTTTTCCACCGGAAAAGTCAAAAAACCGTCGAAAATCATGTTTCGGACAGTTTTCCGTCGCAAAAAGCTGTCAGCGGACCCTTCGTCAGAGATTTTAACTTTTCCGACCGACGGCCACCAAACTGTCGGAAAATTTGTCATTTCCGGCAGCTTTGGCCATATGTTTTAAAAAAAATACCCTAACCCCAACCACCACTGCCCAGCCCCCTCCCAAACCCACGGCAATATGCGTTTTTAAGAGTTAAACCATCGTGTTTAGGTTGAGATCGATTTCTCTCTTATCTGTTGAAGCTTGTCTTCTGAATAGCAGACGCATCAGTTGAAACTTTGCTTCTGAATAGCTGATCACTATCCTATCATCGATAATTCGTTACAATTCAATATCAATATCATCATTATTAAACCCCTCCTCTCACCACCGCAACACCAACATCTCCCCCCACCACCTGCAAACTCCACAAACCCCTCAACTCACCACCGCAACCACCATTTCCCATCAACACCACCACAAAAAAAAAACCCTTACTCACCAACACCAGCGACCACAATCCACCAAACCTGCGACCACCACCACCACCACAACACAGCCCAGAAAAAAAAATCCGACAATAAGCCAAAAAAAATCCAGATCTTAAATCTTCCTAAATTAACCTAACCAAAATTTTGCTTTTTCTTCCTTGTCGCTTCTTCTTCCTCGGCTATTCTCCTTCCTTGTCGTTTCTTCTTCGTTGTCGCTTCTTATTCTTCATGTCCTCTTCTTTTTCTATACACATTGTCTTCTTCATTTCAAAAGAGAGGAAAGGAATTTAAGAGGAGTGAAGAGAGAGGGGATGTGAGATGGTGGCTGAGAGAAAAGATGTGAGATTGGGGATGAGAGAGGGGCGTGAAATTAGGGTTTGAGTTGAAGAGAAAGAAGGGTGTGTGAGAGAGAGGCTGATCGTTGAGAAAGGGGGAGTGGCTCGACCCAGTCCTACTCGGTCTCTTTTATGTGGGGATTGGGTCGCCAGGGGTTGAGGGACGATTTTTTTGGGAACTTGGTCGAGGTAGCGACCGAGTGTGTATATGTTTTGTGTGTGTTATTTAATTAAAAAAGAATATTTGTGGGGTATGTTTTTCGTAGTGTAGGTCGCCTTTACTGGGGCACCGAATCGCCTGCATGTCGCTGGAGAGAGAAAGCTGACGTGGCAGGAAAAAATGGGGGAACTTGGTCGCCTTACTGTGGGCAGCCTAAGAGGGCGTGAGATGAACTGATAAAAGGGGGTTTAGATTTATTTTTTTTTAAACCAGTTTTCCGATGGCTTATGGATAAAATACCATCAGTAAATTCCGATGGTTTTTAAAACCTTCGGAAAATTTTGATGGTTTTTGAAAACCATTGGAAGATTAAAAAACTATCGGAAAATATTTCCGACGGTTTTTCAAGCGTAGGAGATTACTGACGGTTTTATCCATCGAAAAATTTTAAAAGTCCTCGGATATTTCCGACGGATTTTAAAACAATAGGAAATTTCATCTTTTAGACTTTATTTACATGGCCATCGGAACATATATGTCGGAAATCCGCCAATTCTTGTAGTGACGACAATGATCAAAAATTATTGATCACCCTTCTTTCTACCTTTTTCTCAACCCTTCACATCAACGCGATCAGTTTTTGATCAATTTTAACAAAAACCTGTCATAATTATGATAAAGCAAAAATTGATCAACTCTTTCGTTCATTAATAATACCCACTTTATTTTTTCTTCCTCTAATGTATTGTATTTATATTTGAGAAAAAGTATATAAATACAGGTGTTATTTTGTAGAGCATTTAAAAATTATGAAAAGTGGTATCAGTTTTCAAAATGTTTGATTTATAATTTTTAGTAACTAGCGGGGTACCCACGCGATGCGGCGGCGGGTACCCTGTGACTATATTTTCTGGCAATGTGATGTTATGCGACAATATTTTTTTTAACAATTTATTTACAAATAACAATTAATTTACAAACGTGCGCATTATTCTTTTATCGAGCCGGCACAACCTAGAAAGCACGAAACGAATTGAATTTGTCAAATAAATTGACTTCGATAAATTTATGCGTATTTATATTCGTTTCTATTGGAAAAATCATTTCGAGAAGAATGACGCAAGTTTCATAATTTTTCGAATCCGTTTGGTACGTCAAATGGGTCCCGCAACAAATATTTTAAAAGTTTTACTAACTTGTCAGAATACCCCCTCCGCCCATAAATGGTTTTTTCTACCCTTGTAGTTTGCTTTGGCCAAATTTGGTCCCTCCCTACCTAATAAAACCCCAACATCACTCTCTCTCCTCATTTCTTATACTAAAAACCAATGTTGCAAAAATCGTGAATCGGTCCTGAGGCGGTGTAGGGTCGTGTAGCGATTTTTGGCCGATTAATCGCCGATTCCAAGGTCCAAGGCCGATTAATCGGCCGATTACCTTGTAATTCGCTCCAAGATCCAGGGTCGTTCAGCTTGTAATCGCCGATTAATCGGCCTTGTAGGCCGATTTTTGCAACACTGCTAAAAACACACTCACAAACACTTCTCCTTTCTCTCTTTATCACCTCACCGGAGCCACCATCTTTTCCGGCAACCACCACCGGATGCCACCTCCGCCGTCGCCGGAAAATTTTCCGGCGAAACCCTAAACCTTCCCAATCGATAGATCGAGATACCCTCGTCCGTTCTGGAGCAGTTGATCTCTTGAAGAGCTCTCGTGATACCCAAAACCACTACCACAGTCTCCACCGCCACGACCACCCAAAACACAATCACCACCCGACGACGCAACCAACCCTAAGCCACGACCATAAACCGACAGTCTCACCACCACCACAGAAACCGACGGTTTTGAAGTTTTGATGTATTTTTTTTTAATTATTATGTATCAATTTTGTTAAATTCTTCTTATTATTCTTCTTCTTCTTCCACGATCCTTATCTGCTTTACTTTCATCCTTTTTCTCTTTTCGTTTTTTTTGGTGTTGAAACACATTGGAATTGGTGCACACTTTAAAAGTTTAGAAAACAATGTATTCCTTATTATGTCAAATTCTAACCATATTGACGTATATCTTATATACTAAAAGCTTAAGTAGCCTTATAAATGTAAAATGGTCATAATAAATAGCTCACAAATTGAAAGTGAAATATGCAAGCTCCAAGCAAACCAACCATCTCACGAATTGAATGTCAGGAAGATGAAGTAAAACATAACCAATTGAGAATAAATGCAGCAAATAATCTTTTCGGTTGTTTTTTGAATATTATAAATAGCCCCTATCACCATTTTCACCATATCATTTTTTCACGATCTTCACCAACATGAAACAATCAATAAACCTTTCAAATCCAACAACCTTAATTGAACAACTAACATCAACCAACAACAAACAACTTCACGTCTCACAACCGACAACAACAAATCCAAAACTATGACTTAAAAACTGAAGAAGAAAAAAAATCAATCCTACAAACTAGACACAACCATGAACCCTCACAATCACACAACTACAAGAATCTAATTTGTTGAAGCCTAGCTTCATTAATATCCGAACTTATTCAAGAAAGGACTATAACAAAACTGTAACAATCTTAATTTCTTTTTGTTCGGTTTGAAAAACAAAAATGCAAACAATATCAAATCACCCTACCCGAGACCCATCCTAGGATCTTGAATCCGTTTAAACGCGTCCTTGATTCATCTTGAACATCAAAGAAAAAAAGGTCACGATAAGGTTGTGTGTTTATGTTTGATTCGGATTTATGATGAACTTGATTAGATTTGAACCGCAAACGAAGACATATGTTAGGGTTTTGTTCCGATTGTGCTATTTAAATCTTTAGATGTGTGATTCGTTTATGATTTGATGGTATTAAATGAAGATGAGATATAATTGTTTGTAGGAGAAGATATATTTGATGATGGTGATAGATGTGTTTGTGTGTGAGTTTAGAGATAGGGGAGGAGTACACAAAAAGTAGGGTTAGGTCTAATTGTGTTTAGTTAAATGTCGGATCTAATGATTAATTCGAGCGGTTTTATGATTCGGACTTGGGTCACTCGATCTGATTTTTTTATTATACGAATTATAATTTATACTCTTGAATATACTAATTACTTTAATGTTTTATGTTTTTATAGTTTTTTTAAAAAGGAAATTTGTTTTATAGTTCGCTTTTAATAATGTAATTTATTTCATCTTTATACATAAATGGCGCAAAGCAATAGACTGAAGATAAAACAAATACGTAGTAATGATTCGGGTAAGCATATCCACAATGAGTATCGGCAATTAAGCGATTATGTTATTTTGAGGATTTACTATTTATATAATTTTACTGTAGTTTATATCTTACATAATAAGTAATATCATTTTGACGATTTATGTAGTTTAAACAATATAGATATACCATTTATATAATCTATTGTAAATTAAATTTAAATCTTACTCAATAAGTAATATTACTATAGAGATTAATTGATTATCTTGAAAAATGTCTTTTCACATATGCTTTTTTAATGTCAATAAACTATTTTAAATGTGTGTCATGCTTAGAAAAGGTGTGATACCATCACAACTTATATATATAATGACGAAAATAAGTGTCAAAGATTACGCTATGAACACTTATATACAGCCCATGTAATGACGAAAATTAGAGTTGAACAATACACTATATATGAACATTTAGATTAAGTCCGTGTGCATCGCACGGGTCTGAATGACTCCACACATTACACTATGACCAATTAGAGAGAGCCCGTGTGCAACGCACGGGTCTGAATGCCTCGTCATTTATCAAAAGGTGTCCATATACACCCACTCATTTAAGAACGTAAAGTAAAAAAAATGGTTTCCTTTAGGCCTGTATAATCTATTGATGCCGAGACATGATACATTTTCTTAATTAGCAGAATATATACAAATTTATGATGCACGTTGTGGCACTGTTAATATGTATGGGTTTTAATGGAGGGTTGTACATTGTGCTTAACTACTTGTAATTTTGGTGTAGGGGGTGTTTTTAATGCTATTAATGTATAATTATAAGGATTTTGGTCTGAATTTTGATTCATGCTTGTTTTTGTTGTACACAATGATTTGCTTGTTGTAATTATGAAATTCCTTGCTTTAAAGTGTTGTAATCATTGCATCCTTTTTTGTACATCTTAAATTTTTGGAGAGAGTCTAATTTGCTTTATATGTAGTATAGATTACTGTAGTTGTTAAAGGTTGAAGATAAAATTTGCTTTTGCGGATTTTGAGGAGCAAATGTGATCAATTTTTTGAACGATTTTCCTTAATATAGCATTAATTATGTCTAATTCCCAAACTAATACAAGTTTTTTATAATTTCCGATATACTGTCCATGTCATCAAAATCCGGTTCAAATTTATTTTTTATTGTTAAGGTAAAAAATCGGCAACTCAATTAGCGAAGTAAATTATAAAATCTCTAACTGAATTAGCGAGATACCTATAAAATCGCCAACTGATCGAATTGCCGATTTTATTAGTAACTCGCCAACTCAGTTATCGAGATACCTTTAAAATCGTCAACTGAGTTGGCAATTTTATTTGTAACTCGCCAACTCAGTTAGCAATTTACATACTTCATCCGTTAACTATTAATTGCAACAAAGGGGTATTATTTGTGAGGCATAAAATATTCCGTCGTTGCAATTAATAGTTAACGGAGGAAGTATATTAAAAAAATCACCTAAAAAAGTCGATGCTCTAAGCCTCTTACTATAAACTGAGTTGGTTGGTGTGTTTGTTTTCTCCCATTCAAGAGAGTTTGAAGAAAAGAGCTTTCTTTTAATTTATTTTAAATGGAAAATCGCCAACTGAGTTGGCGATTATCCATAGGAAAATAATTGGCAATTTTAGGAAAAGTTTCCACCTAAATTGGCGATTATCCAGAGGAAAATCTTCAACTGAATTGACAACTTTCTGGTTAAATTGCCAACTCTGTTAGAGATTTTTCCTAAAATTGCCAATTCAGTTAGCGATTTTCTACTAAATCGGGAAAAAAAAACCTTATTTCTGTTGTTGACGTGAAATGTATTTTGGGAATATGTAAAAACTAGACTGTAAATTGGAAATTATGAAGAAATATAGTATTATTAAGGGAAATCGTTCCAATTTTTTTTTATCACTTTGCAACTTGACCAATTCTTGATAAAATAAAAAATTAAGGCTATACATATCTACCCACTGGGTAGACTGTCCAATACTAATAAAGATATTAAAAAATAATTAATTAATATGAGTTGGAATCCACTATCATTCCTCATTTACTTATGAGGGATGCTACATCCACATAAGAAATCCACAAAAAAACTTCACACGCTGACGTGTCATGCACTGATTGGTTTAATCATAGAGAAGAGAGAGAAACTATAGTAAAATCCACCAATCACTGACTGACACGTCAGCGTGTGGATTTTTTTTGTGGATTTCTTATGTGGATCTAGCATTTCTCTTTACTTATTATTAGTGGTGGGTACTGGGTAGGGGTGTTCATGGACGGTTAACCGTACCGTTAAGCTAAACGGTTCGGTTAACCGTTATAACGGTTATTTGAAAATACTAACCGCAATTAAACCGTTAAGAAGCGGTTAACCACTACCTGTTAACCGTTTCTTAACGGTTCGGTTACAGGTTAACCGTTAACCTATTTGATATTTTTTATTTTAATTATAATTGCATTTATCCTACATTTTATAAGGCATCAGGACACATCAGATATGAATATTGATACTTTTGCGGAAAGAATTCAATACTTTTGAAGTTAAACATGATCAAAGTGTCAATATACCATGAAATAGAATAATCAAAGTTCCGATTACAAATTCATACTATATTAAAGATCCGAAAACTAATGATATATAATGTGCAAACATGATAGGTGTAAGATGAAATCACAATAAAGCTAACTATTAGATCAAATCACCAACATACTTGGATAAAAAACTATACTTAGAAAAAAAATATTATAACTATTAATTTGAACGGTTAACCAATAGTTAACCGTTTGTCAAAAAGTGTAACCGTAACCGTTAACCGCCATTTTTAGCGGTTCGGTTAACCGTAACCGTTAAATATTAATGGTTCAGTAAATTAACCTATAAAATATGATGGTTACGTGGTTAATGCTTACGGTTTTTTTTGCACAACCCTATTGGTGGGTAGACTGCCCATCGAGTAGATAAAGTTTTTTCCTCAAAAAAATCCCTTGTTGTGAATGCTCTAAACAAAATGGTAGTTAAGGTTCTTGTCTTGAATATTCATTTACTCTTCTACTATTACTCTCTCCGTCCCTTAATTTTTGCTTCATATAGTTTTGGTTACTTTTTTAAGACTTGGGCATGTGAATAATACTTTTTGTCTTTTTGCAAGTGTAAATGTTAGAGAAACAAGTGGTCCCATATATACTATAAAAAGAAATGGAGCAAAAATTTAGGGACATCCTTAAATGGAATATGGTGCAAAAATTAAGGGACGGAGTCTGTAAGTACTAAGTAGTAATTGCTGATGTTTTGGAATTGCAGAAATGATGGTTTCGAAAATGCTGGAGAAAGATGATTCGCTAGTGAAGATTCGGAATGATGAGGGGCTAACTCCACTCCACTGCGTTGCTGCGGAGATTTACAACCTAAAACTTTTAAAAGTCCTAGTTAAAAATGAAAAGAAGTGCATGCGTGAGAAGGATTCATCATCGGCAGTGTATATCCAGGACAATATGGGTCGAACAGCACTTCATATCGCGATGCTGAGGAAGAATTGGAAAGCCATGGATAGTCTCATAGAATGCTGTCCAGATTGCATAGACATAGTTGATGATAAAGGGCAGAATGTGCTACATTATGCTGCTAAATGGACTTGTTTAGAAGTTATGGAATTTGCAGTTACGAAGCTAAAACATGTTGACAAGCTTATCAATAACAAGGATAATGAAGGGAATACGCCTTTTCATGTTCTTGCTTACTCTATTCGCCCAGACATTATTCCTAATCTACATCGGTGCTTAAGAACATATGATCTACAAGTAACCCCATTCGTGGACCTCGAGGCATTCAATAAAGATAACCTTACCGTTGGTGATATCTTGATGCCTTTATATCATTTGCTTAGAAAAGAATGGGTAAGTTCCTTCTAAATTCTTCACATCATCATGCTATATACTCTATACGTACTGCTATTAGATGATAGCCTTATGCCCTTATCTTTGCTTCTTAAAAAAAGTTTTAATTCTAATTTTCTTAATATTAATTACTACGTCCGTTTTAATTTGTTCTTAATATTTGCTATTACTTTTAGGATTTTTTTTGGTCAACAACTACCTTTTAAGTTGTCACTTTCGCGAATTACTACCTTATACTTCATTATTTGTGAAAAACTACCTTTAAACTTTCAAATCTTTTAAAACCACTACCATTTGACAGAAAAAGTTTACTATTTTGTGAGTGAGACCCACTTTTATGGTCTAACCTAACTACATTATCTGTATATATCTAAAGATGAGAATTTGGGCACTGTAGAATGAATAGTAGCAACAGTGGTTCAAACAGTAACTGGCAAAAATAGTCCCTGAGATGTAACTTTCTTTGCACGTGAGGTCCTTTAGGACTAAAAATGCAAAATGCACATAATTTTAGGGACTTTTTCCATTAAAAAATTTGATATTTCAAAAATTAATTTTCAAAAATAGTCCTTTGGTTTCTTGGTCTTTTTCAAATTTAGTCCTTAACGACTAACTATCAAAAACGACTTAGCACTGCGTTCCCGCAGCAATGCGCGGGCCTCCCTGCTAGTTCTATCTATATAACGACCATAAAGCGGGCCCCTTAACAGAAAAGTTACTTTTTTCTGTCAAATGGTAGTGGTTTTAAAAGAAGTGAAAGTTTAAAGGTAGTTTTTCACAAATAATGAAGTATAAGGTAGTAATTCGCAAAAGTGGCAACTTAAAAGGTAGTTGTTGAAAAAAAAATCCTTACTTTTATAATGCTTGTTACTCCGTATTGTTGAGAACATTAACGGGGCGTTTGTTTAGAGGGATAGGGATTATGGGGATTAAATGGTGGGATAGGGATTCCCATCCCCTGTTTGATATATGATGGGGATTAAACGAGAATTAAGTTAGAATAATTTTAATCCCTTCCTTTAATACTTGCCCCCCACTAGGTATTAATTTAGTGGGGTTAAGAGGATTTTAATCCCATCCCCATCCCTATATATAATCCCATGTCCCACAAACAAATAAGGGAAATGCTGTTTTTGAAATTTTTAATCCCTATCCCTACTCCTAATCCCTCTAAACAAACATCTCGTAAGTTTAGGCCTCAAGTTGTTATTTACCACGTACATTAATTTGCACGCAGATATTACCGCGAAGACGACCTCAAAGGGGAAGACGAATAAACAGATATGAAGAAGATGTTGATGTTGAGAAAGCAACTTTGATTGATTATTTGGGAGAAGCGGGGGATTCTAAGTCACTGAAAGAGGCTGCGCAAAATCGTTTGGTAGTTGCGGCTCTAATAGCAACTGTGTCGTTCACAGCTGGATTTACCTTGCCTGGGGGATACGATCAAAATGCAGGTAAAAGTATGGGAATGGCAGTGTTTCGGAACAATCTCTTATTCCAAGTGTTTTTGGTTTCAGACTCGATAGCCTTCAGTGCCTCTATGATTGCGATCATCTCTTACTTTGTGATTGTATCTTCGGGATCAAATTGGTCTATTCACCGACTCTCGCTTTGGGCTTTTATGTTTATTATAATATCTATATTTGCAATGATGATAGCATTGGTGGCTGGTGTGGCTGTAGTATCATCAAAGCCTCTCAACCTTGTCATTGTCGTTGGCGTCTCCTTGGTTTTTGTTTGGCGTTATTATCTTCTAATGGGTCGAGTTATAGTTATGTTATTTAATCGCTTATTCAAAGCATCAGGACTTCACATGAGGAATCGTTGGCTACTCAAATAATGATATTACTAGTATTATGTTATGGAGCAATTTTATTACTGTATTTAGTAGTTTATTTTAAGTTATTTTAATGTTTAAATAAGAAATAGATTTGGGGGACCACATGGACACATGTCCTTTTGGCATTGGCCCATTCTATTGGTGGATCTCATCTATAAAAGATACCACATTCCTTGTACCGATTTCATCCGTTTTTTCCAATCAATGAAATATTCCCTGAGCTAAGTAGACAACTAGCCAGGTTTATCATTTATGTGTGTGTGAGGGGACTGGCAACGTTTTCGGCAAAGCATCGGGGTGGATCGGTATGGATCGGCAAAACGTTGCCAATGGATCGGCATGTGCAAATCGGCATCACATACGGGATTGTTTACCGATTCGGTAAAAGCTTTGCCTTTAATGTTTTGGACCGTTGCACACTTAATTTGTTACCGTTTGATGGATGCATTTTCAAAAAAAAAAAAAAAAAAGAAAAAAGAAATTTACCCCCTTTAAATCCTCAATTCACTTTACCATATTTTCTTCAAATCACATATTCACAATCACATATTTTCTTCAAATCACCAATTCACTTTAAAAATCAATCACATGGATCCAAGTTCAACATCAAAAGGTCGAAGTCGTGGTCGTGGTCGAGGTTCTCGATCACATCCGGTCCGGCCGAAGGTTCAAGCACAACCACGTGGTCAAGAAGCCTACTGTTGATATAAATAATGTTTGTGAATGTTATTAATATTTCTCAATAAACCTATGTTTTGATAATCACAAAACTTAAATAAAATTAAGTCAAGAATAAGACATAAACAAGTATTTGGTGACAAATATTTACCTCTACATCTTATATCACTCAAGGTATGCATAAACTTAGTAACTTATGCATTACATGATCAAAGGAAATTTTATATTAATACATAACATTATATAAAATGATTTTAACATTTTATATATATTTGTAAATCATTTTTGGTAAAGCTTTATTAAACCACAAAAATATGATTTCAAATTTCCAACCAAAAAGGGCAAATTTTATCCAGAATAACTTTTCAAACGTTCAGGAGGGCGGCCCCCTTAATTTTACTAGGCGGCCCCCTTAATCATTAAGGGGACCGGCCTATAATTAAGGGGACCGGCACGCTCCCGAACAGTATTTTCTGGCCCTATAAATATTGGATCATTCCACATATTTTTCTCACCTTTTTGCACTATAAACTTTCTGATCCAATCTTCTTCTCTAGATCTAAAATCCTTTGATCATATATTTCATAAGTCTTTGTTTCCAAGTGATCCAAAGCTTCATCCATTCAAGTGCAAGAAGAAGAACACTTCTCTACATCCATCTTATTGTAGTGGTGTTGTGTATAGCTAGTTTCATATAGTACTAGTGATAGTTATTTGTTAAGGTGTTGTGTATATTTGTTGATTGTAGAATCTTGGTGTGTTGTAAACTAGTTTGGTAGTTGTGACTTAGTTGTGCATAGAAGAAGGTGTGAAGATTGACAAGGTGTGAAGACGGTGTGAAGTCTTGAAGAAGGTGTGAAGGTGTGATTAAGGTGTGAAGATCACGTGGTGTGATATTTGGTGTGAGATTGGTTCTAGCTACGATTAGAACTCGACATTTAGCTTAGTGTCGTTAACTTGTGTAAGCCAAGGTGTCTAAGGTTTCTCCACCATAAGGAGTTTGTTGACATAGTGAAGAAAACTCTCGAGTGTGGTACTCGGGGAGTGGAGTAGGGCAAGGAAGGCGTCCTTGTAGCCGAACCACTATAAATTCACGTGTTGTGGTTTGATCTTTCTAACTCTATCTTTTCTTCATTATATTTCAATACTTTCAATATTAGTTTAGACTTGCTTATATTGGTTGTTGCTTGAACTCACTTAAGATCGAATCGAAAGTTTTTATAACCAACAAAATATTTTGGAAATAAATTTAAAAGGACATAAAACTATTCAACCCCCCCTTCTAGTTTTCCACAATTGGTATCAGAGCCACGTCTAGCAAGATCTTTAAAATATATTGTATTTTAAAACTTGTAACGATCTATGGAATCTGAAAAATATTTAGAAGGGCAATCTATGCAAAGACCACCACTGTAACACCCCCAAAATTTGATACAGCGGAAGACTCAACAAGCTTTCGGGGTGCTACGGGGATTGGTATCCAAATGCAAGACATAAAAGAACGAGATAAAGTAAACATAATAAAATACAACCACACAAGGTTTTAAGGTTTACATTATCCCAAAATCATCCAAAGTCAGGCTCAAAAGAAAATAAATATAGGTCCACAATAGTTATCAGAGTTTTAGAAATATAGGTCCATAACCGGTGCCAAATGCCAAGCCTCCAATCCCAAGCATCCGCAGAGCATCACTTAATTACCTGAGAAAACGTGCTAAAAGTCAGCTTTCGCTGGTGAGATCATAGGTTTAGATTCTTAATTGAATATAGTGGACATATACGCAAAACGCTTGCTAGCTAGACTAGGGCTCAATCATCCAACCGAAATAATCCAACCAAATCAAATCATCCCTATAGGTGCACGCTATAGCTCAAACCAATCCAATCAATAGCTTACCTAGCTCAAGTCTAGGCCTCGCTCTACAATCAATCCAATAGCTTACCTAGATCAAGTCTAGGCCTCGCTCAATATGTATGCGTAAAGATACGACATACCCAACATTCGTAAGGATACGACATGTTCAACTTACCTAGATCTAGTCTAGGCCTCGTTGTTTAGCTTACCTAGCTCTAGGCTAGGCCTCGCTCTATAGCCAATCAAATAGCTTACCTAGTTCGGGGACTAGGCCTCGCTCAACAACCAAATCAATAGCTTACCTAGATCTAGTCTAGGCCTGGCTCTACCTAGTTCTATAAGCATAGCAAGTTTTGAGATCAAAAAGCGATAATAGTCCACATAAAACATTTGCACGTTTCTCACCCCAAGTATTGAAGACAAAGTTCAAGAGTAAAAAGTGGGGCTATGACTCACCTCAAGTCCAGAAAATATCAAGTAGAAGTCGGTAGAAATAAGATGTATGATAACTCACGAAACAGCAACTACGGACTTGGCACGACCTAACAATATTAACTCTTTCAGAAATCATTTCTTCAAATTTATAATATTCCCAAACCCGGACGAGAATCCGTTTTTATTTCCGAAAATCCATTTCGTATTAGTTTGGTGTATTTGCGTTTGGTATCCATACGGGTGGTGGGTTGACTCAAATCAAACCAAAAAGATCACATAAGAATAATAAAATAAACTATAGATCTAATATTAGCCCAATATATTATTTAAATAAATCGCTAAAGTTTACCAAATCCGTCGATTTGATAATCCTCATATTTATTTACGTAACATACCGTTCCAAGATTACACCCAACCTAAAGCACATAGCACATAAATACTATATAGTATATATCATAGTTTAATAAATTCCTTATATATATCGTCAAATTGGCCAGATTTCCCGATATATACACTCGCAATCTATTACACTTTACATATACTACAACCTATGGGCGTCGTAGGATACGATGCCCACTAATATATTCATTTCATATAGCCAAATAACCCGGCTCAACCTTACGGTTAAGTGGTTATTTAATTATAGAAAACGTCTATATTAGTCGTCATATATCCGTGACAACACGAACGTCACAAATAGTAACTTACCTGGACCCGAGTGACAACGATTTCGCATAACTCAATAAGTTTATCCATTATATATCCGAAATGACATTTTATTAACCGTTTAATAATTGTCGGGAGTTTCCCGTTTTATAACACACTTTTATAGTAATAATACGTTCAATAATATTACGCCACTTTCGTAGCCTAATATATATCTAATTGTATTATTTATAATACGACTCGTGATTATTATTATTATTAATATACGCGCCTATATAATTATATATACGTTATTCACGTATATATATTCATATAAACGTTCATATTATCAATTATTATTATTACGAGTTTTATTATCTTCGTTTTAATTTTAATAGTTATCGAGTCATACGAAATGGTCACACGTCCGAGTCATGACTCTCGGCTCATTGTCCAAGTCCAAAATAATAAGTAAAAGTCATAAAATAACAAATCTCCGTCCAATCACAATCTCAAACCACGGGCTACAACAAGAGGGTCCGACTACGGCACCCGACTAACCTATCTCCGTCAATCTAACGACCGTCTCACAATCGGTCCCCAATATCTCTTACCAATCGACAACAACTCCACAATTACCATATTATATCCATTGTCGAGACCACAATGGTCTCGACCCAACCAAAAGTATTCGGCCGAAAATGAAATGCCACAACAATGCCAAAAGTAAGTTCACAATTATTACAAGAAAATAACATCAACCAAGTTAATGTTCGGGTCGGTTTACCAAGCCGAACCCGAGCCCTCAACTCACTTGAGTCATGGCTCAAAACCACGAGTCACATGGACTCGAACTAAACATCACAAGAGCACCACAAAGTACCCATTAGACTCATTCGATCCAATGGTCAATCGGCAACAAAAATAATAACGCGGCTAAAAGCCGCGACCCACAAGGGTCGAATCACCACAAGTCTACGAGCTCGAGGCTCGAACCACGACCAAACGAGAACCCCCATACGGGTCTCGGCGTGGCCATACGAGCACCAATGGAAACCCCGAGACCTCATGGGTCTCGGTTAGCTCGGATCGAAAAGTATAACACCATCGACAAGAACCAAACTACAACACCAAGGAAAATCAAAGCCACACAAGGGCTCGAACCAAAATAAGCCGAGAGCATAGCTCTCGGTTCCGAGTCAACCACAACCAAAACCAAGAAACCCGGATACCAAACTTAATATTAATCATCAAAACATCATTTCCCATTAAAAATCACTTCGATTCCCATCGAAATAATCCGTGTAGCCACGGATTAGTACCGATTCGTTGCACCCAAACACCGAAAATAACTCTTTCTCACCTTCTTGGACCTCCAAATGAACGGATCTAGTAAGGATAATAAAAACTCGAACGAATTATTACAAGTTTGGTGGTGTTAATGGTGGTTCTAGGGTAAGTATGATATACCAAATGAAAGAGGGTGAAGAGAGGAAGAAGATGGTGGTAATTATTTTGTTGGGTGGTCGGAGTAGCGGCGGTGGTGGCCGGATCTTAGGTTCGGCGGCTAGGTTAAAGATGGGGGAGAGGGAATGAGTTAGAGAGAGAATGAAAAGTTAGGGTGAGGGCTTGTGTGTTGTGGGTGAACCGGACCAAACACACCCTTTTTATCTTTTTTTTTTTTTTTTTTTTTTTTTTTTTTTTTTGTTAATAATAATAATAATAATAATAATAATAATAATAATAATAATAATAATAATAATAATAATAATAATAATAATAATAATAATAATAATAATAATAATAATAATAATAATAATAATAGTAATAATAATAATATTATTACGGTGTGGAGCGGGTAACGCGGGTAAAATGTAAAAACATGTGGCCCGAACCCGAACTCATTTTAACGTCAATAACTCTCGAAAACATCTCGTAAATAATTAAAATATAGTCGGACTCGTTAAGACGAATCATAAACTGACGTTAGGTAATCCTAGTGCCAAAGTCAACGTAGTACCAAGTGAGAATTCAAATATACATCACCGAGCATTAAATCAAAAATGAATTATGAACATAATTCACGAATTCCATAACGTCATTAATTAAGAATATCCATAAAATAGGTCTTACAAGTTCGTTGTGAGATGAAAATTTCAAATAAAAATTATAAACGAACTTAAATTGTAATGCGGGTTTTTAAAATAGCTCCCTAAACTGCCGGTTGTCACATCCTCCCAGTCTCAGAAGGAAACCCGTCCCGGGTTTCACTCGGAAAAATTCATCTACGAAGTGAAAAGCTTCGGATATCTCTTCCTGAACTCGTCCTCACGTTCCCACGTAAATTCTGGTCCATGTCGGGAACTCCAACGAACCTTGACGAGCGGAATGCGACTTCGCTTGAGTCGTTTAACTTCACGATCTAAAATCTCAATAGGTTCTTCCACGAAATTCAATTTCTCATCGACACGAATATCCCTCATTGGAATGACGGGCATTTCATCAGAAAGACATTTCTTTAGATTACTCACGTGGAACACGTCGTGAACTTTACTCAGTTCGGACGGTAATTCCAACCTATAAGCCACGGGCCCAATTCTTTCTAAGATCAAGAATGGTCCAATGTAGCGTGGGTTGAGTTTACCACGTTTCCCGAAACGTATAACACCTTTCCAAGGCGAGACTTTCAACATTACTTTGTCTCCAACCTGGAACTCTAAAGGTTTACGTCTCTGATCGGCGTAGCTCTTCTGCCTATCTCTGGCCGCTTGCAACCGATCACGAATCTGAGCTACTTTCTCTGTAGTTTCTAAAATAAGCTCAGGGCCCGTAAGTTGACTATCTCCAACTTCTGCCCAACCAATAGGTGAACGACACTTTCTGCCATATAAAGCTTCGAATGGTGCAGCCTTAAGACTTGTATGGTAGCTATTATTATAGGAGAATTCCGCAAGGGGTAAATACTTCTCCCAGCCTTTACCAAAGTCTATGATGCATGCACGAAGCATATCCTCTAGTGTCTGAATGGTCCTCTCACTTTGACCATCGGTTTGGGGATGATATGCAATACTCATATCAAGCCTCGTCCCCAAAGCCGTTTGAAGTGATCGCCACAAGGCTGACGTAAAACGATTATCACGATCCGAAATAATAGATATCGGGACTCCATGACGCGAAATAATTTCCTTCACATATAACCTCGCAAGTTTATCCACGCTATCATCTTCACTAATAGCTAAGAAATGAGCAGACTTTGTCAAACGATCCACAATTACCCATATAGCGTCGCAACCGCTAGCTGTCTTTGGTAATTTGGTAATAAAGTCCATCGTAATCCGCTCCCACTTCCAAACCGGAAGTTCTGGCTGCGTCAACAATCCTGACGGTCTTTGATGCTCAGCTTTAACCTTAGAGCAGGTCAAGCACTTACTAACATATACTGCTATATCTGCCTTCATATTTGGCCACCAATATAATTTCTTCAAATCCTGGTACATTTTGTCCGACCCAGGATGAATAGAGTATCTCGACTTATGCGACTCATGCATAATCAACTCTCGAATTCCTCCATGCAATGGTACCCAACTTCGCTCTCCAAAACATAGTACTCCATCAGAACGCTTAACAAATCCTTTCTCATTTTCTGCCATCCCAAATATATTCTCAGCAGGTCTATTCTCTGCTATCAATGCTTCCGTTTGAGCTTCCAATATTTGAGACGGTAATGGCGATACGATAGTCATTCCTAATGACCTAACCCGTAATGGTGGAATTCTCTCTTTTTGACTAAGGGCATCAGCAACAACGTTTGCTTTACCCGGATGGTAGCGAATTTCACAATCGTAATCGCTTAGCAACTCAATCCAACGTCGCTGCCTCATGTTAAGCTCTTTTTGGTTCAGAATGTGTTGTAGACTTTTGTGATCAGTAAACACTACACACTTGGTTCCATACAAGTAATGTCTCCATATCCTCAAAGCAAAAACCACAGCACCTAACTCCAAATCATGGGTAGTGTAATTCTTCAAATGCTTTTTGAGTTGTCGGGAAGCATAAGATATCACTTTCTCTCGCTGCATTAACACCGCTCCTAAACCTTTATGAGAAGCGTCACAATAGACGACGAAATCCTCGTTACCTTCCGGTAACGCTAAGATGGGAGCACTACACAACATTTTCTTAAGCAATTGAAACGCTTCCTCTTCTTTATCTCCCCATTCATACGTAACACTCTTTTGAGTCAATTTGGTCAATGGTTTAGCTATCTTCGAAAATCCCTCAATGAATCTTCGGTAATAACCAGCTAAACCCAAAAATTGACGAACTTCGGTTGGGGTTGTAGGTGCAGCCCAATCTTTTATCGACTCAATCTTAGCAGGATCCACATGGACTCCTTGTCTATCAATCACATGACCCAAAAATTGTACCGGCGGAATCCAAAATTCGCATTTCGAAAACTTGGCATAAAGTTTCTCCTTCCTGAGCAATTCCAAAATGAGTCTTAGATGCTCCTCATGCTCTTTCTCACTCTTTGAATAAATCAGAATGTCATCGATGAATACAATCACAAACTTGTCTAAGTAAGGCTTACACACACGATTCATGAGATCCATGAATATTGCCGGTGCGTTAGTCAACCCAAACGGCATCACCTGAAACTCGTAATGCCCGTAACGGGTTCTGAAAGCCGTTTTCGGAATATCTTCCTTACGAACTCGAAGTTGATGATATCCCGATCTCAAATCGATCTTCGAATACACACTCGATCCTTGAAGTTGATCGAACAAGTCGTCGATCCTAGGTAACGGGTATCGATTCTTCACCGTTAACTTATTCAACTCTCTATAAGCAATACACATACGAAACGATCCATCCTTCTTCTTCACAAATAAGACTGGGGCTCCCCAAGGTGAAGAACTTGGTCTTATGAATCCTTTTTCGGCTAACTCCGCCAATTGTTTCGACAACTCTTCCAGTTCAGTAGGTGCAAGACGATAAGGCGCTCGTGCTACAGGTGCAGCACCAGGTATTAACTCAATCTGAAATTCCACTTGTCTAGTAGGCGGAATTCCTGGCAAATCATCGGGAAACACATCCGAAAAATCACGAACTATAGGTACATTTCTAATGCACCTTTCCTTCTTCTCCTTCTCTCCTTTCTCAGAAATTTGGGCTAAGAAAAGGTAACTTCCTCTCTCCATTAGCTTCGGCAACTTAGTGCAAGATATGACTGCTAATCGGGATGGGCTCCTAGAATCCTTTCGGTCTCCTAATATGTTTAGGACTTCCTTTCCGTATGGTACACGCACGATCTTCTCGTCGCAAAGTATGTGAGCACGATACTTCGACAACCAGTCCATTCCAATGATAACGTCAAAACTTCCTAACGTGACGGGTAGAAGATCTATGTTGAAAGGGTGGTTCAAGAAATTTAACGTACAACCGCAAATGATGGTATTAATCCTTTCTATGTTTCCATTTGCTAACTCAATATCATATCCAATTCCTAAGGCCATCGGGGGTTTTTCTAGTAAGGGTGCAAACGTAGTGGACACAAAACTTCTATCGGCACCAGTATCAAATAGTATGGAAGCATAACGATTATTGAGAAGGAACGTACCAGTAACGACGTTCGGATCTTCTCCTCTCTCGTTCCCGAGTGCATACACTCTTCCCTGAGCAGCTCCAGCTTCCACACGTTGGTCCCCATTATCTTGTCGTCCACGGTTTCCTCCAGTTCCACGGTTTCCATAATTGTACCCATTACCACCCGAGCCTTGGTTTCCACGATTCCACGATTCTCTACACTCATTCCGATAGTGTCCCTTCTTTCCACACCCATAACAAGTAACATCTGCCTTGTTTCTCATTTCAGGAGCAGCCTGAACCATAGCAAGAGGTCGGGCTCTACAATCCCTAGCTGTGTGTCCCATCTTAGAGTAATTCTTGCACACCACAGTACATCGACCAGAATGATGCTTGTAACATCGGTTACATTTGGGTGCATCTCCATTGTAGTCCTTCTTGTTTCCATCTCCCATGGCATAAGCTCTAGTAGTTAGTTGTCGCTTGTTTCGACGATCATTACCCTTAGAGTGATCGTCCCTCTTTCTCTTTCCATTCTTATCTTTCTCAGCTTCTTCCAATGCCAAAGAATCCATCAATTGTTGAGCAATAGTAATAGCCTCATGAATGCTTGCAGGCTTAGCAGAAATCACATCGTTCCTTGTAGCTACCGGCAATCCATCGGTATACCTCTCAATCTTTTGGGTTTTAGTCCTAACCATATCGGGACAGAGTAAGGCCAACTCTCGATAACGGCGATTGTAAGTTGCCATATCGGTACCTTTCACCTTGTGGTTCCAGAACTCAATTTCCAATTTCTTAATCTCATTCCTTGGGCAGTAAGTCTGAATCAGCAAAGACTTAAATTGCTCCCAAGTCATAGCATAAGCCACATCACTCCCAACCGAGTTACGGTAATTGTTCCACCAAGTCAAGGCTTCATCCTTGAAAGTAAAAGAAGCAAACTTTACCTTCGCATTCTCCGCACAACCACTGACATTAAACACTGACTCAGTCTTCTCAATCCACCTAACCAAGTAAACCACTCCTTCAGTTCCACCAAACTCAATCGGTCCACAAATCTTAAACTCCTTGTAGTGACATCCATTAGCACGAACAGGTGGAAAAGTTCCAGCAGAATTGTTGGAATGATTTGACTCAGCTAGTAGCTCAGCAACTCGTTGCTCCACAAGTTGATTGATCATTGCTTGATCCATAGTAGGTGCATTAAGTGGAACATGATCATTGTCTCCCTGAACATCAACATTATGATTCCTGTTGTTGCGGTTAGTAGTGTCCAGGTTATCAGGAGTAGGGGTCTCAACATTTCGAACTGGACGGCGTCCTCGACGACTAGGGGTAGTCGTTGCAGGTCCAGTTCTAGTAGCTCTAACAGGGTTTCTTCGTGGGGCCATTGATCTGAAACTTCATATAAGTTTGTGAGTCTCCGATAGGACTTATCATATGCTCAACAAGAATTAAATCAACGAAGCCAAGTCACGGAAAGAATAGCAACAATACACCATGGAACATCAATAAAACGAATAAGGACTTAATTTCCATAACACCCAAAATCACATAATACCATAGACTAATAACCATCAACCATACAATAGCATCTAACATCGTTCCAACTAACGGATGACACAAAGCGTACTAATCGTTCCACAAGAGACGAATACTGAACAAAATACATCAAAACATGATAAATAGCTTTTCTAACCGAACACTCCTCGGTTAAGAAAGCAACAAGATAACATAAACCAATCAACTAGCCACGCTGCTGACGGAGTCTACTCAACTCCTGCCTCAAGCCATCAAGATCCCTCCATAACGATCCTAACTCCACGCTATGGGTGTCTCGGTCTCTCTTGAGGTCAGCCACCTCCTTCTCTAGCTCGGCATTCCTTTGCCATAGCTTGCGGTCAGCTTCACGAGCAGTAACAAATCCTCGCTGCAAACTATCGATATGCTCGTGAACATCCATCAAAACTCTCCTCAGCTCAGTAGTCCTGCCCACAACGACAGTCAAATCAACTCTCAAATCTGCTAAAAACTCTCCAATGACTCTCTCAAGTCGATCAGATACACGTGCAACTCTCTCACTAAGCTCAGTAATCCGAGCCCACAACCTGCCAATCTCACCCAACTCTGCATGCTCAGCAGAAACCTCAGAAGATGCATCCGACTCAACGGGACTACCAGGTGGCAACTCAAACAAAAACGGATGATCAGGTGAATCATCCTCCTGAGGGTCATCCTCCTGAGGGTCATCCTCCTCCTCAGGGTCATCATCATCACCCTGCTCAACCTCCTGAGGGTCATCCTCCCGCTCAGGGTCATCAGCCTCATCCTCACCCTCGTACTCCTCCTCCTCCTCATCGGAAGAGTACCTTATCACTCGTCGTCTCCTACTAGGTGAACCATGTGGAGATGTAGTAGGTGATCTGGGACGACGACGCAATGATGTGGGTGGCGCCTCAGACAGAAGAGAATGAGCATCAATCTGTAAAGGTGATGGAGTAGGGCGTACCGACATGCGTGCCGTAGCTCGGTGGGCAAAGCGTGGTGCCACACGAGCCAAAGCCTGATGAAGGGTAAGCTGCCTCGATGTACCAGGGAGCCCTAGAGAAGATGAGGGTCCCTGCGTAGATGCAGCAGGTAGTGCTGAAGTAGAAGCTGCCTGTGATACAGTAGCTGAAGACATGGCCATCTGGTAAGGGTCATCAGATGCCATAGTGAACTGTGCAGGTAAAACCGGTGCAGTAAGAATATCCTCGACGACATCGGGCATATGGGAGGCCATAGTCTGTGACAACGGCGTAGGGTAGGTGTAAGTGTTTCAAAACAACTTAAATCACAACTCATAATACCATACCAAATATACTCATCAAATAGTTCAATCATATAATCTCAATAAAAAGAATTTCAAACACCGCATTACAAAAAATGTTTATAAAACATATAGACCATATAATTCCTCGAGAACGCCATCTTATTACTAAAATCCATAAACCTCAAATCATCTCAAATAAATTCCAAATCTAACAATCATCTCAAATATCTCATAATACCTCAAATAATAGAAGATGCTTCGGCTTGGCGGGCTGGCGGGCGGTGGTCAAGGATCATTTTCTATAAAAATACGGTTATAGTTTAGGCGTTTATTTACCTAGTTCTCTATAACCTTGGCTCTGATACCAATCTGTAACACCCCCAAAATTTGATACAGCGGAAGACTCAACAAGCTTTCGGGGTGCTACGGGGATTGGTATCCAAACGCAAGACATAAAAGAACGAGATAAAGTAAACATAATAAAATACAACCACACAAGGTTTTAAGGTTTACATTATCCCAAAATCATCCAAAGTCAGGCTCAAAAGAAAATAAATATAGGTCCACAATAGTTATCAGAGTTTTAGAAATATAGGTCCATAACCGGTGCCAAATGCCAAGCCTCCAATCCCAAGCATCCGCAGAGCATCACTTAATTACCTGAGAAAACGTGCTAAAAGTCAGCTTTCGCTGGTGAGATCATAGGTTTAGATTCTTAATTGAATATAGTGGACATATACGCAAAACGCTTGCTAGCTAGACTAGGGCTCAATCATCCAACCGAAATAATCCAACCAAATCAAATCATCCCTATAGGTGCACGCTATAGCTCAAACCAATCCAATCAATAGCTTACCTAGCTCAAGTCTAGGCCTCCCTCTACAATCAATCCAATAGCTTACCTAGATCAAGTCTAGGCCTCGCTCAATATGTATGCGTAAAGATACGACATACCCAATATTCGTAAGGATACGACATGTTCAACTTACCTAGATCTAGTCTAGGCCTCGTTGTTTAGCTTACCTAGCTCTAGGCTAGGCCTCGCTCTATAGCCAACCAAATAGCTTACCTAGTTCGGGGACTAGGCCTCGCTCAACAACCAAATCAATAGCTTACCTAGATCTAGTCTAGGCCTGGCTCTACCTAGTTCTATAAGCATAGCAAGTTTTGAGATCAAAAAGCGATAATAGTCCACATAAAACATTTGCACGTTTCTCACCCCAAGTATTGAAGACAAAGTTCAAGAGTAAAAAGTGGGGCTATGACTCACCTCAAGTCCAGAAAATATCAAGTAGAAGTCGGTAGAAATAAGATGTATGATAACTCACGAAACAGCAACTACGGACTTGGCACGACCTAACAATATTAACTCTTTCAGAAATCATTTCTTCAAATTTATAATATTCCCAAACCCGGACGAGAATCCGTTTTTATTTCCGAAAATCCATTTCGTATTAGTTTGGTGTATTTGCGTTTAGTATCCATACGGGTGGTGGGTTGACTCAAACCAAACCAAAAAGATCACATAAGAATAATAAAATAAACTATAGATCTAATATTAGCCCAATATATTATTTAAATAAATCGCTAAAGTTTACCAAATCCGTCGATTTGATAATCCTCATATTTATTTACGTAACATACCGTTCCAAGATTACACCCAACCTAAAGCACATAGCACATAAATACTATATAGTATATATCATAGTTTAATAAATTCCTCATATATATCGTCAAATTGGCCAGATTTCCCGATATATACACTCGCAATCTATTACACTTTACATATACTACAACCTATGGGCGTCGTAGGATACGATGCCCACTAATATATTCATTTCATATAGCCAAATAACCCGGCTCAACCTTACGGTTAAGTGGTTATTTAATTATAGAAAACGTCTATATTAGTCATCATATATCCGTGACAACACGAACGTCACAAATAGTAACTTACCTGGACCCGAGTGACAACGATTTCGCATAACTCAATAAGTTTATCCATTATATATCCGAAATGACATTTTATTAACCGTTTAATAATTGTCGGGAGTTTCCCGTTTTATAACACACTTTTATAGTAATAATACGTTCAATAATATTACGCCACTTTCGTAGCCTAATATATATCTAATTGTATTATTTATAATACGACCCGTGATTATTATTATTATTAATATACGCGCCTATATAATTATATATACGTTATTCACGTATATATATTCATATAAACGTTCATATTATCAATAATTATTATTACGAGTTTTATTATCTTCGTTTTAATTTTAATAGTTATCGAGTCATACGAAATGGTCACATGTCCGAGTCATGACTTTCGGCTCATTGTCCAAGTCCAAAATAATAAGTAAAAGTCATAAAATAACAAATCTCCGTCCAATCACAATCTCAAACCACGGGCTACAACAAGAGGGTCCGACTACGGCACCCGACTAACCTATCTCCGTCAATCTAACGACCGTCTCACAATCGGTCCCCAATATCTCTTACCAATCGACAACAACTCCACAATTACCATATTATATCCATTGTCGAGACCACAATGGTCTCGACCCAACCAAAAGTATTCGGCCGAAAATGAAATGCCACAACAATGCCAAAAGTAAGTTCACAATTATTACAAGAAAATAACATCAACCAAGTTAATGTTCGGGTCGGTTTACCAAGCCGAACCCGAGCCCTCAACTCACTTGAGTCATGGCTCAAAACCACGAGTCACATGGACTCGAACTAAACATCACAAGAGCACCACAAAGTACCCATTAGACTCATTCGATCCAATGGTCAATCGGCAACAAAAATAATAACGCGGCTAAAAGCCGCGACCCACAAGGGTCGAATCACCACAAGTCTACGAGCTCGAGGCTCGAACCACAACCAAACGAGAACCCCCATACGGGTCTCGGCGTGGCCATACGAGCACCAATGGAAACCCCGAGACCTCATGGGTCTCGGTTAGCTCGGATCGAAAAGTATAACACCATCGACAAGAACCAAACTACAACACCAAGGAAAATCAAAGCCACACAAGGGCTCGAACCAAAATAAGCCGAGAGCATAGCTCTCGGTTCCGAGTCAACCACAACCAAAACCAAGAAACCCGGATACCAAACTTAATATTAATCATCAAAACATCATTTCCCATTAAAAATCACTTCGATTCCCATCGAAATAATCCGTGTAGCCACGGATTAGTACCGATTCGTGGCACCCAAACACCGAAAATAACTCTTTCTCACCTTCTTGGACCTCCAAATGAACGGATCTAGTAAGGATAATAAAAACTCGAACGAATTATTACAAGTTTGGTGGTGTTAATGGTGGTTCTAGGGTAAGTACGATATACCAAATGAAAGAGGGTGAAGAGAGGAAGAAGATGGTGGTAATTATTTTGTTGGGTGGTCGGAGTAGCGGCGGTGGTGGCCGGATCTTAGGTTCGGCGGCTAGGTTAAAGATGGGGGAGAGGGAATGAGTTAGAGAGAGAATGAAAAGTTAGGGTGAGGGCTTGTGTGTTGTGGGTGAACCGGACCAAACACACCCTTTTTATCTTTTTTTTTTTTTGTTAATAATAATAATAATAATAATAATAATAATAATAATAATAATAATAATAATAATAATAATAATAATAATAATAATAATAATAATAATAATAATAGTAATAATAATAAAATTATTACGGTGTGGAGCGGGTAACGCGGGTAAAATGTAAAAACATGTGGCCCGAACCCGAACTCATTTTAACGTCAATAACTCTCGAAAACATCTCGTAAATAATTAAAATATAGTCGGACTCGTTAAGACGAATCATAAACTGACGTTAGGTAATCCTAGTGCCAAAGTCAACGTAGTACCAAGTGAGAATTCAAATATACATCACCGAGCATTAAATCAAAAATGAATTATGAACATAATTCACGAATTCCATAACGTCATTAATTAAGAATATCCATAAAATAGGTCTTACAAGTTCGTTGTGAGATGAAAATTTCAAATAAAAATTATAAACGAACTTAAATTGTAATGCGGGTTTTTAAAATAGCTCCCTAAACTGCCGGTTGTCACAACCACTATTTGAAAGTGATGGATTTTTATATTGGAAAAATCGATTCGAAACTTATGTGAAGTCAAAAGATCTAGATCTTTGGCATGTTATTACTAATGGTGATTTTTTACCTATTCAAAATAACCCGGAAACTAAGAAAGATGAAATCGTATCTTTTGAAAAACAAAATGATGATTTAAAAAGAAAACTTGCTAAAAATAATGAAGCAAAAATGGTTATTTATAATGCGCTACCACGTAAAGAGTACGAAAGGATCTTTATGTGTGAAACCGCAAAAGAAATTTGGAACTCTTTACTAATAACTCACCAAGGTAATAGTCAAGTCAAAGATAATAAGATAGATCTACTTGTTCAACAATACGAGCAATTCACGATTCCGGAAGAGGAATCAATTGACAATGCTTTTGCTAGATTTAACACTATCATCACAAGTTTAAAAGCACTTGATGAGAATTTTTCTAGTAAGAATTTTGTTAGGAAGTTTCTTAGGGCTCTTCATCCAAAATGGCGAGCTAAAGTGACGGCTATTGAAGAATCGAAGAATTTGTCAACTTAGCAACTTGACGAATTAATTGGAAATCTAAAAGTCTACGAAGTCATCATTAAGAAGGACTCCGAAATGGTCAAGGAAAAACGAGAGCAAAGCAAGTCAATCGCCTTGAAAGCTAGAAAGGAATCTAGTATCGAAGATAGCTCATCTTCCGAAAGTGATGACGAAGAATACGCCATGGCCGTAAGAGATTTAAAGAAATTCTTCAAAAGGCGAGGAAGATTCGTAAGACAACCGTATGATGAAAAGAAAACATTTCAAAAGAGTAAAGATGACAAGAACAACAAGATTGAAAGAAAGTGTTTCAAGTGTGGAGATCCAAATCACCTTATTGGAAAATGTCCAATGATGACAAGAGATCAAAATCAAAGAGCATTTGTTGGAGGTGCTTGGAGTGATAGTGATGATGATGAGAATGAAACGACAAAGGAAGAAAAATGTCTCATGGCGAATACACCAAATGAGGTACGTTCCGAAACCGAATATTTTAGTGATGAAAGTATATCATTAGATGAAAAAGATCTAGATAATGAATATATTAAACTATGCAAATTAGGACAACTAGTAATGGCAAAAAACAAATCACTAAAATACATTAACAATCAATTAGAAAGTGAAGTACTTGAACTAAAAATTAAAATACATCAACTAGAAAAAGGTAAAGAAATTTTTGAAGAATGTAAATCATGTCAAGAGCTTAAAGGTGAAAACGAAATACTTAGGGAAGAAATTCGCAAACTTGACAAATTTGAAAGTAGTAGTCAATCACTTAGTAAAATAATAAGTATTCAAAGAACATCCGGAGACAAAACCGGCTTAGGATTTAATTCAAATGAGGCTTCAACAAGCGAGATTAAAAATGTAAAATTTGAAAGTGAACTCAACAAACAAAAACCTTTAAAATCTAATCCTAAGTATATACTTATTAATGATAAGAAAATACCTCTTGCCAACGATGAAGAAGTTAAAGATTTTTATAAACCGTCTTTAAAGACCGAAGTAGGATCTTCTAAACCCAAAATAAGATCTAAAACTCCACCACCTAGAAAACCAAATAATTCTCATCTTAGGTCTAAAACACCTCAACCAAGAAGAAATCAAAATAGACAAAACTATAATAACAATAGTAATCAAATGTGGAACTACCAACAAAGCTACAATCCTTGGGGCATTCTACCACCTTTCATGCACCCGAGTCAAATGTTAAACATGTTTGGACCAAACAACTTTGGTCCAAAAGGACAATGGAGATCAAATGGCTAGACGAACATTCCTTGAGGCAATCTTGGTTTTTCTCTCAACATAGACTTTTTCAAAGTCTATATTTCATCTTGATGATGTTGAAGATTTCTTTTGAAGACCACCGGGTACGCCATTCTTTCACAACTCATTGCCATGCTTAGATAAATATGCATTGTTTGAATTCGTCAATTATTTAGATATAATTTGTTATTGTCTTCTATTTGTTAGAATCACATATATACTTATATATACATATATATATATATACTATTATACGTAATATATTAAATATATATATATATATATATATATATATATATATATATATATATATATATATATATATATATATATATATATATATATTCACTTTTACATAACCTAAATACGTCATTTGTTGACTTTCTAGAACTCCAAGAAATCGTTCTTTATCGAACCCTTTCTTTCCCCCCCTCACGTTATTCTAGTAAGTCCTCTTTTAGGAGACTCATGATGATGAAGGGATATGAGTCAAGTGGACTTTTATAATGCAAGAACGTCTTCGCACGTGAACACTATGGATGAAACAAACTCCTCTCGCCAACTATATCCTATCTCCGCTACTATCCTTCAAATCTCACTCATCAACCCATCTTTCAATCACATTTATACTTATATATATAAACAATATATATATATATATATATATATATATATATATATATATATATATATATATATATATATATATATATATATATATATATATATATATATATATATATATATACACACTTATTCATATATTCCCGAACACACCTCAAACCCTTCATCAACTTAACACTTTGACCATTTTATCCAAAAATTGTCAAAGGAATATTTTAATTATCGAAACGGTAATTAAAAATTGGTAAGAATTTTATCATCGTGCCAATAGACGTTTACGTACTTTTGATATATTATAAATCTAATTATATACGTATAAATATTTTTGTTCCAGAAACGAATTCCGCGAAATTTGGAAAGTTTCAAAGGCGGCCCCCTTAATGATTAAGGGGACCGGCTTGTTATCGAGGGCGGTCCCCTTAATATTTAAGGGGGCCGGCCATCTGACACTTCCAAAATCGTTTTCCTCCTTAATTCCATTTCAAACACTCCATTTACTCACTTACCTCTTCCCCTATACTGCTGTGAACGAAACTAAACCTCCAAAACCACCAAAATCCTTCACCAAATCACCAATCCGGGGTTATTTCGCAAGGGGCAAACATCAACCAAACATATAACAACATCTTTTGTAAGTTTTCCAACATGCATTTCATCACATTTCATTCGATTTGGTGTCTAATCAATAATTATGCATTTTATTAAAATTCATTTTAATTCGATTTTAAGTGTAGTTGAAGCTAGAAATTGAACTACCAAATGCTCCCCATAGGATTAGGATGATGTTTTGCAACTCAAAATTAGTATAACATATCATCTTATCAAAATCATTAATCGCCCATAAACCCTAGTCGAATTTTATTTTTTAAAAGGCACATTGTTGATATAACTCTTAAAAACCATTTAAAACTTACTACATTACATTGTTTTAACGCTCTAAACAATCAAAGCATACTTTTCAAGTTGTTGTTAAATGGTTCATGAAGACAACATGGGCGTTTGGTTCATGAACAAACCATAACTATATGAAGTTATTTGAAACCTAAAACTAGCTTATAAGTTTTGTTAATAATACTAAAATCAATAGAGGTCATCAAGATATATAATCAATATATATATTGATATTTTTAGGATATTGTTATCTAGTTAAGGGAGCGTTTGGTTTATCTTTAAAATGATATTTTTGAAAATTAAAATTCGCATTTCAATCTTTTAAACAAGCTTATGTTGTGTCAAACTCTTACGAAATGGAAGATATATAATCTAATATATATCTAGCCTTATTTCGAAATGAATTATGATATCATACCCTTTTGATATTATACATTCTAAACGAGTTTAAAATCAAAATAAAAGGAACATCATGAAACTACTTCATTGAATATTTTTTTTTGTGTCGAAGTAGAATTTCGTTCCACATATATTGCATATAATTATATATATACACACACACACACACACATATATATATATATATATATATATATATATATATATATATATATATATATATATATATATATATATATATATAATATGCATGATAGTTGTTCTTATATTAATTCTATTCTTGTTGTTATTTTGTTTAGGTAAAAATGCCTAAGACCACGGTTGGTGATGTATCCAAAACCAAACAATACATTCCAAATGTCTCTTCTACTCCCGGCATGTCTCCTTCAGTTGCATGTTTCTATCGTCCTATTGAAAATAGAAACATTCACGAAGGAAGAATTGTCGACCCATCTTTCTATGAATCTGATGACACAGAACGAATGTTCTCCAATATTCGTTTTGAATGTCTTTTTCAAATCAACGAACCTATCATTCCTCGTTTTATCCTCGACTTTTATAGCCAAGTGACGGTGCAAACCGATACCTATGTTCATCTCCTCATTTCCTTCATGATTCAAAATCAATTCATCACTCTTACTCTTGCTCAATTTGGACAAATTCTTAGAATCCCATTCAACGGCCAAGCCGTTTTCTCAAATGAATGGGATCTTTCCACTCTTGAAAGAAATCGTCCTCAGGATGGCCCCTACTATTCTGAGATTCCTAGTCCTGAAGACATTCGTCGAATGCTTGAACTAGAACGTCGTACGACTAGTCGAGTGATCAAGTCGAAGAATGTCGACATTCATGCTAATCAAATCCTCCTCAAAGAGCTAAGCCCCGACATGAAGAAGTGGGAAGAACTCATTCGTGAGAATGCGTTTGGTACGGGTGGTCACCGTGATCATGTCACGGCGAGCATTGCCCACATGCTTTACTGTGTTATTGCTGAAGAGCAATACAATTTGGCTTATCTTTTTGTTCATCGAATAATGTCCGCCAAAAACACCCCAAATGCCAATCTTCCTTATGGTATGTTTCTCACACGACTTTATCGTTATGTGATGGAACATTACCCACATCTTCAAAGAAACTACTACGTTCATATCTTTCCCACTTTGAATCAACTTACTTGTGTTCGTACTCGTCGTCCTCGTAGTGACAAAGGAAAATCTCGTGTTCCTTTGTACTCTAGGGGTCGTGGTTCTACATCTCATCGTGATGATGATGATGATGAGGATGAAAACACCTCACGTGTTAGTACTCCATCCCCCACGACCTTTGTTGATGATCTTCCTGATCTTGATTACTCCGAATATTCAGTTCCTCTTCCTCACGAACGTACCGATGAACTTCTCTTCACTCGCCAAACCTCCATCATCAATCAACAACAACAAATGCATGAAGAGATGCGAGGAGGATTCAAATCCGTTGGGAAGATGTTTAGGAAGATGCTTGGAAAGAAGAAGAAGTAGAAGATTTTGATGTATTGCTATTTGTTACTACTTGTTTCTATTTGACACTTGTATGGTTTGCTACTTGTCCGACTTATTCAGAAATACTTGTGTTAGCTCTTGTTTATCTCTTGAATAATTTTTAGTCTTTGAATAATTATCATGCTATGCTATGCTTCTTTTCAAATATGGATTATAATATGTTAATTTGCATGCAAAATTTGGTTATACATATATGTTTATATATCATCATTCCTAGTGTATATGCTTCTAATAGAGCTTGCTGGAAGAACAAACTTGAAAAATTGCCAAATTCTGCAAATTTTGGGTTTCTGGTCGTCTGGGAAAACACCAGATGGGCGGCCCCCTTAATTCCCTAGGCGGTCCCCTTAATGATTAAGGGGGCCGGCATACAATTAAGGGGACCGGCCATCTGGAACTGGGTTTACTGTATTCTTTTGCATCTTGTGAATCCTTTCTCTAGTTTCAGCTACCATTTCCCATTTTGACCCAACTGATTTTAGAATCTCTTTCAACCATTTCAAACATTTACCTAAATCACCCACTTCCATACTATAAATTCCCTCCATTATCACCATTCTTCATCTCATCATTCATCATATCATCATGACTCCTCCAAGCACCTCAAACTCCAAAACCTCCAAGAAACAAAAACTTGTGGTCATCCCCCCAAAACAACTCTTCATTGACTTAACAAATGAAGACAACAAAACACCATCACCTCCACCCAAATGCTCATCCCCAAGTGCACCCAATGCACCATCTAAAACACCTTCCACTCATGGAACTTCTTCATCATCCATACCCTCAACCTCATCAATCAATGACTACATCAACTTACACTTGTCACCACAAGTATCATCACCACCTCCTACACAAGAACCCATGTCTACTCATCTTACCATCTCACTTTCACCAATAACACCACTTGATGCTCATCTCTCATCACCACAAATTAAACCACCATTCTTTGCCAATCCCGTACCTTGGAGGCTACTTGAATCCCATGGGGATACTTGTCTTTGTTGCATCCATAACCGCACGGTCATCTTTGGCCTTAGAGATGAAATTCAATATATGTTTTCATATATTGAACATTTGCTTACCCACCCACCACCACCACCAACTCCACCATCCTCTCCAATAATCCCTCCACCACAATTCTCACCCATTACTCCACCATCACCATCATGCTCTCCAAATTAAGCATATGATATGCTTAATAAATAAAGCCTTTACCATCCCTTTTGCTTGCAAGCTCTATGAAGTCCATGTACCCTTTGCATGATGATGTATTTCTATTGTTGTTAGCTTATGTAATTGCTAATATCTTGTACTCTTCATTACTTGTACTTGTATTGTTGTGTCTTGACACAACCATTGCTCTAATATGAATGCTTCTTTCTTTCCTTATTATATTATATTTGTGTGCATGTTTATACTTGTGCTTCTAATATTTTTGTTTTGCAAGCATTCCATAGCTCGTTCTCTTGGTGCCCCCAAATGAGGGGGAGTACACATCAAGGGGGAGTACATGAATGAAAACTTGTCGGCATAACCTTTTTGATGTTACAAAAAGGGGGAGAAGTACATATAAACTCACTAAAATACTTGTTTAAAAACTAATTTTTGAGTTAATGAGTTTAAGTTTTGTAATCATAAAAAAGGGGGAGATTGTTGATATAAATAATGTTTGTGAATGTTATTAATATTTCTCAATAAACCTATGTTTTGATAATCACAAAACTTAAATCAAATTAAGTCAAGAATAAGACATAAACAAGTATTTGGTGACAAATATTTACCTCTACATCTTATATCACTCAAGGTATGCATAAACTTAGTAACTTATGCATTACATGATCAAAGGAAATTTTATATTAATACATAACATTATATAAAATGATTTTAACATTTTATATATATTTGTAAATCATTTTTGGTAAAGCTTTATTAAACCACAAAAATATGATTTCAAATTTTCAACCAAAAAGGGCAAATTTTATCAAGAAAAACTTTTCAAACGTTCAGGAGGGCGGCCCCCTTAATTTTACTAGGCGGCCCCCTTAATCATTAAGGGGACCGGCCTATAATTAAGGGGACCGGCATGCTCCCGAACAGTATTTTTTGGCCCTATAAATATTGGATCATTCCACATATTTTTCTCACCTTTTTGCACTATAAACTTTCTGATCCAATCTTCTTCTCTAGATCTAAAATCCTTTGATCATATATTTCATAAGTCTTTATTTCCAAGTGATCCAAAGCTTCATCCATTCAAGTGCAAGAAGAAGAACACTTCTCTACATCCATCTTATTGTAGTGGTGTTGTGTATAGCTAGTTTCATATAGTACTAGTGATAGTTATTTGTTAAGGTGTTGTGTATATTTGTTGATTGTAGAATCTTGGTGTGTTGTAAACTAGTTTGGTAGTTGTGACTTAGTTGTGCATAGAAGAAGGTGTGAAGATTGACAAGGTGTGAAGACGGTGTGAAGTCTTGAAGAAGGTGTGAAGGTGTGATTAAGGTGTGAAGATCACGTGGTGTGATATTTGGTGTGAGATTGGTTCTAGCTACGATTAGAACTCGACATTTAGCTTAGTGTCGTTAACTTGTGTAAGCCAAGGTGTGTAAAGTTTCTCCACCATAAGGAGTTTGTTGACATAGTGAAGAAAACTCTCGAGTGTGGTACTCGGGGAGTGGAGTAGGGCAAGGAAGGTGTCCTTGTAGCCGAACCACTATAAATTCACGTGTTGTGGTTTGATCTTTCTAACTCTCTCTTTTCTTCATTATATTTCAATACATTCAATATTAGTTTAGACTTGCTTATATTGGTTGTTGCTTGAACTCACTTAAGATCGAATCGAAAGTTTTTATAACCAACAAAATATTTTGGAAATAAATTTAAAAGGACATAAAACTATTCAACCCCCCTTCTAGTTTTCCACACCTACTATCCCCGACCTCCACCACAAGCCTACTATCCCCGAACTCTTGTTTACGTACCATAAGAACTTGAAGCATGTCCAAATCTAAGCATATGTTCATAATCTGTGAGCTACAAGAGTAGACCTACTTTTGGGGCACAACCCGTGTCCCCCCGTTTCCCTAAGAATGGTGGCAGTCATGCTTTCGAAATCATCTATACCTCCCAAATCCACCAATAATATCATTCCACCTCATTTCACCTCATTCATACTTTTTTCATACCTCCCAACCCCTTTTTAGTGGCAACCATGCATTTTTCATACCTCCCAACTTTTTTTTAATAAATTAAATTAAACAATTTAATTAAAACATAAATATTTCATTAAATAACATATAAAAAAAGAACGCATATAAAAAAACGTATAAAATATATATATATATATATATATATATATATATATATATATATATATATATATATATATATATATATATATATATATATATACCAATTTGAGTTTGTTGTTGCGTTTCGGGAACAAACTCAACATCATCATCATCGTCTTCACCATATATAGGTAGTTCGCGTTCCACACTTGGTTTACGACGCGAAGGACATTCACGGTAGTCACCAAACGGGTTGAAGTCACTCATCATTGATATGTTATATTGGCTTGGATTCATTGGTGGTGGAGCTTGGGGATAGTTAAACGATTGAGGGTATTGTTGATGCATCGGTGGTGGAAGTTGGGGATAATAGCCCGATTGAGGGTATTGTGGATACATCGGTGGTGGAGCTTGCGGACGAACACGAGGACGGTAGCCACGTCCACGACCTTTTTGTGATGAACCACCTCTTGATTTGCCACTATCCATGGATAACAATGTATGTGTGTAAATACAGTTTGTGTTTATGTTTGTGTTTGGAACTGAAATTGAAATGTGGAACTATGGAAATGAAATTGAAATGTGTAATATATATAGGATTTTTTTTTTTTTTTTTTTTTTTTTTTTTTTTTGTGTGCCATCCGCTCCTCCAACGGTACAAACATTAATTAGAAACGGTAATATTGTGCCTTGAAAACACCATACCTCCCAGGCAATATATGCCGTTAAAGCTATGCCGTTGGGCATGCCGGCCATGTGGCGGCGGTGTTCACCGCTGGCAATGGCATGCCGTTGGTGATACCGCCCACCACTGCCACCCTCCTAACAGTCCCCTTAAGAATAAATAAAGAGTTGTGTTATACTAACCCTCCCTACTAGGGAGGGGCTGTCCTTTTTGTCCTCTTGTCTCCCGTTTGTCCCCCATTATTTACAGTGCAGTACAATTTTTTTTCCAGTTTCTGTTTCGTATTTATGAGAGTTTTAAACGTTTGACATATTAAACTTTATATTTTCTGTTCCGCACTTTCAGGTTTATAGTTTTTTGACATAAACAAAATTATAAAAATAAAAAAAAAATTAAAATAAATAAAAAAAAATTAAAATAATAATGGGGGTCCGGATAAAAAAACTATGGACGGTTAGTATATCCCTACCCTAAATAAAAACAGAGACGAAGCTCCTTGGGGCTAAAGGAGCCCATGCCCCTGTCACAGATTTAGAAGTCTGTATATAACAAAGTACAAATACTTAAGATCAATTAATGTGCTGTGATGGTTGAGGGAATGACTATATTACTTTAAGAGCAAGGGATCACATCCTCTTAGGCCCATATTTTTTTAGTAATCTGTATTATTATCCTTTGACAAAACTATGGTTTTAAAATTTTCTTTACCTTACCATCAATTTGTATTCGCTTTATTATTTTGAATCTGTTATTTCTAATCTTTTAAAATGGAGAAACTTGAATATAATTAAAAAATTTAATATTACTAAAATTTATAAATGAAAGTTAGGAACATTATAATAATTCGGCTCCCGCGCCCGGGATGTATCTCTAGCTTCAACCCTGAATCAAAAGGACAGACCTAGTGACATACATTTAACTTGGTGACTCACATATCCCAAATCACTAAAAAAAACATATATTTCATTATTTATAAATCTCGAGATTCACTAAAATTTTGATAAATATGTCTCCATTATAGTGTCATTTACTCATTAATTACAATTTATTTTCAAATATGACATTTATTAGTGGGAAAACTTGTTGTATCTTTCAGCCTAAATTTCAATTGTTGGGAGATATTATTACAAGTTGTCAATTTGTGATTGGACTTTTTTTGCTATCACATGAAAACTTTTGTGAGGTCAATGCTGAAAAATTGGAGGTCAATAGGCAACTCATGTCTGCTCTAATAGCAAGAGTGTAAATCTGGAACAAGACTGTATTTGGCAACCACAAAAACATAGAAATGGCCGCCACACAGGTGAGACCAAGTCCAATAGCAAGAGTCCAAAAGTCCAATTGTTGCATGTATAAAATTAAAACAAACTCCCCAGCCCAAGGTTTGTATATATGTTTAAAATTAAAGCAACCCATTTTTTGTTTCAAAAAGAAACACTGAAGACAAAGAGAAGACGATTGGCGAGAAGTTTGTAGAGAGAGAAAGTGTTTCGCGCTCGTTCTTCAGTGTTGTGATTCCTCATCAAGACTCAATTAAAGAGTGTGACAAAGTACTCCTCATCTAGTAAGCTGCTTCTACTCTTTGTTGTTTATTTTACTTTAATTTGGAGTAGCAATTTAGTGTGTTTTGCATGTCTTAATCAATTTAGCAAATGTTTTATGTTGAGCGAATTTTTTTAGTTGTAATTTCTAAATTTTTTTGTGGCGAATTTCAGTTTTCATTGTCGATTTAAGGTTTCGTTTTAACTTTTAGGGTTTTTTTTACTGATTTTTTTTAGCGATTTTAAGGGTTTCATTTTAACTTTTAGGAAAACAGTTGCTACAAAAGGTGAGGAAATGAATATAATGGTTTAAAGAGGAAAGAACTAGAAGGAGTTGGTTCATCTTGTTCAACAGAACCTACTAATGATCCAAAGAGGAAGAAAGTTGTTGAACAAGGAAAAAAGAAGAAGATGAAGATAGTAGATGGATCTATTGGTGAGATAATTACTTTTGATGTTAAATTTTTAAAAAGTTAAAAGTTTTTATCTTTTAGTTAAAACTTGGTATGAATTAGTTAAATATATTATGAATTAATTAAAAGTGTTGTTTGAATGAATTTAGTCACTGTTATATCTGATTTAATTAGTTACAGTTACATGTTATTTAGTAGCAGTTTCATGTTATATGGTTATTGTTTTAGCTATGAGATAGTAAGTTTTAGTTAAATCTTATACAAATTTACTTATAGTTTCTTTTAATTTAGTTATAGTTCAACATGAATTAGTTAAAGACATTATTATTAGTTACAATGTTAAAACGGTCTTGAAAAAGTTATAAATCCTTGTCTTTTAGTTAAAGTATAACATGTATTAATTAGTTAAAGACATAAGGGTCATTTGAAAAAGTTACAAGTCTTTGTTTTTTGGTTAAAGTTCAGTAGGAATTAGTCAAAGATATTATGTATAACTAGAAAGGTGCCCGCGCGATGCGGGGGCGGATTGTTGGGGTGAAGAGGAGGGAGGTGGGGTGGTGGAAAGTGGTTGTTGGGGTGGTTGTTGAGGTGGTTATAAATTGTTGGGGCGGGGGGGGGGGGGGGGGGGGGTTGTTGAGGTGGTTAAATTGTTGGGGTGATTGTTAGGGGTGGTTGTTTCCATAATTAGTAAGTAAAAGTCTGAATTTTTAAGCCTTTCTAATTATAGAATAGTCCCAAATACATTATATAGTAGTATAGATTACAGATGTTAAAAGGGTTTTTTGAATAAGTTAAATGTTTGTATCATTTAATCAAAAGTTTAGTATGAATTAGTCAAATATATTATGTATAGTTACATATGTTAAAAGGGTTGTTTGAAAAAGATAAAAAAATTTTGCCATTTGAATTTGAGCCTGCCTATTTGGATTTGGTGACATTCTTTTGGAATTGGAAAACTTCCTTTTGCCTTCACATGAAGATAGATAGATAGTACTGCTCTATTAGAGTATGATCTGGCCCAATTCTTCTTAATGTATCTACTCTAATAGAAAATTAAGAAGAGTTGAATGTTTGTTATATAGTTCATAGATTTCTTTAACATCAGATGCAGTATATCCTATTAAACTTCATTTTACATCATCATCACTTTGGCAAGACAAATAAGTTTCATAACCTACAAAATTAAAGCATACCTATTGTTATTACATATAGGCTATATGATTGTGCTTTAAAGTTGCTTAATTTTTGAATTCGGTCAAATTAATTCCCATTGATAATTATTTATTTGTTGATTTTTGTAACTGACCATTCCACAAGTTATTAATCGTGCTAATAATAAGTCATACATCGAACAATAGAACCTGTTAAAGGCTTTATTACAATTGGCAATTTTGAGCATGTTAGCGATCGAACAACATGGGATATATTGAAAGTGTTGACACCCGGTCGCAGGATCAACTAATGCTTTACTTATTTGACTGGTTTTTTTTATTAATCTATTATTGTCCAGTTGTTAATTTGGTATAAGCATGAAATAATAGATTATCAACTACATTCATATATTACAATTGTTTTAGTTTGATTATTCCACAATGCAACTTCGTTTTGTTTGAGATAGTTTATGATAATTAAGCAAGAAATAATAGAATGAGATCGACCCGTATTTGCTAACTTTCCGCTAACAACAAATTTCGTGCACTTGCGGTATATAATTTAACTCATCACATTGAGTCACTCATTACAGGTCATTAATTAACTTTCCTATCAATATTTAACTTTCGAGTCATACGACTCTCTTATTAAATTTTGGGTCACTATAACTATAATAATAATTGTTACTAATTACGATATTTTATAGGAAAAATTGATGCCAGTAAGCTAACCTTTCACCCATAATTTTTTAATAAGTCATCCTTTCAATTATTTCTTAATAAGTTAACTTTTACTAGGTATCTATTTTAGTATGTTTTTTTTACTGGTAACTGGTTAGTGTAATAAGTAAAGGTTGCAACTCACCATTTCCCTCCTAAAATGCTGATGTGGCACGACAAATCATCAGTTACTCAGGTCACTCACCCACCTCATTCAATTCACACACACACACCCACCCATGTACCTTCTTCACCTTCCTCATCAACGAATTGATGGTGGGGGAGAGTTAGTGTACATGGGAGGTTCAGGTAGGACCTTCAGTGTCGATCCAGATGAATTATGTTACTGGGAACTAGTGGAATTAGCTAAAAAGTGTGGCAAGTATGAGAAGATTATGGATATTTGTTACTTAATTCTAAGGCTTAATTTAAGCTTGGAATTTGAAGAATCTAACAAGGAAACTTGAAGATTTTGAGACTCCTTGCATATCAATGACAATTTCTACTCTCTTTCTCATATTTTGTTATTTCAATTACTTTTTATATCCTATTCACTTTTAATTACTTGTTTATCGTATTTGATTTCATGTTATTAGTTGTAATATCTTTATTTTTATACTTTATCATGCCTTTTGAGTAGTTATTTTACTTGAGAATGGGTTGAAGCCATTGATGAGTTTATAAACCTTGAATTCAAACATGTGGTTTTGACATGGGATAATTTTGGTTGATTGATTTGGTATTTTTATGAATGTTTGTGTGATTGGCCATCATAGAAGCATTATCTACATACCCTAGTGAAGGATCGAAAGATGAAGTTAAGGGGTTGCCTCAAATCAATCATTAGGCTTGAAGGACCATGAAGATAGGGACTACCTAGCCTAGGGGGCTTTCTTTGATTGTTTATGTTCATCATGTTTATGGATATGCTTGGTTGAGTGCCTTAGCCATGAGAATAGGTCTTTGGTAGTAGATTAAGCCAATCTAGCTAGCCCGGGAGAGTAGTTAGAGTACCAATTGATGAACTCCCCTCAATTAATTCCCATGTATATTTCCTATCTTGAGTTCTTGGTTTGTGAATGTTTTGATTGGTGGATTCCCCTTCTCAAGGACCCATATTTTATTTTAAGTTTCTATTAATTGTCACTTACATACTTTAAACCCCAAAAAAGAGTTGACCATGCTTAATCTAAGTCAATATTTATCGATGCTCCCCTTAGTCCTTGTGGGATCGACCCTTACTTGCCCTTTCTACGCACTAGAGAGATCAAGCTAGGTTTTTATCTTTGGTAGGCTCGACGACGGCCAATTAGGCCCTCCCTAATTCAGTGATGTCACCAACTAGAAGTAGTCCTAGGAGATAGGGCAAAGGGTCTTAGTTGACCTGCCCATTTGACAAACCAAAAACACATGGGTCCACAAATACCACCTCATTAGAAAAAGATGCTTCCACCTCAGAAAGGGGGCCTACAAAGAAGATAAAATGTGCTTCCTCATCCACTGTGACTCATTAAAGCCCTAATTCTACCACAACTCCCAAATAAAAAACTCAGTTGAGTACTGAAAACACAAACTGGACAGTAAATGATTTTTTAGATAATTATGATTGGGATGATCCAAAACCAGATAGCCTTTGAGGTTCAGTGAGCTGGTTAGTGAACCAAGTGATAATGAAGATAGTGATCCTCTGTATGAGCCTGAAATTGGGGAGTTGTTGAAAAGAGATTATGATGTTGACGGTGAAGATGATGATGAAGATTTTGAACTTGAAGAGGGTTATGTGGAAGAGGACATCAATCTTGATGACCTAGATCATGAAATTGAATAAGAGGAAGATAATATTATTGAGTCAACTAATTTCAATGACAATGAATCAGATCAAAGTGATGAAGAGCAAAGGGTAGCTAAGGAGAGAGTGAAAGCTTGTAATGGTAGGCTCATTAAAATAGCCAATCAAGTGCAAAGGAAAGCTCTTGCGGGTAAGCTTGGCTGTCAGCAGACAACTATGGAAACACCAAGTGCGGGACCTTCTCAAAGTGGATTTGTAAGTGAATATGAGGAGAGTGAGGATGATATTGAAACTCCTTCTGAAAGTGGGGAAGAATTTGTAGAGAGAAAAAGGGGAAGGATGAGTGCACACACTGATTTCTCAGTGTTTAGCTTCAAGGCTGGTCAGAGGTTTCCTAATAGAGAGGAGTTTAAGTCAGCTGTGGCTAAGTATGGTATTTTGCAAGGTAGGAATTAGAAGATCTGTGTAAGCAACAGAAAAAGGAGGCAGGAGTTAGGGGTTCAGTGTGTGGAAGGTTGCCCATTTTATGTCTATTGTTCTTGGCACTCTAGGAGTCTAGGTTAGGTAGTTTCATGGTGAAGAAGGTGGTGGATGAGCATAGTTGCCACAGAAACATGAAGAGAAATACGCAAATGAAGTCTAGTTGGGTTGCAAAGGAAATGTTGAAAGTTTTCAAGCTAGGCCTCACTGGCCAGCTAAGGAGTTGATTAAGGCAGTTAGGAGGTCTTATAAGGTGTTTATTATAAAGGATTTTGCATATAGGGTGAAGTAGGCCCACAAGATGCTCCATGGTAGCATGAATGATCATTATCTGAAGTTGGGGAGATATACGGAAGCAATTGAAGCAGCTGATCCGACTACTGTGATAGAGCTGAGGGTGGATATGACAAAAAGTCTTGACGCTCCAAATTTCCAGAGATTTTTTATGTGTTATGGTGGACTAAAACAAGGGTGGAAAGAAGGTTGTAGGAGGGTAATTTATGTTGATGCAGCCTTCCTTAAAACCTTTTTGGGAGGACAAATCTTAAGTGCAGTAGATAGAGATGGTAATGAACAGATGTCCCCCATAGCTTGGGTTGCAGTTGAGGGGGAAAATAAAATTTCGTGGGAGTGGTTCTTCACACTGCTTTGATCCACTCTTGATCTTGGAGATGAGACTGGTATTGCAATAATTTCAGATGAGCATCAGTTAAATTTCAGTTTTTCAATTTGTTGTTGTTTCAATTCTGTTGATGTTTAATCTTATGCTTGTATTATAATTCAAAGTTTGTTGTTTAAGCTTATGTTTTCTGAGTTTCTTATATGTTGTATGGTGTTTAGTCATCAAAAATCTTGTTCGTTGCCTCATAAGTGTAAATATTGTTGTGTTGCTTTGTTTGCCAGGCCATATTGCATGTTGTTGCTACTATGTTGCCTAAGGCTGAACACAGACATTGTGCTAGGCACATATTTGCATTATGGCACAAAACATTTAGGGGGGATGAGTTTAAATTAGCTTTTGGGAAGGTGGCAAAGGCATACAATATGGCTGACTATAATGAAGGTTGGATCAATCGAGGGAGTTGAGTGAGGATGCTGCTAGGATATAACCCCAAAGTTTTTTGTAGAGCTTATTTGGACCCTAGTATTAAGTCTGATGGCAAAACAAATAATATGGCAGAGACTTTCAATGGTTATATTATTTATGCAAGAACCAAACACATCATCTACATGTTTGAGGATATTAGGGTGGCCATAATGCAAAGAATAGTTACTAAGAAGCAAGACATACAGAAAGACCAATTATATCCTTTGCCCTAGAATCCAAGCCAGATTAGACAAAGAGAAGGTCAAGGCAGCTGAGTTTGAGGTTTTACCATCAACAGATAACCTATTCAATGTGAAGTATTACCTAGATCAGCTAAAGGTTGACTTGGATATCCGATGCTAGGAGTTGCACTTGTAGGAAATGGGACATGTTAGGTGTTCCATGTTGCCATGCAATTGCCTGTATCTTTTTTCAAAACAAAGAAGCTGAGTCATATGTTGATGATTGGTATAAGAAAAAGGTTCATTTGAAGGCTTATGGTGGTTCAATTCTACCTTTAGAGGGAGAAAGGCATTGGCCTAGGGCAATATGCATCATTGACCCCCCACCAATCAAGGTAGGTCCTGGTAGGCTCAGGAAGAATAGGATCTAAGACCCTTCCAAAAATGCCAAAAACCAGAAACCCTTACCAGAATGGGTATGAAAATGACTTTTACGTATCACCTGTCAATCAAAAGGCCATAATAAGAGGAGGTTCCCAAATAGAGATAATGTTGTGATAAGGGATCCAACATCTAAAAAGCCAAGAGGAAGACCTAGGAGAGATGCTATAGAACCCACCAATCAAGGTGCACCCACTAGTGAAGTTGCATCAGCATCTGCACATTCATCTCAGCTTGGAAGGGGTGGAAGGTTGATTCTTCGTGGATAGGGTGCTAGAAGGGGAAGAGGAAGAGGGTCAACTGGGAGGTTAGAGAAAATGATGATGGTGCATCTACAAGTTCAACTGGAAGGGGAAGAGGGAGAACTGCAATTGACAGAGGAAGTCAGGAAGGCGAAGAGGTAAAAACCAGGTATGAAACCTTCACTTGAATCTTAAAATTTTGGTGATTAACTAATCCTTCAACATTAACACCATGCTGTTTTCTTTTCAGTACAGATGCCTGTAGGAGTTGGAGTACTAATTACAGCAGATGGAACTCCATTCTCAAATGTAAGCCTCATTCCTTGATGTATTGCTGTTTTTGCTGTGTTATTGTTTTTACATCTAAGCTATTTGCTTTTTTTGCAGGCTCCAGGATCCAGCGGAAATCCAAGGCCTCTACATGAAGTCCCTTGCAGTGGAACACAAGGAAGTCACACTTAGTTGGACACTAGCTAGAATCTGATGTTTTGTATGTAATAGCTTTAACCAAAAAACTGATATTTGGATGTAATAGCTTAGAACACTTGCTACAAAGTGATCTTTTGCAAACTTGTAATTTTATGCTATGAATGATCAAACTTCCCACTTTGTGCTATGAATACAAATTTGCAGCTTATGCTAATATCTGTCAGGTTCATTTGCAACTTTTTTTTAAGCTTTTTTACAACTTAGTTTCCTATAAAAATACACAATCTCCATGGTTCAATTCAATACTAACCATCAATTTTCATTTCATTTCAAATTCATCAGTAGATAACATCAAAATTTCCACAAAAAAAAAAAAAAAACAAAAAAAAAAAAAACAAAAAAAAAAAAAAAAAAACAAAAAACAAAAAAACAAAACAAAACAAATTAAAACCCCACCTCATATACTTCCATGTACCCAAAAAATACACCTAAATCCACAACACCAACTCCCATCTAATACAATCCATGAACCATACAATTATCCTACCCATCTACTTCAAATCATACAAATTACAATAGCAAAAAAAATCCATTAAATTATCAGAGCCATCAACAGAGGTAATTATATGTGCCCTTTGAGGTGAACATTAATGTTGTTGCGCTTAATTTATGACGTTTGCTGCGCTTGTACAACATTAATGTTGTTGTAGGTCAGTTGGTGGTTTTAAATGAGCATTTCAAAAAGTCGAGCTATCTATGGAATGTCAAAGAGGAGTTGGATAATAGTTCAGGGACTGAAGTGTTACAATTAGATAGTTGAAGGACTAGTATTGTAAATATTCTGTTATTAGTTTCTCCCTTGTATATATACTCTGTAACTCATTTCATTCTTCAGCTTAATGAAATCACTTTCACTCTTTTGTGTGTGTGTGAAATGTGTGATTCTCTCAACTCATTATTGTCAACATGGTATCAGAGCTCAATAATGAGTTCTTGATCAGTTGCAACCGTTACAACCACTCTAACTAACTTTTCCGATCATCTTCAACCATCATAAACCACCGTAACTAACTTTTCCGATCATCTTCATAAAACCACCATTTCAACACCAATTTTCATAATTCTTTCACTAATCTCTATCAAATTTCTTCACAAACACCTGTAATTGATTCAATTCATGTTTCTTGAATGCGTGAATCAATAGGTTATCATTGTAACGGTTTCTTGAATCTGTAAAACGCTTCCGCATCAATAGTTATGAATTCAGCATCTTCTTCATCTGAAACTGCTGGAATGATGAATAATCAGATGTTATTTCAAAATCCACTATTCTTGCATCCTTCTGATGGACCTGGTACACTGATGGTGACTGAAAAACTTCTTGGGGCTCAGAACTATCGCTCTTGGAGAAGATCAGTAGAGATAGCTTTGTCCACAAAACGGAAGTTAGGATTCATTAGAGGTACTGTTCCAAGATCTGTTGATGATGCTAGTTTACAAGAACAATGGGACACGTGTAATAATCTGGTAATTAGTTGGTTGATGAATTCGGTTTCTGAATCTATTGGTAAATCTATCATGTTTATGGGGACAGCTCATGCCATATGGCTTCAGTTGGAAACAAGGTTTGCACTGAGTAATGGATCTCATAAGTACAAACTCAATAGAGAAACTTATGCAATCATGCAATCAGGAAGGTCCATTAGTGAGTATTACACCAATATGAAGTGTGTTTGGGAAGAGTTGGATTCCATGAATGAATTGCCAAGAATTGTCAATATAACTCCTGAAGTTGCTGTGTTTATTCAAGCCTTGAATGTTCAGAAGGAAGAGCAAAGGTTGTTTCAATTTCTTAATGGTTTGGATGATCATTTTGCAAGTCAAAGAAGTCAACTGTTGTTGAACTCTCCTCTGCCTAGTGTTGAAACTGCTTGTTCTTTGCTTCAACAAGAAAAATCACAAAGAGGGGTGTTTGGAAATAATATTCATGTGGGAATTGAATCAACTGCTTTGTACAGCAAGGGAGAGGTAAAAGATAAGTGTAATATCTGTGGATTTAAGTGGCATCCACCAGAGAAGTGTTGGGAGAAAATTGGTTATCCTGTTTGGCATTATAAGTATAAACAAGGTCAGAAAGGAAAAACAGTGGTTAAGAATGGTAATGGAAATGTAAAAAGGACTACTGCAGTAGTTGAAAACAGTGGTCATGTTGTGTTTACATCCAAACAGTTTGAGCAACTTATGAAAAGTTTGCCACAGTTCAATCAAAATGCTCAAGAACCAACTGAAATGGATCATCCATTTGGTGAAGGTACAATTTATTGTTTTTCCTGCACAAATGGTGTGATAGAAGGTTGGATAATAGACACTGGAGCTAGTGATCATATGTCACCTGATAGTGAGGATTTAATAGATGTTCAGACCCTTAAGTATAAACAAATGATTAATTTGCCTAATGGTCACACATCTATCATCTCACAAGTTGGAAATAAGGTGTTAGAAAACAAAATTGAGCTCAAAAATGTCCTGGTTGTTCCTTCATTCAAATTCAGACTCTTGTCAGTCTCAAAATTGACAAAAGATTCTCAATGTTTTGTCACTTTTTATGAGCAGTTTTGTGTTATTCAGGATTTGAAAACCAGGAAGGTGTTAGGCTTGGGTAAGAAGAAGGCTGGTCTCTATCATTTGCTCAATCTTCCATTGGAGCAAGTGCATGCTCAACTCTCTTCTATGGTTGTGTCTGCACTTGAAGATTGTAGTTTGTATTCTTTCTTTGCAAACTGTTCTGTTCCTGATACATTTGCTTTCAGTGTTTTCAACAATTCATATAGTCTATGGCATCATAGGCTTGGTCATGTTTCAAACTCTACTCTTAAGCACATTGATTCTGTACCTCAGTGTCAGTCTGATGCTAGTAATAAAGATTGTTTGACCTGTCCTATGGCTAAGTTTGCTAAACTTTCTTATCCTACTAGTGTTTCACATTCTAAAGTTCCATTTCATCTCATTCACATTGATATCTGGGGCCCTTATAAAGTTCCAACTATAGGGCATCATAGGTATTTTCTGACCATAGTGGATGATTGTAGTAGAGCTGTGTGGACATATTTGTTGGTTAAGAAATCAGATGTTTTCACTGTCTTAAAGTCATTTCATACTTTTGTTAAGACACAGTTTGAGAAAGACATTAAGGTAATAAGGTCAGACAATGCTCTAGAATTTCTCAAAGGATCAATAGGCCCTTATATGAAATCTTTGGGAATTGAGCATCAAACCTCTTGTGTGGATAGACCTCAGCAGAATGGAAGAGTAGAGAGAAAGCACAAAAATATTTTGGAAATTGCAAGGGCATTAAGGTTACATGCTCATTTGCCTGTGCATTATTGGGGAGATTGTGTTATCACTGCAACTTATCTCATCAATAGATTTCCTACAGCTGTTTTAAAATTCAAGACACCTTATGAAATTTTGATGCATTCTAAGCCTGATTATGGTCACTTGAGAGTTTTTGGGTGCCTGGCTGTTGCAAGCAATCCAACAAGAGTTGCTGATAAGTTTGAATCCAGAGGTGTGCCTTGTTTGTTTCTTGGTTATCCACAACATCAAAAAGGGTACAAGTTGTACAATTTGCTCACCCATACCAGGTTTGTTTCCAGGGATGTGCTATTCTATGAGCATATTTTTCCTTATTCAAAGTCTAGTATGAATCAAGTACTTAAACCCATACCTGCTCCTATGTCATCTTCTATTTGGTATGAGGATCAGTTGTCAGCAGAATCTCATCAGCAGGATCAGCTGTCAGCAGAATCTCATCAGCAGGATCAGGATCAGCTGTCAGCAGAAACTCATCAGCAGAATCAGCATTCTTCTGAACAAGTTAGAACTGAGACTGAGATTCATGAAGAAGAAGTTCAACCAGTTGAACATCCTGCTCCACCAGTGTTTGAACCAACAAGGAAGTCATCCAGGGTTCCAGTTCCTCCAAGTTGGCTTAAAGACTATGTTACCTCTCATTTGCCAAGAGCCAATCAAGTCTCAGTTACTTCATTGCAATCTCAGTTTCAAGCATTTTTGTGTGCCTTGTTAGCCAACACTGCACCAACATCTTTCAAAGAAGCTATTAAGATTCCTGCCTGGGGCAATGCAATGGATGTGGAAATTAGAGCTCTGGAAGATAATGAAACATGGGAAGTGACAACTTTGCCTAAAGACAAAAAGGCTATTGCTTGTCATTGGATATACAAAATAAAGTACAATGCTGATGGTTCTGAGGACAAAAAGAAGGCAAGGCTGGTGGTAAATGGAAACAGACAAAGAAAAGGAGTTGACTATGAAGAAACTTTTGCTCCAGTTGCCAAAATGGTGACAGTGAGAGCCTTGTTAGCTATTGCAGCCATGAAGGGTTGGGATATTTGTCAAATGGATGTCTCAAATGCCTTTTTACATGGTGATTTGTTTGAAGAAGTTTACATGCAGATGCCACAAGGTTATGTTGGTAAGGGGGAGAATGTGCAAGATGTTCCTACCAATCAAAACCTTGTTTGTAAACTTAAGAAATCTTTGTATGGTCTCAAGCAAGCACCAAGACAATGGTTTGCCAAATTGTCATCAGCCCTGGTTTCCTTTGGATATGTTCAGTCAAAGGCAGATTATTCATTGTTTGTCAAATCAAATGGTACATCATTTACAACTGTGTTAGTGTATGTAGATGATTTGATGATAACTGGTTCTGACAGCAGTGAGATTCAAGCTTTGAAGTCTCAGTTAAGTTCTCATTTTCATATGAAGGATCTTGGAGAATTGAATTATTTCTTAGGTTTGGAAGTGTCCAAAAGTGATCAAGGCATCTTCATTTCACAAAAGAAATATACTACTGATTTGCTGCATGAAGCAGGCTTGTCTAATGCTAAAACTTATAAGCTGCCTATGGATCCTCATGTGAAGTTGCAGGCTGACATTGGTACTCCTCTTTCTGATCCAGAAGTATATAGGAAGTACATTGGAAAACTCATTTACCTTACTATCACTAGACCTGACATTTGCTACACAGTACCACTTCTTAGTCAGTTTATGCAAAATCCTACCTCAGTTCATATGCAAGCTGTTAAGCATTTGTTGAGATACTTGTTGAAATCACCAGGTCAAGGAATTTTGCTAGCTAATGATTCTGCTGCTCATCTGACTGCATATTGTGATAGTGATTGGGCTAGTTGTCCAATGACTAGAAGATCTACAACTGGATATTGTATATTACTTGGTCAGTCTCCTATTTCATGGAAATCAAAGAAACAAAGTGTTGTTTCAAGATCATCTGCTGAGGCAGAATACAGAGCAATGGCTCTAACTTGTTGTGAAATGACCTGGTTAGTTTCATTGCTAAAAGATTTGGGAATTAAAGATCTTGGTCCAGTTGATTTGAAGTGTGACAATCAAGCAGCTCTGTACATAGCTGCTAATCCTGTGTTTTATGCTAGAACCAAACACATAGAAGTAGACTGCCACTATGTAAGAGATCAAGTGAAGAATGGTCAAGTCAGTCCTTCTTATGTGTCTACAAAGGAACAGCTTGCAGATGTGTTTACAAAAGTTTTACCTGAAGATCAACATTCAAAACTTATGTCCAAGTTGGGAGTTTCCAATTCTTCCACCTCTCAACTTGAGGGGGAGTGTCAAAGAGGAGTTGGATAATAGTTCAGGGACTGAAGTGTTACAATTAGATAGTTGAAGGACTAGTATTGTAAATATTCTGTTATTAGTTTCTCCCTTGTATATATACTCTGTAACTCATTTCATTCTTCAGCTTAATGAAATCACTTTCACTCTTTTGTGTGTGTGTGAAATGTGTGATTCTCTCAACTCATTATTGTCAACATGGAATGTATGCAGAATGGTACAAGAACACATGCGAGGTTATTTTTGAATAATCGATGGAGAACAAATGGGTGGGTTTTAATAAGGAAGTGAATGGGGAGTTTGATGTTTATATTTAACGAGGCTTTACGAGCCCGTGCGATGCACCGGCTGTGCTTTTTGTTGAATATCTACGTATTTTTTACGTAATGTTTGTGCAGATGTTTATATACTTGTTATCAAGGTTGCATCAATGTTTGTATTATAAGTTTTATATAATCAGTTATATGTAATGTATTAGGGTTTTTTTTTCAATAAGTTTGTAACAATGTATAACCAAGATTGCGTCGGACGGACTTTGTCGATTCTTCAGACCCATGCGATGCACACGGGTTGTATCTAATTGTGTTCATTGAGTAATGTTTTTGCAAATTGTGTATCTGGGTTTCTATTCTTCAATTCCAAAGCGTAATCCCTAAGACTGGCATATTGTTCTTCATGGTCGCCGTCAATTTGTTTCTGAGAAAATTCCCTTGCTCTTGATATCTTTGTGGTCGGGACATCAAGCTGTAATTTTTCATTTATTTCCATTGCTATTGCAGCTGTCGGCGCTGTGCGGTCCCTAACAAGAATTTTAGCAACCTCGGATGAAAGGAATCGTGCAGTCAACAATTTAATTTTTCTTGTTTGTAGGCATTTATGTTCATCATTTAATGTTTTGACACTCCAACTCCTTTCATCACCCACTTTTGACACATGTAGGGACCATTCGCACATGGCCTTGCTCTTTTTTTTTTGTAGGTTTTGGTACTTTCAAATTTGCCATTTGACTGCGAAGAAGAAGCTGATGGTTGACAACTTCCTGTATCATTTCTGCCATAAACCACAACAGTCCCTCTACACATCGCTCGAATCCTTTCTTGGTCACACTTTTCAATCCTAATATCTCTTCGGGACTCCAACGCATAGATTCTGAGCTTATCTTTGATTTCCTTGGGGTGTTTAAATGTTTCTGTTACAAAAAACTCTCCCTTCTTGACATTCGCCCTACCCTCATACTCCTTCCTTATTTCTTTTAACCTTATCTTGCGTAGGTTGACAAATTTGTTATTATTGCCTTCTTCATCACTATGAAAATCATCATCAAAGTTATAGCCACTATCATGATCCGTATAATCCGCCATACACTCATCAGCTAACTTTGCTAAATTCTCAAAGTGGGGATCAAAATCAAACTTAAAGTCCGTCATTTCCACTTGTGGCTCAATAGTGGCTGTCTCATCATCCTCTTCATCTTCAAACTCAGACACATGTACAACATGTTCTTCCTCGTTTACCTGCTGTGTTGAGGTGCCCACATCATCCCTTTCAACATCTTCGATTTCAACATCATCCCTTTCCACATCATCCCTTTCCACTACTTCTTCTAAATCAACATAGTTTTTGTTGAGCTCTAAAACCACATACTCACTCTGGTCAAGTTCTGCAACCATGTCTGTAATCAAGTCGTCTCCCACACCAACATTATATTCAGCTTGTTGTTCTTGACCAGCAATTATAGGCACAGGTGATTGACCATTGGTACCATCAATTGAAGTCTCAGCTTGTTCTGGATCGATGGTAGGATCATTTGAAGGCTCCACCCGTACTTCATTCGTTATTTTACATTTTCGTCCTCTTTTGGGTCTTCTGCGTTTCATCTCAACATACACCTCAATCTCTCTATGCGTTGGAATCAAATCCAACATATCCATCACATCCTCATTCCTCTCCAACGGGTACAACCCAACATCCAACGTCTCGCCTGGTATCCTATAATAATAGCCTGCAACCCCACCTTTCACACCTATGTCAGCTACCAACTCTTCAAAGGCGTAAAAGCTAAACAAGTCATAATCCACACAATCATACCACGAAATAACTGGATCAACTTACATCCTTCCTGGTAGTGGCGTAAATTTTCCACCGTGGGTTGCTTTCAGAGTGAAGTAGGTCGGCTTTGATGCTGTATGCAAACAATAAACATCAACACACACACACTAACAACATGAAAAATCAACTTAATGTATAATCCACATCCTATTCGTACTGTTCATTACAATCACATATCACTGTAGATAAAAAAATCGATACAATTAACAATGCCCAAAACATACCGTAAAGTTGCTGAAGATTAGGGATCGGAGACGATCGTTCGCGGTTTTTCCCAAATAAACTAACCATCTTCTTCAATTTTTCCCGGTACGGAAATCGTAAATGGAAACTTTAGGGCAAAAAATGCGATTGACTTTGGGCAAGGGAGTGTTTGGATCAGGGGATTAATGTGCTTGTTCGGTGGGTCTAATATTGTTTTAGGCGGGAACCGTGAAATGACGATACTACCCTCAACTACGTGGCACTTAACGGGAAAATTAACGGAAAATGGCTCTCAGTGGCGATTTTGCGAAAATGTGGAACGTGGGTGGCTTTTTTGCGCTACTTTTTGTCTCGGTCCCGTTTTTGCAATTTTGTGAAACGTTAAGGACCATTTTTGCAATTTACCCTTAATTTAATTTGTTGATACTAGACTTTTTCTGGAATGGAAATTGCATGATCCAGCTCGAAGAACGCCACGAAAAAGTGCCTTGAAAAATGTGTTAGAAATTATGCCGGAAAGACCTTTTGTGTTCTTTTCAATGTTTTGAAAACCGGATTCGAAATTGACCCGGTCAAGTCATCGGGCACCGGGTCAACCAGTTCGACCGGTTGGACGGCAGGGTCAACCCAGTTTTCAATTTATTATTATATTTTTTTCGACCTGGTCATCCCGGGTTTTAATTAAAACATTTTGAAAAAACGAAACCCGGCCGGGTTTCGAGAACCGGGTTGACCCGGGTCACTCAAAACCAGGCGGGTCTAACCGGTTAACCCGGTTTTATAAACCCGGGTTTTTTTGATCCGTTTTTTTGCCGGAACTGGTCGAACCGGCTAACCCGGCCGGGTCGACCCGGGTTTCAAACCGCTGGTTCTTTTAAGGAAGTCGAAATTTTAAACAGCCAGTAGATCGAATAGTAGTAACATGTGTCACTTTAATCTATTTTTTATAAGGTTAAAACATAACCGATCATGACTTGTTTAAAATATATAGACATAAAAGCTTTGACTTATTATGAAAAAAGCTGGACTTTAAAAAAAAGAATGGATTAAAAATTGACTTATTTCCTAATTTGTTTTGTGGCACACAAAAGAAGCTGTAAAAGCTATAGATTCGATCACATGTGCTTTGTGTGTTTTTTATGATTTGTTTATGCTTTTCTTATTAAACTAGCAACCTATATGCTTGTGTGAGAGATACATTAATTGGGTGGGACACTCATAAAATTTTTTATTATTTCCCCAATACAGCAACTAAGAATCAGATCCTTAATTATAAATTCTTCTGCAAACCATTTCTCAGCTGATCATTATACCCACGAAATAGTAAAAAAAAAAAAAAAAAAAACATATAGGGTAGATATTTCAATGGCCATACCAATAAGCATTTGTAAGGGTATGGAGGCTGAATTATATGAAGCAGCAGTTAAAGGCTTATTTGAAGCCATGAGTGGTATATCTAATTGGAAGGAACAACAAACTCCCATCAAAGACAATATTCTCCATATTCATGTGGGCAAACATGTGCTCTATGAGAAAAAAGGGGTTAAAACATCAGAGGTTAGCAAGGAGTTCATTGAAAAGGTTATGGAAGATAATGAGGGATATAGGCTTCTGTGGGAAAGCAACGCCAATGGGGACACTCCCCTACACCTAGCTGCTAGATTCGGGCATAGTAACGCAGTTGAAGCGTTCCTTGACCGAGCTAGTAAGGTGAATCAAGAGGAGGTGACAAGGTTGATGAAGATGAGCAACAAGAAGAAGGATACAGCCTTGCATGAGGCAGCTCGTGGTGGCCATCATGGTGTAGTGGAGCTGCTCGTGTTGCAGACAATCGTGGAAGGAGGCCATGCGCATGATTGCCCGCAACACAAGCCTAATGAAGAGGGTGATGAGACTCCTCTCTACCTGGCTGCTGAGAGGGGATGTACACCCTCAGTGCTTAGCATTCTATCCACTTGCAATAAACTAGATCTTGCCTTTAAGGGTCCTTGTGGTCGAACTGCTCTTCATGCAGCCGTACAGTGTGGAGACTCAGGTATGGACGTACTCTACTTAATTCTTTGCATGCTTTCTAGATATGCTGTTGGCGCGTAGCTAGTTTGTTGTCTTTGCTCAAAAGTCAAGTTTTTTTTTTTTTTTTTTTTTTTTTTTTTTTTTTTTTTTTTTTAATGGAACAAGCTAGTCAACTATTTTATCATAATGGGGTAAAATATTTAGGGTTGCCTAGTTTTACTGATCATAATGGTGATCGACCTCGTTATTTGTTAAAGTAAGAGCATGCATAACACACTACAAGAAAAAGGGTTGTTTTCGATGGTTTTTTCCACCGGAAAAGTCGAAAAAACCGTCGAAAATCATGTTTCGGACAGTTTTCTGTCGCAAAAAGCTGTCAGCGGACCCTTCGTCAGAGATTTTAACTTTTCCGACCGACGGCCACCAAACTGTCGGAAAATTTGTCATTTCCGGCAGCTTTGGCCATATGTTTAAAAAAAAATACCCTAACCCCAACCACCACTGCCCAGCCCCCCTCCCAAACCCACGACAATATGCGTTTTTAAGAGTTAAACCATCGTGTTTAGGTTGAGATCGATTTCTCTCTTATCTGTTGAAGCTTGTCTTCTGAATAGCAGACGCATCAGTTGAAACTTTGCTTCTGAATAGCTGATCACTATCCTATCATCGATAATTCGTTACAATTCAATATCAATATCATCATTATTAAACCCCTCCTCTCACCACCGCAACACCAACATCTCCCCCCACCACCTGCAAACTCCACAAACCCCTCATCTCACCACCGCAACCACCATTTCCCATCAACACCACCACCAAAAAAAAAACCCTTACTCACCAACACCAGCGACCACAATCCACCAAACCTGCGACCACCACCACCACCACAACACAGCCCAGAAAAAAAAATCCGACAATAAGCCAAAAAAAATCCAGATCTTAAATCTTCCTAAATTAACCTAACCAAAATTTTGCTTTTTCTTCCTTGTCGCTTCTTCTTCCTCGGCTATTCTCCTTCCATGTCGTTTCTTCTTCGTTGTCGCTTCTTATTCTTCATGTCCTCTTCTTTTTCTATACACATTGTCTTCTTCATTTCAAAAGAGAGGAAAGGAATTTAAGAGGAGTGAAGAGAGAGGGGATGTGAGATGGGGGCTGAGAGAAAAGATGTGAGATTGGGGATGAGAGAGGGGCGTGAAATTAGGGTTTGAGTTGAAGAGAAAGAAGGGTGTGTGAGAGAGAGGCTGATCGTTGAGAAAGGGGGAGTGGCTCGACCCAGTCCTACTCGGTCTCTTTTATGTGGGGATTGGGTCGCCAGGGGTTGAGGGACGATTTTTTTGGGAACTTGGTCGAGGTAGCGACCGAGTGTGTATATGTTTTGTGTGTGTTATTTAATTAAAAAAGAATATTTGTGGGGTATGTTTTTCGTAGTGTAGGTCGCCTTTACTGGGGCACCGAATCGCCTGCATGTCGCTGGAGAGAGAAAGCTGACGTGGCAGGAAAAAATGGGGGAACTTGGTCGCCTTACTGTGGGCAGCCTAAGAGGGCGTGAGATGAACTGATAAAAGGGGGTTTAGATTTATTTTTTTTTAAACCAGTTTTCCGATGGCTTATGGATAAAATACCATCAGTAAATTCCGATGGTTTTTAAAACCTTCGGAAAATTTTGATGGTTTTTGAAAACCATTGGAAGATTAAAAAACTATCGGAAAATATTTCCGACGGTTTTTCAAGCGTAGGAGATTACTGACGGTTTTATCCATCGAAAAATTTTAAAAGTCCTCGGATATTTCCGACGGATTTTAAAACAATAGGAAATTTCATCTTTTAGACTTTATTTACATGGCCATCGGAACATATATGTCGGAAATCCGCCAATTCTTGTAGTGACGACAATGATCAAAAATTATTGATCACCCTTCTTTCTACCTTTTTCTCAACCCTTCACATCAACGCGATCAGGTGTTATTATAATACCCACTTTATTTTTTCTTCCTCTAATGTATTGTATTCATATTTGAGAAAAAGTATATAAATATGATAAAGCAAAAATTGATCAACTCTTTCGTTCATTAATAATACCCACTTTATTTTTTCTTCCTCTAATGTATTGTATTCATATTTGAGAAAAAGTATATAAATACAGGTGTTATTTTGTAGAGCATTTAAAAATTATGAAAAGTGGTATCAGTTTTCAAAATGTTTGATTTATAATTTTTAGTAACTAGCGGGGTACCCACGCGATGCGGCGGCGGGTACCCTGTGACTATATTTTCTGGCAATGTGATGTTATGCGACAATATTTTTTTTAACAATTTATTTACAAATAACAATTAATTTACAAACGTGTGCATTATTCTTTTATCGAGCCGGCACAACCTAGAAAGCACGAAACGAATTGAATTTGTCAAATAAATTGACTTCGATAAAGTTATGCGTATTTATATTCGTTTCTATTGGAAAAATCATTTCGAGAAGAATGACGCAAGTTTCATAATTTTTCGAATCCGTTTGGTACGTCAAATGGGTCCCGCAGCAAATATTTTAAAAGTTTTACTAACTTGTCAGAATACCCCCTCCGCCCATAAATGGTTTTTTCTACCCTTGTAGTTTGCTTTGGCCAAATTTGGTCCCTCCCTACCTAATAAAACCCCAACATCACTCTCTCTCCTCATTTCTTATACTAAAAACACACTCACAAACACTTCTCCTTTCTCTCTTTATCACCTCACCGGAGCCACCATCTTTTCCGGCAACCACCACCGGATGCCACCTCCGCCGTCGCCGGAAAATTTTTCGGCGAAACCCTAAACCTTCCCAATCGATAGATCGAGATACCCTCGTCCGTTCTGGAGCAGTTGATCTCTTGAAGAGCTCTCGTGATACCCAAAACCACTACCACAGTCTCCACCGCCACGACCACCCAAAACACAATCACCACCCGACGACGCAACCAACCCTAAGCCACGACCATAAACCGACAGTCTCACCACCACCACAGAAACCGACGGTTTTGAAGTTTTGATGTATATTTTTTTTTTTTATTATGTATCAATTTTGTTAAATTCTTCTTATTATTCTTCTTCTTCTTCCACGATCCTTATCTGCTTTACTTTCATCCTTTTTCTCTTTTCGTTTTTTTTGGTGTTGAAACACATTGGAATTGGTGCACACTTTAAAAGTTTAAAAAACAATGTATTCCTTATTATGTCAAATTCTAACCATATTGACGTATATCTTATATACTAAAAGCTTAAGTAGCCTTATAAATGTAAAATGGTCATAATAAATAGCTCACAAATTGAAAGTGAAATATGCAAGCTCCAAGCAAACCAACCATCTCACGAATTGAATGTCAGGAAGATGAAGTAAAACATAACCAATTGAGAATAAATGCAGCAAATAATCTTTTCGGTTGTTTTTTGAATATTATAAATAGCCCCTATCACCATTTTCACCATATCATTTTTTCACGATCTTCACCAACATGAAACAATCAATAAACCTTTCAAATCCAACAACCTTAATTGAACAACTAACATCAACCAACAACAAACAACTTCACGTCTCACAACCGACAACAACAAATCCAAAACTATGACTTAAAAACTGAAGAAGAAAAAAAATCAATCCTACAAACTAGACACAACCATGAACCCTCACAATCACACAACTACAAGAATCTAATTTGTTGAAGCCTAGCTTCATTAATATCCGAACTTATTCAAGAAAGGACTATAACAAAACTGTAACAATCTTAATTTCTTTTTGTTCGGTTTGAAAAACAAAAATGCAAACAATATCAAATCACCCTACACGAGACCCATCCTAGGATCTTGAATCCGTTTAAACGCGTCCTTGATTCATCTTGAACATCAAAGAAAAAAAGGTCACGATAAGGTTGTGTGTTTATGTTTGATTCGGATTTATGATGAACTTGATTAGATTTGAACCGCAAACGAAGACATATGTTAGGGTTTTGTTCCAATTGTGCTATTTAAATCTTTAGATGTGTGATTCGTTTATGATTTGATGGTATTAAATGAAGATGAGATATAATTGTTTGTAGGAGATGATATATTTGATGATGGTGATAGATGTGTTTGTGTGTGAGTTTAGAGATAGGGGAGGAGTACACAAAAAGTAGGGTTAGGTCTAATTGTGTTTAGTTAAATGTCGGATCTAATGATTAATTCGAGCGGGTTTATGATTCGGACTTGGGTCACTCGATCTGATTTTTTTATTATACGAATTATAATTTATACTCTTGAATATACTAATTACTTTAATGTTTTATGTTTTTATAGTTTTTTTAAAAAGGAAATTTGTTTTATAGTTCGCTTTTAATAATGTAATTTATTTCATCTTTATACATAAATGGCGCAAAGCAATAGACTGAAGATAAAACAAATACGTAGTAATGATTCGGGTAAGCATATCCACAATGAGTATCGGCAATTAAGCGATTATGTTATTTTGAGGATTTACTATTTATATAATTTTACTATAATTTATATCTTACATAATAAGTAATACCATTTTGACGATTTATGTAGTTTAAACAATATAGATATACCATTTATATAATCTATTGTAAATTAAATTTAAATCTTACTCAATAAGTAATATTACTATGGAGATTAATTGATTATCTTGAAAAATGTCTCTTCACATATACTTTTTTAATGTCAATAAACTATTTTAAATGTGTGTCATGCTTAGAAAATGTGTGATACCATCACAACTTATATATATAATGACGAAAATAAGTGTCAAAGATTACGCTATGAACACTTATATACAGCCCATGTAATGACGAAAATTAGAGTTGAACAATACACTATATATGAACATTTAGATTAAGTCCGTGTGCATCGCACGGGTCTGAATGACTCCACACATTACACTATGACCAATTAGAGAGAGCCCGTGTGCAACGCACGGGTCTGAATGCCTCGTCATTTATCAAAAGGTGTCCATATACACCCACTCATTTAAGAACGTAAAGTAAAAAAATGGTTTCCTTTAGGCCTGTATAATCTATTGATGCCGAGACATGATACATTTTCTTAATTAGCAGAATATATACAAATTTATGATGCACGTTGTGGCACTGTTAATATGTATGGGTTTTAATGGAGGGTTGTACATTGTGCTTAACTACTTGTAATTTTGGTGTAGGGGGTGTTTTTAATGCTATTAATGTATGATTTTGGTCTGAATTTTGATTCATGCTTGTTTTTGTTGTACACAATGATTTGCTTGTTGTAATTATGAAATTCCTTGCTTTAAAGTGTTGTAATCATTGCATCCTTTTTTGTACGTCTTAAATTTTTGGAGAGAGTCTAATTTGCTTTATATGTAGTATAGATTACTGTAGTTGTTAAAGGTTGAAGATAAAATTTGCTTTTGCGGATTTTGAGGAGCAAATGTGATCAATTTTTTGAACGATTTTCCTTAATATAGCATTAATTATGTCTAATTCCCAAACTAATACAAGTTTTTTATAATTTCCGATATACTGTCCACGTCATCAAAATCCGGTTCAAATTTAGTTTTTATTGTTAAGGTAAAAAATCAGCAACTCAATTAGCGAAGTAAATTATAAAATCTCTAACTGAATTAGCGAGATACCTATAAAATCGCCAACTGATCGAATTGCCGATTTTATTAGTAACTCGCCAACTCAGTTATCGAGATACCTTTAAAATCGTCAACTGAGTTGGCAATTTTATTTGTAACTCGCCAACTCAGTTAGCAATTTACATACTTCATCCGTTAACTATTAATTGCAACAAAGGGGTATTATTTGTGAGGCATAAAATATTCCGTCGTTGCAATTAATAGTTAACGGAGGAAGTATATTAAAAAAATCACCTAAAAAAGTCGATGCTCTAAGCCTCTTACTATAAACTGAGTTGGTTGGTGTGTTTGTTTTCTCCCATTCAAGAGAGTTTGAAGAAAAGAGCTTTATTTTAATTTAGTTTAAATGGAAAATCGCCAACTGAGTTGGCGATTATCCATAGGAAAATAATTGGCAATTTTTGGAAAAGTTTCCACCTAAATTGGCGATTATCCAGAGGAAAATCTTCAACTGAATTGACAACTTTCTGGTTAAATTGCCAACTCTGTTAGAGATTTTTCCTAAAATTGCCAATTCAGTTAGCGATTTTCTACTAAATCGGGAAAAAAAAACCTTATTTCTGTTGTTGACGTGAAATGTATTTTGGGAATATGTAAAAACTAGACTGTAAATTGGAAATTATGAAGAAATATAGTATTATTAAGGGAAATCGTTCCAATTTTTTTTTATCACTTTGCAACTTGACCAATTCTTGATAAAATAAAAAATTAAGGCTATACATATCTACCCACTGGGTAGACTGTCCAATACTAATAAAGATATTAAAAAATAATTAATTAATATGAGTTGGAATTCACTATCATTCCTCATTTACTTATTATTAGTGGTGGGTACTGGGTAGGGGTGTTCATGGACGGTTAACCGTACCGTTAAGCTAAACGGTTCGGTTAACCGTTATAACGGTTATTTGAAAATACTTACCGCAATTAAACCGTTAAGAAGCGGTTAACCACTACCTGTTAACCGTTTCTTAACGGTTCGGTTACAGGTTAACTGTTAACCTATTTGATATTTTTTATTTTAATTATAATTGCATTTATCCTACATTTTATAAGGCATCAGGACACATCAGATATGCATATTGATACTTTTGCGGAAAGAATTCAATACTTTTGAAGTTAAACATGATCAAAGTGTCAATATACCATGAAATAGAATAATCAAAGTTCCGATTACAAATTCATACTATATTAAAGATCCGAAAACTAATGATATATAATGTGCAAACATGATAGGTGTAAGATGAAATCACAATAAAGCTAACTATTAGATCAAATCACCAACATACTTGGATAAAAAACTATACTTAGAAAAAAAATATTATAACTATTAATTTGAACGGTTAACCAATAGTTAACCGTTTGTCAAAAAGTGTAACCGTAACCGTTAACCGCCATTTTTAGCGGTTCGGTTAACCGTAACCGTTAAATATTAATGGTTCAGTAAATTAACCTATAAAATATGATGGTTACGCGGTTAATGGTTACGGTTTTTTTTTGCACAACCCTATTGGTGGGTAGACTGCCCATCGAGTAGATAAAGTTTTTTCCTCAAAAAAATCCCTTGTTGTGAATGCTCTAAACAAAATGGTAGTTAAGGTTCTTGTCTTGAATATTCATTTACTCTTCTACTATTACTCTCTCCGTCCCTTAATTTTTGCTTCATATAGTTTTGGTTACGTTTTTAAGACTTGGGCATGTGAATAATACTTTTTGTCTTTTTGCAAGTGTAAATGTTAGAGAAACAAGTGGTCCCATATATACTATAAAAAGAAATGGAGCAAAAATTTAGGGACATCCTTAAATGGAATATGGTGCAAAAATTAAGGGACGGAGTCTGTAAGTACTAAGTAGTAATTGCTGATGTTTTGGAATTGCAGAAATGATGGTTTCGAAAATGCTGGAGAAAGATGATTCGCTAGTGAAGATTCGGAATGATGAGGGGCTAACTCCACTCCACTGCGTTGCTGCGGAGATTTACAACCTAAAACTTTTAAAAGTCCTAGTTAAAAATGAAAAGAAGTGCATGCGTGAGAAGGATTCATCATCAGCAGTGTATATCCAGGACAATATGGGTCGAACAGCACTTCATATCGCGATGCTGAGGAAGAATTGGAAAGCCATGGATAGTCTCATAGAATGCTGTCCAGATTGCATAGACATAGTTGATGATAAAGGGCAGAATGTGCTACATTATGCTGCTAAATGGACTTGTTTAGAAGTTATGGAATTTGCAGTTACGAAGCTAAAACATGTTGACAAGCTTATCAATAACAAGGATAATGAAGGGAATACGCCTTTTCATGTTCTTGCTTACTCTATTCGCCCAGACATTATTCCTAATCTACATCGGTGCTTAAGAACATATGATCTACAAGTAACCCCATTCGTGGACCTCGAGGCATTCAATAAAGATAACCTTACCGTGGTGATATCTTGATGCCTTTATATCATTTGCTTAGAAAAGAATGGGTAAGTTCCTTCTAAATTCTTCACATCATCATGCTATATACTCTATACGTACTGCTATTAGATGATAGCCTTATGCCCTTATCTTTGCTTCTTAAAAAAAGTTTTAATTCTAATTTTCTTAATATTAATTACTACGTCCGTTTTAATTTGTTCTTAATATTTGCTATTACTTTTAGGATTTTTTTTGGTCAACAACTACCTTTTAAGTTGTCACTTTCGCGAATTACTACCTTATACTTCATTATTTGTGAAAAACTACCTTTAAACTTTCAAATCTTTTAAAACCACTACCATTTGACAGAAAAAGTTTACTATTTTGTGAGTGAGACCCACTTTTATGGTCTAACCTAACCACATTATCTATATATATCTAAAGATGAGAATTTGGGCACTGTAGAATGAATAGTAGCAACAGTGGTTCAAACAGTAACTGGCAAAAATAGTCCCTGAGATGTAACTTTCTTTGCACGTGAGGTCCTTTAGGACTAAAAATGCAAAATGCACATAATTTTAGGGACTTTTTCCATTAAAAAATTTGATATTTCAAAAATTAATTTTCAAAAATAGTCCTTTGGTTTCTTGGTCTTTTTCAAATTTAGTCCTTAACGACTAACTATCAAAAACGACTTAGCACTGCGTTCCCGCAGCAATGCGCGGGCCTCCCTGCTAGTTCTATCTATATAACGACCATAAAGCGGGCCCCTTAACAGAAAAGTTACTTTTTTCTGTCAAATGGTAGTGGTTTTAAAAGAAGTGAAAGTTTAAAGGTAGTTTTTCACAAATAATGAAGTATAAGGTAGTAATTCGCAAAAGTGGCAACTTAAAAGGTAGTTGTTGAAAAAAAAATCCTTACTTTTATAATGCTTGTTACTCCGTATTGTTGAGAACATTAACGGGGCGTTTGTTTAGAGGGATAGGGATTATGGGGATTAAATGGTGGGATAGGGATTCCCATCCCCTGTTTGATATATGATGGGGATTAAACGAGAATTAAGTTAGAATAATTTTAATCCCTTCCTTTAATACTTGCCCCCCACTAGGTATTAATTTAGTGGGGTTAAGAGGATTTTAATCCCATCCCCATCCCTATATATAATCCCATGTCCCACAAACAAATAAGGGAAATGCTGTTTTTGAAATTTTTAATCCCTATCCCTACTCCTAATCCCTCTAAACAAACATCTCGTAAGTTTAGGCCTCAAGTTGTTATTTACCACGTACATTAATTTGCACGCAGATATTACCACGAAGACGACCTCAAAGGGGAAGACGAATAAACAGATATGAAGAAGATGTTGATGTTGAGAAAGCAACTTTGATTGATTATTTGGGAGAAGCGGGGGATTCTAAGTCACTGAAAGAGGCTGCGCAAAATCGTTTGGTAGTTGCAGCTCTAATAGCAACTGTGTCGTTCACAGCTGGATTTACCTTGCCTGGGGGATACGATCAAAATGCAGGTAAAAGTATGGGAATGGCAGTGTTTCGGAACAATCTCTTATTCCAAGTGTTTTTGGTTTCAGACTCGATAGCCTTCAGTGCCTCTATGATTGCGATCATCTCTTACTTTGTGATTGTATCTTCGGGATCAAATTGGTCTATTCACCGACTCTCGCTTTGGGCTTTTATGTTTATTATAATATCTATATTTGCAATGATGATAGCATTGGTGGCTGGTGTGGCTGTAGTATCATCAAAGCCTCTCAACCTTGTCATTGTCGTTGGCGTCTCCTTGGTTTTTGTTTGGCGTTATTATCATCTAATGGGTCGAGTTATAGTTATGTTATTTAATCGCTTATTCAAAGCATCAGGACTTCACATGAGGAATCGTTGGCTACTCAAATAATGATATTACTAGTATTATGTTATGGAGCAATTTTATTACTGTATTTAGTAGTTTATTTTAAGTTATTTTAATGTTTAAATAAGAAATAGATTTGGGGGACCACATGGACACATGTCCTTTTGGCATTGGCCCCTTCTATTGGTGGATCTCATCTATAAAAGATACCACATTCCTTGTACCGATTTCATCCGTTTTTTCCAATCAATGAAATATTCCCTGAGCTAAGTAGACAACTAGCCAGGTTTATCATTTATGTGTGTGTGAGGGGACTGGCAACGTTTTCGGCAAAGCATCGGGGTGGATCGGTATGGATCGGCAAAACGTTGCCAATGGATCGGCATGTGCAAATCGGCATCACATACGGGATTGTTTACCGATTCGGTAAAAGCTTTGCCTTTAATGTTTTGGACCGTTGCACACTTAATTTGTTACCGTTTGATGGATGCATTTTCAAAAAAAAAAAAAAAAAAAAAAAAGAAATTTACCCCCTTTAAATCCTCAATTCACTTTACCATATTTTCTTCAAATCACATATTCACAATCACATATTTTCTTCAAATCACCAATTCACTTTAAAAATCAATCACATGGATCCAAGTTCAACATCAAAAGGTCGAAGTCGTGGTCGTGGTTGAGGTTCTCGATCACATCCGGTCCGGCCGAAGGTTCAAGCACAACCACGTGGTCAAGAAGCCTACTGTTGATATAAATAATGTTTGTGAATGTTATTAATATTTCTCAATAAACCTATGTTTTGATAATCACAAAACTTAAATCAAATTAAGTCAAGAATAAGACATAAACAAGTATTTGGTGACAAATATTTACCTCTACATCTTATATCACTCAAGGTATGCATAAACTTAGTAACTTATGCATTACATGATCAAAGGAAATTTTATATTAATACATAACATTATATAAAATGATTTTAACATTTTATATATATTTGTAAATCATTTTTGGTAAAGCTTTATTCAACCACAAAAATATGATTTCAAATTTCCAACCAAAAAGGGCAAATTTTATCCAGAAAAACTTTTCAAACGTTCAGGAGGGCGGCCCCCTTAATTTTACTAGGCGGCCCCCTTAATCATTAAGGGGACCGGCCTATAATTAAGGGGACCGGCACGCTCCCGAACAGTATTTTCTAGCCCTATAAATATTGGATCATTCCACATATTTTTCTCACCTTTTTGCACTATAAACTTTCTGATCCAATCTTCTTCTCTAGATCTAAAATCCTTTGATCATATATTTCATAAGTCTTTGTTTCCAAGTGATCCAAAGCTTCATCCATTCAAGTGCAAGAAGAAGAACACTTCTCTACATCCATCTTATTGTAGTGGTGTTGTGTATAGCTAGTTTCATATAGTACTAGTGATAGTTATTTGTTAAGGTGTTGTGTATATTTGTTGATTGTAGAATCTTGGTGTGTTGTAAACTAGTTTGGTAGTTGTGACTTAGTTGTGCATAGAAGAAGGTGTGAAGATTGACAAGGTGTGAAGACGGTGTGAAGTCTTGAAGAAGGTGTGAAGGTGTGAAGATCACGTGGTGTGATATTTGGTGTGAGATTGGTTCTAGCTACGATTAGAACTCGACATTTAGCTTAGTGTCGTTAACTTGTGTAAGCCAAGGTGTCTAAGGTTTCTCCACCATAAGGAGTTTGTTGAAATAGTGAAGAAAACTCTAGAGTGTGGTACTCGGGGAGTGGAGTAGGGCAAGGAAGGTGTCCTTGTAGCCGAACCACTATAAATTCACGTGTTGTGGTTTGATCTTTCTAACTCTATCTTTTCTTCATTATATTTCAATACTTTCAATATTAGTTTAGACTTGCTTATATTGGTTGTTGCTTGAAGTCACTTAAGATCGAATCGAAAGTTTTTATAACCAACAAAATATTTTGGAAATAAATTTAAAAGGACATAAAACTATTCAACCCCCCCTTCTAGTTTTCCACAATTGGTATCAGAGCCACGTCTAGCAAGATCTTTAAAATATATTGTATTTTAAAACTTGTAACGATCTATGGAATCTGAAAAATATTTAGAAGGGCAATCTATGCAAAGACCACCACTGTAACACCCCTAAAATTTGATACAGCGGAAGACTCAACAAGCTTTCGGGGTGCTACGGGGATTGGTATCCAAACGCAAGACATAAAAGAACGAGATAAAGTAAACATAATAAAATACAACCACACAAGGTTTTAAGGTTTACATTATCCCAAAATCATCCAAAGTCAGGCCCAAAAGAAAATAAATATAGGTCCACAATAGTTATCAGAGTTTTAGAAATATAGGTCCATAACCGGTGCCAAATGCCAAGCCTCCAATCCCAAGCATCCGCAGAGCATCACTTAATTACCTGAGAAAACGTGCTAAAAGTCAGCTTTCGCTGGTGAGATCATAGGTTTAGATTCTTAATTCAATATAGTGGACATATACGCAAAACGCTTGCTAGCTAGACTAGGGCTCAATCATCCAACCGAAATAATCCAACCAAATCAAATCATCCCTATAGGTGCACGCTATAGCTCAAACCAATCCAATCAATAGCTTACCTAGCTCAAGTCTAGGCCTCGCTCTACAATCAATCCAATAGCTTACCTAGATCAAGTCTAGGCCTCGCTCAATATGTATGCGTAAAGATACGACATACCCAACATTCGTAAGGATACGACATGTTCAACTTACCTAGATCTAGTCTAGGCCTCGTTGTTTAGCTTACCTAGCTCTAGGCTAGGCCTCGCTCTATAGCCAATCAAATAGCTTACCTAGTTCGGGGACTAGGCCTCGCTCAACAACCAAATCAATAGCTTACCTAGATCTAGTCTAGGCCTCGCTCTACCTAGTTCTATAAGCATAGCAAGTTTTGAGATCAAAAAGCGATAATAGTCCACATAAAACATTTGCACGTTTCTCACCCCAAGTATTGAAGACAAAGTTGAAGAGTAAAAAGTGGGGCTATGACTCACCTCAAGTCCAGAAAATATCAAGTAGAAGTCGGTAGAAATAAGATGTATGATAACTCACGAAACAGCAACTACGGACTTGGCACGACCTAACAATATTAACTCTTTCAGAAATCATTTCTTCAAATTTATAATATTCCCAAACCCGGACGAGAATCCGTTTTTATTTCCGAAAATCCATTTCGTATTAGTTTGGTGTATTTGCGTTTGGTATCCATACGGGTGGTGGGTTGACTCAAACCAAACCAAAAAGATCACATAAGAATAATAAAATAAACTATAGATCTAATATTAGCCCAATATATTATTTAAATAAATCGCTAAAGTTTACCAAATCCGTCGATTTGATAATCCTCATATTTATTTACGTAACATACCGTTCCAAGATTACACCCAACCTAAAGCACATAGCACATAAATACTATATAGTATATATCATAGTTTAATAAATTCCTCATATATATCGTCAAATTGGCCAGATTTCCCGATATATACACTCGCAATCTATTACACTTTACATATACTACAACCTATGGGCGTCGTAGGATACGATGCCCACTAATATATTCATTTCATATAGCCAAATAACCCGGCTCAACCTTACGGTTAAGTGGTTATTTAATTATAGAAAACGTCTATATTAGTCGTCATATATCCGTGACAACACGAACGTCACAAATAGTAACTTACCTGGACCCGAGTGACAACGATTTCGCATAACTCAATAAGTTTATCCATTATATATCCGAAATGACATTTTATTAACCGTTTAATAATTGTCGGGAGTTTCCCGTTTTATAACACACTTTTATAGTAATAATACGTTCAATAATATTACGCCACTTTCGTAGCCTAATATATATCTAATTGTATTATTTATAATACGACTCGTGATTATTATTATTATTAATATACGCGCCTATATAATTATATATACGTTATTCACGTATATATATTCATATAAACGTTCATATTATCAATAATTATTATTACGAGTTTTATTATCTTCGCTTTAATTTTAATAGTTATCGAGTCATACGAAATGGTCACATGTCCGAGTCATGACTCTCGGCTCATTGTCCAAGTCCAAAATAATAAGAAAGTCATAAAATAACAAATCTCCGTCCAATCACAATCTCAAACCACGGGCTACAACAAGAGGGTCCGACTACGGCACCCGACTAACCTATCTCCGTCAATCTAACGACCGTCTCACAATCGGTCCCCAATATCTCTTACCAATCGACAACAACTCCACAATTACCATATTATATCCATTGTCGAGACCACAATGGTCTCGACCCAACCAAAAGTGTTCGGCCGAAAATGAAATGCCACAACAATGCCAAAAGTAAGTTCACAATTATTACAAGAAAATAACATCAACCAAGTTAATGTTCGGGTCGGTTTACCAAGCCGAACCCGAGCCCTCGACTCACTTGAGTCATGGCTCAAAACCACGAGTCACATGGACTCGAACTAAACATCACAAGAGCACCACAAAGTACCCATTAGACTCATTCGATCCAATGGTCAATCGGCAACAAAAATAATAACGCGGCTAAAAGCCGCGACCCACAAGGATCGAATCACCACAAGTCTACGAGCTCGAGGCTCGAACCACGACCAAACGAGAACCCCCATACGGGTCTCGGCGTGGCCATACGAGCACCAATGGAAACCCCGAGACCTCATGGGTCTCGGTTAGCTCGGATCGAAAAGTATAACACCATCGACAAGAACCAAACTACAACACCAAGGAAAATCAAAGCCACACAAGGGCTCGAACCAAAATAAGCCGAGAGCATAGCTCTCGGTTCCGAGTCAACCACAACCAAAACCAAGAAACCCGGATACCAAACTTAATATTAATCATCAAAACATCATTTCCCATTAAAAATCACTTCGATTCCCATCAAAATAATCCGTGTAGCCACGGATTAGTACCGATTCGTGGCACCCAAACACCGAAAATAACTCTTTCTCACCTTCTTGGACCTCCAAATGAACGGATCTAGTAAGGATAATAAAAACTCGAACGAATTATTACAAGTTTGGTGGTGTTAATGGTGGTTCTAGGGTAAGTATGATATACCAAATGAAAGAGGGTGAAGAGAGGAAGAAGATGGTGGTAATTATTTTGTTGGGTGGTCGGAGTAGCGGCGGTGGTGGCCGGATCTTAGGTTCGGCGGCTAGGTTAAATGTAACACCCCCAATTCATGGTTGCAGCGGAATTCGAACTGGGTGTTACTTGACGGCACAATAGTAACAATAATAGAAAACGAACTCCAATTGAGTCATTTTAAAAGATTTATCATTCAAATTATATAAATATCAGAGATTTACAAAATGAGGTCCCAAATGGTTCCATGTTTACAATGTATAATAAATGTGTTTTTGAATGATAATAAAATTTATAGCCCTCTTGAGTATCCGTGTCCTTCCGTGCCATCCTTGATCGTCATGAACCTGAAATACATGCTTGAGAGGTCAACACAAAGGTTGAGTGATATTCATAGAGTTTGTTAAATCGATTGAACACAATATGTTGGTAGTGTGAGTTATAGGCTCACACCAATGTTTGGAAAACAAAACAGGTAGGCTACGTTATTATACGCCCGGAACAGTTATTATACACTAAGCTTATGACACCATAACGTTAACGTGTACCAATATCGATCGGCAGATTTATCCCGGTAGGTACTTTGCTAACATACCTAAATCTCAAATATTAATGCATTTGTTTGAACTTAGTCAATACAAATGGGATTCGTCAATCCCAATAGGCCTATTCACAATATTTGCGCTCACTATTGCTAGTGAGTAAATGGTTCATAATAAGGGATCTCGGTTTAGCAAGGTTGGTACTTAGTGATAATAAAACAATCAGGCAAGCATACAATTTAAAAACATTGTGCTCGGTTAAAATAGCATGTATTCCCCCCAAGGGTTTGTAAAACAATTAAGTAATGGAAAGTGGGGCTATGAACTCACCTTGAGTTGGATGATGTATAATGAGAATGATGGATATGCCGTAAGAACTTCTACGAGCAACCTAGAATAATTGTTGTAACTTAGGTTTGGAATAATGTCTAAGGAAACATAAACATGCCAACATATATATATCTTGCATCTAGTCCATGATGTGGTATGATGTATAATGTAAGTCTTTGAAAGAAAAGATTCATGAACATGTATGTTTTGTATATCGTTTACTACCGTTCGGGCTGACATATTTCAGAAGTCATGTTAGTAAGCGTTCGAGGAGCCAGGACACTTTAATTCGTAAATCCACAACTCATCTCGACGGCTTACATAATGAACTCCTCACATGAGGCTCCCTACTATTGTAGTAGTTGATAAAATATATATAGATATAAGTTTCGATTCGAAAAGTTACATGTCCGATATTTGAATAAACTTAGGAAAGTTTATTAGTACATGAAGATTGTTATTAGGGGTAGTTTCATAAGTCTTGAATGACCATTTTCTCTTGGTAATATCTCATGGTTTCCTTTTAAGTGAAGTAGATCCAAATTGCTTGTTCATGTTATCGCCTAATTCATTGTTTCATGTTTACGCCTATGTAAGTTGTTATGGTCATTTCGTCATGGCCTAGCCATGACCTTTGGTCCTTGTTCCAAGGTCATGAGACCCAACCTTGGCTCTAGCCATGGTGGTGGTCTTGTTTATAGGTCATAATAACTCTTGTTCCTTTTAAAGTATAACCATAATATAGTGACTTATATATATGTAAATAGCTGTTAAGAAATTGAGAAATATCTCACTCAGAAAGCGTTTTCAAGGCTCGAGCCTCTTTGTGCCTGAAGGAAAACGTGATTCCGGACAACTTTCGTGTTTTAACTTTTTCATGAAACGGACCAGAAAGGCCTCTTTTTGCGTGTTTAAGGTTTCTGTAACAGAAACTATTTGGCAGCTTTGCCGCAAAGTTTTGGTAACTTCAAATCGTCATAACTTTTGACTCGTATACTCGTTTTAGGTGGTTCAAATTGCTACGGTTTCCTTGTTAGGTCCTCTATTACAATATGTAATAATCTAGTATCATAATTTTACCATTTTGGTCGTGGTTTTCCAAGAAAGTCACTAGTTTACTTGTTTGAATAACATAAGTTACATATATGTATCAATACTTGTTTTACTCACTTTTATACATCATGGACATGAATACAAGACATAATATAGCATGAATAATATGTAAATAACATGAACATGATTATTCAACAAGAAGCATGTTAGGGTTTGGCTTACAACTTTTGGCTTTCAAAGATGAAAGGAAGTTAACATGTAAGGATAGGACATTGATAGACTTTAGCTTCACCCTTTGCAATCTATGATAAACCGAGGTTATTTGAAGATTATAACGACGCCTTCTTGAAGTCCAAAGCTATTTGAAGATTATAACGACGTCTTTTTGGAGACTTTAAAGTTATAACAACTTTTCTTAGAAAATTTCCAAGATTGAAGATCAAACACTAGTTTTCTTTCAAAAACTAGTTAACTTTCTTACAAAATATAAGAAAAGTGCCTTAGGTTTTAGGACTTGAAGGTTATAAGAAGGTGTGGTGCAAGATTTATATGTGTTTTAGCTTGGTATTTATAGGGTAGGAAAAATGGTTAACCATATATTGGGTTAGAATTTAACCATGGTTAGTTTAGACACTTGTAAACATCCTAGAGATCAATGGTCAAGATCAAGCCACAAAATGGTGACTCCCCCCCCCCCTAAATGGCGGTTCAAGGAGGATAAGATGACTAGATGATGAGTCTTGGTGTTATCTTGCTTAGTTTGTGCATTTTGACTCCGTAAAAAGCTAACCGTAAATGATTAAGCCTCAAAACGTAAAACCGGGTATCGTAAAAATATGAAACTTGAAAGTATTGTTAAACATGTCAATATAGTCCATAATAAAATATAAAATGAGTGGTAGGATCTATCGGGTGCTAAAACCCTGCTAAAAACTGGAAACACGGGTCTAAAACGCGCAATTCGCGTAAAACGCTGAACTGAAAAACGTAAAATTCCAAAACTTTTGGAATTGTCATAAAATGATAGAAAATCATATTTCTATTGTTTATAATGTTTTATGGATATATCGGGATGCTGGAAGGACGTTTAAACCTAAAAGTAAATCTCGGACACGGCTTTGTGATTTTTGCAGAAATGATCCGACGAGCGTCAAACTCTCGGATTATCGTTAAAATAGTTTAACTTACGAGAATATGAAATAAAAATTTCTAAGATGAATAGTGAAAGTGAATAGTAAAAAGTGAATAGTAAAAAGTGAATAGTAAAATTTTTCCGGGAATGGTAATTATCCTGAAAATGTGAATTGTTACAGTCTCTACCCCTTACGGGGAACTTCGTCCCGAAGTTCTATGTGTGTCATATGTTGGAGTGGTATCGATGAAAAGGTGTGGTTACTTATAAGGACTAAAGTCTGGGATTACCGGTGATGTAATTTGATTTGTCATTTCAGTGTATGGTGTAGGATGAGGCTTACTTTTATGTAGGAAAGGTATGGTAATAGTCGAATATCAAAGGAAATTGATATAGCAGTCGTATATTAATAGGAATTGAGATAGTAATTGCAATCATAGCCTAGTAGGTAATCGGTTGTTGTACCTAATGTTTATTGACTTCATACTTATGTTATTTCGGATACAAATAAGCCCACTTGTTTATAATTCTTTATTTACATAGAGAGGCATCCCAAACAATGTAAATAGGGAAATATAAATTTATGGTTCGGTGATTTACATTTCCTTTATTTAAATGAAAAGGCATCCCAATTCATTCAAATAATTATAAATCATTCTACTTAATAATTCCTAACACAACATTCATACTTAGCCGGTGAGTTACAAGGTAGTGTATTACGAGATGATACTGGTGTTCCAAAAGTACAAGATGAATATTCAATCTTGTAAAGCTGGTGAGGGTGTTTGTGGTGTAACTAAGGATGATTTGAGCTTTAAAAGTGCATCAAGATCAGAAAGAGAGCTTGAGGGATTAAGGGTTGTGAAGATGATGATGGTGAGAAGGTTAAGAAGGTTTGTGTTCTTCATTTTGGTATGTTGAGATTTAGTGGTTTGTGATGAAAGTTGGAAATGAAGGCATGATATTGATTTATAGGGTGGTATCAACGAAGTGATTTTTCTAAGATGGTGGTAAAATATCTTGGAGTAACATGATGTGAAACAATAAAGTGATAACAAAATAGCTTGAAGTAAAATTTGTTGAATGGTTTATAAGATAACTGAGTAAATCTTATAGAATGGTAATAGTCTACTAAATAATCAAATTGGTTTAGAGATAGAAAGTACAATAGATGAGAATTTTCACAAAGAGTTGTTCATTGAACATCAAATATTCTTAAGTCATAAAACTCTCATTACTAGGGATGACATACACGTAGTACAACATAGTGCATAAATAAATATGACTGCTAAGTTCTAAACTTCATTGTTCTGCAGTGTTGTTGAGATTCTGATAAGCTTCTTCTTCTCTTATCATATATGCTTTCCATTGGATGAGCCATGGTTGTGAAGGTAATGTTGTGATATGTTGATGAACAAAAGTGCTTAGTGTATGCTTAATGTTAATACTCTTAGGTATAGATGTTGAGTTTGCTTTAAAAATCTTAAGATATTTTAAAAGTTTATGATGGAATGGTATCCTTAGGACCTAAACAGGATAGTACTTCTACAGGATGAGAAGAATAATTGATAACTATCCCAAGATAGTAGTTCGGATTATCTCATAAATGAAAATTTCAAGAATAAATTTAGATCATACAAATAAGGTGTTAAGATTTCGCTGAGTGGTAAGACACTATCGTGTCTCTAGATCGTTTTAAAGAATTCTGGTGGTTTATCGAGTTCAAGTAGGAAATCAATCTAAACATAACCCTAGTACAACTACTCTCAGTATTTGAAAATTTTAAGTCGAATATAGTTAGTCAGACTATATTCCACTGTCCCTAGGTTAAATATAGGTGACTAGTCTATATTTAGCCAAGGTTCGATAAAATTTTCAAATACCTAAATTAGGTATACTTTTGATATGTCCGTTGCTTTCGGGAAACTGTCCACTAAACAAAGGCGATGTCAAACCTTTAAGTTGCAAGTCCCGTCCATACAAGACTTGTAACGTATGTTTTCATATTCCATTGCATAGAAGATAGTAAGGGTAGGTACGTATGGAAAGGAAGTTTTAAGTAGTTCTAAAATAGAACATACTTGGCCAGGATCCCGAACTTTTAATAATGAAGGTTTCATAAGAAAACTTTGATGAATGTAGAGAAAGTTCAGCTTTTGTCGATGATGGGTTAGTTTGTCCTTTAGAAATCTCATATTTCTTGTTTGGAAATCGATAAATTGTGATGGGTTTTTGATATCATATGAAATGATATTGATGATGTGACGGAATAATTCTAGAGACCATAGCACAAAACACAATGTCTCGGAAGTAGGTTAGACCATTGTGCAATTCACAATGTCTGGGAAGTAGGTTAGACCATTGTGTGACTCAAAACATTTGAGAAATGGTTAAGACCATTGTATAATACAATGTCCGGGAAATAGAAAAGACCATTGTAATCAGTTACAATGTCTTGGAAAATGAATGAGACCATTGTAATCAGTTACAATGTCTTGGACAAAAATGTTGGAGTAGGAACATGATTGGGAGAATGTGATTGTGTCGAAATGCCCTAGAATAGGCATACACAGATATGTTTAGTCCATTGTTTAGATAAATGATTGAAAATAAACCGAGTTTATATATCAATATACTAATGCTTACGGGGAAATGCTCAAAATGGGTATATATGAATATACTAATATGTTTGTGTATCATAACATGCTTACTAAATCCATAATCGTCTGGAGGATGGAAGACACGGAGAGCGGAAGGCTATAAAATGTTTTTGCTTGTAATTGCGGTTATAGTTTAGGTCTCAATTAGACCCGTTTCTCTATAACCATGGCTCTGGTACCAATCTGTAACACCCCCAATTCATGGTTGCAGCGGAATTCGAACTGGGTGTTACTTGACGGCACAATAGTAACAATAATAGAAAACGAACTCCAATTGAGTCGTTTTAAAAGATTTATCATTCAAATTATATAAATATCAGAGATTTACAAAATGAGGTCCCAAATGGTTCCATGTTTACAATGTATAATAAATGTGTTTTTGAATGATAATAAAATTTATAGCCCTCTTGAGTATCCGTGTCCTTCCGTGCCATCCTTGATCGTCATGAACCTGAAATACATGCTTGAGAGGTCAACACAAAGGTTGAGTGATATTCATAGAGTTTGTTAAATCGATTGAACACAATATGTTGGTAGTGTGAGTTATAAGCTCACACCAATGTTTGGAAAACAAAACAGGTAGGCTACGTTATTATACGCTCGGAACAGTTATTATACACTAAGCTTATGACACCATAACGTTAACGTGTACCAATATCGATCGGCAGATTTATCCCGGTAGGTACTTTGCTAACATACCTAAATCTCAAATATTAATGCATTTGTTTGAACTTAGTCAATACAAATGGGATTCGTCAATCCCAATAGGCCTATTCACAATATTTGCGCTCACTATTGCTAGTGAGTAAATGGTTCATAATAAGGGATCTCGGTTTAGCAAGGTTGGTACTTAGTGATAATAAAACAATCAGGCAAGCATACAATTTAAAAACATTGTGCTCGGTTAAAATAGCATGTATTCCCCCCAAGGGTTTGTAAAACAATTAAGTAATGGAAAGTGGGGCTATGAACTCACCTTGAGTTGGATGATGTATAATGAGAATGATGGATATGCCGTAAGAACTTCTACGAGCAACCTAGAATAATTGTTGTAACTTAGGTTTGGAATAATGTCTAAGGAAACATAAACATGCCAACATATATATATCTTGCATCTAGTCCATGATGTGGTATGATGTATAATGTAAGTCTTTGAAAGAAAAGATTCATGAACATGTATGTTTTGTATATCGTTTACTACCGTTCGGGCTGACATATTTCAGAAGTCATGTTAGTAAGCGTTCGAGGAGCCAGGACACTTTAATTCGTAAATCCACAACTCATCTCGACGGCTTACATAATGAACTCCTCACATGAGGCTCCCTACTATTGTAGTAGTTGATAAAATATATATAGATATAAGTTTCGATTCGAAAAGTTACATGTCCGATATTTGAATAAACTTAGGAAAGTTTATTAGTACATGAAGATTGTTATTAGGGGTAGTTTCATAAGTCTTGAATGACCATTTTCTCTTGGTAATATCTCATGGTTTCCTTTTAAGTGAAGTAGATCCAAATTGCTTGTTCATGTTATCGCCTAATTCATTGTTTCATGTTTACGCCTATGTAAGTTGTTATGGTCATTTCGTCATGGCCTAGCCATGACCTTTGGTCCTTGTTCCAAGGTCATGAGACCCAACCTTGGCTCTAGCCATGGTGGTGGTCTTGTTTATAGGTCATAATAACTCTTGTTCCTTTTAAAGTATAACCATAATATAGTGACTTATATATATGTAAATAGCTGTTAAGAAATTGAGAAATATCTCACTCAGAAAGCGTTTTCAAGGCTCGAGCCTCTTTGTTCCTGAAGGAAAACGTGATTCCGGACAACTTTCGTGTTTTAACTTTTTCATAAAACGGAGCAGAAAGGCCTCTTTTTGCGTGTTTAAGGTTTCTGTAACAGAAACTATTTGGCAGCTTTGCCGCAAAGTTTTGGTAACTTCAAATCGTCATAACTTTTGACTCGTATACTCGTTTTAGGTGGTTCAAATTGCTACGGTTTCCTTGTTAGGTCCTCTATTACAATATGTAATAATCTAGTATCATAATTTTACCATTTTGGTCGTGGTTTTCCAAGAAAGTCACTAGTTTACTTGTTTGAATAACATAAGTTACATATATGTATCAATACTTGTTTTACTCACTTTTATACATCATGGACATGAATACAAGACATAATATAGCATGAATAATATGTAAATAACATGAACATGATTATTCAACAAGAAGCATGTTAGGGTTTGGCTTACAACTTTTGGCTTTCAAAGATGAAAGGAAGTTAACATGTAAGGATAGGACATTGATAGACTTTAGCTTCACCCTTTGCAATCTATGATAAACCGAGGTTATTTGAAGATTATAACGACGCCTTCTTGAAGTCCAAAGCTATTTGAAGATTATAACGACGTCTTTTTGGAGACTTTAAAGTTATAACAACTTTTCTTAGAAAATTTCCAAGATTGAAGATCAAACACTAGTTTTCTTTCAAAAACTAGTTAACTTTCTTACAAAATATAAGAAAAGTGCCTTAGGTTTTAGGACTTGAAGGTTATAAGAAGGTGTGGTGCAAGATTTATATGTGTTTTAGCTTGGTATTTATAGGGTAGGAAAAATGGTTAACCATATATTGGGTTAGAATTTAACCATGGTTAGTTTAGACACTTGTAAACATCCTAGAGATCAATGGTCAAGATCAAGCCACAAAATGGTGACTCCCCCCCCCTAAATGGCGGTTCAAGGAGGATAAGATGACTAGATGATGAGTCTTGGTGTTATCTTGCTTAGTTTGTGCATTTTGACTCCGTAAAAAGCTAACCGTAAATGATTAAGCCTCAAAACGTAAAACCGGGTATCGTAAAAATATGAAACTTGAAAGTATTGTTAAACATGTCAATATAGTCCATAATAAAATATAAAATGAGTGGTAGGATCTATCGGGTGCTAAAACCCTGCTAAAAACTGGAAACACGGGTCTAAAACGCGCAATTCGCGTAAAACGCTGAACTGAAAAACGTAAAATTCCAAAACTTTTGGAATTGTCATAAAATGATAGAAATCATATTTCTATTGTTTATAATGTTTTATGGATATATCGGGATGCTGGAAGGACGTTTAAACCTAAAAGTAAATCTCGGACACGGCTTTGTGATTTTTGCAGAAATGATCCGACGAGCGTCAAACTCTCGGATTATCGTTAAAATAGTTTAACTTACGAGAATATGAAATAAAAATTTCTGAGATGAATAGTGAAAGTGAATAGTAAAAAGTGAATAGTAAAATTTTTCCGGGAATGGTAATTATCCTGAAAATGCGAATTGTTACATTAAAGATGGGGGAGAGGGAATGAGTTAGAGAGAGAATGAAAAGTTAGGGTGAGGGCTTGTGTGTTGTGGGTGAACCGGACCAAACACACCCTTTTTATCTTTTTTTTTGTTAATAATAATAATAATAATAATAATAATAATAATAATAATAATAATAATAATAATAATAGTAATAATAATATTATTATTACGGTGTGGAGCGGGTAACGCGGGTAAAATGTAAAAACATGTGGCCCGAACCTGAACTCATTTTAACGTCAATAACTCTCGAAAACATCTCGTAAATAATTAAAATATAGTCGGACTCGTTAAGACGAATCATAAACTGACGTTAGGTAATCCTAGTGCCAAAGTCAACGTAGTACCAAGTGAGAATTCAAATATACATCACCGAGCATTAAATCAAAAATGAATTATGAACATAATTCACGAATTCCATAACGTCATTAATTAAGAATATCCATAAAATAGGTCTTACAAGTTCGTTGTGAGATGAAAATTTCAAATAAAAATTATAAACGAACTTAAATTGTAATGCGGGTTTTTAAAATAGCTCCCTAAACTGCCGGTTGTCACATCCTCCCAGTCTCAGAAGGAAACCCGTCCCGGGTTTCACTCGGAAAAATTCATCTACGAAGTGAAAAGCTTCGGATATCTCTTCCTGAACTCGTCCTCACGTTCCCACGTAAATTCTGGTCCATGTCGGGAATTCCAACGAACCTTGACGAGCGGAATGCGACTTCGCTTGAGTCGTTTAACTTCACGATCTAAAATCTCAATAGGTTCTTCCACGAAATTCAATTTCTCATCGACACGAATATCCCTCATTGGAATGACGGGCATTTCATCAGAAAGACATTTCTTTAGATTACTCACGTGGAACACGTCGTGAACTTTACTCAGTTCGGACGGTAATTCCAACCTATAAGCCACGGGCCCAATTCTTTCTAAGATCAAGAATGGTCCAATGTAGCGTGGGTTGAGTTTACCACGTTTCCCGAAACGTATAACACCTTTCCAAGGCGAGACTTTCAGCATTACTTTGTCTCCAACCTGGAACTCTAAAGGTTTACGTCTCTGATCGGCGTAGCTCTTCTGCCTATCTCTGGCCGCTTGCAACCGATCACGAATCTGAGCTACTTTCTCTGTAGTTTCTAAAATAAGCTCAGGGCCCGTAAGTTGACTATCTCCAACTTCTGCCCAACCAATAGGTGAACGACACTTTCTGCCATATAAAGCTTCGAATGGTGCAGCCTTAAGACTTGTATGGTAGCTATTATTATAGGAGAATTCCGCAAGGGGTAAATACTTCTCCCAGCCTTTACCAAAGTCTATGATGCATGCACGAAGCATATCCTCTAGTGTCTGAATGGTCCTCTCACTTTGACCATCGGTTTGGGGATGATATGCAGTACTCATATCAAGCCTCGTCCCCAAAGCCGTTTGAAGTGATCGCCACAAGGCTGACGTAAAACGACTATCACGATCCGAAATAATAGATATCGGGACTCCATGACGCGAAATAATTTCCTTCACATATAACCTCGCAAGTTTATCCACGCTATCATCTTCACTAATAGCTAAGAAATGAGCAGACTTTGTCAAACGATCCACAATTACCCATATAGCGTCGCAACCGCTAGCTGTCTTTGGTAATTTGGTAATAAAGTCCATCGTAATCCGCTCCCACTTCCAAACCGGAAGTTCTGGCTGCGTCAACAATCCTGACGGTCTTTGATGCTCAGCTTTAACCTTAGAGCAGGTCAAGCACTTACTAACATATACTGCTATATCTGCCTTCATATTTGGCCACCAATATAATTTCTTCAAATCCTGGTACATTTTGTCCGACCCAGGATGAATAGAGTATCTCGACTTATGCGACTCATGCATAATCAACTCTCGAATTCCTCCATGCAATGGTACCCAACTTCGCTCTCCAAAACATAGTACTCCATCAGAACGCTTAACAAATCCTTTCTCATTTTCTGCCATCCCAAATATATTCTCAGCAGGTCTATTCTCTGCTTTCAATGCTTCCGTTTGAGCTTCCAATATTTGAGACGGTAATGGCGATACGATAGTCATTCCTAATGACCTAACCCGTAATGGTGGAATTCTCTCTTTTCGACTAAGGGCATCAGCAACAACGTTTGCTTTACCCGGATGGTAGCGAATTTCACAATCGTAATCGCTTAGCAACTAAATCCAACGTCGCTGCCTCATGTTAAGCTCTTTTTGGTTCAGAATGTGTTGCAGACTTTTGTGATCAGTAAACACTACACACTTGGTTCCATACAAGTAATGTCTCCATATCCTCAAAGCAAAAACCACAGCACCTAACTCCAAATCATGGGTAGTGTAATTCTTCTCATGCTTTTTGAGTTGTCGGGAAGCATAAGCTATCACTTTCTCTCGCTGCATTAACACCGCTCCTAAACCTTTATGAGAAGCGTCACAATAGACGACGAAATCCTCGTTACCTTCCGGTAACGCTAAGATGGGAGCACTACACAACATTTTCTTAAGCAATTGAAACGCTTCCTCTTCTTTATCTCCCCATTCATACGTAACACTCTTTTGAGTCAATTTGGTCAATGGTTTAGCTATCTTCGAAAATCCCTCAATGAATCTTCGGTAATAACCAGCTAAACCCAAAAATTGACGAACTTCGGTTGGGGTTGTAGGTGCAGCCCAATCTTTTATCGACTCAATCTTAGCAGGATCCACATGGACTCCTTGTCTATCAATCACATGACCCAAAAATTGTACCGTCGGAATCCGAAATTCGCATTTCGAAAACTTGGCATAAAGTTTCTCCTTCCTGAGCAATTCCAAAATGAGTCTTAGATGCTCCTCATGCTCTTTCTCACTCTTTGAATAAATCAGAATGTCATCGATGAATACAATCACAAACTTGTCTAAGTAAGGCTTACACACACGATTCATGAGATCCATGAATATTGCCGGTGCGTTAGTCAACCCAAACGGCATCACCTGAAACTCGTAATGCCCGTAACGGGTTCTGAAAGCCGTTTTCGGAATGTCTTCCTCACGAACTCGAAGTTGATGATATCCCGATCTCAAATCGATCTTCGAATACACACTCGATCCTTGAAGTTGATCGAACAAGTCGTCGATCCTAGGTAACGGGTATCGATTCTTCACCGTTAACTTATTCAACTCTCTATAATCAATACACATACGAAACGATCCATCCTTCTTCTTCACAAATAAGACTGGGGCTCCCCAAGGTGAAGAACTTGGTCTTATGAATCCTTTTTCGGCTAACTCCGCCAATTGTTTCGACAACTCTTCCAGTTCAGTAGGTGCAAGACGATAAGGCGCTCGTGCTACAGGTGCAGCACCAGGTATTAACTCAATCTGAAATTCCACTTGTCTAGTAGGCGGAATTCCCGGCAAATCATCGGGAAACACATCCGAAAAATCACGAACTATAGGTACATTTCTAATGCACCTTTCCTTCTTCTCCTTCTCTCCTTTCTCAGAAATTTGGGCTAAGAAAAGGTAACTTCCTCTCTCCATTAGCTTCGGCAACTTAGTGCAAGATATGACTGCTAATCGGGATGGGCTCCTAGAATCCTTTCGGTCTCCTAATATGTTTAGGACTTCCTTTCCGTATGGTACACGCACGATCTTCTCGTCGCAAAGTATGTGAGCACGATACTTCGACAACCAGTCCATTCCAATGATAACGTCAAAACTTCCTAACGTGACGGGTAGAAGATCTATGTTGAAAGGGTGGTTCAAGAAATTTAACGTACAACCGCAAATGATGGTATTAATCCTTTCTATGTTTCCATTTGCTAACTCAATATCATATCCAATTCCTAAGGCCATCGGGGGTTTTTCTAGTAAGGGTGCAAACGTAGTGGACACAAAACTTCTATCGGCACCAGTATCAAATAGTATGGAAGCATAACGATTATTGAGAAGGAACGTACCAGTAACGACGTTCGGATCTTCTCCTCTCTCGTTCCCGAGTGCATACACTCTTCCCTGAGCAGCTCCAGCTTCCACACGTTGGTCCCCATTATCTTGTCGTCCACGGTTTCCTCCAGTTCCACGGTTTCCATAATTGTACCCATTACCACCCGAGCCTTGGTTTCCACGATTCCACGATTCTCTACACTCATTCCGATAGTGTCCCTTCTTTCCACACCCATAACAAGTAACATCTGCCTTGTTTCTCATTTCAGGAGCAGCCTGAACCATAGCAAGAGGTCGGGCTCTACAATCCCTAGCTGTGTGTCCCATCTTAGAGCAATTCTTGCATACCACAGTACATCGACCAGAATGATGCTTGTAACATCGGTTACATTTGGGTGCATCTCCATTGTAGTTCTTCTTGTTTCCATCTCCCATGGCATAAGCTCTAGTAGTTAGTTGTCGCTTGTTTCGACGATCATTACCCTTAGAGTGATCGTCCCTCTTCTCTTTCCATTCTTATCTTTCTCAGCTTCTTCCAATGCCAAAGAATCCATCAATTGTTGAGCAATAGTAATAGCCTCATGAATGCTTGCAGGCTTAGCAGAAATCACATCGTTCCTTGTAGCTACCGGCAATCCATCGGTATACCTCTCAATCTTTTGGGTTTCAGTCCTAACCATATCGGGACAGAGTAAGGCCAACTCTCGATAACGGCGATTGTAAGTTGCCATATCGGTACCTTTCACCTTGTGGTTCCAGAACTCAATTTCCAATTTCTTAATCTCATTCCTTGGGCAGTAAGTCTGAATCAGCAAAGACTTAAATTGCTCCCAAGTCATAGCATAAGCCACATCACTCCCAACCGAGTTACGGTAATTGTTCCACCAAGTCAAGGCTTCATCCTTGAAAGTAAAAGAAGCAAACTTTACCTTCGCATTCTCCGCACAACCACTGACATTAAACACTGACTCAGTCTTCTCAATCCACCTAACCAAGTAAACCACTCCTTCAGTTCCACCAAACTCAATCGGTCCACAAATCTTAAACTCCTTGTAGTGACATCCATTAGCACGAACAGGTGGAAAAGTTCCAGCAGAATTGTTGGAATGATTTGACTCAGCTAGTAGCTCAGCAACTCGTTGCTCCACAAGTTGATTGATCATTGCTTGATCCACAGTAGGTGCATTAAGTGGAACATGATCATTGTCTCCCTGAACATCAACATTCTAATTCCTGTTGTTGCGGTTAGTAGTGTCCAGGTTATCAGGAGTAGGGGTCTCAACATTTCGAACTGGACGGCGTCCTCGACGACTAGGGGTAGTCGTTGCAGGTCCAGTTCTGGTAGCTCTAACAGGGTTTCTTCGTGGGGCCATTGATCTGAAACTTCATATAAGTTTGTGAGTCTCCAATAGGACTTATCATATGCTCAACAAGAATTAAATCAACGAAGCCAAGTCACGGAAAGAATAGCAACAATACACCATGGAACATCAATAAAACGAATAAGGACTTAATTTCCATAACACCCAAAATCACATAATACCATATACTAATAACCATCAACCATACAATAGCGATCTAACATCGTTCCAACTAACGGATGACACAAAGCGTACTAATCGTTCCACAAGAGACGAATACTGAACAAAATACATCAAAACATGATAAATAGCTTTTCTAACCGAACACTCCTCGGTTAAGAAAGCAACAAGATAACATAAACCAATCAACTAGCCACGCTGCTGACGGAGTCTACTCAACTCCTGCCTCAAGCCATCAAGATCCCTCCATAACGATCCTAACTCCACGCTATGGGTGTCTCGGTCTCTCTTGAGGTCAGCCACCTCCTTCTCTAGCTCGGCATTCCTTTGCCATAGCTTGCGGTCAGCTTCACGAGCAGTAACAAATCCTCGCTGCAAACTATTGATATGCTCGTGAACATCCATCAAAACTCTCCTCAGCTCAGTAGTCCTGCCCACAACGACAGTCAAATCAACTCTCAAATCTGCTAAAAACTCTCCAATGACTCTCTCAAGTCGATCAGATACACGTGCAACTCTCTCACTAAGCTCAGTAATCCGAGCCCACAACCTGCCAATCTCACCCAACTCTGCATGCTCAGCAGAAACCTCAGAAGATGCATCCGACTCAACGGGACTACCAGGTGGCAACTCAAACAAAAACGGATGATCAGGTGAATCAGGCTCGATCGGGTGTACAGGTGAATCAGGCTCCTCAGCCTGAGCTGGTGGTACTAACTCATCATCATCATCATCAGGCATCTCATCCTCCTGAGGGTCATCCTCCTCCTCAGGGTCATCATCATCACCCTGCTCAACCTCCTGAGGGTCATCCTCCCGCTCAGGGTCATCAGCCTCATCCTCACCCTCGTACTCTTCCTCCTCCTCATCGGAAGAGTACCTCATCACTCGTCGTCTCCTACTAGGTGAACCATGTGGAGATGTAGTAGGTGATCTGGGACGACGACGCAATGATGTGGGTGGCGCCTCAGACAGAAGAGAATGAGCATCAATCTGTAAAGGTGATGGAGTAGGGCGTACCGACATGCGTGCCGTAGCTCGGTGGGCAAAGCGTGGTGCCACACGAGCCAAAGCCTGATGAAGGGTAAGCTGCCTCGATGTACCAGGGAGCCCTAGAGAATATGAGGGTCCCTGCGTAGATGCAGCAGGTAGTGCTGAAGTAGAAGCTGCCTGTGATACAGTAGCTGAAGACATGGCCATCTGGTAAGGGTCATCAGATGCCATAGTGAACTGTGCAGGTAAAACCGGTGCAGTAAGAATATCCTCGACGACATCGGGCATATGGGAGGCCATAGTCTGTGACAACGGCGTAGGGTAGGTGTAAGTGTTTCAAAACAACTTAAATCACAACTCATAATACCATACCAAATATACTCATCAAATAGTTCAATCATATAATCTCAATAAAAAGAATTTCAAACACCGCATTACAAAAAATGTTTATAAAACATATAGACCATATAATTCCTCGAGAACGCCATCTTATTACTAAAATCCATAAACCTCAAATCATCTCAAATAAATTCCAAATCTAACAATCATCTCAAATATCTCATAATACCTCAAATAATAGAAGATGCTTCGGCTTGGCGGGCTGGCGGGCGGTGGTCAAGGATCATTTTCTATAAAAATACGGTTATAGTTTAGGCGTTTATTTACCTAGTTCTCTATAACCTTGGCTCTGATACCAATCTGTAACACCCCCAAAATTTGATACAGCGGAAGACTCAACAAGCTTTCGGGGTGCTACGGGGATTGGTATCCAAACGCAAGACATAAAAGAACGAGATAAAGTAAACATAATAAAATACAACCACACAAGGTTTTAAGGTTTACATTATCCCAAAATCATCCAAAGTCAGGCCCAAAAGAAAATAAATATAGGTCCACAATAGTTATCAGAGTTTTAGAAATATAGGTCCATAACCGGTGCCAAATGCCAAGCCTCCAATCCCAAGCATCCGCAGAGCATCACTTAATTACCTGAGAAAACGTGCTAAAAGTCAGCTTTCGCTGGTGAGATCATAGGTTTAGATTCTTAATTCAATATAGTGGACATATACGCAAAACGCTTGCTAGCTAGACTAGGGCTCAATCATCCAACCGAAATAATCCAACCAAATCAAATCATCCCTATAGGTGCACGCTATAGCTCAAACCAATCCAATCAATAGATTACCTAGCTCAAGTCTAGGCCTCGCTCTACAATCAATCAAATAGCTTACCTAGATCAAGTCTAGGCCTCGCTCAATATGTATGCGTAAAGATACGACATACCCAACATTCGTAAGGATACGACATGTTCAACTTACCTAGATCTAGTCTAGGCCTCGTTGTTTAGCTTACCTAGCTATAGGCTAGGCCTCGCTCTATAGCCAATCAAATAGCTTACCTAGTTCGGGGACTAGGCCTCGCTCAACAACCAAATCAATAGCTTACCTAGATCTAGTCTAGGCCTCGCTCTACCTAGTTCTATAAGCATAGCAAGTTTTGAGATCAAAAAGCGATAATAGTCCACATAAAACATTTGCACGTTTCTCACCCCAAGTATTGAAGACAAAGTTCAAGAGTAAAAAGTGGGGCTATGACTCACCTCAAGTCCAGAAAATATCAAGTAGAAGTCGGTAGAAATAAGATGTATGATAACTCACGAAACAGCAACTACGGACTTGGCACGACCTAACAATATTAACTCTTTCAGAAATCATTTCTTCAAATTTATAATATTCCCAAACCCGGACGAGAATCCGTTTTTATTTCCGAAAATCCATTTCGTATTAGTTTGGTGTATTTGCGTTTGGTATCCATACGGGTGGTGGGTTGACTCAAACCAAACCAAAAAGATCACATAAGAATAATAAAATAAACTATAGATCTAATATTAGCCCAATATATTATTTAAATAAATCGCTAAAGTTTACCAAATCCGTCGATTTGATAATCCTCATATTTATTTACGTAACATACCATTCCAAGATTACACCCAACCTAAAGCACATAGCACATAAATACTATATAGTATATATCATAGTTTAATAAATTCCTCATATATATCATCAAATTGGCCAGATTTCCCGATATATACACTCGCAATCTATTACACTTTACATATACTACAACCTATGGGCGTCGTAGGATACGATGCCCACTAATATATTCATTTCATATAGCCAAATAACCCGGCTCAACCTTACGGTTAAGTGGTTATTTAATTATAGAAAACGTCTATATTAGTCGTCATATATCCGTGACAACACGAACGTCACAAATAGTAACTTACCTGGACCCGAGTGACAACGATTTCGCATAACTCAATAAGTTTATCCATTATATATCCGAAATGACATTTTATTAACCGTTTAATAATTGTCGGGAGTTTCCCGTTTTATAACACACTTTTATAGTAATAATACGTTCAATAATATTACGCCACTTTCGTAGCCTAATATATATCTAATTGTATTATTTATAATACGACTCGTGATTATTATTATTATTATTATACGCGCCTATATAATTATATATACGTTATTCACGAATATATATATTCATATAAACGTTCATATTATCAATAATTATTATTACTAGTTTTATTATCTTCGTTTTAATTTTAATAGTTATCGAGTCATACGAAATGGTCACATGTCCGAGTCATGACTCTCGGCTCATTGTCCAAGTCCAAAATAATAACTAAAAGTCATAAAATAACAAATCTCCGTCCAATCACAATCTCAAACCACGGGCTACAACAAGAGGGTCCGACTACGGCACCCGACTAACCTATCTCCGTCAATCTAACGACCGTCTCACAATCGGTCCCCAATATCTCTTACCAATCGACAACAACTCCACAATTACCATATTATATCCATTGTCGAGACCACAATGGTCTCGACCCAACCAAAAGTATTCGGCCGAAAATGAAATGCCACAACAATGCCAAAAGTAAGTTCACAATTATTACAAGAAAATAACATCAACCAAGTTAATGTTCGGGTCGGTTTACCAAGCCGAACCCGAGCCCTCGACTCACTTGAGTCATGGCTCAAAACCACGAGTCACATGGACTCGAACTAAACATCACAAGAGCACCACAAAGTACCCATTAGACTCATTCGATCCAATGGTCAATCGGCAACAAAAATAATAACGCGGCTAAAAGCCGCGACCCACAAGGGTCGAATCACCACAAGTCTACGAGCTCGAGGCTCGAACCACGACCAAACGAGAACCCCCATACGGGTCTCGGCGTGGCCATACGAGCACCAATGGAAACCCCGAGACCTCATGGGTCTCGGTTAGCTCGGATCGAAAAGTATAACACCATCGACAAGAACCAAACTACAACACCAAGGAAAATCAAAGCCACACAAGGGCTCGAACCAAAATAAGCCGAGAGCATAGCTCTCGGTTCCGAGTCAACCACAACCAAAACCAAGAAACCCGGATACCAAACTTAATATTAATCATCAAAACATCATTTCCCATTAAAAATCACTTCGATTCCCATCGAAATAATCCGTGTAGCCACGGATTAGTACCGATTCGTGGCACCCAAACACCGAAAATAACTCTTTCTCACCTTCTTGGACCTCCAAATGAACGGATCTAGTAAGGATAATAAAAACTCGAACGAATTATTACAAGTTTGGTGGTGTTAATGGTGGTTCTAGGGTAAGTATGATATACCAAATGAAAGAGGGTGAAGAGAGGAAGAAGATGGTGGTAATTATTTTGTTGGGTGGTCGGAGTAGCGGCGGTGGTGGCCGGATCTTAGGTTCGGCGGCTAGGTTAAAGATGGGGGAGAGGGAATGAGTTAGAGAGAGAATGAAAAGTTAGGGTGAGGGCTTGTGTGTTGTGGGTGAACCGGACCAAACACACCCTTTTTATCTTTTTTTTTTTTGTTAATAATAATAATAATAATAATAATAATAATAATAATAATAATAATAATAATAATAATAATAATAATAATAATAATAATAATAATAATAATAATAATAATAATAGTAATAATAATAATATTATTACGGTGTGGAGCGGGTAACGCGGGTAAAATGTAAAAACATGTGGCCCGAACCCGAACTCATTTTAACGTCAATAACTCTCGAAAACATCTCGTAAATAATTAAAATATAGTCGGACTCGTTAAGACGAATCATAAACTGACGTTAGGTAATCCTAGTGCCAAAGTCAACGTAGTACCAAGTGAGAATTCAAATATACATCACCGAGCATTAAATCAAAAATGAATTATGAACATAATTCACGAATTCCATAACGTCATTAATTAAGAATATCCATAAAATAGGTCTTACAAGTTCGTTGTGAGATGAAAATTTCAAATAAAAATTATAAACGAACTTAAATTGTAATGCGGGTTTTTAAAATAGCTCCCTAAACTGCCGGTTGTCACAACCACTATTTGAAAGTGATGGATTTTTATATTGGAAAAATCGATTCGAAACTTATGTGAAGTCAAAAGATCTAGATCTTTGGCATGTTATTACTAATGGTGATTTTTTACCTATTCAAAATAACCCGGAAACTAAGAAAGATGAAATCGTATCTTTTGAAAAACAAAATGATGATTTAAAAAGAAAACTTGCTAAAAATAATGAAGCAAAAATGGTTATTTATAATGCGCTACCACGTAAAGAGTACGAAAGGATCTTTATGTGTGTAACCGCAAAAGAAATTTGGAACTCTTTACTAATAACTCACCAAGGTAATAGTCAAGTCAAAGATAATAAGATAGATCTACTTGTTCAACAATACGAGCAATTCACGATTCCGGAAGAGGAATCAATTGACAATGCTTTTGCTAGATTTAACACTATCATCACAAATTTAAAAGCACTTGATGAGAATTTTTCTAGTAAGAATTTGGTTAGGAAGTTTCTTAGGGCTCTTCATCCAAAATGGCGAGCTAAAGTGACGGCTATTGAAGTATCGAAGAATTTGTCAATTTTGCAACTTGACGAATTAATTGGAAATCTAAAAGTCTACGAAGTCATCATTAAGAAGGACTCCGAAATGGTCAAGGAAAAACGAGAGCAAAGCAAGTCAATCGCCTTGAAAGCTAGAAAGAAATCTAGTATCGAAGATAGCTCATCTTCCGAAAGTGATGACGAAGAATACGCCATGGCCGTAAGAGATTTCAAGAAATTCTTCAAAAGGCGAGGAAGATTCATAAGACAACCGTATGATGAAAAGAAAACATTTCAAAAGAGTAAAGATGACAAGAACAACAAGATTGAAAGAAAGTGTTTCAAGTGTGGAGATCCAAATCACCTTATTGGAAAATGTCCAATGATGACAAGAGATCAAAATCAAAGAGCATTTGTTGGAGGTGCTTGGAGTAATAGTGATGATGATGAGAATGAAACGACAAAGGAAGAAAAATGTCTCATGGCGAATACACCAAATGAGGTACGTTCCGAAACCGAATATTTTAGTGATGAAAGTATATCATTAGATGAAAAAGATCTAGATAATGAATATATTAAACTATGCAAATTAGGACAACTAGTAATGGCAAAAAACAAATCACTAAAATACATTAACAATCAATTAGAAAGTGAAGTACTTGAACTAAAAATTAAAATACATCAACTAGAAAAAGGTAAAGAAATTTTTGAAGAATGTAAATCATGTCAAGAGCTTAAAGGTGAAAACGAAATACTTAGGGAAGAAATTCGCAAACTTGACAAATTTGAAAGTAGTAGTCAATCACTTAGTAAAATAATAAGTATTCAAAGAACATCCGGAGACAAAACCGGCTTAGGATTTAATTCAAATGAGGCTTCAACAAGCGAGATTAAAAATGTAAAATTTGAAAGTGAACTCAACAAACAAAAACCTTTAAAATCTAATCCTAAGTATATACTTATTAATGATAAGAAAATACCTCTTGCCAACGATGAAGAAGTTAAAGATTTTTATAAACCGTCTTTAAAGACCGAAGTAGGATCTTCTAAACCCAAAATAAGATCTAAAACTCCACCACCTAGAAAACCAAATAATTCTCATCTTAGGTCTAAAACACCTCAACCAAGAAGAAATCAAAATAGACAAAACTATAATAACAATAGTAATCAAATGTGGAACTACCAACAAAGCTACAATCCTTGGGGCATTCTACCACCTTTCATGCACCCGAGTCAAATGTTAAACATGTTTGGACCAAACAACTTTGGTCCAAAAGGACAATGGAGATCAAATGGCTAGACGAACATTCCTTGAGGCAATCTTGGTTTTTCTCTCAACATAGACTTTTTCAAAGTCTATATTTCATCTTGATGATGTTGAAGATTTCTTTTGAAGACCACCGGGTACGCCATTCTTTCACAACTCATTGCCATGCTTAGATAAATATGCATTGTTTGATTTCGTCAATTATTTAGATATAATTTGTTATTGTCTTCTATTTGTTAGAATCACATATATACTTATATATACATATATATATATATATATATATATATATATATATATATATATATATATATATATATATATATATATATATATATATATACTATTATACGTAATATATTAAATATATATATATATATATATATATATATATATATATATATATATATATATATATATATATATATATATATATATATATTCACTTGTACATAACCTAGATACGTCATTTGTTGACTTTCTAGAACTCCAAGAAATCGTTCTTTATCGAACCCTTTCTTTCCCCCCCCTCACGTTATTCTAGTAAGTCCTCTTTTAGGAGACTCATGATGATGAAGGGATATGAGTCAAGTGGACTTTTATAATGCAAGAACGCCTTCGCACGTGAACACTATGGATGAAACAAACTCCTCTCGCCAACTATATCCTATCTCCGCTACTATCCTTCAAATCTCACTCATCAACCCATCTTTCAATCACATTTTTACTTATATATATAAACAATATATATATATATATATATATATATATATATATATATATATATATATATATATACACTTATTCACATATTCCCGAACACACCTCAAACCCTTCATCAACTTAACACTTTGACCATTTTATCCAAAAATTGTCAAAGGAATATTTTAATTATCGAAACGGTAATTAAAAATTGGTAAGAATTTTATCATCGTGCCAATAGACGTTTACGTATTTTTGATATATTATAAATCTAATTATATACGTATAAATATTTTTATTCCAGAAACGAATTCCGCGAAATTTGGAAAGTTTCAAAGGCGCCCCCCTTAATGATTAAGGGGACCGGCTTGTTATCGAGGGCGGTCCCCTTAATGTTTAAGGGGGCCGGCCATCTGACACTTTCAAAATCGTTTTCCTCCTTAATTCCATTTCAAACACTCCATTTACTCACTTACCTCTTCCCCTATACTGCTGTGAACGAAACTAAACCTCCAAAACCACCAAAATCCTTCACCAAATCACCAATCCGGGTTATTTCGCAAGGGGCAAACATCAACCAAACATATAACAACATCTTTTGTAAGTTTTCCAACATGCATTTCATCACATTTTATTCGATTTGGTGTCTAATCAATAATTATGCATTTTATTAAAATTCATTTTAATTCGATTTTAAGTGTAGTTGAAGCTAGAAATTGAACTACCAAATGCTCCCCATAGGATTAGGATGATGTTTTGCAACTCAAAATTAGTATAACATATCATCTTATCAAAATCATTAATCGCCCATAAACCCTAGTCGAATTTTATTTTTCAAAAGGCACATTGTTGATATAACTCTTAAAAACCATTTAAAACTTACTACATTACATTGTTTTAACGCTCTAAACAATCAAAGCATACTTTTCAAGTTGTTGTTAAATGGTTCATGAAGACAACATGGGCGTTTGGTTCATGAACAAACCATAACTATATGAAGTTATTTGAAACCTAAAACTAGCTTATAAGTTTTGTTAATAATACTAGAATCAATAGAGGTCATCAAGATATATAATCAATATATATATATTGATATTTTTAGGATATTGTTATCTAGTTAAGGGAGCGTTTGGTTTATCTTTAAAATGATATTTTTGAAAACTAAAATTCGCATTTCAATCTTTTAAACAAGCTTATGTTGTGTCAAACTCTTACGAAATGGAAGATATATAATCTAATATATATCTAGCCTTATTTCGAAATGAATTATGATATCATACCCTTTTGATATTATACATTCTAAACGAGTTTAAAATGAAAATAAAAGGAACATCATGAAACTACTTCATTGAATATTTTTTTTTGTGTCGAAGTAGAATTTCGTTCCACATATATTGCATATAATTATATATATACATATATATATAATATATGCATGATAGTTGTTCTTATATTAATTCTATTCTTGTTGTTATTTTGTTTAGGTAAAAATGCCTAAGACCACGGTTGGTGATGTATCCAAAACCAAACAATACATTCCAAATGTCTCTTCTACTCCCGGCATGTCTCCTTCAGTTGCATGTTTCTATCGTCCTATTGAAAATAGAAATATTCACGAAGGAAGAATTGTCGACCCATCTTTCTATGAATCTGATGACACAGAACGAATGTTCTCCAATATTCGTTTTGAATGTCTTTTTCAAATCAACGAACCTATCATTCCTCGTTTCATCCTCGACTTCTATAGCCAAGTGACGGTGCAAACCGATACCTATGGTCATCTCCTCATTTCCTTCATGATTCAAAATCAATTCATCACTCTTACTCTTGCTCAATTTGGGCAAATTCTTAGAATCCCATTCAACGGCCAAGCCGTTTTCTCAAATGAATGGGATCTTTCCACTCTTGAAAGAAATCGTCCTCAGGATGGCCCCTACTATTCTGAGATTCCTAGTCCTGAAGACATTCGTCGAATGCTTGAACTAGAACGTCGTACGACTAGTCGAGTGATCAAGTCGAAGAATGTCGACATTCATGCTAATCAAATCCTCCTCAAAGAGCTAAGCCCCGACATGAAGAAGTGGGAAGAACTCATTCGTGAGAATGCGTTTGGTACGGGTGGTCACCGTGATCATGTCACGGCGAGCATTGCCCACATGCTTTACTGTGTTATTGCTGAAGAGCAATACAATTTGGCTTATCTTTTTGTTCATCGAATAATGTCCGCCAAAAACACCCCAAATGCCAATCTTCCTTATGGTATGTTTCTCACACGACTTTATCGTTATGTGATGGAACATTACCCACATCTTCAAAGAAACTACTACGTTCATATCCTTCCCACTTTGAATCAACTTACTTGTGTTCGTACTCGTCGTCCTCGTAGTGACAAAGGAAAATCTCGTGTTCCTTTGTACTCTAGGGGTCGTGGTTCTACATCTCATCGTGATGACGATGATGATGAGGATGAAAACACCTCACGTGTTAGTACTCCATCCCCCACGACCTTTGTTGATGATCTTCCTGATCTTGATTACTCCGAATATTCAGTTCCTCTTCCTCACGAACGTACCGATGAACTTCTCTTCACTCGCCAAACCTCCATCATCAATCAACAACAACAAATGCATGAAGAGATGCGAGGAGGATTCAAATCCGTTAGGAAGATGTTTAGGAAGATGCTTGGAAAGAAGAAGAAGTAGAAGATTTTGATGTATTGCTATTTGTTACTACTTGTTTCTATTTGACACTTGTATGGTTTGCTACTTGTCCGACTTATTCGGAAATACTTGTGTTAGCTCTTGTTTATTTCTTGAATAATTTTTAGTCTTTGAATAATTATCATGCTATGCTATGCTTCTTTTCAAATATGGATTATAATATGTTAATTTGCATGCAAAATTTGGTTATACATATATGTTTATATATCATCATTCCTAGTGTATATGCTTCTAATAGAGCTTGCTGGAAAAACAAACTTGAAAAATTGCCAAATTCTGCAAATTTTGGGTTTCTGGTCGTCTGGGAAAACACCAGATGGGCGGCCCCCTTAATTCCCTAGGCGGTCCCCTTAATGATTAAGGGGGCCGGCATACAATTAAGGGGACCGGCCATCTGGAACTGGGTTTACTGTATTCTTTTGCATCTTGTGAATCCTTTCTCTAGTTTCAGCTACCATTTCCCATTTTGACCCAACTGATTTTAGAATCTCTTTCAACCATTTCAAACATTTACCTAAATCACCCACTTCCATACTATAAATTCCCTCCATTATCACCATTCTTCATCTCATCATTCATCATATCATCATGACTCCTCCAAGCACCTCAAACTCCAAAACCTCCAAGAAACAAAAACTTGTGGTCATCCCCCCAAAACAACTCTTCATTGACTTAACAAATGAAGACAACAAAGCACCATCACCTCCACCTAAATGCTCATCCCCAAGTGCACCCAATGCACCATCTAAAACACCTTCCACTCATGGAACTTCTTCATCATCCATACCCTCAACCTCATCAATCAATGACTACATCAACTTACACTTGTCACCACAAGTATCATCACCACCTCCTACACAAGAACCCATGTCTACTCATCTTACCATCTCACTTTCACCAATAACACCACTTGATGCTCATCTCTCATCACCACAAATTAAACCACCATTCTTTGCCAATCCCGTACCTTGGAGGCTACTTGAATCCCATGGGGATACTTGTCTTCGTTGCATCCATAACCGCACGGTCATCTTTGGCCTTAGAGATGAAATTCAATATATGTTTTCATATATTGAACATTTGCTTACCCACACACCACCACCACCAACTCCACCATCCTCTCCAATAATCCCTCCACCACAATTCTCACCCATTACTCCACCATCACCATCATGCTCTCCAAATTAAGCATATGATATGCTTAATAAATAAAGCCTTTACCATCCCTTTTGCTTGCAAGCTCTATGAAGTCCATGTACCCTTTGCATGATGATGTATTTCTATTGTTGTTAGCTTATGTAATTGCTAATATCTTGTACTCTTCATTACTTGTACTTGTATTGTTGTGTCTTGACACAACCATTGCTCTAATATGAATGCTTCTTTCTTTCCTTATTATATTATATTTGTGTGCATGTTTATACTTGTGCTTCTAATATTTTTGTTTTGCAAGCATTCCATAGCTCGTTCTCTTGGTGCCCCCAAACGAGGGGGAGTACACATCAAGGGGGGAGTACACGAATGAAAACTTGTCGGCATAACCTTTTTGATGTTACAAAAAGGGGGAGAAGTACATATAAACTCACTAAAATACTTGTTTAAAAACTAATTTTTGAGTTAATGAGTTTAAGTTTTGTAATCATCAAAAAGGGAGAGATTGTTGATATAAATAATGTTTGTGAATGTTATTAATATTTCTCAATAAACTTATGTTTTGATAATCACAAAACTTAAATCAAATTAAGTCAAGAATAAGACATAAACAAGTATTTGGTGACAAATATTTACCTCTACATCTTATATCACTCAAGGTATGCATAAACTTAGTAACTTATGCATTACATGATCAAAGGAAATTTTATATTAATACATAACATTATATAAAATGATTTTAACATTTTATATATATTTGTAAATCATTTTTGGTAAAGCTTTATTAAACCACAAAAATATGATTTCAAATTTTCAACCAAAAAGGGCAAATTTTATCCAGAAAAACTTTTCAAACGTTCAGGAGGGCGGCCCCCTTAATTTTACTAGGCGGCCCCCTTAATCATTAAGGGGACCGGCCTATAATTAAGGGGACCGGCATGCTCCCGAACAGTATTTTCTGGCCCTATAAATATTGGATCATTCCACATATTTTTCTCACCTTTTTGCACTATAAACTTTCTGATCCAATCTTCTTCTCTAGATCTAAAATCCTTTGATCATATATTTCATAAGTCTTTGTTTCCAAGTGATCCAAAGCTTCATCCATTCAAGTGCAAGAAGAAGAACACTTCTCTACATCCATCTTATTGTAGTGGTGTTGTGTATAGCTAGTTTCATATAGTACTAGTGATAGTTATTTGTTAAGGTGTTGTGTATATTTGTTGATTGTAGAATCTTGGTGTGTTGTAAACTAGTTTGGTAGTTGTGACTTAGTTGTGCATAGAAGAAGGTGTGAAGATTGACAAGGTGTGAAGACGGTGTGAAGTCTTGAAGAAGGTGTGAAGGTGTGATTAAGGTGTGAAGATCACGTGGTGTGATATTTGGTGTGAGATTGGTTCTAGCTACGATTAGAACTCGACATTTAGCTTAGTGTCGTTAACTTGTGTAAGCCAAGGTGTGTAAAGTTTCTCCACCATAAGGAGTTTGTTGACATAGTGAAGAAAACTCTCGAGTGTGGTACTCGGGGAGTGGAGTAGGGCAAGGAAGGTGTCCTTGTAGCCGAACCACTATAAATTCACGTGTTGTGGTTTGATCTTTCTAACTCTCTCTTTTCTTCATTATATTTCAATACATTCAATATTAGTTTAGACTTGCTTATATTGGTTGTTGCTTGAACTCACTTAAGATCGAATCGAAAGTTTTTATAACCAACAAAATATTTTGGAAATAAATTTAAAAGGACATAAGACTATTCAACCCCCCCTTCTAGTTTTCCACACCTACTATCCCCGACCTCCACCACAAGCCTACTATCCCCCAACACTTGTTTACGTACCATAAGAACTTGAAGCATGTCCAAATCTAAGCATATGTTCATAATCTGTGAGCTACAAGAGTAGACCTACTTTTGGGGCACAACCCGTGTCCCCCCGTTTCCCTAAGAATGGTGGCAGTCATGCTTTTGAAATCATCTATACCTCCCAAATCCACCAATAATATCATTCCACCTCATTTCACCTCATTCATACTTTTTTCATACCTCCCAACCCCTTTTTAGTGGCAACCATGCATTTTTCATACCTCCCAACTTTTTTTTTAATAAATTAAATTAAACAATTTAATTAAAACATAAATATTTCATTAAATAACATATAAAAAAAGAACGCATATAAAAAAACGTATATAAATATATATATATATATATATATATACATATATATATATATATATATATATATATATATATATATATATATATATATATATATATACACCAATTTGAGTTTGTTGTTGCGTTTCGGGAACAAACTCAACATCATCATCATCGTCTTCACCATATATAGGTAGTTCGCGTTCCACACTTGGTTTACGACGCGAAGGACATTCACGGTAGTCACCAAACGGGTTGAAGTCACTCATCATTGATATGTTATATTGGCTTGGATTCATTGGTGGTGGAGCTTGGGGATAGTTAAACGATTGAGGGTATTGTTGATGCATCGGTGGTGGAAGTTGGGGATAATAGCCCGATTGAGGGTATTGTGGATACATCGGTGGTGGAGCTTGCGGACGAACACGAGGACGGTAGCCACGTCCACGACCTTTTTGTGATGAACCACCTCTTGATTTGCCACTATCCATGGATAACAATGTATGTGTGTAAATACAGTTTGTGTTTATGTTTGTGTTTGGAACTGAAATTGAAATGTGGAACTATGGAAATGAAATTGAAATGTGTAATATATATAGAATTTTTTTTTTTTTTTTTTTTTTTTTTTTTTTTTTTTTTTTTTTGTGCCATCCGCTCCTCCAACGGTACAAACATTAATTAGAAACGGTAATATTGTGCCTTGAAAACACCATACCTCCCAGGCAATATATGCCGTTAAAGCTATGCCGTTGGGCATGCCGGCCATGTGGCGGCGGTGTTCACCGCTGGCAATGGCATGCCGTTGGTGATACCGCCCACCACTGCCACCCTCCTAACAGTCCCCTTAAGAATAAATAAAGAGTTGTGTTATACTAACCCTCCCTACTAGGGAGGGGCTGTCCTCTTGTCTCCCGTTTGTCCCCCATTATTTACAGTGCAGTACAATTTTTTTTCCAGTTTCTGTTTCGTATTTATGAGAGTTTTAAACATTTGACATATTAAACTTTATATTTTCTGTTCCGCACTTTCAGGTTTATAGTTTTTTGACATAAACAAAATTATAAAAATAAAAAAAAAATTAAAATAAATAAAAAAAAATTAAAATAATAATGGGGGTCCGGATAAAAAAACTATGGACGGTTAGTATATCCCTACCCTAAATAAAAACAGAGACGAAGCTCCTTGGGGCTAAAGGAGCCCATGCCCCTGTCACAGATTTAGAAGTCTGTATATAACAAAGTACAAATACTTAAGATCAATTAATGTGCTGTGATGGTTGAGGGAATGACTATATTACTTTAAGAGCAAGGGATCACATCCTCTTAGGCCCATATTTTTTTAGTAATCTGTATTATTATCCTTTGACAAAACTATGGTTTTAAAATTTTCTTTACCTTACCATCAATTTGTATTCGCTTTATTATTTTGAATCTGTTATTTCTAATCTTTTAAAATGGAGAAACTTGAATATAATTAAAAAATTTAATATTACTAAAATTTATAAATGAAAGTTAGGAACATTATAATAATTCGGCTCCCGCGCCCGGGATGTATCTCTAGCTTCAACCCTGAATCAAAAGGACAGACCTAGTGACATACATTTAACTTGGTGACTCACATATCCCAAATCACTAAAAAAAACATATATTTCATTATTTATAAATCTCGAGATTCACTAAAATTTTGATAAATATGTCTCCATTATAGTGTCATTTACTCATTAATTACAATTTATTTTCAAATATGACATTTATTAGTGGGAAAACTTGTTGTATCTTTCAGCCTAAATTTCAATTGTTGGGAGATATTATTACAAGTTGTCAATTTGTGATTGGACTTTTTTTGCTATCACATGAAAACTTTTGTGAGGTCAATGCTGAAAAATTGGAGGTCAATAGGCAACTCATGTCTGCTCTAATAGCAAGAGTGTAAATCTGGAACAAGACTGTATTTGGCAACCACAAAAACATAGAAATGGCCGCCACACAGGTGAGACCAAGTCCAATAGCAAGAGTCCAAAAGTCCAATTGTTGCATGTATAAAATTAAAACAAACTCCCCAGCCCAAGGTTTGTATATATGTTTAAAATTAAAGCAACCCATTTTTTGTTTCAAAAAGAAACACTGAAGACAAAGAGAAGACGATTGGCGAGAAGTTTGTAGAGAGAGAAAGTGTTTCGCGCTCGTTCTTCAGTGTTGTGATTCCTCATCAAGACTCAATTAAAGAGTGTGACAAAGTACTCCTCATCTAGTAAGCTGCTTCTACTCTTTGTTGTTTATTTTACTTTAATTTGGAGTAGCAATTTAGTGTGTTTTGCATGTCTTAATCAATTTAGCAAATGTTTTATGTTGAGCGAATTTTTTTAGTTGTAATTTCTAAATTTTTTTGTGGCGAATTTCAGTTTTCATTGTCGATTTAAGGTTTCGTTTTAACTTTTAGGGTTTTTTTTACTGATTTTTTTTAGCGATTTTAAGGGTTTCATTTTAACTTTTAGGAAAACAGTTGCTACAAAAGGTGAGGAAATGAATATAATGGTTTAAAGAGGAAAGAACTAGAAGGAGTTGGTTCATCTTGTTCAACAGAACCTACTAATGATCCAAAGAGGAAGAAAGTTGTTGAACAAGGAAAAAAGAAGAAGATGAAGATAGTAGATGGATCTATTGGTGAGATAATTACTTTTGATGTTAAATTTTTAAAAAGTTAAAAGTTTTTATCTTTTAGTTAAAACTTGGTATGAATTAGTTAAATATATTATGAATTAATTAAAAGTGTTGTTTGAATGAATTTAGTCACTGTTATATCTGATTTAATTAGTTACAGTTACATGTTATTTAGTAGCAGTTTCATGTTATATGGTTATTGTTTTAGCTATGAGATAGTAAGTTTTAGTTAAATCTTATACAAATTTACTTATAGTTTCTTTTAATTTAGTTATAGTTCAACATGAATTAGTTAAAGACATTATTATTAGTTACAATGTTAAAACGGTCTTGAAAAAGTTATAAATCCTTGTCTTTTAGTTAAAGTATAACATGTATTAATTAGTTAAAGACATAAGGGTCATTTGAAAAAGTTACAAGTCTTTGTTTTTTGGTTAAAGTTCAGTAGGAATTAGTCAAAGATATTATGTATAACTAGAAAGGTGCCCGCGCGATGCGGGAGCGGATTGTTGGGGTGAAGAGGAGGGAGGTGGGGTGGTGGAAAGTGGTTGTTGGGGTGGTTGTTGAGGTGGTTATAAATTGTTGGGGGGGGGGGGGGGGGGGGGTTGTTGAGGTGGTTAAATTGTTGGGGTGATTGTTAGGGGTGGTTGTTTCCATAATTAGTAAGTAAAAGTCTGAATTTTTAAGCCTTTCTAATTATAGAATAGTCCCAAATACATTATATAGTAGTATAGATTACAGATGTTAAAAGGGTTTTTTGAATAAGTTAAATGTTTGTATCATTTAATCAAAAGTTTAGTATGAATTAGTCAAATATATTATGTATAGTTACATATGTTAAAAGGGTTGTTTGAAAAAGATAAAAAAATTTTGCCATTTGAATTTGAGCCTGCCTATTTGGATTTGGTGACATTCTTTTGGAATTGGAAAACTTCCTTTTGCCTTCACATGAAGATAGATAGATAGTACTGCTCTATTAGAGTATGATCTGGCCCAATTCTTCTTAATGTATCTACTCTAATAGAAAATTAAGAAGAGTTGAATGTTTGTTATATAGTTCATAGATTTCTTTAACATCAGATGCAGTATATCCTATTAAACTTCATTTTACATCATCATCACTTTGGCAAGACAAATAAGTTTCATAACCTACAAAATTAAAGCATACCTATTGTTATTACATATAGGCTATATGATTGTGCTTTAAAGTTGCTTAATTTTTGAATTCGGTCAAATTAATTCCCATTGATAATTATTTATTTGTTGATTTTTGTAACTGACCATTCCACAAGTTATTAATCGTGCTAATAATAAGTCATACATCGAACAATAGAACCTGTTAAAGGCTTTATTACAATTGGCAATTTTGAGCATGTTAGCGATCGAACAACATGGGATATATTGAAAGTGTTGACACCCGGTCGCAGGATCAACTAATGCTTTACTTATTTGACTGGTTTTTTTTGTTAATCTATTATTGTCCAGTTGTTAATTTGGTATAAGCATGAAATAATAGATTATCAACTACATTCATATATTACAATTGTTTTAGTTTGATTATTCCACAATGCAACTTCGTTTTGTTTGAGATAGTTTATGATAATTAAGCAAGAAATAATAGAATGAGATCGACCCGTATTTGCTAACTTTCCGCTAACAACAAATTTCGTGCACTTGCGGTATATAATTTAACTCATCACATTGAGTCACTCATTACAGGTCATTAATTAACTTTCCTATCAATATTTAACTTTCGAGTCATACGACTCTCTTATTAAATTTTGGGTCACTATAACTATAATAATAATTGTTACTAATTACGATATTTTATAGGAAAAATTGATGCCAGTAAGCTAACCTTTCACCCATAATTTTTTAATAAGTCATCCTTTCAATTATTTCTTAATAAGTTAACTTTTACTAGGTATCTATTTTAGTATGTTTTTTTTACTGGTAACTGGTTAGTGTAATAAGTAAAGGTTGCAACTCACCATTTCCCTCCTAAAATGCTGATGTGGCACGACAAATCATCAGTTACTCAGGTCACTCACCCACCTCATTCAATTCACACACACACACCCACCCATGTACCTTCTTCACCTTCCTCATCAACGAATTGATGGTGGGGGAGAGTTAGTGTACATGGGAGGTTCAGGTAGGACCTTCAGTGTCGATCCAGATGAATTATGTTACTGGGAACTAGTGGAATTAGCTAAAAAGTGTGGCAAGTATGAGAAGATTATGGATATTTGTTACTTAATTCTAAGGCTTAATTTAAGCTTGGAATTTGAAGAATCTAACAAGGAAACTTGAAGATTTTGAGACTCCTTGCATATCAATGACAATTTCTACTCTCTTTCTCATATTTTGTTATTTCAATTACTTTTTATATCCTATTCACTTTTAATTACTTGTTTATCGTATTTGATTTCATGTTATTAGTTGTAATATCTTTATTTTTATACTTTATCATGCCTTTTGAGTAGTTATTTTACTTGAGAATGGGTTGAAGCCATTGATGAGTTTATAAACCTTGAATTCAAACATGTGGTTTTGACATGGGATAATTTTGGTTGATTGATTTGGTATTTTTATGAATGTTTGTGTGATTGGCCATCATAGAAGCATTATCTACATACCCTAGTGAAGGATCGAAAGATGAAGTTAAGGGGTTGCCTCAAATCAATCATTAGGCTTGAAGGACCATGAAGATAGGGACTACCTAGCCTAGGGGGCTTTCTTTGATTGTTTATGTTCATCATGTTTATGGATATGCTTGGTTGAGTGCCTTAGCCATGAGAATAGGTCTTTGGTAGTAGATTAAGCCAATCTAGCTAGCCCGGGAGAGTAGTTAGAGTACCAATTGATGAACTCCCCTCAATTAATTCCCATGTATATTTCCTATCTTGAGTTCTTGGTTTGTGAATGTTTTGATTGGTGGATTCCCCTTCTCAAGGACCCATATTTTATTTTAAGTTTCTATTAATTGTCACTTACATACTTTAAACCCCAAAAAAGAGTTGACCATGCTTAATCTAAGTCAATATTTATCGATGCTCCCCTTAGTCCTTGTGGGATCGACCCTTACTTGCCCTTTCTAAGCACTAGAGAGATCAAGCTAGGTTTTTATCTTTGGTAGGCTCGACGACGGCCAATTAGGCCCTCCCTAATTCAGTGATGTCACCAACTAGAAGTAGTCCTAGGAGATAGGGCAAAGGGTCTTAGTTGACCTGCCCATTTAACAAACCAAAAACACATGGGTCCACAAATACCACCACATTAGAAAAAGATGCTTCCACCTCAGAAAGGGGGCCTACAAAGAAGATAAAATGTGCTTCCTCATCCACTGTGACTCATTAAAGCCCTAATTCTACCACAACTCCCAAATAAAAAACTCAGTTGAGTACTGAAAACACAAACTGGACAGTAAATGATTTTTTAGATAATTATGATTGGGATGATCCAAGACCAGATAGCCTTTGAGGTTCAGTGAGCTGGTTAGTGAACCAAGTGATAATGAAGATAGTGATCCTCTGTATGAGCCTGAAATTGGGGAGTTGTTGAAAAGAGATTATGATGTTGACGGTGAAGATGATGATGAAGATTTTGAACTTGAAGAGGGTTATGTGGAAGAGGACATCAATCTTGATGACCTAGATCATGAAATTGAATAAGAGGAAGATAATATTATTGAGTCAACTAATTTCAATGACAATGAATCAGATCAAAGTGATGAAGAGCAAAGGGTAGCTAAGGAGAGAGTGAAAGCTTGTAATGGTAGGCTCATTAAAATAGCCAATCAAGTGCAAAGGAAAGCTCTTGCGGGTAAGCTTGGCTGTCAGCAGACAACTATCGAAACACCAAGTGCGGGACCTTCTCAAAGTGGATTTGTAAGTGAATATGAGGAGAGTGAGGATGATATTGAAACTCCTTCTGAAAGTGGGGAAGAATTTGTAGAGAGAAAAAGGGGAAGGATGAGTGCACACACTGATTTCTCAGTGTTTAGCTTCAAGGCTGGTCAGAGGTTTCCTAATAGAGAGGAGTTTAAGTCAGCTGTGGCTAAGTATGGTATTTTGCAAGGTAGGAATTAGAAGATCTGTGTAAGCAACAGAAAAAGGAGGCAGGAGTTAGGGGTTCAGTGTGTGGAAGGTTGCCCATTTTATGTCTATTGTTCTTGGCACTCTAGGAGTCTAGGTTAGGTAGTTTCATGGTGAAGAAGGTGGTGGATGAGCATAGTTGCCACAGAAACATGAAGAGAAATAGGCAAATGAAGTCTAGTTGGGTTGCAAAGGAAATGTTGAAAGTTTTCAAGCTAGGCCTCACTGGCCAGCTAAGGAGTTGATTAAGGCAGTTAGGAGGTCTTATAAGGTGTTTATTATAAAGGATTTTGCATATAGGGTGAAGTAGGCCCACAAGATGCTCCATGGTAGCATGAATGATCATTATCTGAAGTTGGGGAGATATACGGAAGCAATTGAAGCAGCTGATCCGACTACTGTGATAGAGCTGAGGGTGGATATGACAAAAAGTCTTGACGCTCCAAATTTCCAGAGATTTTTTATGTGTTATGGTGGACTAAAACAAGGGTGGAAATAAGGTTGTAGGAGGGTAATTTATGTTGATGCAGCCTTCCTTAAAACCTTTTTGGGAGGAAAAATCTTAAGTGCAGTAGATAGAGATGGTAATGAACAGATGTCCCCCATAGCTTGGGTTGCAGTTGAGGGGGAAAATAAAATTTCGTGGGAGTGGTTCTTCAACTGCTTTGATCCACTCTTGATCTTGGAGATGAGACTGGTATTGCAATAATTTCAGATGAGCATCAGTTAAATTTCAGTTTTTCAATTTGTTGTTGTTTCAATTCTGTTGATGTTTAATCTTATGTTTGTATTATAATTCAAAGTTTGTTGTTTAAGCTTATGTTTTCTGAGTTTCTTATATGTTGTATGGTGTTTAGTCATCAAAAATCTTGTTTGTTGCCTCATAAGTGTAAATCTTGTTGTGTTGCTTTGTTTGCCAGGCCATATTGCATGTTGTTGCTACTATGTTGCCTAAGGCTAAACACAGACATTGTGCTAGGCACATATTTGCATTATGGCACAAAACATTTAGGGGGGGATGAGTTTAAATTAGCTTTTGGGAAGGTGGCAAAGGCATACAATATGGCTGACTATAATGAAGGTTTGGATCAATCGAGGGAGTTGAGTGAGGATGCTGCTAGGATATAACCCCAAAGTTTTTTGTAGAGCTTATTTGGACCCTAGTATTAAGTCTGATGGCAAAACAAATAATATGGCAGAGACTTTCAATGGTTATATTATTTATGCAAGAACCAAACACATCATCTACATGTTTGAGGATATTAGGGTGGCCATAATGCAAAGAATAGTTACTAAGAAGCAAGACATACAGAAAGACCAATTATATCCTTTGCCCTAGAATCCAAGCCAGATTAGACAAAGAAAAGGTCAAGGCAGCTGAGTTTGAGGTTTTACCATCAACAGATAACCTATTCAATGTGAAGTATTACCTAGATCAGCTAAAGGTTGACTTGGATATCCGATGCTAGGAGTTGCACTTGTAGGAAATGGGACATGTTAGGTGTTCCATGTTGCCATGCAATTGCCTGTATCTTTTTTCAAAACAAAGAAGCTGAGTCATATGTTGATGATTGGTATAAGAAAAAGGTTCATTTGAAGGCTTATGGTGGTTCAATTCCACCTTTAGAGGGAGAAAGGCATTGGCCTAGGGCAATATGCATCATTGACCCCCCACCAATCAAGGTAGGTCCTGGTAGGCTCAGGAAGAATAGGATCTAAGACCCTTCCAAAAACCCCAAAAACCAGAAACCCTTGCCAGAATGGGTATGAAAATGACTTTTACGTATCACCTGTCAATCAAAAGGCCATAATAAGAGGAGGTTCCCAAATAGAGATAATGTTGTGATAAGGGATCCAACATCTAAAAAGCCAAGAGGAAGGCCTAGGAGAGATGCTATAGAACCCACCAATCAAGGTGCACCCACTAGTGAAGTTGCATCAGCATCTGCACATTCATCTCAGCTTGGAAGGGGTGGAAGGTTGATTCTTCGTGGACAGGGTGCTAGAAGGGGAAGAGGAAGAGGGTCAACTGGGAGGTTAGAGAAAATGATGATGGTGCATCTACAAGTTCAACTGGAAGGGGAAGAGGGAGAACTGCAATTGGCAGAGGAAGTCAGGAAGGCGAAGAGGTAAAAACCAGGTATGAAACCTTCACTTGAATCTTAAAATTTTGGTGATTAACTAATCCTTCAACATTAACACCATGCTGTTTTCTTTTCAGTACAGATGCCTGTAGGAGTTGGAGTACTAATTACAGCAGATGGAACTCCATTCTCAAATGTAAGCCTCATTCCTTGATGTATTGCTGTTTTTGCTGTGTTATTGTTTTTACATCTAAGCTATTTGCTTTTTTTGCAGGCTCCAGGATCCAGCGGAAATCCAAGGCCTCTACATGAAGTCCCTTGCAGTGGAACACAAGGAAGTCACACTTAGTTGGACACTAGCTAGAATCTGATGTTTTGTATGTAATAGCTTTAACCAAAAAACTGATATTTGGATGTAATAGCTTAGAACACTTGCTACAAAGTGATCTTTTGCAAACTTGTAACTTTATGCTATGAATGATCAAACTTCCCACTTTGTGCTATGAATACAAATTTGTAGCTTATGCTAATATCTGTCAGGTTCATTTGCAACTTTTTTTTAAGCTTTTTTACAACTTAGTTTCCTATAAAAATACACAATCTCCATGGTACAATTCAATACTAACCATCAATTTTCATTTCATTTCAAATTCATCAGTAGATAACATCAAAATTTACACACAAAAAAAAATAAAAAAACAAAAAAAAACAAAAAAAACAAAAAAACAAAACAAAACAAATTAAAACCCCACCTCATATACTTCCATGTACCCAAAAAATACACCTAAATCCACAACACCAACTCCCATCTAATACAATCCATGAACCATACAATTATCCTACCCATCTACTTCAAATCATACAAATTACAGTAGCAAAAAAAATCCATTAAATTATCAGAGCCATCAACAGAGGTAATTATATGTGCCCTTTGAGGTGAACATTAATGTTGTTGCGCTTAATTTATGATGTTTGCTGCGCTTGTACAACATTAATGTTGTTGTAGGTCAGTTGGTGGTTTTAAATGAGCATTTCAAAAAGTCGAGCTATCTATGGAATGTCAAAGAGGAGTTGGATAATAGTTCAGGGACTGAAGTGTTACAATTAGATAGTTGAAGGACTAGTATTGTAAATATTCTGTTATTAGTTTCTCCCTTGTATATATACTCTGTAACTCATTTCATTCTTCAGCTTAATGAAATCACTTTCACTCTTTTGTGTGTGTGTGAAATGTGTGATTCTCTCAACTCATTATTGTCAACATGGTATCAGAACTCAATAATGAGTTCTTGATCAGTTGCAACCGTTACAACCACTCTAACTAACTTTTCCGATCATCTTCAACCATCATAAACCACCGTAACTAACTTTTCCGATCATCTTCATAAAACCACCATTTCAACACCAATTTTCATAATTCTTTCACTAATCTCTATCAAATTTCTTCACAAACACCTGTAATTGATTCAATTCGTGTTTCTTGAATTCGTGAATCAATAGGTTATCATTGTAACGGTTTCTTGAATCTGTAAAACGCTTCCGCATCAATAGTTATGAATTCAGCATCTTCTTCATCTGAAACTGCTGGAATGATGAATAATCAGATGTTATTTCAAAATCCACTGTTCTTGCATCCTTCTGATGGACCTGGTACACTGATGGTGACTGAAAAACTTCTTGGGGCTCAGAACTATCGCTCTTGGAGAAGATCAGTAGAGATAGCTTTGTCACACAAAACGGAAGTTAGGATTCATTAGAGGTACTGTTCCAAGATCTGTTGATGATGCTAGTTTACAAGAACAATGGGACACGTGTAATAATCTGGTAATTAGTTGGTTGATGAATTCGGTTTCTGAATCTATTGGTAAATCTATCATGTTTATGGGGACAGCTCATGCCATATGGCTTCAGTTGGAAACTATGTTTGCACTGAGTAATGGATCTCATAAGTACAAACTCAATAGAGAAACTTATGCAATCATGCAATCAGGAAGGTCCATTAGTGAGTATTACACCAATATGAAGTGTGTTTGGGAAGAGTTGGATTCCATGAATGAATTGCCAAGAATTGTCAATATAACTCCTGAAGTTGCTGTGTTTATTCAAGCCTTGAATGTTCAGAAGGAAGAGCAAAGGTTGTTTCAATTTCTTAATGGTTTGGATGATCATTTTGCAAGTCAAAGAAGTCAACTGTTGTTGAACTCTCCTCTGCCTAGTGTTGAAACTGCTTGTTCTTTGCTTCAACAAGAAGAATCACAAAGAGGGGTGTTTGGAAATAATAGTCATGTGGGAATTGAATCAACTGCTTTGTACAGCAAGGGAGAGGTAAAAGATAAGTGTAATATCTGTGGATTTAAGTGGCATCCACCAGAGAAGTGTTGGGAGAAAATTGGTTATTCTGTTTGGCATTATAAGTATAAACAAGGTCAGAAAGGAAAAACAGTGGTTAAGAATGGTAATGGAAATGTAAAAAGGACTGCTGCATTAGTTGAAAACAGTGGTCATGTTGTGTTTACATCCAAACAGTTTGAGCAACTTATGAAAAGTTTGCCACAGTTCAATCAAAATGCTCAAGAACCAACTGAAATGGATCATCCATTTGGTGAAGGTACAATTTATTGTTTTTCCTGCACAAATGGTGTGATAGAAGGTTGGATAATAGACACTGGAGCTAGTGATCATATGTCACCTGATAGTGAGGATTTAATAGATGTTCAGACCCTTAAGTATAAACAAATGATTAATTTGCCTAATGGTCACACATCTATCATCTCACAAGTTGGAAATAAGGTGTTAGAAAACAAAATTGAGCTCAAAAATGTCCTGGTTGTTCCTTCATTCAAATTCAGACTCTTGTCAGTCTCAAAATTGACAAAAGATTCTCAATGTTTTGTCACTTTTTATGAGCAGTTTTGTGTTATTCAGGATTTGAAAACCAGGAAGGTGTTGGGCTTGGGTAAGAAGAAGGCTGGTCTCTATCATTTGCTCAATCTTCCATTGGAGCAAGTGCATGCTCAACTCTCTTCTATGGTTGTGTCTGCACTTGAAGATTGTAGTTTGTATTCTTTCTTTGCAAACTGTTCTGTTCCTGATACATTTGCTTTCAGTGTTTTCAACAATTCATATAGTCTATGGCATCATAGGCTTGGTCATGTTTCAAACTCTACTCTTAAGCACATTGATTCTGTGCCTCAGTGTCAGTCTGATGCTAGTAATAAAGATTGTTTGACCTGTCCTATGGCTAAGTTTGCTAAACTTTCTTATCCTACTAGTGTTTCACATTCTAAAGTTCCATTTCATCTCATTCACATTGATATCTGGGGCCCTTATAAAGTTCCAACTATAGGGCATCATAGGTATTTTCTGACCATAGTGGATGATTGTAGTAGAGCTGTGTGGACATATTTGTTGGTTAAGAAATCAGATGTTTTCACTGTCTTAAAGTCATTTCATACTTTTGTTAAGACACAGTTTGAGAAAGACATTAAGGTAATAAGGTCAGACAATGCTCTAGAATTTCTCAAAGGATCAATAGGCCCTTATATGAAATCTTTGGGAATTGAGCATCAAACCTCTTGTGTGGATAGACCTCAGCAGAATGGAAGAGTAGAGAGAAAGCACAAAAATATTTTGGAAATTGCAAGGGCATTAAGGTTACATGCTCATTTGCCTGTGCATTATTGGGGAGATTGTGTTATCACTGCAACTTATCTCATCAATAGATTTCCTACAGCTGTTTTAAAATTCAAGACACCTTATGAAATTTTGATGCATTCTAAGCCTGATTATGGTCACTTGAGAGTTTTTGGGTGCCTGGCTGTTGCAAGCAATCCAACAAGAGTTGCTGATAAGTTTGAATCCAGAGGTGTGCCTTGTTTGTTTCTTGGTTATCCACAACATCAAAAAGGGTACAAGTTGTACAATTTGCTCACCCATACCAGGTTTGTTTCCAGGGATGTGGTATTCTATGAGCATATTTTTCCTTATTCAAAGTCTAGTATGAATCAAGTACTTAAACCCATACCTGCTCCTATGTTATCTTCTATTTGGTATGAGGATCAGTTGTCAGCAGAATCTCATCAGCAGGATCAGCTGTCAGCAGAATCTCATCAGCAGGATCAGGATCAGCTGTCAGCAGAAACTCATCAGCAGAATCAGCATTCTTCTGAACAAGTTAGAACTGAGATTGAGATTCATGAAGAAGAAGTTCAACTAGTTGAACATCCTGCTCCACCAGTGTTTGAACCAACAAGGAAGTCATCCAGGGTTCCAGTTCCTCCAAGTTGGCTTAAAGACTATGTTACCTCTCATTTGCCAAGAGCCAATCAAGTCTCAGTTACTTCATTGCAATCTCAGTTTCAAGCATTTTTGTGTGCCTTGTTAGCCAACACTGCACCAACATCTTTCAAAGAAGCTATTAAGATTCCTGCCTGGGGCAATGCAATGGATGTGGAAATTAGAGCTCTGGAAGATAATGAAACATGAGAAGTGACAACTTTGCCTAAAGACAAAAAGGCTATTTCTTGTCATTGGATATACAAAATAAAGTACAATGCTGATGGTTCTGAGGACAAAAAGAAGGCAAGGCTGGTGGTAAATGGAAACAGACAAAGAAAAGGAGTTGACTATGAAGAAACTTTTGCTCCAGTTGCCAAAATGGTGACAGTGAGAGCCTTGTTAGCTATTGCAGCCATGAAGGGTTGAGATATTTGTCAAATGGATGTCTCAAATGCCTTTTTACATGGTGATTTGTTTGAAGAAGTTTACATGCAGATGCCACAAGGTTATGTTGGTAAGGGGGAGAATGTGCAAGATGTTCCTACCAATCAAAACCTTGTTTGTAAACTTAAGAAATCTTTGTATGGTCTCAAGCAAGCACCAAGACAATGGTTTGCCAAATTGTCATCAGCCCTGGTTTCCTTTGGATATGTTCAGTCAAAGGCAGATTATTCATTGTTTGTCAAATCAAATGGTACATCATTTACAACTGTGTTAGTGTATGTAGATGATTTGATGATAACTGGTTCTGACAGCAGTGAGATTCAAGCTTTGAAGTCTCAGTTAAGTTCTCATTTTCATATGAAGGATCTTGGAGAATTGAATTATTTCTTAGGTTTGGAAGTGTCCAAAAGTGATCAAGGCATCTTCATTTCACAAAAGAAATATACTACTGATTTGCTGCATGAAGCAGGCTTGTCTAATGCTAAAACCTATAAGCTGCCTATGGATCCTCATGTGAAGTTGCAGGCTGACATTGGTACTCCTCTTTCTGATCCAGAAGTATATAGGAAGTACATTGGAAAACTCATTTAGCTTATTATCACTAGACCTGACATTTGCTACACAGTACAACTTCTTAGTCAGTTTATGCAAAATCCTACCTCAGTTCATATGCAAGCTGTTAAGCATTTGTTGAGATACTTGTTGAAATCACCAGGTCAAGGAATTTTGCTAGCTAATGATTCTGCTGCTCATCTGACTGCATATTGTGATAGTGATTGGGCTAGTTGTCCAATGACTAGAAGATCTACAACTGGATATTGTATATTACTTGGTCAGTCTCCTATTTCATGGAAATCAAAGAAACAAAGTGTTGTTTCAAGATCATCTGCTGAGGCAGAATACAGAGCAATGGCTCTAACTTGTTGTGAAGTGACCTGGTTAGTTTCATTGCTAAAAGATTTGGGAATTAAAGATCTTGGTCCAGTTGATTTGAAGTGTGACAATCAAGCAGCTCTGTACATAGCTGCTAATCCTGTGTTTCATGCTAGAACCAAACACATAGAAGTAGACTGCCACTATGTAAGAGATCAAGTGAAGAATGGTCAAGTCAGTCCTTCTTATGTGTCTACAAAGGAACAGCTTGCAGATGTGTTTACAAAAGTTTTACCTGAAGATCAACATTCAAAACTTATGTCCAAGTTGGGAGTTTCCAATTCTTCCACCTCTCAACTTGAGGGGGAGTGTCAAAGAGGAGTTGGATAATAGTTCACGGACTGAAGTGTTACAATTAGATAGTTGAAGGACTAGTATTGTAAATATTCTGTTATTAGTTTCTCCCTTGTATATATACTCTGTAACTCATTTCATTCTTCAGCTTAATGAAATCACTTTCACTCTTTTGTGTGTGTGTGAAATGTGTGATTCTCTCAACTCATTATTGTCAACATGGAATGTATGCAGAATGGTACAAGAACACATGCGAGGTTATTTTTGAATAATCGATGGAGAACAAATGGGTGGGTTTTAATAAGGAAGTGAATGGGGAGTTTGATGTTTATATTTAACGAGGCTTTACGAGCCCGTGCGATGCACCGGCTGTGCTTTTGGTTGAATATCTACGTATTTTTTACGTAATGTTTGTGCAGATGTTTATATACTTGTTATCAAGGTTGCATCAATGTTTGTATTATAAGTTTTATATAATCAGTTATATGTAATGTATTAGGGTTTTTTTTTCAATAAGTTTGTAACAATGTATAACCAAGATTGCGTCGGACGGACTTTGTCGATTCTTTAGACCCATGCGATGCACACGGGTTGTATCTAATTGTGTTCATTGAGTAATGTTTTTGCAAATTGTGTATCTGGGTTTCTATTCTTCAATTCCAAAGCGTAATCCCTAAGACTGGCATATTGTTCTTCATGGTCGCCGTCAATTTGTTTCTGAGAAAATTCCCTTGCTCTTGATATCTTTGTGGTCGGGACATCAAGCTGCAATTTTTCATTTATTTCCATTGCTATTGCAGCTGTCGGCGCTGTGCGGTCCCTAACAAGAATTTTAGCAACCTCGGATGAAAGGAATCGTGCAGTCAACAATTTAATTTTTCTTGTTTGTAGGCATTTATGTTCATCATTTAATGTTTTGACACTCCAACTCCTTTCATCACCCACTTTTGACACATGTAGGGACCATTCGCACATGGCCTTGCTCTTTTTTTTTGTAGGTTTTGGTACTTTCAAATTTGCCCTTTGACTGCGAAGAAGAAGCTGATGGTTGACAACTTCCTGTATCATTTCTGCCATAACCCACAACAGTCCCTCTACACATCGCTCGAATCCTTTCTTGGTCACACTTTTCAATCCTAATATCTCTTCGGGACTCCAACGCATAGATTCTGAGCTTATCTTTGATTTCCTTGGGGTGTTTAAATGTTTCTGTTACAAAAAACTCTCCCTTCTTGACATTCGCCCTACCCTCATACTCCTTCCTTATTTCTTTTAACCTTATCTTGCGTAGGTTGACAAATTTGTTATTATTGCCTTCTTCATCACTATGAAAATCATCATCAAAGTTATAGCCACTATCATGATTCGTATAATCCGCCATACACTCATCAGCTAACTTTGCTAAATTCTCAAAGTAGGGATCAAAATCAAACTTAAAGTCCGTCATTTCCACTTGTGGCTCAATAGGGGCTGTCACATCATCCTCTTCATCTTCAAACTCAGACACATGTACAACATGTTCTTCCTCGTTTACCTGCTGTGTTGAGGTGCCCACATCATCCCTTTCAACATCTTCGATTTCAACATCATCCCTTTCCACATCATCCCTTTCCACTACTTCTTCTAAATCAACATAGTTTTTGTTGAGCTCTAAAACCACATACTCACTCTGGTCAAGTTCTGCAACCATGTCTGTAATCAAGTCGTCTCCCACACCAACATTATATTCAGCTTGTTGTTCTTGACCAGCAATCATAGGCACAGGTGATTGACCATTGGTACCATCAATTGAAGTCTCAGCTTGTTCTGGATCGATGGTAGGATCATTTGAAGGCTCCACCCGTACTTCATTCGTTATTTTACATTTTCGTCCTCTTTTGGGTCTTCTGCGTTTCATCTCAACATACACCTCAATCTCTCTATGCATTGGAATCAAATCCAACATATCCATCACATCCCCATCCCTCTCCAACGGGTACAACCCAACATCCAACGTCTCGTCTGGTATCCTATAATAATAGCCTGCAACCCCACCTTTCACACCTATGTCAGCTACCAACTCTTCAAAGGCGTAAAAGCTAAACAAGTCATAATCCACACAATCATACCACGAAATAACTGGATCAACATACATCCTTTTTGGTAGTGGCGTAAATTTTCCACCGTGGGTTGCTTTCAGAGTGAAGTAGGTCGGCTTTGATGCTGTATGCAAACAATAAACATCAACACACACACACTAACAACATGAAAAATCAACTTAATGTATAATCCACATCCTATTCGTACTGTTCATTACAATCACATATCACTGTAGATAAAAAAATCGATACAATTAACAATGCCCAAAACATACCGTAAAGTTGCTGAAGATTAGGGATCGGAGACGATCGTTCGCGGTTTTTCCCAAATAAACTAACCATCTTCTTCAATTTTTCCCGGTACGGAAATCGTGATTGGAAACTTTAGGGCAAAAAATGCGATTGACTTTGGGCAAGGGAGTGTTTGGATCAGGGGATTAATGTGCTTGTTCGGTGGGTCTAATATTGTTTTAGGCGGGAACCGTGAAATGACGATACTACCCTCAACTACGTGGCACTTAACGGGAAAATTAACGGAAAATGACTCTCAGTGGCGATTTTGCGAAAATGTGGAACGTGGGTGGCTTTTTTGCGCTACTTTTTGTCTCGGTCCCGTTTTTGCAATTTTGTGGAACGTTAAGGACCATTTTTGCAATTTACCCTTAATTTAATTTGTTGATACTAGACTTTTTCTGGAATGGAAATTGCATGATCCAGCTCGAAGAACGCCACGAAAAAGTGCCTTGAAAAATGTGTTAGAAATTATGCCGGAAAGACCTTTTGTGTTCTTTTCAATGTTTTGAAAACCGGATTCGAAATTGACCCGGTCAAGTCATCGGGCACCGGGTCAACCAGTTCGACCGGTTGGACGGCAGGGTCAACCCAGTTTTCAATTTATTATTATATTTTTTTCGACCTGGTCATCCCGGGTTTTAATTAAAACATTTTGAAAAAACGAAACCCGGCCGGGTTTCGAGAACCGGGTTGACCCGGGTCACTCAAAATCAGGCGGGTCTAACCGGTTAACCCGGTTTTATAAACCCGGGTTTTTTTTACCTGTTTTTTTCGGAACCGGTCGAACCGGTTAACCCGGCTAGGTCGACCCGGTTTCAAACCACTGGTTCTTTTAATGAAGTCGAAATTTTAAACAGCCAGTAGATCGAATAGTAGTAACACATGTGTCACTTTAATCTATTTTTTATAAGGTTAAATCATAACCGATCATGACTTGTTTAAAATATATAGACATAAAAGCTTGACTTATTATGAAAAAAGCTGGACTTTAAAAAAAAGAATGGATTAAAAATTGACTTATTTCCTAATTTGTTTTGTGGCACACAAAAGAAGCTGTAAAAGCTATAGATTCGATCACATGTGCTTTGTGTGTTTTTTATGATTTGTTTATGCTTTTCTTATTAAACTAGCAACCTATATGCTTGTGTGAGAGATACATTAATTGGGTGGGACACTCATAAAATTTTTTATTATTTCCCCAATACAGCAACTAAGAATCAGATCCTTAATTATAAATTCTTCTGCAAACCATTTCTCAGCTGATCATTATACCCACGAAATAGTAAAAAAAAAAAAAAAAAAAAAAACATATAGGGTAGATATTTCAATGGCCATACCAATAAGCATTTGTAAGGGTATGGAGGCTGAATTATATGAAGCAGCAGTTAAAGGCTTATTTGAAGCCATGAGTGGTATATCTAATTGGAAGGAACAACAAACTCCCATCAAAGACAATATTCTCCATATTCATGTGGGCAAACATGTGCTCTATGAGAAAAAAGGGGTTAAAACATCAGAGGTTAGCAAGGAGTTCATTGAAAAGGTTATGGAAGATAATGAGGGATATAGGCTTCTGTGGGAAAGCAACGCCAATGGGGACACTCCCCTACACCTAGCTGCTAGATTCGGGCATAGTAACGCAGTTGAAGCGTTCCTTGACCGAGCTAGTAAGGTGAATCAAGAGGAGGTGACAAGGTTGATGAAGATGAGCAACAAGAAGAAGGATACAGCCTTGCATGAGGCAGCTCGTGGTGGCCATCATGGTGTAGTGGAGCTGCTCGTGTTGCAGACAATCGTGGAAGGAGGCCATGCGCATGATTGCCCGCAACACAAGCCTAATGAAGAGGGTGATGAGACTCCTCTCTACCTGGCTGCTGAGAGGGGATGTACACCCTCAGTGCTTAGCATTCTATCCACTTGCAATAAACTAGATCTTGCCTTTAAGGGTCCTTGTGGTCGAACTGCTCTTCATGCAGCCGTACAGTGTGGAGACTCAGGTATGGACGTACTCTACTTAATTCTTTGCATGCTTTCTAGATATGCTGTTGGCGCGTAGCTAGTTTGTTGTCTTTGCTCACAAGTCAAGTTTTTTTTTTTTTTTTTTTTTTTTTTTTTTTTATGGAACAAGCTAGTCAACTATTTTATCATAATGGGGTCAAATATTTAGGGTTGCCTAGTTTTACTGATCATAATGGTGATCGACCTCGTTATTTGTTAAAGTAAGAGCATGCATAACACGCTACAAGAAAAAGGGTTGTTTTCGATGGTTTTTTCCACCGGAAAAAGTCGAAAAACCGTCGAAAATCATGTTTCGGACAGTTTTCCGTCACAAAAAGCTGTCAGCGGACCCTTCGTCAGAGATTTTAACTTTTCCGACCGACGGCCACCAAACTATCGGAAAATTTGTCATTTCCGACAGCTTTGGCCATATGTTTTTAAAAAAATACCCTAACCCCAACCACCACTGCCCAGCCCCCCTCCCAAACCCACGACAATATGCGTTTTTAAGAGTTAAACCATCGTGTTTAGGTTGAGATCGATTTCTCTCTTATCTGTTGAAGCTTGTCTTGTGAATAGCAGACGCATCAGTTGAAACTTTGCTTCTGAATAGCTGATCACTATCCTATCATCGATAATTCGTTACAATTCAATATCAATATCATCATTATTAAACCCCTCCTCTCACCACCGCAACACCAACATCTCCCCCCACCACCTGCAAACTCCACAAACCCCTCATCTCACCACCGCAACCACCATTTCCCATCAACACCACCACCAAAAAAAAACCCTTACTCACCAACACCAGCGACCACAATCCACCAAACCTGCGACCACCACCACCACCACAACACAGCCCAGAAAAAAAAATCCGACAATAAGCCAAAAAAATCCAGATCTTAAATCTTCCTAAATTAACCTAACCAAAATTTTGCTTTTTCTTCCTTGTCGCTTCTTCTTCCTCGGCTATTCTCCTTCCTTGTCGTTTCTTCTTCGTTGTCGCTTCTTATTCTTCATGTCCTCTTCTTTATCTATACACATTGTCTTCTTCATTTCAAGAGAGAGGAAAGGAATTTAAGAGGAGTGAAGAGAGAGGGGATGTGAGATGGGGGCTGAGAGAAAAGATGTGAGATTGGGGATGAGAGAGGGGCGTGAAATTAGGGTTTGAGTTGAAGAGAAAGAAGGGTGTTTGAGAGAGAGGCTGATCGTTGAGAAAGGGGGAGTGGCTCCACCCAGTCCTACTCGGTCTCTTTTATGTGGGGATTGGGTCGCCAGGGGTTGAGGGACGATTTTTTTGGGAACTTGGTCGAGGTAGCGACCGAGTGTGTATATGTTTTGTGTGTGTGTTATTTAATTAAAAAAGAATATTTGTGGGGTATGTTTTTCGTAGTGTAGGTCACCTTTACTGGGGCACCGAATCGCCTGCATGTCGCTGGAGAGAGAAAGCTGACGTGGCAGGAAAAAATGGGGGAACTTGGTCGCCTTACTGTGGGCAGCCTAAGAGGGCGTGAGATGAACTGATAAAAGGGGGATTAGATTTTTTTTTTTTTTTTTAAACCAGTTTTCCGATGGCTTATGGATAAAATACCATCAGTAAATTCCGATGGTTTTTAAAACCTTCGGAAAATTTTGATGGTTTTTGAAAACGATTGGAAGATTAAAAAACTATCGGAAAATATTTCCGACGGTTTTTCAAGCGTAGGAGATTACTGACGGTTTTGTCCATCGAAAAATTTTAAAAGTCCTCGGATATTTCCGACGGATTTTAAAACAATAGGAAATTTCATCTTTTAGACTTTATTTACATGGCCATCGGAAAATATATGTCGGAAATCCGCCAATTCTTGTAGTGACGACAATGATCAAAAATTATTGATCACCCTTCTTTCTACCTTTTTCTCAACCCTTCACATCAACGCGATCAGTTTTTGATCAATTTTAACAAAAACCTGTCATAATTATGATAAAGCAAAAATTGATCAACTCTTTCGTTCATTAATAATACCCACTTTATTTTTTCTTCCTCTAATGTATTGTATTTATATTTGAGAAAAAGTATATAAATACAGGTGTTATTTTGTAGAGCATTTAAAAATTATGAAAAGTGGTATCAGTTTTCAAAATGTTTGATTTATAATTTTTAGTAACTAGCGGGGTACCCACGCGATGCGGCGGCGGGTACCCTGTGACTATATTTTCTGGCAATGTGATGTTATGCGACAATATTTTTTTTAACAATTTATTTACAAATAACAATTAATTTACAAACGTGTGCATTATTCTTTTATCGAGCCGGCACAACCTAGAAAGCACGAAACGAATTGAATTTGTCAAATAAATTGACTTCGATAAAGTTATGCGTATTTATATTCGTTTCTATTGGAAAAATCATTTCGAGAAGAATGACGCAAGTTTCATAATTTTTCGAATCCGTTTGGTACGTCAAATGGGTCCCGCAGCAAATATTTTTAAAGTTTTACTAACTTGTCAGAATACCCCCTCCGCCCATAAATGGTTTTTTCTACCCTTGTAGTTTGCTTTGGCCAAATTTGGTCCCTTCCTACCTAATAAAACCCCAACATCACTCTCTCTCCTCATTTCTTATACTAAAAACACACTCACAAACACTTCTCTTTTCTCTCTTTATCACCTCACCGGAGCCACCATCTTTTCCGGCAACCACCACCAGATGCCACCTCCGCCGTCGCCGGAAAATTTTCCGGCGAAACCCTAAACCTTCGTAATCGATAGATCGAGATACCCTCGTCCGTTCTGGAGCAGTTGATCTCTTGAAGAGCTCTCGTGATACCCAAAACCACTACCACAGTCTCCACCGCCACGACCACCCAAAACACAATCACCACCCGACGACGCAACCAACCCTAAGCCATGACCATAAACCGACAGTCTCACCACCACCACAGAAACCGACGGTTTTGAAGTTTTGATTTTTTTTTTTTTTTTTTTTTTTTTTTTTTTTTTTTTATTATGTATCAATTTTGTTAAATTCTTCTTATTATTCTTCTTCTTCTTCCACGATCCTTATCTGCTTTACTTTCATCCTTTTTCTCTTTTCGTTTTTTTTGGTGTTGAAACACATTGGAATTGGTGCACACTTTAAAAGTTTAAAAAACAATGTATTCCTTATTATGTCAAATTCTAACCATATTGACGTATATCTTATATACTAAAAGCTTAAGTAGCCTTATAAATGTAAAATGGTCATAATAAATGGCTCACAAATTGAAAGTGAAATATGCAAGCTCCAAGCAAACCAACCATCTCACGAATTGAATGTCAGGAAAATAAAGTAAAACATAACCAATTGAGAATAAATGCAGCAAATAATCTTTTCGGTTGTTTTTTGAATATTATAAATAGCCCCTATCACCATTTTCACCATATCATTTTTTCACGATCTTCACCAACATGAAACAATCAATAAACCTTTCAAATCCAACAACCTTAATTGAACAACTAACATCAACCAACAACAAACAACTTCACGTCTCACAACCGACAACAACAAATCCAAAACTATGACTTAAAAACTGAAGAAGAAAAAAAATCAATCCTACAAACTAGACACAACCATGAACCCTCACAATCACACAACTACAAGAATCTAATTTGTTGAAGCCTAGCTTCATTAATATCCGAACTTATTCAAGAAAGGACTATAACAAAACTGTAACAATCTTAATTTCTTTTTGTTCGGTTTGAAAAACAAAAATGCAAACAATATCAAATCACCCTACCCGAGACCCATCCTAGGATCTTGAATCCGTTTAAACGCGTCCTTGATTCATCTTGAACATCAAAGAAAAAAAGGTCACGATAAGGTTGTGTGTTTATGTTTGATTCGGATTTATGATGAACTTGATTAGATTTGAACCGCAAACGAAGACATATGTTAGGGTTTTGTTCCGATTGTGCTATTTAAATCTTTAGATGTGTAATTCGTTTATGATTTGATGGTATTAAATGAAGATGAGATATAATTGTTTGTAGGAGAAGATATATTTGATGATGGTGATAGATGTGTTTGTGTGTGAGTTTAGAGATAGGGGAGGAGTACACAAAAAGTAGGGTTAGGTCTAATTGTGTTTAGTTAAATGTCGGATCTAATGATTAATTCGAGCGGGTTTATGATTCGGACTTGGGTCACTCGATCTGATTTTTTTATTATACGAATTATAATTTATACTCTTGAATATACTAATTACTTTAATGTTTTATGTTTTATAGTTTTTTTAAAAAGGAAATTTGTTTTATAGTTCGCTTTTAATAATGTAATTTATTTCATCTTTATACATAAATGGCGCAAAGCAATAGAATGAAGATAAAACAAATACGTAGTAATGATTCGGGTAAGCATATCCACAATGAGTATCGGCAATTAAGCGATTATGTTATTTTGAGGATTTACTATTTATATAATTTTACTGTAGTTTATATCTTACATAATAAGTAATATCATTTTGACGATTTATGTAGTTTAAACAATATAGATATACCATTTATATAATCTATTGTAAATTAAATTTAAATCTTACTCAATAAGTAATATTACTATGGAGATTAATTGATTATCTTGAAAAATGTCTCTTCACATATACTTTTTTAATGTCAATAAACTATTTTAAATGTGTGTCATGCTTAGAAAAGGTGTGATACCATCACAACTTATATATATAATGACGAAAATAAGTGTCAAAGATTACGCTATGAACACTTATATACAGCCCATGTAATGACGAAAATTAGAGTTGAACAATACACTATATATGAACATTTAGATTAAGTCCGTGTGCATCGCACGGGTCTGAATGACTCCACACATTACACTATGACCAATTAGAGAGAGCCCGTGTGCAACGCACGGGTCTGAATGCCTCGTCATTTATCAAAAGGTGTCCATATACACCCACTCATTTAAGAACGTAAAGTAAAAAAAATGGTTTCCTTTAGGCCTGTATAATCTATTGATGCCGAGACATGATACATTTTCTTAATTAGCAGAATATATACAAATTTATGATGCACGTTGTGGCACTGTTAATATGTATGGGTTTTAATGGAGGGTTGTACATTGTGCTTAACTACTTGTAATTTTGGTGTAGGGGGTGTTTTTAATGCTATTAATGTATAATTATAAGGATTTTGGTCTGAATTTTGATTCATGCTTGTTTTTGTTGTACACAATGATTTGCTTGTTGTAATTATGAAATTCCTTGCTTTAAAGTGTTGTAATCATTGCATCCTTTTTTGTACATCTTAAATTTTTGGAGAGAGTCTAATTTGCTTTATATGTAGTATAGATTACTGTAGTTGTTAAAGGTTGAAGATAAAATTTGCTTTTGCGGATTTTGAGGAGCAAATGTGATCAATTTTTTGAACGATTTTCCTTAATATAGCATTAATTATGTCTAATTCCCAAACTAATACAAGTTTTTTATAATTTCCGATATACTGTCCACGTCATCAAAATCCGGTTCAAATTTATTTTTTATTGTTAAGGTAAAAAATCGGCAACTCAATTAGCGAAGTAAATTATAAAATCTCTAACTGAATTAGCGAGATACCTATAAAATCGCCAACTGATCGAATTGCCGATTTTATTAGTAACTCGCCAACTCAGTTATCGAGATACCTTTAAAATCGTCAACTGAGTTGGCAATTTTATTTGTAACTCGCCAACTCAGTTAGCAATTTACATACTTCATCCGTTAACTATTAATTGCAACAAAGGGGTATTATTTGTGAGGCATAAAATATTCCGTCGTTGCAATTAATAGTTAACGGAGGAAGTATATTAAAAAAATCACCTAAAAAAGTCGATGCTCTAAGCCTCTTACTATAAACTGAGTTGGTTGGTGTGTTTGTTTTCTCCCATTCAAGAGAGTTTGAAGAAAAGAGCTTTATTTTAATTTATTTTAAATGGAAAATCGCCAACTGAGTTGGCGATTATCCATAGGAAAATAATTGGCAATTTTAGGAAAAGTTTCCACCTAAATTGGCGATTATCCAGAGGAAAATCTTCAACTGAATTGACAACTTTCTGGTTAAATTGCCAACTCTGTTAGAGATTTTTCCTAAAATTGCCAATTCAGTTAGCGATTTTCTACTAAATCGGGAAAAAAAAACCTTATTTCTGTTGTTGACGTGAAATGTATTTTGGGAATATGTAAAAACTAGACTGTAAATTGGAAATTATGAAGAAATATAGTATTATTAAGGGAAATCGTTCCAATTTTTTTTTATCACTTTGCAACTTGACCAATTCTTGATAAAATAAAAAATTAAGGCTATACATATCTACCCACTGGGTAGACTGTCCAATACTAATAAAGATATTAAAAAATAATTAATTAATATGAGTTGGAATTCACTATCATTCCTCATTTACTTATTATTAGTGGTGGGTACTGGGTAGGGGTGTTCATGGACGGTTAACCGTACCGTTAAGCTAAACGGTTCGGTCAACCGTTATAACGGTTATTTGAAAATACTAACCGCAATTAAACCGTTAAGAAGCGGTTAACCACTACCTGTTAACCGTTTCTTAACGGTTCGGTTAGAGGTTAACTGTTAACCTATTTGATATTTTTTATTTTAATTATAATTGCATTTATCCTACATTTTATAAGGCATCAGGACACATCAGATATGAATATTGATACTTTTGCGGAAAGAATTCAATACTTTTGAAGTTAAACATGATCAAAGTGTCAATATACCATGAAATAGAATAATCAAAGTTCCGATTACAAATTCATACTATATTAAAGATCCGAAAACTAATGATATATAATGTGCAAACATGATAGGTGTAAGATGAAATCACAATAAAGCTAACTATTAGATCAAATCACCAACATACTTGGATAAAAAACTATACTTAGAAAAAAAATATTATAACTATTAATTTGAACGGTTAACCAATAGTTAACCGTTTGTCAAAAAGTGTAACCGTAACCGTTAACCGCCATTTTTAGCGGTTCGGTTAACCGTAACCGTTAAATATTAATGGTTCAGTAAATTAACCTATAAAATATGATGGTTACGCGGTTAATGGTTACGGTTTTTTTTGCACAACCCTATTGGTGGGTAGACTGCCCATCGAGTAGATAAAGTTTTTTCCTCAAAAAAATCCCTTGTTGTGAATGCTCTAAACAAAATGGTAGTTAAGGTTCTTGTCTTGAATATTCATTTACTCTTCTACTATTACTCTCTCCGTCCCTTAATTTTTGCTTCATATAGTTTTGGTTACTTTTTTAAGACTTGGGCATGTGAATAATACTTTTTGTCTTTTTGCAAGTGTAAATGTTAGAGAAACAAGTGGTCCCATATATACTATAAAAAGAAATGGAGCAAAAATTTAGGGACATCCTTAAATGGAATATGGTGCAAAAATTAAGGGACGGAGTCTGTAAGTACTAAGTAGTAATTGTTGATGTTTTGGAATTGCAGAAATGATGGTTTCGAAAATGCTGGAGAAAGATGATTCGCTAGTGAAGATTCGGAATGATGAGGGGCTAACTCCACTCCACTGCGTTGCTGCGGAGATTTACAACCTAAAACTTTTAAAAGTCCTAGTTAAAAATGAAAAGAAGTGCATGCGTGAGAAGGATTCATCATCAGCAGTGTATATCCAGGACAATATGGGTCGAACAGCACTTCATATCGCGATGCTGAGGAAGAATTGGAAAGCCATGGATAGTCTCATAGAATGCTGTCCAGATTGCATAGACATAGTTGATGATAAAGGGCAGAATGTGCTACATTATGCTGCTAAATGGACTTGTTTAGAAGTTATGGAATTTGCAGTTACGAAGCTAAAACATGTTGACAAGCTTATCAATAACAAGGATAATGAAGGGAATACGCCTTTTCATGTTCTTGCTTACTCTATTCGCCCAGACATTATTCCTAATCTACATCGGTGCTTAAGAACATATGATCTACAAGTAACCCCATTCGTGGACCTCGAGGCATTCAATAAAGATAACCTTACCGTTGGTGATATCTTGATGCCTTTATATCATTTGCTTAGAAAAGAATGGGTAAGTTCCTTCTAAATTCTTCACATCATCATGCTATATACTCTATACGTACTGCTATTAGATGATAGCCTTATTATGCCCTTATCTTTGCTTCTTAAAAAAAGTTTTAATTCTAATTTTCTTAATATTAATTACTACGTCCGTTTTAATTTGTTCTTACCTTTAAACTTTCAAATCTTTTAAAACCACTACCATTTGACAGAAAAAGTTTACTATTTTGTGAGTGAGACCCACTTTTATGGTCTAACCTAACTACATTATCAATATATATCTAAAGATGAGAATTTGGGCAATGTAGAATAAATAGTTGCAACAGTGGTTCAAACAGTAACTGGCAAAAATAGTCCTTGAGATGTAACTTTCTTTGCACGTGAGGTCCTTTAGGACTAAAAATGCAAAATGCACATAATTTTAGGGACTTTTTCCATTAAAAAATTTGATATTTCAAAAATTAATTTTCAAAAATAGTCCTTTGGTTTCTTGGTCTTTTTCAAATTTAGTCCTTAACGACTAACTATCAAAAACGACTTAGCACCGCGTTCCCGCAGCAATGCGCGGGCCTCCCTGCTAGTTCTATCTATATAACGACCATAAAGCGGGCCCCTTAACAGAAAAGTTACTTTTTTCTGTCAAATGGTAGTGGTTTTATAAGAAGTGAAAGTTTAAAGGTAGTTTTTCACAAATAATGAAGTATAAGGTAGTAATTCGCAAAAGTGGCAACTTAAAAGGTAGTTGTTGAAAAAAAAATCCTTACTTTTATAATGCTTGTTACTCCGTATTGTTGAGAACATTAACGGGGCGTTTGTTTAGAGGGATAGGGATTATGGGGATTAATTGGTGGGATAGGGATTCCCATCCCCTGTTTGATATATGATGGGGATTAAACGAGGATTAAGTTAGAATAATTTTAATCCCTTCCTTTAATACCTGCCCCCCACTAGGTATTAATTTAGTGGGGTTAAGAGGATTTTAATCCCATCCCCATCCCTATATATAATCCCATGTCCCACAAACAAATAAGGGAAATGCTGTTTTTGAAATTTTTAATCCCTATCCCTACTCCTAATCCCTCTAAACAAACATCTCGTAAGTTTAGGCCTCAAGTTGTTATTTACCACGTACATTAATTTGCACGCAGATATTACCACGAAGACGACCTCAAAGGGGAAGACGAATAAACAGATATGAAGAAGATGTTGATGTTGAGAAAGCAACTTTGATTGATTATTTGGGAGAAGCGGGGGATTCTAAGTCACTGAAAGAGGCTGCGCAAAATCGTTTGGTAGTTGCGGCTCTAATAGCAACTGTGTCGTTCACAGCTGGATTTACCTTGCCTGGGGGATACGATCAAAATGTAGGTAAAAGTATGGGAATGGCAGTGTTTCGGAACAATCTCTTATTCCAAGTGTTTTTGGTTTCAGACTCGATAGCCTTCAGTGCCTCTATGATTGCGATCATCTCTTACTTTGTGATTGTATCTTCGGGATCAAATTGGTCTATTCACCGACTCTCGCTTTGGGCTTTTATGTTTATTATAATATCTATATTTGCAATGATGATAGCATTGGTGGCTGGTGTGGCTGTAGTATCATCAAAGCCTCTCAACCTTGTCATTGTCGTTGGCGTCTCCTTGGTTTTTGTTTGGCGTTATTATCATCTAATGGGTCGAGTTATAGTTATGTTATTTAATCGCTTATTCAAAGCATCAGGACTTAACATGAGGAATCGTTGGCTACTCAAATAATGATATTACTAGTATTATGTTATGGAGCAATTTTATTACTGTATTTAGTAGTTTATTTTAAGTTATTTTAATGTTTAAATAAGAAATAGATTTGGGGGATCACATGGACACATGTCCTTTTGGCATTGGCCCCTTCTATTGGTGGATCTCATCTATAAAAGATACCACATTCCTTGTACCGATTTCATCCGTTTTTTCCAATCAATGAAATATTCCCTGAGCTAAGTAGACAACTAGCCAGGTTTATCATTTATGTGTGTGTGAGGGGACTGGCAACGTTTTCGGCAAAGCATCGGGGTGGATCGGTATGGATCGGCATGTGCAAATCGGCATCACATACGGGATTGTTTACCGATTCGGTAAAAGCTTTGCCTTTAATGTTTTGGACCGTTGCACACTTAATTTGTTACCGTTTGATGGATGCATCTTCAAAAAAAAAAAAAATTACCCCCTTTAAATCCTCAATTCACTTTACCATATTTTCTTCAAATCACATATTCACAATCACATATTTTCTTTAAATCACCAATTCACTTTAAAAATCAATCACATGGATCCAAGTTCAACATCAAAAGGTCGAAGTCGTGGTCGTGGTCGAGGTTCTCGATCACATCCGGGCCGGCCGAAGGTTCAAGCACAACCACGTGGTCAAGAAGCCTACTATCCCCGACCTCCACCACAAGCCTACTATCCCTGAACTCTTGTTTACGTACCATAAGAACTTGAAGCATGTCCAAATCTAAGCATATGTTCATAATCTGTGAGCTACAAGAGTAGACCTACTTTTGGGGCACAACCCGTGTCCCCCCGTTTCCCTAAGAATGGTGGCAGTCATGCTTCCGAAATCATCCATACCTCCCAAATCCATCAATATTATCATTCCACCTCATTTCACCTCATTCATACTTTTTTCATACCTCGCAACCCCTTTTTAGTGGCAACCATGCATTTTTCATACCTCCCAACTTTTTTTTTAATAAATTAAATTAAACAATTTAATTAAAACATAAATATTTCATTAAATAACATATAAAAAAAAGAACGCATATAAAAAAACGTATATAAATATATATATATATATATATATATATATATATATATATATATATATATATATATATATATATATATATATATATATATATATATACCAATTTGAGTTTGTTGTTGCGTTTCGGGAACAAACTCAACATCATCATCATCGTCTTCACCATATATAGGTAGTTCGCGTTCCACACTTGGTTTACGACGCGAAGGACATTCACGGTAGTCACCAAACGGGTTGAAGTCACTCATCATTGATATGTTATATTGGCTTGGATTCATTGGTGGTGGAGCTTGGGGATAGTTAAACGATTGAGGGTATTGTTGATGCATCGGTGGTGGAGGTTGGGGATAATAGCCCGATTGAGGGTATTGTGGATACATTGGTGGTGGAGCTTGCGGACGAACACGAGGACGGTAGCCACGTCCACGACCTTTTTGTGATGAACCACCTCTTGATTTGCCACTATCCACGGATAACAATGCATGTGTGTAAATACAGTTTGTGTTTGGAACTGAAATTGAAATGTGGAACTATGGAAATGAAATTGAAATGTGTAATATATATAGGAATTTTTTTTTTTGTTTTTTTTTTGTGCCATCCGCTCCTCCAACGGTACAAACATTAATTAGAAACGGTAATATTGTGCCTTGAAAACACTATACCTCCCAGGCAATATATGCCGTTGAAGCTATGCCGTTGGGCATGCCGGCCATGTGGCGGCGGTGTTCACCGCCGGCAATGGCATGCCGTTGGTGATACCGCCCACCACTGCCACCCTCCTAACAGTCCCCTTAAGAATAAATAAAGAGTTGTGTTATACTAACCCTCCCTACTAGGGAGGGGCTGTCCTTTTTGTCCTCTTGTCTCCCGTTTGTCCCCCATTATTTACAGTGCAGTACAATTTTTTTTCCAGTTTCTGTTTCGTATTTATGAGAGTTTTAAACGTTTGACATATTAAACTTTATATTTTCTGTTCCGCACTTTCAGGTTTATAGTTTTTTGACATAAACAAAATTATAAAAATAAAAAAAATTAAAATAAATAAAAAAATTAAAATAATAATGGGGGTCCGGATAAAAAAACTATGGAGGGTTAGTATATCCCTACCCTAAATATAAACAGAGACGAAGCTCCTTGGGGCTAAAGGAGCCCATGCCCCTGTCACAGATTTAGAAGTCTGTATATAACAAAGTACAAATAATTAAGATCAATTAATGTGCTGTGATGGTTGAGGGAATGACTATATTACTTTAAGAGGAAGGGATCACATCCTCTTAGGCCCATATTTTTTTAGTAATCTGTATTATTATCCTTTGACAAAACTATGGTTTTAAAATTTTCTTTACCTTACCATCAATTTGTATTCGCTTTATTATTTTGAATCTGTTATTTCTAATCTTTTAAAATGGAGAAACTTGAATATAATTAAAAAATTTAATATTACTAAAATTTATAAATGAAAGTTAGGAACATTATAATAATTCGGCTCCCGCGCCCGGGATGTATCTCTAGCTTCAACCCTGAATCAAAAGGACAGACCTAGTGACATACATTTAACTTGGTGACTCACATATCCCAAATCACTAAAAAAAACATATATTTCATTATTTATAAATCTCGAGATTCACTAAAATTTTGATAAATATGTCTCCATTATAGTGTCATTTACTCATTAATTACAATTTATTTTCAAATATGACATTTATTAGTGGGAAAACTTGTTGTATCTTTCAGCCTAAATTTCAATTGTTGTGAGATATTATTACAAGTTGTCAATTTGTGATTGGACTTTTTTGGCTATCACATGAAAACTTTTGTGAGGTCAATTCTGAAAAATTGGAGGTCAATAGGCAACTCATGTCTGCTCTAAACAAGTTATCCAAAATATAATACTGTAAATCTGGAACAAGACTGTATTTGGCAACCACAAAAACATAGAAATGGCCGCCACACAGGTGAGACCAAGTCCAATAGCAAGAGTCCAAAAGTCCAATTGTTGCATGTATAAAATTAAAACAAACTCCCCAGCCCAAGGTTTGTATATATGTTTAAAATTAAAGCAACCCATTTTTTGTTTCAAAAAGAAACACTGAAGACAAAGAGAAGACGATTGGCGAGAAGTTTGTAGAGAGAGAAAGTGTTTCGCGCTCGTTCTTCAGTGTTGTGATTCCTCATCAAGACTCAATTAAAGAGTGTGACAAAGTACTCCTCATCTAGTAAGCTGCTTCTACTCTTTGTTGTTTATTTTACTTCAATTTGGAGTAGCAATTTAGTGTGTTTTGCATGTCTTAATCAATTTAGCAAATGTTTTATGTTGAGCGAATTTTTTTAGTTGTAATTTCTAAAATTTTTTGTGGCGAAATTTCAGTTTTCATTGTCGATTTAAGGTTTCGTTTTAACTTTTAGGGTTTTTTTTACTTATTTTTTTAGCGATTTTTAGGGTTTCATTTTAACTTTTAGGAAAACAGTTGCTACAAAAGGTGAGGAAATGAATATAATGGTTTAAAGAGGAAAGAACTAGAAGGGGTTGGTTCATCTTGTTCAGCAGAACCTACTAATGATCCTAAGAGGAAGAAAGTTGTTGAACAAGGAAAAAAGAAGAAGATGAAGATAGTAAATGGATCTATTGGTGAGATAATTACTTTTGATGTTAAATTTATAAAAAGTTAAAAAGTTTTTATCTTTTAGTTAAAACTTGGTATGAATTAGTTAAATATATTATGAATTAATTAAAAGTGTTGTTTGAATGAATTTAGTTACTGTTATATCTGATTTAGTTAGAGTTACATGTTATTTAGTAGCAGTTTCATGTTATATGGTTATTGTTTTAGCTATGAGATAGTAAGTTTTAGTTAAATCTTATACAAATTTACTTATAGTTTCTTTTAATTTAGTTATAGTTCAACATGAATTAGTTAAAGACATTATTATTAGTTACAATGTTAAAACGGTCTTGAAAAAGTTATAAATCCTTGTCTTTTAGTTAAAGCATGTATTAGTTAAAGACATAAGGGTCATTTGAAAAAGTTACAAGTCTTTGTTTTTTGGTAAAAGTTCAGTAGGAATTAGTCAAAGATATTATGTATAATTACAGATGTTAAAAGGGTTGTTTGAATAAGTTAAATGTTTTTATCATTTAATCAAAAGTTTAGTATGAATTAGTCAAATATATTATGTATAGTTACATATGTTAAAAGGGTTGTTTGAAAAAGATAAAATATTTTGTCATTTGAATATTTGAGCCTGCCTATTTGGATTTGGTGACATTCTTTTGGAATTGGAAAACTTCCTTTTGCCTTCACATGAAGATAGATAGATAGTACTGCTCTATTAGAGTATGATCTGGCCCAATTCTTCTTAATGTATCTACTCTAATAGAAAATCTAAGAAGAGTTGAATGTTTGTTATATAGTTCATAGATTTTTTTAACATCAGATGCAGTATATCCTATTAAACTTCATTTTACATCATCATCACTTTGGCAAGACAAATAAGTTTCATAACCTACAAAATTAAAGCATACCTATTGTTATTACATATAGGCTATATGATTGTGCTTTAAAGTTGCTTAATTTTTGAATTAGGTCGAATTAATTCCCATTGATAATTATTTATTTGTTGATTTTTGTAACTGACCATTCCACAAGTTATTAATCATGCTAATAATAAGTCATACATCGAACAATAGAACCTGTTAAAGGCTTTATTACAATTGGCAATTTTGAGCATGTTAGCGATCGAACAACATGGGATATATTGGAAGTGTTGACACCCGGTCGTAGGATCAACTAATGCTTTACTTATTTGACTGGTTTTTTTTATTAATCTATTATTGTCCAGTTGTTAATTTGGTATAAGCATGAAATAATAGATTATCAACTACATTCATATATTACAATTGTTTTAGTTTGATTATTCCACAATGCAACTTCGTTTTGTTTGAGATAGTTTATGATAATTAAGCAAGAAATAATAGAATGAGATCGACCCGTATTTGCTAACTTTCCGCTAACAACAAATTTCGTGCACTTGCGGTATATAATTTAACTCATCACATTGAGTCACTCATTACAGGTCACTAATTAACTTTCCCATCAATATTTATCTTTCGAGTCATACGACTCTCTTATTAAATTTTGGGTCACTATAACTATAATAATAATTGTTACTAATTACGATATTTTATAGGAAAAATTGATGCCAATAAGCTAACCTTTCACCCATAATTTTTTAATAAGTCATCCTTTCAATTATTTCTTAATAAGTTAACTTTTACTAGGTATCTATTTTTAATATGTTTTTTTTACTGGTAACTGGTTAGTGTAATAAGTAAAGGTTGCAACTCACCATTTCCCTCCTAAAATGCTGATGTGGCACGACAAATCATCAGTTACTCAGCTCACTCACCCACATAGGGGCGGAGCTATGTGAGGACCGGGGAGGGTCCCGGCCCCTAGGTCTAAGCCCGTTAGTGTATTTATTTGCGATTTCATGTGTATTTCCGGGAAAATTTTTTATTTCGGCCCTCCCATTTAATGTATTTCCCGAAAGAAAATTGTTTAGGCCCTCCCACGGAAATTTTTCTAGCTCCGCCACTGCACCCACCTCATTCAATTCACACACACACACCCACCCACGTACCTTCTTCACCTTCCTCATCAACGAATTGATGGTGGGGGAGAGTTAGTGTACATGGGAGGTTCAGGTAGGACCTTTAGTGTCGATCCAGATGAATTATGTTACTGGGAACTAGTGGAATTAGCTAAAAAGTGTGGCAAGTATGAGAAGATTATGGGTATTTGTTACTTAATTATAAGGCTTAATTTAAGCTTGGAATTGAATTTGAAGAATCTAACAAGGAAACTTGAAGATTTTGAGACTCCTTGCATATCAATGAGAATTTCTTACTCTCTTTCTCATATTTTGTTATTTCAATTACTTTTTATATCCTATTCACTTTTAATTACTTGTTTATCGTATTTGATTTCATGTTATTAGTTGTAATATCTTTATTTTTATACTTTATCATGCCTTTTGAGTAGTTATTTTACTTGAGAATGGGTTGAAGCCATTGATGAGTTTATAAACCTTGAATTCAAACATGTGGTTTTGACATGGGATAATTTTGGTTGATTGATTTGGTATTTTTATGAATGTTTTTGTGATTGGCCATCATAGAAGCATTATGTACATACCCTTAGTGAAGGATCGAAAGATGAAGTTAAGGGGTTGCCTCAAATCAATCATTAGGCTTGAAGGACCATGAAGATAGGGACTACCTAGCCTAGGGGGCTTTCTTTGATTGTTTATGTTCATCATGTTTATGGATATGCTTGGTTGAGTGCCTTAGCCATGAGAATAGGTCTTTGGTAGTAGATTAAGCCAATCTAGCTAGCCCGAGAGAGTAGTTAGAGTACCAATTGATGAACTCCCCTCAATTAATTCCCATATATATTTCCTTTCTTGAGTTCTTGGTTTGTGAATGTTTTGATTGGTGGATTCCCCTTCTCAAGGACCCTTATTTTATTTTAAGTTTCTATTAATTGTCACTTACATACTTTAAACCCCAAAAAATAGTTGACCATGCTTATTCTAAGTCAATATTTATCGATGCTCCCCTTAGTCCTTGTGGGATGGACCCTTTACTTGCCCTTTCTATGCATTAGAGAGATTTTTTAGATAATTATGATTGGGATGATCCAAGACCAGATAGTCCTTTGAGGTTCAGTGAGCTGGTTAGTGAACCAAGTGATAATGAAGATAGTGATCCTCTATATGAGCCTGAAATTGGGGAGTTGTTGAAAAGAGATTATGATGTTGACGGTGAAGATGATGATGAAGATTTTGAACTTGAAGAGGGTTATGTGGAAGAGGACATCAATCTTGATGACCTAGATCTTGAAATTGAATAAGAGGAAGATAATATTATTGAGTTAACTGATTTCAATGACAATGAATCAGATCAAAGTGATGAAGAGCAAAGGGTAGCTAAGGAGAGAGTGAAAGCTTGTAATGGTAGGCTCATTAAAATAGCCAATCAAGTGCAAAGGAAAGCTCTTGAGGGTAAGCTTGGCTGTCAGCAGACAACTATGGAAACACCAAGTGCAGGACCTTCTCAAAGTGGATTTGTAAGTGAATATGAGGAGAGTGAGGATGATATTGAAACTCCTACTGAAAGTGGAGAAGAATTTGTAGGGAGAAAAAGGTGAAGGATGAGTGCACTCACTGATTTCTCAGTGTTTAGTGTAAACCTAAAGATAATCTCGACATGGCTTTGAAGAAAAACGTGAAGGACCATTATTGTAGATTAGAAACTTTATAACCGCTATTCGGTTAAGTTAGTTATTTTCTGGAACTTTAGTGAAGGGTTGTGTCGCTTGGACAACACCCAAAATCGAACACACATGTTGGTTCGAAGACATCTATTAGCGAAGGGTTGCAACGGTTCATCATACCGTTTGGAAACCTATAAGTATTTGTAATTATGTAACATACAATGGTTAGACGAAATAAATAAGTTATCTTGTTATTATTGTTTGCAAATCATCATTTCGACTCATTCGATCCAAACACATATCAGAAACTTGGGACAACATTTGGCATCAAGAGCCACGTTTTTGAACCCACTCGTTACACCATCAAACACCATACCCAGAAACCAGAAACGTGGAACGAGACACAGAAACTTGAAACAGAAACCATACGCAGAAACTTTTAGTTTCAGAAACACTTGCAATACTCTTGCACCTTGTTAACAAAAGAAGAGGTTGCCTAGATAACTTAGGAACACAAGAAAGACTTGTACAACTTTCTTAGTGTTGGATTTTGCAAACGGAAAGGCTACCATATCGAAGTGGTGCCTCGGTTTTTTTTTGTTGTGATAATTTATACGCGACAAAAAAAACAGAAAGGACTTGTTGGTTTATAATAACGCAACAAGGGAAGGAAGGAAAAGGACGTCAAAGATTGTGTATCACTCGACATACACAAGGAAGAAGAAGCGCATAAAATACAAGAAGCGTTGCTTGGCAGATTTTGATAAGGTATACCGATTACAAAACAATTCAAAGATTGTTTAGGAGCGTTGGCAACACTAGAACAACAACATATAATGAAGAAGGCGACTTGATCACTCGCTGCAAAGAATATCGAAAGGTATTGAAAGATTGTTGGAAGGAACACGGTGTGGACATAGAAAGAACAAAGAAATAAAGTGGTACAACGCATACAAAGGAGACAAGCAACAGCAGAACGACAAACAAAATTCATTTTGTTTAGACGTTGAAATTTAATACCATCGGGTATTGAAGAAAAAAGGAGAAGCAACAAAGTTGCCTTCGAAAAAAAGATTACCGAAAATCATTTGGTAAGGGACTTGGAACAAGGAAACAACGACAACAATTCGAAGTTGATCGTGGCCAAAAAACACTTAGGGTGGATTTGGAGGAAAGCCGAGACATAACAAGGGTCGTAGGCACGTAGCAATAACCAAGTCAAGAAAGAAAGAAAGGAACAACATGAAATTTGGTTAGTATTTGATAACAACATCAATACAAATCAAGTTTGGAAGGAGACGAGGAAAGAAAAGTACGTGGTTGATAAACATCAAAGTATCGACACACAAGTGGGAACGCAATTGTGTTTTAACACAACATACGAGGTCACAAAATTCATCATTTGGATTTCAATTATACTTTTATAGTATAGATATTTATTTCATATTATTAGGAAATCCCGAGAACTATATATTGATCCCCGTATTACTAGGATTCCCGGATAACTATTTCTGTTCCCGTAGTAGTAGGATATACCATACTAGTTAGAATTCCCATACGAATTAGAAGGTGAAGATCATAAACACATCTAAGATGTCGGGTGGAGATGATACTAATATCAATAACACTATAGTTAAACCCATTACACCCATTACACAATATGAATGCCCTAAACTCAAAACCACAAACTACACTGTTTGGTCTATACAAATTAAGGTTATATTAGAGGCACATGGTTTATGGGAGACTATAGAACCTAAGGAAAACACCCAACTAGATGATAAGAAGGATAAGGCAACTATTGCCCTCCTATATCGAGCGGTGACTGAAGATGTGATATTACAAGTGGCAAGTTGTAAAACTGCTAGAGAATTATGGGGATCATTGAAAAGGAGACACGTTGGAGAAGAGAGAGTGCAACAGGCACGATTACAATCACTAATGATAGGATTTAATGGCCTTCAAATGAAGGATGAAGAAACGGTGGATGCATTTACAAACAAACTAAATGGTTACGCCATGAAGGCTAAAGAATTAGGAAAAACCATGGATGAATCACTTTTAGTACGAAAACTATTAGACTCCACACCAGATAGGTTCATTCAGATAGTAGCATCCATAGAACAGACAAGTGATCTAGATGATATCACCTTAGATGAGATCACTGGAAAATTGAAAGCATTCGAGGAAAGGATAAAACTCCGAAAAGGAATACAAGCGGAAAGCCAGGATAACTTATTATTCGCACAAGGCGAACACACTAGAAATAAGAAACGATTTAACAAGTATAGGGGTAGATCAAACTACTCACGTGGAAACTGGCAAAACAAAGGAAATAGAGATAACTCGAATGGAGGAAATTCAACTCACCATGACAAGCCCAACAATAATAGAGGTGAGTGGAATAAGAATATGAAAGGAAAATGTTTCAATTGCGGGAAACATGGACACTATAAGAGAGACTGTAGAAGCAAACCAACAACTCAGGAACAATCAAACCTTATCTTAGAAGACGATGAACCATCACTTTTAATGACTACACACGAAGAAGTATTGTTAAATGAAGGACAAATACAACCCGGAAAATATGCTACAACAGACACTAGCATATGGTACTTAGATAATGGTGCAAGCAACCATATGACGGGAGCCAAGAGTCATTTTAAGGATATTGATGAAAGTATCACTGGACGCGTTCGTTTTGGAGATGGATCGTACGTAGAGATAAAGGGTAGAGGTTCTATATTACTAGGATGTAAAAACAAGGAACAAAAGATAGTTTCAGATGTTTACTACATACCAAACCTCAAGAGCAACATACTTAGTCTAGGATAACTTACTGAGATAGGTTGTAAGATCATTATGGATGGAAACAAGCTGACTTTGTATGATAAGAATAGGAAGTTGTTGATGAAAGTAGAAAGATCCAAGAATAGACTATACAGTATCAGACTGCAAATAGAAGCACATGTATGTCTCTTAGCAAATATGGATAACCAAGCATGGTTATGGCACGCTAGATTAGGTCATATGAACTTTGATGATATCAACAAGATGACAAGAAAGGGTCTAGTAGAAGGAATACCAAGGATAAGTCATGCAGGACAATTATGTGATGCATGTTTATTAGGAAAACACAGCAGAACACCATTTCCCAATCAAACTAAATTCAGATCTAAGAACCCATTGGACTTAGTTTATGGAGATCTCTTTGGTCCCATAAGTCCAACAACACACTCGGGAAAGAAGCTCATCTTCTTATTAGTAGATGACTGTACACGTTATATGTGGGCCTATTTTCTAACATCGAAAGATCAGGCATTCAACACATTTAAGGAATTTAGACAAAAGATTGAAATGGAGTTAAGGTTGAAGTTAAGAATGCTAAGAACAGATAGAGGTGGTGAATTTACATCAAATGAATTCACTAAATACTGTAAGAAGAATGGAATAGCAAGACAGTTAACAGCACCATACTCACCACAACAAAATGGAGTAGTTGAAAGAAAGAATAGGACGGTGTTATCAACTACTAGGAGTATGATGAAAGATATGAAGTTACCCTTAACTTTTTGGGCGGAAGCAGTCAAACATGCCATTTATATACTAAATAGGGTACCTACACGAGCACTGGAAGATAAAACACCATATGCAGCACTCTACAACAGAAAACCGAACCTGGAAAACCTAAGAATATTCGGATGCACAGCTTATGCTAAGATAACGATACCACACTTGAAGAAGTTGGATGACAGAAGCATACCGATGGTTTACTTAGGAGTAGAGGATGGATCAAAAGCTTGTAGGCTATATGATCCAGTAGGAAAGAAAAGACATGTTAGTAGGGACGTAAAGTTTATGGAAACGAAACCGTGGAATTGGGATAAGAGTGAAGAGGATACAAGTACACAAGACACATTTTGGGCTAGTTTTGTGGTAGAAGAAGCTGACAATGAAAATCCTACACCAGTCAATATAGAAAACAATGATAACATGTATCCAACACAAGAACCAATACCGGATCAAATACAAGATCCAGACTCACCAATTACACCACCAGCATATACTTACGAACCCAACTCAGAAGATGAAGAGGAAGCTACTCATAGCTCATTAGGAAGCTCAGAACAAAGATTTGATGATACACCAATACGAGGTTTTAAAGAGATAAAGGATATATATAGAACAGCACGTATAGTTGAGACTGAAAGTCTTCTATTCATTGAAGAAGAACCCCGTAACTATAAGGAAGCATCAACAGATGAAAGGTGGATTGAGGCCATGAAAGCTGAACTGGATTCAATTAATAAGAATCACACATGGACTCTAACAACATTGCGAGAAAATCAGAAGGCAATAGGACTCAAATAGGTTTATAAAACCAAGAGAGATGCACAAGGAAAAATCATCAAATATAAAGCAAGATTAGTAGCAAAAGGTTATGTACAAGAACAAGGAATAGACTTTGATGAAGTATTCGCACGAGTTGCTAGGATAGAGACAGTTCGGTTAATTTTAGCACTAGCAGCATATCATGGATGGCAAGTACACCACTTAGATGTAAAATCAGCATTTTTACATGGAGAATTGAAGGAAGAAGTCTACGTTACACAACCTGAAGGTTTTATTCAACAAGGAAACCTAGGAAAAGTATACAAGCTAACCAAAGCTTTGTATGGCTTAAGACAAGTACCAAGAGCTTGGAATGTGAAGCTTGATCAAACCTTGAAGTCACTAGATTTTAAGAAATGTAATCTCGAACAAGCAGTTTATACGAAGAGAAACAAAAATTCTACACTTATAGTTGGAGTATATGTAGATGATTTGATAATCATGGACACTCCAAAGAAGGAAATAGACCTGTTTAAATCCCAGATGGAAGATAAGTTTGAAATGAGCGATTTAGGATTGCTAGCATATTACCTTGGGATAGAAGTTACACATACAGGAGGAGATATTACAATCAAGCAAACTGGATACATTAACAAGATCCTACAAGAAACAAGTATGATGGATAGCAATGATACGAAGATACCATTGGATCCCGGCACTAAGTTGGTCAAGGCGGAAGATGGAAACCCAGTTGACGCAACTTATTACCGAAGCTTAATTGGAAGCCTCAGATACTTATTACATACAAGGCCGGATCTTAGTTACTCAGTCGGACTACTCAGCAGATTTATGCAAGACCCGAAGGATCATCACCTGAAGGCAGTGAAACAAGTAATCCGATATATCAAAGGAACAAAGGAACATGGAATTATATACAAGAAGGAAGGCGGCTGCAAGATTACAGGTTACAGCGATAGTAGTTATGGAATCAATACCGATCAAGGAAAAGGAACTACTGGAATAGTATTTTACTATGGAGATTCACCTATTACTTGGTGTACTCAAAAGCAACCAACAGTAGCGCTCTCATCATGTGAATCAGAATTTATGGCGGCTACTGCAGCAGCATGTCAAGCCTTATGGTTAAAACGTTTACTTAGTAAATTGACTGGACAAGAAGAAAGAAAGATAACACTTAGAGTTGACAACATATCAGCAATACAACTCGTGAAGAACCCAGTATTTCATGGAAGGAGTAAACATATAGACATTCGCTATCATTTCATTCGGGAATGCGTAGAGAATAGTCATATTAATGTGGAACACGTTAGCGGAGAACTACAAAGAGCAGACATATTAACGAAAGCTTTACCAAGACTCAAGTTTACAACTATGAGACAAATGCTCGGAGTACAAGACCTTGGACAAAGCAATGATCAAGATTAAGGAGGAGAATGTAAACCAAAAGATAATCTCGACATGGATTTGAAGAAAAACGTGAAGGACCATTATTGTAGATTAGAAACTTTATAACCGCTATTCGGTTAAGTTAGTTATAGTTAGTTATTTTCTGGAACTTTAGTGAAGGGTTGTGTCGCTTGGACAACACCCAAAATCGAACAGACATGTTGGTTCGAAGACATCTATTAGCGAAGGGTTGCAACGGTTCATCATACCGTTTGGAAACCTATAAGTATTTGTAATTATGTAACATACAATGGTTAGACGAAATAAATAAGTTATCTTGTTATTATTGTTTGCAAATCATCATTTCGACTCATTCGATCCAAACACATATCAGAAACTTGGGACAACATTTAGCTTCAAGGCTGGTCAGAGGTTTCCTAATAGAGAGGAGTTTAAGTCAGCTGTGGCTAAGTATGGTATTTTGCAAGGTAGGAATTAGAAGATCTATGTAAGCAACAGAAAAAGGAGTCATGAGTTAGGGGTTCAGTGTGTGGAAGGTTGCCCATTTTATGTCTATTGTTCTTGGCACTCTAGTTTAGGTAGTTTCATGGTGAAGAAGGTGGTGGATGAGCATAGTTGCCACAGAAACATGAAGAGAAATAGGCAAATGAAGTCTTACACAGGTTGTGTGGTTTCCAGGATCGAAATTAATCAAACAACAATCATGATAATCATGCATACAGAGTCGAATAAAAGTAGGACAAAGAAGATGGGTTTGAACCATTTATATAAATGATATAATGAATCTGAAAAGGTTGAATGTTTACAGAGAATTCCTAATCTATATATACATGATGAATCGGTGCTTTCATGAAGAGTCACACCGTTTCAATAAAAGTAAACGTTGCAATGTTTATAAACCTAAATAACCGTTGTAACCTAACTGCCTTCTATTGGGTTTGATGGCCTGCGGATTTGCAGCCCATGACAGAAAGTTATGCAGGCTTTGTTTTGACCCATCTTGTTATCCTTTGGCAAGTAAGACATTAGAAGCGTCCAACATGAAGTCTAGTTGGGTTGCAAAGGAAATGTTGAAAGTTTTCAAGCTAGGCCTCACTGGCCAGCTAAGGAGTTGATTGAGGCAGTTAGGAGGTCTTATAAGGTGTTTATTAAAAAGGATTTTGCACATAGGGTGAAGTAGGCCCACAAGATGCTCCATGGTAGCATGAATGATCATTATCTGAAGTTGGGGAGATATACGGAAGCAATTGAAGTAGCTGATCCTACTACTGTGATAGAGCTGAGGGTGGATATGACAAAAAGTCTTGACCCTCCAACTTTCCAGAGATTTTTTATGTGTTATGGTGGACTGAAACAAGGGTGGAAAGAAGGTTGTAGGAGGGTAATTTATGTTGATTCAGCCTTCCTTCAAACCTTTTTGGGAGGACAAATTTTAAGTGCAGTAGATAGAGATGGTAATGAACAGATGTCCCCCATAGCTTGGGTTGCAGTTGAGGGGGAAAACAATATTTCCTGGGAGTGGTTCTTCACACTGTATTGATCTTGGAGATGGGACTGGTATTTCAATCTGTTGTTATTTCAATTCTGTTGATGTCTAATCTTATGTTTGTATTATAATTCAAAGTTTGTTGTTTAAGCTTATGTTTTCTGAGTTTCTTATATGTTGTATGGTGTTTAGTCATCAAAAATCTTGTTTGTTTCCTCATAAGTGTAAATCTTGTTGTGTTGCTTTGTTTGCCAAGCCATATTGCATGTTGTTGCTACTATGTTGCCTAAGGCTGAACACAGACATTGTGCTAGGCACATATTTGCATTATGGCAAAGGCATACAATATGGCTGACTATAATGAGGGTTTGGATCAATTGAGGGAGTTGAGTGAGGATGCTGCTAGGATATAACCTCAAAGTTTTTTGTAGAGCTTATTTGGACCCTAGTATTAAATCTGATGGCAAAACAAATAATATGGCAGAGACTTTCAATGGTTATATTATTTATGCAAGAACCAAACACATCATCTACATGTTTGAGGATATTAGGGTGGCCATAATGCAAAGAATAGTTACTAATAAGCAAGACATACACAAGACCAATTATATCAGATAACTGTTGTCTCGGTTTCACAGGTTTGGCTTGGAGCCAATTTCGTTTGATAATAAGATTGTAATTCACCATACTTGTTCAATGTATAAAACAGTAAATGTAAAAATGAGAATATTGGATAATATGAATAATACTTCTATAAAACTGTAAAAGGTATATACATTGACTCGATCTAAGACCTTATATACTTGGTTGAAACGTTGTGTCTTTACACATGAACATTGCAACGTTTCAACATAGCTACCATAACTATAAAATAACTGTCAACTTAAACTAATGGGGTATTTGGGTTAAGGTTTTAACCCAGCCCATACTTAGACCTATTTTGACCCATACGATTTAATAAAATACAATACATAATATAAACATTGTCTAATCAACATTTCAAATAATTACTTAGGCTACAATAACCTATTCAATGCGAAGGTCAATGCAGCTGAGTTTGAGGTTTTACCATCAACAGATAACCTATTCAATGTGAAGTATTACCGAGATCAGCTAAAGGTTGACTTGGATATCCGATGCTAGGAGTTGCACTTGTAGGAAATGGGACATGTTAGGTGTTCCATGTTGCCATGCAATTGCCTGTATCTTTTTTCAAAACAAAGAAGCTGAGTCATATGTTGATGATTGGTATAAGAAAAAGGTTCATTTGAAGGCTTATGGTGGTTCAATTCCACCTTTAGAGGGAGAAAGGCATTGGCCTAGGGCAATATGCATCATTGACCCCCCACCAATCAAGGTAGGTCCTGGTAGGCTCAGGAAGAATAGGATCAAAGACCCTTCCAAAAACCCCAAAAACCAGAAACCCTTACCAGAGTGGGTATGAAAATGACTTGTACGTAGCACCTGTCAATCAAAAGGCCATAATAAGAGGAGGTTCCCAAATAGAGATAATGTTGTGATAAGGGATCCAACACCTAAAAAGCCAAGAGGAAGGCCTAGGAGAGATGCTATAGAACCCACCAATCAAGGTGCACCCACTAGTGAAGTTGCATCAGCATCTGCACATTCATCTCAGCTTGGAAGGGGTGGAAGGTTGATTCTTGGTGGACAGGGTGCTAGAAGGGGAAGAGGAAGAGGGTCAACTGGGAGGTTAGAGAAAATGATGATGGTGCATCTACAAGTTCAACTGGAAGGGGAAGAGGGAGAACTGCAACTGGCAGAGGAAGTCAGGAAGGGGAAGAGGTAAAAACCAGGTAGGAACCCTTCACTTGAATCTTAAAATTTTGGTGATTAACTAATCCTTCAACATTAACATCATGTTGTTTTCTTTTCAGTACAGATGCCTGTAGGAGTTGGAGTACTAATTACAGCAGATGGAACTCCATTCTCAAATGTAAGCCTCATTCCTTGATGTATTGTTGTTTTTGCTGTGTTATTGTTTTTACATCTAAGCTATTTGCTTTTTTTGCAGGCTCCAGGATCCAGTGGAAATCCAAGGCCTCTACATGAAGTCCCTTGCAGTGGAACACAAGGAAGTCACACTTAGTTGGACACTAGCTAAAATCTGATGTTTTGTATGTAATAGCTTTAACCAAAAAACTGATATTTGGATGTAATAGCTTAGAACACTTGCTACAAAGTGATCTTTTGCAAACTTGTAACTTTATGCTATGAATGATCAAACTTCCCACTTTGTGCTATGAATACAAATTTGCAGCTTATGCTAATATCTGTCAGGTTCATTTGCAACTTTTTTTAAGCTTTTTTTACAACTTAGTTTCCTATAAAAATACACAATCTCCATGGTACAATTCAATACTAACCATCAATTTTCATTTCATTTCAAATTCATCAGTAGATAACATCAAAATTTCCAAAAAAAAAAAAAAAAAAAAAAAAAAAAAAAACCCAACAAAACCCCACCTCAGATACTTCCATGTACCCTAAAAATACACCTAAATCCACAACACCAACTCCCATCTAATACAATCCATGAACCATACAATTATCCTACCCATCTACTTCAAATAATACATTACAATAGCAAAAAAAATCCATTAAATTATCAGAGCCATCAACAGAGGTAATTATATGTGCCCTTTGAGGTGAACATTAATGTTGTTGCGCTTAATTTATGATGTTTGCTGCGCTTGTACAACATTAATGTTGTTGTAGGTCAGTTGGTGGTTTTAAATGAGCATTTCAAAAAGTCGAGCTATCTATGGAATGTATGCAGAATGGTACAAGAACACATGCGAGGTTATTTTTGAATAATCGATGGAGAACAAATGGGTGGGTTTTAATAAGGAAGTGGATGGGGAGTTTGATGTTTAGATTTAACGAGGCTTTACGAGCCCGTGCAATGCACCGGCTGTGCTTTTGGTTGAATATCTACGTATTTTTTACGTAATGTTTGTGCAGATGTTTATATACTTGTTATCAAGGTTGCATCAATGTTTGTATTATAAGTTTTATATAATCAGTTATATGTAATGTATTAGGGTTTTATTTTTTTTCTATAAGTTTGTAACAATGTAACCAAGATTGCGTCGGACGGACTTTGTCGATTCTTCAGACCCATGCGATGCACACGGGTTGTATCTAATTGTGTTCATTGAGTAATGTTTTTGCAAATTGTGTAAGTTACCGGTTTTTATCCGATAAACTATTGAACTCTTGCTTATGTCTTCAACTTACCTTTTTCAACTTGTTATGATAATTTACAAATGGGTTCAAGCAAAATTTATGTAGCTTTTTTCTTTACACTCCCTCTGTCCCATATTAAATGTCCACTTTTGACTTTTCGAGTCTTTTTTCTTTAACTTTGACCTTAAATATTTTTGTTGATGATACATGATAAAAATTATGTTAATGAAAAACATTTTTAAAACTCAATTCATTCATATATTTTGCATCATGTATTATATATCATAAATAAAAATATTTAAGGTCAAAGTTGATAAAACAAGACTTTGAAAATTCAAAGTAGACATTTAATATGGGACGGATGTAGTATTTATTATTCAAAGAAAAGTATTTATTTGTGTTTCTTTTTATTTAAGGTTGAAATTTACTAATATGAATCGTTAGTGTTTTGGACTTATTATTTATTTGCATTGGGGCTGAGCTAAGTTTATAACTGCGTTTGTGTTATTGAACAACTTTTCCTAAATTAATCGGGTTTTCATCTTATAAACATATCAAATTGATTTATAAAACGATTATTACTTAACTGTTAGTATCTAGGGCTGAGCAATCCCGACCGACACCCGAAAACCGTCCCGATCCCGACATCCCGAGTCGTCCCGAATCCCGAACCGACCATACTCGGGTCGGGACTCGGTTTGGGTTTTTCAACTTGTCGGGACTCGGGTCGAGTCGGGAGTCGGGATTACAAAGAAAACCATACAAACCGGTTTCGATTCGGGACGGGATTCGGGACGTCCCGAACTAGACTCGGGTCGGGATTCGGTTAGGATTTTCTGGCTTGTCGGTTTCGGGATGAGTCGGGATCGGGTTGGGACGGGTCAGGATCGGCCCGATGCTCAGCCCTATTAGTAACTACTACACTCCATTTATTTGTCTCAAAACAAAAGAAAGTTGACCCTACCATATAACTTTCATAGTGTAATGTTTGTGTAAATATAAGTAAGATAAAAGTTAAGCATGTGATCCACATCAATAATGTCATATATACCTTTCATAGCGTAACGTTTGTGTAAATATAAGTAAGATAAAAGTTAAGCATGTGATCCATATCAGCAATTTTGTTTTTCCTTTTTAAAGCAACGAACACCTCTTAAAGCAACGAACAAAGCATTATAAACAGTAAATATATATACAACATGCGTCAATGTTACTGACGTTGTTTTAACTTGATATTAAATGATTAATTACCAAATGACCATGACGATATGTCGACATCATTTTTTTTCTACCTTAATTGATAAAATCTTCACAAAAAGGTCTAACCATGTGAGCAATACTCAACCCTATTACCTTCATGTACTCTATCTAAACCAACTACATATAGCCATGTATACAACAATATTTCCACCTCTTTCTTTCTTCGTGACTAAGCATCGTGTGATGCACAAAGGTTGTATGTACGTATAATGTGCGTAATATTTGTGCAGATGGCTTAATATATAACAATGTATAATCAAGATTGTGTCGATTCCATGTTGATCAATCAACCACATTTTGACATTTTATACACTAAGATGGAAAAAAAAACAAAGACTTTTATGAATATTTCGAATGTAGATTAATAAAAAGGCCGGTTCACGTCATGGGTAAACTGAAATATACATGAAGCCATAAATAAAAAAGGTTAAAGATTATGTACATATAGTTATGCTTTCTTAAACTAAGACTACTCCGTAACACTCGAGCCAACAATATGATGTAACTACATATGTTGTACATTGTTAATACCAATAATACATGTTTTATTTTTTGTTTCTTGCACAAATACAGATACATCACAGAAGCATTGCGCATGTAGACCAACATGCAATATGATGTAGATTAGTAGATATAATAATTGATGATTAAACAAACTTAACGACCTTGTTAAGCATACAGATACCGGCCTCCATGGACATATGGTAAAAGTCTTGTGATCGGTTTTTCAGTTCGAACACGCACACTTAATCAAGATCTACTAATTTATCAGTTTGTTTGGCTGGAACAGCTAATGATGTTTTTCTTCTTAACTTATCAGCCTCTGTGGGTACCTTAACATCGGTTGCTAATCCAACAACCTCAAGAAACTTGATCAACTCCCATGTGAGGTCCAATTTCCACCATTCGAGTCCATGCCGACCTGATCTGGGAAAAGCATGGTGATTATTATGCCAACCGTCACCCAATTATAGAAGCGCCACCCACCTGTACGTATTTTTATTAAACCACATAAAAAAATTAAAAGCTATAGCACTACTCAAACAACGCAACCACATAAATTTATCTAACTAATCATGGTTTTACAAACACATATACCAGCTATTGGTCGAAGTATCAGGGGTGTTCCAAGGCCTGGTGCGCCATTTATGGATGACATAAAATGGAATGAAAGTAAACAGATAAAGCGCTGTCACTCGTACGCCCTGGTTTACCGAATCAACGTTTGAAATCGTTGTTAAATTAAGTAAAACCTAATGATACTACATACTTGTATTTGTCAATCACTTTGTTGGACCATCAATGTTATAGAAGCAAAGATAGGGGTAGTATATGTATGTATTATGTATTTAGTTTAGAAATTCTGTAAACCCAAGAAACTTAGTATTGGGCTGGGTCAAGAAAATAACCGTTTTAGAATAAGGGTTGTAACGTTTAGATTAGTCTGTGTCTTTTAGGGAATCGACAGGTCTCTTTGTTCAACAGGCATGAAGGTAACGATTCACATAGTATATATAGAAACATTCTGTAATCAAATATTCATTCAAATTATCAATAAAAGTGTCGTTAGTTTATATCATAATTCTGTTGTTCTTTTCATACAGAAACTTTGTTATTTTATATTCAGTCAAAACCAATAATTGGCATCAGAGCGTGTGTTCGATTCAGGGAGAAAAAGAAAGATCAGAAGGGCACTGAAAATAGGGTAGTTTAAGATCAACAGCGGAATAGCGGGATTGATCAAGATCAACAGCGGAGAAGTGGGTTTGATTGTCAATAGTGGTGAAGCGGACCATAGTTGTCAATTAGCAGCAAGCGGACATGACAATTATTTGCTAGACGGATTTGACTTTCAACAGCGAGGCGGGTTTGATCACACACCCAGAAATCAAAGAAACCAGGTTTGTTTTTCTGAGAACCTTTTACAAATATAATCAGTATTTTGTTTTACTCTTATTATTGGGTTTGGAGGCATAAATAAAAAAACCAGATTAGTATTTGTGAAAGAAGGGAAATTTAATCAAGATTGGAAAAGGAAAGAAGAAGAAAATGGCAGGTGATAAGAATGAACCAACGAAGGATAGTGGAACATCAATGAGGTTCCAATACCCGGTTCTCAATTCAACGAATTACACAATTTGGGCAGTAAAGATTAAAGCATTATTTCATGTCCATGGAATATGGGAAGCAATTGAACCAACAACGGACGCTGAAGTTGATAAAAAGAAAAATAACATGGCAATTGCAATGTTATACCAAGCAATTCCAGAAAATATGGTTTTGCAAATTGCAAAGGAGATTTGGGATGCATTGAAAATTCGACATGTTGGAGTTGATAGAGTTAAGGAGGCTCGTGTTCAAACACTAGAGTTGGAGTTTGAACAATTGAAGATGAAAGACAATGAGTCGCTAGATGTGTATGCCGGGAAGATAAGTGAGATTGCAACACAAGCAAGTAGTTTGGGGCATACGATGGACGATAAAAGGCTGGTTAGGAAACTCTTAAGTTCTGTACCAGAGAAGTTTATACAGATTGTTGCAGCAATAGAGCAGTTTGCAGATCTTAATACGATGCCATTTCAAGAAGCCATTGGGAGATTAAAAGCTTTCGAAGAACGGACGAAAAAGGCAGTCAAAGAAGAAGATGGGTCCAGTAGCCTACTTTTCAGCAAAGTAGATGAAAAGGAGAAGACCAAGGAACACAAATGTGAGCATTGCGGTTGTACAAGCCAGAAAGATTTTGGACGTGGCCAAGGACGAGGTCGGGGGTCCGGGAGAAGTCAAGGAAATGGTTGAGCACAACGGGACAAGAGCAACGTGAAGTGTTTCAAATGCAATGAACTTGGGCATTTTAGCAATGAGTGTCCAAAATGGGAAAATAAAAAGGATGAAGCAAATCTGATTCAATACGAAGATGATGAACCATTGCTATAAAAGAACTTTGAAGACTTTGCTGTCTATAACATTAGGGGGTGAATGTTGGACCATTAATGTTATAGAAGCAAAGATAGGGGTAGTATATGTATGTATTATGTATTTAGTTTAGAAATTCTGTAAACCCAAGAAACTTAGTATTGGGCTAGGTCAAGAAAATAACCGTTTTAGAATAAGGGTTGTAACGTTTAGATTAGTCTGTGTCTTTTAGGGAATCGACATGTCTCTTTGTTCAACAGGCATGAAGGTAACGATTCGCATAGTATATATAGAAACATTCTGTAATCAAATATTCATTCAAATTATCAATAAAAAGTGTCGTTAGTTTATATCATAATTCTCTTGTTCTTTTCATACAGAAACTTTGTTATTTTATATTCAGTCAAAACCAATACACTTACCATTACCCAAGCCAGATAAGTAAATCCACCCTAAAGATATAGGAGTATTGCAAAGGCAGTGGGTACAAAAAGTATGTATCTTGAAGAAACTGATAGAACCATTGTGCTTCTAGTTCCGAAACACTTGTATCTAACTACATGAAACAACAACTTTGCTACATTCTATCTTTGACCATTCGAAAATTTTGTACTTTTCGCTCTTCAAATGGTGTAATTTATAGTATCCAATGATTGTGGTTGAAAGGTTTGTGCATTTATTTGAGGGTAAATGAAAAGAGCAAATGATTAAATGAAAGAGACTTGAAAAGAAGTTGATTTCTAAATTATTACATAGACACTTCGCATGGCTCTCAATAATTACACAATGAATACACGACCGCTTCGCATGCCCCTCATAAAGGATCTTGCCCTTGGCATGGCATTTTTAACCTCATAATTGGTGTCATTCCCCTCATCAATGAATTTTTTGGGTGAATCTTTCAATATATACGAGACAGCATGGCCCGTGCGATGCACGGGCTTTGTTCACCTAAAATAATCGGTTGTGCAAGAGTTATGTTTATTTAGTTATTATTCTTCTTTTGATTAGGGATACTCGACTAAATAAATGAAGATCATTTAACTAACTTTTTATAAATAAAATTGTTTGAATAAAATGTATCAAATACATGAGTGAGTTTCATCATCGTAACGCAAAACATGTTATTTCAAACACATATTATAAACTTGCCCACATTTCTCATAGACTCTTATTTTTTTAAATGTTCTTTGTTGCATTTATGATTTATGTATTAACCTTTTTACCAAAAGTAAGATGTTACAATACTACGATGAATTAATTCATTGGTTATTTAGTATTCAACTACTCATTTGTGATAGTTTAAACAATTTCATTTGTTTGTAGTCTTTTTTCCAGCAACGCCTGTGTGTAATCAAAGCATACCAAAAATTTAGTATTTTGATATTTTGTATTTATGATGTATATTCTTGTGAGAGAAGTTTATTTGTATATTAGTGATTGATGGTCTAAATGTAATCTTTAATGCCGGTGTGTATTATAGAGTTTTAATTATTAGACATAAAATGTTGATTGTCAATTTATCTTAGACTTGAATACGAAGTTTTCGCATAATCGCCCTCCTTTTTACATAGATAAGATATTCATGTACTAAATGAATTAAAAGTAATATAGGTTGAAGAATTGCTCATACACATTGAAGCTTTAGCTCGATCATCAATTTTTTGCAAGTAGAAACTTATAATTACCAATTTGTCTATGTTTGAGTTTTCACCCAACAATGCAATCTTTTTACATAAATTAGAAGTTCCTTTAATAATAGTAAAAGTAAATATGATAAACCATTCAAGTTGCTTACATATTTTTCCCACCAATTGATAATTGCAACTCAATCTATGTTAATCTTTATAATTGTTCAACAATACATAACAATATATGAACTTGGTTTCAAAATATCAACGAAATAACACACTAAATTGTTTATTGCTCTACAATGAAGCATTTGAGTATTTGATAATATACATAAATTTGCCATTGATTCAATAGGAATCACCTTTTAACCGTTTCATAAGAAACAAAGAATACGTCACTTACGTCTATTACATAAAACTGTTTGACATCCAACTTTCATCGTATCATCATTTAAATAGGAGCATCAACACGTTCGTCCTTTTTTTTGAACGGCGGATTTCATTAAACTAGCAAGGAGCTAGAAAAGAACAATTACACAAGGGACAATGAATTACATGGATTACATAGCCACTCTACCCATCTAGGAGACACTTTCTTATTCCTGCTAGAGATCCAAGTGAAGGCCGATACCTTGATGTCGTTAAGTATGAGATCTTTTCGAGGACGCTTTTGGGAAAAGGCCACCTTATTTCTGAAACTCCATAAGTGCCAAACTGTAGTGCGAACCACCACGTCAAAGAAATGATGAAATTTGGTTTCAAGAGGGACACGATCAGCCAAGGATAAAACGTCATCAACAGATGTGATGGTGATACCTGGGATGTGCCACCAAAGAAGGACATCCCTCCATGTATCCACTGCAATGCAACACTTGGCGAAGATATGGTCTTCTGATTCCAAATCATCATCACATATGGGACAACGAACTGTATCGAGATCAATGCCATGCTTGTCTAGGTTCATTCTGGTTGGAATCCTTGTGTTCATTACTCTCCAAAGAAAAATGTTTACCTTCGAAGGTAGCATTTTGTTCCAGTGTGTAGGTTGGGAAGGCAGAAAAGACGTCGAGAGGGCGATGTGGTTGCGAATGGCCTTTACAGAAAACTTTCTTGATGGATCAATGATAAACTCCCATGAGTCATGTTCATCAGATAGGTTAAGGTGTGATAGGAGGCTCGTTAACTCAGCGAGCTCACACGACTCATGGCTAGAACGAATTGGCCTCGACCAGGACCAGTTAATGATTGGCCCGATAAGCCTAGATTGCCTCTCAAAAGAAGGCCCTTGAACAGGGGTAGTGTCAGAAGCCCCGTCTGATGGGACCCGGGGGGAAGAGGCGCTCCTATCAGAAACCAAGCAATGGGGATTCGAGTCTAGACGATACAATCTCGGGTAAGAAACGTGAAGGGGTGATCCACCTAGCCACTTGTCATGCCAAAAACTTGTGTTACGCCCATTTCCGACTTTCTTTTTGAAATGGAAGGTTAATTCCAGTTGTACTAAGATCAAACTTCAACTTCTTAATTTGTTACGCCCATTTCCGACGTTCGTCCTAAAACCAAAGAAAGTTGCATTGTAAATGTTTTATTTTGTTGCTGCACATCAACTCATAAAGGATATCATGCATTAATGTAACATTTGATTAGTGTAAAATTGCACAAAACAAATTCAAGACAATTAAAGAACCCAAATTGTGAAAACTCGAATAGCAATTTCTGTCCATTTGCATACATAAGAGATTCGTTGAGAGTTGGACAATCCCTGAAAAGTGTTCACACAACTTTTTGTCATTGTTTATTTGATAAAATTTTAGAAGCATCTAATGACACTTTTGAGAAGTTAGCGAATCGGTCACACCATCAACAACTATAGAAGGCTTCCTAATCCAAACATCTTTATATCTGTCAAAGAATTGGATTATAAAAGGTTAACTATTTAGCTTACAATAAGTAACTAAGATGTAGGTGATGCTTTAGAATATACATGCAAACATGAAATGGAACTGATCTACCTCATTTGCTAGGATCATATATAGATGACACAGCAGCATTAGGACAAACAATCTTCTTTATGCCCGTCTTAACAAAGTAGTTAAATGAATCTAGATGTTGCTTCACCAAACCCCTGATCTGCAACCCCAAATGTTAGCACATAAATGCACACATAACGTTTTGCAAGATCAATTGCAAAGCTAAATATAATAGTACGAAAAGTGACTAATAGTATTAACAGCAAACCTCTGATCAATTCCTACAGGCGCCTACAAAATAAAGATGGCAACCAATATGAATGTAAACTAAGGGTAATCACTGCCCCAGGGCACACCCACAATGCCCACGCTACGTACTTCCTTATGCTACGGCAACCACACGATAACACAAAACTTACATCAGCTACAGGTACATTGAAGCCGCCTAACAACCAATGTTTTAAAAAGCGCGCCTACTCCCTAAATCCCACGAGGCTCTAGCCTTTGGGATTTTTTCAGATCGAGGCTCATGACATGCATGAATCCCGTAAAAATCTTTGCGCCTTAGGGATTTTTGTACTTTTGCGCCTTGGGGATTTTTGCGCCTAGAAGATGTAATGGGGTTTTGGCCTTTTTTTTTCTTTATAGTAAGATACATTTTGGGCTTACATGTTATATACATTGAGCCCTTTAAGTTATAAAGTATCTAATAGCCCTAATATTTTAGAGAATAACTAAAACACACAATTAACAAAGAAATATATTTTTTTTTTGTAATATAATGTCTAAGAATAGTAGCTTATTAACAGATACAAATGTTGTTTCTTTAGTGTTAAGTGTTACCAAGAAATTATAGATTTTTTTGTTGTTGATAGTTGATAGAGATATATGGTAATTTGTTAAATTTTATAAGTCATAAAATCATATATTGTTATGTATATTCAGGGATTTAGGGTAGTTCATGGATTCTGATATGTTGCTTGCTTGATAATTTTGGGTTTAAATGCAAGCTTTGTTAGATGTAATAACTATTAAGTGGCATTATGCATTGAATATTGATATTTTTGTGTTATTTAAGCGACATAAGTTGTCACATATGTTATAAAAAAAACCTAAATGTATTGTGCGCCAACACTGAGGGGAGATCCATTGCATAAAGCGACTGAACCCTCATTTAGCAACGAATCATAAATTAGCCAAGGACCCATCATCCATCCAAGATTAGTTGGCCATGCAACGATGTCACCATTGTGAACATCCATATGGCACCAGCCATCCGCACCTTCCTTGTAAGGTGTTGCAAGTGTCCATGGAATTCCCTTTGGTTCCCTTGTATGGAATTCATTTCATAACTAAGTGCATAGTTAAGAACCGCCATCTGCACAGAATCAGTACACGTATAATTATTATTTAAATTTCAATAAAAACTAATGCTTCCTACCTGTAGTTCCTGTAGAGAAGAGGATATTCGCGAAAGCTTCAATTGGTTGTTCAACAACAACAAACTCAACACTCCTATATATTTTTATTTGTAAATTTAGATACAATCATACAAAATTCATCCCATACAGACTCAAGATATAACTACCTTACAGCAAAACACATTATTTCTAACTTCAGCATTACTTAACTTGCAATATTATCATAAACATTGAACAAATGATAGAATATGTGCTTACCAATTTCCGAATTGCAGCTAACTGGGATCAAACTCAGAATAATGCAACAGTCAAGACAGTTGCTAGAAGGCTCTGCAAATCAAACAATAAGTTGGCTAAAAGCACATATACCTACTGGAATAATGCAACAGTCAAGCCAGTGGCTACGTATATTGATAATTATAGAGAAGTTCATGTTAATATCACTACACCCACTAATATAAAATGTAAAAGAAGTGTATGGCATAAGACATACAACGATGGAGGCCTTTACCAGCAATAATCGGTGTTTGTTTCATGTGTAACCCTGCTGCTTTCCGGTACTTGATGAAGTATTTCTTGACCCGCTTTATTAGCTCCAAAATATTGTCACCCTTCTTATTATACTCTTCACAATTGTACCAAATATATTGTACATCCTTAAGCACCTCTGTTGAATTCATGTACTTGAGACCGTTCTAGAGGTTGTTGCATACTACTTCCTTGCACAGGTCCAACTTTTAAAAAAAATCTTTTTATCTTAAAATCTTTGTTACAACTTACCAAATTTCATCGAGCCACCTACCTTGAAATTTTTATCCACCCTCATGTTTTCAAGTTCATTCCCCATGATCACTACAAACGCAACATAAAGAAAATTGGTTAAACACTAAACTTATCAAACCAAGCACAAAAACCCTAAACTATAACATAACCAACCACAAACAACACATATTGGAAAATACATACACAAAGCTACACACATCACTACATCACTAACTCTTTTGGACCGTTTTGTGGACTGATTATAAAGTTATTCATAAATACAAACATAATAAATATTCTATCTTACATAGAAAAGAGAGAAACATGAGCCGAAGATCTGGCATTTTCCGAAAAAAGAACATAACGATGGCTGCCATAAACAGTAGAGATAACATCATATCCGTGGAAACTTTCCCTATATCGATACAATGCGATGTTTAAATGAGTCATTACCAATCCTCCAATCTTACCCCCTCTCATCCGGCACAAATCAAGGGGTGGTAAAATCATTGAAAGTGCCTTGATTCAGCAAAATTGGTTTAATGGTAGCGCCATATATAAATTTTAAATTACTCAAACCCATTATCAAAATCAAAAACTAAAATCATTGAAAGAACCTTGATTCAGCAAGCTTCTTGTTGACGTCACCCTTGCAACATCCATAACCTTTTACTTCAAAACATAACCAATCAACAAAAAGATTAAATTTCCAACTCAAACCCATTATCAAAATCAAAAAGACAAATTATTGAAAGGAAACCCTAAAATATACCATTACCTTGATTCAACAAGCTTATTGGTAACGTGACTCTTGCAACATCCACAACTTTTTGCTTCAAAACACAACTAATCAACAAAAATATTAAATTTCCAAACAATTTACTAAAAACAAATCTTTAATTATAAAAAAAACCCAAAACAATTTACCTCAAATTCACATAAAGGATTTGCAATCTTGGTTCTTAATTTGAAGTAAAATGGATCTCGGAATTGATAACCACTGTGTTTTTTTGTTTTTTGTCGGTTTGTTTGTCTGTGTTTTTTGGCCGGTGGTTTTGATTCTAGCAGTAATGATAAAGCTTAATTGCAAAGATAATGGAAGGACGATTTTTGTAGGTATATTAATTAACACTATTTATATACCTCAACAATGAGGCTTTACACGTTCTAGACATGGAACTCAATCTTGAGTTTGAGTTTGAAACTCAGTCATGCATAATAGAGTTTATGGACTTAAGGCCATTAATGCTCACATTCAATGAGAGGGAACTCATTCTTTATATATATATAGATATAGATGATGTTCATATATGCCTATTTTTTATTTATTTATTTATTTATTTTTTTGATGCAAGGTGAATTTATATTAACACTTCCAAATATTTACAATGCCCAAAACAGAAAATAACAACACATACACTAACCACTATTAGACATCAAGTCTATATCTGCCTTTTGGAAGACATCAAGTCTTCCAAAACAGAAAAGAACAACACATACAAAATATTCATATAAGCCTTTTGATGATAGTTGGGTGTGGGATAGTTATTGTACTACTTTAATGAAGACTTTCAGTTAATGCTAGAGCTTGTTGATATTGAAAAGCCATAATAGTTGTAACACCCCAACCCGAAAAGGGCTAAAGTGTTACATTTTGGGGTCAAATCAGAACACAAGTAAACGGAAATACATTACTAATACAAGGGTTAAAAAGAAAATCTGGATACATGATTAGGTGCTAACTCTAAATATTACAACTTCCAAACTAAATACAAACTAATAACAAAGAGAACTCTAAGCCCAAATCTAATCCATGGGAAGCTAACAACGGTGTAGTCCACTAAGAGCTCCTAAGCACTCTTCACCCAACCTAGCTTCCTTCTAAAACCTGCAGCAGGAAAAGAAATGCAGCTGAGCTTAAAAAGCCCAGTGAACAGATATAAACAAATGAAAACTAATAAACAAAGGAAAACGAAAACGAATGCGAAATGAGTCCAAGCAAACCTGCTGAGACAAAGGTCAAGGAATATGGAACATATAGTAGGACTAACATAATACAATCAAAGGAAATACGAATATGGAATATCAAACGAATCAAATGAAAATGAAACGGATCATATGTGTAAGCAATTAAAAGAAAAGAAAAATATAAGTTAATCACAATAGAGAAGACAAGATAATAAGGATCATATAAAAGTAGAACTAACAGAAATGCCCAACAATACTAATGCGCACATAGGAGTTGTACACCTCCAATGTACTATGTGAAAGGGGTGTATTGCACACACACTAAACCAATCACCAAATAATACAAAACAAAGTACCTATGATGCATCCATACGCTCCCTGCAAAACAGATATATATGCACAAAGCTCTAGGCTAAGTAAACATATACAATAAAAAATATAGGCCTTAATAGCTATAGCATAATAGGGAACGCTGTGGACAAAAACTCACCTCCACAGATAGTGTCAATACCACTGGTGCATCAGTGGCAAGGCCATGGACTCCCTATGACTGGCTACAAATTCTAACACATAAAGGCAAAACATATAATGGGCATAGAAATAGGAAATGCTATAGTAAAGAAATATAGCATGCAAACGAATATCAAGCTCATATCGATTTCAAGTATCAACAAATAAGCATCATACAAAAGGAACATAGCAATGGCTTAACAGAAGGGATCAAAATCAAAGCAATAAACAAAAGAGAAAAGGATGACCTTTACTAAAAAGGCAGAATATCTGTACCTCAAACCGCCAACGAAACCATATCACACATAAGAATAGGAAGTCACTCATTCTTCAGCGAATCTACACGAATTCACGATTGTCTTATTATTAATAACTTATTTTATAACAGATTACTCGTTTTAGTCGGCTTTTTATTTTTAGTAACTTTTCCCGAATTAGTAACTTCGAGACTTAAGGATCATAAATGATAATTAAATAAATTTAAAGGTTTAATAATGACAATTTTATAGGTTAGAGTTTATTATGCCAATTCAGTAAAATTTAGGGTTTAAATGTGTAACTATTATAAAGTTTAAGGTCCAAAGTGTAAATTATATAAATACAAAAGTTTCTATATTTTATTACTAGCAACTCTCGCTACAAAAAAAATAAATCCGAACACTCTTTTATTTTATTTATTATTTTGAATCAAAAGCAAACTGAAGCCACATGCATGCAATCCTCTTTATTATATATTTTTACGATTTGAAAACTATAGCAAGCATGTGTTTACTCATTCATTCTAGCTCGTATAGGATTTGTACAACATATATATATAGATCGAAATAAGCCATATCAAGACAGAAAATACACCATAGTTGAATCAGCTATACATGGTTCGATATTAATTAGTTCAAATTCGTTATTCATGTATATCCTTTTATCAGTTCATGTGAGTTTGTATATTACTTCATGCATGGATTCATGTTAAGTTTCAAAGACCACAACTCTTTGACTCATTTTAGATCTGACATACACGCACCCTTTTTTATTAATTTCAAAGCCAAAACAAAACGATTTGGACATGCATGCGTTCTATATAATTAGCTAGTTTCAACAGATTTCGATCGTGATAAGATAGATCAATTCGTGTACACAACAGAATCCGAATACTACATGTTATAAATCGATTATACCAGCTTTCAACTCGTTATTTTATGTGGCGTTTTCTATGATTTTATGTAACCTTATTCGAATATAAAACGTGTTATCATATAGTCGATTGTATAAAACACAACATGATCGAATACAAGAAGAAGTTAATCGAACAAGTTTAAGGTTTCAAGAATCGTTATTGTATAAGAATCTGTTATGATTTCATGCGACCAATTTTATTATTTCATGTGATTCTATTTCGCACAACATGTATGCAACAAATATCTGATTCCTATTGTTTATTATAGGACATGAGTGAACACCCCTTTTCAATTCGTGCATGCCAAGACCAGTTTCTAATTCTTATTCAAACACACGCCAACGTGACCCACGTTAAACAACCCAAAACCAATACTCTACTAATCCTCCATATTTCCAGGTTTTAAACTATAACATATACATATTCGAATGATACTCTTATATATAAATTCTCGAGTGACCACATGATTAACAGCAGCGAGCCATGAATAGACCACAATTGATCTCCAAAACCAGTCGATCAACAACCCATAACTCGACAACTCGCGAATCACAATGAAGCTATAACTTCAATCCTATGCGACTTGAACATGAAACCTAAACACACACCGCAACCCTAACCGAGACTCGAACCATTTGTTAACAAGAATCTTATTGTGTTTTTATGTGGCGTTAAACTCTTTAGATTAGGTGTGATTTCATGTTATAGATTAACAACAGGTAAGTTTAGCATACGTGTTTCATATTTGTTTTAATAATACAAGTCGTGTAGAATAAAGATTAGAGAACGAGATGAGGATTGTGAGTACCTTAGGCTGGAAATCAAAAGGTAACGAGAAGAACAAGGAACCCACACACGACTCAGTAACAAAACCAAGGCTGCAAAAATGTTTTTTTAACCCGACATAGCAACAAAACCCTAACCGAATCAACACCAAAACTGTTATAACGGCCACTACGGCTTGCTAACTTCTACTCTTCTTTCTTGCCAGCAACTATGGAATAAGTTTAGTGTTTTGATTTTCGGTGTTGAGAGGAGAGACAAAGGGTTTGTTATACGATTATAGGAGAATGGTACAGCATGCGATATAAGATGGAAAACCATGGATCTATACAAGTAAAATCGTATAATTAGTTTTAAGAAGGAAATATATACGTATCTTTTAATTGTAAAAGATATTTACTTTGTTCTTATCTAAATCAAACAAGAAAATGTGTGATTCGGATTTGGTCTTAATTTGCTTTACGTATAAGACTTTTAAATGTGAAATTCTTTTTCTTCAAAAATGGTAAGGTAAAACATGTAGAATTTATTTCATCGCAAGTTTTATTATTCGTATAACGTTTATTGCTCAAATGTTAAAAGATTTAAATACTTATGTTCCAGTATAATGTAACATCTTAAATTATTATTCGTTTCTTCAAAAGTTTAAAATCGTAGGGGTATTTTGGGTATTTTACGTATTTAGAAGATCGGGGTTTTACAATTCTTCCCCTATAAAAGAAAATTTTCGTCCGCAAAATTTAAATGAAAAGATCAAACGGAAACGTACCAATTCACGAAATGAAAATAAAGTGATTAACTTGCTCGAAATAGTTTCTCCAAAGAAATTTAACAAACGGAAAAGTTTCTCATGACTTGATCTTAATAAAGTAGGATAGCCCCGGGCTCTCCACAGAAAACAAATCTGATCCAACGAATACGAAATGAACATGAAACAGATGATAGTTGAAATCTCATAAAGAGATACACGAACATCAGGCGGATCTGGAATAAATACGGAAGTGATACTAAATGGTAGAAAACTTCACGAATCAAATCAGGTTCTGAATGTACTAAGGGACTTGCAAAAGGAATCAGATAGACATATATTCGAATTATTAGACCTACCAAAAGTTCTTAAACAGGTTGGTAACCTATTCGCACTAACGATTAACCAAGCATAAATCGGAGTATCGAATCTTATCAGAATACATAATGAGATATAGGATAACTGCACGGATAAGAACGAATCTGAGGACTAACGTATCACGAACTAAAGCTTCATTAATGCCAACATGTCTAACTCTTCTGTACGGAATTATACGGGATACAAAATTTCTTGTCTAAAATTTTAAACTTCCTCTTCCACAATGATAACAATTCCATCAGTCATTGTAATCAGCTCCAAACATTCAATGAGTAGCTCATCAACTTAATTTAACCAGAAGGTGTTCTACATCTCCATTCATACACTATCCGAAAGGACAACTTTGTCACTTGCATGCCATCAAATCTTAATGAGCAAACACAATTAGACTAAACATTTGTCAACTTCCTGCTCAATACTTCTTCCAAGTCCGAATAGTTGTTCTGCTTATCCATCAGTCTGTCGGTGAAAGGCACTCCTATACTTGAGTCTGGTCCCTCAAGCCTTCAGTATTTCTTCTTGGGACTGTGAGGTAAAAACGCGAATCTTTGACACGATCACTGCAAGTGCGCCATGTAGTTGAATAATATTCTATCGAAGGATCTAAGCTAACTTGCTAACTGAATACACCTTCTAAGAGGCAAAAGTAAGCTGACTATCTCAAATGATCTACCATAACTCAAATTATGTCAATCTTCTTAAGTGTTTGTGGAGATTTCATTTCGAGGTTCATGAAAATTCAAATCCTGCTTTAGATCCCTTATACATCTTAGTACAACCAAGAGTGATAGAAAAAGTAGAACTGTGCTTCAATCGTAACAATTTATTTCTAGTCTCCTAACATAGATCATAGTTTGCCATCTTGCTCCTGAGTTTTCCTAATATCTGAAATTGGATTCTATCTTCATGTGAGATATTTCTTCAAGTCTTGAGAGCAAACACCACTGCCGCCAACTCCAAGTCACGCATTGAACAATTCTCCTCAACGGTTCTAGTTGCATAAGCAATAACTTCGCCGTGCTGCCTAAGGGCATAACAAATTCTTCTTCTTGAAATGCCTCAAAATTGATACTCATCTAAAGGTATGGAAGCTAATTTCTATTTCAGCTTTTCCAAAGCTCCGTTCTCATCCAAGCTAAGCTTCTCCTCCATACTCATAAATTCATCAACGGTAACGCAAGTCGTCAACATCTTCCAACCAATGTCATGCTTCCAGAATATACAAATGATCCTCATATTTCCAAAATATTACGAAAATGATTCTCATGTTTTTTTTCTTCTTCTTTGAATGTGCTAAGATGTCATACTATGATAACTTTGTCTAAGTACTCACGAAAGAAATGATTCATCAAGTCCATGGAATAGTCAAAACATCAGCAAATACTATTAGCATCACTAACAGTCATAAGGGTTGTTACGAATACGAAAGGCAATTCCAAAATAACTTCAAGCCATAACTCCGTCAAAAGAAAACTCCGCGTACTAAAGTAAATCAGGCACATCGTCAATTCAAAATTGGAAAAATAATGGTTTTCTAACTGTAATGCGGTTCAGCTTCCAGAGGTCAACACATAATCTTCTGCTATCGTTCTTCCTAATCGCGGATAAAATTGTAGTACTCCAAGAAGATACATTTAGATAAAAAAAAAAACCATCTTCTTGTTTTCGGTTGCTGCTCCTCCAGTTTTCTCAATTCAACTGGTGCTAATCAATATAGAGTTTTCAATAATAGGCAAAACATCGTTTTATACAAAGAAGGTTCTGTCTCATCAAACCTTACTGTTCTTAGGCACTTCTCAAAGATGTCCTATGATCCCCATAAGTTCAAGTTATATGATGTAATTATTATCACGTTGGCCAAACGTCATAATACTTGCATCATATAAACCTGCCTTTATGGAAATCATATTCAACCTCAAGTCGTGACTAAACAATCTCTCAGTGCTAGGTCAAAGAAAATTCACAATCTGGTGTAAATCTTGGTGGTTCATTCAGGGATTATATCAGAAAATCTCATATCGCAAAATGACTCTCAAGGTGAGATTCATCCCACGAGAACAGGAATAGATGTTAGGAAAAATTTTACAATGGCGAAAATAACGTACGAGTTTCTAGGTTAGCAAGGATAACAAAAGTTCAACAATCGGAAATCATTATAGAAGTGAATCAGAGTGGTTCAAAATGTCAAAGGAGATACGTAGTATCACAATAGTTAGCATCTTGATGCTCAGTCAGCCTATCCATACTGGAATAATATTGAATTTCACATTCGAAGGAAGGACAGATCAGCATAGCAAACCTTATCATTCAAAAGTGAGAGTGACATTCCTATACTCGTGATTAATTACCACAAGATTTCTTTTAGGAATTGATATGACTAGGGCAAAATCTAATAGTGTAGGGAGACTTAGATAAGCTCAGCAAAAGTAAGAGAAATCACAGAATGTGTTAAACACCTCATGGCCATACGAATTCTCTAAATGCTCGAAGAGGCATCTAAATGGTTAACAATGAATTAGAGGTTGAAATCAAACGGGAATGAAGTTTATGTAATGTCAAACATTACTGCAGAATTCTCAACGCGTTCTAAACTTACTTAGTCACTAATCTCATGTTGTGCAGAATCATAAGTTTCAAATCTCCGGGAGGAGAAATCTAATAAGGCTTAACTAAAAGCAAAGCACGAATCAGAGTGATACGGAAGCAAAGAATAATTAAACAAATGCCCTATAGTCTACCCAATCCTCACCGGTCACAACTTAAGTTTCAAAGTGGAAATCCTACAACAAGTTCTCAAAGGTTGTTTCATAACTCCTATGATGCAAAACTTAAAGGCCTACTACTCACAGGTCATAGCCTAAGCTCTACGGGTTTTGAATCCGCTGATCAAACCTGTCTCTGATACCAAAATTGTAACACCCCAACCCGAAAAGGGCTAAAGTGTCACATTTTGGGGTCAAATCAGAACACAAGTAAACGGAAATACATTACTAATACAAGGGTTAAAAAGAAAATCTGGATACATGATTAGGTGCTAACTCTAAATATTACAACTTCCAAACTAAATACAAACTAATAACAAAGAGAACTCAAAGCCCAAATCTAATCCATGGGAAGCTAACAACGGTGTAGTCCACTAAGAGCTCCTAAGCACTCTTCACCCAACCTAGCTTCCTTCTAAAACCTGCCGCAGGAAAAGAAATGCGGCTGAGCTTAAAAAGCCCAGTGAACAGATATAAACAAATGAAAACTAATAAACAAAGGAAAACGAAAACGAATGCGAAATGAGTCCAAGCAAACCTGCTGAGACAAAGGTCAAGGAATATGGAACATATAGTAGGACTAACATAATACAATCAAAGGAAATACGAATATGGAATATCAAACGAATCAAATGAAAATGAAACGGATCATATGTGTAAGCAATTAAAAGAAAAGAAAAACATAAGTTAATCACAATAGAGAAGACAAGATAATAAGGATCATATAAAAGTAGAACTAACAGAAATGCCCAACAATACTAATGCGCACATAGGAGTTGTACACCTCCAATGTACTATGTGAAAGGGGTGTATTGCACACACACTAAACCAATCACCAAATAATACTAAACAAAGTACCTAGGATGCATCCATACGCTCCCTGCAAAACAGATATATATGCACAAAGCTCTAGGCTAAGTAAACATATACAATAAAAAATATAGGCCTGAATAGCTATAGCATAATAGGGAACGCTGTGGACAAAAACCCACCTCCACAGATAGTGTCAATACCACTGGTGCATCAGTGGCAAGGCCATGGACTCCCCATGACTGGCTACAAATTCTAACACATAAAGGCAAAACATATAATGGGCATAGAAATAGGAAATGCTATAGTAAAGAAATATAGCATGCAAACGAATATCAAGCTCATATCGATTTCAAGTATCAACAAATAAGCATCATACAAAAGGAACATAGCAATGGCTTAACTGAAGGGATCAAAATCAAAGCAATAAACAAAAAAGAAAAGGATGACCTTTACTAAAAAGGCAGAATATATGTACTTCAAACCACCAACGAAACCATATCACACATAAGAATAGGAAGTCACTCATTCTTCAGCGAATCTACACGAATTCACGATTGTCTTATTATTAATAACTTATTTTATAACAGATTACTCATTTTAGTCGGCTTTTTATTTTTAGTAACTTTTCCCGAATTAGTAACTTCGAGACTTAAGGATCATAAATGATAATTAAATAAATTTAAAGGTTTAATAATGATAATTTTATAGGTTAGAGTTTATTATGCCAATTCAGTAAAGTTTAGGGTTTAAATGTGTAATTATTAAAAAGTTTAAGGTCCAAAGTGTAAATTATATAAATACAAATCAAGTTTCTATATTTTATTACTAGCAACTCTCGCTACAAAAAAAATAAATCCGAACACTCTTTTATTTTATTTATTATTTCGAATCAAAAGCAAACTGAAGCTACATGCATGCAATCCTCTTTATTATATATTTTTACGATTCGAAAACTATAGCAAGCATGTGTTTACTCATTCATTCTAGCTCGTATAGGATTTGTACAACATATATATATATAGATCGAAATAAGCCATATCAAGACAGAAAATACACCATAGTTGAATCAGCTATACATGGTTCGATATTAATTAGTTCAAATTCGTTATTCATGTATATCCTTTTATCAGTTCATGTGAGTTTGTATATTACTTCATGCATGGATTCATGTTAAGTTTCAAAGACCACAACTCTTTGACTCATTTTAGATCTGACATACACGCACCCTTTTTTATTAATTTCAAAGCCAAAACAAAACGATTTGGACATGCATGCGTTCTATATAATTAGCTAGTTTCAACAGATTTCGATCGTGATAAGATAGATCAATTCGTGTACACAACAGAATCCGAATACTACATGTTATAAATCGATTATACCAGCTTTCAACTCGTTATTTTATGTGGCGTTTTCTATGATTTTATGTAACCTTATTCGAATATAAAACGTGTTATCATATAGTCGATTGTATAAAACACAACATGATCGAATACAAGAAGAAGTTAATCGAACAAGTTTAAGGTTTCAAGAATCGTTATTGTATAAGAATCTGTTATGATTTCATGCGACCAATTTTATTATTTCATGTGATTCTATTTCGCACAACATGTATGCAACAAATATCTGATTCCTATTGTTTATTATAGGACATGAGTGAACACCCCTTTTCAATTCGTGCATGCCAAGACCAGTTTCTAATTCTTATTCAAACACACGCCAACGTGACCCACGTTAAACAACCCAAAACCAATACTCTACTAATCCTCCATATTTCCAGGTTTTAAACTATAACATATACATATTCGAATGATACTCTTATATATAAATTCTCGAGTGACCACATGATTAACAGCAGCGAGCCATGAATAGACCACAATTGATCTCCAAAACCAGTCGATCAACAACCCATAACTCGACAACTCGCGAATCACAATGAAGCTATAACTTCAATCCTATGCGACTTGAACATGAAACCTAAACACACACCGCAACCCTAACCGAGACTCGAACCATTTGTTAACAAGAATCTTATTGTGTTTTTATGTGGCGTTAAACTCTTTAGATTAGGTGTGATTTCATGTTATAGATTAACAACAGGTAAGTTTAGCATACGTGTTTCATATTTGTTTTAATAATACAAGTCGTGTAGAATAAAGATTAGAGAACGAGATGAGGATTGTGAGTACCTTAGGCTGGAAATCAAAAGGTAACGAGAAGAACAAGGAACCCACACACGACTCAGTAACAAAACCAAGGCTGCAAAAATGTTTTTTTAACCCGACATAGCAACAAAACCCTAACCGAATCAACACCAAAACTGTTATAACGGCCACTACGGCTTGCTAACTTCTACTCTTCTTTCTTGCCAGCAACTATGGAATAAGTTTAGTGTTTTGATTTTCGGTGTTGAGAGGAGAGACAAAGGGTTTGTTATACGATTATAGGAGAATGGTACAGCATGCGATATAAGATGGAAAACCATGGATCTATACAAGTAAAATCGTATAATTAGTTTTAAGAAGGAAATATATACGTATCTTTTAATTGTAAAAGATATTTACTTTGTTCTTATCTAAATCAAACAAGAAAATGTGTGATATTTGGTCTTAATTTGCTTTACGTATAAGACTTTTAAATGTGAAATTCTTTTTCTTCAAAAATGGTAAGGTAAAACATGTAGAATTTATTTCATCGCAAGTTTTATTATTCGTATAACGTTTATTGCTCAAATGTTAAAAGATTTAAATACTTATGTTCCAGTATAATGTAACATCTTAAATTATTATTCGTTTCTTCAAAAGTTTAAAATCGTAGGGGTATTTTGGGTATTTTACGTGTTTAGAAGATCGGGGTTTTACAATAGTAGGGCTTCATGAAACGAAAATGAATTAAATAAAAACTTAGTTAGTTTTGATATTCTGAAGTTGATGCTATAGGTAGTTCGGACAGAATTTTAATGGCGTGGGATAACATGTGGTCGCTGATACAGACGCCATGGTTGATGAGGTTTCCTAGCGGTCGTAGGGAAATCGAAAGGTAAAGATGGTTTGGTTGGGTTGATTAATATTTATGCTCCTTAAGACATGAAGTGTAAAAAATCTTTGGAACAAAACCTCTAGTATAATATAATAAACTCGATAGATGCCTCTTAGTCTATTTTTGAAGATTTTAATGAGGTTAGAAATAGTGATGAAAGACGTAATTCTAACATTAATAGAAAGAAGGCATAAAATTTAAATAACTTGATAAGTGGAGAAAACTTGATTGATATACAGTTGGTGGCAAATGTGCAAGATAATTAGTGACGATGGGTTAAAATTTAGTAAGATTGATCGGTTTTGGCAAATGCTCAATTTTTTCTTTATTATTTTTTTTAACTTATGGACGTCTTGATTTGTGGTTACTAGAGAGAGAAAACTTTTAGGACATTGCCCGCTTGTTCTTTACGATAAAATTATTGATTATGGTCCAAAGCCATGTTTTGTTATTTGGATGGATGACAATGAGTGTGAAAATTTGTAACGGAATGTTGGGAAAAATCGTTTATTCTTTAAGCCCGGATGTGAGATTTAGAGTCAAGTTCAAAAATGTTTTTTTTTTTTTTTTTTTTTTTTTTTTTTTTTTTTTTTTTTTTTTTTACGTAAAATGAATAAAAAGGTGAAGTGAGCTTGTTTTTTATTGTGTATCATAAAAATGTTATAAAATAGAGTGTTTTTTGGTTGTCTGTTATAGAAATTGTTTACGTATGATACGCATTGGGGGTTTGGGATGGTCGATCGTGTGGTTTTCCACATTCGCCAAGGACCGAGTCACAAGTTGAGTTAATTAACGCTCACGAGCCGACTCAATTGGTTTGTGTCAATTACCCAAGAGGATAATTGTTGCAAGATTAGTCTCTATATTAGCATGTCATTAAGTCTAGGGGTTAAAGTGTTAAGTTTCTTATTCATAGGTAAGTAGAAAGTCCTGGCTATAGTTTTATTTCCTTTTTCTTTTACAGCCGACTATGTCTTCTATGTGTATTAGGAGTCGGTTTTCCTCCCCCCCCCCCCCCCCCCCCCCTCATCTATATAAAAGGAGGTGAGGGGAGAGGGTCTTATACGTCATTCTTTCAAGCTTAATCTAAACATTCAATTAAGGGTAATCACGTGTGCTTGTTCTTTTCTTTACTGTCGATATAAAGCAACGTTAATTTGATTGATAGAGAGACGAGATTGTGGAAGAGGGAGTGCCAAAGATTTGGTTCAAGTTTTATGATACTGTATTTGGTGGATCTGATACGATTGATGATTCGTGACATAAAATTAAGCGTAATAGAGGCTCCAACCAAGGACGGAATTTCATAGAGGCCAAGGGGGGTTGTGGCCCCCCCCCCCCCCCCCTAAAAAAATTTACTTTTAAGTAGCATTTACTATATAATGTTAGTCTTTAGCAGTGCAAAATATTAAAAGTTTGTAGTTTGGCCCCCCTAAATTAAGTATTTAATATTTTGGCCCCTCCAACAAACGTGTTCAAGTTCTGTCCCTGGCTCCAACCACGCGTTCCTCCCCCTTCTCCCAGTTGATGCGTTGTCATTACTATGTCACCACCACCATGACATTGGTGTGGTGGGTTTTTGAGGAGATGGTGGTGCACACCACCGACTTTGGAGAAGGTGGTGCACACGAGTGACTTATGAGAAGGGGGTGATGTTATTTTTGTGTGTGTCTGATGGTGAAGTTGGTCATTTACTACACCAGTTTGGTGGTAGAGTTAATGGTGGAATAAGAACTAATTTAGAGTTGAGTTGACGATGAGGATAATGACCATTACTAGGTCTAAGGATAAAGCAATTGTAGTTATTTGTGACATATTAATTAAATAAGGATAATAACTATAATTTTACTAGCTAAAGTAAGATAATTAACTAGCAGTCAAATATGTTTTAAAGCGTGTTGAATGTGTAACGGTACTAATTTGACCCGTTAGAGATTACTTTCTTTAAGTTTTATATGGGACATAAAATAAATTTCGTTTTTTAATATCATGTTTACCTTTTGTATTGAGTTAGTTTTTGTTCTAGGTTATACATAAGCCCAGCATCTTTGACTATTTTGCTATAAACTATGTGACATTTCAATTTAATAAATATCTACTTTCGGCAAAAGAAAAAGTATACATAGAAAGGAAAGGACCAGAATTTATGAACCAATGCATGCAAAGGTACAGTTCATCGAATTTATGGCCAACAACTTCTTCAAGGACAAAGTTTCATCTTAATTGAATAAACTTCTTCATGGCCAACAACTTCATGTAAGAAGTCATCAATATACACAACAACACCATCTATACTTAAATTAGGAGCTCATATACAACAACCAAAGCTAATGTAAATAAACATCTTTTTTACCATACGGATTTTTCGTTCATCACCCAAAGGTCAAATTCTGTATCATTGATGCTTAATCTTATTCAGCAAATAAAGGCATCCATCTATTAATCCTAGATGATTACTGTGATTGTATGAACTTTGAAAATGTAGACGTATCTCAAAAAGCACCATCTCTTAAATATGTAGCATGTTCTCTGTATGTGGAATCCGATAAAAAGATCCATTTGTAAGTGCATGCGTAATGTAAATAAAGACAAAGCTTGCTTTTCTCTTATAAACCTAACAATCTTTAAGACATCTACAGTTTCACCAAAGCCAAACCCATACACATAGGTCGTGTGGCGGCAATATTGAGAGCCTTGACTTAATATTTGTTAATATTTTTTTTCCTGTTCAAACATGTCGTATAGCAAAACAAAATTTCATACAAACAAATTTACGTATCATGTTTCATGGTCGATATACAAATATATAGAGGAATGCATTGTAGTCATAGCAGTCATATCATTTATTTAGTATTAAACTTAAATTTAGAGGTATCTCCACAACGTTTCAAAATACAATTGTGAGAAGAGAGAGTGATGGATGGTTGCAAGAGATAGTTGAAATATGCTCAACCTACTATATATAATTCTAGAAGGCATTTACCACGTAATTCAAAGATAGCTATTTATTCGAGTGGTCTGTCTTGTATCAATGTCCTAAAGTATATGAGTTTCTAGCTCACATATTTTAGCACACCAATACATGACAGACCACTCGATTAAATAGCGATCTTTGATTTTCTTTAAGGGGCATTGTTGTTCTGTGCATTTTTGTGGTACTAGAACAAAACGTTTCATATTCTCTCTTTTGTTTACAACTACCATGTATTGTCTTTGATTATAACCTTCTCGACCTTTTAAAACATACGTACATAATGCATATATATCACATTCGGTTTTCACTTGTTCTTCAAAGCCGGAGAAACCAATCGATTCAATGCCTTTAAGATGTCCCTTTATCACCTTAAGTTCGTGTTTGGTTGGGTTAACATTGTACCGATGGCAAAAAGAAGACAATTGACACCAAGCTAGCTCGTTCTAAGAAAGATATGTTCAAAAATGGAACTCTGCTTAATAGACTTGGTAATTCCCCATTAAGAAATAATTTGAGCTTTCTTGGACGTTTCACCCTAAACACATATCTTTTGCTCCTCTTCCTACTTGCTTTCCCAGTGCTTCAAATGCTCTTTACAAGGAGCGAGGCCATCAAGTACCAACCTGTAAAATATAAAACATGATTAGAAAGGAACATTAAAAAGTAACATGTGGAAGAAACTTTCATGAATCTTAAGCCAGAAAGGGGTGGTTAATCAAAGAAAATATTAAATACAAGCCGGGGGCTGTACCGCAGGGTTGGCACTCGGACGGCGGTGTCATTTGTTAGATGATAGAGCAACAAAAATTTCAATTTTAAGGTAAGGAAAAACCGTGAAACCTTTCTTCTGATAGCAATTAATTGCATCTATGTTGCTTTCCACGACACGAAGAATGGCCTTCCGCATGCCTGTTCAAATTTACAAATTTATTCACAAGTTTCAATAAATAAATAAAAAAAGCACAAGAAAAAACCCTATATTAACTAATGTAACCTTGATTTTTAGGAATCAAGATAGCCTCACGGAGCAGCTTAGAAGCAACCTATGTTCGTCGATATTTATTTTTTACCACAACCATAGTAATGTAGGCGCAAATGCATGATTGATCATTATCAACCTTCAATAAAAAAATGAAAGTGTAAAAATAGGGGTTCTGAAATAGTTACAATGTTAATTTTAAAGAAAAAATATTAGTCAAAGGTATATACCTTTGCTGTTAGGGTGCTCATTGATGTATAAGAACACATGTGGGAACACAATATCACGAGTCTACAAAACAAAATTAAAAGGGCATTCATTTCATTAAAACACAATTAGTTCTCATTTATAAATGGGAAGTGTGCGAACTTTGCTAGTCATAGATAAGCTAAAGAAATTATACAATCTAACTAAGCTAGCTGATCACCGAGTTGTGGGTTGAGACTTGAGAGCTACTGCTTCTAATATATTTGAGCCACTTTTTTTTCTTCATAAATTTTCAGTTCTTTTAAATCAAAGCAAATTAATCATCAAAGAACTAACATTTCGATTTTGGAAGAAAATTTAGACTAATATGAAAAAATTTCACGCAGCATGCATGCAGATGAAAAATGTGAATAAAGAAAAACCCAAGAAAGTTTATAAATCCAACAGATCTATTAAACATTAAAAAAAAACATAACAAAACAAAACAAAAACACTTTTAACTTATTATAGTCATATCTCACACGATTTCACTTGGCATAAACCCCTTACCCAAACAGTCATATTTCACACGTGCAACATAATAACATATATCAAGAACGAATCATGGATCTTATAATACTTCCTAAGTAATAATTTAAACAAAACTTAAGTACTTTCACGACAACAATATTACAAGGTGAAATGAAACTAAAATGACGTGATATTACCTTTATATTCCGAGACCACCTATTCCAACAACAACGGAAAATATTTTTTGTTTTTGCGTCAAAAAATAGAAGCAGAAACAATTTATGATCTTCACCAACGATGTTCATCATGACCACCACAAGAACTTGGTATACTTGTGTTGGTGAGCTTTAAAGAGATATGGTAATAAAGAGATGTGCAATTAATTTATGATGTTAGCTATGCTTGTACAACATTAATGTTGCTGTAGGTCAGTTGGTGGTTTTAAATGTGCATTTTGAAAAGTCCCTATCTATGGAATGCATGCAGAATGGTACAAGAACACATGCGAGGTTATTTTTGAATACTCGATGGAGAACAAATGGGTGGGTTTTTTAATAAGGAAGTGGATGGGGGAGTTTGATGTTTAGATTTAATGTTTATATGTGGCTTTTGATGATAGTTGAGTGTGGGATAGTTATTGTACTACTTTAATGAAGACTTTCACTTAATATTAGAGCTTGTTCATATTGAAAAGCCATTAATAGTAGGGCTTCATGAAACGAAAATGAATTAAATAGATGAGAACTTAGTTAATTTTGATATTCTAAAGTTGATGCTATAGGTAGTTCGGACATAATTTTAATGGCGTGGGATAACATATGGTTCGCTGATACAAATGCCATGGGAGATGAGGTTTCCTAGCGGTCGTAGGGAAATGGAAAGGTAAAGATGGTTTAGTTGGGTTGATTAATATTTATGCTCCTCAAGACATGAAGTATAAAAAATCTTTGGAACAAAACCTCTAGTATAATATAATAAACTCGATAGATGCCTCATGGTGTATTTTTGAGGATTTTAACGAGGTTAGAAATAGTTACGAAAGACGTAATTTTATTTTTAATAGAAAGAGGGCACAAAATTTTAATAACTTGATAAGTGGAGAAAACTTGATTGGTATATCTTTGGTGGCAAATGTGCAAGATAATTAGGGACGATGGGTTAAATTTATTAAGATTGATCGGTTTTTGGCAAATGCTCATTTTTGTGATCTATGAACGTCTTTAGTGGTGGTTGCTAGAGAGAGAAAATTTTTAGGACATTTCCCGCTTGTTCTTTACGATAAAATTATTGATTATGGTCCAAAGCCTATGTTTTGTTATTTGGATGGAAGATGATAAGCGTGAAAAATTGTAACGGAGTGTTTGGAAAAAAAATAGTTTATTCTTTAAGCCCGGATGTGAGATTTAGAGTCGAGTTGAAATTTTTTTTCCTTTCTCTTTTGAATGTAAAATGAATAAAAAGGTGAAGTGAGCCTGTTTTTTTTATTGTGTGTCATAGAAATGTTAAAAAAAAGTATTTTTTTGGTTGTGTGTTATAGAAATTGTTTGCTTATGGTACGTATTGGGGATTTGGGGTGGTCGATCAGTTGGTTTTCCACGTTTGGTAAGACTAGGTTTATTGGTGTGGGTTGGCAACCAAATGAAGTACAAAAAGGACAGAAATAATAATATTATATTAATAAGAAGCAAACTATTAAACCAATCTGGTCGTTGGGTGATCCTCAAGTTGGGAACCCAATCTTCCACTTGTCAACAAAAGATTGGTTGTAGTCTTCCACATGATAGAAAATTATAGATTGGTTGGGTTGTTAGGTTGGGTTGTTGATAAATGGTAAAAAATTATAGATTGGTTGTATGTATTGGTTGTGTAGGTGGAGGATAGAGAAAATAATATTTTATTAAGATATTGGGTTGTGATGGGTTGTTGATAAAGATAGTCTAAGGACCCCAAAGTGTGACTGGAGTCACGAGTTGGGGTAACACTCACGAGCCGACTCAGCTAGTTTGTGTCAATTATCCAAGAGGATAATGAATTTGATAGATAAAGAGATGAGATTGTTGAAGAGAGAGTGACTAAGATTTTGTTTAAGTTTTATGATCTGTTTGTATGTGAATATAAGTATTTGGTTGACTAAATATGATTGATGATTCGTGACACAAAATTATGCATAATAGAGGCTCCAACCATACATTCCTCCCCCTTCTCTCAGATGGCGCGCTCTTATTATTATGTCACCACCACCATGACATTGGTGTGGTAGGTTTTTGAGGAGATGTTGGTGGTGCACACCACCGACTTGGGAGAAGGTGGTGCGCACGGGTGACTTATGAGAAGCCGGGGGTGTTATTTTTGTTTGTGTTTGGTGGTGAAGTTGGTGGTCATTTACTACACCGGTTTGGTGGTAGAGTTAACGGTGGAATAAAAACTGATTTAGTGTAAAGTTGACGATGATGATAATGACCATTACATAGTCTAAGGATAACGCAATTCTAAGAGCATCCACTATAGTTGTTTGAGAATAGGTCTAAAATATTTTGCAGAGATCCATAAATTTGTGAACCATAGTGACATATCATTTCAATCATAGGTAGAATGAAAATGTCTAAGATTTTGAAGATGTCTAAACAATTTTTTAATTTCTTTTTTTAATTTTTTTTAAATATTTGTTGTGTTTTATAATATGAAAAGCTTTATGAATAGGTTTATCCATAGTAGAAATAGGTTTATAATATAAAAAAGTTTATAACTTGATGTATTAAATGTATAAACCACTTTAGAGTTTCATCGTAGTGCATGTCCTAAGGATAACGCAATTGTAATTATTTGTGACATATGAATTAAATAAGGATAACGTAACTATAATTTTACTAGCTAAAGTAAGATAAGTAACTAGCAGTCAAATATGTTTTGAAGCATCTTTGAATGTGTAACGAATGTGTAACGGTACTAGTTAGAGATTACTTTCTTTAAGTTTTATATGGATATGAAATAAATTTCGTTTTTATTATCATGTTTAGCTTCTGTATTGAGTTAGTTTTTGTTCTACGTTATACATAAGCCCAGCACCTTTGACTATTTTGCTATAAACAATGTGACATTTCAATTTAATCAATATCTACTTTCGGCAAAAGAAAAAATATACATAGAAACGAAAGGACCAGCATTTATTATAATTTTTTTAGAGCGTGAACTAATACATGCAAAGGTCTGAATCTTTATGTCAATTAACAGTTTATCGAATTTATGGCCAATAACTTCTTCAAGGACAAAGTTGAATAAACTTCTTCAAAGTTCAAAAAAAAAATAAAAAATAAATAAACTTCTTCATGACCAACTACTTCTTCATGTAAGAAGTCATCAATATACACAACAACACAATTTTAGGTGACATATCAATATACTTACAACAAACAAACATAGCCTTAACTTAATTTTAGGTGTTTTAAAGTTGATTTTCTTTTGCTGCCAAAGTATATTTGAAAGAACCCTAGAGAAGGTTTTAAGACAACCAAAACAATGCAATGAATCTATTACTATAAAAGATATAGAGGCGAAAAATCTACCTAGCTAGAGGATATTAAGCCAAACACACCATGCATCTAGAGGCGAAACTAAATTCAATTTCTACATACTCACTACCATGTATTGTACATCACTCAAATCTAGCAAAACTTTTACGAGTGTATATGAATCACTTGATGTGTCATAGATAACAAGTCGATTGGGATCCCACATAAGAAATTCTTCGTTATTCAAAAACAAATAGCCCCAAGAAGTAAGATCCAAAGCTAATGTAAATTAACATCTTTTCGACTAAACATATTTTACGTTCATCACCCAAAGGTCGAATTAGGTATAATCACCCAAAGATCGTATTCTGCAAACAAAGGCATCCATCTATTAATCCCACACGACTATTGCGATTATCTAAAATTTTAAAAGGTAGACGTATCTCACAATGTGCCATCATATCTCTTTAACATTGAGGAGGATTAGTGTTTGGAATCCGAATATCCGATACAAATATCCATTTATAGACGTACGTATAATGTAAAATAACGACAAAGTTTGCATTTCTCTTTAAACCTACCAATCTTCAACAAAGTTTGCATTTCTCTTTAAACCTACCAATCTTCAAAACATCTACGATGATTTCACCGTAGCCAAATCCATACACATAGGTCTAGTGGTGCTATGTGGTGGCGATATTGAGAACCTTGACTTAGTATTTGTTAATAGTCCTTTTTTTTTTTTTTTTTTTTTCAAACACGTTGTATAGTGAAACAAAGTCTCAAACAAACAAATTTACATATAATGTTTCATGGTCGATATACATATGCAAATAGAGGAATGTATAGTAGTCATAACACATTGTATAGAAGGGGTTCGCCATGTAATCGAAAGGATGCTATTTAATCGAGTCGTCTGTCTTGTATTAGTGTCTTAAGCATTTGAGTTTCTAACTTAAATACTTTAGCACACCAATACATGATAGACTACTCGATTAAATAGCGATCTTTGATTTTCCTTAAGGGGCACTAACGTTGTTCCTTGCATCTTTGTGGTATTAGAACAAAACTTCAATATTCTCTTTTTTTGTTTACAACTACCACGTATAGTCATCGATTATAACCTTCTTGACCTTTTAAGGCTTTGCATATCGAGTATATCATACATCTTTTCACTCTCGTCTTCTTCTAAAGGTTCGTCGTTAAATTATGATAAAGGTATCACCCTTATTACTTTATTCTCAATGCTAAAAGATGTAAGAACAGTAACCGGTGACTTTTCCATCTCAACAATTGAGATTACTAACCACTCGATGGTCCACAATTTATTTATTTATTTTTATTTTTATTTTTTATTTTACTTTGTTACACGTTCTTCTTAGCAACTCTATATACTAATTAATGTTCTCACTTCATCGGTAAATTTTCTACACAAACCACCTAATATATACTAGCTAGGAGTACAAGCATCAAAGCCTCCAAAATAGTTAATCATGTTCACAAGTACATCACGTACCTACAAAAGTTAATAGAAAAAAAAAAAACAACACTATGGATAAATTCTAACTTAAACAAGAAAAATCAATTTTGTGTGATTGTGTTAACAAACATGAGTAAACATGAAGCTATCTAAAGACAAACAATAAGTTTCAGCTACAACACTTTCTTGTGGATGTGATGCTGTCATAACATATATGTTCAGGTCATCTAGGAGATTGCTCTCAAAAATGCTCCCACCATGAGTAAACATGAACCCTGTAGATGTTTTTTCTTCAAGACGCTCATAAGGTCAGCAAGTCCTAGCAGTATTTGGCATAGCAAGATGGTCTGAACCTCCATAACCTGAAAGAAAATAAAAATACGGTCCTTAGGCTTGCTGTCCACTACCTTCCTGCTTCCGCCTTTGACTAAACTCTTATTGCGAAGAAGAACATCATAGACATTAGATGGAGTGACGTGTATCCGGTTATAGCCCTTGACGACTCCGGCATACACATCGCGGCCTTGTGGATGGTTAATAAGGGTACATGGCCTCGGGTTGTCATGGTGATGGGCAATGTCTTCATACATAAAGACGATTATGTTCTCATCTTTCAGCCCACCATTTTTTAGAAGTTGGTAGGCATGGCAGACATCTGCCTGTGAAAGAGGGATTAATTCCCATGCATAACATTAAGTCACGTATTGTTTATATAATGCAAACACATAACAAATGGACATAAACATACGGGCAATATAACATTTGTATCCTGTAACAAAACTAACCATATTATGAAGGTAGTTTAATCCACACGTTGACATAATCCTCATTCTCCAATCATTCATTCTTAACAAAGTCTTTAATTGCATCCACGAGACAAAAATTAGAACAATGGAAGTACTGAAATCATGAAATGCAAGACAACACGTTGTTTAACAAAACAATAATGTACGGAAAATGACGAAAATCATCCTTTTCTGAACTCTAATTCACAATGTAACCATTTCTCGGCGCAAAAGTGAAAATACTAATTTTTCACGCACGGGGATAAACTATTTTCACAGTAACATCAAAACTTTAAGATTTATCTATTTAAGTGAGTAAACTGAGATTAAAAACTAACCTTAGTGTTGTAGGTTTTGTATGTGTTCAAGAGAAATTTGTTTGTGTAATACTGAGAGACCAAAACACATTAATGATTATAGGATAGGATATATATATGTTCCTAAATGATCAAATAACTGTTTTTATCACATTTCATAGACATCTAGACTAAAAAAGAACAAGTGCTTAACTATAGATTGTGTTACATAGATATAGAATGTGTAATGTATGTTCTTTTTTGGCGGGGAGCAAGTGAACTTATAATGGTGCATGCGGTTAAGTTGGTGGTTGAAACTTTGTTTAATGTAGTGTAGTTGAGTTCATTAAACCCCTAGAAAGACAAGTCGTTTTCTACTTGTGTTCAGCCTAGGCTTGTGTTTTGTGTCATGTCCTTTAAGTCAACAACATGGTTCAGTCACTTTCGCATAATTGAAAGCACAGAGAGAAAATCAAAAGAGACTTTTTTTTTTTTTTTTTTTTTTTTTTTTTTTCAAGATTTAATAAAACATGGCTTTGTTGTTAAACGTTAACCAAAAGTGTCAAGAATTTCGAGCAAGTACTCCACTTCTGATTTGTGGTGGTCAGGTTTTTGAGTTAGGTGGTGGTTATCACTACAAGAATCAGGAGAACAGGCGACGAGCACAATGCCGACGACTCAATGTCGTCGGCACCATACGCTAAACGACAAAAAATTGGCTTGACCCAGACAAGGCTGCGTTGAATTTTTAATCTAGAATTATACCGACGTCATGTCGTCGGTATAATAACAACATGTTTGACTATTGATAAACCTGGTGAAAAAATAGGCGGGAATTTGGCCGCCAAAACACGTGCCGACGTCATGTCGTCGGTGATATATAAATACACAAATAATTGTGGTTAGCGTGGGATTAACCAATGATTAATAATTAATAGCCCCTAGTTTAAAGACGCCGACGACATGCGTCGGCAACAATTTGAGTCAAAATTTTGGTTTTTCCCTTTAGTGAATTATAGCGAATAATTGGGCGGGGTTTTTTCCCGCCTTAACGACGCCGACGACATGACGTCGGCACTTATTTTAACCGCGTGTACATTATAGCCAATAATTGGGCGGGAATTTTCCCGCGTTTTTTTCCCGTCGACATGTTGACGGGAATATCTCTCCAAAAATTCAGGCTATATATAACCTAACAAATATATTCCTGTCTCATTTTTTACCTATATACATTCTCACAAAATCATTTCCGTCTCATTTTACACATCTACATATACATTTTCACAAAATTATTTCCGTCTCATTTTACACATCTCACAAATAATTCAATCGTCAATTCTTACAAGACACACATGACTTGGCGTGGTTGCACAGTTGAAGAGGAGTACTCAAAAATCTTGTCACACGAGCTCCTCTTTAATGAAGTTATGTTAACTTTTGGTCATTCAGTTTATGAGGAATATGGTGATTTTAAGGATGCTGAACCGTGGATGAGAGACAAGATTATCGAATGGTGTAGGAAAAAGCCGTACTACAAAGAGTACATGGACGAGCTAGATGCTGCTGAAGCTCAAGTTGTTGCTGTTGGAGGTGACGACGAAGCTGAAAGTACGTTGGAAACAAAAGTTGATAATCTGGGAAATAGGATCACAAATCTTGAAGCTACGTTTGCACATAACAAGGAAATGAGAGCAAGGAAGGGAAAAGATGGTGCGAGTTCGAGTAAAGCGGGAAGTAGCCGCAAAAAAAAATAAACGGGTTGTTTCGTTTGATCTGTTGTTTTAGTTGTCGAGTTGTTTAGTTTGAGTTGTTTCGTTTGGTTGTCGAGTTGTTTAGTTTGAGTTGTTTCGTTTGGTTGTCGAGTTGTTTAGTTTTTATTTTATTTTTTTATTTTTTAAGAAAGGCTAAAGTTTACACAAATAACTCGTGTCAAAATGCAGCCCAAATGTAACATCTCAATTTTTAAGGCAATATTCCAAATTAGTATATTATATGTAGTTTAAAAGTTTATTGTGATATAGTTTATGAGTTGCCTTTAAATAGAATGACCTTTAATAAAAATAACTTAACCAAAAATTAAAATAATAATAATAATAATAATAATAATAATAATAATAATAATAATAATAATAATAATAATAATAATAATAATAATACTTTGCACGCGATAGAATGACTAACGAGGAATAAAACGTTTTGGAATTCATTAAGTCCTACTTTCGTAAGTATCAGGTATTAAATACATGTATTTCATGTTCATAAAATGTAGGAGTATGTTTTATTACTTCAAAGTTGTATTGAATGAGTATATTGACCTGTAAGTTCTTGATTCCGCAGTTTTTACCGACCTTTGCGGTCACATTATACCTATAGTCATCCGTGGAGAAATCGTGCTCATGATAGCACACATTGTAAAAATGTGCTCGAGAAAGCACTTATAGTGATTCGTGCTTATAATAGCACCCCCATAGTCGATGTGCTTATGATGGTACCATATAGTAAAGTGTGATTGTAATGCACTTCATAGCTGATTGTGCTCGTGAATCATCAGATAGTTAAATGGTGCTCGTAAAGCATATCATAGGTGATTGTGCTCCACATAGTTAAATGCACCTTGTCGCGACGTTGGAGATGAAGGTTAGTAGAGATGGCGCGTGGTAGTGGTCGGTGGTGATGGAATGATGGCTTCGTTACACCCGGCCTAGGAGCATGCGGTATCACGTCAGCGCCACATCAGCTTTAGCATTTTAACCTTAACTTTAAAAAAAAACACTCCTTATCATAACTCAACCACAACTCAACAACAATTTACAAAAACAACCATTCATTTACGAGTAGAAATTTTATATATATATATATATATATATATATATATATATATATATATATATATATATATATATATATTTTTAAGGGGCAGAAATGATTTTTTTTTTTTTTTTTAATTGAATGTTGCCTTTAACGCACGTTAAAGGGTTAACTCAAAGGTTAACGCTTGACCTTAACTCATTAGGGCGGTATCATGACTTCCCCCTTAACTCAAAAATGTTAAGCCTTGACTCAACTCAAATGTCATGGTACCGCATGCTCTAAGGCTACTCGGTAAAGGTGCGAGTTGTTCACCTAGTTTGAGAAAGTGGCGCGCGAGTTCCATGGCCAAAGAAGAAGTGATACGCGAGTTCCATGTTTCGAGGCACATTAAGGGCAACGATTTACCTAGTTTCATTTGCAAAAGTCATGGGCCCCATAAATAAAAATAATCGTTGCATGCATAAAGTAAAAATAAAAATAAAAAATTACACACTACCTCCTTTTTACTTATAAATACCCACCAATTCATAATATTTAAACCACTACTTCATCATTTTTTAAACACAACTCCACTTAAACATTAAGAAATTATCTAAACTTCTAATAGCTTGTCGTCTCCCCCATACCGTCAAACAAATGCATAAGTATATTAAAAAACAATGCGATCAAGACGATGTGGCTCGACAACATGCTATTGTCGAATTTATCAAGCAGTTTGAGCTCGCAAAGGCACTGAAATAAAGATTGAGACAACGATACGTGGAGTGTAAAGCCAACAAAGACGGCGCCATTAGTGAGACATTGTAGGGTTGCGCATCACAAATACAAGCTCAAATCAGCAACAAGATCCGTTGGAGTTATAAGGAAAACAAAATTGTTGGTTCTGTATCACAACAGAACCAACAATTTGGGCAAGGTGCATAAACTTCATCTGATGCACCAAGATTTATTGAGCAACAACAATATCAACCTCGGTTGACTCAATTATGGCTAGGTTATGAAGAAGAGGCGGTTTGGAACGAGCGTAAGGAGCATGAGTTTAACACTTTGGAAACAGAGTATGAAGAGAGCAGGTTTGCGAACTACTCTACTTACGACGATGGTTATCGCTCAGACAACTCTCAAACTTTGGATCACTTAAGTTAACTACTATGTAATGTTTATTTTATGTTTATGTAATGTTTTAAATCTATATACTAGTTTAATTCCATGAAGTTTATGCAACGTTTTAATTTCGTACATTGTGTTTTTAAATTTGAACGTTTATGTTTTTTATATTTTCACGTTTACGTTTTTAATTGTGTAAAAAAAAATTAAGTTGAATATGGTGTTGCCTTGCCTACAAAAAGGTGAGTGGAAGTGAAGGGAGAAAAAAAAGCTGACGTGACGCTGAGGTGTAAGATGAGTTAAGAGGTACCTTGCCATCTAGCCTGAGGGTTATCAATCCACCACCGGTACACCCATTCTAATCGGTACTCATTCTCCTTGTATTCTATTTCTACCTACGAAATAATGATATAATCTACAAGATATGATTTTCACATCATATTATCAACGAATCAAAATTACCATATGTAACACTAGCCAAAAAATAAGAAAAAGGCATATATCATGGGGTTAACATCCAATCAACCAGCTGTAAATCTACTGGTCATTTTGTCACTATCATATATACGGATTAAAACCATAGATGATAGATCACGTGAGGATACGCATTTGCAATGTAATCTGGCCTGGAAATACTTGAGGGACTAATTGTGTTAAGTTGTATTTTTCAGATATTACTTGGTGATACTTTGAGAGCTGCAGGTTGACAAAAGGTTTAAAGATGAAGGGCTAAAAGTAGATCAAAATTGAAGTCGGTGGAGCTCGGCTATATAAAGAAAAAAGATAAGAAAGGAGCTAATAATCTCACAAAGTTTACAAACCCTAAGGCTACTCACAGTGGCAACCCATATTGTATCATCTTTTCGGCTGCCACCTCAGCTTTCTCTCTCCTCAACCCATATTCACCTCTCACATCACAGTAGCAACCCATATTACATCATCATCTTTTTTTTTTTTTTTTTTTTTTTTTTTTTTTTTTTTTTTTTTAAGAAAATACATTTTTTAACACAAACTTTAATTTTATTAATAAAACGTAAACATTACATAAACGAAACGATACAGAATTAAACAACTAAAAATTAAACGTAAACATTACATGACAACACATAACATAAACACACGATACGGAAAACAAATAAAACACGATACGGAAATACTTAACATAAAACACCATTACGGATGGTCTGATTCCCATGGATGTGTGTTTCTCAGAATGAACCACACATGTTGATATCTTAACCCACTCCCATGGCGTTCATGATAAATTCGGTTTGCATTGCTTAGATGACAAGGGTCTTCACTTGTACGCAGCAACTCTTTGTAAATATCATTATACCTACGAAATTCAAGGTTGATTCTTTTCCAGTGTGCCATAATACTATTCTTATTACGGTGCTCACCATCTGATCGTTGAACCTTTGTGTAAAGGCATTCCAAAAAGAACGTTCATGCACAAGGTCTCTAGTTTCTTGAAGGTCAAGCCATATGTTAGCTAGCAAGGTTTCTTCTTCTATGGACCAGCAATTATTCATTGTGAAATGATTTAGAAGTTAAGTGTATGCTTTAGAAAGTGAAGTGTATGCAAAATTGTATGATAAGGCTATGCTTTATATAGGGGTGTATAAACGTTTAAAATTCAAATTTATGAGCGGGATTGTTTGAACATTTAAAATTCAAAAGTTGATGGGCGGGATTTTTTTGAATTTCAAGTTCAAATCAATGGGCGGGATTTATGAGCTTACTTAACACCCATTCACAGCTCATTATTGCTCACACAATTCACACATAATTCTCACACAATTCAAACATAATTCTCAAACAATGTCGCGCAAAGACTTCTCCCAACAATTCCCAACTCACCGTGCCTTCTTCCAACAATTTCCAACTCACCGTGACTTCTCTCAGCAATTCCCAAGTCACCATGACTTTTTCCAGCAATTCCCAAGCTCCAGCATGATTCCGAATGCACCGGTGAACACTCCACCGGAAGACATCTTTCCGGTTTTCACACCGGATAATGAACCGGTGCCCATGTAACACCCCCATTTTTAAGTTTGTCGCAGCGGAAAATTTATTTGGGTGTTACGGTGAGGATCGAAGTTTTAACCACATAAAACGGTTTAAAAGAAACATTTTGAGAGTCATTTGTCATTTAAATAATACTTTTGATAAAAGATGAACCATTTGATTTAAAATCTTATAAAAAGATATAAAGGCTTGTAAAAATGACAAATTTGATTTTTACACCATTTTAATTTATCAGAGTAATAAATGCCCACTCCGTGTCTTGTCCTGCTCCATTAAATTACCTGAGATACACATGCTTAAAAGTATCAACACAAAGGTTGGTGAGTTCATAGAGTTTTAGGAAAAAACCCTTTATTTTATTAGATTTCAGGAATTTTTGGTATTGATAAAATACAAACAGTAATGAAACAAGTAACGCTTATATTCACAAATAAATCATATAAATATTCAATCACATTCAATAAAGAATTAATAATCTTAACATGAGCTGGAAACTCATGATACTAAATAAATCAGATATACAATTCACGTATGGTCAAACCTATACAGCTGTATCTAAATATATGTTGAATACATATATATTTCCTTTATAGATATTGCACCAAGCCTCATGACACACAAGACGTTAACAAAGGGGGTGTTCTATCAAATCAATGACAGATTTTGCCCTCTATTCGTAAGTGATTTGCCAATTCCTACTTGTCTCAAATATAGTGTATCACGACTAATACGACTAACCACATGCATAATGGCATTCCGTCAAGTATTAGTGGGATCGGAGGTCAATCCAAAACAGGTTTCGAATCTGTTCACTATATTCGCGCTCACGTTACGGTGATTAATGGCTCATGATTGAGGGATTATATGGCGATAAGCTAACTTAGGCAATATCAAGGACTAATGGGCTCATTTAGCATAACATCATGAAATCAAGTATCGCATCACAATAATCAATTTGAAAACAGTATCGTTTGAGTATCAGAAATTCAGTTTGAAAATATTATCATTTGAGTATCAGAAATTCAGTTTGAAAATATCATCATTTGAGTATCAGAAATTCAGTTTGAAAATATCATCAATTGAGTATCAGAAATTTAGTTTGAATATTTCGCCAGAAACACATTTATATCACATACCACAATAATCACGTTGGAAACATTAACATATTTTAAATCACAATTTATATTATTTTAATATCAATTAGGAAATTGATTTGAATCATGTATTTTATTTTATTTCATATACTTATCAAGTTATCAAAGTATATGTAAGCATGTATCTCCCCCAATGACTTAAAAACAATTATTTGAAACGGGGCTATGACTCACCTGGATTGATTTGGAAATGATGAAAAGTAAGATAGGATGAGATTTATGGAAACGTCTTTGATACGGAACCTGATAAATAAATTTATCAGAGAGTATAACCAAATACTATTTGGTAAATACGAACGAATAACGAATAATTAATATTCGTTATGACGAATAGATGATGTGCAGTGAAATTATTATGCCATGCATGATATGATAAAATAATTTATTTAAAATATCCATCGTAGTTTTACCTTTTTAATTGTAAGTAATAATATTAACTTTTTAAATATCGTTATATATATAATTAACGTAAAAATAAATAATATATATATAATACGTAATAAAATGCATATGACGTGAGGGTTGCCGTAAAATAGAAAATAAAATAAGAATGTCAAATAGATTATATGTAGTCCTTGTCCTTTTTCCAATTTTACACTTTATATACTAACGGCGTTAGCGTCACACCGTTAGTCCTTTTTATATATATTTTACAATTATATACCACTAAATGTCCAATATTACAATCTAATCTTGTAACAATCCTATATTATCAATTTTTATCCTTTCTTTCTGTTTCTACATTCTTAGTCCTTTCTTTTCACAGTTTTCACTTTTAGTCCCTATAGGTGTCGTCGCGTTACATTTTTAGTCCAACTTTGCAAAAATGATTATAAAAATTTTATGAAAATTTCCGTGGCTTCTTTTATTAATTTCAAGCTTATTTCAACTGCTTATTTTATAAAAAGCTTTTTTATTTAGCTTATGGGCCTTAATTCGAACCAAACAAAAGCCCATTTAAAATTTTAGAGGCGAGGGCATAAAAATTATTTTGGGCTTGAACTTGGGCTTCCTTTATGATTCTAAAAATATATTTTATGGGCCCAGTGGGCTGTTAAAACGTAAGATCTTATTGGGCCTTAGATTGAGCCCACTCGACAACCTTGAGTTTTTATATATAACTTTGGATTTGAAAACTATTTTAAGTCGATTCAAAATGGCTCGAGTAAGGTGTCAAAACGTGAATATTTTTACAAGTCGTGTATATGAAACTAATAGTTTTCTAGGTGGTCTATTAGTACGTATAAAAATATTAGGTGCTTGTTACGTGAAATTGAAAGTTATACGTTGCGTTTGTATGGTGTTTAGATCGTTTGTATATTTTGAAAATTATGAAATATTTACTAAGTATTTTTGGTAATTTATACGTGTGAAACACGGTTCAATTTAGGCTCGTTAAATGCATGTAACATTAAAATAAATGTGAAACAAGTGTGCTACGTGACTCCTAGGCCTACCAAGATAGAGGCTAGTCACGTTTCATGTCCTAAAAATAAATATGTACGTGTATTATATATATGAAATGATATACGATGGAACGAATATAATTATGATGCATGAACAATATTTAACGTGTAAAATGGATTGAGTAAGGATGGAAACTACTTACAAACACCTTAGAGGTGATCAAGAGTCGAGAGAATTAGAATGGAACACAATGATTTCACGTTTTCAATATATAACCCAAACATTATATATATATATATTAAAACCCGATTTCCTTTTCTTGAGTCCCAACTAGTATAACCTTCGACTTGTGATTTGAAAGGTGTTATTTAGAGAGAAACGGATGAGTGAAAGTGTTTGAGAATGGAAGAAAACTAAGTGCATGCATGGTACGTATATATCACCATTCGAATGGATCGAATGGTTTGTATTCACCCAAGTAAACACAATGAACTATGCATGTTAGGGATTTTTGACTTCTTAGGACAATTATATTGTTAAAATAGAAGATGTGAGAGCTTGAAAAAGGGAATATGTATTGGTGAATCATTCATGCATGTCGACACAACCATATATCCATAAACGATTTACAAAATCGTTCACTACTTGTATATACATGATCATATTCGACATTTGAGTATAAAATCATCTCGGTATTATTATTAGGATCATTTAGAAACAAACGGGGATTAAAACGGTTAAGAAATGGATTTTGTATGAATCGTTTGGGTCGATTCATAGCTAAACGAATTGCCTCTTGAAAACGTATCAAACCTTAACGTATGAACGTGAGATTTGACACACTATTAGTTGGCTAGTAGGTAAATGAGAATGTGCAAAAATATACGTAGGTTGTGTGTAGAATTTAGAAGTGAACGAGACGTTTTGGAGAGGGTTTGAACTTGGTCGATCGGATGAAAATATAAAAATTGGATTTTGGGCATAGGTTCGTTGGGCTTAGGAATAGTGAATGTGGTGTGGGCCGAAATAATTAAGGATCCGGTTTATTAATTAGTTTTAGTAATTAAGTTTAGTGAAATTAATATTTTGTTAATTGTGTTGATAACTTGTTTTGTCGTTTGAAAAATTTGACAATATCGTAATCGTGACCATTTTAATATACAAAGAAAATTTTAAATTTCCCCGTAAAAATGGTGATTACAATAATGACAAAGATTATTTATTTAATTAACCAAAGTTAATTATACGAATTTTAGCGAGGTTTTACAGTACCCACATGTCATTCTGAATTTCGTCCCGGAATTCAAATTTAATGTGATTACTTGAGTAAAGAATTTTTGAACAGAGGTTGTCGGGACATTTTTATTCCTAAAACTACGGATACGTGATTCAGTTAAATTTACTTGTACCCAACAAGATAAGGTAACTGACGTATTTAAGGGTTGTGAATATTTGAAATTTGTGGTCATGAATAGTAAAATAACGGCTAGTAATAGTGCCCAACGGTCACATTCTAGCCTATATATACCATTTCAAACTTCCACTTCTTCCATCAACTATTTTCCTCTCATTTTCCGTCAAAATGCCGCATCTCATAACCATCTTAGCGATTGTGTACGTCGTCCTTGCCGCTATCTACTTGGCGTACGTTCTGGATGAAGACTTTGGATTCTTGTTCGCTATCTTGATGTTTGTCGTACCCCTGACTATCCTTGCTATTACCGTCGACAAGATCTGGGGGTAAAATCTTGAACTAGGGTTGTTTTGGATTAAATTCTTGTTATGTTTTTATTTTCTTGTAACGAATAAGGAATAAACTCGTTTTGTTTTTAAGAATTTGTCTCATTATTGTTTTTAATATTTGGTTTATATTTATTTTTCAGCATAATTAAAGTGATTCATCCTGTGGTGGCTCTGGCTATTGTTTTGTTGGTGGTAGTCTTATTTATCATAGCGGATCAACCTATTGAAGATTCTTTTGTTTGTATTGTAATAATTGTAACGATAGCACTTCCGATGCTAATTATTTGTTTATGTATTAATTTTTATGGATTTTAAATAAAATTTTCGTTAATGATGTCTTTTATCCGTTGTTGTGAATTATTGGTGTTTTCTTGCTTATACTTTTGTTGATTCCCTATCATAATGGTGATGATACATGATAGGTATTTATTGTGGTTTGTTTAATGTATTGTTTTTGTACGGTTTATTTTTACTCTTTATTTTGCTTTTAAATGAAGATTGTTATTAAAATTTTGATAATATCATTGTTCCTTTCATAACATAATTCTTCCTAAATTATACATAGTTCATCAGGTTATGTATAATTGAGGACTAAATGATGTGATGTTTGGTTCAATCATATATTTATATAAATTGTTTTAGATAGTGTTCAACGTGTTGTTTTTATGATATAACACGTAATTCCTTTTTGAAATAAAGTGGAAAATTTTAGGGTTCATATTATAAATCAGAAATTTATGGAGTAATTATTGTATATTGTCATTTGGTAAATGAGACAGAAATTGAAATTAACTTAGATTATCATTATTATGAAAATATTACAAGGGGAATTTTTCGATACAGTAGAAAGATTATTGTTTAAGTTACATCCATCGTAACTTGAAGTGAAATACAGGAAAGAAATACAACTTAGGAAATTTTAAACTAGATTTTATTTATCTTCAACAGGAATTTATTCATCTGTTCCAATCTAGTTGCCATTTCCTTGATACTATCAAGGTCTTTAAAGATTCTTCATTTTCTTGTAAAGGTCTTGGCTTTCCAATTAACATTGTAGTTTGGACATCGTTTCACATGATGACCATGTCCACCACATCCGTGACATACAATGGTTGTTGGTTGTACTTTCATGTCCTTAGTCCTGCAGCTAATTGCCTGGTGACCTATTTTCTGACATTTCGTGCATTTAACCCTACATTTCCCGGTGTGATGATGGTTGCATTTTTGACACCAAGGTAGAGTTCCAAGATAACCACTTCCAGAAATAGGTGCGACAAGACAATTTCTATTAGCTTTCTGATTTAGTCCCAGCTGATGTTGATACTTCATACGGTCTTCTAGATGTTTGCGATAACGGTCTTGAGCATTGAAGATGTTGCAGTAGATAGGATTGATGGTTCCTGCCTCGGGAAGTTTCCTCTTCTGATTATTTCCATTTGGTAAAATTCCATGCCTAATTCCTTGATGATGGTTGATGGTAGGGTTGATCATTCCTTCTTGAATCTTTAAGTGAGGTGGCCTATACTTCATGAAACTTGCAGGGTTTGATTACCAAGTATACCCGTCTCTCTTCTCGGATAAACTACGGTAGTCCCTTCTAGTACCACCGACACTATGTCATTTACCAATTTCTAGATAGCTCCAGGAGTCATGGTGATTTCTGATGATGATTGATATGCATTGTTCATGTTGTCCATTTTCTGTACACATAAATGAAACTCAACATTAGAATTCATATAATATCAGAAAAATTTTAATAATGAAGTTAATTATTTCATTGATGATAGACTGAATTGACTCCCTACTGTAATCTAATTTCAAGATATGTCTTTGTTGTATCATTTTATCAATGATCAACTCTTGATATGGGATTACTAAGGAACAAACCGACTTGTCTATTTCAAATGAAGTTTAATTATATTTTCTTCATTCTTTAAATCCACTTTCTAAAATTGGTATTTAGACGATTCTTAAAGTTTTAGATTATTTATGGAAATTTTTAAGAAATCTTAACAATTAGTAATAAATCTTACGGTAGATTTGAATAATATTACAGATGTAAATAGAACATTAATAACTTGATCGATTATTTTTGCAAGATAAACGATACAAGATCTTTTATTAATACTCCATTGATCTGTATAGAATCATTTGGTTATCAAATAATGAGATTTTTGCATGAAATATGAGGATTCATTACATGCATGATTTATACGGAAGAAAAGATTGATTCATAACATATATATATATATATATATAACAGAAAGGATGTTATTATACAATATGTTTTGATTACACGTTCTAAGATTTCAGAATTATTGAACATTACAAGAAATATTAACCAAGTCTATTTGGTTTATTAGGAACAACAAGGAAACTTGTAAACTTAAGATTAGTTACGCCTCTGACGTAAATATCTAATTTCTTCTCAAGTTCAAGTTGTGCAGCTTCCATGTTTGAAAAACGTTCTTGACACATGTTCATTTGGTTTGCCAACATACTCTCTAATGCGGCAATCTTTTGACCCTGGTTTCTGGCTGCATCTCTGGCCATCCATAGGTTTCTCTCAATATCTCCAATTCTTACATGTGTTTGACCGTGTTCTCTTCTTGCACAACGAACCCTGGAGTCCAAACTTCCAAGTTCCTGGTTGGTGTTTTCCTTTATTTCATTAATCTTTATTCCTAACTCACATATTGTTCACCTTTCAGCATCCGCCCTCTTGAACAAAGCGTCAAGGTTACGGTCGTACCATTCAAATTGAGTTGGTCGTAACCCTTTTAGCTGTTCAGTGTGAGCATCCAATATGCCGGCATGTCGATAAATAAGATTCCATATTGATTCAGGAGTGCTTATACCGTAGTCGGGAGAGTTAGGTGAAGATAAATTATTTGGAGAATTTGGTATTGTAGAATCTGAAGTATAAGGTAATGGAGAAATTGGTTCAACATTCGTCCATGATATCTCTTGGCTCGAACCTTGTCCAACTTCGAATGTTGCCTGGCCACCAATCAAATTTTCATATGATTCGGTAGCTCTCCTGATTCTTTGACGTAAAGGTGAACGAATAGGTGACGACGGAGGTGATCTCGGATTGAGTTCTATATTAGGTTGGGATTTTATTATTTGTACGTAAGGATCTTCATTATTTGGAGAATTTTTATTGATTGACGAGGTATTAGTATTATGGAGAGTAGATTTGATATTCGCGGGCGTTCCTGAAGACATGCTACAGTAGTAACCGAGAATAATATTTTATGAGTATTTTGTATGTTAAAGATATAACAGTACAGATGAAATAACAATTGTATATGAGTAACTATTAAGCATGTAAGATAATCTCAACAAATTAAGTATGGAGCACGACAGTCTGCAGACACGGAGGGCATAAAATATTATGGTGTAAAATCATTATTTTGAAAATGAAGTTATAGTTTTAATGTTTGAAAACATTTAATTCTCTATAACTGTATCTCTGATACCAATCTGTAACACCCCCATTTTTAAGTTTGTCGCAGCGGAAAATTTATTTGGGTGTTACGGTGAGGATCGAAGTTTTAACCACATAAAACGGTTTAAAAGAAACATTTTGAGAGTCATTTGTCATTTAAATAATACTTTTGATAAAAGATGAACCGTTTGATTCAAAATCTTATAAAAAGATATAAAGGCTTGTAAAAATGACAAATTTGATTTTTACACCATTTTAATTTATCAGAGTAATAAATGCCCACTCCGTGTCTTGTCCTGCTCCGTTAAATTACCTGAGATACACATGCTTAAAAGTGTCAACACAAAGGTTGGTGAGTTCATAGAGTTTTAGGAAAAACCCTTTATTTTATTAGATTTCAGGAATTTTTGGTATTGATAAAATACAAACAGTAATGAAACAAGTAACGCTTATATTCACAAATAAATCATATAAATATTCAATCACATTCAATAAAGAATTAATAATCTTAACATGAGCTGGAAACTCATGATACTAAATCAATCAGATATACAATTCACGTATGGTCAAACCTATACAGCTGTATCTAAATATATGTTGAATACATATATATTTCCTTTATAGATATTGCACCAAGCCTCATGACACACAAGACGTTAACAAAGGGGGTGTTCTATCAAATCAATGACAGATTTTGCCCTCTATTCGTAGGTGATTTGCCAATTCCTACTTGTCTCAAATATAGTGTATCACGACTAATACGACTAACCACATGCATAATGGCATTCCGTCAAGTATTAGTGGATCGGAGGTCAATCCAAAACAGGTTTCGAATCTGTTCACTATATTCGCGCTCATGTTACGGTGATTAATGGCTCATGATTGAGGGACTATATGGCGATAAGCTAACTTAGGCAATATCAAGGACTAATGGGCTCATTTAGCATAACATCATGAAATCAAGTATCGCATCACAATAATCAATTTGAAAACAGTATCGTTTGAGTATCAGAAATTCAGTTTGAAAATATCATCATTTGAGTATCAGAAATTCAGTTTGAAAATATCATCATTTGAGTATCAGAAATTCAGTTTGAAAATATCATCAATTGAGTATCAGAAATTCAGTTTGAATATTTCGCCAGAAACACATTTATATCACATACCACAATAATCACGTTGGAAACATTAACATATTTTAAATCACAATTTATATTATTTTAATATCAATTAGGAAATTGATTTGAATCATGTATTTTATTTTATTTCATATACTTATCAAGTTATCAAAGTATATGTAAGCATGTATCTCCCCCAATGAGTTAAAAACAATTATTTGAAATGGGGCTATGACTCACCTGGATTGATTTGGAAATGACGAAAAGTAAGATAGGATGAGATTTATGGAAACGATTATGGAAACGTCTTTGATACGGAACCTGATAAATAAATTTATCAGAGAGTATAACCAAATACTATTTGGTAAATACGAACGAATAACGAATAATTAATATTCGTTATGACGAATAGATGATGTGCAGTGAAATTATTATGTCATGCATGATATGATAAAATACTTTATTTAAAATATCCATCGTAGTTTTACCTTTTTAATTGTAAGTAATAATATTAATTTTTTAAATATCGTTATATATATAATTAACGTAAAAATAAATAATATATATATAAAACGTAATAAAATGCATATGACGTGAGGGTTGCCGTAAAATAGAAAATAAAATAAGAATGTCAAATAGATTATATGTAGTCCTTGTTCTTTTTCCAATTTTACACTTTATATACTAACGGCGTTAGCGTCACACCGTTAGTCCTTTTTATATATATTTTACAATTATATACCACTAAATGTCCAATATTACAATCTAATCTTGTAACAATCCTATATTATCAATTTTTATCCTTTCTTTCTGTTTCTACATTTTTAGTCCTTTCTTTTCACAGTTTTCACTTTTAGTCCCTATAGGTGTCGTCGCGTTACATTTTTAGTCCAACTTTGCAAAAATGATTATAAAAATTTTATGAAAATTTCCGTGGCTTCTTTTATTAATTTCAAGCTTATTTCAACTGCTTATTTTATAAAAAGCTTATTTATTTAGCTTATGGGCCTTAATTCGAACCAAACAAAAGCCCATTTAAAATTTTAGACGCGAGGGTATAAAAATTATTTTGGGCTTGAACTTGGGCTTCCTTTATGATTCTAAAAATATATTTTATGGGCCCAGTGGGCTGTTAAAACGTAAGATCTTATTGGGCCTTAGATTGAGCCCACTCGACAACCTTGAGTTTTTATATATAACTTTGGATTTGAAAACTATTTTAAGTCGATTCAAAATGGCTCGAGTAAGGTGTCAAAACGTGAATATTCAAAATGGTACGTATATATCACCATTCGAATGGATCGAATGGTTTGTATTCACCCAAGTAAACACAATGAACTATGCATGTCAGGGATTTCTGACTTCTTAGGACAATTATATTGTTAAAATAGAAGATGTGAGAGCTTGAAAAAGGGAATATGTATTGGTGAATCATTCATGCATGTTGACACAACCATATATCCATAAACGATTTACAAAATCGTTCACAACTTGTATATACATGATCATATTCGAAATTTGAGTATAAAATCATCTCGGTATTATTATTAGGATCATTTAGAAACAAACGGGGATTAAAACGGTTAAGAAATGGATTTTGTATGAATCGTTTGGGTCGATTCATAGCTAAACGAATTGCCTCTTGAAAACGTATCAAACCTTAACGTATGAACGTGAGATTTGACACACTATTAGTTGGCTAGTAGGTAAATGAGAATGTGCAAAAATATACGTAGGTTGTGTGTAGAATTTAGAAGTGAACGAGACGTTTTGGAGAGGGTTTGAACTTGGTCGATCGGATGAAAATATAAAAATTGGATTTTGGGCTTAGGTTCGTTGGGCTTAGGAATAGTGAATGTGGTGTGGGCCGAAATAATTAAGGGTCCGGTTTATTAATTAGTTTTAGTAATTAAGTTTAGTGAAATTAATATTTTGTTAATTGTGTTGATAACTTGTTTTGTCGTTTGACGAATTTGACAATATCGTAATCGTGACCATTTTAATATACAAAGAAAATTTTAAATTTCCCAGTAAAAATGGTGATTACAATAATGACAAAGATTATTTATTTAATTAACCGAAGTTAATTATACGAATTTTAGCGAGGTTTTACAGCCCAATCCACCGGTTGTCCAACAACAACCCGATCAACCGGTGAACAATCCACAGGTGGAAAACCAACCCGTTTGGAGAGGGTTGACTGATGAAGAACTGTTTCGGCAAGATATGCAAGAAATGTTACGTGTTGAAGCAGAGGAAGAACGTGAGGCAAGAGCGCGTGAAGCGTACTTAAGAGCTAAACAGGCTCGGAGAAACCGTCGAGCTTTATGGCGAATGCAAAACGGATTGCCCCGTGTGCCATCGAGTGAGAATGATTCGAGTGCCTCCAATTCAAGTGACGAGGGCTATGGCACGGATTGAATCATTATCTTGATTCGTAGTTTTATGTTTAATTATCGTAGTTTATGTTTCATGTTTGATGTAGTTCGTGTTTTAAGTTTAATGTGTGTTTAAATTTTAAATATTAATATAAGTTGTGTTTTAGGATGAAAAGTGGTAAAGATTTTGGGAAAAAAAAAGTTTATTTATTTATTTATTTATTTATTTATTTTATAGAAGCTTTCATAATATTGGTCGAGTATACGATCGATGTTGGAGAAATTGAGCCGGCGACCGATATTCAAAACAACAACCACAGTGGATCGACCGATGTTGGAAATCGGTCGACCGATCTCCACGACCGATTATTTACGGCACACTGCGAATAGCCTAAAATTTTGATTTGATTGTCTTGATCAAATCTGTTGTTAAGTTGTATTGATTCTTTTAGTATTTGAACATATTGAAATATCAAATATGTGTGGTTAGTGTGAGAAACAGTGTCTTCAACAGTTGTAAAACGGATGAATAGTGTTTCAAACGGTTGTCGAACGGAACGGGTGAACAGTTGCCCTTTTACCATCTAGCCAATAGATGATCGCCTTATGTGCCACTACCAACAGTTGTGTTGTACTCAAATTGTACTGCAGTGAATATACAAAGGATTATTAATAATTTCTCGGATGGCGATACTTCATATTATATATGTTACGCCACGTTTCTGAGTTGGGATCGAATGACTTTGTTTGAGAAAAGTGAAAGTTATTTGGGATATCTTCCCTTTACTCATGCTCCTGCTTTCATAACAACATAACAACATGGAGAAGATTTAATAGAAGAGAAGTAGTGTAGCTAGAGGGGTGAGGAGATGAGATGTTTGTTACTCCTTTTGTTGGTTCTATTTATAGGCTATGAAATGGTAAACGAATCGTTACAATCGAATATATTAGATATATCGAATTGAATATATTCTCTGCATGTCAGTCTACTTGCCAATTTGCTTATTACCTTGCATTTACTTCATGGATGAGTTTCATTATGCATGCATCTACACGTCACATACATAGTGGTTACCTGCCCACTTGTTAATTCTTATCTTTCATGTGAAAGTTTCATTTGTGCATAATGCACATTATGTTGGTTACACTATTATAGCATTTCCACTGGGACACCTTATTTTATTTTATTTTTATTCAATTAGCATAATCATATTAATAATTATAACTCAGTACCAAATAAGTTGAACAATTAAAGATGAATGAAAAATCTTGCAAAACTTCATTGGTCGAACATAGATGTATCTTTGGTGTGCCTCTAGTGACAATACATGAAGCATTGATTACCTGATAAGAGTGTCGATTCTAACCACTTCAAATTATAACTCCAATATTGTGGTCTTATTACTTCGTGTTAATAGGATAACAAAACTTAAAATTACCCTTTAGATAAGTACCAAAGTATTCAGGAAAAGATAGATCATGATAGTGTGTTATACATGCCAAATAAGCAACCATATTAATTGGTAAGTAACTGAACCCATGATTATACTAACATAGCCTACTTGGACAAAGATTTGTTAAAAAGGGTGAGCCAACGTGTTGTGACCCGTTACCCAATCCATTTGGCCAACCTAACTTTCCTACTCTAACTTTAGCTGCTTATGCAAAAGTACTAGCTTCATGACCCGCCCGATGGGCGGGTTCGCTACATAATATTGTTTGGCAAAATCATATGCACGTAAAATAATAATGAATTACGGAAAATATGTTAAACAAAATAATTAGAAACAAAAATATAGTCCTTATCTATTACCTATTATATGTAAAAAGAAGAATCATAATTATGTGAAGAAATAAATTACATGCGTTCTTGGGTTCTTTACTCGTGTTTTAGAAAACAAACATACATTGAATAAGAACTGCGAGACTCATTAAACACAACGAATCAAGAACAAAGGAATTGATCGATAAATTTCATAAAAACAAATAAATTACTAACATCAAAAAAGAATTGAGATCCTTATGTTCAAAATATCATGTTGACCAATTAGAAGCACAAGTAGAAGCAAGACAGCTAAGATGAGGGTCCATTTTTTAGTAAATCAATGGCCCGCTGTTTCAATTGCTCTCATTACCAACAAGACATATCATGTTCACTTTGAACACGAGAGGATCTCATGTTCACTTTAAACATTAAAGGATCTCTTTCCCATCAAAAGATTGTCAAATAGCATAACATACAACCGGATAGATATCAAATATATCGATCTAGGTAGTTCCAAGAGACTTCTATATTCAAAGAGCAATCTTCCGAACCGGTAATAGTACCACGGCTGTCACCTTCGAGAAGTGGCTTGAAATTGCAAGTGCCATTTATAATCACTTTATTAGAATTAACATCCTGCAAGTATGCTTTAATTATTAGTGAGCCCTTGGTTGGTACGGCCAGGAAAGATTTAATCAGCTTAATATAGCCAGCCGTTAGCTCATAAGATGGCGTGGCTTTGAAGAGTAACGCCATGTAGCACCTTTTAGGTATGGGTTCAGATTGACACTTATATAGAAATTCATCACCATAATAAGCCTGTAAATATCCACGAACTAGACGAGCAGGAGTATCCGGTTTCTTTTCAAACTCAACCTTCAATTCAGTATCTATTGCATCCTTTAGTAGAAAGTAATGCATTGTTGTTAATCCATACTTACCATAAATAGGAAGTTCACCGCACACACCATCTGAATTTGTGTCCCATAAACTTGACAGGTCTATTTCTTTCTTTTGATTACAAAGCTGGTAACACTCATTCTTGTTAGTAACATAGAGTTCCGCATAAATCTCAATGAAGTAAGTGAATGAAACCGAACAACCAGAACCGGGATTGCCAAGAAATACAATCCCCCTATCGACATGCTTTATCCGATTACACCAATCTTGGTTGAATAAAGGAACATGAGTAATGTCTGTATCAAAGAAGTGAGACCGGGATGGTGCAATCTTGTCCGATACTGAAATTAGCCCAAATAGCTCACCCTCTTGAGCCAACCATAGTGGTGTTCTAGGTACGGTAAGAAAAGAGACCATCTCAAATCGGAAATTTCTGGTTGGATCGCTGATGAAAATCAAAAGAGCAACCACAAATTAGAAAAACAAAAAACTTACAACTAGAGATAACTATATACAATAACATGAAAAACAAGACAGATTATATATGTTGATCAAGTGAGTAAATTTGTTATATAATTAATTTTGATTTTATTATTTATATGCTAGATTAAAATTACAGAGTACAAAATGACCCGGCCTTTAATGGAAAGGTGCAATACTTCATGCAAACAACCCTATATTTGACTTGCATGAAATGAAATAAACTTGGGTATAGAAAATATCATTGCTTTTCAATATAAAAACCGGTAGTTACCTAGCATTTACACCAATCGGTCGTTCCACGTCAGTTGGACATGGTAATCCCGAGATGGGACATGGTAATCCCGATAGCAGTTGGGTCATTGATAACCCAAATAACGAGGATTCCTACACAAAAGAGGTTAAAAACTGGTTATACAATGTGGAATTCTGGCTAAATTTTTTATAGGCCAAAAGGTAGTCTGATAACCCGAGAAACCAAATTAATAGAAGAGTCTACTATATAATGCATACCGGAAGGATCCCCAAAAGATGAAAGCATTTTTCTATTACCACTGCAGTTGCCTCATATAACAATAATGTGCTTGTCTCCCCAACAAAGCCATCCTGCCAAAACTTTGAAAGTTATTTTAAATCCCAACATAAATAATCACGTCTTTCTAAAATTAAATAAGTTTTTGGATTATTAACTAGGTTTAAGAGAACCAGAAATTAGCAATACTTTCAAAATTACATTATCGACACAGAAATCGTCACATTTACCTTTTTTTTAATGTTAAAGATCAGATACTTTTTATATAAGTTAACTTTGGTTTAAGAGAATCGGAAATTAAATTCAATATCGTATGAGAAAAACCATATGCAAGTAAACATACCTTGGACACCGAGGAATGGTAACTGTTAAATTTCTTACATAAATCGTATAGGTATCCACACAAGATGTGGGGCATGACAGATAAACAAGACTCTTCGAGAGCCTGGAAAGGAAAGTTAAAGAGTATTAATGAAATAATATAACTTACATAATCATATTAACTATTAGGAAAATTTATAAAAATCAAACTTTTCACTTCATCTTTGTCGTCTACGCTTGTGAAATGTCTTCATTTAGGCAAGAAATTATTATTTTATATTCAACCCAAATGTCTGTGGCAAGTTAGAAACTGAACTAGGTTTTTTAATTGGTATACAGTAATTATTTGTTTCATTATTCTCAAATTTTCCTTATCACGCTGCATATCATGGGTGGGACTAGATTAACTTAAATCAACCATACATTCAACAGCATTTTAGAAGAAACTATAATCTTTTAGAGTAACCTTGGGAAACAAAACCAAGTATTCACTTCTAACTATGTTCTAACTTCAACTAGGGTTATGTACGTTCATAGTATTAAAAGTTAATTGCAATATTGTCTTACCTCAGTAAATTCGAGTAAATGGAATCCCAACACTCGCTCTTCACCTGTCTCCCTCTCCCAGCCTTTATCTTTCTCCAATATCAACTTTGAAGCCTGTTGCAAACATATATATTCGTTCTTATTATTCAAGAACAAGGAACCAATAAAATTGGGTCCGAGATGAGAAACTTGTAACATAGAACCGAAAAGAAGAAGAAGAAGAAGAAGAAGAAGAAAATAATAATAATAATAATTAAAAAAAAAAAAAAAAAAAAAAAAAAAAAAAAGCTTGCCTTCTTTAATTCATCGATGTCTTTGCGATAATCATTGGTAATCCTATGAATTTGAGCTCGTGTATTGAGTAGATATACGAACGTATTTTGCTATTTATCAAAGAATTTGGGAAGATAATGAGAATACAATATACAATAAAGCATAACATCATTTTTAGCGGAAGAACATCATAAAAATACCTTCTTATTAAACATCCAAGAGCCAAACAGGCAATCGGCCAATCTATGGTTCATCAAAGATGTATACCTGTTAAGAACACAAAACCCCAAAGCATTAAATATGAATAAGTACGAAACTTGACCTAAAAGTAGGTAATCTCGTTTTATGAGTATAATGGGTTAAACTTAATATATAAAACTTCGGAAATAAATATTTGATTGCAGCAAGTTCGAAAGAAACTAACATCTACCACTCGACTCGTATTATTAATACTCATAGCATAAGTACAATAAGGGAAAAAACTATGATAAATGCATTACCTTAAGACACAATCTGAAACTGCTTTGACACTATACCCAAGCAACTTAGCAGCCTCGCCTTATAAGAGGAAAAAAAAAAAAAAAAAAGGTGAAATTCAGCTACGGAGTATTTTAAAATCGATCCCATTGGAATATTAATGGACTAATAACTAGGGACATGTTTTATCTCTAAAGGGTTAAGAAAACTAAAAAGAAACAAGTCAATTAAACATGTTGAAAGCTAGATTGCTTTATGAAAGGAAGTCGAGTGATTTTTGTAACAAATTATTATTGGTTACACTTGTTTAACGAAACAAGTCAATCACATGATTTTTTCACGAAACTAAAAAATAAATGAACAATGTCTTGTATACCTTTCGACACCGCCAAACAACGTTGAGCGAAGAAAAAACACCTTCTATTGATACGGCAACTTCGGTATCCAGCATACCTTGCTCTAGGGGGTTTGTGCCTATCACATGGGATCCACCCTTCAAGTTTAGCAGCCTGGAAAAAAAAAGATAAGTATTAAATTTATCATCTTTATTTCGAACATGTTATAAGTTATGTTGCTGTGTGAAAGTTACTTACAGCTAACCACATTTCAATATACACTTGTTTCCGTACAGGAGTCATGTATACTATCCAATCTGCTTTGTGCTTGTGAAGTCCATGCCTACATATGACAGAAGTTTGAAAGCAAATATTCAACATTGGTGAAACGTAACACTGTTTACACTTTACAATAGATTTACAGGAAAAACAAATCTATTGCTAGCCAATTGATATATATGTTTTAATAAACTTAGCAAGTAAAGTACCACAAAGCAAAGATATCTTTGTAAGCATTTTCGAAATCTCTCTTCGGAAGAATAAAAGGCGCTCTTCCTTTTGGCACCACCTCTCCATATCTTTCTTCCCACGGAAACCATTTATTCAGTAGTCTTGAAGACCAAACACCAGCCGACTGAAAACAGGCAGAAAATGTAATTTCATATAATATATATAGATGTTAATAGAAAACAATTTAATATAACAAGGATGAATATGTACTTCATTAGATTTGAGCCCGTCCATAGGATGACCGATGGTTGCATCAACTTCTGAATACTCAAGTATACTCATTAGCGTGTATCTAATGGGGAGCATTCGAATAAGATCCATAGCCATTTCATCGCCCAATGAGGGATGGGCTACTATTACCCTTTCTACAGGAAGTTCTGGAGCCCATGTGTCTAAACCATCTTTTAGCATATTATGAATGCTCTGCAAGGAATCAAGAAGAATCTAAATGAAAATTGCATTGCATGTTAAAAATAAATAAATAAATAAATAAATAAAAAAAAAAATAAAAAAAAAAAAAAAAAAAAAAACCCTTAGCAATCCATTTCCCTGATAACTTTATAGTTACAAAACCAAGCTCGTTTATGGAGGGTCTTCCCTCTATCATGTCATATGCTTCATCTCGAAACTTTTCTTCGATTTTCTATAATAATAAAAAACCACACGAAACATATAATCACAGTTTAAAAAAAAAATAAATAAAATAAAAAAAAAAAAAAAAAAAAAAAAAAAAACTATTATATTCAAAAACCATGATTGACAATGAAAAAAAAAATACCTCCCCAACATGTTTTGGTCCTTTAGTTCTAGTTAGTGGGCAACCTATAGTTCGGCCCATATCCACAAGGCATTTTGACTGTCATTATTCACAAGAAAAAACTAACTGTATATATTACATACCAAAAAAAGTAAAAACACACAAAGATGTATCAGAAGCAACACATACCATTCGTAAAGGCCAGGCTCTCCTTTATAAGTATATATCCTATGCTCTTGTGTTAAGTCAGGGTATCTGCTATTTTCGTCGTAGCTGATATTCATTACTTTTTGCTCTATTTCTCTTTGATGACGTACTATTGCAATTTCATGGTTGCTGATTTTCATTACTTTTTGCTCTATTTCTGTTTGAAGACGTTCTATTGCAATTTCTCTTTGGTAACGTACCATTGCAATTCTAAATGGCTTTGTGACTTCTTCTTGAAGGCTCCATCTTTTACGTTCCTATATCACAAAACAAGTGCCATCGTCTTAACAGTGTGTGTGTATATATATTAATTTAAATATCATTTATGAAAACAATAATAATGTGGATGTTAATTATCGACTTACATCAAGAGCTGGGATTCTTGCTGTAGAATGTGCACGCAATCTTTTATGTTGCTGTTTTACAGAATCAGTGCCATGAGCTTAACAGTGTAAATTCATATTTAAAATAAAAAAAATAAAAATAAAAAGAAACAAAAAAAAATAATATAATTACATTAGGAGCTGTGTTGTTTGATGTAGGATGTGTCCACTCTGTGAGATATAAATTAGATACCTATATTACGAAACCAGTACCATCATCCTAACTGTGTAAATTTATATAAGATAGAAAAAGATGATATTGTGAACGTTGATAATAGACTTACATGAGGAGGAGGATCAATTGCGACATATACCTCTACGACAAAACCTGCCCAATCTATCAATCTCATGCGTTCCTGTATTACAAGACCAGTGCCATCATCTTAACTATGTAAATTCTCTAATATACTATTATTATTTTTATTTTTATTTTATTTTTTTGTGGTAATAAGGCTAATCCTAATTTCTTCTATTTGCTCAATTTGACAGACATTAATTTGCTGTTTTTTGTAGAACTGAAATACAGAATAGGTTACAGACACTGAAGGTGCTATGGAAGACAACCATGTAAAGAACACCAAAGGTGTTACCAGTGTAAGCAAAGATAACAACACAATTTTTTACGGTAACCAAGTCCTTGATTTATTTTTTGATGTAATTTTCTTAAACCTTTACAAGGATATTGACGAGATAACAAAGTATTGCGAGAACATACATGAAAGTCTTCCAACAGATGAATGTTTAGGTTAATAATAGACTTACATCAGGATCTGCCGTTTTCCGTGCTTCAGCACTTGACCAGTCTAAAAGTTCCGCACGTTGCTGTATTATAGAAAACGGTGTCATCATGTGTAAATTTATATATAAAAAAACATGATATTGTGTACAGTAATAGACTTACTTGAGGAGTTGATGTATCACGTATCCACTTCTGTATTAAAAAAAAAAAAAAAAAAAAAAAAAAAAAAAAAAAAACAGTAAGGTGTAAATATTTATATATAAAAAAATGATAATTTGGACGTTGACAATATAGACTTACAAATTCGTCAGGTATTGGCGTACAAGGTGTTGACATGTGAGGTTTGGTTTTTGATGGACAAGGTGTTGATATCTTCTCCCCTCCCATTGCAACGATTTGTAGATAAACAGAGGAGACGGCGAGGCTAGCTTCTCTAATTGACAATTAATATAAGATGACAATATATATATATATATATATATATATATATATATATATATATATATATATATATATATATATATAAAAGGTGACACCGACCGACTTATTGAAATTAGGGATTTGTATATAATTTAAGAATTTCGTATCTTTCTTAATTTAATACTAGTACTGTAGTATTTGTTGTTAACTCAAAGAAAGTACAACAAAGTATGTTCCTTGTACTTCGGAAACATTCTTTTGTCAAACTTTATGCGGTTGCATCTTCAGCAAGTGAAAGGTGTCTTTATTTGTTGATTTTATTTATTTTTTTAATTACTACTACTATATTTATTGGGTGTTTTATAAAACTAGTGGTTATAGTAACCTTATAACGTCACTTTGTCATATCAGTTTTATTTTTTAGACCATATACTTGTTACGGTGATATTAATACATGGGCGGTTTTGGGCCGGCGCACCATCAGCAACCGAGTCGGACCCAACCTACTAAGGGGCACTAAAATTTTTTATACCCATTATATGTACTAAGCCCAACATGAAGGGAAAATTCAATCGGAACTATGGGCGGTCTATGGATATTATAATATAGAGGCACTTTTTTTATTTTTTCGTGTCGGGCCTAATTTTTTTTTTACGTTCTCAGCACCGCCCCTGTTAATGATGACCCAACCTTTAAAAAAAGGAAAAATTATCAAAATAGATCAGTCGTCAAAAGCATGTTCCCTGAATAGATGTTTTTAAATCACTTTCCACCGGTGTATCAGGGCAACTTGGCGACTGAGCGACTCAACAAGGGTCTGACACGTGTCCTATTATTTTATATTATAGTACATGTATGTGTAAGGTATAATGTATAGGGCAACTCGTACTTTTTTGGCAACTTTTTTTGCTTTAATTTAATTTTATACAATCTTATCACCTAATCCTCATTTAATCACATACCCACCTCATTTATTTACACACACTCTCTTACTTATTTACACATACACAATCCACAACCCTCATTTATTTACATCACCAATCCTCACACTCACTTCTTCTCAAAACTTCCAACCACCACCGATCCTCACAACCACCGTAGCTGAGGAAAATAGTTAAAGAAGACAACAACAAAAGTATTAACATGTTCCTACTAATCAAGTGTTAGATGTTATTTTTCATAGATTTGTACATCTTAATTGTAGATCTGAGCTGTATTTTATTTCAATATCTGAAAATAGTGTTTTTTTTACAGTCGCCTCTCCGCAGCAACTGGCTTGTCGCCGGAAAGTTGCCGCTACCGGTACTGTATCGGTGAATGTTGATAAAGTTATGTTTATTCTTTTGTTATCAGATAGATGCGTTATTCTTTAGATCCACATGCGCTTACGATTTTTTTTTTCTTTTTTATTGTTATTAAAGATAAGAGACGGCCACCATGAAGGATAGTCGGACTTGGCTACAGCTGTGGCGGCAGAAGCGGAGTAAAGTTTTTTCATATAAGATTACATTTTCATGAGTAAATTAACACCTTTCATTGAGTAATATGGTTTGACATATGTGTTAATTAAGTACCAAAAGAAACGTAATACTTATATGGACATATGTTTTAATTATGGACCCAAAAATTACATATGATTTACATATAATTTGACATATGTGGTAACACATATGGTTTTAACACAATCAGCCAATACTTTGAGTTTATATTTATTAAAGGGTATATTTAAGAAAGTAAAGTTGCAGTTTGATGTACTTGTGGATTCTACGAAAGTGTTTGAATTTGAAGTTGAATGTATCAAGGTATGTAATAGGTCCCCGAATTACTTGATGGCCGAATGCTTTGATATGGAATTTTCACATCATCTAAAATCATCCGTCTACCAAGTAATGAGGCCATACACAGCTTGTTACATTGAACTTCATATGTAAAACCTCAATTATAAAGATACGTCTTTCCAGCGTTTTTGATGGTGTTCGAGAGTTAATTTGAACACCGTCCCTAGTATCATTTGTGTGGTTGATCCTGATCACAAGTTAGTGCCTTTTTGGTAGCCGTATCGTTATGGACGGTGTTCAAAAAAACTCTCGAACATCAACAACAACGCCGTAAAGGCGTATCTTTATCATTGAGGGGTGTTGATTGCGATAATGATATAGTGTGTATTGTTCATGACAGGCCACACTCCTTCATTATCCCATTCAACACGAGTCCTAATACTCACTTTTATCTAGTATCTACAATTGTATCATACTTTATGTAATCTTAGTTAGCTTAATAGCCCAACGTTGTTGTGTTATGCGTGTTGCTTTATTAACTAAAATATTTTTACTTTAAAGTCCATCACGTTATTCATTTTTTAATATTGACAAACGATGTTACAACATAATTAGCCATTCTTAGTGTCCACAACAGTTCCTTTTGTTATTTCATCAATCTAGCAATTTGCTTGGTGCAAGCTTTTGCTCAAAGAGTGATGAAAAAGCAAAAGGAAGTGGTGGGGGCACTCAGAAGGGTTAAGTATGTTGATTTTAGCCTATTTCAGTTGCACAAACTAAGCTGTAATAGACATGTAACATCGTGTGTCAATATTGAGAAATAAATAACGTGATGCAGTTTAATAAACTACATAATTACTTATGTTGTGTTTGTTTCTATTGCATTCATGACATAAAGTTTGTTTGCTTGTTTCCTTCTTTCCCTAGGCTTTGAAACCGTTAATAAAACTGGTAACAAGAAATGACGAGGTCGTCCGTCCGTGGTACCAAACCGCCAGACAGTACCCCAAGAGGATTGCGAAGCCGTTCATTGATAATCAATCCGGAAACCATATCCCCTCCTAGACCTCCTGAATTTGACGATCCTTTGGAACTACCACAATGGGTGCCATTTCTAGAGGTATGTAAAAGTTTAACTATGTTTTCCCCCTTAATTTTGGTTTCCTATTTTTATTATCTACTACCTGTGATATTTAAAAAATATACTATTTTTTTACATAAGTTAGATGCGTTAGTCAAGTAGAAATGTTGAAACATACGTAAGTTAGGTTATACAACGATTACATAACTATTATATTCAATAGGTTCAAACAACCTTAGGGATTACATTTTTCGAAATCTTAATGACTACAGCAATCTTAGTTTTCAGGAGATGAGTCTAATCCTAAATGGGCCGACTCGTAGTAAAATTCTTCAATATCTTCGTGTTCAATCTCCTCATCAGCATCCTCTGGTTGGGCAGCTTCAAACAAATTCATCCGTGGCATATTGGCCAGTTGGTTCGCATGATCTTCTGCGAGTCATTTTTTTCTTTGTTTCTCTGCTGCTGCTTCCTTTTCTTCTCGCCCCATCTTTAACTCAAACTCGTTTTCCCACTGGATGTATGTTTCGTCAGATTCCCATACATAGTCATCTGACTTAGGGCTGTTTTTTTTCTTCAACAATACCTGTTACATATAAATAAACCAAATTAATTTGTAGTAAGCATAAATAAGTTTCTATTAGATTATTACAAAAAAAAAATGTGTAACATACATTTATTTTTCTCATCCTTTGATATAATTTTTGCGTCAACAAATTGCTTTCTGCAAAAGATTAACAAAATTAGGACACATAATATACAAGTAATGAATTTTGTAAAAGAAAAAGAAAAATAAAACTGCATACTTTGGGGGTTTCTCTGTCTGCAACTCAATATTTGTATCAGTTGCTGCTCTTTTCTTGGATGATGAAACTGTGTTGGATGAAGACATTCTTGGTTATATTTTAGATTAGGATTGACAAACAGTATTTGCTTTTACTAGTGTTTAATATTGGATGATGTAATAGGCTGAATAGAACCCTGCCTATATAGACGAATAAGAAGGCAAACCAAGAGGCACCATTTGAATTAAGTATACTTTATTTATTGGAAGTTCAATGTAATAAATAGTTGAATTTAGTTTAATGTTAAAAGGTGCAATTAACTGTTAAAAATAACTGCACCAATATAACTGTAATACAGAGTGTAACCATTATGTAACCAAAACAAATATAATATGTTTAACTTTTATTTGTAGTAGCAATTTAGTTGGCGCAACCTTTTGGTCAAAGAGTGATGAAAAAACAAAAGGAATTGTTGGGGGGACTCATAAGGGTTAAGTATGTTGATTTTAGCCTATTACAGTTGTACAAAGTAAGCTGCAATAGACATTTAACATTGTTTTGAGGATCGAAGCAATGAGACCATCATTCACTAACCATACTCAATTAATATAGAATGATAAGAAGGAAAGAGAGGATGTCGTAGAAGTGTCTTTGGTGCAAATACAATTTTTTGCCATATCCTCTTTTTCCTTCTTATCATCCCATATTCATTGAGTCTACCCAAGAATTCTGAGTTCCCAAAATATATTATAAGATACGACACTCATTGGTTTATTAGGTACTTATTTAGGGTCTTTTATTTGATACGTTGAACTTGTGTATGTCATGGGCTTTTTTTAACTAAAATGTTATGTGCAAGGGTTTATTTTGTTATATGTAAAACTTTTGTTATTTTCAATTGTGAATTGATAGTTTTGCATGGGGAAGATGAACTTCCTGCGTCGGTTACTACAGTAGTTATGCCATCCCCTATTTATATTCCTGGTTTAGTTACTAAATAATATTTCTAACCTAACTTATCATATCAGCCACCCTACTCCGTCATCCATTATCCATGGCTTCTACTTCTTCCAACAACATCAATGAAATCAAAGCATCATCTGGGTCTTATAATTTAGCAACAGCATTCAAGTTCTATTTCAACAATGTAATTACTGAAGAGAAGGGTTGTTTGAAAAGATATGTGGAAAACTAGAAGGGGGGGTTGAATAGTTTTACGTCTTTTTAATTTTATTATGAAAACTTGGTTTAGTTTTAAAACCTTGTTTGCTTTTAAAACTTTGATTCAATCTTATGTGAACTCAAATCTTGAACAATTTGAAAAACTATATCTAAGTATGAACAATAATAATAATGTAAGCTAAGTATGTGAAATCAACACATGTATAATATAAACAATTATATATATATATATATATATATATATATATATATATATATATATATATATATATATATATATATATATATATATATATATATATATATACGAGAGATAAGTACGTAATCGTTTATTTTATAATCCTTAGTTATATTTTGTATGAAAACTATACTTGATCGAAATGATCAATTATATGTATGTTGTCTTTCTAGTTTGATTGTAAAGACTTAGTTTTGTGGATGAAACTTTTGTTTGATCTTTATGTACTTCTAACACTAGCACTATATGAGCAACTATATATATATATATACTTTTACGTCTACGAAAGTAATAACAATATAAGCAAGAAAATAAGTAAGAGATGGAAAGATCAAACCGGGAGACAAAGCATTTATAGTGGTTCGGCTACAAGGACACCTTCCTTGCCCTACTCCACTCCCCGAGTCACCTACTCGAGAGTTTTCTTCACTATATCAACAAGCTCCCTTATGGCGGAGAAAACCTTACACACCAATTTACACACCGATTTACACACCAATTTACACACCAATCTACACACCAATATTCACACCACAACTTCTTCACACCTAAGTCACAACTTCTACACACCTTCTTCAAGTCAATCTACTTCACAACTAACTACTCCACACCTATCTTCTTCACACCAATCTAGCTCCTAACTTTTCTTCTTCACACCAAGCTACTAACTAATCACACAATCTATATCTAGCACAACTATCTACAAACAAATATTCACAACACACTACACAAAGGTATATGTAAATATTCTTGATGATGCACCAACAACTTGGATGTGGAGATCACAACAAGTTGTAATACTTCTTGTCTTGGGGGATAGAAATATTCTTCTCTTGCACTTGAGAGGATGAAGATTAAATCACTTTGAAACAAAGAATTATACACTTATGATCAAAGGGTTTTAGAAGGATGTTTAGAGAGAATTGGATCTGAAAATATTTGTGCAAAGAGGTGAGAAAAATTCCAGGTTTGAGGTGGTATTTATAGGGAAAAATTTCTGACAAAATCTGACAGGGAGCATGGCCGGTCCCCTTAATTGTGTGCCGGTCCCCTTAATTATTAAGGGGACCGCCTAGTATAATTAAGGGGGCCGCCTAAGAAAAAAATATTTTTTCTTCAGATTTTTTGTCTTTTTGTGGGGGAGGTTTTTCCTGAAGAATGTGGCCGTTTTTTGGGTAGAAATTTGAATTCAAAATGTTTATTTTGAATAAAACATTTCTTATAAATACAAAAATGTTTTGTATAAGTTTAGAAATGTTTGTCCCATTTTAATAAAATGTAAGGTTTGTAAAAATAAAAATTCCTTTGATCATAAAATGCATTAGACACTTTGTTTATTCATACCTTAAGTGATATGGATGCTAAAGCAAATATTTACGACTAAATACTTGTTTACGTCATAATTTGTAGTTCAATGAGTTTACGTTTTGTGATTATCAAAACATAGAGATATCGATATATGTTAATAATGTTTTTAGACATTATTTATATCAACAATCTCCCCCTTTTTGATGATTACAAAACCTAAACTCATTAAGTCTAAAAATTAATTTTTAGACAAGTACTTAGTGAGTTTATATTCACTTCTCCCCCTTTTTGTAGAATCAAAAAGGTTATGCCGTCTAGCTTCATAAATGAAGTTAGACGGGAAGAAAGCTCCCCCTTGATGTGTGCTCCCCCTCGTTCGAGTGCACCAAGGAATCGAGATATGGAATTCTCGCAAAAAATATTAGAAGCACAAGCATATATAGAAGAATATGCAATATACAAATAACAAGCATAGCAAAATAATATTAAGGATATATAACAATTAATTCAAATTGATTATGTTAAATATACTAATTTGCCAAAGAGAACCATCGGACTTGCTTGTAACAAGAGGTTGGTTGATTCGTATTTGAAAGTGAAAATCATAAGCATATGGTATGCTTAGATGGTTGATGATGGAGTGTTTGGAATGAGGATGGTTGAGTTATGGTAAGGTTGTTGGATTAAAGGAGTTTGTTGGATTAATGGAGGTATATGTTCGGGCTACGAATGTTGGAGAGTTTGGTGGTGGAGAGTTTGTAGCGGAAGAGGTTAATAAAGGTTTTGGATGTTGTTCAAGTGAGGGTATTGGATGTGATCTAGTGAGAAGATATTCAATTCAAGTGAAGTGTTCATTGAATGCAATCGTTTTTAGGAGAAAGATGCAACAAGGTTAATTGTTGACATGCTTCTCAAGTTGATTTATGTTGTGTGGTGATGAGGGTGATCTAGATGAAGGTGGATCCAAATTGCGTTGAGCAAGATGTAAGGCTAAAAGAGCACTAAGCTCATGGGCTTCTTTTAGCGCCTCAACGAACTTCAAGTGTTCGGAGGAAGGTGATGGTGGTGGAGCATGATAGTTGTCTTGGGTGAGAGTTTGAACATGCAACATAGGAATGGCATATGAAGTTGTAGGATGTGGTGGTGATACTCTTGGTGGTGGAGACATGTTTGAGCTTGGGTAATTATGCAAACATGATATGGGTGGAAGAGATGTTTCATGAGTGGATGGTGTTTTTGTTGAATGAGCAACATGTAAAGTGTTGGTAATGAGGTTGGGATTATGGTTTTGGGATTGTGCATGCTCATCATAAGAAGGATCATTAGTCGAAGCACAAATGGATGATTTGTTGTTAAATGGATCATTTGTGTGAGAGTGAGGTTTAGGTGTTGGTTGATTATGAACAACATCGCTTGAGTTGTGAAAAGATTATGAGGTTTGAGTGTAATGTAGAAGGATATGGGTGAGTAAAGGTTTTTGATATGTAATGTTGGTGAGAAGGAGAGTGAGGTGTTAGGTAAGTAATGTTTGAAAACATAGGAGGAATTTGGTGTTGGATGTTTGACAACGTCATTTGGTTTGACGGAATTTTAAAGGAAGTTAGGCTTTCTTCTCCAAACAAGTTTCTTGGTGGTTTTGGTTTAATGGGAGAGGAAATGATGAGATGAGTGGAGATTGAGAGGAATGAGAGTGTTTATAATGTAGGATTGGTGGGATCAAGGATGGGTAAACTTTGATGGAAGGTTAAGGATAGAATAGGTTTGTGAATTTTGGGAAGTGTAGGATGAAATGGGCTAAAAGGTAGAAAAGGGAGACAACACCTTCGATTATCAGATGGCCGGTCCCCTTAATTGGAGGCCGGTCCCCTTAATAATTAAGGGGGCCGCCTTATGATTTAAGGGGGCCGCCCATCTGGTGTTTCCCAGATTTCCAGAAAAGGGTTTTTGGTAGTGAATTGCAGAAAGGTTGTGTTTTTGGTTTCAAACAAGTCCAACTCTTTGAGGCAACTAAACATAGACTAATTATGTAGGCAATTATGTGGCTAAAGCATGTTAACCAAAGAGATTAAGTAATCAAGCAATTTCATCTAGCATGCAAACATACTCATCTAGCAAGCAAAATATAAGTGCTAGGAAACAATAAACAACATCAAGTATTTCATAACTACATAACTAGGAGGATTAATCCTAATGTGTATTATGATAGCATGGGTTTCTAGACTTGTTACAAACAAAGTCTTAATAGACAAACCATGGTCCTCTTGATTTGATTTAGTTCACTTATAAGTGTCATTTATATAAATATAGATGACAAATATGAGATCACCATGCATGATTTAAAGAGACGTTTTTAGCATTATTCAACAATGTTTGAAAGTAGGTTTTCATGTAGATATGAGAGTTAATTGAATAAAATAGATTCAGTTTTACTTCAAAATGTGTAAAGAAAGTTTTCTCAATCTTTGGTTTTGATCAAAACAAAATTGTGGATATTTATAGTGAAAACATCTTATTTAAAAGTGGGATAGTTATTTGAAAAACTATTTTCTAAAATGTGAAGTTTTTGCATATTTTTAGAGATATTAGATTTTTGACAACAAATATCATAAATCAAATATTTTTAAAAAATGTTTATTAAAGATCTCATGCTCAAGAGGATTGGTTAGGCCTATTATTATCTCATGCTATCGTTTCTACACATCCTATGATCCTAAAGGAAATGAAGATGATAATTTATATGTTAGATGCGAGAGTGTTGAATGAGGTATAACCTAACATCTATAGTTCCTTTGTTTTCGCACGCTTATCTAACTTAATGCCATAGTCTACGAGAGCTTGTTTCATCCATAGTTTTCTTACACGAGGGATCTAATCCTACTTCTATATTAACGATCGATCCACTTAACTCATTTCACTTCATCACCATGAGTTTGCTAATAGTGGATATAGAAGATTTCCATTTTCTATTTTGTTCGGCAATGAACAATTTTATCTTATTCTTAGGAGAGTCAACCAATGATGTTTCTAGGTTATAAGAGTATAAGCTATTATGTACATATATATGTATAGCTAAGCATTAATCTAACTAATCATTTATCTAAGCATGCAAATTATAGCGATGAACTTAAAAGAAACATGTACCTTTTAGTCTTCAATGGAATATCTTCAAGCACTTCAAGTGATCATGTTGACTTATAGAAGTCATTTGTAGATGATATTCCAACTTCTTCCAAGATTGCCAGCTTAGCCACTTGGTTCCCATTGTCTCATTGGTCCAAAGTTGTTTGGTCCAAACATATTCAATATTTGGCTAGGATGCATGTATGGTGGTAGTATTCCCCAAGGATTGTAACTTGGTTGATAATTCCACATTTGATGACTAGTATTATTGTAGTTTTGTCTATTTTGGTTTCTTCTAGGTTGAGGTGTTTTAGATCGAGTATGAAGATTATTTGGTTTTCTCGGTGGTGGAGTTTTAGATCTTAATTTAGATTTAGAGGATCCTACTTCGGTCTTTAAGGATGGTTTATAAAAAGTTTTTACTTTTTCATCATTCGCAATGGGTATTTTTCTATCTTTTGTAAGTATATACTTAGGTTTTGATTCTAATGATTTTTGTTTACTAGATTCACATTCAAACTTTATACTTTTATTTTCACTAGTTGAAACATTAGTTGAGGTTAATCCTAGACCGGTTTTATCTCTCAAAGTTTCTTGAACACTTATTATTTTCTTAAGTGGGTTACTACTATTTTTAAACTTGTCAAGTTTGAAAATTTCATCTTTAAGTTTTTCGTTTTCATTTTTAACCTCTATGCATGTTTTACATTCTATAAAAACTTCTTTTCCTTTTTCCAAATGTTGTAGTCTAATTTTTAATTCGAGTACTTCATTTTCTAATAGATTATTAATATGTTTTAGTAACTTATTTTTAGTTATAACTTTTTGACCTAATTTGCATAACCTATTATATTCACTATCTAGGTCTTTTTCGTCTAATGATAAATTTTCGTCACTAAAGTGTTTGGTTTTGGAACGTACCTCGCTTGATGTCTTAGCCATAAGACATTTCTCCTCATTTGTGATTTCTTTCTCATCGTCATCGCTATCACTCCAAGCTCCTCCAACAAACGCCTTTTGATTTTGATTTCTTGACATCATTGGGCATTTTCCGATGAGATGATTTGGATCACCACATTTGAAGCACTTCCTATCACTTTTGCCATTTTTGTCATCTTTATTTCTTTGGTTTGCTTTCCTTTCATCATGCGGTTGTCTAACGAATCTTCCTCGCCTTTTGAAGAATTTCTTGAAGTCTATTACGGCCATCGCATATTCTTCGTCATCACTTTCGGAGGTTGAGCTATACTCGTTACAAGATTCCTTCCTAGCTTTCAACGCAATTGACTTGCTTTGCTCTCTTTTTCCATTGACCATCTCGGAGTCTTTCTTTATTATTGCTTCGTAGACTTTCAGGTTGCCGATCAACTCATCAAGTTGAAGGTTGACAAGTTCTTTGATTCTTCAATCGCCGTAACTTTAGCTCGCCATTTTGGATGAAGAGCCCTAAGAAATTTCCTAACAAAATTCTTACTAGAAAAATTCTCATCAAGTGCTTTTAAACTTGTGATGATAGTGTTAAACCTAGCAAAAACATTATCTATTGATTCCTCCTCCGGAATCGTAAATTGTTCATATTGTTGAACAAGAAGATCTATTTTGTTATCTTTAACTTGACTATTACCTTGGTGAGTGATTAGTAAAGAATCCCAAATTTCTTTTGCAGTTTTACACATAAAAATTCTTTCATATTTTTTGCGTGGTAACGCATTATAAATAACCATTTTAGCCTCATTATTTTTTGCTAGTTTCTTTTTCAAATCATCATTTTGTTTTTCAAAAGATATAATTTCATCCATTTTAGTTTCAAAATTATATTAAATATGAGGAAAATCACCAAAGGTAATAACATGCCAAAGATCTAGATCCTTTGATTTCACATAAGTTTCGAATCGATTTTTCCAATATAAAAATCCATCACTTTCAAATAGTGGTGGTCTTTGCATAGATTGCCCTTCTAAATATTTTTCAGATTCCATAGATCGTTACAAGTTTTAAAATACAATATATTTTAAAAATCTTGCTAGACGTGTCTCTGATACCAATTGTGGAAAACTAGAAGGGGGGGTTGAATAGTTTTACGTCTTTTTAATTTTATTATGAAAACTTGGTTTAGTTTTAAAACCTTGTTTGCTTTTAAAACTTTGATTCAATCTTATGTGAACTCAAATCTTGAACAATATGAAAAACTATATCTAAGTATGAACAATAATAATAATGTAAGCTAAGTATGTGAAATCAACACATGTATAATATAAACAATTATATATATATATATATATATATATATATATATATATATATATATATATATATATATATATATATATATATATATATATATACGAGAGATAAGTACGTAATCGTTTATTTTATAATCCTTAGTTATATTTTGTATGAAAACTATACTTGATCGAAATGATCAATTATATGTATGTTGTCTTTCTAGTTTGATTGTAAAGACTTAGTTTTGTGGATGAAACTTTTGTTTGATCTTTATGTACTTCTAACACTAGCACTATATGAGCAACTATATATATATATATATATATACTTTTACGTCTACGAAAGTAATAACAATATAAGCAAGAAAATAAGTAAGAGATGGAAAGATCAAACCGGGAGACAAAGCATTTATAGTGGTTCGGCTACAAGGACACCTTCCTTGCCCTACTCCACTCCCCGAGTCACCTACTCGAGAGTTTTCTTCACTATATCAACAAGCTCCCTTATGGCGGAGAAAACCTTACACACCAATTTACACACCGATTTACACACCAATTTACACACCAATCTACACACCAATATTCACACCACAACTTCTTCACACCTAAGTCACAACTTCTATACACCTTCTTCAAGTCAATCTACTTCACAACAAACTACTCCACACCTATCTTCTTCACACCAATCTAGCTCCTAACTTTTCTTCTTCACACCAAGCTACTAACTAATCACACAATCTATATCTAGCACAACTATCTACAAACAAATATTCACAACACACTACACAAAGGTATATGTAAATATTCTTGATGATGCACCAACAACTTGGATGTGGAGATCACAACAAGTTGTAATACTTCTTGTCTTGGGGGATAGAAGTATTCTTCTCTTGCACTTGAGAGGATGAAGATTAAATCACTTTGAAACAAAGAATTATACACTTATGATCAAAGGGTTTTAGAAGGATGTTTAGAGAGAATTGGATCTGAAAATATTTGTGCAAAGAGGTGAGAAAAATTCCAGGTTTGAGGTGGTATTTATAGGGAAAAATTTCTGACAAAATCTGACAGGGAGCATGGCCGGTCCCCTTAATTGTGTGCCGGTCCCCTTAATTATTAAGGGGACCGCCTAGTATAATTAAGGGGGCCGCCTAAGAAAAAAATATTTTTTCTTCAGATTTTTTGTCTTTTTGTGGGGGAGGTTTTTCCTGAAGAATGTGGCCGTTTTTTGGGTAGAAATTTGAATTCAAAATGTTTATTTTGAATAAAACATTTCTTATAAATACAAAAATGTTTTGTATAAGTTTAGAAATGTTTGTCCCATTTTAATAAAATGTAAGGTTTGTAAAAATAAAAATTCCTTTGATCATAAAATGCATTAGACACTTTGTTTATTCATACCTTAAGTGATATGGATGCTAAAGCAAATATTTACAACTAAATACTTGTTTACGTCATAATTTGTAGTTCAATGAGTTTACGTTTTGTGATTATCAAAACATAGAGATATCGATATATGTTAATAATGTTTTTAGACATTATTTATATCAACAAGATACATGGATGAGCGTAATCAACTCGAAAAGAAATTAGAGGACCGTCAGGTTACACTCAATGAGACTCATCATCTACGTTCATTCAACCAAAAAGCAGTACAAATTCTTCGTTGTCTAGTTGAAACACAGGAAAAGGAGCGTAAAAGGATTCTTTTGTTGACTGATCTAATCAATGATATCAGTGACGGGATTCATGAGAAGGAGCGCCAAGCTAAGCTTATGGAGGTTCATGAACAACTCTCCTCTGATGAAGATTAGAGTATCACCATTATTGTTGTCTTTTGGGGATATATTTCCGTACTTGTTTTTGTATGTTTATGTTGAATGCTTGATTATCAAATGGCTGTAAGCCTCAAATTGTAATGACTTTCAATTATAATGAAAATTAAGTTTTTGATTTTTCCTTTTTCAATTGTTGATGCAAATGCGAGTCTCATCCATTTGTTGTGGTTGTTTAGTATGGACATGATTTGTCATGGCACATTAAATATCTATTTGTTCCATATCATATACTTTTTTCTACTGGATCTCCACTGCACATAAATTTATTCAATATTGAATACTTCAATCATATTCATATGCCCTTAAACAACGGGTTATAGTACAAAAATGAGTCCAATAGGTAAATTGATAACAACTTATTTCCATTTTTTATTTAGGATCTTCTCAATACATGCATGGACTTTGGTAAATGGTTGAGTATTGGAATGGATGTCTATAAAAGTAAATGGATGTCTAAATGGGTGCTTGGTAGTTGGCACACACGCCATTGTGTTTTGTTGTTTTCAAAATTTGCTTTTGGCGGTCCCTTGTCCCCCTTTTTCCCGCCTATCCTCTTGGGAACCATTGAACCACTTCCCCAGGCAATTTAAACCCTCGATTGTTTGGGTCAGAACACACAAAAACACACATATTCCCTTTCCAAGATACACAATTAACAATGGCAGCAACTACACCATTTCAAAATGATGCTGAAGAATACGCCTTCGTCTTAAACAACACCTTGTTGTTTGACGCAGTCTTTAATGAATTCGGTTATGAACCCGTATCAGAATATGGGTCTTATAAAAAGGTTAACCCCTGGATGAGGACACAAATGCTTAACTGGGTTCACAGACAGGATTTTTATTGGGATGAAGTTTTTGGAGTGGATGAGGAAGAAAATTCAGATGAGCAGCAGGAGGACAATGTGGTGGCACAACCAAATGTGGTGGAGCCACCGCAAAAAGTAGTGGACCATAACCACAATGTGGTGGAGGAGCCGTGAAATGTGGTTTTAGATCAGCACAAAGAGGTGGAGGAAATTGGTAATGGTATCGGGCAGAGGGATCCTTTAAATTTGGAAAAACGGATTAGTGATCTTGAAATTATCTATCAACAACTCAAAGAAAGGAAGGAAAGGAGGCAAAGGGATGAAAGCATGGAAGAGAGCTCTGGTTCGAACACTTTTGATGTTTGAATGTTTGTATTTTTCTAGTATTTCATGCTTATGGTGTTTCAATGCTTTTAGTATGGAAATAAATAGGTTATGTATGGAATGTTTCTTACTTTTGATCAATATGAATTAAAATTAGTATGTTTAATTCATTGTTTACGCTTGATTGTGAATGTTTAATTTGGATGAGAGTTTGAATCTTTGCAAATTGGTTATGTTGGACATCAACATTGAGTTGTATCAGACAAGTTGTATAGTGTTTTTCACATAACTTGGATGTCTTATTTTGTTATACATTTTGTTTCTTTGGCCATGTCCTAAATTGTTTTATACACTTTGTACAAATTAGTTGGAGATTAATATAAATGTACCTGTTGGAAAAAAAATCATGATCAAATAATAACATAACAGGGTAAACCAATCTACAACCATGTTTCAAGGTTTCATCTTTTGAACATTATGAAGATGGAAAAATGAAACCCACCACAAAACAATCTAATACTTATGTTTCCCATATATCTTTGGAAGTTGCCTTGTATTGTTGATTATGGCCTTTTGTGGAGCTAGAAATTGCATTCTGCCGTGGTTTCTATTGCTCCTAGTACCTTCCACTTGTGACTGTGGTACCTTAATTGTATTGCTACCACTTGGTTTAACACCTTCTGGTTGTTCCTCACCATATACTTCCCGTCTTAGGTCTTCTAGATCTTTAGGTGGCAATTGCATATTTGGTTCAGCATTTGGTCCATATCGCTCATAAATCTCAAGAAATATGGCCTCTCTTAGTACCTTGTTGGACCATTCCCTATCGTCAGGGTTTATCTTCTTAAGTCTTTTATGACTAGACATATTCTTCGGGCAGTGATGCAAAAATGCTGAAGAAATTTACTACAATGGGGAGTAAAAAGATATGAGGTGAGGAATGAGATATGACAATCAGGAAGAAGATGTGGAAAAAAGAAAAACCCTGTGCCCACTCTTAAATAGAAAAACCCAAAGCACAAACTTAGTCACATGGAAACACTGCAGAATATTTCCACACAGTTGTAAGTAAACTCAAACCACAAAGTAAGTCATATTCAATAAGGATTGAGTTTTGAAAATAAACCCAAACCACACAATATTTTCACTTGAATAGTCATATTCGGCATGACTTTAATAGTCAAACTCGGTAAGTTAATACTAATTGATGTTGATGGTATTTGTCGTTAACTCAAAGAAAGTACAACAAAGTATGTTCCTTGTACTTTTATTTATGCCACATGCAACTTGGTTGAAAATAACATATTCTTTTGTCAAACTTGATGCGGTTGCATCTTCAGCAAGTGAAAGTTGTCTTTATTGGTTGATTCTTTTTTTATTACTAATATATTTATTGGGTGTTTATAAAACTAGTGGTTATAGAGCCTGTTTGGTAGGAGCTTCTTCGGTAGCTATTAGCTTTTTGTTACAAAATTATCTCTTATAAGATAAGTAGCTCCGTTTGGATACATTAACTTCAAACTTTTATTTAAAACAAGGGTAAATTGCAAATTTAGTCCCTAAAGTTGTCTAAATGCGCTAAAAATACATCGAGACAAAAATTTGTGCAAAAACGACATTAATGCTTCCGTTTTTTGCAAAACAGCGAGAGCTACTTTTTGCTAACGCTCGTTAGTTATCCCGTTAGTCAAGGGTATTATCGCCATTTCACTCGTTTCTCGCCTTTGACTAGCCAAACTTTATTTCAAGGACCAAATTTGCAACTTCTTAACTTATGCTTGCAGCCAAAACACACGTGGTAACCGAAGAGATTGCCTCGGGACTTTTTTTCAGCGACTAAATTTGCAACGTCTTAACCTTTCCCTCCCAAAGTAACACGGTAACCGAAACGATTGCATAGGGACTATTCATTTCCGTCTCTATCCCGCTCATTTAAACGCACCAAACCACACACACATTTCCCTAAAACACACATAATCCCAACGAACAAAACTACTGACGATGGCAAACAATGATAAAGGGAAGGTTATCTACATTGGGTCCGAGGAAGAGGAATGGGCAAAAGTTTTAAGCAACTATTATCTAACTGTTTTAGTTCTTGATGGATGTGGCACTGAACCAATTGATGAGTATGGTTCTTATAGGAAGATACCTAAGGAGCTGAAAAAACAGATTCTGGCTTGGCTGAGGAAACAAGATTACTACTATGAAGCGCTTTTTGGTGATACGGATGAGGAGAAGCAAGAGACTGCGGATACCGGTTTACCAAAAGTTTGATGATTTGGAAAAGAGAATTTCCCATCTTGAAGTTGTGCTTAAGCATCTAAAGGATAAGATGGACATGAAAGAAAAAAAATTAAGAAAATGAAGGAAAAGGGTGATGCGAAAGGTAGCGGTTCTAACTTCTAACCAAGTGTGTGTTTAGATATGTTTTTGGAAATTTGTAATGGCTGTGAACTCCTATGATCATCAATAAAATTTTGGATCTTTATGTTACTGATATGTTTTTTGTTTCAATTTTGTATCTTTATGTTACTGATCTGTTTAGTGGTGAATTTTATTAACTTAAGAATCAAGTATTTACACTATATATTCAAAGCAGCCTTATATAAACATGGTCATATAGCTGATACAAGTCTATCATACATCTTTTAAGGCTTTGCATATATATCAAGTCTATCATACATCTTTTCACTCTCGACTTCTTATGAAGGTTTGTCGTTAAATATGATAAAGGTATCACCCTTATTACTTTGTTCTCAATGCCAAAAGATATAAGAAATAATCGGTGACTTTTCCATCTCAGCGGTTGAGATTACTAACCACTCGGTGGTCCACAACTTTATGTTTTTTTTTTTTTTTTTTTTTTTTTAATCTTTGTAACACATTTCTTCTTAGCAACTCTATATACTAATGTTCTCACTTCATCAGTAAATTTTCCACATAAACCACCTAATATATAAAATCTAGGAGTACAAAGCATCAAAGCCTCAAAAATCGTTAAGCATGATCACAAGTAAGTCGTGTATCTACAAAAATTAATAGGAAAAAAATTAAAAATAAAATAAAAAACAACAACAACAACAACAACAACAACACTATAAATTCCAACTTAAACCAGAAAAACCAATTATGTGTGATTGTGTTAACAAACATGAGTAAACATGAAGCTATCTAAAGACAAACAATAAGTTTAAATTACAACACTTTCTTTTGAATGTGATGCTGTCATAACATAGATATTCAGGTCAACTAGGAGATTGCTATCGAAAATGCTCCCACCATGACGACAAGCTTCCACATATATGAGCATTAATTTATAAGAACCCTGTAAATGTTTTTTATTCAAGACGTTGATAAGGTCAGCAGCTAAAATCCTAGCAGTATTGGGCATAGCAAGATGGCCTGAACCTCCATGACTGGAAAAGAAAATAAAAATACGGTCCTCAGGCTTGCTGTCCACTACCTTCCTGCTTCCGCCTTTGACTAAACTCTTATCCCCAAGAAGAACAGCATAGACATTAGATGGAGTGACGTGTATCCAATTATAGTCATTGGGGACTCTGGCATACACATCGCGGCCTTGTGGATGGCTAATAAGGGTACCAATTGTCACGGTGATAGGCAATATGATCGTACATAAAGACGATGATGTTCTCATCTTTCAGCCCACCATTTTTTAGAAGTTGGTAGGCATGGAAGACATCTTCGTGAGAAAGAGTGATTAGTTCCCACGCATAACACTGAGTCACGTATTGTTTATATAATGCAAACTAGGGGTGTTCATCGGTTTGGTTCTCGGGTTAATCGGTTTATTCAGTTCTGGTTGTTCGGTTAAAATTTTTTTTGGTCATAACCGAAAACTGAACCGAACCGAAAATATCTGTGACCGAACCGAACCGAAGTTCAATTTGGGTTATGGGTCAAAACTGAAAACCGAAATTTGTACTTGAATTACACCATTTATATTTTTTTAATTTAATTATATAGATTTTTGGCAAAAAAAACTATTACAAGCATAAAAAGTGTTTTTTATATTAGGATAAAATTTTAATTGTCTTTTTTTATATATATAATAATATAAATATATATAAAAATATATATATATTTATATAAATTCGATTTTCGGTTCAGATAGCCAAAACCATATCCAAACCGAAAACCGGATTTTTAATTAGTTCGGTTCGTTTCGATTTTGACAAATTCGGTTCGGTTATAAGTTCGGTTTGGTTTTTTCGGGTTTGGTTCGGTTCGATTTTCGGTTTATTACCCGAGCCATGAACACCCCTAATGCAAACACATAACAAATGGGCCTAAACATGCGGGCCAATATAATAAATGTATCCTCTAACAAAACTAACCATATTATGAAAGTAGTCTAATCCACGTTGATATAATCCTCGTTTTCCAATCATTCATTCTTAACAAAGTCTTTGCATGCATCCATAAGACAAAAATTTGAAAAATGGAAGTACTAAAATCATGAAATGCAAGACAACACGTTGTTTAACAAAACAATAATGTACGGGAAAATGACGAAAATTACCCTTTTCCAAACTCTAATTCACAAAGTACTCATTTTTCGGCGCAAAAGCGAAAATACTCATTTTTCACGCACGGGGATAAATAGTTTTAACAATAACCTCAAAACTTTAAGGTTTAACCATTTAAGAGAGTAAACTGAGATTAAAACTAGCCTTAGTGTTGTAGGTTTTGTATGTGTTCAAGAGAATTTGTTTTGTGTTATACTAAGAGACCAAAAAACATCAATGATTATAGGATAGGATATGTATGTTCCTAAATGATCAAATAACTGTTTTTATCACATCTTCAAACATCTAATCATCCATTTCATAGAATGTGTTACATAGATATAGAATGTGTAATGTATGTTCTTTTAGGGGGAGCAAGTGAACATATAGACAACGTTCTAGACTAAAAAAGAACAGGTGCTTAACTATAGATTGTATTACATAGATATAGAATGTGTAATGTATGTTCTTTTGGGCGGTGCAAGTGAACTGGTGTGTGGGAATTGCACCAGGCTTTACCTCTCGAGGGATCTCGAGAAGCTTACAACCCCTACCAGGCAGTGTACCTGATCGTTGTAGTATAGTATAGTGACAAGTACCGGGGGATTGATCGTTCAACTCAGGAATAGTGTCGCTAGGATTAGAAAGCCTAAAAACTAGGTCTAGAGGTGAGGGATGATTCTTTTTGTATTTCTATATTTTATGAAAAGCAATTAAAATCTCGGGTTTTGGAAGAGTGGGCGGAATTAGTTGCTAGTGATTTAAAATGATATTGTTTTGTGCATTAAAAACGGGTTGAATGTACACGAGTTTTCATCCAAAGTTAGTAAAGTGATATGCCTAGGTACTCATGACGTTATGGTTTAAAATAACATTTTTTTGTACATTGAAAACGGTCAGATTTCACATTATTATTATAAACGAGCTTACATGTTTTTGTGCATTTAAAAAGGGCTAACCGCACATTATTTTTCATAGGAATTTAGGCAAAGTGATAAATGCAGGTTTTCTCATCTATGTTTGGGTAATCGTGTGTTATGTGAAATAACGTTTCTTTATGCATTAAAAATAGGCTAAATGTGCATTGATTTTTTAAGGCAGTTAGTAAACGTGCGATAAGTTTGGATAATCGTGAGCTATGTGGAAAAACATTGTTTTTCACATTAAAAAATGGGCCGATTTTTGTAGAAAGTTAGTAAAAAGTGAAATACGTTTTGGTAATCATGTGTCATGTGGAATAATACTCGTGTGTTATGTGGAATAACATTGCTTTGTGCATTAAAAAATCGGCTAAATGTGCGTTATTTTTTGTGGGAAGTTAGTAAAAGTGTGATACATTTAGGTAATTATGTTTTATGTGAAATATCATTGTTTTGCACATTAAAAAAGGGCTAATTGTGCATTAGCTTTTGTAGGAAGTTAGCAAAAGTGTGTTATGATTGGGTAATCGTGTGAAACCACACTGTTTTGCGCATTAAAATTGTGCTAAATGTGCATGAATTTTAGTTGAAAATTAGTGAAAGAGCGACATGTTCGGGTAATCGTGTGTTAGGTGAAATAATTTTTTCATGCATAAAAATAGTCTAAATGTGCATTAATTTTCGTAAGTAGTTAGTAAAAGTGCGGTACGTTTAGGCAATTGTGAAATAACATTCTTTTGTGCATAAAAATGGACTATATCTACTTTTACTTTTCACAAGTTGTAGTAAAACTGACATACTAAATGTGCATTAATATGTACGTCGATAATAGTTTTGTATCAAACATTCATGCATTTTTAGCTATGAAGATGATGTGTCATTTACAAAAACCTTCATTTTTGTTGTGATTCAGATGTGAGAGGAAAAAGAAAAAGACGTCGAATATGAATTCAGTGAGGTGCCCAATGTCATTGCTTCTCATGGAAGCTCCAACACCAACGACCCTAAAAGCCCAACACCAAAACAGGAAGGGACAAGAAACATAAGGTTCAGCAGATGAGCCAGGGGCAGGGCAAATGACAGATACTTGAAGCGATATGTTTGGGTAATTGTGCTTGCTTTGTGAAATATCAGTACTTTGTGCATCAAAATGGTTAAATGCGCATTAGGATATTAAGTGTATTTTATTATTATTTTATTTATTTATTTTATTATTTTTTTTGCAAGAATGGATGCTCCAGTGTCATATGGGTTTCATACAGAACGAAAGTTGCACCCAGAAAAATTCAAAAATCACGCAGCCAACCAGGTACCACTTCACTTTTAACTTCTATCTGAAACTGAGTATAATAACATGTATGTGTGCTACTCAAGGTATGCACAATATGGAGAAAATTATCAAGATAAGCTGAATAATAGGGTTCTGTTGCTATTCATCTAAACAATTAACATCGTCTTCCATATTTCATGACATTCTCAAATATATTTTTACAAATAAAAAGATTCAGACCGTGAACTATGTTCTCCTTTGAAGATTAACATACAGGTTGGCTGTTGATTTTGGTCATATTTCCTTCTACTAAGTCATTTGCTTACAAATAAAAAGATTCTGACTCTGAACTATGTTCTTATTTGATGATGTGATTTGATTGATGAATCTGTTAACGATGGAATTATGGATGATGTATTCTTGTAGGTAGTTATGAAGAGTAGATCAATGACATTATGGTTATCAGATTGTCGTAAAAAATCGAGTGTTATTTTCGAGTTAGGGAGGTTTGGTAGCTCGTGTCTGATTTCAGAAGGCTCGTCGTGTTTGTCTGGGGGTTCAAGTAGCTTGGTTTCGAGCCCGAGAAGCATGGTTTCGAGATCGAGGAGTCGTGAGTTGAGGATAAGTAGCACGCTTTGTGTGTATATTTGCATAATGTACTACTATTCCATTTAGCCTCTGTAAGGTTGAATCAAAGATTTTTATCAGTGATGTTGTGAATAGTAACAATAGCTATTTAATTTATATGTTTGGTTGTTATTATCTATGATGATGTTTTATCAACAACAATAATAAATAAAGAATTTGTACTTTAAAATTTAATTGTAGTGAAAAAGCTAGAAGGATTATAGTATTACATAGGTTGTTAGGATTATAATTAGATTATAAATTACCTTTATACCCTTAATAGTTAGTTAGGATAATAATTAATCTCATCCATTGATTTTAAATCAAGGGTCAAAAATCTTTTTTATTCTTTTTACAAAAAATTCTCTTTTTATTTGATCTCATCCATATATATATATATATATATATATATATATATATATATATATATATATATATATATATATATATATATATATATATATATAGGAGAGGGTTAATGTAAGATCAAACTTAAAGTTGTAAAAATAAGATCTAGTCTAAACAACCATTAAAACCATTTTATAAATAACCATATTGGCAATAATATACAAAAAAATAAAGTATTAATACGAATTAATATTTTAGCAACTAATAACCAACTGATACATGAGTTTGGATTAGTGATACACAACTATAAATTTACATGTCGAATCAAAGTGTATCACTTTAACCTGATACATTACAGGTCGAATCAAAGTGTATCACATTGGTTTCGTCAATCTAAAAAAGAAAATCAACGGAACTTTATCAATTTTAGTTGTACTCAATAAAAATTTTAATTTTATTTTAACGAGAGTGTCACTTGTCAGATTTTAGTTGGATCTTATTTTTACAACTTTAAGATTGATCTTATTTGATCTAGATTATATATATATATATAGGGTAAGGATCCAGTGAGAAGAAATCTTAAAATGAGAAGAATGAGAAATGACTATAATGGCATATTTGGGATGCATCAACTTAAATTAGATGCATCTCTATTCATTTAGATGCACCACAATTAGTTTCGAAAGTGATTTTAAAATGAAAACAATGCAAAGTAGTACTAGCAACAAATTTGACCTGCAGAGTAAGAAAAATACATAAGATTCGTCTAACTTGATGAAATGCATCTAATATATGTATATGAATATAATTTTTAACTAGAAAATATATTATGATGCATCTACAAGATTAGAAATGCATCTAATTCAAATTGATGCATCTTTAATGTGTAGTTATAGTTATTTCTCATCCTTCTTATTTTAAGGATTCTTCTCATTTGATCCTTACTCTATATATATATATATATATATATATATATATATATATATATATATATATATATATATATATATATATATATATATATATATATATATATATAACATGATAACAACTTTTGTGCATATTTTGAATTATTGTTGGTCCTTCGGGCTTGACCTTCGATATATATATAAAACATGATAACAACTTTTGTGCATATTTTGAATTATTGTTGGTCCTTCGGGCTTGACCTTCCATCTCCATCCTCGAGAAAGTAATACTTTTATGGACCACCCAAGACTAAATAATAAACTTGTTGATATTTACCCTTTTCTTAATACGCCCACATCTGGACTGTAACAATAAGCTTAAAAACAACCCCTCATTTGTAATTCTTTACTTTTATAAAGCATTTTAGCATGCATGTATGTTTTAGTGAAAATTAAACATTCGCAAAAAGGCAAGTATTTATGATAAATATGTTTAGAATATCAAGAATTTAAATGAAAATCAACATTATACAAACCAATATTTAAATTTCCGGCCATTTAAATGTGGTTTATACCACTTGCTGGATGCATATAAAACGAATCCACATGTGAAACTCAGGACTCAAAACCATCAGAAAGGTGAGAAATGTCGTACATGTAATATATAGCAAACGCCACAAATCTCAGTTACTTGGCGAACATATGACCAACTCAACCGGATAAAAAAGGACGCACAAGCATACTAACAATAGCAATTCAATTTACAATGAATCGAGAACATATTTTTTTTACCAGAAGCTGCTTCATGTAAATGTTTATCTTCATTGAAGAGTTGACCTTAACGGTTTCTATGATTCATGATGTCAAATATACGAGACTACATATTTCTATAATCTGCTTGCAGACATTATACTCTTTATGAACGTAATAAATAACCAAACTAAAAGATATGTAGGATAGCATAACAAGTTATGAAGTCTCGGTGCCTATGTAACCTCTTACTGACAAAATGATGGTCCAGCCAAACAATCACTAACTGGCTCTTCTAAACGAGTGGCTTCCATTTGATGCTCGTCTGCACAAGTGCACGCAAGAAGAGTGATCAAAGCCGGAAAACAGAAAGATTGACTGAACTTTTCTGATCACGAAAGCACAATCAGTTCTTCACTTGTTTTGCGCTTGAAACAATATGTTGCTTGTTCCTACACACAATCTTCAAAACTTGCAGGGGATATACTCGACAATAAGGTTTGACCCGACCCAAAAGGTCAACCTCGAGGTCTGAATGGAATATCTGCTGATAAACCCTGCAGTTTCATCTGGCAATAATACTTGGGTGGTGCGATTGCACCAGCCTTTGTACACAAATCAACAACTGCAGGGGCATGCCCATAAAAAGACCGCCATTTATCCTGTAGAACTACAGGATCTTGAGGCCTACGAAACCAAACAATCTTTGGAGGAAACAGATCGTCAACTTGAGCTTTCTTCCATAGATGGGTCCCTCGCCAACTCTCGTACTTAAACACTCCACAAAGACGAGCTTTATGTCCAGACGGCCCAACATGAACCTCCAAACAATATTTACAAACCTTAGCTGAATAAACCATCAGCAACTTTTCAACACCGGATCTAACAACTTCCCATGCCTTTAAAGTCCCGTTGGCAACTAACCTCAACTCATCATTTGACAAAGATTCAGCCCCTACACATTCTAAGTTATCTGTGAACAAACTTTCCTCGTTTATATCTGCACCAGCTTGTAACGAGAGTTCAACAATTGCAGGTATGCGGTTGTAATCAAATCGCTGATCGTGTTTTATTACATCTTGGAACATGTTCTTTAGATGAAAAGTCTCCACAGGGATAAGTATATCGTTTATGCCCCCTTTGACCCATTCATGAAGTTTATTCTTGGCATGCCGTCTAAAACCATGGCAAGTCTTGATTTCATGACCCTTCTCCCCGATATACACTTCTGGACAGAATCTGCACATCAACGAGAACGTGCATTCATAAAATCAGTTTCAATTGGAAAAGTTTCAATTTGGTTGCTCCCTGCGTTTTACCCTCCACTTTCTGTAAATCCTCCATAAATTTTCATAATTTGCTAATTTACCCGTTTTATCCTTACCTCTCAAATCATATATCCTACAAGTTTTCCAAGTCAACCGGCATCGTAGGGGGTGTTTGTTTAAGCTTATTTTTAGACTTATGAGTTTATTTGACTCAGCTTACATTTCATAAGCCTCATTTTTCTATCTTATTTTTCAGCTTATGAGCTTATTTTCTATCTTTAAGTCATAATAAGATCATAAGTCAAAAAAGAAGCCAAAAGAAGAGGCCTATGAAATATAAGCAGAGTCAAATAAGCCCATAAGCCCAAAAATAAGCTTAAAAACTCCCTTAAAAGCCTCAAGGATAAAATTGCCATTTTGCTGACTATAAGTTGCATTGGGATTATATACCTTAAACTACTCATTTTAGCTCATGGACAACACTTTTGGATCAGTGATATTATAAGGTACGCTTAAGCAATGCACGAGTAATAACATAACTATAAATCAAGGAAAAAGGTGAACCAGAGAAAGAGAATACTTGCAAGACCAGATGGGGATTACTTGCAGCAGAGTGGACACGCCTTGTATCAAAAGCGCTCTAGATCTTAAAACGTCATACGCAACAGGGATCATAGCTTTTACCGGATAATCTTTGGCTCGATTCTCGATACGCTTAAGAATCATGGGCCTTAACTTCCTAAAATCTACTTTAGGATTTGATCTGTAGTGTCGGGTAATTTCAATCAAACCTTGCATCATAATCGCACTGTATAGTCTGGGATTCCTCATAGCTGCCATATTTGTAAACATATTATATCAGAAGCTATTACAAATGCAAATCAACTAATCATATTTAGACTCGGAAACACAAACTTAAAACAAGGTTCCGGGCAGCAAATGAACAGAAAATATGTTTAGCTGAACAAACGAGCGAATACCCCAAAACTTAAAACATTCACATTCGGGCTTAGAAACTCAGGTTGTTTCATAAAATCATAAAAACACATACACAAATGGAAATTTTTTTTTTTTTTTTTTTTTTTTTTTTTTTTTTTTTTTTTTGGGTAATCATGATTTCTGAACTTTTGGCCGACTAATCCACGGGGTTTGAACCCACCGCCAGAAAGACTCAAACAGGTAAAGCCCTCCCTTTTCAGAAGGTTGGCGTGGCCACTTAAATGGAACCATTGGGGCATTGCCCAGCAGTGACAGAACTAGGGTGGGTCCAGGGACGGACCCACATGGGAGCCGGGTGTGGCACAGGCAACACCCAATTTTAGGTCACGACGTGTAAATTTTTTTTTAAAATATGCCTTTTTTGGGCTCGTGCAACACCCAATTTCACCTAATAAATTCTTTATCGGGCAACTTTAGTACTCACGGTCATTAAAAAAATTTTGTGCAACACCCTCTCAAAAATCCTGGGTCCGTCCCTGGGTGGGTCCCGGGACACCCATGAATCTTTTCCCGTAGTGTTTTTTCTTAAATGCACCGGGTCCCTACAAATTGTGCTTATAGTATTGTTTAGTTTGTTCTAAGTGCACCTAGTCACTTTGTGTCCTGGTTCCGTCCCAGCTGCCAGTGGTATCACACTCCCCCACCGCCCATAGTCAATAACACCTTTAAGAAAATAAGTTTATGATATACTCCGTATTAGAAATCACTAAGAATCTATCCCATACTAGGCTCGTATCAGGAACTCACTCTAAAAAGGTAGCTCAAAGGAGGAGGGGGCACCAACCAATCTCATACTTGGCCGATGTGGGATCGTAACAATTTCGGGTGGCTATTGTGCGGTACAGTTCATTTAAAATAGGAAATGGAACCCTAGATAAATCTATAAGTTATCTGATTAACTGTTTAAGCTAATACAAACATATTACTAATATGAATTAAGAAATAAAAAAATAATACAAGACAAGATCACTTACTTGTTGGCAGGTTGGTATGTGTTTGGATTTGATACGAGAAACAAAAACACACACAGTAACTAGGTGTTTTTTTCAGATGGATTTTTTTTTTTTTTTTTTTTTTTTTTTGTTCTGAGTGACACAACTTTTGTTAGAATCTTGGGCTTTTATTATTTATTTATGGGCTTTAATTTTGACCAAAGGCCCATAAATATAAGTTTTTCAGAACTGGACCTCAATCCAAAATGGTTCAAACCAGTCATAAGTTATCTTCAAAATAGTTCAAACCTTTGTCGTCCTCGTTTACAAATATGGGGATATTCAAACCTTTGTCGTCCTCGTTTACGAATAATGCTCCTTTGTCTTTTTTTAAAAGCAATATGGTACAATAATTCTTTTGTCCATAAAGTTACAACATCTTCTTTCAAAAATAGTACAAAAAAATATATATATAATAAATAAATAAATAAAAATAGTGACACTATTCCTAGTTTCCTACCCTTTATACCATTTTATCCGTTTAATTAACATAAGAAGATATATATATATATTTTTTATTACATTAAGATTTTTTTTAAGTTTAGATGAGCAATAACATGACTGATCATATTTCGTCCAAAAAAAAAAAAAAAATGGGTCTCAGTAGACCTTACTGGTTATGTTTATTTTAACTTGAGAGTATCTCAATCATTTTGTTATTATGTATATATATTTTTTAGTTCTTTTGAGTTATCAAACTTTATATTTTATGTTACGTACTTTTTTTTGACAGTATTACCCACTTTATTAACAGTACAAGACAAATTTTTCTTGTTTCTACTCCGTATTTTTTATGTTTACTACTTTAGGACGACAAAGGTTTGAATAGTCCTTTATGGTTCAGGCCAGTCCAGTTCACCACCAAGTGAAACATAGGTTATGTTTCCTGAAACGAGCTGTAGCTAGGGTGTAAACGAGACGAGACAGCTCTTGAGCTATTCGAGATCGACTCGTAAACTACTCGAGATCGACTCGTAAACTACTTGAAATCTACTCGATATAAACGAGTCAAGTTCGCGCTTCACAATACTCGACTCGTTTACACCCCAGTTGTAGCTGAAACAAAGGCCGAGGTTAGAGCTCGAGTTCGAGCTTGACAGTACTCGGCTCATTTACCAAGGTGATTCCCTTTTACCTGATCATAAATTCTAATGTTATAGATTAAAGCACTAAAGTAGCAACATTTTTTCATAACACTAGCACACAACACCACATGTTGACTTGTGCTCTAGTAAGGGTAGTGGCAGCCATGCCGTTGGGCCAACGGTTTGCCCCCAAACCGCCGGGGAACACCGCCGCCACCCCAGCGGTTTGGGTGGGCGGTGTACTTCAGCGGCAAAGAACCCAGCTGCGGTTTGAGTTTGAAATGTGAACGTTGGTGTTTGAAATGTGAACGTTGGGGAAAAAACAAAACAAAAAATAGGGGGAGCGGCTTTGTAACAAAAAAAAAAAAAAAAAAAAAAAAAAATCTATAAATACCAAACACAATACAAATAAACTACACTTATTCAAATACACACACCATACAAATTACTACTAAATCATTTACATTTCACACAATGGTGTCATCATCTTCTTCATCCGATGAGTTATATTTCCCCCCCCCCCCCCCACGACCTTTCAACAAAATCAATCCACGGGTAGTACTCTATCAACCTTTTTAGCCATGTACGATTCGATTGAGGACACGGCAACCTTTACCGAACCACGAGCGTCTGTCACCCGTTTTCGTGAAAAAGCTTTACAAAATCTAAAGGATGACTATTTCGTTGAAATTCCAAAGTTTGCCCACCATATTTTTCGAGATAGGTTTCGTATGAATAAAAGGTTGTTTTTAAGAATTGTTGGTGATATTGAAGCGAGATTCGAATGGTTTCAAGAGGGCGTTGATGCGAGGGGGGCAAAAAGTTTCACGACTTTACATAAATGCACATCGGCCATTCGGCAACTCGCAACGGGTGAACCTCCGGATAGATTTGATGACTATTTAAACATGGCACGAAGAACGTCAGGTTATAATTTTTTTTTTTATTTAATGTTGTCGTTATATTTTTTTATTAATGTTGTCGTTATATTTTTTTTATTTAATGTTGTCGTTATATTTTTTTATTAATGTTGTCGTTATATTTTTTTTTATTAATGTTGTCGTTATATTAACAGGAGAATGCCTTGATCATTTTTGCAATGCGGTTATTGAATTATATGGTCGAGAGTTTTTACGTAGGCCGACATCTCATGACATTGCACGCTTATACGAGGCACATGAAGAACAACATCACATTCCTGGAATGCTTGGTAGCATTGATTGTACACATTTTGTTTGGCGAAATTGTCCTAGATATTTGAAAGGCCAATATAAGCGTGGCGATCACCAATACCCGACTATTATGCTTAAATCCGTCGCTTCATACGATTTGTGGATTTGGCATTCGTTTTTTGGTCCTCCCGGTGCTAACAACGATATAAATGTTTTGAATCAGTCTCCGTTGTATCTTACGGAGCGAAATGGAACGGCGCCAAACAGTTCATTTTCTGTAAATGGACGTAATTACAAACGTGGATATTATCTTACCGATGGAATCTATCGTACATATTCTACGTTTGTTAAAGCATATAAGCATCCCACTGAGCCGAAGTAAAAGAGATTCAAGACGTTACAAGAGTCTGCAAGAAAAGATATCGAGCGAGCTTTTGCTCGTCTTAAGGCCAAATGGATGATTCTCAGTCGTCCTCTCCGTCCTATGACGGTCGACAAGATTCGGCAAATTGTTAATACGTGTATCATATTGTGCAATATGATTTTAAAAGACGACGAGATGGCAATATCACCGGTTCATATAATGGATCCGCCGGTCGCGCCAGTTTATGACGATAGTGTACTACCGGAGTTACTCGACGAACAAATCCATTATCGTCTCCAATATGATCTTACGGAGCACGTTGAGGCTCAAAACTTAGCATACCTCGATGACTAGTTATTTCTTTTTTTTATTTACGTATTATGTAATTTTCTATTAATTATGTTTTTTTTTCCAAGTATTATGTATTTTTATTTTAATTATTAATGAAATATTATGTTTTTATTAAATTATTTATTTATGAAAAAAAAAAAAAAAAAATTGGTGGTTTGGAAGGTATGAAAAAAGTATGGTTGCCACTAAAAAAGGGTTGGGAGGTATGGAAAAAATGTGAGTGAGGTGGAATGATATTATTGGTTGGTTGGCAGGTATGAATTTTTTTGGGAGGTATGGTTGCCACTACCCTAAGTACTCATTCTCCTAATCTCCTTGTATTCTACCTACGAAATAATGATATAATCTACAAGATATCATTTTCACATCATGTTATCAACGAGTGAAATAATTTACCATATGTAACACTAACCAAAAAAATAAGAATAAGGCAGGTGATGGGATGACATCCAATCAACCAGCTGTAAAACTACTGAGCATTTTGTCACTATCATATATACGGATTAAAACCATAGATCACGTGAAGATACGCATTTGATTGAGATTGGACCCCTTTAGCTAGTAATAAAGACTAGAAATAGACTTCACTTTTCTTCACAAAACTTTATTTTTACTTTTTCTCACGTTTTGAAATAGATAAAACTATAATTTTCATCTCAGTAAAGAATATCATTTTGAAATTGGTTATTAGCACACACTCAGAGACGGGAGACAGTGGGGGAGCCAGGGGTGCTCGCCCCCTCCAATACGCCCAATCGCTTTGCTATTTACCGTATAAAATTTAAGTATATGACGCAACTATATGCAAATAACTCCCTAACCTTTAGTTAAACTACTTTGTTAGCTTGAGAAAAAAATTTCGGCCCCCCTTATTCCTAATTCCTAGCTCAGTCCTTGCACACACTTAAAACAATATCAATACTTCCATTTTTTTAATTTTTTAAATTATTTTCTATAACTGTGAAACAAAAATTACAGAACATAAAATATGAAATTTGACAAATTAAAAGTAGTAAACATAAAAAATACGGAGCAGAAAACAATAAAAATTTGTCTTGTACTGTTAATAAAGTGGGTAAAATTGCCGAAAAAAAGTACGTAACATAAAATATAAAGTTTGATAACTCAAAAGAATTAAAAAAATATATACATAATAAAAAATGATTGAGATACTTTAAAGTTAGAATAAACATGACCGGTAAGGTCTACTGAAACCCATTTTTTTTTGGACGAAATATTATCAGTCATGTTATTGTTCATCTAAACTTAAAAAAATCTTAATGTAATAAAAAAAATGTCTTCTCATGTTAATTAAACGGATAAAATGGTATAAAGGGTAGGAAACTAGGAATAGTGTCACTATTTTTACTTATTTATTTATTATTTATTTTTTTTACTCTTTTTGAAAGAAAATGTTGTAACTTTATGGACAAAAGAATTATTGTACCATATTACTTTAAAAAAAAGACAAAGGAGCATTATTCGTAAACGAGGACGACAAAGGTTTGAATATCCCCATATGGTTACTATTCACTATTCATGTCACATGTCTTTGTTATTTACTTTTACAAATTTACATTCATTAAAGTTTTTCTACATCAATTTAACATGCGTTATCATTTTCTTTCTAAGAGTAAACGTGTGTTCTTAAGTTTTCATAATAAAGAAAATGAAGTAACGTTGGAGTAAACATTTTTCCCTCACTTTTAAAAGGAAATACTTTACTTTTAAAATCACCCAAATCATACTATGCGGGAGTAAACCTTTTCACTTTTTTTTCTTTAAGTAAAACTCAAGAATACAATGTGAGAGTAAACCTTTTCACTTTCTTTCATTTTCTTCCATTAATCTGACTTAAGAAAACAATGTAAACGTAATGGGACCGAATAGTCCGGTCCTCTTTGCCAAAATAATGGTCTATAAGTGGACCGAAATAATGGTTTTGTTTGTGTGTGCGCTTTTTGTTTTTATTTATTTATTTATTTCTAGTGCGGTCCTCTTAGTATGAGCATATAGTCTTTGTTTGATCTATGAGAGAAAAGGCTGAGTTGACACTGATGTGACGAGGCTGTTTGGGTTTTGGTGTGTTCTTAGAGCACACAATGTGGGAGTTTAGAGCACACGATGTGGGAGTCGCTAAAGCACGCCAGTCTACCACTGTTGCCTCGTTGAAGTTCGTCACGACACCGCCCCCTCCCCCACACCCACTGCCGGTCGTTTTTTTCACCACTTGAACCCTCGTCATCTGCACAACGAGGCAAAAGCTGTCCTTGTTCGTCTTTTTTACAGGTTTCTTTATTTATTTATTTATTATTTTTTTTTCCAGATCTATAAATTAATTTATGTTTGTGTGTTTTTAGTGAGAAAAAGATGGAGATGATGATGATTGATATACACACAAGTGTGTGTGTTTGTGTGTTTTTTATGTAGATGATAAATGTTTTTTTTTTTTTTTTTTTTTTTTTTTTTTTTTAAGAATATGGGTAATGATGGAAAGTGGGTTTTTTTTTAATCTAATTTTTTTAATGTTTTTTTTATAAAAAATGTTATTTATACTTTTATTTGAATAAAATGATTTTTTGTTATTTGAAAAATTGAATAAAATAAAATAAAATAAGAAGTGGTGGGTCTCAAATGAGTAAGTTGAGGTTAGTTATAAATAAAGGGATAGTTGTGAAGATTTGTTGAAGTAATGTGACACCACATGAGTCCAAATAAAAAGGTTAACCTCTTCACGACACCTTGTGATCTTATTTGTATCTGTCTAATAATCATAGAGAATATACCGTTGAGATGGTGTTTTCCTACATTAAAATTTGAGCTACCTCCAACTCGACAAATTAAAAATTTTCCCTTCTTTTATGCACCTACTTGCTTTGTTATTTCACATCTTCATTTACTAAATACGAACCATGCTGCAACAAGGATATGTTGTCATGTCATGACAAATAATACTACTAGGTACCATGTCGATAAAGTTGATGATCAACAATGTTGACTAGTTTATACGTATACAGATGATACTCCCTTCGTTCCATATTAAATATTCTGTTTGACTTTTTAAAGGTTTTCTTTCTCATCTTTGATTTTAAATATTTTTATTTGTGTAATATAATAATTCGTACTTGATACAAAATATATGAATTGATTAAGTTTTAAATGTATTTTCATTGCGTATAATTTTGATCAAATACTATATAACATAAGCAAAAATATTTAAAGTCAAAGTTGATAAATAAATACTTGAAAAGTCAAACATGGACATTTAATATGAGACGAAGTGAGTATATTGAAGACGATACTAAGGCGACACTCTTGACTTAGTGGCACGCTTAAGATAGTGTCGATTTAAGTTAAAAGCGTGGCCATATTCGCAAAGTTTCAGTGAAATCGACAAAGCTATACATCTGAAAGTTGATACTAAAAAAAAAATAAATAAAAAAAAAAAACATCAATATCTCACTAATGAATCGCAAGCTCCCTAACAAGGCTAAAGTTTATTTTACATGCATACATGAGTATAATTAAAATGATAGATTCCTTTGATTTCTTGATCATATATTTATCAATGTTAAACATGGATGTAGCGATATGAACCTGTCTAATGTTTTAAAACCCCGTTTCTTTAATGACCTGTTCAAGCTATCAGTTCATTGTTCAACCGGCTTAACATCGATTTAATCAGAATTTTTACTTAAAATGGACTTTCAGTAACCCGGCCGGTTCACAGTTCAACTGGTCGGGTCGACCGGGTTTTGTGTCTTTTATCAACTTGTCGAGAAACACCAATATATTTTGAGAAATGTTAGGGTTACAAAGAAAGTCTTACAAAAAAATAATTCACAAACTGATGTGACAGAAATTGATTGGTTTAATAAAAGAGAGAAGTTAGAGAAACTATTACACAGTACATATTACACAGTACATCTATAAAACACTAACACATTAGATGTTTTGTTTGTGGTCATACCTCATATAATTTTTGTTTTTGTGTCTCCTATCTTCCCACTAAAACACTCCATTTTATATCCTTTTTTAACATCAAAAACCACACTCAAATAAACTCACATTTTAAATGACTCAAATCATCTCCATCATTCTCCTACTATACCTACCACTATTCACTTCCCACACCACCTCCCGCCGGATCCTCCACCAACCCTTCTTTCCGGTCACCGACCCTCCACCACCACCTTCACCACCACCACCACAAACCACCACACAACCACCATCACCATCACCTTCACCACTACCAAAACAACCATTCTCATCCATAACACCAACAACCCCTACTCACCACCACCACCACCATAACCACCCCTTCTTCTTCCCACTCTCCACCACCCCACCAACCACCACCACCACCGTCCCATCCACCACCTTGCCAACTTTTCCGGCCAACATCTCCTCCATCACCCTACCATCACCACAACCACCTTCAAGATCACATGTCTCCAAGAAACTCTTAGGTTTATCACTAACACTTTCACTTCTATCCATACTTTTCATATCCACAATGGTTGCCACCTTTTTGTACCACCGTAGCCACCACCATAAGCCACAAGACGACAACCACCTCTTGCCACCCAACCACCCCACATCCGACAAACCACCATCTCTCCCGCCAAATTCCTCAACTCCAAGCACTGAGTTTCTTTACCTTGGGACCCTTTTTAGTCCCATGCACAACCATGCAAACACTACTAATGAAACCATGGGGTCACCTGAGTTGCACCCTTTGCCCCCATTGGTAAGGAAAGTTCATGGGAATGTGGAGGAGGGTTTTTTAGGTGAGGTTAAGGAGAAGGTTGTGGTGGCGGCGCCGGCGCCGCCACCACCGGCGGCGGTGGCGGCTGGTGGTGGTGGTGGGGTGAAGCTGAAAGGGTTGCATTGGGATAAAGTGAGAGGGAGCTCTGATAAAGCTATGGTGTGGGATCAGTTCAAGTTTCGTTCGAGTTTTCGGTGAGTTTTACCAAGTTCAATAAGCTTATACTAGTTAGATACCCGCGCACAGCGGCGGCGAAAAAAATATAGTTATAATAGAAATATAATGAATGAACTGCTAATCCAACTCTCTCACAATTCCGAATCCGCTTAGTGAATTCGTTACATAACACTCCGAAAGTATATGTGTTCGTTGTATGTGTTTGTTTGAGTTTCTTGTAACTTTCCCGTGATATTATTATTCTCGCATAAAGACCCTCACAATTTTTTACCCGTTAAACACTCTCTCAAAAGTTATAATTTTGACGAATCAAGTTTGTATTGATTGAAATAAAGGTTAAAGTTGTAAAAAATTTGAATTAAGATAAAATAAACCCACTAAAAATGTAAAAACCAAAAACTTATAAAAATATATCAAAATGGATGTTGAATTAAAGAGCACAAAATTTTAAAAAATATGATGAAATTAAATCATTAAAAAAATAAATAAATCAAAAGATATTTCAATTTAAAAATAAAAGTGATTTTTTAGTTGAAAATAAAAATAAATAAATAAATCACAAAATTTTAGACACAAGTCACTCAATAATTGTAGCTTATTATCTTAATTTTGGTGAAGTCCACAACTTAAATGCTTTATATAGCAGAATATATTTATTTTGTATTACTACTTCCTTTATCAAAACTTTTGAAGTATTACTAAAAACACTCATAACAAAGTTAGAGATTTAGAGGTTCAAAGTTTGGGAGGTGATTTGCACACTTAATAAAATGATTGGGATACTCTAATTTATTATGTTTGGACATTTATACCATCACATGAGCGAAAGTGTAAGGGTAACTGTAAAGGTATAAATATCCAAACACAATTAATTGAAGTGTCCTAATCATTTAGTGATTTAGTGAAGTGTCCTAATCATTTGGGATACCCTTAGGGGGCGTTTGGTTGGAGAATTTGAAATTCTGAAATTTTAAATTCCGGAATTATGAGAATTTAAAATTCCGGAATTTAAAATATCTTGTCATGTTTGGTTGACAGAAATTTATAATTATTTTAATATAAATTTCATAAATATTCTATTTAAAAGTTTATAAAAAAATTTATAAAAAAAGTTCATAAAAATTTATAAAAAAAAATTATAAAAAAAGTTCATAAAAAAGTTAATAAAAATTTTATAAAAAAAGTTTATAAATAATATATAAAAAACTTATAAAAAATTTATAAAAAAATTAATAAAAAAAGTTTATAAAAAATTTAAAAATTATATAAAAAAAAGTTTATAGAAAATTTATAAAAAAAGTTTACAAAAAAATTATAAAAAATTTATAAAAAAAGTTAATAAAAAATTTATAAAAAAAGTTTATAAAAAAATTATAAAAAAGTTTATAAAAAAAAGTTTATAAAAAGATTTATTAAAAATTTATAAAAAAGTTTATAAAAAAAAGTTTATAAAAAGGTTTATTAAAAATTTATAAAAAGTTTATAAAAAAAAATTATAAAAATTTATAAAAAAAGTTTATAAATTTTATTTTCATAAATATTCTATTTAAAAGTTTATAAAAAACAATAAGAAAAAAATTTTATAAATTTTTTTTTCAAGTAAATTAAAATTCCTCACTTTTTGAAGGCATTCTAATTCTCTCAATTTTGACAATTCGTAGAATTGTAAATTCCTCAAAATTGTCAACCAAACACGATATTTGGGGGCAATTAAAATGCAAATGCCCCCAATATCCCCCAATATCCCCGAACCAAACGCCCCCTTAAAGTTTTGTTACTGCTAATAATAATTACTACGTATGATAATATGATAAATTAGCAATTACAAAAATAGTTAAATTATGTTAAAAATGTGAAGTATAGCTGGTATGCTATTGGACTATTGCATATGAGAGAAACATTTGGCAAAAATAGTTGCACGTGTTAAAAAAAATCACTCTCTCAAATAGCACTTTGGACCAACCTCAAAAAAACCCCAACACCCACAAATCAAATCTCTAAACACCGCACATCTAACTAAGCAACACAAACAACCCCAAAATTAGATCTAAGCAAATCTCTAAACACCGCACATCTAACTAAGCAACACAAACAACCCCAAAATTAGATCTAAGCAAATCTCTAAACACCGCACATCTATCTAAGCAACACAAACAACCCCAAAATTAGATCTAAGCAATCCAAACAGTCCCAAAACGAACTCCCAAACACCCGCTGGTCAATTCTAAGCAACCCAGACACCCCGAAAATTAGATCTAAACAATCCTAAACGCGCTCGAATCAGACCAAATACATCAACACATGGTTTGTAGTCGTTGCAGATCTGTACGTCCGGCGAGTAGATCCGTTTATTCCCGGCGGTTAGGGTTAGGAGAGGTGTTGATAGTAAGCTGTGCAGTGGTGTAGGCGGCGGAGATGCTGGTGGTAGTGACAGCGGTGTAACGGTGGTTGTGTAGATCTTACGCGAGCTTCATTTATCGGTGTAGATCCTGAGTCGGATTTGCGTTTACCGGTGGTGGATGTTATTTGTTAGCTGTAGATATGGTAGTAAGGGTTTAAGTTGAGGTGGCTGTTGGTGGCGGTGAGTGTGATGACGGTTGAAGCTGGTGGCTATGGTGGTGGTATAGAGAGGAAAAGAAATTGAGAGCGTTTGTGTGTGTTTGAAGGTGTACACTATGTGTTTTTGGAGTGTTTTATACGTCGGAAATATGAAGTAGGTAGGAGTGACACGTGTCATCTTTTTATTGGTTTTCTTTATCTTAATTTGGAGTAGGACTCACAGTCAAAATGCATTATATAATAGTATAGATAAGCCGAAAAGTTTAAAAATAAGCTATAGAAAGTGAGCTATGAAACATAAGCCGAAAACTATATAAGCCATAAGCCCGTTGTATAAGCCTAGACAAACACCCCTGAAGTTATATGATATACAATTATATATTTTTATACATGTGAAATCTCGTTTAAGCTCGCGAGCTTAACTGATTTCGATATCTAAAGTTAGAGCTTGTTTATCAAACGAGCGTTAAGCTCAGCCTGTGCTTGAGCTCCTTAAGCTCGTAAGCTATTTCTAGAAAAGTAGAGTAATATTTAATAGGGACCTAAACTTACGCCTAATTTTAGGCCTAAAATCATATGACATTATTCTGATAGCCGCAGACATGGACCCACTTATTTTAAATGCACACTTGGTTTAAGACCTAAGTTTAAGTCCCCTATATATACATTTTTCCTAAAATATTCATTATTCATAGATAAAAATTATGCGTAATGAATAATAATACTTGCAAAATATTATGCATAAATGAGATTTTCTATCGTTCTTTGTTCATAATGAATCTAATGCATGAGAACATGAATCATTTTTAGCTTTTATCTTATTTAATAAGCTAATACAAATATCCATGTTGTAAACGAAAAAGGTCTAATAGGCAAATAAGGTCACGGGACTGTAGAAGTGGTGCAATAAGGCGACTCAATTATTTTTTGAGTTTCAGTCAAATGGTCAATTATGTGAAATGTTTTTGCAGTATATACGCAAACAGTTAAAAGTAATAGATTCTTGTCAGATTTATAGATATGCTACTATATTTCCAGTTGGTAAAGGGCTTTTAATTAAAAAAAAAAAAAGAAAGTAATGTCATCATATCCTTTTATTTAGTCTACAGTTTTACCTATCTTTCTAATAATATAAGTTGATAGCATATGACACATGTTGAAATCAAGTTAAGATATGAAAAAGAAAAATTATTAGAAAATAATCTCTATCTATGTCCTATGAAAAAAAAAAAAAAAAAAAAAATGAATCCCTTTTAGGGTTTTGCTAACAACTATGTGAAATGGTCAATTATGTGTTAGGGTTTTGCTAACAACTATGTGAAATGGTCAATTATGTGAAATGTTTTTGCAGTTCGCAAACAGTTAAAAGTAATAGATTCTTGTTAGATTTATAGATATGCTAATGGGTTGGGTTATAATGACACTCCTATTACATTTTTTGATACAAATACCACAACTATATATTATAGTGTTGTACTGTACAATACTGTAATGCATAAATTGTGGTGCAAGTATCAAAAAATATGGTAGGAGTATCAACTCCCTTTTTATATATTCTAACCTTCTCTACAACTAACAAGGAGTACTTTTTTTTTTTTTTTTTTTTTTTTTTTTTTGTAATTTATTTTGTGTTTGTGTAATGTTTTTTGTTGTGTTTATTTGTTATGTTTATATAATTAACGTCTAATGTGTTTTTATTTAATTAACACGTTAAACATTACCACATTAAATAACAACAACAACTGTTATTATTCAATTAAACAACAATGTTAATACATTATTTAAAAACATCTACGACATATAAAGATTATTCATTTCATTTAAAAGATCATGGAGCCTTGCACCCGACTGACAAGCGTGATCCTCAGGATTCTTTGCCAGTTTTAACTCCATCTCCATCGTCTTTATTCTTGTCATCAACAGCTTGTTTGTTGCTTCAAGCGGGTCAATCTTATTAGCTTTAGCAACGCAGTTTGAGTACTGCGTTGAAGAAGAGGCTTGATTAAAGTACCTCATTTGAAAGTCATCTTTCCACATGAAGTATCGACACCCATAATCCTTTGTGCCTGGCTGTTACATGTTAAGAAAATTATAAGAAATATATTCTTAACAAACAAATTATTTACATATTTAAATAACTAAGCAAACATATAATTATTTACCTTTGATAAAGGACATGCATAATACGGTACCCCATAAGCATCTTTTGTACGGGATATCATTTCTATAATTAGTCCTTTCTCACATCGACACAAGAAAGGATTTCTGCGTTCCACCTGACCAAAGAATTTGCATAATAATTTAAAACATCAATCAATAATGTTATTACTAATTTAAACAAAGTAATTTTCTGCAATAATAAAAATAAAAATCATTCGAATTACATAATAAAGATTTGAGTTCAAAGGTTTCTCAAACAACATACTCTAAAACATAAATCAATAATCATTTACAATGTTTTGTCGGTATAATTATTTACAATATAAATCAGTAATAATTCATTATGTTTTGTCGGTATCTCTATTATTTACAACATAAATCAGTAATCATTTACAATGTTTTGTCTGTATAATTATTTACAACTAGTTTAGTAAATCGGAATATAATGTTTCCCATTGGGATGTATCTTGGGCTCTGTGCCTCCTCCATTGTTGGTGGAGATGCGGAAGTGAAGAATCTCTGTCTAGCGTCAGACAAATGTAGTGACCACATTAGTCTGCCCCACACGGGCTATCACAAAGGGTTAGTTCTTTGTGAGAAGTTTGGACCGAAAACAAGCGGAAAACACGTATTCCAACCCCGCCGGGATACAAATACAACGGGTCGATTAATCAGTGATGCAATAACCAACCCCGTGTCTGACATAATCATATAGCGATCTAACGGTGCAGCTCCATTTATAGACCAGTTTGCTTAATAGCGAATTCCGTTAAAGCCAGCTTGCGACAACATACTTATGCAAACCTCCCTATGTAGGTCCAATTCTTGCAATAACATCTCTCTAACTTTGTGCCACCTATTTTGGTATTCACAAATACTATGGGCAACGCACCGAAACTCACAATTTTCATCACCTATCACATTATATATACTTATTATGTATGGATGGAAAATTACTGGAATATGCTCTATAAAATATTCGCTATCGGCATCTCCAACGTACAACCTGTGTCTTATTCTTTGTTGAACACTAGGACCCGTGTAAGAACTATGTCTTGCATGTTCTTTGTTGAAGTTTGGCACTTGTGTAGATCTTGAAGTAGTGCTTCTTCGGTGATCTACGGTTGGTACTTCATTCAAGTCCGGGACTTCATTCAAGTCCGTGACCTTTTTAGCCTTACCCTTTTTGTCCTTTGCGCTCGGACGTCTACGAGTATTTTTCTGAATAGCAGGTTCACGTGTGTCAACAGATTCAGGCTGATATATCTCTCTCAACTTCGTTAACATATTTTTCTTTGACAAACGATGTTGCTTTGCTAAAAATATTCTTGAATTGTCGCATGTCATTTTGAAACGAAGTATCATCATCATCATTATCAGGTTCGCTGGAAGAGCTATCTTCAGGCGGTGGCCTATTGATAATAGGCTACGGAACAGATAGGGTTCTCCAAAAAATACGAATTTCATCCAGTGGAATGGGGCGTCCGTCCTGAATTCATTAAAAGTGACTTATATTAATTACTGATATTAATGGGGAAAACAACTTGATAGTTATAAATTTAATATACTTACCATGATATACATAGTATTGCATTTCGTGAAAGCATGGTAGTCCATAAACTGCCCACAACTTATGGCTACGGTCTTTTACGGTGATCGACAGGTGGAGTTCTTTGAACATGAGTTTGAAAGCATGTTTGGAAACTTTATACCACAATTCTTCAAATAGTACTATATTACAATTAATTAGTATCTCGTTGTTGCTTTTATAAAAACTCTCTTTTATCGCATTTTCTTGCTCGATGAGAATCTTATCGATCGAACTCAACAACCTGTCTAAGTTGGACTGTGTGCCGCCCAAATATAATTTCAACAACGCATGGCGACTCTCAACTCTGCACGTTGTTGTCTGGCCGTAGGAGCGATATCGATCGGTAATATACGAGATAAACATGTGTGAGTAATCTCGCAGCCAGTTATTCAGATACTCAGCGATATGTGAATAAAACAATGAATTAATAAAAGGTCATTCGGGTGCTTATTTATTAAATAATAAAAAACAATGAATTAATAATTAAGTACCCGCATGGTTGACCAATCGCTGTTGTAGGCGTTCATAATGTTGCTCGAACATGATGAATGTCGGAGCTTTAACCATCAAATCCCATCTCCTTTTAATGGACTCATACTCATCTAACCCACGACATTTATTTATGCAATACTGAAGCAGATTTTGCTTTATATGCAATCGACATAGTAATTTGTAAGCGTTAGAAAATTCTGCTCTGCATGCCCCAACCAACGCTAAATCTCTGTCAATGACGATAACACGTGGGTAATATCTTTCGTCTATCACATCTTTCACACGTTGCAATACCCTTTGAAAATTATGCCCTTTTTCACTGTTTAAAAAGCTATACGCTGTTGAAAATGTTTTATTTGTTGAAGTTACTCCAACAATTTCCAACAATGGCAATTTAAACATCGTGGTATTGTATGTGGAGTCTATCAGCATGATTTCAGGGAATGTACACCATAGGCATACTACGTGGGGTGAACAAAAAATAGCTCCTCAAGCTAATTATGCTCATTTACCCTCGGGTAATATGTATACCCTGAATCCATCAAATGCGAGTAAAGGACTTGAATTGGAGTTCTATCATCTACTCTGGCTCTCAAAATCTTATTTTGTGCGTTATATATAGTTCTAACGCTAGACACGTTATCCGGATTACGACCCTGTATTGTCGAAAGTATATTACGTGGTCGTACGCTATAACCTGTCAATTCTTTGACCAAACCGAACTCATCATCCTTTAATCGCATTGCATATGGCAAACCATGCAACGACTCTAGCAAATGCGATTAAAGGATGATGAGTTCGGTTTGGTCAAAGAATTGACAGCTTATAGCGTACGACCACGTAATATACTTTCAACAATACAGGGTCGTAATCCGGATAACGTGTCTAGCGTTAGAACTATATATAACGCACAAAATAAGATCCGGAGAGCCAGAGTAGGTGATAGAACTCCAATTCAAGTCCTTTTAATTAAAAAAAAAAAGTACTCCCTATTAATGGTTTGCCATATGCAATGCAATTAAAGGATGATTAGTTTGGTTTGGTCAAAGAATTGACAGGTTATAGAGTACGATCACGTAATATACTTTCGACAATACAGGGTCGTAATCCGGATAACGTGTCTAGCGTTAGAACTATATATAACGCACAAAATAAGATCCGGAGAGCCAGAATAGGTGATAGAACTCCAATTCAAGTCCTTTACTCGCATTTGATGGATTTAAGGGTATACATATTACCCGAGGGTAAATGAGCATAACGAGCTTGAGGAGCTATTTTTTGTTTACCCCACGTCGTATGCTCTATGGTGTACATTCCCTGAAATCATGCTGATGGACTTCACATACAGTACCACGATGTTTAAATTGCCATTGTTGGAAATTGTTTGAGTAACTTCAACAAATAAAACATTTTCAATGGCGTATAGCTTTTTAAACAGTGAAAAAGGGCATAATTTTCAATGGGTATTGCAACGTGTGAAAGATGTGATAGACGAAAGATATTTCCCACGTGTTATCGTCACTGACAGAGATTTAGCGTTGGTTGGGGCATGCAGAGCAGAATTTCCTAACGCTCACAAATTACTCTATCGATGGCATACAGAGCAAAATCTGCTTCAGTATTGCAGAAATAGATGCCGTGGGTTAGATGAGTATGAGTCTATTAAAAGGAGATGAGATTTGATGGTTAAATCTTCGACATTCCTCATGTTCGAGCAACATTATGAACGCCTACAATAGCGATTAGTCAACCATGCGGGTACTTAATTATTAATTCATTTTTTATTATTTAATAAATAAGCACCCGAATGACCTTTTATTAATTCATTGTTTTATTCAGATATCGCTGAGTATCTCAATAACTGGCTGCGTGATTACTAACACATTTTTATCTCGTATATTACCGATCGATATCGCTCCTACGGTTAGACAACAACGTGCAGAGTTGAGAGTCACCACGCGTTGTTGAAATTATATTTGGGCGGCATACAGTCCAACTTAGACAGGTTGTTGAGTTCGATCGATAAGATTCTAATTGCGCAAGAAAATGCTATAAAAGAGTTTTAATAGAAGCATCAACGAGAAACTAAATATTTGTAATATACTACTATTTGAAGAATTGTGGTATAAAGTTTCCAAACATGATTTTAAACTCATTTTCAAAGAACTCCACCTGTCAATCACCGTAGAAGATTGTAGCCATAAGTTGCGGGCAGTTTATGGACTACCATGCTTTCACGAAATGCAATACTATGTATATCATGGTAAGTATGTTAAATTTATAACTATCAAGTTGTTTTCCCCATTAATATCAGTAATTTATATATGTCACTTTTAATGAATTCAGGATGCTCCGTTCTACTGGATGAAATTCCTATTTTTTGGAGAACCCTATCTGTTCCGTGGCCTATTATCAATAGGCCACCGCCTGAAGATGACTCTTCCAGCGAACCTGATGATGATAATTCGTTTCAAAATGACATGCGAAAATTCAAGAATATTTTTAGCAAAGCAACATCGTTTGTCAAAGAAAAATATGTTAACGAAATTGAGAGAGATATACCAGCCTGAATCTGTTGACACACGTGAACCTGCTATTCAGAAAAATACCCGTGGACGTCCGAGCGCAAAGGGCAAGGCTACAAAGGTCCCGGACTTGAATGAAGTCTCCGACTTGAATGAAGTACCAACCGTAGATCACCGAAGAAGCACAACTTCAAAACCTACACAAGTCCCGAACTTCAACAAAGAACATGCAAGACATAGTTCTTACACGGTTCCTAGTGTTCAACAAAGAATAAGACACAGGTTGTACGTTGGAGATGCAGATAGCGAATATTTTATAGAGCAGATTCCAGTTATTTTCCATCCATACATAATAAGTATATATAATGTGATAGGTGATGGAAATTGTGAGTTTCGGTGCGTTTCCCACGGTATTTGTAAATACCAAAATAGGTGGCACGAAATTAGAGAGATGTTATTGCAAGAGTTGGACCTACATAGGGAGGTTTACATAAGTATGTGGTCGCAAGCTGGCTTTAACGGAATTCGCTATTCAGTAAACTGGTTCATAAATGGAGCTGCACCGTTAGATTGCTATATGACACGGGGTTGGTTATTGCATCATTGATTAACCGACCTGTTGTATTGATATCCCGACGGGGTTGGAATACGTGTTTTCCTCTTGTTTTCGGTCCAAACTTCTCACAAAGAACTGACCTCCTTGTGATAGCCCATGTGGGCCAGACGAATGTGGTCACTACATTTGTCTGACGCTAGACAGAGATTCTCCATTTCCGCATCTCCACCCACAATGGAGGAGGCACAGAGTCCAAGATGCATCCCAATGGGAAATATTATATTCCGATCGACTAAACTAGTAGTAAATAATTATAAAACATTGTAAATGATTATTGATTTATGTTGTAAATAATAGAGATACCGATAAAACATAGTGAATGATTACTAATTTATATTGTAAATAATTATACCGACAAAACATTGTAAATGATTATTGATTTTTATGTTTTAGAGTATGTTGTTTGAGAAACCTTTGAACTCAAATGTTTATTTATGTAATTCGAATGATTTTTTTTATTATTATTATTGTAGAAAATTATTTTGTTTAAAGTAGTAATAACATTATTGATTGATGTTTTAAATTATTATGCAAATTCTTTGGTCAGATGGAACGCATAAATCCTTTCTTGTGTCGATGTGAGAGAGGATTAATTATAGAAATGATATCCCGTATAAAAGATACTTATGGGGTACCGTATTATGCATGTCCTTTATCAAAGGTAAATAATTATACGTTTGCTTAGTTATTTAAATATGTAAATAATTTATTTGTTAAGAATACATTTCTTATAATTTTCTTAACATGTAATAGCCGGGCACAAAGGGCTATGGGTGTCGATACTTTATGTGAAAAGATGACTTTCAAATGAGGTACTTTAATCAAGCCTCTTCTTCAACGCAGTGCTCAAACTGCGTTGCTAAAGCTAATAAGATTGACTAGCTTGAAGCAACAAACAAGTTTTTGATGACAAGAATAAAGAATTGGTAAGGAATCCTGAGGATCACGCTTGTTAGTCGGGTGAAAGGCTCCATGATCTTTTAAATGAAATGAATAATATTTATATGTCGTAGATGTTTTTAAATAATGTGTTAACGTTGTTATTTAATTGAATAATAACAATTGTTGTTATTTAATGTGGTAATGTTTAACGTGTTAGTTAAATAAAAACACATTAGACGTTAATTATATAAACATAACAAAAAAAAAATTACACAAACAAAATACAAACACAAAATAAATTACACAAACAAAATACAAACAAAAATAAAAAAAAGGACAAGAAAACGACAAAAGGGACAAAAAAAAATAATCATAAATAAAAGTACTCCCTATTAATTGTAGAGAGGGTTAGAATATATAAATACGGAGGTCAACCGTAATATATTTCCAATTGGTAAAGGGCTTTTAATTATAAGGGAAAAAAAAGAAAAAAGGTATTGTCATCCTTCTAAGTTCTAAGAATAAGTTAAAAACACATGACACATGTTGAAATCAAGTTAAGATTGAAAGATAAAAATTAGAAAATAACATGTGTCCTATGACTAGAAAAAAAAAATCCCATTTATAAATGCCTTTTAGGGTTTTGCTAACACTAAAAGTTGTTAGGTAAATGAATCTATTACAATATCATATATGAACGATTTTTATTGGATGGAAATCCCGATAAAAGTGGACATAATCCCGAATAACATGGATACATGATCAACACTTGATTTTGATTAGTTGAATCATTTTCTTATAACTAGTTGTGGTATAAAATATACTCTATTACCACAGTCACTCGTTAGCAAAACCCTTAAATAAATAATAGTGTATAGAATAGAAACCTTAAATAATAGTGACTTGCAAATAAAGGATGGTTAAATGACTTGGATTGAGATCCTCTCAAGTTGAGTCAAATATGATAAATCATGTTCACCATTCACAAATAAAATAAATACATAAAATATTTTCTTTTAGTAAAAATTATAGGCCCACCTATTCATTCACTCTCACAATAAAAGCAACATGATCAATCATGTTTGACTCAACCTGAGTGGATCTTGATCCAAATGACTTACATAGCAAGTAATTGTTTATAATAGGAACAAAGTAATAAGCTGGTTACTATAACATGTTATTAACCCTTTACTATTTTGTTAGTTCCTTCAAATTTCTACATCGCATTGTGTAAAACATGTAGGGTGAACGAAGAAATGATGGAGACATTGTTCACAGCGAACTCATCAAAACCGGCACCAAACCATAGAACCAATCAACCAATGGCTCAACCTATGGCTGCAAATATGAACCAAAAGATAAGAGTCCTTGACCCACACAAGTCGAGAAACATAGCCATACTTTTAAGAGCATTTAACTTGACCATTGATGAAGTTTGTGAATCTATTCTTCAAGGTACCATCAAACCATTTTTACTTACACATGATGCTTACTATACTCTATTGACATAAAATGTGAAATTTCAGGTAATGTTGACACGTTAGGTTCGGAGCTACTTGGAAACTTATTAAAGATGACTCCTACTGTGGACGAAGAGATTCGACTAAAGGAGTTGAATGACACATCGCTCGTTGAGCTTGATCCGGCTGAGAAGTTTCTTAAAGCAGTTATTGATATACCCTTTGCATTCAAGAGAGTGGATGCTATGCTTTACATATCGAGTTTTGATACTGAGGTCGAGTACCTAAAAGCGTCTTTCGAAACAATCAAGGTATAGTTTATAACACCTTTTGCTCTGATTTTGGTTTTTCAGCATACTGTTTTAAATGGCTAAAAGTGAAACATTGTTTAAAGGGGCCACGGATCATCCAAAATATATTTGAAAAGTTAATTATATCAATCTCTGACCCCCCACGTTTTTCAGCCTATACCGAAAAGCATGTTATGACCCGTTAAAACAATCCGACATGTGTTGAATTTTTTGTTCGTTTCTTGAATCCACAGTCAGCTTGTCAACAACTTAAGAACAGCAGGATGTTTATAAGGCTGCTAGAAGCTGTGCTCATGGCAGGGAACCGAATGAACATAGGAACAAACCGTGGGGATGCTCGTGCCTTTAAGCTAGATACCCTCCTCAAGCTTATAGACATAAAAGGCACGGATGGGAAAACAACACTTTTGCATTTTGTTGTACATGAAATCGCAAAAGCAGAAGGTAATCTTTCAGGTTTTAATCAACAATTTGAACTATATGACGAGGTTGAATCGAGAAAACGTGGTCTTCAAGTTGTGTCAAGCCTGGGTGCTGAACTCTCGAGTGTTAAAAAGGCTGCAACTATTGACTATAATGTGCTTTCTAAGGAAGTAAGAAAGTTAGCCATGGGCTTAACCAAGATTCATGACGTGGTGGCTTTAAATGAACCAAGTGGTACGAATGATAGATTTTTGGACTCTATGAATATGTTTTTAAGGAAAGCCGAGGATGATATAGCTAAGACTGAAGATGAAGAAAGAGTGTCGATTCTAATGGTGAAAGACATTACTGAATACTTTCACGGGACCTTGACTATGGAAGAAGAAAACCAACCGTTGTGGATATTCATAGTGGTTCGGGACTTTTTGTTGGTTCTTGATCGGGTGTGTAAGGAAGTTGGAAAGATTAATGAGAGAACTACAGTTGGGAGTCAAAGTGATCCTTCTGTGTTTCCTAGTTTCAATGGACGACGAGGCTTTAGCTCTTTTTGATAGTGAAGACTGAAGACGGCGAGCAGTGTGTTTTGTTGGTCAGTCGCAAATAAAGGCACTTGACCATTTGTATTAACTTTTTGGGTAGAAGATTTTGGACCGGTTTTACTTTCTGGCCAAGATCATATGATGATAAAGTTCATGTATTTATATCCATAAAATGGCTACTTGTACACTTCTTTAGTTGAAAAAGTATTCTAGTAAATGTTTTTAGTTCTTGTATATTATTAGACTTAGGTTTGCTTCCATAAATTGTTTAAACTAGTGGTGATAGCGGCCAGATTTCCTGAAAATACTAGAGGCTTTAGCTCGCCGCCTGCCACTAGAATTGTTCTGTTATTACATGGAACCAGCATACGCCATTTTTGAAAACTCAAAATGGCATTTTACCATTTTAATCTGAGCAAAGTTTTTCTGCACAGAAAACAAGTCACATTTTGACGCTAATCGGATAAAATGTAGTTTTGTGCTTAAACTTGAAGGTGGTTAATGGGATAAATTACAACCGATATCAAAATAACGCAGCTGGTACACGCGTTCTAAACAATTTATAAAAGCCAACCCATCTACTATTCTGCTACTGTATTAAAGCAAAATTTAACTAATCATAGTATCACTGCAATTGACAAACAAAACACACGGCTCGATCAGGAGTGGTTCATCATACGAGCCAAAGTGTTGCAGTTCATAGAACCTAGGAAACACTTCAGCTCTTGTCAACCTCAAACACACACATACAGCTGCAAAAAAACACACATTTTCTTTGTCTTTTTTGAAACACACACTTACGCGTACACATGATCTCTAAAAACCTGACAAGCCGTTCAAGAAATGAGCTTGGATTTTCATTTTTCCAGTTTTGACTGGTTTTCAACGGGTTTGACCAGGTTCAATCTCAAACGGGTTTGACCGGGTTTCAACACTATGATAACCCATTAAAATACTCTTAAAACAAATATATTTCATATAAATTCAAACACGTTAGTAATAGAGGTTAAAGTTGTAACCGAAATACATCAAATGGTAGTCAATGTTTGTTATAAAGCTTATAACACAAAACTTGTTACTTGTTTAATATGTTTCAAGATCAACATGTGTGATATTTGGCCAAGGATGGTTTAGCTCAAACTAAGACCTTTCCAAGCGAGACGACCTTGTCCTATCGATCAAAAGGATATGTTCCTGAATTCATCTCCATATAAGCCTCTCAACCTAACAGTGATGAAAAAGATTGTAGGTAAAAAAAAAGTGGGTGTTCTATTGAGAAGGACCAATCGGCTAAGTGAGCCTGAATAGCTCAAGCTCGTTATCCTTCCACTGTCGGGAGCGAGAGGTAGTCGCAGCTCTGTGAAACCAGCCTAACGCAGTGCCCCCTTCTTTAGGGACCATGTGACTCGAGCCTTCGCTCAGGCCACATGACCCAACTCTCAACTTGGAATGGGCAAGCAAGATATTGCTATCTCAGACCCAACCGAGATGAACCTACTCATAGTCCAGCCCACATTAATACCCCCACTTAGGTTACAGGCAAGCGCTACCAAGCCCAGTGACAAACAACTTATTTGGGGTCGTTATAAACATATTGTAAAATCCTTCATAAGGCGATGTGGGATAAGTTTAGATAAGCTGATAGCCGTGTGATAAACTATGTAAAACATGACCATTACGACCCCCGTTTTTGTACTACTGCTTTTCTTCATATAAACAGAATATGGTCTTTTTTTAATGTCGTGTTTTCTCTTGAAAACTCATGGTATATAACTTCATCTAACCCGGTAAGCCATTTTTTTTTTCACCCACCTGTTTGTTCCACTAATTGAAATGCTCATCAATTGGATTCTAACTCATAAAATTATTATGAGAATTATTGCATCTCTTATCCATTGAACTCTAAACTTTCAAACAAGATCGAGTAGCGATTTATGTAACAGATATAGTAAATACAAAGCCTCGGTACAAACATTTTAGAGCTGATTCTTGAGGAATGGTAATTTCCTGCATCTTTAGTCATTTGAACGCGTGTCAGAACTCAGCTTAGACCTTAGGCCATCCTGGACCAGAAAGATATGTTTAGCTTCCTGGTGGAAAAGTTCAGGTTCAATTGCAATGCAGTATCCTGATATCCTCCACAATCCATGAGGGGAACAGGACCAACTTTTGTGATATTTGGCTAGTAAATAACAAGGATCGAATGGGTCGAACTAAGACCTTTCCCAGCGCAATGAGCTGTCTTATCTTTCAAAGGATATGCTCTCAACTTCAAAGTTGACAATGATTAAAAATACAAATGAAGAAATAAGTAAAGAAAGTGGGCGTCCTTTTAAGACGGGTCAGTCAGCTAGATGAGCCCTTATCGCCCAAGCTCGTTATACTTTTGACTTCTAGCTCTTTTTTTAAGCTTCTTGATTTGATTTGTTAATCATTTTGTGTCATATAAATAGCTAAAACAGCAAGTGAAATAATTTTATACTAGAATTGGAGGGGTGAGCCAAGCCAAGGCAATAGTGCAACACCAAGGCGACTCGCAAAGACCTCAATAGCAAGCTATCGTGGTGGGTCTTTCCCCATAAAAAATAAGATTAATATCGAGTGAGCCAATGGCTCACATATCAGATATTAAACTGATAAGAACAGATACTACACTTGATCTTAGCCAAAAGGCCGAGAAAGGTATGCCTTCAATCTCCTTAGGCCTTGGTTTTTATAGCAGTATCCTCTTACTTAGTTTCTTTGGTTTGGCGATGTGGGATGCATACCAATTAACCTTTTGTCCTCTACTTTGACTGCTTTATACATGCCAACCGTACTTTTCATTGGAGCACACCTTTCGCTAGGAAGGGATCAGTTACGAGTACGAAATGCTTTTCACATTCAAGTCGGATAGCACTGCTCCTTGCCTAATTAAGCTAGGCTTGCCGTATTCAATGTCAACTGCACTATAGTTTAGATCTCATATTTATAGTATTTGTCCATTATTAATGATTACTCGACGGGTTTCATATTTACCCATTTCTTTCATAAAATCTTAAATAAAAACACATCAATTTGAACTATATGACAAGGTCGAATCGAGAAAACGTGGTCTTCAAGTTGTGTCAAGCCTGAGTGGTGAACTCTCGAGTGTCAAAAAGCCATGGGCTTAACCAAGGTTCATGATGTGGTGGCTTTACACGTTCATTCGATTTTATAGTATTTAACTATGCTTATTTATATTTTTTTTATAAGTTAACCGTGATTTATCACGGGTCTATAGGCTAGTATATAATATAAAGCATACCGGAGTCTTTCCAACAAACGTAACGGGTTCATGATTTGGCCAAATAGCGAGAGAAAATAAGTTGCTTCACATTATCAACGACACATAACTAACTTCGTGGCATGTAACTCAAAAAACACAACACAAATAGTGGTAAAGTTTGGACTAGGTAGATGATGATATCTGACAATTGCATTCGTTACTTAATTACCATGTATGTTAGTATTATTTGAATAAAGTCAATTCAACCTTAGATCTCATAGTCCCACATAGGTTAAAGAAGTGAAATCTTGCTTGGATATATAGTACATTGTACGAGGACCAACCGTGTTGAGAATAATGTTATGTTTTCATCAGAGAAAAGCGACAGGTCTTGTAGAACAAAAAAATCAAGCCTGGTGTCATATCTTTGTTGAAAAATTAATATAAAATTCCAACTTTTTTTCAATATGTGTGTCACTTAGAAAAAAAATGGTACTCTATTCCATTTTGTTTAAAAAGATTGTCCATACATGTTTATGCAACTAAATATATATGTAATGTTCTATGTACTAATAGTCGTTGCTGTTCTTTTCGAACTTTAGATGTTTCACCAATCCACTTGAACTTACATAAGCCATATCGTACAATGCCATATTGAACTAAGGCATGTCTCTCCATGTAAGGTCTTTATTGAGCGCATACGACTTTGGTTGTTTAAGCTCTTACCATTCTAGAGTTCAATCATGCAAAATGTACCATTCAAACTAATTGAGATGACTCGTAGGCTCGGAGCTGAAGCAACTGTGGTACAACATTGGTTATTTGATCCCTCTTTGTTGCCGACACTATATATAAGCTTCTAAATTTTCCCGATAGATAATATGCAGCGGCATGAATGTTTATTATGTATTTTGATAAAAATCACTTCAACTACCTTACATCCCATATAGGTTAAAGAAGTAAAATCTTTATATACTGTATAATATAGGAATGAGTATCACACATGTTTGAGAATAGTTTAATGTTTTCAGGTACATGGTTAATCGAGTTTATGGCTTAATCCAAACATCAAAAACTTGATTCTGCATGTTCACTGAAAATTTAATATACTACAATCTTAGCTTTTTAGTATCCTTTCACTTATGGAATGGGCACTTGAGACCTTTTAATTACAATCTTTTTGTTCATGCTTCAACTAAAGGGCCGTGGCATTAAAAAAAAGTGTATATAAATAACGCAGCTGGTACACGCGTTCTGAAAATTTTATGAAAGATAACCCGTCTACTATTCTGCTATTCTAAACAATTTATGAAAGCTAACCCGTCTACTATTCTGCTATAATCCTCCACAATCCATGGGGGAACAGGACCAACTTTTGTGATATTTGGCTAGTAAATAACAAGGATCGAATGGGTCGAACCAGGATATGCTCTCAACAAAGAAAGTTGGTGTCCTTTTAAGACGGGTTTCATAAAAACTGGAAAAGGTTTTAGCATTTTGATTTGATTTGTTCATCATTTTGTGTTCTATAGATAGCCAAAAGAGCAAGTTAAACAGTTTTATACTAGAATTGGAGGGGTGAGCCAGGCCGAGGCAATAGTGCAACACCAAGGCGACTCGCAAAGACCCCAATAGCAAGCTATTGTGGTGTGTCTTTCCCCATAAAAAATAAGATTAATATCAAGTGAGCCGATGACTCACATATCAGATATTAAACTGATAAGAACAGATACTACACTTGATCTTAGCCAAAAGGCCGAGAAAGGTATGACTTGAATCTCCTTGGGCCTTGGTTTTTATAGCAGTATCCTCTTACTTGGTTTCTTTGGTTTGGCGATGTGGGATGCATACCAATTAATCTTTTGTCCTCTACTCTGACTCCTTTATACATGCCAACCCTGTGCACTGCACCTTGTCTAATGAAGCGAGGCTTGCCATAATCAATGTCAATTGCTCTATAGTTTAGATCTCATATTTATAGTATTTGTCCATTATTAATGATTACTCGACGGGTTTCATATTTACCCATTTCTTTCATAAAATCTTAAATAAGAACACATTAATTTGAACTAGATGACAAGGTCGAATCGAGAAAACGTGGTCTTCAAGTTGTGTCAAGCTTGAGTGGTGAACTCTCGACTGTCAAAAAGGCTGCAGCAACTATTGACTATAAGGTGCTTTCCAAGGAAGTAAGAAAGTTAGCCATGGGCGTAACCAAGGTTCATGATGTGGTGGCTTTAAATGAACCAAATGGTACGAATGATAGATTTTTGGACTCTATGAATACTTTCATGGCTGTTTGACTATTGAAGAAGAAAACCAACCGTTGTGGATATTCATAGTGGTTTGGGACTTTTTGTTGGTTCTTGATCGGGTGTGTAAGGAAGTTGGAAAGATTAATGAGTGAACTACAGTTGGGAGTCAAAGTCGTCTGTTTTTCCAAGTTTCAATGGACGACGAGGCTTTAGCTCTTTTTGATAGTGAAGACTGAAGACGGCTTATGTATAGCCAAACCGGTTTCAAGCAGTGTGTTTTGTTGGTCGGTCGCAAATAAAGGCACTTGACCATTTGTGTAACTTTTTGGGTAGAAGATTTTGGACCGGTTTTACTTTCTGGCCAAGATCATATGATGGTAAAGTTCATGTATTTATATCCATAAAATGGCTACTTGTACACTTCTTTAGTTGAAAAAAATATTCTACTAAATTTTTTAGTTCTTGTATATTATTAGACTTAGGTTTGCTTCCATAAATTGTTTAAACTAGTGGTGATAGCGGCCAGATTGCCTGAAAATACTAGAGGCTTTAGCTCGCCTCCTGCCACTAGAATTGTTCTGTTATTACATGGAACCAGCATATGCCATTTTTGAAACTCAAAATGGCATTTTACCATTTTAATCTGAGCAAAGTTTTTCTTCACAGAAAACAAGTCACATTTTGACGCTAATCGGATAAAATGTAGTTTTGTGCTTAAACTTAAAGGCTGGGTAATGGGATAAATTACAACCGATATCAAAATAACGTAGCTGGTACACGCGTTCTAAACAATTTATAAAAGCCAACCCAACTACTGTTCTACCACTGTATTAAAGCAAAATTTAACTAATCATAGTATCATTGCAATTAACAAACAAAACACACGGCTCAGGAACGGTTCATCATACGAGCCAAAGTGTTGCAGTTCATAGAACCTAGGAAACACTTTGGCTCTTGTCAACCTCAAACACACACATACAGCTGCAAAAAAACACACATTTTCTTTGTATTTTTTAGAACACACACTTATGCGTACGCACGAGACACGATCTCTAAAAACCTGACAAACCGTTCAAGAAACGAGCTTGGATTTCCATTTTTCCAGTTTTGGCCGGTTTTCAACGGGTTTGATCAGGTTCAATCTCAAACGGGTTTGACCAGGTTTTGACCAGGTTCAATCTCAAACGGGTTTGGCCGGGTTTCAACGGGTTTTGCCCGGTTTTCAACGGGTTTGGCTGGGTTTCAACGGGTTTCAACACTATGACAACCCATTAAAATACTCGTAAATCAAATATATTTCATATAAATTTAAACACATTAATAGTAGAGGTTAAATGGTATTCAATGTTTGTTAGTATAAAGCTTATAACACAAAATTTATTACTTATTTAATATGTTTCAATGTGAAATGTTAAAAGATCCTAAGATTAAATATTTGGCTAAAGTTTCAAAACTTTTTATAAATGCACTTTAATCGTACAGCTTAACCAAAAATCCATAGAAGGATCAACTCTAGTAATTTTCTCAATAGACGGTTCGGTTATTTCTTGATGGACAAAATCTTAGACCATCCTCCACAAATGACGGGTGTACAAAGAGCGTTTAGGATCAACATGTCTGATATTTGGCCAAGGATGGTTT